>OW052220.1:209491890-210768282 GCA_932526605.1 Nephrotoma flavescens | reverse complement strand
ATATATATATAATATATATATATATATATATATATATATATATATAACTTCAAACATCGATTAAATCAATTTAGGGGGTCTTTCGGTGGGACTCTAGTCCTTTTTTTAATTTTTTTCGTCCTAACTGCGGAAAAACTCATTTAGGGGGTTATCCGGTGGGCCCGTTTTTTTTTGTTGGTCGCCCTCGTCTGCTTAGTAAGTAGAGTGCTTGCTCTGTTATTTGGAGATCCCGGGTTCGATTCTTGGTGGTGACCAGTAAAAAAGTTGTGACTGACTGTTTTTAACGTGTCATAGGTTATTTATATGCTCGACCATTTTCTGATTTTCTGCTTTGGCTGAACATGGTTTTCGAACAAATTTGGGCTGAACATGGTTTTCGAATGCAATGATCGATTATGATGCGTTCAGATTTCAGGATAATTAATTCAGAATTCCTCCGGATGGGCTGTCATGTTGCGTAATGTATCACCATGTGGCATAATGTTGCATCATGTTGTGGTATGTTGCGTGATGTTACATGTTGTTGCTTAATGCATACATCATATTGTTGGATTTGGCTAGATAGTGCACCATGTTGTGTCATGTGTACCAAGTTGTACCATATTGCATGATGTTGCTTCATGTTACGCGATTTTTTACTATATCGCGTCGTGTTACTTCGTTCTGTGTCTTGTGTTTTTCGTTAATAATAAATCTGGCGTTTGTGATTTAAATATATGTAGAAATCTGGCGTTATGTTGGTTGCATTACAGTCACATTAGATGAGTAACAATATTTACTTGTAGCATTCACTTTCTAATTAATATTTTGAACTTGGTCTCGTCTGGTATGGTTCGGGTATCTTTGATTAAGTTTTTTCCGTCTAGCACGATTTTAATAAGAAATGGAGGAGCGAATGGCAACAAATGCTAGAAATCGATTTCGATGAGTGCATCGATTTCGATGGGTGCTAAGTTTGGAAAAATTTTTTTAGGAGGTTCATTGGTGGGGCCCGGGACCCTCTTTTAATCCTTTTCGCATCGAACGTGATAAACGTTTTCTAATATCAAGGAATGGATTGCGATATATATGAATTTTTCGGAAATTGGGAGTCATCGCAATCCACTCTAGAAACCGTTTATCACGTTCGATGCAAAAAGGATTAAAAGAGGGTCCCGGGCCCACCAATGAACCTCCTAAATAAATTTTTCCAAACTTAGCACCCATTGAAATCGATGCAACATCAAGCAACATGGATTAACACCACGCAACATGGTGCAATATATAACATCCTACAACACGGTGCAACATAATTTGCTGATGGTTCAACATCTACTCTATGGTGCAACATTATGCATGCAACAACGGGGAATCCTTAATTAATTATTCGGAAATAAGAACTCCTATATAAAATCGTCAAAATCGGTGGAGATTTGATCAAAATCGTCCAAGCCAAATAAAATGTTACAAAAGGCTCCTCGTTTCCCGGCTCCCATCAGATGAATTTTTCCGAAATAGAAACCCATTAAAATCAGTTTTGGTAATCGAAAACGCTCCTCCAGCAAATTTTCATAAAAATCGAGCGGGCCGATAAAAATTAAGGAAAAGGGCCTGGGCCCCACAAGACAAGACAACCCTCTGAATGGATTTTCCTAAAATTAGCAACCACCACAATCTACTCCTGGCAGTCGAAATCTCCATCGCCGATTTTATTAGAAAACGAGTGAGCTAAAAAAATATTAAAGAAAGAGACGTGGGCCAACCGTTCGACCCTCTGAAGAACTTTTTCGAATTCTGGACCACCCGCAATCGATTCTTGGCAATTAAGAACCACTCCTTCACCAATTTTTATAAAAATTGTAAAACAAAAATATTAAGGATAAAGCCGTAAAAAAGCTGAAAATCAGAAAATGGACGAACATATTAATAACATATGACACGACAAGACAAGGAATCGAACCCAGGACCCCCAAATAACAGAGCAAGCACTCTACTTAAAAAGAAGACAAGGGCGACCAACAAAAAAAAACGGGTCCACCGAATGACCCCCTAAATGAGTTTTTCCGCAGTTAAGAGGAAAAAAATTAAAAAAAGGACTATAGGGTCCCACCGAAAGATCCCCTAAAGAGATTTAATCGATGTTTGAAGTAGTAATATAATCCTCCTATGAAATTTCGTACTTTCCGTACATAATATGAAATATCGTACCTCCCATAGGTAGGTTGACAATCTGAATATACGTAACTATGTATCAGAAAAAAAATTCAATCAATTTTGACAAATTAAGCAAGGTTACCCACCCCTTTGCTATTTTTCGCACGAAAAATACAAAAAAATATTACTTCAACTCTTACAATACTGTACCAATTGTGAATGGTTATTTAATTTTGAATTAAGATCCGTTAAAATTGGGTCAAAACATCGGCGGTTTTCCTGTAATCGACGTTTGAAGTTGGAATATAATCGGCCGATGAAATTTCACGCTCACCATACATAATATGAAATACCGCACCTCCCACATGCACAATTTGCAGTTACTCTGTTTGTCAGGTTGAAAGTCTTTACTTAGGAAACTATATGCCGTCTAATTAAGGACCAATGGAAGTTGCTTCTAGTCACTTGGATCTTCCAATTTAAGCGTAAACCACTTTTTTAACATCGGCGATTTAGCGAAAGGAAAATTTTCAAAAATTTCGAGGTCGAAAATTTTCATGATTACTATACTTTATTTTAGTATACCTACCTTAAATTTTTTAATTCTAATTTCGCAAAATTTCGAAAGGAAACCATGTTTGCTTTTATAATAATAAGAATATTTTATTTTTGTAATAATTAATTTTAATAAGATTCACCAAAAATATATCTATAATATAAGAATGAAATAAATTTGATTCATTAATTTTTTATTTTAAAAATTTTTAATTTTTGATTGTTAATAATGAAATAGATTTTTCTTTTATATATTTGATATTTTTTTTTTTTAATTTACAATAATTTTGATTTTAGTAATTTTATTAAAAGTATGAAATAGGCAAGATTAAAATGAAATTTTATAATTTAATTAATAATATGAAATTTATTACGATAGGGTTGCATTAAATTTTTTTAAATGTGTTTGTTGAGCACTAAAAATATTTTATTAAATTTAATTTACAAATGTTTTGCCCAAAAAAGTTTTGAACGAATTGTTAAGCCGTGTAGTGTTTAGGTGTTACCAAACAAAAATTGCAGATTAGATAGAATAAAATTTTAATTAGCATTTTTTGTTAATAGAGATTTAAAATCGATTACGTAATAAAATTTGTAGCTTTTTGAGGTAAAAGTGTTGATTATGATACATATCATATGCTATTTTTTTTGTAACATGAAAAATATTTTTTTATTATGTTTATTGCTTAATTTAAATTAACCATCATAGTAAATTTAAATTGTGATGCTCGAAAAAATTAATGTTAAATAGAAAAAAAAAACTTAACAAATTGAAAAATATTAATTATAAATATTTAAAATTTAAATTTAATAAATATTTGATCTTATGGTTGGGATGCCATTCGAATTCGAGCTGTTGCCCGTGATTTGTTATGAATCTCTGCTGTGCGTAACGTGATGCCGAATATATCTTCATGGTACCGATTCTCATCCTGAAAGTGATAAACATAAAGTTTAATGTTAGAAATGAAATAGATATATTTTATCGTAAATACTCGTAAATTAAGCATAAACTTCTCAATATCGAACTCTGATTTTCGTTCTTTTTCGGCAATGATTTTCCTGTAAAATTCAAAAATTTTAGTAAAAATTGAATTTGATAATACTTTAGACTATTAACCTAAGGGTCTGATAAACATGCTCAGCCATTGTAACATCACCGCACACATAAATGTGACCATTTTGATTAACGATAAGGTCATAAATTGAGTCCGATTCCTTTATTGCTAGATCTTGAACATACGTCTTTGGGACATTTTTTTCCCGTGATAGCGCCAAAAATACCCGATCCAAAACTTTGGCCTCGTGCATTTCATTTTTCTCCTCGCGATACAAATCCAAATAGATTTTTCGGCAACCAAATAAAAGCCATGCTTTGGGAATTGGTTCTCCGTAATCCCGTTGCTTCATGAACCAATGCTGCCAAAATCCTCTAAATGGAGCGATTCCGGTTCCCGGTCCAATCATTATTATCGGACGGGTTGTATCATCCGGGACATGGAATGTTGGAGCATTTCGCACAAATAAATATATTGAATCGTTTTCATTTAATCCCTCCAGATAATTAGAACAAACGCCATAATGTTCGGCACCTTCATCATCTTCGGCACGATACTTTACAATGCCAACGGTTAAATGCATTTCACGTCGATACATTAATTGGGACGAGGATATTGAATAAAATCTAGGTTGTAAAGGCATTAGACTAGCGACGATAAGTGAAGCGGGTGGCTTACACGACGGAAATTCTTCTAACACTTCTAATAAATGAGGCAGCCTCCAGTGGCGCCAATCTTCGTATGCCGACGATTCGTTTGCCAATATTGTAAGTCGGTCGACATCCCGTTTATCTTCACAAAATGTGGCTAGTAGGGTTAACAATTTACGGGATGGAGGTGTAGTAATATCTAAAAATTGGCTTAGAAGTACGCGCAATGAGCACGCTGGAATCCGTTCGTGGGGCTCCCACGCTTTAGAAATACCGTTTGATGTATGATACTCTTTCAATATTTGCAGCTGTATTATTTCGTCAGGATCATCAACTCCCACCAGCTTCGCTATTATGCCATCTACAATTTGTTTGCGATTTATTGGAATGACGCCAACGTGGTCGCCGGGTTCATATTCAATCTGATAAATATGTAAAAACAAATCTTAGTATCTGTAATCTATAAAACCACTTGACTAAACTCACTCCATTCGATAGTATTTCTACTAGAATCGTAGAACGTTCAGCCGCATTCAGCTCTGTACTTAAATTGATTGGCCGTCTCTTTAATTTACACTGCATAATCTTTTTATTATGATACTTTTCCAACGATTGGGCCAGTGTTTGATTCGATGTGCTCGACGAAAACCGGATCGAGCTAACTGAAAGCGTATCATTTTCTAGAGCAAATGATGCATCAGAAAATGTATCATCGTTATCTAAGCAAAATGTTTCACAAGCCAGTTTAAATACTTCGGGTGCCCATTTCCGAAATTCTTGTTCTTGGCCGCACATTTCATCGCCTATTGCGAGTTTCATTATACGTTCACCGCCCAATTCTCCCAAAATGTTATCGAGATATTTGCCAAATGCACAGAAATTGGGGTAAGCTGAAGAACCGAGGGCAAACACCGCAAATCTGAAAAATTAAATTATTTAAAGGTCGTGTGGGAAAATATTATTGTAAGACTCACCTAACATTCGACAATGGACCAAATGTGTCGTCCACGGTGTTATCAGACGTTGAACCTCTTAACGAATCCAAGCGATCGATTTTTCTAAAGTTTTGTAATCCACCACGTACCATATCGCTCCGTGAGTTTGCCTTAATAAATGATTTAGATGATGCCGCAACACTAAACGAGGTTATCGGATGAGAGCAGAAAGAAAATCAATTTCCTATATATCAGACACATATAACAATAAAATTTGGTTTTGTATTCAAATCACTATACTCAAATCACTATATATACACAATCAGGTTCATTTTATTGGAAAATCTATTCGGAAAATTATCTGATGAGTTTTTTTTTTATTTTCGCATTTTTTTGTCGCGTGCGTTGTATTTAAATGGCCAATTTGTATACGATTTTATACAACTACATTCCGTAATCGATTGGTTTTGTCATAGTGCGGTATATAGGTTAAAAGATTTGTACAGATTGTCAAATAATTTATTCAATCGTGAGAACATTAGAAATTACTGTTTTACAAAACATAATTGACTTTCTAATCAATTTCCCAATTTCTCAATCAACGGCGGAATTTTGTGGAATTTAATAGCATTGAATTTGATCTGGTTGGATGGTTTCTGTTTACACTTTTAAAACGTTTAATCGGTAATCAATAAACCGAACACTTTTGTTACGGGTTAGTGGTAGTAAACGAATTTATAACAAATTCGAGAACCATTTAAACATGTCGCTCTTAAATGTCCAGATCGAAATATCAAAAAAAATTGAAAAATGATTCGACAAATTGGAAATTATGTAGTTTTCAAGGCAGCTCCAACAACGCTAATCACACAGGATAGAGAAAAAGCCTCTCTAGCACACCATACCTAGAGTAACGGGTTTGAAACGGAAATATACTAAAGTGCCTTATCCATGCCGGAACCAATAATAACTTGATAAAATCCGAGTTAGCCGTTAACGGTAAGATAACCGAGAATCAATCCCAAACCAAATCAGCGGGAGGGAGGTGACATCAAAATCAGTTACAAAATTAGTAGACCATTCTTCAAAAGCATTGGCATCAGTAATACCACGGACTTTGTTTTTCTACCAGAATTGAAATCGTATGATGGCGCATTATGGGAGATGACACATTGAAAAACTCTGGGCACTTATTGATCGAAAACACAATGAATTGGAATCAATATCGAATGGTAGTAGATTTCAAGAGGTTCAATATTGTGCTAATATCAGATTCTTATCCCATTGGATAGGAGATGCCATGCATATCTCAAATACGTTAGCAAATCTGGGAAATTCAAAATTTATTACCTTCATCGTCTGACTTCCACATTAAAATGAAAGAGACTGATATTCCGGAAAACTGCAAAAGAAAATGTAGCCAACGTCGACAAAAAACAAGCCGTACAAAAAAAAAGTATTGGCGATTCAAAACATTAAAAAACCTCAGAATTTGAAAGACCTCAAATTCTTCTTGAGGCTCGCATTTTTATAGACGATATATCCGAGACTTTGCACTCATAGCTAACCGAGAGGAGAAAATGCGCATATCAAAGCATTGCAATCCAAGAAAGTGAAGATTGACCTGAACGAAAAAGGAATCAAAATCCCGGAGGAATATATTCTGAAGCTAGTTTCTGGAGGAAGTTTTTAAGGAGAGTTTTATAGTTTCAAAATACGCAAAGAGTTGTTGAAGACATTCAGAATGAAGAAAAAAAATTATCCATCTTAAACGAGGAGCACAAGCGGGCACACAGAAATCTCATGGAAAACCGAGAGAAAATTTTGGAAGACTATTACGAGTATTTTCCAAGGTTGGCCAGTTTGATCAATAAATACACTGAAATCTGCGATACCTGCAACACAAATGAAGGCGATCGACATCCTATCAAAAAAACACCTATTTCAACATACGCTGCGGGAATTCTTTATTTGGACACAATAAAAATCAAAAAGAAATGATTTATGTCCTGTTTGGATTAATTTTCAAAGTTCGTAAAGTTCTTTCGCATTAAGAATAAATCACTTTTGCATGCGCGGGTTATTGATTATAAGGCGCTACGGCGCTTTATTTCACTATAACTTACATACTCGTGATGAAAAATGAAAGAAGCTTCGCGAATGCTATAGTAACGGACTACGTAAAAACCTTGGGCATATCCTAATTTATCAAACAACCACACAGCGAGGTGAGGTAAATGGAGCTATAGAGAGAGTTCATACTTCAATAATGGAAATAGTTCAATGCCTTCAGAACGAGTACAAGGAACTGTCTTCAAAAGAACTCATCAACCCTCTCATGGAACCCTCATAATCGGGCATGTCACTAATTTGATGTTACCTCTTTTCTAAACTCATTCCCATGAAAAAACTTAAGAAAATTTGAAAGTTTAGAAAACATATTTAGTGGAGTTCCTAGACCCCGGGGTCCAACCTCTTCAAAAGTTTCGTAAAGTTGGTTCTGGACATAAAACTAATACATGTTAAAAAAATTATAACGATCGGTTGAGTGGCTGAATCCGATTGGATTAATGGTGTGGAAACTAATGAGGAGGGTCCAATTGATCCAGGGGCATTCATCTAATCTATTTGCTAAACTAATTCTCACGAAAAAATTTAAAATAAAATGAAATTTTATGACACCGGGTGCAACCCATTCAAAAATGTCGTAAGGTTGGTTCTGGACATGCAATTTACACATGGTAAAATGGCTGAATTCGATTGGATTAAAGGTGTGGAAACTTAGAAGAAGGATGCATATAACCCTTTTTTTAAACACATTCCCGCGAAAATTTAAAAAAATCTGTAAATGGGGACCTAAACCCCTTCAAAAATCTCGTTAAGTTGGTTGTGCTTGTGAATATGCAACTTGAACATGGTAAAATTTCTTGACGTCACTCGGTTGAGTTGCTAATCCGATTAGATTAATGGTGTGGAAACTTATATGGATGGCCCTCTTAATCTAGGGGTGGTCCCGTCATGAAATTTTGCCATGTATTAAACATGATTTTTGTTGTATACATTTTTTCTAAAATTTCATTTTTTTTTTAATTACGCCCGAATGAGTTTTGGGAACGCGATATATAAAATCGAGCATGTCCCTAATTTCATATATCACCTTTCCAAAACTCAATCCGACGCATTTTAAAATAAAAATTAAATTTTAGAAAAAAATATCAAGAAACCCTAGTCCCCCGAGTGCAACTCATTCTAAAATACTGTGAGGTTGCTTCTGAACATGCTACTTATACCTGGTAACATGTCATGACAATTGGTTCATTGGATGAATCCGATTGGATGAATGTTGTAGAGAGTTATAAGAAAGGTTTCCGAGGGATTAAACTTTTTACTCATTCCCGCTGAATAATTCAAATAAAATTTAATTTTAGAAAATTTTGTAAAGAACGCCCTAGACCCCAGAGTTCAACCCCTTCAAAAATATCGTTGAGTTGGTTTTGGACATGCAACTTGTACATGGTAAAAATATCATGCCAAACGGTTGAGCGGCTGAATTTGATGGGATGGATGGTGTGGATTGAATGAATGGAAGGAGGGTTCAATCAATTTAAAGGGGGGAGGGTCAAATCAAGAGTACTAATTCTTCGGATTCGAACATTCACTAATTACATATAACCTCTTTGATAAGTTATTTCAACGAAAAACATAAATTGAAATTCTCAAAAATATTGTAAGGTTGGTTCTGGACATACGACTTATATATGGTAAAATTTCAGGATTGGTTGAATCCGATTGAACCCCTGGTTCATGGTTCGAACCCATATCTGATTTGAGTATGCCACTAATTTCATATTACGCCTTTCCTAAACTCATTCCAGCGAAAAAATTTAAAAATTTCACGGCAATTGGTTAGGCAGCTGAATCCGATTGGATGAATGGTGTGGAAGCTTATGAAGAGGATTCTTCGAGGAAGAATGTCTTGAGGTTGGTGTACTTTACTTGAAACTCAAAGATGGTAAAAATTATATGACGATCGGTTGTGCGGCTGATGCCGCTTCGTAACATACAAACAGTCAACAATTCATTTTTATATATGTGTATATATAGATATAGTTAACCCACTAGTTCGAACCTTGGACCCATAACATGATTTTTGACGAATTAAGATGAAATTAGGTCAATACATAAAAGAGTTTCTAATATTTTTTTAGGCGAATCCATGGAAAGTTTACGAAACTAAATAAAAATACAGGATGGTCATTGACTTCAAACGTCTGAAACCCGTCACCATCTCAGATACCTACTCAACTCCGGACATCACAAACAAGATCGTGAACCTTGATAGTTCAAAGTTCGTTACCACAATCGCCTCACTCGGGATACCACCAGATCAAAATGAAAGTGTCCGACATACCAAATACCCCATTCTCCACAATGAATGGGAATTATGAATTTTCGAGAATTCCCTTTAGATTTAAAAATGCGCCGTCTATCCTTTAAAGTATGATAGATGATGTGTTAAAAGAATTTATTCGCAAAACCTGCTATGTATATATTGATGAGATTATCATGTTTGGACGTAAAACTTGGAAGAACATTGTGCAGAAAAATTTCTCTATAGTAGAAAATCTCTATGTCAAAGTCAACCTCTATAAGACGGAAATCTGGAAAATCTTAACCGTATTTCGAGGTTATATCAAATATTATATAGTATCAATATAGGACAATGTCTTATAAAATCGTGTTCAAAATTTTTTTTTCTATAAGACAAGAATGAAGTTAGCTGTTTTAGTACAAGTTCGAAAAAAACTCGAAAATCAACATAGCTGGTGAAATAGTTAAACTAATAGGCCCCATACACCACACAATCATGCATGAGCAATCGTTTGATTACACAATCATGATTGTTCCTCACACAACACATGCATTTTGCACATTCATCAGTTTTAAAGTATGTCTGAAGAGGCTTGCGTGGCGATTTTAATTGGATTAGCAATGCGGGGGAAAAAAACCAAAGGAAGAAATAGACAATTTTGGAATTTTGAAAAATCCTGTTGCTGTAATCTGGGCTTTTGACCATCCATAGTGCTGGTAAACTTTTATAAAGTTCTAGAAATTCAGTCCAAAACTCTTTATTTATAAATTTTGACATTTTGTTAGTATGCACACTCGAATTTATACACACGACTGAGCAAATTGAACATATACTACGCAGTTTTGCATGTACAAACAACAAAAATATCAAAAAGTTCTACAATCACACAATCCGCATGCGCAATCACTCAATCAATATCATACACTGTCAATCAGCATGCGCAACCAAGTGATTGCTCATGCATGATTGTGTGGTGTATGGGCCCTATAAGTTTAAATGTTTCAACCGTGTATCTTAGTTATCAAAACGAAAAAGTAAACAAACAAAGGCAACTTTTCGAAAAAAGTTCGAAAGTTCGAAAAACCGACCAAAGTGACACCTGTGCCAGAAAATCTAATAATGGAAATGAAATAGGATAAGAAACAAAAAGAACGCGTATTCCGATATATAAGCTATTTAATATATAGTTATATCATCAAGAACCAGCATTAGAGCCGACCCAAAGAAGGTGGGTGAAATTCAAAATCTAAAAGTTCCTGTGAATTTGAGGAAGTTAATTCACCTCGGGCTGGCACCATATATACAAGCGTTTCATTCCGGACTTTGCGAATGTAGCGAATCATGGACATGGACGAACATCAAAATTCAAACGAATCGGCATATTTAGGAGCTTTCAAGCTGATTACCGATGCCTAAGATGTGGCAATAAGTCTCATTTGGTAGGATAGTTCAGGGTATTTTGGTAAAATACCCTGAACTCAACGATTAAGACTAATTTTGTTTGGTTGATGTTCAAATTAGCAACATTTTAAAATGGAATAAACTCGCTCGGATTTAATAAAATACTGCAAAACCCCCAACAACGTGCTTAGGATCCAACCAATTTAAAAGAGACAAGAAAGTTTAAGCTTATGATTAGCCTCAACTATCCTACCAGACACAACATATTAGCTCTTCGGAATTAAATAAAAAATTCTAAGTCGAACTCTTAAACGTGAGAAATAAAACCCAACGAAGATGAATGGAATAAAAATGCTTTAAAATATACACATATTCTACAGAAAGTCGTCAATCATACAAAAGGGACACTAAAGGGCACACTGAAAACAGAAAATTATATATGCAAGTCTGCGACACCTGCAACATCAATAAATGCGATAAACATTCGAATCGTATTGAACTGAAGGATACCATTCCGACGTATCCAGCAGAGATTTCCCATTTTTTATATAAAGGAAATTAGGAATGAGAAATTCATCTCGCGATCACATGAGATCATGCATTGAAAATATCAGCTTCTAAGCGAAACTAGGAAATTTAAGAAAGGAACTGTTTTGCTAACACCAGTGATCTTACTAAAGGCTTCTACCCAAGAAGTGCATCCATCAAAGACGGGAATGGAGTGTTGAGAAGAAACGTGGCTGATGTTCTCTCAGTATGGCAAACCTATACTTTCCCAGCTAAAAATAATCAAAATAATTAAATTGCTGTACCTCAAATGCTGATAATATGGACAAAGAGAGAAAATTCGTAAGGCCTATAACCACGCACTACCGAACACCCTTGGGAGTAAAGAATTACCTGATACCGTTACAAATAAATGAGGTTAATTAAATGCTGTAGGTATAAGGTTTACGTTGAATGGAAATGGGATTCTTAACTGATTTTTGGATGAAGTTATAGAAAATAGCCACCTGGGACGTAACACTGGCAATTCTTAACCGATTATGATGGGATTTTCTTTTGGATGGAAATTAGATTTCAGTCATGTGTTCAGTTTTAACGCCAAACCGCTCCTGTCGATTCTTCACCCAACCAGTTATTTTTTGTTTGTGGTTTTAAATATTGTTAATATAAAATATACTAAGTATTTCGTATGATGAATTTGGAAAACAAAAAATTGTTGGAAAAATAAAAAACAACCGTTAGGTAACTGAAATGCAAGAAAATAAAAAACTGCAAAAAATAACAAAATTTAATTGCAAATGTGTTCTGTAAAATTATGGTAATTTGAATAATTCACCTGTGCACAGCTGCGATTGCAAAACCTATACTAAATATGTTTTCGAAAGGATTTTTATTTAAACAGAACATTGCAGTAAAAATATACCGTTATAATTTATGCAATTCTCTTTTTAAGAGATTTTTTGTATTGATCTACAAATAGATCGCTGGGCTAATATGGGTTAAGTTGAGGAGAGTAGTAAGTTTCGATTGTTTCATTTTAAAATATTTATCTTTTTTTTAATTTTTTATTTTATTGTTAACTATGCGATTTGTTTTGGGGCTCAAGGCTCACCCTACTCTTCCGCGGTGTTATGCTTTTTACGTAATTACTTTACGCCTCCCGGCCAACTCGAGTTCGTCCGGATATAGGACCGATTTAAGGCCATCTGCACATTGCAAGCTCTATGCCAGCCTATACTGGCATAGAAGATGGTCGACTAATGGGTTTTGCACACCGACAGGGGGTCATATCTGTGTTGATTTCTTTATATTTGTTAAATTGTAAATTTTCAGTCCAAAATTGTCAATCTTTTTATATTATGTTAGCTAAAGTACCCGGATTTGCCCGGGTTAAAATTGAACTGCTGAACTTCAAAAGGTGTTTGTTTTATTTTATAACTAATTAGAAATACCTAAGTGAATTGAATAAAATCAAACAAAAATAATTTGTTGGATTTACCGCAATGCTCGCTTATAAACCACATTTTTTGATTTCCCCCCGGAGCTAAAACAAATAAATTTTTTGAAGTCCCTACTCTTGTGCATGCCACATACAACTGGCCATGAGAGAATTTAGTACTTCCAAATTTACGCCTGCAAATTTACGGGATTATTCGTGAGCTTTGTTGATGGTTCAGGCAAATGAAAGTCTAATTGGGAACTGGACTCGTTTAAGCTGAATGGTATAGGTCGGTTGGTATAAATGGTATGCGAGGTATGAATACGTCCACTCTTTTTGCAATCCCCGCCAATACAGGGGCTTCGATGACATTTTGGCAAAATAATTTTGACACAGAGTCGTGTTTCATTGTATAGTTTTGACGGGGTAAATTCCGCAGATGTATTATGATGATCCTTTTTTCAATTTCAAGATATGAGAAGGCATTCCAGGTCGCTCCAGCATGTAATAATTACGGTCGACATACAACAAATATTGAAAGATATAAAATATTTGTTAACACTCCCGCGGCTTTTCTCGGCTGCCAAAATGCATTCGTGCCAAAGTTGTAGGCACTCTCTATAGTGGATCAAAAGTTTGCATATAATTGTAAATTCTTGCTTACAGTTAAGCATGGGGAAGGGGTAACATTTTTTTTGATCACCAACCCTTCTATATTTTTTCTCGGCTACTAAAAAGTATTGCAAACTTGGGAGCAATCGCTAGAGTGGCTCAAAAGTTTTTGTGGAACAAACATAGTTACATACATAGTTTTCTTTATTATAGATATGACGATAACATTTGAGAGCAAAGTTCTAAATTTATACCTCCTCGTGGTGCTCGCTTAGTAACTCTAAATGAATAAGGCGGTGTAGAGAAGGCGATGCACACATGTCAGGGCAAGTTAGGGAAGCCAAAAAACGAATACCACAGCAGTGTCTACTTTAAAAGCTAGGAGCGGTGGAAGCTTGCGTCTGTCTTGTGGCCTGCAGCATGCTATGTACTTGTATATCACCAGAACGTAACCCATACACGTGCCAACTTAATAAGTATGGGTTGAGCGGCAGACCAACCTCCTCTCACAAAACTCCAGTTATAAAATCTACATAAAGACCTCGGATAAATTAATCGTTTTACGGGAATATGGGGCATTCTAAGCCATATAAGACCTGAGATCTCCAGAACCTTTCAGTTTGCACTCTGGACGTAGTTACACTACAAGAGCTTAGATGGCCTTGGAGTTGGATACATAAATCTACAATGGTTACATTCACTTTTTACTAGGAGCGGATTATCTATTTTTTAATATTAATAGAAAAGATAAAAATTTAAATTTGGCTTTTTCATCAAACAGCGAATACAACAATTTACCATCGACTTTCATCCAATTAAGATGCGACTAACTCCTTCAGAACTCCTTCTTCCATAAACCATTTTAGAATCCCATTTTCATCCATCATACCAAATCCCATCATATTCGGTTAAAAAATGGCCGAATTCCGTCCCAGGTAGCCATATTCAAGATTTTCTTCCAAAACTCATTTAAAAATCCTATAACCATCCAACACACCTAATTCCATCATAATCGGTTTAGAAATAACCGAGTTCCGTTACAGGGGGCCAAATTCGGCAGATATCTCAAAATCTCCCACTAGTAACTAATATTTTCGGTTGTGTTTTTAATAGCTAAGGTCTGACGCCCCATGGTCTGTGGGAGTTTTTGGCTAAACACTCAGAAGATTTGGCCGAGGGAAATCAAAACTGCCGAAGAAAATTCTAATCAATAAATTTTGCCAGACTTACTAATTAATTAATTAATTATTATTAACTAAAAAACAGCCGAGTTCTCTCCAGCTCAAAATTCACTTTAATCGCGATGAATGCACAGGTACCTTATTTCATCTAAAATTTATATTTCAATCAAAAATCAATCTAAAAACCAAATTTCATAAGGATTGATGAATGAAACAGCGGAAAGACAAAAAATTATTAAATTTCAAAATTAATAAATATATCGAGTTCCTTTACTTCGGCGATCAATCAATTTATCATGTTAAGGATCACTTTTAAAATTTTATATCGCTGGGATGTTTTATTTTGAAAAAAGAGATACAAAATGAATAAAATTTTCCGTTGGTAATAAAATAACACAACAAATTCTCTTTTGTGATAATGGTGCCACTTGTGGCTAGTAGCGTAATCTCTTATTTCCCGCTGGTAGATTTCCGCTATCGTATACAACATGTAAATAAGACTATCAACGGGAAAATAAATAGTGAGAAATCTTCAAAATGAATATAAAACATTAACAGTGAAGGAACTATTCAATACAGCTGTAGATCGCAATCTATCCACTCGGTCGTTCGATAGAAACCCAGTGATAAATGTTTTGGAAGAACATAATGGATTAACTGCCAGAATCAAGCCGATTTCCAAACGAAAATAAATGAAGTTTAAATTGAAAAAATCAGGAAACTGTAATTGTAACATTTAATTTTTATTTAAAGTGTTTTTTCCCGGCTTTTAATAGAGAAAATATTATTTACATGACATTCACAATGTTAATGACTATTCAAGTTATCAAGAAACAAAGAGATGACCAATATGAGATATACTTATAATATGTGGCTCCCTGAATTAAAAAAGGCTGAAATTAAAAAGGTTTACTTAAAAATGGTGTTTTTATATGAAAAATGAGACCTTTTTCAAGGCATATTTTTAACAAATTTCTGATTTAACAAAGGTGTTTTACAAAAACAAATTTAATTTTTAACCATATTTTGTTTCACATTATAAACATAAAATTTACATTTGTTTTTAATACACATAAAAATGCATGTGTAATCTCATGTTTAAGAAAAATTTTCTGGTTTTACTTCTTACAGTTTTTTGACGTATTGTAGAGAAAGATAAAAAACATACATTTCATAAATTTCATTAGTGAGTTATTATTTGTGTATTAATTATGAATTAATATGTATTTTTAAATTTGCAATTGTTTTTTGCACATTTTCATTTATGAAAGCATTAGTTGAAAATTTTGAATGAATTTAATTTTCATATTACAGTAAAAGCCCGATTATCTGGCATCCAATTAACCGGAACACTCAGTTAACCGGAAATTTAACTTTTTAGGATTTTTTTTACTTTTTGCTTTTTCACAAGGGATATTATATTTTTTATTATACTGGGATTCACAGAAAATATACTTTTCTTTACTTTTTTCTGTTTTATGCATTATTCTATTTGAATTGAATCGTTAATTTATTTCAAATTATGTACCAGAAAATAATTTTTTTATACATCAGTTCATTGAATTTATTGCAAATAATAAATTCACACATATTATGTATACGAGTATCTAAAATGTAATAATATATATTCAATATTTCACTAACCTAACTATGTACTACGTCTTTACATAGTTAGGTTAGTGAAATATTGAATATATATTATTACATTTTAGATACTCGTATACATAATATGTGTGAATTTATTATTTGCAATAAATTCAATGAACTAATGTATAAAAAAATTATTTTCTGGTACATAATTTGAAATAAATTAACGAGAATCCTAAAAAATAGTGAAATCAAGCGAAATTCTCCTAAATTTGTTAGTTTTATTGAAACATCCAATTATACAGAATTTTCGATTTTCCGGAATGCCCTCATACCCAAGGATTCCGGATAACAGGACTTTTACAGTAGTATACACTATGTAATATGAAAATTAAAGCCATTCAAAATTTTCAACTAATACTTTCATTAATGAAAATGTGCAAAAAACAATTGCAAATTTGAAAATGAATTAAAAAATGCATATGTAAGAGAAAAGAAAGAGAAAAAGGCAGAAAAATTCCAAAAAATAAAAATTTCGGTTAACTCAGTGTTCCGGTTAATTGGAAGCCAGATAATCGGGCTTTTACTATAATATGAAAGTTAAAGCCATTTAAAATTTTCAACTAATGCTTTCATTAATAAAAATTTGCAAAAACAATTGCAAATTTCAATTTGAATTAAAAAATGAATATGAAAGAGAAAAGAAAGAGAAAAATTTGTTTTGAAATTTGCAATTGTTTTTCGCACATTTTCACTAATGAAAGCATTAGTTGAAAATTTTGAATGTCTTTAATTTTCTTATTACAGTAAAAGCCTGATTAACCGGGATCCAATTAACCGGAACACTCAGTTAACCGGAACATTATTTTTTACGATTTTTTCGCTTTTCTCACTTTTTTTTCTATTTCATTTTCATTTTTTAATTTGCAATTGTTTTTTGCACATTTTCATTAATGAAAGCATTAGTTGAAAAATTTGAATGGCTGCAGTTTTTATATTACAGTAAAAGCACGATTATTCGGCATCCAATTAACCAGAACACTCAGTTAACCGAATTTTTTTTACTTTGTTTTGATTTCTTAGGCTGTATGCTAATCATAAGGTAAATCATTTACTACGGTAAAAACCGGTTTTAAGACAGATTTTTCGATCAGTTTGCCATAGAGTTTTTGAAAAATAATTGAATTTACCGAAAAATTTACTTAAAATTGACTTTAAGTTTGACACACAGCCTTAATATGATAATTAATGAATAATACTAAAAATTATTTTGGGTTTATATTCGTTTTAAAGTCCGATCGGAGAAAAAATAGTATGTACAATTCGGAGGAAAAGTGCATTCCCGGACTCCCGTGGTTTCCACTATCGTCTGAGAATGCAGTACTTTTCCTCCTAATTATACAATATACTATTCCGTATCGAAATTGGATAGGAAAAATATTCCCAATTTAATTTGGGTTTTGAAAAAATTTACAAAAACTGTTTACCAGAAAAAATTCCAGAAAAAAAATTTGTGTCAAAAATAATATGAAGATATTTTTTTTAATTCTTTTTTCCTATAGGAAAGCCAGAACTGACCTGCAGTGCATTGAATTTATTGCAAGTAATAAATACATACATATTATGTATACGAGTACACCCATACGAGTACCCAAATTTTAATAATACATAAGTATATTCAATATTTCGCTAACCTAACTATGTAATACGACTTTACACATTCAATTCAAATAGAATAATGCATAAAACAGAAAAAAGTAAAGGAAACTATATTTTCTGTGAATCCCCGAATAATAAAAAATAATCCCTTGTGAAAGAGAAGAAAAAAGAAAAAATTCCGAAAGATTAAAATACCGGTTAGTAAGTGTTCCGGTTAATTGGATGCCGGATAATCGAGCTTTTACTGTAATATGAAAATTAAAGTCAATCAAAATGTACAAAAAACAATTGAAAATTAAAAAAACAATATGAAAGAAAAAAAGTGAAAAAACAAAAAAAAATCCTAAAAACTAAAATTCCGGTTAACTGAGTGGTCCGGTTAATTGGATGTCGGATAATTGGGCTTTTACTGTAATATGAAAATTAAAGCCATTCAAAATTTTCAACTAATGCTTTCATAAATGAAAATGTGCAAAAAACAATTGAAAATTTCAAAATGAATTAAAAAATGCATACGAAAGAGAAAAGAGAATAAACTGAAAAAATTCCTTAAAATTTAAAATTCCGGTTAACTGAGTGGTCCGGTTAATTGAATGCCGGATAATCGGGCTTTCACTGTATTGCATTTTTACGTTTTATTTCGATTTTAAATACAAATTTTATTTTATTTTCAAAATTACTTAAAAAGACACATTTTATGTGTTTTTCAAACACACTTCCTTAATCATTTTCAAAATGAGCTTTTTTTATTTCATTTTGATTACAGTCAGCTTTTTTTATTTCATTTTGATTACAGATTTTAAGTCCGGTGGTTTTAAGTTCGAAAAAATACCATGTTTAAGTCAGCCTTTTTTTAATTCGAAGAGCCATTCCGTACATAGAAAATTCAAACTGTCACCAATTTAAATTAACCAAATATGAATTATTTACCTTAGAATTTTGTTGTTGAACATTTCTCCACTTTCCTGTAGCTTCATGGCGTATAAATCTTGTGCAAAACTCTTTAAATAAATAAAAATAATTAATTTTATTATTTGAGATTACTTTAACAATAAATTGTGGATCTTTTCAATAAACCATTGTTTCTACACCAAAGGCAGTTATTATTTCATTCATTTCAACGGATATACCAAAAAAGTAAAAAACACTGTGTATTGTAAATAAAAAATAGGAATACTTTCCTTCATGTTTCATCTATAAATGGAAGCACCGCGCACAGATGTGCAATTTTATATAAATTCCAATAGTTTATTGCTGTAGAAACTGTTGTTGTACTTAAAAGGCAAATCGAATAGGTCAGTTCTGTTTAAATTGTGTACATATGCGGTCTAAAATATTTTGTAAACGTTGGTGATCGAAACGTCGGAACGCTGTTCTCATGTTACCATGGGCTGGAAAATACTCAACAATAAATATTTATTGGAACTGGATGCTAAAAAGTACCGTATACAGTTATTTTTATTGTTCTTTATGAAAACCATATAGTTTTGATTCATAAAGTATCATAATTTTGATCTTCCTTTATGTTGACAATATTTAAATATTTTCCGCAGTTAGTTCTACAGTTTTCATTATGATATGGAACACAACATCTATTCATACCATAAACTACGAGTTTTGCTTTTATTGATATGGGTTTTTTTTGTAAAATATTTATTCAGCTAGAAAAATTAAAATTTGGTTACTGATATATCGATACCACCCGTATACGTACAACAACAGCACAATTTAATCTGATTTCTTGTTGTATATGCAATCATCTTTATACAATCGATTTGGAATCCAATTTGTTTATTTTACACAATTCACCATAATTTATTTTTAATAATAACTTACTTCACCATTTTCCGGTGGATCGCCATTGCCAAACGTCGATGCGACAACAAACAGTAAGGCTTCATGTTCAATCGAGGATATATCGTAATCAGTCATGCAATAGACTTGTGCATTAAATGCGTGACTTAATAATTCGCCTAATTGTTTCGCGTACTGTTCTGATTTTCCTGTTTCCGTGGCATACAAGACAGTAGCTTTTATACGGCGTGATAGTGCTCGTCCAAATAGTTTTGATGTAAATTTAACGGCACGAGCTATTTGTTTGAAATGAAATTTGCGCCTTGGTTTTTTAGTTTTGGCCGAATCTCGTCCTTTTTTCCAGATATGCGTTTTCCATGCTTGTTCCTGTTTAAATTGAAATAGAAAAGAATCAATTAAATTAGCTTAAGTCAATTTCTGAAAATAACCAATAAAATCTGCAAGAGTCGCAGTTCAACCTCGATTTAACATAAATCAAAAAATTACAATTAGAACCTCTCACCAATGCTAAGAGTGCAGAGTATTTATTTCGGTTGCTCTTAATGGAGAGAAATGTGTTTCAACGCGATATTTTGCTTCATGTTGATATATTCATATTTGAGGACGTAATGAGATTCTGCAATAAGGAGGATGACGTTTCTCTAAAGCTACTTTTAACTTTGCCATAAACCTTCTAGTAAAATTAATAGGATATAAAGTATGACTAAGAGTGGACGGAAACTGTGGCCTAAAGTCTTCATGTATATGTTTAGCGTTTCATGTATAGCGTTTTATATCTCGTTACAATGAATTCTTCAAACTTGTGTAGCGGCAGCATAATTAATGATTAAGTGACGATATCGTGATTAAATATAAAAACTAAGCTGAAACTCGGATCCCAGATGACTTACACTACTTCATAGGCAGTAATTGAAGGCTCAGGCAATATCTGTGATAACCGCCAAAAAGAAAATGACATAGTCAATTTTTTGTTGAAAATTCTAACATAGACGTACTGAGTCTGGCACGAACCTTCTATCCAGCTCGTATAGAACTGACCTACATTTTTTTGATTCCAGATGGCTTGTAGAAATAAGGGTACCTTTTAAGGATTTCAATTGCCTACACTACTTCCTGACAGTAGTCGAAATCTCAGGTAATTCCTGTGAAAACCACCACGAATGTTTCTTAAGAAATGTTTCGTTGAAAATCGTTATTTTGAGTCTGGCACGACCCTACAATACCAGCTACTACAAAAATAGGGCTACATTTTTTGGATTTCAGATGTCCTATACACTACCTCGTGAAAGTGATCTGAAAATCGAACTGAGGCACCTTTCTGGCTTTCCGTGGGAATTGAGAATTGGGGAAAATATTTTCTTAGCATTTTTGACTAAATTTTATTTTTCTGGCCTACTGTTGGAATAAGTTGGGTGTAAATATTTTCGAAACAAAGTTGATTGGGAAACTTTTCTTCCACAAAATTTTTATAGGGAAAAATAATTCCCAATATATCTTTGTTTCAGAAATATTTAATTTGAATTGGGATTGAAAACTGATATATTTGATATATTTTATTTTGTTTTCTATTGTAATGAATCGACGATCTGATAAATATATCAGATGATATATTTATTCACTCCATGTAACATGCTAACGAATGTCAACACATTTGACCGCCAAACCATCGAAGAAATTCATGGTTTCTGAATTCGTCTGATTGGGCGATCTCTACAAACTAATCAAAAAAATGAGTTTACTTCGTAGGGATATTTTATGATGTCGAAAATACGGTAAGTAGTCTTTATCG
The DNA here is from genome assembly GCA_932526605.1 of Nephrotoma flavescens. Classification (NCBI taxonomy): domain Eukaryota; kingdom Metazoa; phylum Arthropoda; class Insecta; order Diptera; family Tipulidae; genus Nephrotoma; species Nephrotoma flavescens. The sequence goes on along the minus strand of OW052220.1, from coordinate 210,746,590 downwards.
AACATGCAAATTCCTCGTTTCAACTCGAATGCTTATTCCAACTGATAAAGCTTGGTAACGCTTCAACTGGGAATACTTTTGTTTCCGTTAGCATCAATATGCCGTTCGTAATTTGATATGTCGGTGTGGTCATTTTAGTTAATCACGTGCGTCCTCGGATATTGAAAAAATGCATGCGCTAAAATGCATAAGGCCGCATAAGATTAACGCGGGTGAAATCATAATCTGAACTTATATTCCAGTTACAAAGAAGAGAAAAGAAAATTGATATGGATGAAGCGAAACAATTCAAATATGTTGGTCACCTCTTACTACAAACAGAGGGTGATGAGGTGAATTCTGTACATGAACCTCCCATAATCACAGGGGTAAGATATGACATAGTTTCGAAGTGACTGTAGAAGAATAGAACAATAAAGTACCTAGGTTGTGTTTTCGAAGTTTCTAACTCCCACAATTTTTGAAATATGTATAACGATGGCTTGAGAGAATTACATCGTCTAACAACCAATGATGGAACATCTCACTTAGTACTTAGTGATGTAAGAGTAATATCCATTACTTTCTGCCTTTAGATAGAAGAGGCACCGCTCTTTTGAACTTTTAACTACCTCTGTTAAAAGTTCAAAAGAGCGGTGCCTCTTAGATTGATATCTGAGCTACTCAGCATACTTGACGTACGTTTGCATTACATCCCACCGAGCGAAATAGGAAAAAAAAATCTCAATCCTAATCCTTTTCCTGCCAATTCTACTACGGCTACTCTCGTTACATGAGCTATTTTTAATTAGCCTGATATTCATATTAATCTAATAAACTCGTAATGGTTCTTGTTCTTTACGCTTTTATAAGTGCTACTGTCACAGGTGTGATTTTTTTTTAGTTTTCGCCTGCTTGCAAACTTGGAAGAAAAAAATTATCATATGTAAAGTTTCCGTTTATTTTTTATTAATTCTAATTCATTTTTTTTTATTTACATATTTTTAATTGACAACAACAAAATGTTTTTTAATAAAAAAACCAAATCTCCGTAAAAATTATTATTTTATCTTTTATATGCGTCTGCACTTTACCACCTTCTCGTAATGTGTCTTCTTTTTCTTTTTTCGAAGAACATCGTTTATTTTTTATTCGGTGTCTGCATGGATGTGCAAAATTGGAATAACAGTTTACACTGCTACAGACTTCCCCTCTAAACTACAAACTTGTCCCGATTGTGGTTCAGGATAATTCGCCATTCGTGCTCTTCCAGTTAGTAGAGGTTGAAGGATTTTTCGCCGTTGTATGGTGTTATTGCTGTTATATGGCGGTAGCCCGATAACTGACCTCATTATTTTGTTTGTGACTATCCACCAACACGAGGTTCCCCACCTTGAATTTTCTCTGAACTGTCCTTGTGTGATTATAATAAACCTTGCGTCTGCCTTGTTCTTGTTCATTTCGTTCACGAGCATCATCCATACGCCCTTGAAGATTCCATAAATATGGTGTTATCGCAGGAACAATATTTTCCGCCTCAATTATGGGTCTAGTCTAAATCATTGCGTCTAAATTACGTAATTCTCGACCAAATGTAAAGAAAGCGGAGGTTCGTCCAGAGGAATAGTTTTTAGTTTTCTTCATTATAAACTGAAGCGACGGTAATTTATCATCCCACTTTTGTTGTACATTCTTAACCAAAATAGCTAGTTGCGTTTTTAAAACCCTGTTGTGCTTTTCAACTGGATTATCTTGTGGATGAGATACTGTAGTTAACGAATGTTCGAGTTTAAAACAAGCGGCGGTATGCTGCCGCCCCGGTGGCAAAGTGGTCAGTATGCTTGCTCCAGCGACCGGAGGTCTTGGGTTCGATTCCCGGTGGTGACAAGGAAAAATTTCACGGCTGGTTTAGGATCAATAAATTAATCACTCATTATCCGAAATGAAAATATGATTATGAAACCTCATTTGAGGCGGCCAAATCTCTTAATGGGATATAGTGCCAGAGAGAGAGAGAGAGAGGCGGTATGCTGCATACAAATTACTACTTACAAATAATTACTACTTACAAATTGTGGTCCGTTGTCGGATATTGGTTTTCTTGGTAGACCGTATCTCAAAAATATTTCATCAATTAATATTCTACCACATGCTTCAGATGTTGCTCTATTAATCGGAAAAATCTCACACCATCTTGATGCTACATCCTAAACTATCAAAATCCATTTGTTCTCTTTTGAAATTTCTGGAAGTGGACCAAACAAATCCACAGCGATCACCTCGAACATTGGTTGCATAGTTGGTGTCTTCAGAAGTTCAGATAGTTTCTGGTTTATAACTTTTTATTTGTGGCAATCAGCGCAAATTTTATGTAGTGAGCTATATATTTTCGCACCCTAGGCCAAAAATATTTTGATCTAATTTTTATTATAGTTTTATTGATTCCATAATGGCCTGCTGTAGAATCAGTGTGATACTTCTTAAGAAGATATCCCCTCTGTTTTTCTGGAATCACAAAATGTGCTTCTTCAGTATCTTGATCAGGAACATAGCGATATAGTACACCTTTTCCCGTTAAATAACCAGGTCCAGTCCAATTTGTGATATTAGGAAGATCTTTTTCTTCAAAACATGCTATTACTTTAGTTCTGTCGGGATCCTCAAGTTGAGCTTTCCTCAAATTTTCAGGACCGTACCGTGGAAAATCAACTTGAAATGAATCGACCTCGTATGATACTTGAATGTAATCCTCACCATCAATTGGTGGTCGTGAGAGGGTATCTGTAACTAGATTGGCTCTAAATTGCGTGTACTCGAATTTTACGTTGAACCCCTGTATTAATATTGCACACCTTTCCAGACGACCGGTAGGTGATTTAAAAGTCATAAGCCATTTTAATGGTTGGTGATCCATTCCTATCGTCACTTCGGTGCCATCCAGATAGCCCCTAAATTTGTTTAGGGCCCAAACAACTGCTAACGCCTCTCTCTCTCTGTCGTGCTGTAGTTTTTTTCAGCCGGTGATAACAACGTGCTTGCATACTCTATCGGTCTTTCATTACTTTTCTCCCCTTGGAGCAATACAGCTCTAAGTGAGTAACTACCACGTTCGTACGTAACTTTTAATCCACTTGCGTTAATATTGGAGTATTTACCAAGGCTAGCTTCAATTTTTCAAACGCGAATCTATGCTCTTCATTCCATTCTCAAGACTTACCCTTCTTAGTCAAATCGCTCAATGGTCGAGCAATATCCGAGAAATGAGGTACACATTTTCGGCACCAAGAACTCTACACTCCCTTCTCTCAGAAATTGCAACCATCTTTTCAGTATTGGCGTAAATACTATCTCGATCAATGATGTGGCCCAAAAACTTAATCTTACCCTAAAAAACGAACATTCTTCCCTATTAGCTCTCAAATTCAAAATCTTAAGTCTGTCAAAGACGTTCCGTAAGTCCCTCATGTGCTTCTCAAATGACTCAGACAATATTATGATATCATCTAGACGCAATTATGCTGACTTCGGGAATAGCCGATTTCAGACTATCAATCAATCTCTGAAATGTGGCCGGTGCGTTGTTAAGACCAAAATTCATTCTTTTGAACCGAATCAAACCTAAAGAATAAATAAAGGCCATCTTGTCTTGCATGTTGTAGAAGCTGTCTATATTATGCATCGGACACTTATACGCGATAGTTACAGCATTGAGACCTCTATATTCCACACAGAACCGGTATGAACCATTCGGTTTTTTTACTAAAACCATTGGGGATGCTCAGAGAGACTCACATTCTTCCACAACATCATCCTTTATCATCATTTATCATCTTTATCTGTTTTTTTTTAGAATATTGTACTTTTCAGATGACAGTTTATACGATGAACTGAATATAGATTTATTATCACCGATTTCAAAGGAATGTTCTTCACAAGCTGTGGGAGCTTTCCCTAGAGCAAACGTGCGGCTTTTGTTTATAGATAATCATTCACGATGGAACATGTTTCTAACCTATTTTCTTCAAATCATATAGCTTAATAAACTGAATCTGCAAATTTCCAGCGGTTTTCATTCAGTCGAAAATAATTTTGGCTTCAGTTATGAAATCAATCCCAAGGAATGTTTTATGATTTGTTGAGTTGAGAAAAATAATGAAAGTTGTAAGAATTTTCCTATCTTGCAAATTGACCAAAACTTGCGTGTAATAAACGGTTTTTATTTTATGTGTTCCATCAGCTAATGTTATGGACAATTCCTTAGAATGATAAGGTTGCCCTTTATCTTTCAAAATTTTATAAAAAGAGAGGGATGCAATGCTAAGTTTCGCTGCGGAATCTACTAGCCCCGCACCGTTAGATCCTAAAACTTTTATATTCAAGAGAGGCCATGGTTTTATATAAATATTACCAACTGATTGATTTTAATAAGCATACATTTCTATCTCAATTGAACTAAATTCTACGTCTAAACTGCTCTCTAATTCGCATGCAGCAACACCTGATTTTTGTATGAGACGTTTTGAGAATCTTGGTGTACACAATTCGATTTTATGTATCCCTCAAAACCACAACCATAACATGTTAGAGTACCGTACCTTTGAGAATCATTCAAAATACCTCCAGCTTCAGGATGTTTTTCATTTTTAATATTATCTTTGGCCCTACGTTTAAAACAATCTTCAATTATATGTCCCCGCTTCTTACAAAAACTAAAAAACTTTGAGTTAGTTCTAAATTCGAACACTTTTGTAATTATATCCTCGTCAAAAAATTCCTCTTCGTCAAACAAATGAATTCATCGAACGTTTTAAATGAACTTCTTTCGAACTTAGTAACGAACGCGTTGGATATCAATCCATAAATCATATTTAATTCTACTTCTTCTTTTAACAAATCTTGCGGCAATTTAGAAAATAATGCTCTAATTCAGCAAATAAATAATTCTGTTTTCATGTTTTCCGGCTGACTGATGAAAAACTTTCTCTTTAGTTCTTGTATCTTGGGGTACCAAACACACATTTCATGCCTCGCCAAAAGTATGCACAGTTACACGGTTACACCTTGCCACCAAATAGCGGCATTACCGTCCAGTAGCATTGGAAGACCCTTGAGTGCATTTTCATCAGAAACTCCCATTGCATCTTCATAAACCTCAAGGGCGTCCACGAGCGTCTCTATATTCGTATCCCCGGATCCATTAAAACGACTCTGGCATTTTGCAAAACTTCCATTCAGCTCATTGTTTGCTTGTTTCTCAGCAGGTCCACCCCTAATTGATGCGATTATCTTTTCAAATTGCTCCTCTACCATTACAATGTTGGCGATTTTTTTAATGTTATTTAAATAATCCTGACCCAATTATGCTCTCGATCGAGCAATTATTTTATTTGATCTCATAAATCGTGCATGCATCTACTACAAAATCGTACGATACTTAATTTCAGGAACCTATGCTCCAGAAATATTACTTAAGACCACAGTTTTAGTTTGACACCCAAAATACAAATCTGTAATGAAACTGTAACAGTTTCAAGGTATCACACGTGATCAGAAATGTCAATAGACAACCGTTAGTCCTGTATTTAATGCAAAACCTAGAAACTAACCTTAAAATACTAACAGTCGACCAATGAGGAACCTTTTTTTAATCTCTAATTTATTTCGAAAAAAAAGGAACCAAACAAAGTCAGGGACATAACATCGCACAAAACAGTAATGCTTGGATATGGAATTATGTTCACAGACACTATTTATTTTTTACAGTAACAAGAAAAAACTCCATTACCTTTAAACATGAAACACGAACAGGATAGCCACGTTACAATTACACAATAATTTAAGACGCCCCAAATTTTCCTCCACATAATATGCAAAGATTGCTCATCGATGGTAAACTTTCCGCACTAATTTTTCTGTATTCTCAATTAAATTTTTTGAGTTCAAAAATGTTCACAAATATGTCTCGCACCACAAACTTAATTTACAAACAAACACACGTTGGGCAGCCATTTTGTCACAGATGCGACTTTTTTTTAGTTTTCGCATGCTCTCAAACTTGGAAGAAAAAAATTATCACATGTAAAGCTTCTGTTTATTATTTTTTTTTTATTCTAATCCATTTTTTTAATTTTTTTGACAACAAAAACTCTTTTTTTAATAAAAATACCAAATCTCCGTAAAAATTATTATTTTATTTTTTATATGCTTCTTTTTTATATGTCTCTTCTTTTTCTCTCTTCGAAGAACATCGTTTATTTTTTATTCGGCGTCTGCATGGATGTGTAAGTGGACATAAGGTGAAACCGCCTAAGTCAATTTATGTGTTTTTTCAGGAGAGCAATTTAAAGTTTATATGCTTTTCCTGAAAAATTTGTAATATTTTTATAGGAAATTTAAAATGGAGTTTAAAGTACAACTGACCTTATAAAATTTAAGATAGGTCACATGGTCAGCAGAGGTTATATTTAAGAATATTTATATCAAAAAAAAAGTCGGCGCTTAGGTCTATTTTTCAGACTTAGGCGGTTAGTGCATGGACATTTAATTTATCAAAATAGAGCTAGGCGCCTAGGTATTTTTTCCATTATTGTGTAGTTTTCGTTGTAACTGTCAGAAAAATCTAAAATTTTGTGTACATACGTAACCGATTATGGCGAATCTCATGGTGTGCATAACTCAATTCTGTCTTAAATCAACTTAGGCGGTTACGCCTTGTGGCCACAGGAACAGTTTACACTGTTACACTACAAATTTATATGAATAAATGGACACCAACCATGCTAATCCACATAATATAGTGGAGTGCAGTTTCTTCTAACATCTATGCCGCTCATTTTGGGACTGGTATATAGTGACCCTTCTAAGATAAAAAGAGGGTTTAGGTCAGGTTAAGTGAGTGTTTGTCCTAAAGGAAGTTTTGTCCCATAGGATGCTTACCTATGAGACAGTGAAAGCACCCATCACCAAATTGACATGCCGCCGCCACAGCAATAACAGCTGTCTGAACCTTGGCAGATCTAGTTCTGGCCAGATCGGTCTACTTATTATGCGTGAGGTACTATTGGACCTTCTGTCGTTTGAAACTTAACTGATTTTCAATCTCATTAAGAGATGAGGGACAATTCTAGGCTATTTTTGACGTAAATAAAATTATTTGAACATCTGAATTATGATTAAGATGCCTGACTGTCCGTAACTATGCGAATATCCCTTGCAGATGTTACAATATACCTCAAATACTCCACGACTTCCTTTATCGATTACTTCAGGTTCAAAAACACTGCAATAGTCCGGGAGACGAAAAACGAGATTCAGATTTAATTCTTCACAGAAAACTTCACCCCAAGCTTCCCGTTCATCTTTGAACCATCAGTGGGAAAATTAACATCTTCGATATTCATAAGTAATTCTCTCAACAAGTCCACTCTGCTGAAGGGAATATCAGTTCTAAATTTCTGATTAAAAGGTGGTGACGGCATGGTATAGTCGGTTGAATTTGAGATGTTCCTGTCTCTTAGAAGGGATGATTATCCTATATTGTTACAGTTCCACATGGAGATGGAGTTGAGCCCTACAGTTGAGCCTGCTGTCATTTGTTTACCTATTATATCCAGGAGTGTGAGATGAAAGATAATAGCCAGTGCTGGATTGGATATGCTCCTAAGGGCCCCACTAACACACGAGACAGCGATTCGTAGTATTTTCATCAAGGATTTTAGGTTGATCAGAATATTTAGAGTTGACTACCACACAGTAACTTCATATAATAAAATGAGAGTATATGTAGAGCTAATGTATAAAGTGGGGCTCCAAACCTCATCTTTTCCATAATGGCATATATAAAACAGTAAAACGCTATTGTAGCTTTCTTTACTCTTTTTAATATGTTATTTTATTTTGTTTTAAATCGTTGTGATCGGATCCATTAAATAAAATTATTTATTAAACACTTAAATGGTTTTTAATTATTTTTATATTTCGCATCTCATTTCGACGCATCATCAGAAAAACTACAAAATTGTTAATAAATATAAATAATAGATTAGAAAGATCAGAATATAAAAATGTATAAAATATAAAAATTAAAAATTGTTTACAAAATGAAGTAACACAATTATAAATTTAATTGTACTTTGTACTTTGTTAGACAACTGTATACAAAATCTGCTTAACTCTAAAAATTATGAGATTCGTAATGGATATGATCGATATGATCAATGTAGAAAGGATTTACTTAATGGATATGATCGAATTATTTGCTCGTTACCGCTGGGAATTATTTATGATTTCATATCAACGCAAAACATTTATACAAATAGCACCATATACGTTACAACAAAAAAATCATTTTGCAATCAAAATTTCAACAAATTATATTACAATAACTTAAAGAAGTTAATATTTTTTATGATGACAACAACATAGAAAATTTAACACAAGTAGAAATTCCATTTTTAATGAAAATGTTACTCAGCTTTGGAAAAACTTTTTGCGATTCCTTCATCATCTCAACAAATTCCAATACCTAAACTAATAGGAGAAATAGAATATATTTTACTGCATTTTTGTAATACGGAAAATGCCAACCAATCACGTCCTAAAATCATATATTTCCTGGAAAAATATTTAAACAATGTTAAACACAGCAAATTTAAGACAAAATAATCATTAAAGCATGTCATGTAACCAGAAATTTTTTAAAAAACAATCCGGATCTTAGTATTACATACAGCGACAAAGGAAATAAATCCGTAATAATGACAAAAACAACACGACAAAGATGTTCGATCTTCTAAATGACAGTAACACCTATACAATTATGAATGAAGATCCAAATGTTTTGCTCAACAACCTATACAAAACAAACACAATCGTCTTATTAAAAGATTACTAAAAAAGAACGTGATCGAGAAAAACGAACATGATTGTTTAAAAACGGACATAGCTGTCATTCCAAGGATTTGGGGCTTACCGAAAATCCACAAATAAGATATACCATTACGACCCATAGTTTCAACAATTAACTCTCCTAGGATACAATATTTCTAAATATTTGGCAACGATTTTAAAAAAACTACCAACTCCAGGAAAATTTAACATAAAAAATTCATTCGACTTAAAACAGATTTTAGATTAAATCATTTTGAAAGATAACGAGATTCATGCTTCTTTTGACGCTATTTCATTATATACAAATATTCCCGTAAATTTAGCAATTGACATTATTGAAAGCAAATGGAACGTACTTGAACAACACACTCTCATCCCAAAAACAGAATTTTTTAATCTACTCAATTTTTGTCTCAGTGAATGTGCTGTCATTTTATATAATGGTATAATTTATAAACAAAAACAAGGTTTACAGATGGGTTCACCGCTAGCACCGATAATAGCAGATATAGTACTGGAATTTGTGTTTGACATTTGCATACCTAAATTCACAACTTTCCCAACAATTATTAAAAAATATGTAGATGACATCTTAATTTCTATACCATTAGATGAAATAATAAATAATTTTCATCAACAACTCAAATTCACTGTGGAAGTAGAGCAAAATAATTCAATACCATATCTTGATCTTAAACTATACAGAAAACAAAACAAAATAATAACTAATTGGTATTCAAAACCGACGTCATCTAACCAATTACTAAATTATTACTCATCACATCCGATGTCACAGAAAATCAACGTAGCAACCAATTTAATTACAAGAATTTTTAATCTCAGTCACACATCATTTCATAACAATAACATATAAATAATTTACAACATTTTGATCAAAAATAATTATCCGAGATCACTCATTACAAAATTGATTTACAAAATTAAAAATAAACTGGAAATTTTTGCACACAATCGGCTACACCACATACATCAATTCGTCACATTTCCACAGAAAACCAGAAATTCACAAGCATCACATATATAAAAGGATTATCAGAATCTATTCACAAAACAATTACACACAATATTCCCAGCATTTCAATGGTTTTTAAACCACAAAACAAAATAAAAAATATTGTATTCACTAACAACAAACAAAAAATTGACATAAACCAACAATCCAGTGCTGACATGTTCTACCATCCCATCACAATCTTCGATATTTTATCGAAGTTTATTTCTCGTTCTCCTAAACTAAAATGGACAACTGTTTCATTTTTAATGAATTATTTCTTTTCTATTGCTATCACAACCTACTACTACAAATGCGAACAAATTGTCTTTCTCTAATTTCGTTCCAGTATCGAAAACAAATTATTTCGTGATTTCTATCAGTAGAATATCACAATTTTTCAATCTAGCAACCTGGTAAATGATATAAAATGTGAAATAGTGTCACATTTTATTCTAAAGAAACGAGACATAATCTTCGATAAAGTATCGAAAATGTGATGGTAGAACATGTCAGCACAGCATTGTTTACAAAATCAGCTGTTCTGGTTTTAATGCTGTTTATATTGGTGAGACATCCAAAAAATTAGAAACTCGTATAAAACAACATAAAAACAATCTCAATGGCATACTCATAATGATCATCAAAATACAAACCGGGCACATTTTCAAATATGGGGAATCAGAAATTGTCGATCATGAAGTGCATAAAACAAAAAATAAGTGCTCTTAACCTGCACCGATCATATTAGCCCGCCTCAATGAAATCTGTACATAATTTGTTACACATTTATTACAATTTATTACAACAAATCCCGATTTTATTACAGTTACCGTTTTCGAGGAACGAGTGGTCGGTTTAGCTTGTAATAAAACCTACACCGCCAAAATTGTAACTTTTGATGTAGCTGTGATATCGGGATGATTCTTGGACCAGAATTTATTACAAATTAATTACATTGATTAAATAGTTCAAGATCAACCCTATATCTTGACTAAGGGTAAATTTCACCCCAAACGATTATTTTTGACAAAAACATCGATTTTACCAATATTAATAAATTATTACACCAGACCTCCACCAGATATTGAGCCAAATGTTACTCGTTGGACCTTGTGGAGGGCAGAACAATCATATTTAGGTGTGTAATAAATTATCTTTGTGACAGGTTTCACAGAATTGGCTCCAAACCGTAAAGGGTTTAAACATCTAATTTAAAGTTCGATTTTATCGCCTTCAACAATTTATTACACCAGACCGCCACCAGATATTGAGTCAAATGTTACTCCTTGGACCTTGTGGAGGGCAGATCAACCTTTTCCTTAGGTTAATTAATTTTACACATATAAACAATATATGTAAGTAAAATTTAGTAAGCAAATACGAAATTATGGTACTTGAACTTACTAAAGAAGCAGTTGCATAAATTTAGGGACATTTAAATATTCATACTAAAAAATTAATTTGTTTTCTCAATCTTAATTTAAAATTATCTGACAAAAAGATAATTTATTACACACCTGGATAAGGTTGATCTGCCCTCCACAAGGTCCAAGGAGTAACATTTGACTCAATATCTGGTGGCGGTCTGGTGTAATAAATTGTTGAATGTGATAAAATCGAACTTTAAATTAGACGTGTAGCATTCAACATGTTATGGAGGGTATTGTACTTGAAATAAAAAAAATAATTTATACAAAAGGCAAGATAAAAATGAAAATTCTAGTAAAATAAAAAAATAATGTGAAAACCAAAACAAAATACCGTCCATCACATGCTGGGCTATAGAATTTGGCCTACTCAGGAACTCAAGCGGTTGTTGCGCGGCTAAGCGTCAGGGAGTGGGGTGGGGTTTCTGAGTTTGAGTAAGCCATGTTTAACCGCTGTAGGGTAGGACGTTAGGAAATGCTAATTACCTATGTATTACCTTGAACACTCACCTAGTTCATCCTCAATTCAAAAAATATTGTTTATCTCATCTTAGTTAAATGATAACACACCAAATTTTCATATAACAGAATAAACAAATGATTTATTAAGAAAAATCGAAATAAAAAGAAAGAAAAATTTATCAAAAAAAAAAAAAAAAAAGGCAAAAATTATCATGTAAATTAATCTGAAATGAAATTTTTTCTTTTTTTATTTTTAATCTAATCTAGCTAAACCTAAACTAAAACTTAACTACCCACCACCGTTTATCTAATAAAAATCAATACAAAAAAAAAATAATCTTAACTACAAAACTACTATCGACGGGAACCAAAAATAATTGAAATTTAAAAGCTTGTAAATTCTTACGGTTTGTTGAATGTTGCATACACGTTGAATGCCGAATGAATCCACAGTTGATATGCAGTACAAATGTTGATTGAAGATTAACGTTATACGCCAACACTCATTACAAACACTTGATTTGCACCGTACACTTTTATAGATCAAATTTTATAGATTTAGTTCAACTGATGCAATAAACAAAAAAAATATTTTTTTCATTCATGAAATGTTTGCTCGGGCACTTATCACTTAATATTCACGTATTAATTTTTTTATTAACATATTAAGTTAAACGTATTATTAATAGTAACGTATTAATTAGTTTCCTTAATTTTATATTATTATAAAATAATTTAAATTTTACTACTGTCTTTTCTCACTCATACGAAACTGTTAAATCCGCACAAATGGCGTATAAATTTACTTTCCACTCAATACAAAGCTGTTGTTTTGCACAAATGGCGTATAAATTTTTACGTGACTTATTTTGTCCACTCAATACAAAACTGTTTTTTTTTTTCTTTTGCACAAATGGCATATAAATTTTAAGTGACTTATTTTGTCCACTCAATACAAAACTGTTTTTTTTTCTTTTGCACAAATGGCATATAAATTTTTAAGTTATTTATTTATTTATCCACTCAGTACAAAACTGAATTTTTGCTTATCTTTAATAAAGTGGATTTTTTTTTATAAAAACCAATGTCTCACTGAACTATTTCACCATTAACTTATCATTTATTTATTTAATTTTCACTCAAATTTTTACAAATTTTAATAATTTTTTCTTAACTTAAATATAGGTAACTTAAATATAAGTATAATCTTTTTTTTTTTTAATAAAAACTTCTTTCTCAAATATTTTTAAGTGATCACAACCCGAGATTTAATTATAAACTGCCTTAATAAATCCAAAAATGTTCAATCTTTTCCAAAAAAAAACATACAACAACAACCAAAATTCGCGCAAAACCCCGTCTTCTCAATTTTGCTAAGTCATTTTTAATTTTACTTAACACTGTTCGACCCGTTAACTACCTTATCGACAAATCGATATTATTTCCTCGATCAATTCAATTTCGAATAATTATTATTAACTAATCAACATTTAGGGGTGGGACAAAGATTAAATTCGAACTCAACTCTACAAACTCAAATAGCTTGGAACGATACCATTCGGAATCGTTGCAAATCGTGGGGACGTCCCACATCCTGAGATCGTCTCATGCCGGGCAAAATTTTACGAAATATGATACGGGTTACATTAATCCTAATTCATTATGTGTCACCTTTTCACGTTCGAATATCCTTAAGATGAAAAGTTCCCAATACCTTTCCCTGTAAGTTGCGAAGTTTATATGCCACATTTCCCACCTTCACGTCTACTATAGCTGGTATAAATTTTGGGGACAGTTTTGCCGAGAACTTGTTACTCGCATCACTTTGAGCAAAAGAGCGCACGAAAACAGATTGTCCCGAAATCAGCTCCCGATTTCGACTCCGTAAATTATAGTGCTTCGCGGAGCGATCATATGCAATTTTCAAGTAATGAATGACTTTATCCCGAATTAAATTTAATCTGTCAGATTTTGATAGAACAAAATCTTCATTTTTATTTGTATGTGATAAAAATCTTCGAAGCTTGTATTCAGACCCGTGTAATGTCATATGCTGACCGAATACAAGGAAATGAGGGGAAAATTGAGTTGACCCGTGGACGACATTACGAATAGCTGAGGCAATCTCTTGGATATGTACATCCCACTCGTTATGACGTGTGTCGGTAAGATAAGCTCGGATCGCCGACAAAATTGTTCGATTTACCCTTTCGGATGCGTTACTCTGCGGTGAGTATACTGGCGTTCGAATATGTTCAATTCCGTACTTACGTAGCAAATCTTGGAAAAGATTGGAGATAAATTGTTTTCCATTATCGCTCATGATAAATTCGGGGGCCGAAAATAATAAAATAACGTCTTTCTCAAGGAACTGACAAATGGAGGTAGCTGATGCTTCTCTCAAAGACTTCAAGATAACAAATTTCGAGTAGTGGTCTAAGATGATCAAGATATAAGCATTCCCTGATTTAGACCGTGGGTATGGTCCCATCAAGTCAATATATAGCCTCTGAAAGGGACGATCGGAAATAAATTGATGGCCCATTTCAGGCTTCGTATTATAATTGATTGGTTTTACCATCTTGCAGACCTGACAATTTGCAATAAATTGTTTCACATCTTGAAGCATCCCTTGCCAATAAAACTGCCTACGAATCCGATTTAACGTTTTGGCTACACCCATATGCGCGGACGAGGGAGGTATATGAGCCTGTTTAATCAAAGGTGAGGTAAGCCGAGATGGAAGAACTAATTTCCATTCAGGTTCATCTGTATCGTCATAACGTAGTCCTGCGGATGGTGTAAATAGGAGTTTATTTTCCTTAACGCGAAAGCTACGGCATTCCAAACCTAATTTGATTACCTTATCAACCTGGGCTTGATATTCGGGATCCGCGAACTCAGGTGAGTCTAAATCAATATGGAGCGGGCTTATTTCGTCCGAGGGGTTAGAAGTAGGTTTTTGTTCAACCAATGAAGACACAACTCCAGATTCATCCGAGAAAACTCGCGATAAAGCATCAGGAACTACGTTAACAGATCCTTTTCTATAACCTATATCAAAATTGAAAGACTGTAACTTCAAGCTCCAACGAGCAAGCCGTCCTGACAAATCCTTTTGAGACATGAGCCAGCGTAAACTTGCATGATCAGTATAAATGGTAAAATTATATCCTTCTATATACGCACGAAATTTTGAGACGCTCAGTACCGCTGCGTAGCACTCTAACTCTGTTATAGAATAATTTCTCTGAGCGGCATTCAGCTTCTGCGAGATAAACGAGATTGGTTGTTCATCTCCAGCAGAGTTTAGCTGGAATAACACACTCCCTACTCCAGTGGTACTGGCGTCACATTGAATATAGAAAGGTTTTTCAAAGTTAGGATTTGCCAGGACGGGTGCTGTTGTTAAAGCATGTTTCAATGTGGTAAAAGATTCGTTTGCTTTATCGGACCAATTTAATTTCGTCCCTTTTTTTGTTAAATCAGTTAAAGGAGCAGCGATGGTTGCAAAGTTGTTAATAAAGCGCCTGTACCACCCACACATTCCCATGAACCTTCTTACCTGTTTAACCGTCTTGGGTACAGGATAATTCTCAATCGCTTTCACTTTCTCGGGATCGGTTCGCAAACATCCATCGCCCACCAAATAACCCAAATAACGTACCTCTTTGAGCATAAAACGGCTCTTTTCTATATTAATAGTTAAGCCTGCGTCTTTTAACAGACCAGCAACCTCTTTGAGTAGATCGATATGTTCTTCCTGGGTGCCAGAGGTAATCAACAAATCGTCTAAATAGACAAAGACTCTGTCGTGAAGTCTGTATGGAATCACACGGTGCATAAGGCGACACATCGTCTGTGGTGCATTGCACAATCCAAATGGCATGACCGTGAAATGATATAAAGGCCGCCCAGGTACCGTAAATGCCGTCTTATCTCTGGATTGTGGGTCGAGAGGGATCTGCCAAAAAGCATCTTTTAGATCAATCGTTGATATATAGCGGGTTTGATCCAATCGGCCCAACAATCCATCGATAAGTGGCAATGGATACGCATCCTTGACGGTTACTTTATTCACTTCACGGGCATCCAGACACAGACGAACCTTGCCATTGGCCTTATGCACCAATGTGATTGGCGAACACCACGAGCTTTGACTTTCCTCTATGACACCCAGAGATAACATGCGGTCTAACTCTTCGTTCATCAATTTTTGTTTTGCTGGTGAAACTGCATAAAAGCGCTGCTTTATAGGCTTAGCAGAGCCAACGTCGATTGTGTGAGATACGAAATTTGTCTTACCAAGACCCAACTCGGCGAACGAAGGAAATAACCGTATAATATTATTAAGAGCTTCTTGATCTGCCGGTGTAAGATTGTGAAATTTTGAATCTTCATGTTCGCCGATAGAAGCATTAGAAAAGGAATTGGTACGAAGCGTTGATATGTTTGGGGTGATTCCAAATAAATTCCAAAAATTTATTCCAAGATATAGTGGTTGCTCTAATGAAGGCACAATATACAACTTCATTTCCTTTACGATATTATTAAACGAAACGCGCGCATTTATGTACCCAAAAACTCGCTGGGCATGTCCACTAGCTGTATTAATGACACTTGGAAAGTTATGAAAACCGATAGAAGGATCATTCAAAAACTTTTCAGACCCCACCCCTAAAACGCTGACCGTTGCACCGCTATCCAAAAGACCGCGGTATTTGTGGCCATTAATCGTTACCAGTGCATAAGGACGGTTGTCATTTAAATCGGTATTAATTATGGAAGATAGAATTTCCGATTTGTGGTTTCTGCGCGATCTCCAGTAATTATGGTACCTTAACCTACGTTTTATACTGCAATATCGATTATTAATTTTATTAGGCGCATACGGCTTATTTACTACTGACTCCTCATATTCACATTCCTGTGTTTCAGTAAACGGAAAATAATAATCACTATCAACGGTGCACGGTGGCATATTTTTAATTGGAACTTGATTTCCGGAACTGTCATTATTGGTAACTTTGGTAGGAGATTCGGCAGAATAAAATGAATGGGTTGAATCGTTTGAACTTATTTCGGATTGGTTGCCGCTCCATGTCTCGTCAACAGCCTCATAGTTGGTTCTGTATTGGAAGCAGCATCTTGTCGAACATTGCTGGGCTGGGAAAATAGTGGGGCAACGTGATTCCCAGACCTCCACGCTCCCCTCTGATCGTTTTCCTTACAGCGTGGACATTTAGGAGTAACAGTGTCCTTCATACCGCACCTGAAACAAAACCAACGAGTAGGTGGTACATGACAATTTGTGAAGGTATGACCAATATCGTCACAATTGTAGCATATTACATTTGTTTGAGTTGAATCAGCTTGTGGCCTCCTGTTTGGTGGTATATTCCTCCGTTCTGAATATTGAGCATGATGTGTTATATTTGGATTCATATTTGACTGATTGATCGCGTCAATCTGAGGAACGTAATTGTGTGGGATATGATTCGGAGACGATTGATTTATGATCCCAACGTGTGTACCAGAATAGTTTGGAATAACATTAGCACTCGGACTGTAATGCAAGCTATCATTATCATTATCTTGATAAAATAACTCATTTACCGAGCGTCTTGGAGTCCAATATTTTTGAGGCTCCTGCGATTGGGGGAATCTTTTTAAAGAAACATAGCTATCTGGATCAACTTTGAGCTCCGCCCACGTACTCTCCCAACTAGCACAACTACTAATCAAATCACCAATATTAGTAAAACGTCGGTCAGTTAATTGGTAGCGTAAACCAGGCCGCATATTCTTCATCAATATTTTAATGATCTGGTCGTCAGTGTAAGGAACACTCAATTGAACTGTAAGATTCCAGATCCCCTGATAAAATTCGAGAAATGTTTCTCGAGGTTGTTGTTTACGTGCTTCTATTTGTTTTTCAATATCCGAGTCAGGTAGCCGATGTTTAAATCTTTCTATCATGCATTGCCGCAATTCTGGCCAAGTAGTGAACGGATTTCGTTGTCTAAAAACCCAATACCAATGGGACGCAACACCTTTTAACACAAAACTAATTTCGGTTAGTAAGGCCTCATCGGACAAATTCGTGGTTGATGCTAACGTCTCAAGTTGAAACAAGAATAGACTGATTGGTGTCCCTGTTGGGGACCCATCAAAAGACAAACCACTTCTTGACAATCCACGGTATTCTGGAATAAACTTAGTGTGGTTTATCAGAGGTGGCCTAAAGTTCGGTGCATACTGGGTAAAAGTAGGAGCTTGTGCGTTAGGTGGACTGCTGGTAAAGGGACCGGGTGGCACTCCAGTTAACATATTAATGGTCGGTGGGGGTTGAGGATATTGAAATGTTGCTCCCATTGAAGTTGTTATTGGTATTTGATTATTAAATTGAGCGGGCAATATTCCGGAAGATGTATTTATTTGCGGAAAATTTGCCACTTGCATTTGCGGAAAGTAGTTAGACGTCAAATTATCTGGCTTAGGATGTGTAGTATAAGTTTCAAATGGTAGCAGATTGGACCTTGATTCTGTTATGGCTAGTGCATTCATTTTATCCGTTCTTAGCATTTGATTATTAACTTGAGCGGACAACATTCCCGACGGATTATTCATTTGTGGGAAGTTTGCTAATTGCATTTGCTGAAGATCGTTAGACACCATATTATATGGCTTAGGATGGGTAACATAAGCTTCAATTGGCGGCGGATTCGATCTTGGTTCTATTATGGCGGGTACATTCTTTACATCTGTTTTACTGCGAAGTTCAATGTACTGTTCATTGAGGGCCAAAACTTGGGCGGACAATTTTTTCATTTGTTCCATCATTAAATCCATTGTAGACGTAGAAGGCGAGTTCTCAAACTGTACATTTTTAGAACTACATTGTTGCAATTCTTTTGGGACTTCAATAATTACAGCTCTTGCGTTCTCTAGTGACTCGTCAAACTTGTCTAAGTCGTTTAAACATGCTTGAAGACTGGTTAGCAAGGTTTCGCATGTGTGAAGGACCGACTTGGCTTCAGCGGAATACGTAGGTGAACTCGTAGCGCGTCTCAGCCTCTCCGCAGTATGCATGAGCTTGGATTCGATTTTGCGAGCAGATTCTAACTGTTTGTCCGAATCCAAATCTACTAGTAACTCAATTTGTTCTTTCATTTCATGTATTTTAACGCGACATGCTTCAATTTCTGTATCAGGCCTCTTTGCAGCTTTGGTATGCATTTTAGTCGGTTTAGCCGATTTTCCAGATTCTTCGGATAAGATACGATTCTGTAAAATCTCAGCAGCATTGGTATCATCGATATCAATGTCACGTAGTTCGCACTCAATATCGATTTCGAATTGATTTAAATGAAAGACATTCATTTTCAAAATATTTAAAATTTCATCAAAATAATTAAAATAAAACTCAATGAAGGAAGAAGTCTTTGTGCGTCGAAATAATTGGTTAAATTCACTAAGAACCCAATAAAATTCTCGTAAGGTGCTAATTGTAATATTTCAAAAAAAATTATTTCAAAATTTATAACACGAAATACTAATAAATGTCGATTAAAGTTAAATTCAAATTAATACGAGGAAAAATAAATTCAAAATATATGTGCGATCGAGAAGATAATATTATTAGCGGATTTAATTGCAAATTAACATGATGAGGATGAACCAGAGTGAGTGTCGCAGATTTATAAATAATTAAATCTGTCTCTTAAGTGTCGTAATTAGACTAGGTAATTAGCATTTTAGGGAATAGGACTTAAGGAAAAAGGAAAAGGATGTATTAAAAATAATTGAAATTACACTTTATCAAATTACTAATTCAAACGATGAAAACCGGATCCAGAAATTTGATAAACTGTAAATGAGCTAAACATACGAATTTTGAATTAAAATGGTGTACCACCTCGGATCATAAATTCAACTCACATGAGGGGATTATATCCGAAATTGTACTAAGTAAAGCCGGTTTAGCAAACCAGAAAACATACTACTAAGTCAACGCAAATGGCGGAAATAGATGGTTTCTCGTTGACCAAACTGATTTTATTTTTGAGACATTGTAATGAAAAAACTAAGTAACGCAAATCTATCTGAATTCGAGTTCTAAATCAACAAAAGTAGCAAAAAAAATTTATTAACTATTTTGGAACGTAGGTGAAAACAGAATAAATATTTATTTTACATGACCGGAGAGAAAAAAAAATAAAGAAAATAAAAATGGGAAATTGGGAAGTTGAAATTAAAGTAGGAAATATTTACTAAAGAAAGGAAGCCATTTTGCTCTTACGTTTGGGCGCCACTGTAGCATTCAACATGTTATGGAGGGTATTGTACTTGAAATAAAAAAAATAATTTATACAAAAGGCAAGATAAAAATGAAAATTCTAGTAAAATAAAAAAATAATGTGAAAACCAAAACAAAATACCGTCCATCACATGCTGGGCTATAGAATTTGGCCTACTCAGGAACTCAAGCGGTTGTTGCGCGGCTAAGCGTCAGGGAGTGGGGTGGGGTTTCTGAGTTTGAGTAAGCCATGTTTAACCGCTGTAGGGTAGGACGTTAGGAAATGCTAATTACCTATGTATTACCTTGAACACTCACCTAGTTCATCCTCAATTCAAAAAATATTGTTTATCTCATCTTAGTTAAATGATAACACACCAAATTTTCATATAACAGAATAAACAAATGATTTATTAAGAAAAATCGAAATAAAAAGAAAGAAAAATTTATCAAAAAAAAAAAAAAAAAAAGGCAAAAATTATCATGTAAATTAATCTGAAATGAAATTTTTTCTTTTTTTATTTTTAATCTAATCTAGCTAAACCTAAACTAAAACTTAACTACCCACCACCGTTTATCTAATAAAAATCAATACAAAAAAAAAATAATCTTAACTACAAAACTACTATCGACGGGAACCAAAAATAATTGAAATTTAAAAGCTTGTAAATTCTTACGGTTTGTTGAATGTTGCATACACGTTGAATGCCGAATGAATCCACAGTTGATATGCAGTACAAATGTTGATTGAAGATTAACGTTATACGCCAACACTCATTACAAACACTTGATTTGCACCGTACACTTTTATAGATCAAATTTTATAGATTTAGTTCAACTGATGCAATAAACAAAAAAAATATTTTTTTCATTCATGAAATGTTTGCTCGGGCACTTATCACTTAATATTCACGTATTAATTTTTTTATTAACATATTAAGTTAAACGTATTATTAATAGTAACGTATTAATTAGTTTCCTTAATTTTATATTATTATAAAATAATTTAAATTTTACTACTGTCTTTTCTCACTCATACGAAACTGTTAAATCCGCACAAATGGCGTATAAATTTACTTTCCACTCAATACAAAGCTGTTGTTTTGCACAAATGGCGTATAAATTTTTACGTGACTTATTTTGTCCACTCAATACAAAACTGTTTTTTTTTTTCTTTTGCACAAATGGCATATAAATTTTAAGTGACTTATTTTGTCCACTCAATACAAAACTGTTTTTTTTTCTTTTGCACAAATGGCATATAAATTTTTAAGTTATTTATTTATTTATCCACTCAGTACAAAACTGAATTTTTGCTTATCTTTAATAAAGTGGATTTTTTTTTATAAAAACCAATGTCTCACTGAACTATTTCACCATTAACTTATCATTTATTTATTTAATTTTCACTCAAATTTTTACAAATTTTAATAATTTTTTCTTAACTTAAATATAGGTAACTTAAATATAAGTATAATCTTTTTTTTTTTTAATAAAAACTTCTTTCTCAAATATTTTTAAGTGATCACAACCCGAGATTTAATTATAAACTGCCTTAATAAATCCAAAAATGTTCAATCTTTTCCAAAAAAAAACATACAACAACAACCAAAATTCGCGCAAAACCCCGTCTTCTCAATTTTGCTAAGTCATTTTTAATTTTACTTAACACTGTTCGACCCGTTAACTACCTTATCGACAAATCGATATTATTTCCTCGATCAATTCAATTTCGAATAATTATTATTAACTAATCAACATTTAGGGGTGGGACAAAGATTAAATTCGAACTCAACTCTACAAACTCAAATAGCTTGGAACGATACCATTCGGAATCGTTGCAGACGTTTGAACCGTTTACGGTTTGGAGTCAATTCCGTGTACCCTGACACAAAGATAATTTATTACACACCTAAATAAACGTTACTCCTTGGACCTTGTAAAGGGCAGATCAACCTTATCCAGGTGTGTAATAAATTATCTTTGTGTCAGGTTACACAGAATTGGCTCCAAACCGTAAAGGGTTTAAACGTCTAATTTAAAGTTCGATTTAATCACCTTCAACAATTTATTACACCAGACCGCCACCAGATATTGAGCCAAATGTTACTCCTTGGACCTTGTGGAGGGCAGATCCTGCATGATCGCTTCTGGTTTGACGTTGTTAAAAGCCCCTCCATATTCAGAAATGTTATCATCAAGTATTCCTTATGTTCAAGGAATTTTTTGATATGAGCATGTTGGGAATTCGAATAACAGATGGAATCTCACATTTAGAGTTCGATTGAGTCAACTAGGCGACTCAATCGAACTCTAAATGTGAGATTCCATCTGTTATTCTAAAATTTTTGGTAAACAAGGGGCTAAATTTATAGATCTAAGCTATTTGGAATTGCAATTAGTGCTTTTCCCCGCTTTATGTATAAATATTACATTTACTTCAGTCTATTGACTAGGAAATTGACAGACTTCTAGACTACCCTTGAAGATAATTTCCAGCCAAGGATTAGTCAATCGCTTGTTGGACATCCGTCGGATGTAATGCTATCGGATCCTGCCGACTTATAAGGCTTAAATCTATTTAAAATCAACAGAATTGTCCTCCTGCTTATATCTCTGCTATCCCTAGGCCTTGTGGTGCGGATTTGGAGCTACCTGGAAATTGAGTTACCAGTAGTAGCCCCAAGGATTCTCTAACTACTCCAAGGATTCACTAACTACAGTTCAAGAAACATTTGGTCGTTGGAGAAAACTCGAAGTGGTGGGTCTTAGAGATAGTACTTTATGCACCCCAGATATCTCATAAACTCCTGTATTTTACTTCAAACTAACCTCCAGCCTTTTGTTTTAACGTTAAGCTCTTAGCGTTATGCTCAGCTTTAGTTTTCTTTGCTCTTTTGAAGGGCCTCTTGCATTGCATTTTATGGGTGTTTGGAGGTCCTTCGACCACTACGGTCGTCAAGGTTTACCCAGAGGCCTACTAGGATGATACACGAACAAATATAGCCTTATTAAAGGCGTAGTTAGCTGGTCCACAAGTACATCAAACTCTTGTGGTCCAATCAGGTGGTTTGGAACACGTACCGACAGTGAATTATTTAAAATAGTTCTTAAAATATCCCTGTCGGTTTTCCACCTGTTTTATATATAGCTAGATTTTTTGATAGGTTTCGTCAACAATTCAAATTGAATTGGGGAGTAACCAAATAGCTTCTAGCTTTGGGACAGACGCCTTATCTCAGCCTCTTAAGAATTTCTAAAAGTTCTAGCACCGGAATAAAAACTGTATTCCTACAAGAATATGTCACTCTCTTATCTCCTCGTCCAAGTGTATTGTAGTCCTGTTTATTTTCTCGAACTTCCATTTTTCGTTTTCGCCATGCTTCTACTGTTTCTGATGAAAATGGTTTTATTTAAAGATCGACTTAAGGTTAACTGAAGTTACTGAAATTTAGATTGCTTCATTAAGTTTCCAACAAATACAAAAGTCAATTGCCGTGTATCTAAGGGCCAAAACTAACGAACAAAATGATAGGTCTAACTTATCCTTGTAAAAACTTAGTTTAGAAATAAACCTACCACCCTATTTCGAGATTGCGTTTTGACAAAATAAAACGGAGGATTAGAACTCATATTGGGTGGGGCTGAAAAGGAGAGTTAAAAAGCGGAGAGAAAGGGCAATTTATCAATTTTCGAGAAATTTCTAAAAGTAAAACTTTATAAAACCTGCAACACTTGCGAATGAGTAAAAGTATGTCTCGGCGCACCATTATTATTCACAGAATATTATAAGGCAAATTTATATATTGAAATAGCTAAGAAACAAAATGTCTTGGGAAATGGCATAGCCCATGTAGCATTGAACCTATTGTAGCCACTATGAGTTGGGAAAACCCAAACGATCGAATTACGAAAATTCCGTCAAAATTGGATCTAGTATCAAAAACGACACTGCTAATAATTGAATGCACACTTTAATAAATTTTAAATAATCACACCGGTTAATCGACAACAATAACCAACAATGCAAAATCAATAAAGCCCTAATGAATACGACTCAACAAATGTGCGAGCGGATAATTAAAACTATATCAACCTTCATAACTCTGTTCCAGAAATTTAGATACTACAAAAAGGTGGGTGGGGCAGGTTTATATCCCAATGAACTGTGTAAATTGAAACTCACTGTTCTGTAATCAACTTTCCATTTCTTTAAATGTACCATAATATACGGAGTAATTGGAAAGTTATGTGCTGTTTCACACCGTATTTACCGAGTATGTTCTGTATCTTATCAAAATTATTTATATAAAAACGATCTACAACGAAAACGACAGTAAAAACGATTCTGCACATTTAAATAAATAATCTAACTAGCATACCACATGACTAATCAGTAAAAAAAAATATTTTGCTTTTTATAGAATCAGACAGAAAAATTTAGTATTTTTCAAGTGATCGCGAGTTTTGCACGCGCAAACTAAACAAAAATGGACGGGACAAGACAATCGGGCGAGAAATTTACTTATCTGTTTAATAATGAAAAATTTTTGGATGTTCAATTTCTCGTAAACGGAGATCGTAAAATTTACGGTCACAGTTTTGTGTTATCGCTGGCTAGTCCAGTGTTCGAGGCTCTGTTTCACCAAACGCTAAATGAACAAAAATTGATTCCGTTACTTAACGAGGAATATGAGACAGTGTACAGTTTTATAAAATACTTGTATACCGATGATGTGCACCTGATACGGTACGATAATTGTTTTGATTTGTTGAAATTGGCGTTAAAATACGAAACACTCGATTTAGAGCAAAATGTGTTGGCCTGCATATGTCGCAATACAACGGTGCGTAACACATTAAGACATTTTGAGTTTTTTGTGAATCTAAACTATCGTTTTATGAGTGAACATTACAAGTGTGCCATAGCCGAATTGTTAAAATTTCATTTGGATTTAGACGATTTTTTGCAATTGAGTTTCAAATCAGTTCATGAATTGTTGGATATAAATGTGCTATACAACGATGCAACTGTATACCCGATTATACATTCGATTATGAAGTGGGGTGAAAATAAATGTGAAGAGTATCAAGAAGACAATAATCACGTACGAGATTTTTTTGGTTAGACAGCAAAGAAAATAAAATTTACCTCAATGACGGTGACCGAGTTAACCAGTTTTACAAGTTTGTATCCTTTCTTCTTCGAAGACTCTGAAGTTGGTGCACTGTTTAAAATTATAACGAAGCCATTTGCCAACGACATGTGTAAATATGGTTTTACCATGGAAAAATTTACTAAAAAAGTATGGCACGTAGCCAAGTACAATTATGTGCAAGGTGAAAAAATATTTAATGTGATTTTTAATACAAAAGAACCAATCGAAATTCTGGGCTTGTGGATTGGCGCTACGCGAATAAAGCGTAAATGTCATGTTCAACTTTTGGATGAAAATGGTGATTTAATAAATCGAATAACAACGAACGTATTAATGATAAATGAGTATGCGTTCCCGATAAAATTTCGTGGACGTTTGGTGCTCCAACCAAATAAACAATACCAAATACAAATAAACTATGAGCAAACGAGTTGTGACATGGCCGGGTGGAATAGTTTAGAAAGCAGTGATATTGTAGATACTGGTAATGTTGAATTAGTGAAAACATGCCAGTTCGTACGAAAAATCCATTTTGAAAGTGTTATATAAAAAAATAAAAAGTATTTTTAAAAATTATTTTGTGTTTTTTATTTTTAAATCGCATTTATTGGGCGCATATAACCTGAATAAATCGTCGCCCGAGTACTTAAGTGTTACAAACGACAAAACTTGAAATTGAGATAATCGCATCTAAAGTTTAATCGGCTACGAACGTAAGACTATACACTATTTGACAAAATAAAATACATTTTCTTAAAATATGCTAACTGTCTCATTTAAAATTTAAAGGAATCTTTAATCAAGCCCACAGTTTAATTTTAAACCGAAATTTAAAATTTTGAAAATTGCGTATGTAACACAAAACCGTTTTTCATATTTTTTATTTGTATGGTATGTATCAGTATTTTCGTTTTTAAGCATTTTTGTTAAAAAAAATGCAATATGGTTTCGTTTTGCCGTCTGTCCGTCTGTTTGCACGATAACTTGAGAACGGATGGAGATATCAACTTAATTTCTTCACTAAAAGTTCAAGCAATTCATGGGAATGATCCTTATTGATTTGAACATTTCTATGTTTAGGGTGTTCGGAGATATGTAGGGTTTTGTTAGCCCCCCTCCTTAAAATTGATAGATTATATTTTATTTTCTATTCTATTTTGGTTTCATCGAGCATGTGAATGTGGAATAAAAATATATTCGTTTAGATATGGGTTTGTGTGGGTGGTGTGGTTATGGGGGTTGTAGGAGTGGTGGTGTGGGAGGTGGAGAGGGTGGGATGATGCGTTTTGGGTTTGGTGTGAGAATTTGGGATTTGGTAGATGAGGGTTTATGTGGGTAGTCTGTGTGTGCGTGGACGTGGGTATGGAGGTGTTAAATGGTGATAATATGGGTGGTGCAGTATAGGGTGGTGTGGGTGAGATGGGTTTTGGGGTTTTAATTGGATAGTATGTGGGGGATGGTAATAATGTTTAGATGTGGTGGTTTGTGGTTGATTGGGGTCAGTTGAGATAAGGTGGATTGGGATCGGTTGGGCTGGGTGTAGATGGGGTTAGGTCGGTGTCTGACTGGGTGGTCGTAATATTTGAAATACGCAAATCACACGGCATAGAAGTTCTTTATAGGCAACAAAAATGCTTATAGAGTTCGGCTCCGAACCTTTCCCTTCTTTTTCACCTATTACTTGAAAACAGAATTATTATTTATGGTAAGAATGTAATTTTTGAAATTTAATGAATCAATAATGTCGGAGAAAATAAAAATTCTTATTTGAAGGCTGTAGAAAGCCAAACTTAAGGTAAATAATTTACTACGGTAAAGTCAGTTTTAGGACAGATTTTTCGGAAATATAGAGAAAAATAGTGATAAAATTAAACCTTTATGCTCATCATCAACGTCATTATTAGACAAAATGCCTTCAAATGCACGAAAAACTTCTTCCGGCAGTTCAAACACAGTCTATAAGTCAAAATTCAAGTAATTACAGCACCACAGGAATTGACGGACCACAATTCGGTGGGGTTAAAGCGTCTATTAAATGATTACACCCCATTATAAGTTTTTAAATTGAAGCGTCTGTTGACTACTTAAACCCCCATGTAAAATGGGGAGGGAGAGGGGGTGTAATCATTTAGTAGACGCTTCAATTTTAGCTTCAGTTTTACTGTAGTTGTTGGTAGTGTTGCTTGTACTCCATTATGCAAATACATATTAACAAATACATATTAATTTAAAAATTGTATATACAAAAATCACGTGTTACTGCAGAACTGCATATAAATTTTCACATAAGTATTAAAAATTAAAAAAAACTGTGTAACTGTTTCATTCGATGTATGTTTATATCATACAAATCCTGATTCTAAATTTATAATTTCGTTTTATCCGCAGACAGATCGTATGTTTGTATCATTCAAGCCCTGAGTTTACAAAATGCCCATTGGTCGTGGTCTCATATATGTTGTATGTTTGAATCATTCAAGTCCTGAATTTAAATTTTGGGTTTATGAATTAGTTGCATATATATTGTAGGTGTGTATCATACAAGTCCCGTTTTGTTTTTTTTGAGATATTACCTTTGTCGCATATAGGTTGTATGTTTGTATCATTCAAGCCCTGAATTTACTTTATGCATGTATGGCTTGATCTCATATGGTGTTGTATGTTTGCATCATTCAAAACTTAATTTTGATTGTTTGTATGTAGCACTTAAGTATTATTCTAATTTTAACTAAAATTGATAGTAAATTATGTTATTCCCATATGATTAGTTTATGTAACAGATAAGTACTTTTTTTATGTTATCAATTAAGCATATGTAACACTTGGCACACTGGTATCTTTCAATATAATTGAGATATGAACATTTTGAAACTACCAATCGAAAGATCTCGTTTTTTTAAGTAAGATGACACTACTAACTCAAAAACGTCCAAAATGCGTTTGTAACATTTAAGTACTGGGCCGACGAAATATTTTGCATTACTACTAAAACAGTGAACTGATTATTTTTATCTATGTCGTTTTTGATAACAGGGGGTGATTTAAAAAACGATTTGCATCGCTTTTGTGTGAATATAATAATTTTAATCAATTATAAATACCTGATATTCAAACGACGGCTTCAAAAAGTACAAAGCCATTTCCTGGTGAAACACTGGAGTCAATGAACTCGACATTGGTGGCACAATCCATATCCAATCGGCCGGGCATCCATTCCTGTTTTATTGAAAAAATTTAAGCACACAAAATAATTTTTTCATTTTCATAAAATAAAATAAAATAGTTTTTCTGCATTACCGTAATTTCGTTTCATTTTCAAAATGTTTCATAAAACTTTCACTTGCTGTATGGTGATCAACAATTGTTATATTTTTACTTTGGAATGAGTACAATACAGCTATATTCATTTCAACAAGTGCTTTATCCTTCCACAATGAGGTGGTTGTTCGTGTGTCTAACTCCATTTTTAATGCAACAGGCTATAATGAAAAATTATACGATAGTACAAAATCGATACAGTAACAAAATTTTTTACTTCAACTAAATTCCGTCGATTTGTGTCCCCTAGGTTACGACAACCGATTTCGGTGGCCATATACCAACCACTAAATGCGGTTGCCGTGAATTGTATACCGCCACAATCGAATAGCATATTAGATACAGCGGGTAGAGCATACCATCTCAATTTAAAATCGGCAAACCATTTATAGGTGGGATGTTCTAGTGGCACTTCCAATATTAAATCGGGCGGATAATCAAAATAATCTGGATCGTGTCCGTTTGCGGATAAAACAAGCGGTAGTATATCCCATTCGGTACGTTTCCCTTTCCAGCCTAATTTCAAACAAATATCTGTAATCTCAACGTTCATTGGATCGCCTATAACGGTGCCGTCATTATTACGATAGCCAGCGTACGATATTAATTGAGGATTCCATATACGAAAATCGTGTCGACCATCGGTCCGCTGCGGAAATATTGTAATGGCCGATCTAAAATACAAAGAACATTAACGGTTTTAATGTTACTATACAAAATGTGAATAAATATTTACCTTAAATTTCCCTTGTTTGTTGCGTATTTTATGTGATTGCAAATTGCTTCAAACATTCCACTTGTTGTTGTTACATACCGACAATCAAAAAGCTGCATTTATAAAAAAGATAATAGAAATGGATAAAACTTTAGAAAATAATTTAAGTGTGTCTTTTATAATAAATAGGAAAACAACATGTCTATCTGCATTCTGATAAACGATGCATTATGATTTAATGGAAAACAAACTAGAAGAAGCCTCCAACATGTATGACGTCCCATTATCTTAAAATTGTGTACAAGTAAAATGTGTCGGAAAACTGAAACACCAGAGAGAATGGATTTGACTTTTAAAAGAACTAGTCACGGAGATCTAGAGTTTGATGGCCTTAATAACCATACTGCCTGGTGGTACAGATTATCAATCAGCACGTTTTATCGAAATCAAAATCTAGCCACGTAACTTCGTTCGCGTGGTTTTGAATTAAATTCAATAATAATATTTAGTACGAGTTAGTTCTTTTCTTTCAAATGTTTTTGGATACAGAATATTTTTTTGTTTTTTCGCCGCGGCCCTATATTTTCAAAGCATTTTTCTCCAAATTGTATTTTTCTGGCCTACTGATGGAATAAGTTTAGTGCAAAAATTTTTAAAACATAGTTAATTGGGAAACTTTTGTTTCACAAAATTGTTTTGGGGAAAAATATTTTCCCATTTAACCAGTAGGCAAGGAAAATACAATTTGGGCAAAAATGCTATGAAAATATTTTTCCCATTTCCCTATTTAAAGGGAAAGCCGGAATAGACCCAGTGCGTACACAAATAAATAAGAACGGTTTCTAACATGTGGCGGGCCACATACAGCTGTCAAATTGTCAAAGTTGAAGAATTAAATAAAAAAAGAAAAAATAAGAGAACTAACAGAGAGAGAAAAAACAAAAAATAGAAAACTTAAATTATTTAAAAGTATATTTAAGGAAAACGGTTTATTAAGTTTTATTGTCGCAAAGACGTTAATGCTACGGGACGGTACGAATGTAATTAATGAATTCTCCTCGATTGTTCTCTTTTATTTTTTGCTAATGGTTTTATTTTCCATCATCAGCGATTGCTATGTTATCGGTTTGTGACAGTTCGGCCGTACCTGATACTGGTTCGTCCTTCTTCCACTCGTTGTCACTAGAACAGTTATCTTCTTCCATACCATCCATTTCAGGCGATGAACTGCACCAAGATTTCATTTTGTCGGATGAGTAAATTGAACTAAATTTTTGAGATTTAATTTGCATTGCCTTGAAGTCCTCTACCACATAGCGGTCGTTTCCAACAACTTTTGACACTACGTAAGGTCCACGGAATTTCGGATCTAAGTTTCGTGATTCACCGGTTGAGGAATTTTCTTTTTCGATGACGACTAAATCTCCTTCAATGTACTTCTTTGTTTCGGAATGCTGTCGGTCGAATCCTTTTTTCCAATTTTCTCTTTCTTTCATAATATTCTGTAGAGCTTGTTCTCTCTTCTCATACATGTTTCATCCTGGCTTAAATTCGCGATCTTCGTTCAAAGCGGCGACCAAGCTGTTGTGTATGATGTCGTTTAACTTAAAATCAAACACGAGTTCATTTGGACGTTCGTTGAGTTCTTTTGAAAATTGAAGGTCCATAGTAAATCTCGAAGTGTTTCATCCCAATCTTTGACATTCTCGACGGAGGTACGAATGAAAGACAAAATCATCTGATTCTGCTTATTGCTGAATATTGTTACACTAACAATATTTATCGAAGGCGTTAGATGTAAAATACGTATCTCTTTCACTGATGATACGATTCGCGAGTCCAAAGTAGGCGATAAGGTAGTTCAAAAATTTAATTACTGGTGCTGTTTTTGTATTTCGGACGGCTCTCACAATTATAAGCTTACTAAAACCATCAGATATCGCAATGATATGTGTGTTTCCATATTTACTCTTTACAAACGGTCTGAGGTGGTCGATATGCATCACCCGAAATGGTATCGGTTGCAGGCGACCTTAGGATTTTCCTCTTTTGGATTTCATATAACAACATTCGACACATGCAGCAATGTAAGATTTCAAATATCGGCGCATTTTCGGAAACCACAAATTTTCTTTAATTCGTTCGATAGTTTTTTCGATACCATAGTGCCCCATATTATCGTGAAAATGTTATACCACTTGAAATCGATCTGCTTTTTGCACATCTAATTGTAGTTCCTTTCGAAACAAACGAGTATCTTTCAAAATGCTTTTCATCGTCAGACTTCTGATGTCCGTTGAGTACGGCGATTATTCTTTTCAAATTTTCGCCCTGGAGATCGCATCCGGAGTAGCCGCATCCACCATCTTGCGATTCTCGGTACCATCTCCGTTTTTTCTTTTATTTGTGTGTGCGATGGCAGAACAGTCGGTGACGAGACAAAATTTTTTTCCAAGACGATATACTCGGAATCTATCAAGATGTAGCTGTGGTAATTTTGCTCAGCGTTTGTGCAATGACGACTATAATAACCGTTTTCCATTTTTTTCCGTCCGCCGATTGTAATAGGACTCCAGCGAGACCAATACTAGAGGCGTCGGTATGTCGGTATGAGACACGGTTTGTCGCAAGGAAGCTCGATTAACTTGAAAAAGACCTGTTGCTGCGGGTTTCTCCAATTAAAGTTTTTATCTTCATGCTTCCGTATAGCAAATTGGTGAGCGCGACTTAGAAATTAACGAATAATTATTAATAAACTTTCGGAAAAATCCGGTAAGATCCAAAACTTGTCAGACTTCGGTGTCTGTCGACGGTTGCAAAAAATTCTTTACGGCACAAACTTTACCTTCTCCGGGGAACATTCCTTTTCACTGATTTGATGCCCCAAAAATGTGATTTCGGTTGCAAGAAATTTACACTTATCCAGACGAAAAGTCAATCCGGCTTGTCGCACGATAGTGAAGAACTTGCATGATCGTGTCAATCCCTCTTTAACGGTTTTACTCGGAATCACTACATCATCGAGGTATGCAATCACTTCACCAGGGTCCATGCGTTAACTAAAACGAAAAACAGATATTCGTAATGTCCTTCTGTCGTTACGAAAGTGGTGTACTTCTTCGATTCATCGTACCTCGATCTGATGATAGCCCATTTACATATTCAACGTACTGAAACATTTTTTCCGGATAGACAAGCTAACAGATTATCGACAATAAGCATCGAGTATGACTGATTTACAGTGACCTTGTTCATTTGCCGGTAGTCGACACACATTCGACTTTCGCCATTCTTCTTATCGACTAAGACTATAGGTGAGGCGTACGGAGAATCAGAAGGTCGAATAATGCCGTTCTGCAACAATTCTTCCACAATATTCTTGACAATCGACAATCGAACAATATTCTGACTCTGATACTGTTTTACTTGACTTTGTTCGGTTTCGCTTAAGTCCTTGTCCATGTCAAAATTTTTCGTAATCTCAATTGTACAGCCTTCGATCACAAGTTGATTTCCTTCTTTACACAATGTCACGGCGCAACAATACATTTTCGGAAATAAATTCGTCCTCTATGACAAGAACGTCTGAATAGCACGTGTTGTTATCGACGTCTACTGCTGCAGCAATAAATTGATATCTTTTGAAATGAAATCGTCGACGGCGGCGGTTTTTTTTCAATTTTAAGGGCATTTGTCTTGGCAAATGTTTTCGATTTGCCACTTATTTTTCGTTTCTCTGGACATTAGTTTGGTGTGTCGTTCGACGGCAATTCATGCAACGTTCTCTCCTCTGTGGCTTTGGCGTTATATTGACAAATGACCTGAGTTGAAGCAATTGTAGCAGGTCAAGGAATTGGGATCTACACTTTTTTGTATCGGCGGTTTTGAATAGTTTGACGACACGGATGGATTCGACGATTGAGGTTTCAATGGCAGAATGAATTATTTAATTTTAGATGTAGAAATTAATGGTTTTATAGATTTATAGTTAACGTATCCTCTGATGGCGGTCAGCAACTCGTTATAATTCGAGAATGGTTTGGATATCTGCTTTTTCAAATCGTCGTGGTTAATCCCATTAATTGTATATTTAATAAGGCAATTGTCCGAGAGTTCATCTTTTCTTTCCTGAGACAACATCTTATAATAATATTTCTCGGGTGTTTCGTGATATTTACGTTTTGCTTCTATCATTTCAATATGAACGGCTGCCACATTGATCTTGCACGGGAAATTCTGAAGAAATTTATTTTTAAATTCTTGCCACAAAAGACTTCTTGAACGCCGTCAATCCAATATTTTGCAGATCCTGAAAGCTTCGATTGAACCACAAAAATCACAAATCGGCCGTCCCAGCAATATGCATTCTTCAAACTGTCAATTTTCTAAATACATTTGACCGAACTCATTGATAATGACGACGACGGGTTAAATTCCGGAAGGATTGACATAACGTCTTTCACATTACTAAACGGATTGCTATGATAAACGTTTGGCAACCCAATGTTCGGTTGATATGGTTGGTAATGTGGGATACCAACCCCAACCGACACTACATTCGGCACAAACTTTTGTTTCGGCGTCGCTTGAAAATGCGACCTAACTACTTCTGGTACTCCATTCGTCAGCGGATGAGTAGTATAATTAGACGAAATCGGTCTAGTGGGCATATTCGTGATATAACGCGTCGATGCAACACTATGCAACATTTTTGTTGCCCTAGTAACCTTGATTTAATTGATTGCTAAGTGGGTAAGAGTCAAATCAATTTGTTGCGTCGAAGTGGTAGAAGACGAAAATTGTGATGACGTCACAAACCTGTGTGTGTGTTGTGGTGGTTCAAATGGGCTTAACTGAGAGTTCGGAATCGTGTTGATACATGGCGATGATGCAGCTGAGGGCTGAGATTGCGATATATTTACGGGATCCCCTTTTTGTTCTATCGTTCTCAAAAGTGAAATTTCCCTTTCTAACTCGAATAATCGATCAGCCATTGGTTTGTTAACAACATTTTCGTAATTCTCATCATTACTATAATATTCTTCTAGTCGCTCGATCAACCCGTTTCTGTTACCGGTTGTACAGTCCAGCACTTTTACATTTTTTTTCTTAATGTTTCAACTTTTAAGTGTTTAGAACTCGGCATTTTTTTTTATTTGCACAACACAGAAAGTTGAAATTTTTTATTAATTTGTGGAGGAATTACGATTTTATTTTTTTGGGGACCCCACATCTGAATTTGTCAAATTGACAAAGTTGGGGAATTAAATAAAAAAAAGAAAACAAATAAGATAAATAAAAATAACTTACATTATTTTATATTTAAGGAAAACAATATATTTAGTTTTATTGTCGCAACCAAAGGGACTTTCGATTGACCTGAATTAACAGAATTGCAATTGAGTTACTATTCAGATAATTGGGTTACTATTCACTTAATTGAGCTACTGAAGTGAATTGGGTGTTCGAATCGCGCCTCTTCAATTTTGATAAATGTCAAAAATCATTTTAAATTTAAAAAACAGTAACACACTTTTAAAACAAAACGTGGAATGTCAAAAATACAACAAAAACAATCTATTTGATTTAACTACACGAGCAAAATATCTCTTCAGTTAATTCAGTAGCCAAATTTTTAGCTGAAGTGAAGGGGTGCGAATCGAATGCTCAATTCACTTCAGTTGATTCAGTTAATTCAGATAATTTTGTTAATTCAGGTCAATCGAAAGTCCCTCAAATTAATGATACGGGGCGGTACGAATGTAATTAATGAGTTCTCCCCGATTGTTCTCTTTTATTTTTTCGTCGTCCGCGATTGGTATGTCATCGGTTTGTGACACAAGCTGCGTCCAAGTGAGAAACATAGATTTTTCAAATTTGGTTCATACATTTGTAGCGATTGTCCCTGTGCTGAATTTGAATGGTATATCTGTGTGAATAATTGGAATGCGTGGGAGAAGTAGTGGTGGTTAGATGTTTCGGAGAAGAATGGTAAACACGCCCATTTTTAATGTTAAAATTCAGTTTGATAGCTTTTTTCTGTTCCCAATATCAAACAATTGTTTTTCAAATTATTCTGAGGATGCATCATGATGTAGTTGTACAGGAGGTTTCCGGGAGGATTGAACTATGGGTGTTGAAATTTTTCCATCTCGGATGTTGCCGTCTCGGATTTTTCCGTTAATGGATAAATCCGTTCTATTATGTACCTATAAAGCAAAATCGAATCGGATCGGAGACACGAATCGGATACACTAGAAAAAATTCGACTGCTATTTAGTTGACGAATTTTGTATTCCATTGATATAGAGAAAAATGATTTATATTTATATTTATTTTTTATTAGAATGGTGTCGATTCCTTGTATATCCGCTCTTAAGCTTTTCTGTTATTTCAAAAGCCACTCGATATTAAAAACCAAAAATTTACAATGTAAGATTTTATTATAAGAAATTTTGAATAGATAAATTCTTCAATATGTATAATTGAAAGGGTCTTGAAGAATGTCGTACATTTACGGGATGCATTATAGTACTCAAAACTACCGTTGTGTCACGGGTGGCTGTTTTATATTTTTCATTCCAATATAATCACGTATTGTTTGAAAGGTACTGAAGAGAGCAACAATTTTGTTACCAGTGCTTACTAGTGCCATACATCCAAGGTTTTGGCGCTGGTTGCTTATTATTGATTTGTTTTTATAGAATATATAAAGTTCGGTCCACATTTATAAAAATTTGTGCCGAACGCGTTCGTCGAAAACATTTCCCCCGCAAATAAGGAAGTGTAGATTTGTGCGGCGCACGAAAACGACACAAAAATGTATGCCACATTCAACGCACACGATCCAGCACTTGTCAATTTTTTTACAAACATCAAAGAAATTTGCCAGAAATTAAACCAAATTGTGCGTGTTAAAAAACTATAAAAGAGTAATTAAAACACAGTAATTTGTTATTGACTGACGACGGTAACAATTTCAATTTTTCCCACGCATTGCTTGAGCACTGAAAGTGGGAGGCGACATAAAAAATTGCGTCGAAAAATTTGTTTGTATACAGGGTGTTTGGCAGGTGAACCGACAAATTTTTTTGATAAATTAGAGGCGTCGTTTGGAAGCTTTTATCCCATGGAACTGATGCCCTATCTGTCACGGTAACTGAGATATGATATTTTTAATTTTTTTTTTAAATTTTGAAAAATCTCACCTTTAAATGGTCATAACTTTTTTGTTTGTAGTCGTTAAGACACGAAATATTCTGTAATATGATTTTATTCTAAATAAATCATTATTTAATACAATTGGTCAGCGTTCAAAAATACTCTTCACTTTGTTTCTATTTAATTTATATGACGTCTGGGAACCATGCGGATCAAGGAATAGGGCAATCCATGCGTTTTGGAATGAATCATCCAAGTATTCTCTTACCGTTTGTTGGTTATGTGCCGGACAGGATCCTCGTCAAAAGCTTGTATTACTCTTTCATCGACTGCAACATTATGTTGCCTCACATTCACCTGAGACTCGTGAAAATGAAAGCTGACGGTCCGTCCGACGTCGATAGGTTGTTGAGCAGGTTTCGTGGTGCGGTAAACGTCAATCAGGATATCACTCCTGATAAATTCTTATCGCTACACGTGCATTGCAATTAGTACTGCCTTACGTCAACAACATGTCAGCATACTCTGTGTTACTGAAGTTAGGCATCATATCAACAGCGAAGACAAACGCAACAAAAAGTTCTTAACAATTTATCTTAAGTCCGGCATATAACCAACGAACGGTAAGAGAATACACTTGAATGATCCATTCCAAAACTCATGGATTGGTAGGGGTGGCCCTATGTCTAGGTCCGCACAGTCCCAAGAACTCCCTTTGATTTCTACGTCTGGGAACGTGCTAATGAATTGGTGTACGCGACAAAGGTACCCACAATATAAATTTTAAGTGAAATGATAAGCGCCGCATTTGAAAAAAAGTAGACATTTTTTTATACTTTTAAATATTTTTTAGGATTTTAAAGCCCATCAGTCATTTTTCTTAAACCAATTGTATTAATTTTTTTTTTTTTAATCTTTCTTTTATTTAAATTATTACAACTGAATACAATTCATCTAGTAATTTTTCTTTCTTAATTTAGTCACTTGTGAATGAGAAGACGCCCATTGACCGGCTCCATTTATAGGTTATTTACTGAAGTAGTCTTTGCTTTGGTGTCCTTAATCCATTAAATCAATTGGTTTCGTTCTCTGCAATCGTCTTACTGCATGTGAAAGGTCCAACATACCACGAAGCTCTTCATTTACGTGTTGATAAATTCGTTGTCCATGTATTACTGCAAGTTTTTTTATTTCTTCTTGGACCATCGGGATATTTAGATCCCTATGAAGGTCATCATTCCTAATGTACCACGGATCGTTAACTATACCACGTAGCACTTTGTTTTGAAAAGTTTGTATTATTTTGATGTTGGTTTTCTTTGTACAGCCTCTGAGCTGTATTCCTTAAGTCCATACAGGCTTTAGCACCTGTTGATATAATAGCAATTTATTTTCGGTTGACAATTCCTAGTTTTTCCCGAGCAGCCAATACATTTTTCGATATTTATATTATATTATATTTATATTATATATTTATATTAAGTTCTTCTTTTTTCTTATTAACGTGCTCTTTCCATCTGAGCCTGGTATCTAGGGTCATTCCTAGATATTTAGCCTTATTTGCATACGGAATCTGGTGACCGTTAATGATTACAGGTTTGTAACTGACTTTTAGATTAGTAAAATTCACATGCGTGGATTTCGATTCATTGAGCCCGATACGCCACTTTTTTGTCCATTTTATGATTTTGTCACATGCTTCTTGAAGTTTCCTTGTCGATTCCTCGATAGTGTCTCCTACTGAGAGAACTGCAGTATCATCAGCAAATGTTGCAACGGTAACATCGTTTAATTGAGGTAAATCTCTGGTGTAGAGTAGGTAAAGAATAGGTCCCAAAACTCTACCCTGCGGAACTCCTGCCGAAATCTTTTTTAGCTCGGAATATTCATCTTCATATTTCACCCGAAAGTGGCGATTCTCTATGTATGATTTTAAAATCATATAATATTGTTTTGGTAAATCTCTATATAGTTTGAAGAATAAACCTCTGTGCCATACCTTATCGAAGGTCTGTGCCACATCTAAGAAGATACCAGAACAAACCTTTTTCCTCTCTAATGTATTCTCAATGACATCCGTAAGCCTGTGAACCTGCTCATTAGTTGAGTGTTTCTCTCTGAAACCAAACTGTTATTCTGAGATAAGGTTTCGTTGTCCTATGGTTTTTTTTAATCTTTTGAGCAACAGCCTCTCAAACAATTTCGCTAGTGTTGATAGAAGTGAA
Organism: Nephrotoma flavescens; assembly: GCA_932526605.1. Taxonomy (NCBI): domain Eukaryota; kingdom Metazoa; phylum Arthropoda; class Insecta; order Diptera; family Tipulidae; genus Nephrotoma; species Nephrotoma flavescens. The sequence continues at coordinate 210,707,941 of OW052220.1, read as the reverse complement.
ATTGGCCGAGAAGATTTTCTATCATTCGGTGGCTTGCCCGGTTTGAGAATCATTATTACTTCTGCTACTTTCCACTGCATTGGCACATGTTTTTTCCTTAGGATCGCATTGATTATGTGCAGTAATTTACGGGTCCCTTTTTCAGGCGGCTCCTTTATTATTTGCCCTGTTATCAGATCGTAACCAGGAGCTTTCTTTGTTTTTATGTTCTTAATTTCTGTTTTTAGTTCTTTCAATGTTACAGGCCTGATATCTTCGAAATCAGATATTCTGGGCGTATCAGCAGTGTTTTCGTAACTGGTCTGCCGACCTAGAGGTTGAAATGTTTCTTCAAGATGTTCAGCAAACAGGTCAGCTTTATCTTTCGCACTTCTAGCCCAGTTCCCATCGTTTGTTTTGATTGGGGGGATCTGCGTTTTTGGTTGTTTTAACCCTTTTGTTGCTTTCCAGAGGGAATAGTCGGTATCTTTAGTTGGGGCTAGAGAACAAAGATATTTTCCAATTGTTTCATTTTTCACTGCTTTTATGAGTACCTTAAGTTTGATGCACAAGTTGTTTAAGTGGTTTTATCTTGCGGCGCACGCGTATTTTGCCATTTCTTTCGGGCTTTTCGTTTTTCCTGCACTAGTTCTCTTACTTCTATTGGGTAAATAACGGAGTGTTCTTTCCTGGATGATAATTTGGGGGTGCATTCCCAAGCCGACCATTGTATGACATCAATGAGCCGGTCTAGTTCCTCTTCTATTTCATTTTCACTTTGGATTGGCACTTGAAGTTCTATTTTTTCCTCTACTAACTGCTTAAACAATTCCCAGTTTGTTTTGTTGTTTGTTAGTTGTGGTGAATTTGTTTTTTCTATTACATTTTCACTAACCGTCACAATAACAGGAGAATGATCAGATATTAGACTTTTATCATTTTCTAACAAGATGTAGCGTTCCGATATGCCTTTAGTGATGTAGAAATCTATAAGGTCTGGGATTTTGTGAGGATCTGTTGGCCAGTACGTTGGTTTCCCTCCTGAGTAAAATTCACAGTTCGAGTATTGGCCAGCTGCAAGTAATTCTTTGCCTTTTGGAGAGGTTAGTCTTGAACCCCAGAAGGTATTTTTTTGCATTAAAATCACCTCCGATAATGAAGTTACTTCCTAATTTCTGGAACAGGTTAATGTAGTCTTCTTTTTTTAGGTTATACCGTGGGGGACAATATATTGCAGATATATTACAGGTGTTGTGATGACCAAATTTAACCGTCACGGTGGTTACTTGCATGGATTCTTTTTCTATTTTTAATTCTTCGTAATGTTTAATATTATCCCTAATAAATATAGCTGACCCTCTTGCTCGTTCTGCAGGATGTGTGGTATGGTAACAAGTATATCTCCGGATTGATACATAGGAGCTGCTGGTAAAATGTGTTTCTGATATTAAGCATATATCAATTTTCTCTGTATTTAGAAATAGTTCTAATTCTTCTAGGTGTTGTGTTAATCCGTTTGCATTCCATATGGCTATTCTTAATGAGTAGTTTTGATGTCTGGATTCTGCTCCGCAATTATGAGTTGAACTACGTATTGCAGACATTATTTATTTTTAACTATTTTGGAACTTGGTATTTGAAGCAGGTTAAGTCGATTCAGAATTATCTTATTTAGTTTATTCTGTTCTTCAATTTAGAATTGCTTGGACAGTGTTTTTGAAATTTTCGGTATACCGTTCGCCTCATTTTCTTTCGCATTTGAAGCGGCCTGTGCATATGTATAATTCTCCCTACGCACATATGATTCATTTCTTGCTCGATTCTTGTTTGGATGACTTAGAGGTGGTTTGCGTGCCTGATCTCTCATTTTTTTGTAGCTGCTTGGCAACCACACATCCTCGGTAGCTGGCTGGATGCTGCCCATTACAATTTATACATTTTGCTGGTTCTTCTTTTGATAGTTTGCAAGTTTGTGTTGGGTGCTTTCCAGCATATTTCACACATCTTGGATCGCGCGCGCAATATCGTTGCGTATGGTTAAAGCCTTGGCAATTTTTACATTGTACTATTCTACTGCCTCTTTTAACAGCTTCGATCTTTAGTCGTATGTTGAGTATGGCAGTTATATTGTAAATGTTTTTTATTTGCGCGGATTTATCAAACGTTAGCATGAACAGGGGAAGCCCTCTTTTTGAAACGGCTTCTAGTCGGTTCTCTCCGCTACGTCTCTCTTTTTTAATAATGTTTACGGCATCAAGGATTTTAAATCCTTTATTTTCTAGATCCTCCATTATTGAATTAATTTCACAGGTTGGATGTAGCCCTCTTGCCATGGCCTTGATGGGACGATCGTTTTTATTTTTGTACATGTACCACGGATATTTTTGCGTATTCAGCTTCATTGACAAGTTTCTATATGCGTTTGAATTTGAAGTGTTAATCTTCAGCAGTAATTTTATACTCTTGTTCCGTAACAGTACTCATTACACTTTGGATTTCTGAGTAGTTTGTTACTCCTACTATGAAAATCGGTGGTGGGGCTTTTACCTTTGTCTGTGCTTCATTTTGTTGAGCTGGTTGCCGTTCGGATGATTTTTCTACCTCTCGTGATGACTCATCGACATTTATTGGTGGAGGTGATTTCTCTTTTGGTTTAGCTGGTTGTTGGTCTAGAGCTAGTTGTTTCTTGATGACTAACTGTTTTCTAGAAACCTCTTTTGAAGTTGATGGTAAAGTTTCTGCCATTTCTGGTGAGTGTTGAGCTTTCCTTTTCTTACTTGGTCTTTTACTCCGGTACAACATCCAATTTGTTTCTCTTTCTAATTCTTCTTAAGTACTGCACGTGTTTCAACTGCTTTTTTGAGTTCTTCATTTTCTTTCTTTAGAATTGTAAATTCTTCTTTCAATTTAGTTGTAAATTCCTTTATTTCTCGTAGTTGTTCACGGAATACGGCATTTTCCTTCTCGTACTGAAATATATTTTCAGTTGAAAATTTCGGTGATCTAGTTAATTTGGAACTTCGTCCAAATGGGTTAAACAATGATTGGCCCACCCCAGAATCTATTGGGCCTGCCTACGAAGAGTGTGGATTTGTCAGCATATCTGCTGCTGTACCACCTGGGGTATTACTTTCCGTATTTGTTGTTTTCATTGTTTCATTTAGCCAATTTATACCACTGGCATTTGGTATTAAATAATGATTTATTTAGAATAAAATCACATTGCAGAATACAATAAAAGTTATTTCGTATCTTAACGACTCCAAACAAAAAAGTTATGACCATTTAAAGGTGAGATTTTGAGTAATTAAAAAAAAACTTAAAAATATCATATCTCAGTTACCGTGACAGTTAGAACATCAACTCCATGGGATAAAAGCTTTGAAATGACCCCTCCAATCTGCCAAAAAAGTTTGTCGGTCCACCTGCCAAACACCCTGTATAAACATTTGCGGCGAATATATTTTTGCTGAATACGTTCGGCACAAATTTTTGCAAATGTGGACCCACCTTTAGGATGACATTTAATTGATTTTTTTTTGAGAAATATTACAAATTTAACTGAAACACATAGGCACACAAAATTAGAAATTATGTCGCTTGATTGATTGATTGATTGATTGATTCTGAATGTACGACCAAGTTCTTACACAGGAGCTCCCGGTTGACGCCGGGCCCACCGTACACTCTTTTTTACATATAACAAAACCGAAGGATTGGATAGGTTAGTTAAGTGGGCCAGAATCGGCCCGGTTACAGACACCTAGGTATAGCCGATAGTTAGTAACACAAAGACAACACAATTCTAATCTACTAGAGAAAGGATAAAGGTTGAATAGGTTTAATGGATAACGATGGTATTGGTCTTCCACAATTGCTTCTTTAAATCAGCAACCTAACAAAAAATGATATTATTTCACATGTATCCGGAAATTTCTTAAAATTTAATTCTAAATTAATACTTTTCGGCTTCTTAAACAAAACTGATTAATTGAATCGCCCCGGTTCCAGGCACCTAGGTAAAGTTGATAGTTAATAATACAATGACAACACAATTCTAAACTACACAATCAGCAATTATTATTTCAAATGAATATCATTTGACAGGTATCTGTAGATTTCCTGAAATTTAATTCTAAATTAATATTTACCGGCTTCCTAAATAATATAAACAATAATTAATATAATCCTCCTGCACCTCCACAACTTACAAGAGAATTTCCTGAAACCACAGTTATTTGAATAATAATAAAAATTACTCTAAAATCCATTAGTATTTAACCCTTGAATTCGGCAACCACGAAAATTCAAAAAATTGCGAAAATATGTGAGACAAGGCAATGGCTCCGGGAAAACTATCAATGTCAGATTAACTACCGGATTGGATATTTCAAATAAATTTAGTTTATTTCGAAAAAATTTCCAAAGAATATTCGATTCAAGTATCATTATACTGCCCAGGGGCCACCTCGAATTGGGAAAAGTCGAATTCGAAAAAAGTCGAATCGAAAAAATGAAAGTTGTATATCTTTTTTTGCTTTTCGAAAATGATACAACATACCGCCATTCGAGTTTTTCGAATCTCGATTCGAAGCGCTGGCACAACACACCGCCCCAGGACATTGATACCATTCTCAAAGGAACTTTACCATTCCTCAACCAATAACTTTCAAATATGATATTCAGAATTGGATTGGAACTCTAGCATAATACTCAATGGAACTAGGCCATCTCTCAACAAATGATGATCAAATACGGGGAACAAAGCCAAATTTGACGAAATTTTGGGATTCGGCTATAATGAATGGAACCAGGCCGTTTCCCAACCGAAATTATTCCAATTCAGCTTGAACTGGGCTAGGATTCTAATAAACTAGGCTCAACTTGTATATTGGGATTGTATCGTATCTTCTTGATGAAGTTCTAAAATTCGACCATTCTGAATAGAACTTGGCCATATCCCAACCAATTATTGTCAAATCAGGTAAGCAAAATAGGATGTGAATTTAAAACTGGATTTTAGAGAAGTTCTGGAATCTTGCCGTGCTAAACACTTTCTTAACTAATTATCTTCGGGTCTGGTATGCTGAGCTGAACTGGGATTCCAACATAAACCCCGGATGAAGTTCTGGATTTTTTACAAAATAAGGCTGAAAATAATCGGCCAAGGAATTATCTTATTGCTCCACTTACCCGTCAACAAGACAACCCGTTGAGAGATGGCCCAGCCAAACTCAGCCTCACCAAAACTAAAATGTGCTAGAATTCCAATTCAGTCAAAAAAATATTTTATGCATCTTCCGCAGTATACTGTCTAAAAATAGATTACGCAACAATTCCGCACATCACAATCAAACAAAAAGATCATGATTTACATGAAGTGGCGGCACGAATGGAAGATAGAACTCAAATCAATCAATATTCGAGAGAAGATAAATTCTTTTAGTGAAAATAGTGCCAGCAGTGAGCAATCTAAAAAAATAGTCAACATTAAAAGCCCGAGGCACATCAAAGATTTGCTTGTCGTTAAACACAAAAATAAAAATTAAAAACCATTTTCCCTTTGCCATGCCGGCCTCATCCCTTTAAATCAGTCTACAAAAAAAAGTATTGAATATTTACACATACACCCAAACCTGTTCCTCCACGGTGTTTTTCTTTTTTTCACAATTGATTATTTTTACACAGAGAAAAAAAAAATAAAAATAATATGATTGGCAATTGTTTCAATCTTAGTTTTAGTGTTATTTAAAACAAAATTTAATTAAATTTTAATAAATAGTTTAAAATGATTTATCAAGCACTGCTGCTCGTTTAGTTAAATTTAAAAGTTGAATTTTGTGTATTGGGTAAGTCAAGATTTTCATAACGCAAACCATTAGAGACAAAAATAAATATATTACAACGATTTGCAAAAGGTGAAGGTTCTACATCGGTCAGCAAAAGCTTTAAGTTGAACGAAGGTACAATTCCAACAATTAAAAAAGGAGAAAGATATTCGTAATTGTGTCAGATGATACCAGGATATAGTAGCGCATTCTCATATACTAGAAATGCGGCCATTGAATATGGAAAAGGGATTGTTTACATTTATTGAAGATCATAGCCAAAAACGTATATCTTTGAAATGTATTACTAAAGAGAAAGCCGTAAGCATTTATGAGAATCTGAAACAACTGGAACCATCAACGTGTCCCAGTTAGACCAAAAAATATATTACAAGTAACGGGTGGTTACAAGGGTTTTTACGAAGACATGCCATTATTAATAATTTAAATTAAATGTGAAACAGCATCGGCGAATGCTGCAGCTATTACAGAATATTCTTCTAAACTTGCCAAAATAATTGAAGACAGTGAATATACGTCTGATAAAATTTTTAACACTGACAAAACCGGCCCGATTGTGTTAAAATTGTAGACACTGCGCCATCAAACGTAGCCGATGAAATGTACAACAAAATTAGAAATTATGTCGCTGATAACAAATACGTTTTTCTCATTTTTTTTATAAATTTTTATCAAAAGGAAAAGCCATTTTTTGATTTCAAATGAATAAATATTTGGATCAGTTAACATCAAATTTGCTGATGTTAATATTAAATTGTCCACAAATAACGAGAAGTGGAGCAGTGAATGCATATTTACGGATGATCGACGCATATTTTATGTTGGACCATACTAGAGAACAGTACAAACTCTTGTTAGAGAGGGGATTACGACAATCCTTGGATGATTGTTGAATGACACCTGGTAGGCCTGAAGATGAATGATTGGCTTAAAGAATCTCAAAATCTTGTATTTCTGCAAGTTTAAGTAAAGTTTCTGCAGATTAATACAATGCTGCAAGGTATAGTTTCAGATTTCGATATTTTTAGTTTATTCGCATAAAATTCACAGGTACGATGTTGGTGCAATTGCGGAATATCATTGGTGAATATAATGTACAATACAGGCCCAAGGTAAGAAACCAATGGAACACCTGAATGAACAACAATAATCCTAGTTGATGAAATATCGATATGAATGAGCTGGTTTCGTTCTTCCAGATATGATTCAATCCAATCCAATAATGATCCAATAAAATTATGTCCAATTTAGTAAGAAGAATCTCAAAATGTGGTATATTAAACACTTTCAAGAATACTTTAGAAGACTTCACATTACAAGGTACTGATAATCCATTATTATTATAGATCAAACAATTTCGACGATAATTACGATATACCACGACAATTTTTGATGTCATACCGTTTACCCGATTTAAAAATTGAGATGTTGATTGACTTCGATTCTTTAGAGACGCATTGAAAATCAAAGATAGTGGCAATGCCAACAGCTTACGGAGATCTTTAAGTATAATCGTGGGTCAAAACCACATCCTAACTTCTTTTTAGCTATTCCACCTCTGAATAGTTCACACATATTTTTGGTATTATTGGCAGCCAGTAATATCATTGAGCAGCATGTTCTGTGGATACCGGAAGCATTTTCGTTAACATAAACGAATGACCTTGTTCGAATGACTTTCTGACGTTTAAAACTTGTCGGCACATACGAGTCAAAGGTATATGAAATAAAACTGCATTAGAAATCGACTACAGCATCAACTTCACTCTATACACAAATAAAAAATTCATTCCAGTCAAACTTCTCAAAGAAGTCACACACACAATCCAGCAACATCGGCCTTTTAAAAATATAATTCAATGTAGATTGCTGCACACGGTGATTGAATTTGCAACATAGTTCCTGAAAATCAAAGCTGATTTCCAATCCGCAGAGGAACAAAATGACATAGTTGGCTTGGTGAGGTGACTGATCCATAATTAGGATAATTTAAGAAATCTAAAAAATCTAAACAAGAATACGACCATTGGTGTCATTAAATATTTAATGTATATTTAATGATGATCTAGAGTCAAGAACCGTGTGTTCATTATCATTAAAAACATTAGATGTACAGATATTCGATGGATTATCTTCATCAATGCCAGGTTCCCCTTGATGACTGAAATCACCTGAAACACATAATAAAATGTGCTGCAAACTTACAAAACATAAGACAGAAAAATACGAATATGTCCATCTCAGGAATGGGTGGACGGGAAGCAGGAGTTTGTAGAAGTAATGGTGTTTGATCACTAATGCACTACCTGCCAGAAGCGAAATTTATGATTAAACAAATTTAGGCATCTCTCTCTCTATAGCCTCACATCCCATGAAGGGACTTTGCCATCCGCACTGCTGTCCTCCATCTGCTTCGGTCCATTGCTCTCGTATCCTTCAGTTTCGACATCCTAGTATATGTAGATCTTGTTCGACGTCGTCACGCCAGCGTTGTCGTTGTCTTCCTCTACGACGCACTCCGGCTGGTTGTTGGTCAATCAAAATTTAGGCATCTACAAAACCTAAATTTGGAAGATCCACAGGTTAATGAGCCAAGCCAAATCGACATTATAATTTTAGTTGACTATTACTCAGCAATTGTGATGATCACGGGATCAGCTAATGAAGCAACTAAAACTAGTTTTATATGTGAGATAAAACAATGTTTTTTTTAAACAGTGCGATATGACTCCAATGGCATGGTGTATGGCAAACCTATATCTCTGAAAGAAAACGTGCCGACGTTAGGCGATTTATTAAAACTACTACATCCCACATCATGGCGTAATAAACGAGAACAGCCGCGTCAAAACCAAATTTAGGGTAGTATTTGATGCATCGGCTGAAAACACAAACGGTGTATACCGGTGTAAATGACTCAAAGATGCAAAATGACCTAGCGCAAGACGAACAATTTTGAGCAGATGTGCTCAGTGCTTATATATCATGAATTAATCGGCCTAATGGCAACAGGAGGTTTTTTGATGTTATTCATGATGAAGATCAAGTTTCGAGATGAAGATAAGATTAATAATCGTAAAACAAAAGCTAACAAACTTCCCGATAATTAATTTTCTTAAAAACGATGTACATTGGAAAACTTCATTCGCTGATGCAGTGAATACTTCCTAGTCACATCAAATACTCCCGTTATTTGCGGTCATATTGTCAATATGCTTCCCATCCAATCCAAAAGGTCTCTGAGAAAAAGACTACATTAGTAGACATATCCTAAATCGTTTGAGTGCAATGAATCAAAATCAGGGCATAGATTCACACCAATCGTGTATAACACAATTTCGATCGTGAATTGCAACGAGAATCACAATTTGATGTCAAAGAATTGGGTACAATCCGTATGACAGAATTATTCATCAAATTACAGGCTAAAGTTGTGGATTGCATTTCTTAGGTGCATTCGGAGGCACAGGTAAAACTTTAACATTTCACTTATTTTGACAACTATACGGACACGAAAATATGTTGCACTCTCAGCTGCATCATCTGCGATTGCGGCCGCACACTTTTGTATAGTAGTCAAACAGCATATTCAGCGGTGTAATTGTCGTTTAATATGCAAATCACCGAAATACCAACATGCAATATCAACAAAATTTCTTAAATTGTTAAAGTACTGCAATCATGTCAACTCATTATAAGGGACGAATGTACGATGGCGCACAGAAAAGTATTGGAAGCGCTTTGTCGTATTCTAAAAGATTTGAGAGGGGATGGTGTACTCATTTTATACGCACAGAAATTTACTTTAAGGACCAATAAACCTGGGAAATAAATTATGAAATTTTTCCGTCTGATTTTTCCGTTAAAGGAAATATTCGATCCGGCATGGATTTACCCTATTATGCAACTTGTATTACCGAATTTGTAATAAACAAATCTGAAGTTAGCATTATGGTGGTGGTCTGGGATTCTAATTCAAATAAAAATAAGATTTTTTAATAAATTGATAATTAGTGCTTTGTGCCGAAACGGTTAATTTGTGAACTAGATACTGATTGCAAATTTGTTAGTTTTCCAGCCTTTTCCAAATCACGTGGCATATCGATTATATGGGAATTAGAAAAATTGTAACTACTTTTAGCACTACAACGATAGCTTTGAGTACTAAATTTGTTCAGCAAAATATATCCGTTAATATTGTCTAATAAACTAAAAATTAGCTGTCAAATGATATACTACAATATAATATGGGTATAACGCAAAATAATATCGTAGTAATGTCCACGGCACATACTGCATTAGATGAAAGCAGACCAATTTGAGAAAACACCACACATGTGTATGTGGATCGATCGCCATAGTGTCCTACCTTGCCTCGTTCATTTTATCATAATGTACTTCGTTACAAAAGTGCTTGTGTCACCCTTAATTTTGCGATTTCAGGCAAAATACATAGTAGCATCAGTTTATCTGGCTAATGACGTTCTTTCACAATCAATTTCGAGGCTGCTCTGCTCAGAGCTATATATCCTTCAGCAATTTATTGATTGGTTCAGTTATGTGTTAACGTTTCATTTCATATAGTTGACAAATAAAATGAAAACTAATTTTTGTACATTCAAATCTGTAACATATTCAGAACAACAACATTCGTCACATAACTACCGCCGACATTCTACAATAATCTATTTTGAATAATGCGAGGGATAATGGATCATATTTAGGGTGTTGATGTCTCTGTGACAGGTTTGACATACCACACAAATTTAATCATATACGAAGCGATATGACAGATTATGCATGCATATAACGCATGCATGTGTGTAATATATTTGAAGGACACTAGTAAAATACATGCAACAAATTTTAATCAATTTTAATAAAATATTCGGGCGCCTTCACAAAAATAATTAAATTAACATTTATTCAAGCTACCTGTAATTTAGACCACTGTATACGTCCAATGCATCGGGATGAATTGCGCCACGCTAATTTTGCACCATAAATTAATTCGGTTTCGGTTAATTGATAGCTACCACTTGATTCAATTTCCTTTTGTATTTGTACCCAACGTGCATCATGGGCTGGTGACTTTAATCTGTGGAAAATAAAATAAACGGAAAATTCCATTAAGCTAATTATTATAAAGCTTCGTTAAATCGGCCTATTTACATAACTATGACAAATTAAGCGCGAGCAAGACGATACATTTATTTGCTCGTTCTATTTATTCTTAAAGAAAAACTACCGGCTATTTATCCAAAGATAGTAAATAGCGATGTTGGTTTATTTGTTTGGATTGGAAAAATTGAAAATTGTGATGATTCCTCTTTTATTTCATTTCGCAATGGATATCTCATTTAGCTGGCTTGTGTAGCATAGTATAGGGGGAAGGAAAACGAATCGGAATAAAAATCAAAATCAGTACTGCGGTGATGGTAAAAATTAAATAAGAGAATTTAATTTTCATTAAAGCAAGTAAATAAGATACAAAGATTTTTCTGCATTTCTTTTCATCCGTAATTAGAGTAATGTCGTCTTTTCCGCATTGGTGTTTCCACGGTGTTGAATGTTGATATATTTTTAATAAATTAATTCGATTGGGCATGAAAATTGTTTACAAAGAGCTAATTTGTCCGTTTAAAATTTGAAAAATATTGTTGACTCCATGATTCGATTCATTTAGTCAGACAGACATACACCTATACGTAGCAGAACCCGTATCAAAAAATGATTTAAAATCAATTGGAAAATTAAAGATAAATTTTAGGCTGATTAAATGTCCTATTTAATTTTTTTATACTGCTCGATCTAGAAAATGCATAAGGCTTTAACATCGCAAAGCTATAGCAGAGCCCAAATCGAAAATCGGACGAAAAACGAAATTAGAACGCAAAACAAGATCAATTGTCATACAAATAATTTTAGGCTCATTAAGGCAAGAACGGGTAAAATTATTCAAAATTTTTCATTATACTTTATTTTACTGCTTAAAAGAAAGTAAGACACTTCAAGGATTTAACATTTTTGTTCTCAATATCATCTTGTTGTCAAAGTATAGCCCATACTGGAGCAAGTTAGGATTGTGGGACTGATAGCATCTACATTTGCGATCGATGCAAAATGTTCAGCAAGGGTGTTTCACTGTTCGATAGCATGTTCTTTTATTTCACACAGAGTTTTGACTACGTTGCTGTCATTTTATATAACAGAACTAATTCTTAAGGTATTCCGGGATAGTTTAAAGCAAACAATATGTTTATAAACGATTTCGTTGATCGGGACATATACGTTTGATGAAAGTGTTCATCGAAAGATGTTTCACAACATTTCAAAAGAATCATTTTTAACGAAAAGACCTCAGATTATGAACGTAACGATTTGAACAAAATTCGTTGCGATATATAGTAACCGAACACGTTTTATATCAGAGAAAAGCATTTCTTCTTGAAGACAAGACATATCGCCACCACTTTCTATGTGCATTAGACAAAACATCGGTTTACCATACTAATCAAATAAAATGAAACAGATAGAATAGCACAAATTCCCTGGCTCGAAATCAAAAATTTCGAATAAATGCCGTCTTCCAAAAATTATAATTTTTCGACTTAAGGACTAGACACACCAAGCGTCTACAAATATTACAAACTTTGGATTTTTAATAGAAAAATTGTAATTTTAAGAAATTGTATCGAATGAAGTTGTATCCGCCGTCGCGAAATTATGTCCCACACTAAGCGGCCAATAAAAAATTCATCTATCGCCTCCGAACATAACCTAAAAATGTTAATACTTCATTTGTTGTTAATCAAAGAAAAAATGTTTCTATTGAGAACAAATGAAGTAAAAAAAAATCATAATCGAGTATTCATATACACCTGTCATATGCCTGTTTTTCTGTTAATAATTTTAACGCGTTGGTCGATTGTTAAATGCTCCATATTCTTAAATGGCAGAATGTCACCTAAATAAATGACAGCGTACTTGACGTTTATCTTTGACAGATGTCGGTATACAGATTTCTACTTTATCAACCTCGAATTGGATAACCCTTTATTTGGAGATTATAAATACCAAACGAATTTAATTAATGGCGAATTCTTTTACTTTTTTGATGTACATCAAATTTTCGATGCTATCAAAGAATACGAAAAAAATTGATGTGTTTCTGTCGCAGTGTGCGAGTACGAGAAAACCCTGGTAGCCTGAGTTCAGCGGTACATGTGGCAGTACCGCACACAATAAATTTGTCTCTATACGTATATCTAAATCTATTGTACGCCTGAATCAGTGCGGAATCCATACTGAATATTCATTGAACAAGTGAAACAAATATTTTATATATATTTGAGTTGTCTCGTTTTAATTTTTACTAAATACTATTCAGGGGGTGGGATGTTTTAACATCACTTTTTTCGATACTATCGAAATTTACATCTCTTTCATCACAAATTAAATTTATCTTTTTTCCATTTTTAATTACGTTGCTTTTATTGCGATCTCTACCTATTCGAAAAAAACATTACCGTAAAATGGGGTGAAATTGATCAGACGAGGTGACATTGATTGCTTTGCTACAAAAATTTATAATTTAAAATAAAAAAGAAATCTCATAATTATGGAAACCCCCGTTACAATTTTGTAGTTCTATATTACATACTTGTTGCTTTGTTTCACGCAGTTTTCGTTTATCCTTTGTGGTGTGTGGATATGAAGTAACAGGTGTCAAAAAAATATTTAATTTTTTTTTCTGTTACAAAAAAAATTGTTTGCTCTCGTATAATTTCTAAAGTGTTAAAGAAGTGAGTTGAATTAAAACCGTTAGTATGAATTATGAAATTAATATTAGTGTGATAATATATCAAATTCGCGTATTTGGTTTCCCGTTATTTGAAAATTATACTCAGAGGTGACTTTGATCAACTACTTTGGTTGAGATTGATTGCATGATCAATGACACCTCTCATGGATCAAAGTCACCCCAGAGATAAAATATCTAAATAAATACTTGCATAATTTATTTTCTATTTCAGTTTTTCGTTTTAAAATGCCACGAAAACATGTACGTAAGTTAGGTGCACGAAAATATCGTGATTACACGACGGACAAATTAGATATAGCGGTAGAAAAAGTGCTAGCTAAAGAAATATCAATTCGACAAGCATCAATTTACTATAAAATACCTTTCGGCACACTACATAACAAAATTAAAAAAAAGCACACTCTATCAATTGGAGGCCAAACTGCTCTATGAAAAGAAGAAGAGATTGGTATAATAAGAAATATCGTAACGTCGCGGAATGGGGATTTCCTTTAAACATTCTTGATTTAAGGATGTTCACCAAAATATATTTGGATTCTGCTGGACGCAATATTACCAAATTTAAGTATAATTTGCCTGGACAAGAATGGGCATATTCATTTATTAAAGCGTCACAGATCTTTAATCGAACAGCGACTAGCAACCAATATTTCTCGATCCAGAGCGGAAGTATCGCAGCAGGTCATCACAAACTTCTTTCGTAATTTAGAAGACACAATTAAAGGTAATATTTAATAAACACATTTTTATTAATCACTTGTTTTTTGTTTCGCAGAATATTTTGAATATTTTTCAAAATTTCAAACTTGTTAGGTCATCATCAGGAGTATCTACTCCTAGTATCTACTCCAGGAGTAGATACTCCTGATGATGACTTAACAAGTCGAAATCGATCGAGTGATTTTTTAAACTTTTTGAAAAATATTCAAAATATTCTGCGAATCAAAAAACAAGTGATTAATAAAAATGTGTTTATTAAGTATAAGTGTGTTTCGCCAAGTGCCTACGGCAAATAGCGTAAAAAGTATTAAAGGTAATGTTTGATGTTTATATCGATTACTCATAACATCATGTTAATATAAAATATATCGATAGATGTTCCCCCATCAAATATTTTTAATTACGACGAAACAAACGTAGCGGACGACCCGGGTAAGAAATTACTATTATATAGGAGAGGAATTACGAATTACGAGGAATTACGATTACAATCGGTGATGTTAATAAACACAACTAAGACCCTCTGATGGAATGCAGAATTCAGCGCCGACCCACCGTCCATGTCAATGTACAGGTTGGCATGGAGCTTGCAATGTGCAGGTGGTATACTGTAGTTGTGTGAGTAGGTGAATAAGTGAATGGGTTAATGATGTAGCATGAATGCGTGGTATCACAATGGGCCAAAAATGGCCTGAGAGTAAACCACTGAAACCTAACCTAGGAGAGGAATTAAATATCCTGAAAAAATAATGAACCACAGTAAATCGGCCACAACAATTATGATATGTGGTTCAGCATCTGGTGTGTTGCTGCCACCGTACGTAATATATAGAAGCGAGAATATGTGGGATACTTGGACCAAGAATGGTCTAAAGGGTTATCCATGTTGCATAGAGCGGTGTTGTGCCCAAGGAATGCGGTATAACAGGACTTCACATGGTTGGATGGAAGCTTCTTGCTTCACAGATTGATTCGAATGTCAGTTTTTACCACACGCGAAAATGCTGGAAGGTAGAACGGTAGTAATTGGAGATAATCTAGCATCCCATTTCACAAGCCGAGTTCTTCAACTATGTCAAGAGCACAACAATGCGTTTGTATGTTTACCACCAAACTCTACGCACATTTGCCAACCGTTATAAGTAGCTTTCTTTAGACCGTTCAAAATTGCATGGCGAACAGTATTAACAGAATGGAAATTAAACAATGGAAGATCAACAACACTTCAAAAAGATGTTTTTCCTTCTCTATTGAGTAAGACATTAAAGATAATGAATAATAAACAAATGATTGACAATGTAGAAGGGTCCATCTCTAAAAATTTGAAAAGCGGATTTGGAGCCACCGGAGTTTACCCTTATAACGCTCAAAAAGTATTGGATAAAATTCCAGGTGGTTCATCAGTTAACCATGACGCTGTTCTAGAAACATCGTTGGTGTCATTTCTAAAAACACAACGATTTGCATCAAACCCCCGCATTACAACCAGGAAAAAGAAAATTATTGTTATTCCAGACAAAAGCGTCACCAGTTTAACCAGTGAGTCAGAAAGCAGCAATGATCAAGATCAACAGGTTTTGGACCCAGATATGGACGTATCAAAAGAAGTATAATCTCAAATGAACCCAGAATATATTGAAGCGACCCCTGAAAATATTATGATTGGTACTTTTATTTTGGCCAAATTTATGTCAGGAAGACGTAAATCAGTTCAGTACAAATATATTTGTATAGTTAAGGATGTGATTGATAGTAAGCAATATGAGGTACTTGGATTTAAATCGTTCAATGGAAACAAAACAATGTTCAAAACAGTGGAATCCGATATATCAACAGTCGAAATTGATGAAATTCTTGCAGTACTACCCCCATGCCAGAAATATTAGAAAAGGATGGGCAACTCTTATATCATTTCAAATTTGCTGTAGACGTGAAGGAAATATAAACATATTTACTTTTAGTTTAATTTTTAGTTGAAATTTGACATTTTTTTTTTAATTTTGTGCATGAAGTATGTAGGTAAGCACAATTTTGAATTTAATAAATCTTATGTTCCATATAAAAAGAGTTGTTTATAAATCTTTTTTCCTTCCTAGTTTAATGACTTTTATCGAAATTTCTGTGTTTTACTTCCCTTAAAATGGATGATCAAAGACACCCCTAATAAAAGAATTTGGAATATCTCAGAAGTTTGTTGATCGATTTCAAAATCGGTCCGACATTGATATAGCTTATAATGCAAAGAGTATTTACATAATAAAACATTGAGGTGATCAAAGATGCCCCAAATATTGTTTGAATTTGATCACCATCTAAACAACCGTTAATAAATTTCCGGTTGTTTTTCCTGATTACAAATACGTCAATATCAATCTTTGACTTGGCATCGACATTATTAATTGATTAAAGTTGAATTATTATAACACGTTCGAAAATCAAGCACATTTAATTTATTTTTTCTATCAATTCCACCCCATTTTACGGTATGTCGTTCTACTCTTATTGTATCACCTACTTATTTAAGAGTGATACTTTATCGAAAAACAAAAAAGAGATAAATAAACAATTTATTCTAGTAGTGTGCGATCGCAATATAGAAAGCAAAATTGAAAAGTGGAACGACAAACAATTTTATTTTAGGAAAAAGAGATATAATATTCGATAAATATCGGAAAAAGTGATGTTACAACATCCCACCCCAGCACTGATTCAATTGTTATTCAGTGTGTTGTTATCAGTGGTTATTCAGTGTGTTATTGTACGCCTGAATCAGTACGGAATCCATAGTGAAGATTCATTGAACAAGAGAAACAAATATATATTTTTATATTTGTATCGTTTCAATTTTAACTAATTACTATTCAGCACTGATTCAATTGTTATTCAGTTACCTTCAGTTTGTTATTATATACAAGCGTGGTATTTTGCATTGAAAAAAATTAAATAAAAATAAAATTAAAGTGACTTAAAAAATAAATAATAATCACTTTAAATAAATTTAACAAATAAATAAATTATGTGAATAAGTTAAAATAAAAAGAAACCCAATAAAGGAAAACTAGCGACGGAGTGAGAGGTATGTTTTATTAATTATTATTCTTTTGTCATATGTGCATGTACAATATGTACCCATTATTCCTATTTTAATAAAATATGTATAATAGAATTATATGCCATAATAATTGTGCAATGGCAAGAACATTTGCATGTTCGAGTGCATTGGCAAGAACATTTAAGGATGATGTTCTACGTTATAAAGAATTATTAAGTACATCCAATGAAACTATTCGTTTTGAGGAACAAGGCAAAATAGAAGAACTCAACATGGCGGAAGTTTCCGAATTTTTGTCGGAGATCAATGAACCATCTTCGAGCATTCATGATAATAATATTTGTAGTGTTTTTTTTCAGTTTCTAGTAAAAATACCACAATTAGTTCCGATTCTGACGATGAAATCAGCCATGATAGAACCAAGATTTCTTGCGAAATTATACAATGGGCTCTGCTGAACAAAGTGCCGCATAAAATTGTTGATGATTTATTAAAAGCTCTGCATAGATCAAATGTGAAAGGTTTACCTTTATGTGCGCGTAAACTACTTCAAACTGATAAATGACGTATTGACATTTTGAATATAGAAGGTGGAGAATACTATCATTTTGGTATTCAAAATTACTTGGAATCAAAACCATTTCCATTTCTAAAAAATGTTTTCTCGGTTACAATTGATATTAGCATAGATGGAGTAAATTTATTTAAAAACTCTCGAGCCGTATTATGGCCCATTATCGGATCCTTTTCAAATTTTCGAAATGAATCCCCGTTTTTGATAGGATGCTTCTCAGGGAGTTCAAAGCCCGGTTCCGTAAACCAATATTTACAAAAATTAACAGACGAAATTATATATCTTAAGAAGTACGGTTGTAAAATTGGGAAGCATCTTGAGTCTATATTATTTAACATAAGAGCTTTTATTTGCGATAGCCCCGCAAGATCTTTTATTACTGGAATCCGATACCCCACTGGGAAAATTGGTTGTCCAAAATGTAATCAACGGGGGTTTTATTTAAAAAATAGAATTGTTTTTCAGCAAACGGTAACTTCGTTAAGAACCGACGAAAGTTTTGCAAGCAGGATCGATATCGATTACCATTTAGATGAATTTAAATTAAATAAAAATATATTAGAAACAGCTAACATTGGTATGGTCTCCCAGTTCCCACTCGATGTAATGCATCTTGTCGATCTGGGCGTAACGAAAAAATTATTAACAGCGTGTTCATTAGGAAAATTTAATGGTACTTTTTTCAAGACCGCAGAAATAAATTCAAAACTGAATGAACTTCATAAAAAAAACTCCAATTGAGTTTTCCAGATGTCCGCGATCTCTGGATGATCTCCCACGGTGGAAAGCCACCGAGTTTAGGCAATTTTTATTATATACAGGAATCGTAATTTTAAAAAATAATGTTGATGACAGTGTTTATTACGCGTTTTTGCTTTTGCACTCATCAATACGAATATTATCTTGTAACAGAAGCAGTGCAAGAGATATTAGAAGTGCTAACGAAATGTTACAAGAATTTGTTAGATCGTTTGCCACTATTTTTTATGAAGAAGCTGTTTCATTTAATATTCACGGTTTATTACATTTAGCTGATTGTGTAAAACAATTTGGTCCATTAGACAATTTGGTCCATTAGACAGTTCCTTAAACGGCTGGTCAGAAAACCCTCAATTATTTTGCAACAATTACACAATAGATTAAATGGAATGCAAAATAATCATATAGAACTCACCAATAATGAAGAGGAGAACCTTAATATCTCATGTAAAAAGGAACAGGATTCATTTTGTCTTATCATAAATAAATTACCTGTTAAAGTAATAGGATTTGGATTCCAGCCCGAAGGGGAAAATGTAATGACCCATAAATTCAAAATAATTTGTGACTTTTTTATGGAACCTATACCCTCTTCTTCTGCATTAGGAATTGTTGCGTGTAGTGATCTAGAAACTAGCATAACTACATACTTAAAATCTGATATAACGTATAAATATTTTCCGATAAAACTTGGAAATAAAACCATTTTAATTATAATCTTACATCAACTATTTAAAACATTTCATCATTAATATTATCAACCCTATTACCCCCATTACACGGTCAGTAATAATGTCATTACTTGCTGGGAATGACATTAATAATGATCATGTAATGTGTGATATTGAAGAATGATGCTTAGTAATGATGGAAATCTGGATTTTCTGATTTCGAGACATCATTACTTGTGTGTGACGTCAATACTGTCATTATTAATGATAGTGTAGGGTTTTCGTCATTACTATTGAACATCATTACATACTTTTCTTTAGTTCTACACTATTTAAATATGCATATAAAATTGTTTTTCAAGATTACCGACGGCAAAAAAAAACAATTGTCGTTGGCTAAATTTTTTTTTAACGAGTATACATATTATATAAAAAAGGTTGATATATCAATAGTTATATTAAAATTATATTTGTTTTATCACAAATAAATGGAAATATAATGTAGTATTTATTTCGGTACGGTAAACCACCAATTTTATGAACCCCAATTTAACGGAAGCTCGATTTAACGGACATCTAATGGACCCTCGACTTAATGGACAATTTTTTATTTTACATTTTTCGATTACCGATTATGATGGGATTGGGTAAGTTGGGTTGAAATGGGATTCTTAAATAATTTTTGGGACAAAAAAATATAATTTTAACATAAATATTAATATGTAAATATTCTATCAACATTTTGATATACATATTAGCTATCTATACTTGTTAAAAAAAAATTTAGCCGATGACATTTTTTTTGCCGTCGGCAACTCTTGAAAAACAATTTTATATATTTAGAGTAAAACTAAATTTGTATACAAATCGATTAATAGAACTCAAGTAATGACGATAATATTGACGCGTAGGAATGACCGTGTAATGGTAACAAAACTGAAGAGAGGAATGATGCAATTAATGACATTACTGGTAATGACATTATTACTGACCGTGTAATGGGGGTATATGTATAGTAAAAGTATATCCATAATGACTGCTAATTCACCGCCATCCCCGATCAAGAAAAATTACATCAACGATTTGAACAGCGATAACCTTACCGAAGGGTTTCTTTCGTCCACGCCAGTTCACAGTCGTAATTTCTTACACACTACGAAAAATCTATTGTTGTTAATTAACTACTTACATTGTTTTATTTGAAATTTACAGAAAAAAAAATTTAAAGTCAGTAATAAATATTATTACGCAATAAATGCGCAAACAATTCAAGATGACGATTTAGATGATTGTTCTACTAACGGAAAAGAGGAATATTTGGATGATGCTCAACCAAATAATTTTGAGGAGACGGAGCTATTAGATTTAGATTCGCAGCAATATTAGTGAGACACAATCCGGCAAATCATTTTATTTTGCTAAACTAAGTTTTCTTACTAGTTTTGTTTTCGTTTCAGGTAAATCTTCGGTGTTGCATAAAATTCTCCATAATCAAGAGGCGTTTTTAAAAAATCAGAAAACGATGATGAAGACCCTAATTAATATGCAGGCACAAATGGATTTAATCGAAAAAAAGGTAATGATGATATACGATTAATAATTTATGAATTATTCGAAATATTACTCCACAGAGCCATTGCTCGTTTAAATCTCCCGCGGTCAACCTCCCTCACCAGCACGACAATCACCCATCACCAATATTGAATAATGTTCTTGCATTATATTTTTAGATAAATGATGTAAGTGAAAATCGAAGCCCTGGTCCATCCGAATTAGCAACAAATAAATTAATAAGAGAGAGCATAGTTTATGGCAAGCGAAATTCAAAAATGCTGAGAATGTTAACTGGTGAAGACAAAAATCAATTCGGCGATGAAATTGAAACCAGTTTTCCCGCTAAAACCATCGACGATTTAAATAACATCGAAGTTCGCCTGCTAAATCTAAAATTCGCCCAAGCTTTGGTAAGCTATAAATTAACTAGTTGTACAGAATAAACAATCCTAAAAATTAAAAAAAAAAATCGTTTTTTACAGACTATTTATTTCAGACGTTTTAAATCGCAAGAAGACTCTGTCGATGCAGCGTTTAAATATATAGCTTCTTACGAAGTTTATATTCATTTTAATTTACAAGGCGTTCAAGAGAAAAAAGCTTTAAAAAATTATAAAATATTTTCTAAAATTTTATTTGGTATGTTGCAATTTTACTTTTAATTACCGTTTTAACTTTATTGATATATATTCAAAAATTTCAGATGCTTGCGGCACGGACATGGGACTTCCGGAATTCTTGACTCAATTACGACAGTATTGTGAAATCTCACAATAGATTTTACAAAACTAAATCTCAGAACAAGAATAGTATCTCAGTTTAGCAGATTCCTAATTTTAAATTCCTAATTGTTATTATGTATATTTTTATTATTTTGTATATAGTATTTTATTAATGAATTAAAAATTTAATTATATTTGAAATAAGTTAACATTATTTGGTATTTTAATTGTTTATTGCAGTAAAAGCATTGCCATATAAAAATACGGACGTTTTTCTAAGAACAGATATTCAATTTACGGTTAAATATATACATATTTTTTATTTAAATTAATGAAAAATAATAAAAAATTACCATTTTTAGTGATTAAAATAATAAATTTTGGATTATTTAACAATTTTAATTTAAAAAAATTGTATTTATCTGTGTTGCCCCTAGGAACGGAATAACAAAAAAAAAGGAAATTGTTACATAATCCAAAATTTATTATTTTAATAACGAAATGGTTATTTTTTATTACTTTTCATCAATTTATATAAAAAAATGCATATATTTAACCGTAAATTGAAAATCTGTTCTTGGAAAAACGTTCTTATTTTTGTCATGAACCAACGCTTTAAGGAAGGGCATAAAAATGCCTGAAAGCGTGTGAAGAAAAAGTACTGAACTGAAATTGATGTGCATAAGAAGCACTGAGACGAAGGCCTGAAAGCATACGGTATACTCAGGTTATTTTCACTAGTAGAGTACACTATTTGTCCTACTCTAACATATTTGTTTATTCGTTTAAAAATGAGATAGTTGCTTTGTAAGTATTAGTTTACTGCTGAATTTTTTCCCGGTGTGTTATATCATTTCACTGAAGCAGTCAGGCTTCCGCTCAAGGATGAATCAGCTGCATTTTCAGGGGTACTATGTTATCAGGGAAGGAGGGAAAGCACATAAACAAAAAATGTACTTTAATTACTAGTTGTGTTGACATTTAAATTTATATCAGAAGAATTTTGCAAGTTTATTATCCATTTAAAATGGTGAAACCATTGATTTCAAGGATAGATTAATTCTTCTGGTGCAAACTAGGCTTATATTATTTGACCTGCAAAATGAGAACTATTACAACTAAAAAAAATGAAAGTGATCGAAATTCAATTGCTAGAATTTGCTCAAGACCAGTTAAGTACGATAGTAATGTTACAAAATACTGCAGGAATACAGAAAACTCCCAAGGTCTGGATCTAAGAATTCCGGAAAAAAACCATGGCGGTATGTAAAAGCGTTGGAATATTTAATCCCTACTTTATCAAATGCCAAGTATAGTTTCAATATTTTAAGGTAACGATGTTCGATCCTGATATTCTAATTTGTTATTTCAGGTGCAACAGTAAAACCACACCCAGAAAGAGAATACGCCGGATCCCGTTGAGGAAACTACTCCAACCTCGGCACCTAAGCGCAAACGTTCCGAGTCTGAAGAGAGAATTGTTGATATAATAGAAAGTGATCTAGAACAAAATAGTAACACCAAATTTGCCCTAAATTTGGTAAATTTAGCCCGAATTCGAATTCAACAAACATTATATGGTAGTGAATTCGGTTCGGGTTAAAATTTTTAAACAAATAAATATTATTCTGAAGTATTATGTAAATTTAACGTACTGAAATAAGCTGTGATTTTCAATTGAAATGGCTTAGTAGAAATGGAATAAGGATTTTCAATATTATTTGTAGTTTCTATTTCTTACCAATAGCTGCGTTTTTTTGAAAACAATGGAGTAGAGTTCGCGATAGCTATTTTCAAATTTGTCTAATTTAAAATTAAAAATTTAATTTTTTTTAAATTAAATAATTTAGATTTAATAGGAATCTATGTATAACCAAGAAAATCCATCATAAAAGTTGTATGGTTTTCTTGTAATATCGTTGTTCTGTATAGTTCTGTATAATAACGGAGTAGTTCAGAACTATCCAGAACAATGATATTACAAGAAAACCATACAACTTTTATGATGGATTTTCTTGGTTATTATTTAATTTAAAAAAATAAATGTTTAATTTTAAATTGGATAAATTTGAAAAATAGCTATCGCGAACTCTACTCGATTGTTTTAAAAAAAACGCAGCTAATATTATTTATAGTACCTATCTGGATATTTTTCAACATAAAAGGGGCTATTACAATACAGTGTTTGTAATAGCCCCTTTTTAAGATTAAATGGATGCACCCACAAATTTCGATGATTTCTTTTGAATTTGTTTAAATATATAAAGCAATTTAACAAAAATTTAGTTCGATTTATCATGTTTAGTTAATTAAATAATCATATTATTAATGTTATACAATATTTTTGTCGTTCTATTATTTTGTGACAAAAAGAAAAATTTAACATATCAATTTAAGCAAAAAAAAAATCACTCGATCGATTTCGGCTTGTTAGGCCATCATCAAGAGGAGCTTAACAAGCCGAAATCGATCGAGTGATTTTTCAAACTTTTTGAAAAAAATGGTTAACCCATTGAGTGCCAACATGATTTTTAGAGAATTAACTATAGGTGCTTAATAAAAAAAAAAATTTAATATTTGTATTGATAATATGTGTAACTTTTTCCATTTATCAACGTATTTTTGTATCAGTCATTTTCGATAAATTATATTGCATACGATGCGAACTATGCGAAAACATTTCAGAAATGATTGTTGTTTGACAATTTTTTTTTTCACATACATTATCGAAGACGACTTATTTTGAAGCAAGGAGCAGTGCTTGAAAGAAGCCTCGTGTGGAACCACTGATTGCATTTACACACTAACTAGACGTCGGGAGTGAGGGTCCTCCCACTCTCTAATTCAAATTTCAAAAACAATAAACGACAAGTATGACCTCTATCGTACTAGTTCATGCGAGAGCACTAGCGCGTTCGCGCTCCTGGCATTTTTGGCCAGTGTATTGAGGAGAGCGATCCCGCTCTTTGGCACTCAAAGGGTTAAAAAAATGTGTTTATTAAGTATAAGTGCTTGTTTCGCCAAGTGCCCACTGCAAACAGTGTGAAATATAACATAGTTTTTCGGGCTAAAAGTTCTCTTATCTGTTCTCCTTAGAACGGGAGCTTTGTTTGGGGTATGGTTTTTGGAGCATATATGTCACTCAATTATGTTTATTTATAAAAGGAAACCATACAAAAGAAGAATTGGATAAAATGGTGGAAGTGAAAGTAATTCAGTCAATAAAAAAACCTACACCAGCAGTTAGCCCATTGGTAATAATAAAGAAAGGCGACACTAATCAAAATATTCGTATATGTATGGACCCAACGATAGAGATAGTACCAAGGTAAAAGGATCAACATTTTTTACCAAACTTGATTGTAACAAAGGATTTTGGCTAATCCTTGTTACTGAAAGAACATCCAAATACTTGACGATTGCCACGCCGTGGTGGCGATTTAGATACTTACGTCTATCATTTGGTATATCGTCGGCACCAGAGGTATTTTCACGAGTCATGAACGAGATATTAGAAGGCATTGAATATGTAAATGGTGTTATGGTGAAGTGGCCATGCACGATATGTTTTTATTTACTAAAACGAAAGAGGAGCTTCGGGAAATTGTGAGGAAGGTTTTGAATAGACTGGAAAATGAAGAATTTACACTAAACGATAAAAATGTGAATATGAAAAAGAACGAGTCAAATTTTTAGGGCATATTTTGCATATTTTCACTCCAGCAGGTTATGAAGCAGATCCAGAACAAACGTATAAATAGCGTTTATTAGTTGAACAAACCAACGAATGTCAAAGAATTGCAGCGACTACTAGGTATGATTACATATTTACATAAATTTATACAGAAGCTATCGGATATTACTGAACCATTACGAGTTTTATTAAAAACAAATATATCTTGCAGTTTTGGGATGCTGAACAAGACGAAGCATATACAATAATTCTAAAATCTCTTACGAGCACACCAGTTTTGAGTTATTACGACATGCAGATGTAAAGTTATCTGTAGACACAAACTCGAAAGCGTTAGGAGCTAGTCTAATACAAAAGGAGCATCCTGTTGCGCTTGCAAGTGCTGAGCAGAACTATCCACAAATTGAGAAGCAGGCGAAAGCTATACGGTTTGCGTTTAAAAAATTCCACGAATATATGTATGGTAAAAAAAACTTAGATGCGGATTAAGCCATTAGAAACAATTTTTAAAAAACCTGTTCTGCAATACTCACCAACTATTGGCTATAAAAAAGGCACACAAATACCAATTGCAGATGCATTGAGCCGCGACTGTGATTCATTAATTGATGGAACAGATAAATCAAACGAAAATGAGTCGGAATACAAGGTGTTTGTAGTGTTTAAAATATCTGAACTCACGAAGCAACATTTTGTTGAATTAACCATCAACACTTCGGAATCGCAATTATTAAAATCAATTATTCTAAAGGGATGGCCAGATGACGAAAACCAACAGGATTTCGTATATATTTCAAGGAAGAAATCACATGGGAAGAAGGACTATTATTCAAATTGTTCCTCAATCTGTAATAAATGAAATTCTAAACTGGGTTCGTAAAGGTTAGCCTGGTATCAACCAATCACTTGCTAGAGCCAGACAAAGCCTGTTTTGGGCAGGTCAAACAAAAGACATTGAGGTCGATGCAAATTCAATTATAACGCCAGCTGAAGCATCACCGAGATACCAAATTAACAAATCACTGAGTACATCACCAGTCTCAACAGCAGTCAACAGTCGGCAATCGGTTGAGAAAAATAGAAAGGAAGAAGGAGAGGATAAATCAACAAAATCGACGAACGTATCAAGAGATGATCAACCAGTCATTACTCACAGTCACAGGGGTCAACTAGTTACGAAACCAGATATCAATAATACGTGAATTGGAAATTTTTTATTGTTATTGAAATTCAAATTAAGTTTTTAATTTATATACATATTGTAGCACTATACTGTACACCTCAAATATCAAAGCAGTCATTAAGTAGCATTCATACCTAATGCACGTCTTTTGTTTATTATATGATTATTGTGACATTCCACTGCGTTTTTCAAAACAAATTAAAAAAAAAAATCCTTTTAAGAAAGAGAACAGAGCTCTTGATGAGCAGATAATCGAAATAGATTCATGTTTTAACTAAAACCCTTTAGCGATTATTGCTTCAGTACAAACACCACATCCAACTTCATGTCGTCCATATGTGAATTCATGTTACGAAAGTTTATTTGTAACTTGAATCCGATATTGAATTTTGAAGTCAGTTCTAAAATCGTCGCTCTTACAGATTAAAAGTTCCTGAAAGGAAGGTATGTATATAAGTTTCCGAATTGTCAAGTACGCTCACAGGGGGAAACTAGTTGCGACTCCTTTCGGAGGTGGGGTCATAACGTTGTGCTCACCTGCGATTATTTTTTTTTGTATTTTTTTCTACAAATTTCGTTTCCATCGGAAAATTGTAACATTTTGCTGTTTACATTGCCATCTGTTCTCGAGCATTGACAATATGGTTTTTTTTGTGATTGTGAAATGGCCTTTACGTTCTGTTATACGTTTTGCTCACCTTTGCTATATCACGTAAACGTCAAATAATTTTGAGAGCGAGACCAATGCGCACCTTGTGCGAGTGTGCGACCAGTGAAAATATATATCTTGTTCACGTGGTCCGTGGTGTAGTGTAGTATAGTGTTGTTATGACTACAGCATTTATATGACCGTTCACCTGGAGGTGTAGTGCAGTAACTCGACCCTTACGCCCTTGTTGTTGAAATATTGTGCTAAGAATGTTTGACATTTCTCGATGTATTATTTTAATTTGTATATTGAAGTTTGTGTTTGGCGTTGGCGTGTTCTTGTTTCTTTGCGAAAAAGTAAAATATTAAGTACATAAAGAACTCGAAAACCGAATGATTTTGAATTCAAAATCATAACAAACAAAAACTGTCAAAACTAAGTACACTACATTACGCCAAGTGTTCACGTGGTGCGTAGTACACTAAGTACACTACACTACAGCATTTTGACCGTAGTTGATAATACGCTTTGGTACTGTTTTTTCTCTGTTCACGTGGTGACATAATCCACTACACTATGGACCACGTGAACAAGATAATAGAAGAATATTTTTGTGGTACGCTTTTCGTTTTGGCGTGTGGATTGATGTGCGATGTAAAGGGGTAGTCGAGTGACGCACACGAAAAAACCAAAATATTCTTCTAGAAATCGAGTCAAGTTTTTTGCTTGGCTATAACTCAACGAAGGCGCCACAATTTTATTTGCGGGCGGCCGATAGGGGCACGTTCATATTTCTATAACAGCGAAGGTGCCGCATCAATTATGTGTTGCCATTCCAAAATACCAATTTCGACGAGTGAACGCTGCAACTAATTTTTCGGTTAACGAGACGACGCCCAACATATTTCTATGGGTTTTGGCGAGACCACACCCAACTTTCTATGGTTTTCGGCAAGATAACGTCCAACGGCATCTTCGGTTAAAGGCGGAACGATGCCCAACATTACTTTCGGTCAACGGCGGGAAGACGCTCAACGGTATTTTCGGTGGGTGTACAACGCAACATACAGGTGGCCAACTGACCATTTGTAAATTTTTTATTGGTGTCGGTGAAAGCACCGACGACGGGAAGACGCCTATCGTTTTTTTAAGGTCAAAGGCGGGAAGACGCCTAACGTTCTTTATTTTCGGAGAAAGGCGGGAAGATACCCAACGGTTTTTATTTTCGCTCAAAGGTGGGAAGATACCCAACCTAGTTATAACAGTTGGCCAACCGGTCATTAGTAAAATTATAAAATGGCGGGGAGACACCCAACAAAAATTTACGGTTACAGATGGCCAACCACGTGTCCATTTGTATTGTTTGGATTAACGGTGAGGAAATGCCGTAACCAATTTCGGCGGGACCTTATCTGAAGGTCAAGAAGGTACAATTTTTGTTTTTTTATTATTTGTTTTATTTTTCATTAAAAAATTTTTTAAAACTAAAATCAAGTATTATTTTAAATTATCAAATTTTCAATTTTTTTTTTCATATTTATTTACACATATTGTAATCAAGTGCCATAACGGTTGTTTGGCACGGCCAGTGGGCGTCACATCTGTTCCACCCTCAAAATTATTCAGGTTCAGTGACCATTTTTTGTTTGATTTATTTTTTCCCTTTCCTTCTCTTATTTTTGGTGAAAATTATTTAAATAAACAAATTCCACTTCCTCTCGGCATTCGATTTTATTTTTTTTTCTCATCGGCCTCGATTTATGGTTCATTTATTATTCTAGTCATTTTACTTATTTTTGTTTTTTTTTTGTAATAAGATGAATTATTAATTTTTCGGATTGGTATGTTGGGAGGGATGGTTTCATTTCGTGTAGGTTCCACATTCACCTCGGTTATGATTATTGTATTTCATTGTTCCTCAAATTTCGGCCGACGGATTCTCGTGTAAATTTAATTAAGGTTCAGCATTTATTTTTTTTTTTGTTCTGTTACACGGTGTAGGCCAGGAGCATGCAAGCATCAACTTCCCCACGGCCTAAAACTCTGAGATATAGTCGGCGAAATCACTGTAAGAGAGGTCTTTGCATGCTTCTATGGCTTCGTGCCACCAGTAACAAGCTGTTGGTGTGTTAGTCTTCACTGGCGTACTCAATAACATTATTTTTACCATTCTAACCAAATTGTGATCAATAGGCCAATGCGCTAATCAATTTTGAAAATTGTCTTAATACAAAAATTTATGAAACTATGTATAACAATATTGAAATATTTTTAATTAAATTTTATAGCCAAATACATAAAATCTCGATAAATCCTAATCGATAAAAAGTTTTGACCATATAGATGCTCATAAATATACACCAAAATACAATTCGTTCAACTTTCGATGCACATTGCAGCCGTATACAATTTCTTTGAAAACTTATAAATTTTTCATTATTATCGGTCGTTAAAAAATGAACTACAACAATTTTTTCACAACACAACATTTATCAAATTAATGTTAGCAAACTAAATTTATACGAGTAAACTTATATTTTATTATTATATCGTTGAGCTTTTCCAAGTATACGATGTAAAATAATGGTGATTAGATTAATTGTTGCTTTATAAAACGATAAATCATTTAAAACGTATAACAAATTAAATAAGATGTTAAATGTAATTTGCTATTTTGTAATTAATTATTTTGTATATACAGGACATGTATGAGTATCTGTGTATTGTGTACGTATGCCCTTATTTAGTTAATCTTATACAACAATATATACGATTAAGCACGGAGATGATAACATATTTCATCTGGCCTAAAAGGTGGTTGGTATGATTTTTTCGATATACATATACAAGTATTTTAGGTTATACAGATATTGATTTAATAGTTTTAAAAGTATTGCTGTAGTTAGTATCGAAGTGGGTTACGAAAACTGCAGTGGCCAAAATATAACAATATGGATAACTTATTTAAGATTTTTTCGGCTTATCGGACAAAAATATTATTTTTAATGGCACCCATTAAAAAATCTCAAATAAATTAATATCACGGACGATTTTAAAAATAACCTTTGAAATTAAATAATTCAAAATATGACCACAATAACTTAGGGAAATTGTATTTATGGTTTTCAGGCTAAATGAAACCTTTTGCAAATTAAACGAAACACTTTACAATTAGAATGAAACTTTTTACTAAAATAAATGAAACAATTTGCAAATAAATTGAAACCCATAGTATTTCCCTTCCTGAATGATAAGAAAACACCTTCTGTTTTAATTTTTAACGATACATTCACATAGTATTCATTTCATCACGTATTCATTATTCATAGAAAAATTCAAGAATTTCATTTTGTCATTTGTTTTGTCATTTGTTCATCAGTCATTGTTATGTATTTCGTGAATAATTTATAATATATTTTATTATTTATATTTTCTTTATTATCTTATTATATCGTTTACCTTAACTCTCTAAATCATCTAACTAGGTTATGCGTTATGCATCTGAACACACTATCTGTTTTTATTCACAAGTGTTGCCATCCTACAAGGGCACGTTCAGGCATCACTAGGTGCGTTCACATGCATATACAACACCTTCCCTATTTCAGCAGATTCTGCTGATATCTAAATTTCATCTGTAACTTTTCATCACTTAACTAAACCGATCC
Organism: Nephrotoma flavescens; assembly: GCA_932526605.1. NCBI lineage: Eukaryota > Metazoa > Arthropoda > Insecta > Diptera > Tipulidae > Nephrotoma > Nephrotoma flavescens. Next base: position 210,677,042 of record OW052220.1, on the reverse strand, counting down.
ATTTCATCAATATACAATATGATTACTTGAATTCATTAATTTTCTATGTATACTACATCATTCATTTCATTTTTTTTTTTTATTTTTATTTTTTTTTTTTATATGTATATATAAATATTTATTCATTTCTTACATCTAGTACTTAACATAATCTTTAAATTTTACTGGTTCCCTAGTTTCCCTACCTGATCTTAACAACGTTATTTCCTTCAACTTCACTGTTACTGCCTATCTCAGGATATTCTGAATTATTCATTTTAAAATTATTACAATCATTATTGTTAACATTTAAACTGTCATTTTGATCATCATTTCTATTTCTAAAATTATCGTTTCCTAAACTAATATTTTCATTGTATACCAACTCATTTGGTACAGATTCATTACTATTATGTACATTTTGATTATGTCTATATTTTCTGTGTAAGTTGGAGTACCCAAAATTTTTTCTGAAATGCGATTTTCTCAAATGATTAGATGTCCTCCTCAATACACCCCATGTTCCGTCTCTATCATATACAATCTTGGTGCTGAGTGTTTATTAATAATACTTCCTTTTAGCCATTTATTTTTTTCTCTGTAAACTATTTTTCTCCTTCAACAAGTTCTTGTTTTGGTCTAGCATTTTTGTCATAATAGTTCTTAATTTTCCAATTTTTATATTCTAGTTTATTTTTTATTATTTTTTGATTTCTTACATTCAATAGATTATCATTTATGGGTAGTTTGGTCCTTGTTATTCGTCCCATTAGTATTTGCGACGGTGAGAGCTCTATATCTGCTATTACTGTATTCCTATATTCTAACAAAGCAAGGTGGATATCTTCATTTTTCCTGATTATATTTTTTACCGTTTGTACTCCTCTTACTGCAGCTCCGTTTGATTGGGGATATCTCGGTGAACTTGTGATCAATTCTATATTCCACTCTTTTGCGAATTCTTTAAATGCATAGCTATTAAATGGAACGTTATCACTTACAAACTGATTAGGTATGCCATGTGTGACAAAGATGTTTTTTAATGCACCGATTACATCCTGAGCCGTCTTATTTTTAATTTCAACGATCACTAACCACTTGCTAAAATAACCTACCAGAATTAAAAAAATTCTATTTCCTACCTCGCCAATATCACAAGCTACTTTCATAAAGGGTCTTGCTGGAATTTCATGCTGTTGGAAAGGCTCTTTAATATTTACCGGTCGATATTGTTCACATAATGAACATGCTAAAATTAAATTTTCTATTTCTAAATTGATATTTGGCCAGAATAGAAGCTGTTTTGCTCTAAGTTTTGTTTTTTGTATCCCCTGGTGACCTTCATGCAATCTTGCTAGCATCTCTTTTCTTAATTTACGTGGAACTACTAATCTATTTTTATAAAATATTAATCCGTTTTCCACAATTAGGTCGTCTTTATACTTTAAAAATCTTTTAACCCCCTCGTCTAGGTCGATTTTATTTCTCGGCCAACCCTCTATAATGCATTTCATTACTTTATTTAGTGTATCATCTGTTTTAGTTTCATTTCTAAATATTTCTTCTTTTTCTTTTCCTACATTTATTGTATGTACTATCTCTGCAAGATCTTCTTCTTCATTGTCTCCATCAATATTGTTTCTTGATAACAAATCCGCTATTAACATCTTTTTGTCTGGTAAATAAGTTAATGTAAACTTATATATTACCAATTTAAGCCGAATTCTTTGAATTCTTGATCCGTGTGAGCCTGCTATATCTTTTTTCATTAAATTTACTAGAGGTTGATGATCAGTATGTATTTCCAATTCTCGTCCGTAAATGTAATGGTGGAACTTCTTGCATGCAAAAACAATCGCAAGAAGTTCTTTCTCGATCTGCGCATATTTTTCTCGCAGTCTGATAAAGAACGTGATGCATACGCTAAAGGTTTTCCTTCTTGTAAAAGTACCGATCCAATACCATCTTTTGAAGCATCCGTTTGAAAAACCATATCCTTGTCTTTATTAAAAATTCCTAATGCCGGAGCTTCTTTTATAACATTCTTCAGTTTCTTAAGTGCTTCAGATTGCGTTTGTTCCCATTTAAATTCATTTCCCTTCTTAATTAATTCTCTTAGACTTGAAGTTAAATTAGAGTTGTTTGGAATAAAAGCTCTCATGTAATTTGCCATGCCTAATATACTTTGAAGTTCTTTAACATTTTTGGGATTCTTAATGTTTTCAATTGCCACAATGCGTTTCGGGTCTGGCAATACTCCTTCCTTGGAAAATATGTGTCCCAGATATTTTACTTCCTTGACCTTAAATTGAACCTTATTCTTATTAAATCGTATGTTTAATCTCCTTGCTCTGTTTAAAACTTCATTTAATATTTTTTCATGCTCCTCTTCCGTTCTCGCAGCTATTAGGATATCATCGATGTATGTAAATACTCCTTAAATGTCACCAAAATTGTTTTCATTTCTTTTTTGGAAATATTGTGGGGCCATCAATATCCCAAAAGGCAATCTATTAAATTTATATGTGCCATATATAGTACTAAAACAACAATAATAGTTACTAGATTCGTTATCTAGCTCAATTTGAAAAAAACCATCCTTTAAGTTTAATACAGTAAAATATTCCATTCCTACCAGATTTTCTGTAAGATCGTCAATCGAAGGTATATGATAAAATTCCGGTATGATAACTTCGTTTAATTCCTTTGGATCTAAGCATATTCTTAGATCTTTATTTGGTTTCTCTATTATTACGAGATTATTAATCCATTCCACAGCATAGTCTACTTTTGATATTATTCCTGCAATTTCCATTTTATCTAACGTCCTCTTAAAATTTTCTTTAAGAGATATAGGAATTTTTCGCGCTCCTTTAATTACTGGTTGAGCATTATCTTTAATTTTGATGTGACATTTTGTTGGCATACATCCCAACCCATCAAATAAATCTTTATTATTTAAAAGTATCTCCTCTTTGCTTTTAATTGCATGTACTTGTCTCTTGTCTTTTTTAATAGTAATTAATCCTAATAATTTAATGGTTTTTAATCCCAGTATAGGACGTGTCTTATAATCTTCAACAATTATAAACTTTTGCATCGCATCAATATTTTTGTACCAAATAAACAATTCAATTTCACCTAAGGGTCTAATAATGTGACCTCCGAATGCTTCTAAGACAATTTGGGTTTTTTCTAGTTTACTATTAACTTTTAATCTTCTATAGACATTCCATGGTAATATATTAAGGACAGCACCAGTATCAATTTTAAAACTCACATCTCTACCCTCAACTACAATATTTTCTAATAACTCATTGTTTATGTTTACGGAATTAATTGTTACTATACTATTAATAGTAAAATCATCATCTGGTAAATTTACTACATGCACATTTTTAAGAAAACAAGCTGATTGAAAATGCCCTAATTTACCGCAATTATTGCATCTAGCATTAGATGCAGGACAATTATTTACAGTATGTTTTCTTTTACACTTTCTACATACAAAATGAGCATTATTGTTATTACTTTGATTAAATTTTTGATAATTGTTCGTATTTCTACTATATTTATTATAATCAAAATTATTCCCTTTACTATTGCTATTACCTACCGAATTTTCTTTTGTAGTTTGATTGTTAATATGGATTCCCCCATTACTTCCCAGTACATCAATATTAGTGCTGTTACACGATTGAACCTCCAACGCTTGCTTTTTATTAATTTCACTTGTCCGGCATTTCACTACAGCTGTTTCAAAATTTACGTTGTCAATATCAAGTAATTTCTCTTGTAATTTTAGGTCCTTCACTCCTAATACTATTCTGTTTCTTAACTGCGACTCTTTATCCTCAAATCCACATCGTTTTGCGATCATTAACTCTATTATAAAATACAAATCGTTCGTATACTATGTTTTTCCGTGGTGTGCAGAATTTCTCGATTTTTTGCATCACAACTTCAATTTTGTTTCTCTCGTCTATTATTTCTATTTTTCCATCTGGCTTCACTTTTTCGATTTTATCAAACGATAAATTATTGTAGATTTTTATGACTTCGTCCCCTCCAATGTTTAACAAGATGGCCACCTGCACATCCTCGTCTTTCTTATCTGATTGTGTTGCTTTCATGTTGCGCCATGTTATGTATTTCGTGAATAATTTATAATATATTTTATTATTTATATTTTCTTTATTATCTTATTATATCGTTTACCTTAACTCTCTAAATCATCTAACTAGGTTATGCGTTATGCGTCTGAACACACTATCTGTTTTTATTCACAAGTGTTGCCATCCTACAAGGGCACGTTCAGGCATCACTAGGTGCGTTCACATGCATATACAACATTCATAACTAATAGTTATTGTTCATCTGAATCCAATAGTTCATCAGGTAATGTAACATTATATAATAATATAAATATCATCTACTATAATATGTAAAAATATTTTACAATAATAAACCACTTTTAAGAACATCAACCAAGAAACAACCGACGAACCGTAAATTACCAAAAGAAATCACTTGAAAAAAAGTCTTTTAATAAAACTATTTGAAGAAGGGGAGATAGTCCAAAATGCGGCAAATTAAGCCGGACTAAATATGTAATTAACTCTGCTGAAAAGTAGTTCGACGTTACAGACAAAATGAGTGCAAATTATTATTAAAAAAAGGAGGAAATCGACCGACAACACTAACCACAGAAGTATTACTAAAATTGGACTACTAGTTGAAACTAACCCGCTGGTTTTACGTTGGCTATTATCCAACAAAAGTTTGCAGAACAAAACCTAGCATTGGGCCTCTCAAGCATTCAAAACGGCCTATGAATTTGCCAAGAACAATAGCCTTGTGGAAAGAATATGCTACAGCCTATTAAAGTTAGCCGAAAGTTGCCAGCCGAAAGTGAAAAAATCGATAATGCAGATAGTGTCTCGACTATGACAGCCGAAAGTTAAAAAAATATGTATATAATTGAAATCCCAGCCGAAAATAACTCACCAACAAAATCAGCCGAAAATATGTATATATTCGTAACAAACAACAAATAAAACGAAAATACCAATATCAATTTACAAATTTCTTATGCATATAATATGAGTAAAATGTTTATGGGAAAAGTTCAAAAATTCGTAAAAACTTAAATTTTAAAGTGTTATGTCTGGAAAAGATCTTATTTGAATCGGTTTGTCAATGGTTATTGCTGGAAAAATTTCCAGATCAAGTTTCATGTTGGAAGTCCTTTGCACGTGTGTTTCACTTCCCCCCCATTTTCCCGGCCTCCCAACATGAAACTTGATCTGGAAATTTTTCAGCGATAACCATCGACAAACCGATTCAAAAAAGATCTTTTCCAGACATAACACTTTAAAATTTAAGTTTTTACGAATTTTTGAACTTTTCCCATAAACATTTTACTCATATTATATGCATAAGAAACTTGTAAATTAATATTGGTATTTTCGTTTTATTTGTTGTTTGTTACAAATATATACATATTTTCGGCTGATTTTGTTGGTGAGTTATTTTCGGCTGGGATTTCAATTATATACATATTTTTTTAACATTCGGCTGTCATAGTCGAGGCACTATCTGCATTATCGATGTTTTTTCATTTTCGACTGGCAACTTTCGGCTAACTTTAACAGTATATATGCTACGCAGTTTTCGAGTAATTAACCATAATTTGTTTTTTTTATCAAAATATAGTATAATAAGTATTGGAAAATTTCAGAATGGGCTCAAAAAACCGTGAAAAATTGATATTCATCGATGAATCCGGTTTTAACCTGCGCATTTGCGCCCAAGGTCTAAAAAAAGTCTCCCTTCAGTAAGAATTGCTTTATTTTAATTTAGAGATAAAATTCTATGGGTTTCAATTTATTTGCAAATTGTTTCATTTAATTTAGTAAAAAGTTTCATGCTAATTGTAAAATGTTTCACTTAATTCGCAAATAGTTTCGTTTAATTTGCGAAAGGTTGCACTTAATTTGCAAAAGGTGTCATTTAATTTGAAAAACTTATATTTCGCAACGCATTGGTTAACCCCTTCGTAACCTTCAAACTTTCAAACGTTTTGGTAACTACATCTCGGTGTAAAATAATAACTGACCCAGAATAACTCAAAATTTCCATTACATAATACGGTTGGGGATTACACATGTATAGTAGGTTCAACAAGAGCGTGCGTACAGCATAATTGTACTTAAAAATATAGGAACAAATATGGGCATGCGGGTTAACACGGTTTTCTATTGATTCCTCTTGGGAGCTCTAAATCAAACATTAGTTTAACTGCAACCGTTTAACGGAAACCATACATGAAAGAAATGAGTGCGATTTATAAAAAAACGGTTTGAAGCGATGTTTTCAAGTGTACATCCGAAAGGACCAAAAATGTCAGATAGAGGCAAAATCCGAACCACCACAAAAAAGGAGGATGAGGCCATCATTCAGTTATTTGATGAAAATGCTTCGCTTATGCTGGATGCAGCTGTGGAAAAATTGGTGAAAAAGAATATTATTATACCAAAAATAACCATACGAAATAGAATTATGGAAGATGGCTATATGCATATGGAAATACTTAGGTCAAACCACTGGTAACACAAAAATACATGGAAGAGCGACTAAAATGGTCGAATGAACATAAAAACAAAGACTTTACGAATATTGTGTTTACCAATGAGCCATCCTTTTGGGGTTTTAATATTAAAAAGCGTATTTGGCCTAAGCAAGACGGCATCACAACATTGGATTGGCCGTCGCAGTCACCTAATTCCAATCCGATCAAAATTTATGGGCACTCATAAAGATTGAGCTGAAAATGTACCACATAAACAATTTGAGCGATCTAGCGCGAGTTGTCGGGAAGATATGGAAAAATGTATCATCACAGTATGCAGAGAAATTGGTTGATATATGGACAATAGAAGCCAGTCAATTATTAACAGTAATGGCGACTTTACTAAGTATTAGTTGATAGTGCCATAGAAAATACAACAAACTTTCACAATAAAAACAAAAAAAAGTCATAGTTTTATTTTTAATTAGTTTTTTGCCGTACACGATCTTGTTGCACACTGTATTTATTTATTCCCCTTCAACGCAAAGTGTCAACAGCTGGTATATTTTTTACCATGTCAAAGAATTGAAATGATTGAAATTTTTAGAACGAAAGAACAGAACAAAAACATTTCATTCACGATTAACTGCCAGAAAGTCAACAACAACTATTTCCAATTTTTTTGCATCCAAATTTAATTTACAATATTTTTGTTCATACTAGATATTTCGTAAATGTTAAATTTTTTTTAAATATTTACAATAATTATCAAAATGAGAAACCTCCGATGGGCCAATTTTAGTGGGGCCTCCCAAAATGCACAAGTATAAAGTTTGATCCAAATCAGCCAATCCGTCAGAGCACAGTCCGACAGATATAAACACCACTTCGAAAATCACTTTCGCAGATTTCGGCAGTATATAGCGAACGTAAAATCTGCAAAAATCACGAGGTCAAGAATTTAAAATAAAATGTAAAATAAAGACCCAATTACGCGCGCCACACTTGGTTAAGCATCAGTTTAGTTCGATTCCATGTAAAGAATGCACAATTTTGATTCAATCATCGTATTTTATACTACTCGTTTGAGAAAAGTCTTCATTTCATTCAAAATCAGTTTTGGAAATCTACCCTATGTAAGTTAACTAGTTGCAGTTAATTTAAATTGACAATTTCCTAAAGTCCAAAATTTAGGTTGTTATCTGTGTGAGTTCCATCCCGCTCAATTGAGAAATGACATAGTTCTATTATGAAACAAGACGCAACATAAAGACTAAACCGGACCACTTTTAAACAAATTTTCCAAAGTCATGATCCATCCATTGCAGCCGTTTCATGATGCTCGAAAATATCATCACAAACATTTTTTTTTCTCAAAATCATTCAGCCGAATGAGCAAAAATCAGCGAATCAGCAAAATGAATGTTTTCGAAATTAGCATCAAACAGAATCGATTCCAAGCACTTGAAATCTCCCTTCACCAATTTTTTTTTTATCAAAACCGTGTCTGGTAAAAAAATGGAATCGAGGCTCCACCGAATGACCCCCTAAATGAATTTTCCAGAAATCAGGACGCCTTGCCATCGGTTTCTCGTACTCGAAAGCAGCCACTCAGAATTTTTTATAAAAATCGTGCGGACCGAAAACAATTCCAATAAAGGGACCCTAACCCTGAGAGACCTCTTCCAAAATGGTCTAAGCGTCTAACAAACTAAAATTGTTTCTAATAACAACAAACATTTTCAAAAAACGAGGTTAGTGTACCCATAGAATTTCACCGCCACGTAACCAACATAATATGGTGCAACATTCCGCAATACAATGGCACGTAATGCCAGATATCTAATTAACGAAAAACACAAAACCTAACAAAAAGCAGCATTATGCAACATGATGCAATATGGTGCCATATAGCGCAACAAGATGCAACATTCCACAACGTAGAACGCAACATCACACTATTTGGCGTATGCAACATGATGTAACATAATTCAGCAAAATACCACATGGTGCAAATTCACACAACACGATGGCTTATCAGAGAAAATACAAATGAATAAATCAAAACTAATTGTAATTTCATTGTATTCGAAAAAACTGTCCCGCCACATTTTCACACAATCGTTCAAGCCAAAATAAAATGTTAAAAGAAAGCCGAAGCCCCATCTAGAATCCACATGATTGAGAACCTATCCGAATCTGGCACTCGAAACCACCTTCACCACTTTCTATCGAAATGGTTCCATCTACAATGTTTTTAAAAAAATTGGGGCCCGTGCCCCAATAGAGAACCTCCTAAACGGATTTTTCGAAAATTCGAACTCTTTGCTATCTCATGCATTAGAAACCCCTTATCGAACCGAAAAAATTGAAATATGGCCCGGGCCCCACCGAAAGACCTTCCAAACGGATTATCCCGAATTTGGAACCCATCTGAATCGGTTTCTGCTATTTAAAATTCCCCCTCACCAATTTTTATCAAAAACGTCCGTGCCGAAAAAATTTAACAACATAATTTTCCCGATATCGGGACCCATTACAATCGGTTTCAAGTACTCGAAAACTCGTCTCCAGCAATCTTCATGAAAAATGATGTTACTTGACGTTGCACGATGTTGCGCGAGTTTTTACCGTGTTGCTTCGAGCTGGGCCTTATGTGTCTCGTTAATTAGTCTGGCATTGTGATCTATCATATGGCGGAATGTCGTGCCATATAGCACCATGTTGTGTTGGTTGTTTGACGGTGATGTATTGCATGGTTGCATTACTCACGTCCTTTTGAAAATGTTGGTTGTTGTGAGTATAACAATATTATTTTGTAGCATTCCTTACATGTCTTAATCTTGGTTCCTTTTTAACATTTTCTTCTGCCTCAAACCATTTTGATACATATTTGATAATAGGGTTTCGATTGCAAAGAATCGGGGACTAGGCCATTAAATGTTAAATAGGCTGTTCTGAAAATTGGCACAAAGTTCTGAAAAATGGCCAACTATATTTATTAACTGACAATAAGGAAATTTGGTTATGGTAAATAGAAATATTCTACGGTCAACGTTTTTTTTTTGTCTATAGGAGAGCTCACTTTAATGTTTAATATTTTTCTTATTACGCTAGATTTGTTTGACGGTATTTAGGTATATGCAGTAAACTTCAAACGTGTTAACTTACGTTAATTGGTCCATCAAAAAATGAATTCATAATTCATCGGATTACTTCATGCAAAAACACACAAGGCTCTTCTAAGTTTACCTATTGTGTCAATATCAACAGTGATTATCACGAGTTTTCTTTTTTTTCTTGTCTAAATATTATTTATGAGTGCTAATAAAAGAACGTTTTGTCGTGAATAAATATTAAATCGTTAAAGAAAAATCCTTGAGGCAATGTAAAGAAAGGACACAGATCTGTAGACGTAATATGTACAGAGCAAATTAATTCTTGCACAATAATAAAACGTTGATAAAAGAATATTGAATAGCCTCTCGAGAAATTTGTCCATTGTTGTTAAGACGGACGGACGGTTGATATGTTTAAAGGACAAACAATAAAATTTTCAAACATCAATTTTGAAACGTGTGTGCGGACAAAGGTGGAGTGGCCAAGGCACAATAAATATTATGAACCTATTTGAAATCCTTAACACATTGCAGACAATAAAATAAAACATACTCCCTGCTGTTCAGTATTGCATTTTTATAACAGACCGTCCTTTTTTGTTTATCTAATATGATATTTGAATGTTAGTTAAACAATAAAACAAATAAATAAATTCTGAAATAAACAAATTTAATGAAAAAGGTGAACAACAAAAATCCTTAAAATTTTCATTAAAAAATCGAGAAAATGAATTGGTTGTATTGTCTGTCATAAAACAAACGAAATGAAAACTTTAATTAAAAAATTTTCCTTATTAATTCACCGTAAACAGATTGTTACATTCTGAAAATAAAATTTATTTTTCGTTTGTTTTATTCTCCCCGCCCCGTAAAGCATTAAAATTATCTTATCAATTTATTTATTATGTATACCTACTATAAAAATTGTATACAACCGTTAACCATGCAGATAAGACGTCTTCAACTTTACAGTGTTGATTATGTGGTTGTTGGATATACTACATATAAAAGTAGTATGTATATATGGTAACATTATACGTAGATAAGTTTTAATTTTATAGAGCTTTCATTTTCGTTTTGAAACTTAAGATGTATTTCTCCTCTTCCGTTTCAACTTTCGGTATACAAATTGTGTCATTTAGGTTGATTAAATTTTTTTAATTTTCCTTTTATACTGGGTTCTTAAGTTCAAGTTTAATTATGATTCACCACTATTTTTAGAAATACACACCCAAGTACTAATTGTAATAGAATAAGAAAATATTTAAAATAAACTTAAAGTTTTCGTTTAGTTTCGCAAAACCATATTTTATATACGCGATAGTAGGTAATTTCGTCACGTTTATTTATCTACCTATATTCTTCTTCGGTGAAAATATTTTTTTTTTTTTACTAAATTTAAATAATTTAATTATAGAAAGTGGAGGATATATTACACATAAATAAAAATTGAAGGAAGCAGGAAGGAACAAAGTGCAGTAAAAAAAACCAAACGTTACACTACTTTCATAAAAAGGATTAAAAGTTCAGATAAATTACTTCGATTTACACCGAAGATTGGTTCCGTATAATACCGTGTAAATCGAAAGTGGGATTTTTGTACGCTAAACCGTGTAAACCGAAGAAGTACAATAAAATTCTTTAATTATCGTTTGACCTTAATGTGAGTGATGAGGCACCCGAGTACTTTTGCACTTTTGGAAGTCTAGCTTTGTTTGTTTCAATCATAATAAAAAGTTTTAATTTTGTGAGAACTTCGTGACAAAGTCACAAATACAATCAAAGCATTGGAATTTAATTCGTTTTATACAAATGAGAAATCTATGTTAAACTGTTTTTACTATGCTACTAGAATAAATTGTTTAATGTTTATTTATCCCTTTTTAGTTTTTCAATAAGGTATCACTCTTAAAATAAGTAGGTGATACAATAAGAGTAGAACGACATAATGTTTTATTCGAATAGATAGAGATCGCAATAGAAGCAACGTAATTGAAAAATGAAAAAACAATTTAATTTGTGATGAAAGAGACGCAAATTCCGACAGTATTGAAACAAGTGATGTTTCAACATCTCACCCCTGGTAACAAAAGTTCACCAGTTGATAAATACTATTTTAGAAAAAATCTACCAAATACATTCAATTATCCAAGATTGCTAAAGTATTGCGAATTCTTTGATTGTGTTTTTATAAATAAGGAAAAGTAAACAAAATAATGATACTCCTGATGATTCTTTTGATGAGTTTCATAAAATTAATTATAAAATTTTATGTAGCACAAAATATAAAGGAAACATATGATGAAGGCGGATTCATTGTTGTAGTTCGTTGTGTTCGTTCCGTTCGTTGTGTTCGGTATTTTTACTGGAGTTTTATTTTAATGAGTTCATTGTTGATGAAAAAATTACAGAACGATTTTGCTTCCACCTATCGACGAAAAATCGAAGTTTTCGATTTTTGAAGTTTTGCGTTTTGTAGTTTTGAAGTTTGTTCATAAAATATATTTTTTTTCTCGATTGATTAGATACGCATACAATTTTTATTAAGAATTTAATTATTAAGAATTTTAACAATAAAACAAAAATACTGAAAAATTCGTAAACAAAACATAAACACACAAAATGAACAACGTACTTGATAACAGAATAAAAAAAATGAAAAGTGTCTGTATTTGCTATTATATATCATGTTGTCTCTTTCTTGCCATGTTCCTTCGGTAAAAAAGTTGGAGATAGATAAACTTGATGAAAAAAATACCGAAGAAAAAAATGTCATTTTCGACAAATCCTATTGGTTTAAAAAAAAACATAACGAACGGAACGAACACAACGAGCTACAACAATGAATCCGCCTTGAGTGTTTCGGTGATACTCATGTTGATTTTAGTGATGATAATCAGGAAACACGCTTGTCTTTGTTTTTGTTTTATCGAAGTCTACGTCTCTGTCAGCTAGAATTAATTTGACTTTTTTCCGTTTATCAATTTTTTCTTCTCTATTGCTATCACAGCCTACTAGAATATATATTTGAACAATATTTATTTCACTATTTTCGTTCTACAATCGGAAAAAAATTATTTGGTGACAGAAACACAGTAGAAACATCATAATAAATAGAAACAGAGATAAATTTTATTCTATCTCTTCCATCCCTCTTGTTAAGTGTGCGTATAGTGAAGTGATGAAAATAAAAAAAAAAATATTAAATCACGTGTAACCAATTTTTTAAAAGCATAGCGTAAGTTAACTTTAACTATTTATTAATTTGGGCTTAATTGAACTTGATAGGTTTAGCGTTAGTTTAATTTAACTTAATTGAAAACATCTTAAATTATAAGAGCTATAAATTTTGTATTTAAGTGATTTTTATATCTTAATTTTATAAAACTAGTTTAATCGCATTCGCAATTCGCACTTGGTGTGAATAGCCCTTCAAAACGTTTGAAGTTTATTTTAATTCGCTGCATATCTTAAAGGATTTTATTTGATTATGAAGGGACATCTCACAATGTAGCTTTTAAATTGTGAGATGTTTCTTCATAATAAAATCAAAAATAGTTATTGGCTATAAAATAACTCCGTATTAGTTATTCCGTTACCCTATAATGACATGTATTATAAAGAAAGCATTAAAAATAACCATTTAGCATTGGAGTTCTTTATGCAACAATGGCAGAAAAATACCAAAAGTTAATCTCATTTGGTCTTTTTATAATCAAAACTGTCAAAAAAATTAAACAATTTTATATATTTCGAACACACGCATCAAAAAATTGAAAGTTTTCAAGAAAAATTATCTCAATTATCTTACTTATTTGATTTTCACGGTGGCTTACATATTTCGCTTTAGCCTTAATTTGAAGGAATGCAAAGATGTCGGATTATAAATTTCACAACTTGATGAGGAGATAATTAAAGGAGTTTCGGGAAAGCTTGGAATGGTATAAAACCCTGTCTTCATTTGGAGCACCGTCAAGTGGTGAAAGAACGGAACCGGTATTTTCAACACTATTTGAATCAACTTCAAATAACTTGCACTCATCTATGATTCCGATTATTCTGATGTCAGTGAGCAGTGACACCTTTTTAGAGAAACTTAATCCTAACGAAACACAATGTTCGATAGCCAAATCAGATCGACATATTTTAAAACTCGAAATAAAAATAGAAAAAAGGCAGATATTGAATATAACGGTAACCTAGTATTAATTCCGATACTACATTATTGTTTTAACATGTTTAACCTGTTATGAACTGGATACAATTACCATCCACTTCATAAAAGGTAACAATATAATTATAATTTTGGTATTGGTATTTTGGTTGGTTAAACACAGTTTCAAATTCCGGCTTGATTTTCCTTTAATTTTTATTTTTTCACTTAATGACAACTTGTCTGTTTGGTGGTTGATGATAAAGAGAACAATTTTTATTATTATTTTATAAATGTTAACAAAAAGGTTTATCTATTTTACAATAGAGGGCTATCAATCGCTTAGCTGATAATTGCCACTAGATGGCATTACACATTACATATTAGGTATTAAACGCACTTTATAATAAATAGGAATTGCATTGGTAGTAGTACAATTTGAATTAATTTACATTAGTGTGATACACAAGTGTCAAAAATAATAAACTGGTAAGAAACTAATTACATAATACAAATTTAATTTATACTAAATTAATATTATTGTTTTAGGTAAATGATTATATTCCTGGTGATTTATAGGTAAGTATCTATACGTGTTAATAAATATAATGTGTAATTTTACGTGAATATCTGTGTTAATGTACCTAACATAATTTGTTTTGATTACCAAATTCAGGTCAAGTTCAAAGTCAAATTATGTTAAGTATATTATTGTTTACATATGTTTTTGAACTAGTTGGTACATACTAATAATATTTATTCTTATTCTAGGTAACTAATTGATGAATTTATACAATAATAAAAGGTACATAATTTATAATTCTTAAATATTTAATTTATGTTTATATGATGTATTTCAGCTTGATGAATGATGATGTGTTTCAGGATGAGAATTTATTTCGAGGTAGGTATGACTGGGTACAGTCGCTAACAAACCATTAAATTTAATTTCTTTATTTAATTTTTAAAATACGTATAACCCCTTAGTTTGAAATATGAATTTTTTAAATAGATATGTTTTGTTAATCCTTAGTTAAGAATCGAATAATCGTAAATTATCGAATAATTTAACACCAGTTGGTAATAATTTTTACACAATGAGTTAGCAAGGGACTCCCTCATCGTACAGCATCCAACCAGAATCCGCCTATAATTGACGGGTTTCTAAATACATTAAACAGCGAAGGTATAAGTCAAGGATTTATTTCATCGACGCTCCCTTGTCTACCACCGAAACGTCCAACATTGTTTAACAAAAGAGCATTTCAAGCGACACCAGCTTACCAAGGGAATCAAAATCAAATTAATACAAGTATGTACGAGTATTAAGGAAAATGTATGTAACCCATATCAAAATTTCAAATATTATCATTAATGTTAATTATTTATGTATTGCAGACTACTGAATATTGTATTTTGCAACAAATACTTAACCAAATGAAGCTGCTAAATGTTAAAATGGGCAAGAAACAAGCGTGATAAATATGCAAGATAAAGTAGGTTTACTTGAAATATTTTTCCGTGACATCATCGATTTTTCAAATTAATTTAGCTTGCTTGCTAGCAGACACTTTAGCTCCCAAAATTGAGTTAAATCTTCTGTTTTCATTTAAATATGCATTAGAATTTAGCTCTTCTGAAAAATTTCATTTTTGCAATTATTCTCTTTTGTTCGCCACCTCCTGAATTGATTTTGTGCCCAAAAAACGATTTTTTTTATATTTTACCTTGTTCCTAGTTTCCATTTTCCCTCAAAGCATAGTCAATTTGAAATTAAAAATTTCCACAATGGATTAACTATAACTATGGCAAAAACTATAATTGGGTCAAAATATTGTTTCAAATACAGAAATAAATATAATTTTGCTATTAATTTCTATATGTAAGCTTGGACGTGTCATGAAATGGGTTAACTAAATTTTTTTTACAAAATTTCAAATTAGTTCCAGCGTGTATTGCGTTCCGTTTTCTAAAACATGGTCTGATTCTGGACGAAACATGAAGGAAAACAGCTAATATTTGATAAATATTTACTTTTGCTCTTATCCATTTGGTAGGATACAATGTTTAAATTCAAAAAAGTAAAACTGGGATTTGATGGCCTATCCATTGCCAAGGACAACGTCTTTTTTTACTGTAATTTGAATTTATTTCATAACATTTGTAACATTTTATACCGTAAATTATACTTACATCATAATAATGTATTATACATTTAATGCTTCTGCTTTGATTTAACTTTAATTAAATTTATTTAATTTAAAGCATGAGCTTCCGAACATTTTCGGGGTTATTTTCAAACGCGTAAGAATTAGGCAAATCCAAAAAGGGATCGATAGCTGATGGTTAAATTAAATAAAAGCCAAATAAAAACAGAGCCCCAAACTAATAAAATTGCTTCAATTAAAATTGGCCCAGAAAAATAAAAACAATAAATTCTACATTTATTTTAATTCATTTAGAAGCCTCGCCAGAATTGAATAGAAAGGAATACGAAGCCGAAATACGTAAAAGCATTCGCAAAGCCCACAATCGATTTAGCAAATTAAATAGCTTGGCTAAAACTAACGTATACATGATTGTTACAAATAGGTAATAAATTTTATTTTTAAAATATTTTTTTTTATCTTTTGGATAATCAGCCATATCAAAGTCCTCAAATTTAAAAAATAAATACAGAATATAGAACCTAAATTAATTTAAAAAAATGTACCGAATTTGAAATGAATACATGATTTTTTTTGTATTTATCCCTGCAATCTGTTCTCGGGCCTGTTCAAGACTCTCCCTGCTCATGTCATGAAAACACCTGTGCAATCACCGGACATCAATGTTATTGGAAACTTGTGGTCTAAACTTGAAAGCGAAACAAGAACACATGAGATTAGTAATGAAGTGGACTTAAAAAAGGCATTGTTAAGCGGACAAAAGACTTAAAGCGGTTCTAAAACAATATGGATATCCTACCAAATAATAATTTATTAATTATAAAATATGATAACATTAGTTACAAACATATGAATTAATTTTTTATAGAAATTTTAAAACTGCATCATTTTAGATGTGACATGTTTTTACGTAGAAATTTTGTTTTTTGTTACTATTTTGTTATAAATTGAAATTTTTTATTTGGTTTGTTTTATGAAATTATCAATTAATACTGAAGCTTATAATAAATGTAAATTAAAAATAGATAATACTTTGTACCCAAATGCAGTAGTAGCATCAGGTGAGCGCAGTTTCTCGAAGTCGAACATTATTAAAACCTATTTAAGAACATGTATGATGCGCAGGAAAAATTAGATGGCCTATCCACGATTTCTATAGAAAGAGAATGGCGTTTTTTTTTTATAAAAAACTGGCAAAAAAATTTGATGTACATCAAAATTTTTTGATGTAAATCACATTTTTGCGTTCTTTTAGCGGAAAAATAGCAAAAAAATTTGATGTACACCAAAAAATGTAAATGTAAATTTTTACTTACATTTTAACAACTACCACTTACATATATTATATACGTATAATACGTCAATCGTAAATATTGTCAAATATGTCAAACGCGTCATTTGAATCTTTTTCAAAATGGTTTGTTTTTGTTTTCGGCATCCTTTTCGGGTTTAGGCACACTACGATAAAAACACATCAAAGTTTTTTCGTGTTCTTTTTAACTATTGAAAATTTGATTTACATCAAAAACGTAAAACAATTCGCTATTAGTTAACGAGCTAAATTACGATGACTTGATTGGTCAATTTAGAAATATAAAATCACGGTAGCGTGATTTTTAAATTAAACGACTTATAGTAATTTAATACTAAATCATTGGACCTCATTGAAAAAAACACATCGCGAGTCTACATCTTGAGTGATGTGAAAGTGACTTGAAATTAGCCTGAAATTATCAACTGCACTGGGCGCCAAATGTCTGGAACCGGTCCTGTAGGTATACGTTAGTCATTGCTGTTTTAATTCGCATTGCTGTTTTTAAGACATATTTTATTTGCAAGCTGTCGTTCCGTGTGCATTAATTTTAAGAGATGGAGGTCGATATGCATATACACTACGGTAACTTGAATCCGGTAACATCTTCGTTTCCTTCCTCTTTACTTATAAAATAAATTAATTTTATAGATAAAGGAGAAAGAAACTAGAAGTTACCTGATACAAGTTAGCCTAGTGTGGATATATGCACGATAAGCAACATTTACTGCAACAAAATGGGTTCCTCAGAAACAGACCGAAGAAAACAAAAGACGAAGAGTTGACATTTACATGATTTTGCTTTTTCGATACAAATGAAATAATTTTTTGCACAAAATCAGTACAGGTGGTGAAAATTGCATTTTCTATGATAATTCTAAATACAGAAAACCATGGGTTGATCCAGGCCTGCCATCAACATCAGTTGCATATATGAATATTCATGCCAAGAAAGTGTAACTGTGAGTTTGGTGAGATCATTTACTATGACCTTCTGGAACCTGGTCAAACTGTTACAGCTGAACTTTAACAGGCCCAATTGGCCAAGGAAGACGGGTGGTGATGTTGCTGCATGTCAACGATCGTCCACATATAAAGCAAAATCAACCTACGAACTCATTTTGTCTTGGCTCCCTTTGATTACCACATACGCAGATCGATGTTGAAGAGTTGCAAATATGTTTCATACTTGTTATCTAAAAGAACTCACTCTCTCCAAGTTCGCATTCCTAACGGCATACGAGCAGATTAAACGAAAGGTATAACTCTTATACAATTCCAAAAGTTACATGAAACAAGAAGACAACACAAAGTTTAATCATTAAAATTGGTCCTGATAATGTTAAGAGGTAAAATATTTAAAATAATTTATTTTTCTTATCACATACTCGTATGAGTGATTATTCCATAAAAAAGTTGTTTATGGGAAAATTGTGTAATGAGTGTACTTTATGCTTGTTATGATGGTAATAAACATTCAAATTTGTATCCATCAAGCAGCAACATAATTAAATTTGTATGTACATGTTATGTATTCATGTTTCTTGATTAAATGTTAAAAGTCAAATGAATTTAATTGTCTGCTAGAGTAAAATGACACCCACACCCTTCGGACATGGTAGTAAACATCGTACATTTAAATTAAAAGACGAGATTTATATGTACAGTACGAGCACAGTAATAATATAGAATACCAAAGGTGTACAAGTATGAAATGCGGATTTTAGATAACAGATGGTACACCAACGCAGTTTGTGCTATGAAAATTTTATACTGTGCTATTTTGTTGTGAAGAAGTGCAAAGTGTGTGCATAGTGTTGTATTGTTGTGTTCAATATATCGAAATCTATACTGAACAAAGAGCATTCGCGGACAGCATTAATTTGTTGTTTTCATTTCTAGAAAGCTGCTGCTGAATCATACCGATTAGTTCGAAAAGCTCATGGTGAGCATGGTCACTTATGTGAATTTATCAACGGATTCTATCCCCGAAATTAAAAAAAACTAATCAGGCAACACTAACATAATAATATCCCTGTAACTCTTGTGTGAAGTTAGCCCCGCAACGTTTTTTATTATATTTCATTCCAAATAGACTTCATATGTGAAGTTATCCTCGAATTTTATTATATGAAAAATAAAAATGTTTATTAAAATTTTTTTAATTCTGAAAACACACAAAATAAATGTAATAATTTAATAAAATGAAGTAAAAAAATTTTTAAATTGGCTTATAAATTTGTCAGACAATGATAATTTGGTTATAAGATGGAATCACTCAGCTGGGTAGTTGGAATCACTGAGCTGGGTAGTTCTACCCCATGCGGCTTACGCACCAGACTTGGCTCGTGCGAAGATGTGAAAATATGGCTCGAAGAATGGTTCGCAGCAAAAAGGGGAGATTTTTACTGGTGTGGTATTCACAAATGCATATATTACCCGAAAGTTGGGAAAAATGTATGGCAAGCGAAGGACATACTATGAATAGAGCACTTATTATCATTCTTCCGAATTTAACATGTAATTCATACATAAACTGAATGGGCCATGCCCGCATATGGGCCTATTGCGCCAGTCTCAATTAATGGCTTGTCTTCATTTTTCTAATGTAATTCCATTTATAGGAACTTTAAATCAATTATTATTATAATTCGTGTTATTTCGAAATTTTCTGGGATGATGTAAAAAAATCCTGGGACTGGTTGCTATGTATGTGAAGCTGGCCCGAAAATCATCCCGAAAAACGTCTTTACAGTTTAGGTGTGTTTCTCCGCGAAATCGATTAAAAGACTCTTCAGCCAGGAAAAATTAAAAAAATATATGGAGAAAATCAAATTCCATCCCGAAAAAATAAAAACAATCTCACGTACACAAAACAAAATTTAAGTTGGAAATCTATTACAAGAAGAGATTTACCACACTTTAAATTAAGAAATTTAAAAACCAATTCCCTCAAATAAAATAGATTAAAAATTTTTCAACGACCTTAAAGTTTCGGTTCACAAAGGTTGGTAGATATAACGGTATATTCCCAATTAATACAATGACCATCAGCATTAAGCACACAAATGCTCATTACGTTACAGCGGGGAAGAGAGCCTCCCCAGCTGATTTAATGTAAACCATCCCGAAGAAAACCTTTTAATATAAATTTCGAGTCTTCGATTAATTAAAAAAGCCTTTCAGCCCGAAAAATAATACAAAATAACAGAAAATTAGAATCCATCCCAATAAATATATATAAAATTTTGCTCCGGATCTCTAAAGTTTGATCTTTTAATTTTTAAACTAAGTATGTAGTATGTGGATTAATAAGAATTCTATAATTGCTATAAAAAATTCCAAACTAAAAACATCTTTCATATTTCGACAAATGTATCTCAGTTTAAATGCCCTATACATATCACAAATGTGGCATTTGTTTAATAAGACACACAATAATACACATTCACAAGGCCATTACCATACCATGGGGTCATATACAAGCAATTTGCTATCCAAAGGTTTTGACTGTGCGATGTATGAAAACAGCCATGTTTGACCATGTGATGTATCTCTGTTCACAGAGATTTACGGATATAACGGAATATGTTAATGGCTTGATAAGGCTATCAGCAAAACACATCCGCAAGGCCATTACCATACCATGGGGAAAAGAGTGATATACAAGCAATTTGCTATCCAAAGATTTTGACTGCGCCATGAATGAAAACGGCCATGTTTGAACATTTGTATCTCTGTTCACAGAGATTTACGGATATAACGGAACATGTTAATGGCTTGATAAGGCCATCAGCAAAACACATCCGCAAGGCCATTACCATGGTATGGTGATAAACGTCATATACAAGCCAATGATAATTGCCACAATTAAAATTTATTGAAATTTGTTTAACGACATTAATATTTCGGTTCACGGAGGTTTTCAGATACAACTATATGTGGTCCTAAAATGTAATTATTAGCAGTATTAAGGACACAGATACTCGCTACCTTACAATGGGGAAGGGGCCTCTCCAGCTGATTTAATGTTCGGTTCTCTTAGATTAGGCATCGGAATTATGCTCATACGTCACCATAAATTTAATCGTATATCCGTAAACCTCTGTGAACAGAAATACACATGTTGAAACATGGCCGTTTTCATACATGGCGCAGTCATAATCTTTGGACAGCAAATTGCTTGTATATGACCATTTCCCCATGGCATGGTAATGGTCTTGCCGACGTGTTTTGCTGATGGCCTTATCAAGCCATTAACATATTCCGTTATATCCGTAAACCTCTGTGAACAGAGATACATCACATGGTCAAACATGGCTGTTTTCATACATCGCACAGTCAAAACCTGTGGATAGCAAATTGCTTGTATATGACCCCATGGTATGGTAATGGCCTTGTGAATGTGTATTATTGTGTGTCTTATTAAACAAATGCCACAAATGCCAGCCATGTTTGAACATTTGTATCTCTGTTCACAGAGATTTACGGATATAACGGAACATGTTAATGGCTTGATAAGGCCATCAGCAAAACACATCCGCAAGGCCATTACCATGGTATGGTGATAAACGTCATATACAAGCCAATGATAATTGCCACAATTAAAATTTATTGAAATTTGTTTAACGACATTAATATTTCGGTTCACGGAGGTTTTCAGATACAACTATATGTGGTCCTAAAATGTAATTATTAGCAGTATTAAGGACACAGATACTCGCTACCTTACAATGGGGAAGGGGCCTCTCCAGCTGATTTAATGTTCGGTTCTCTTAGATTAGGCATCGGAATTATGCTCATACGTCACCATAAATTTAATCGTATATCCGTAAACCTCTGTGAACAGAAATACACATGTTGAAACATGGCCGTTTTCATACATGGCGCAGTCATAATCTTTGGACAGCAAATTGCTTGTATATGACCATTTCCCCATGGCATGGTAATGGTCTTGCCGACGTGTTTTGCTGATGGCCTTATCAAGCCATTAACATATTCCGTTATATCCGTAAACCTCTGTGAACAGAGATACATCACATGGTCAAACATGGCTGTTTTCATACATCGCACAGTCAAAACCTGTGGATAGCAAATTGCTTGTATATGATCCCATGGTATGGTAATGGCCTTGTGAATGTGTATTATTGTGTGTCTTATTAAACAAATGCCACATTTGTGATATGTATAGGGCATTTAAACTGAGATACATTTGTCGAAATATGAAGGATGTTTTTAGTTTGGAATTTTTTATAGCAATTATAGAATTCTTATTAATCCACATACTACATATACTTAGTTTAAAAATTAAAAGATCAAACTTTAGAGATCCGGAGCAAAATTTTATATATATTTATTGGGATGGATTCTAATTTTCTGTTATTTTGTATTATTTTTCGGGCTGAAAGGCTTTTTTAATTAATCGAAGGCTCGAAATTTATATTAAAAGGTTTTCTTCGGAATGGTTTACATTAAATCAGCTGGGGAGGCTCTCTTCCCCGCTGTAACGTAATGAGCATTTGTGTGCTTAATGCTGATGGTCATTGTATTAATTGGGAATATACCGTTATATCTGCCAACCTCTGTGAACCGAAACTTTAAGGTCGTTGAAAAATTTTTAATCTATTTTATTTGAGGGAATTGGTTTTTAAATTTCTTAATTTAAAGTGTGGTAAATCTCTTTTTGTAATAGATTTTCAACTTAAACTTTGTTTTGTGTACGTGAGATTGTTTTTATTTTTTCGGGATGGAATTTGATTTTCTCCATATATTTTTCTAATTTTTCCTGGCTGAAGAGTCATTTAATGAATTTAGCGGAGAAACGCACCTAAATTGTAAAGGCATTTTCGGGATGGTTTTCGGGCCAGCTTCACATACGTTGGGTTGCTTGATAAACTTTTTTATTTTTTCTGATGGGATGAAAACTTTGGATAACTTTAAACACTTGTGAGTATGATGTTAAACTTTTATCTAAATTTTGCGATTTATCTACTAGATGGTTCATGACACAGTTCATGTGCCAATTGGTTTTGTATGCCCTATCTGATCAGTAAAATTTATTTGTCCGTAAGCGACAGTCAAAGCACAACCGATTTGCGAAAACGATTTTAATGTCTTAGAGTACTTCTATCAAAATCTCTGGCGCCAGAAGAACCACTGGGATATTAATGCCAAGAATGATCTCTTACAACTTTTAATATATTTTTCAATTAAACTTCGACGATTCTTAATTATTTTATTTTTATTCCTGCATAAAAATTCGTTGAGGTTCAATTGTAAAATTTATATTATAGATTCTTTCACTTAGACAAGTAGACGATAAATGAATGGTAAATAGTCTTAATTTTCGGCAATGCACGTGTTAAGGTAGAAATACAAATTGCAAAGGATAAGAATTATTTTCGATGTGTCTGAACTAAATTGACAAATTTTAATATTGTAACACGCAATTTGGGAACTAAAATAGTTTTTTCAGCAAACTCTATACCACGGGAATAATTATGCTGTCCGTTATTCTTTAGAGAGTGATCCGTAATTTTATAATTATAGACAACTACAAGTGGATCTGACTGCAAAAAAATTAAACTTATTGGGTATATTTTTGTATGTTAATTTTTATTTTCATATAGTATGCCGTGCTAAAATTTCATGGACAAAAAGACTCAAGCTTTGTTCACACGACGGATAAAAATCTCGGATTTTTCTATCCCATCGTTTTAACCAATTACATCACGTAAATTATACAACAGACACGCCCCTTTTCATAGAAAAAAATTGAAACAAATTGAAAAAAAATCTCGGATGAAAAAATCCGAGATTTTTATCCGTCTAGTGAACACAGCTTCAATGAGCTTATTTTTAATACACTAGATGTCGCATTACTAACTTTAACAGTCGCCAATAATTACAAGAATTTATTCCATAGTTTGCCTTAGAACGTATAGTACCAGAGCTGTGATGATTTTAAATAACCGTTATATTAAAATGAGAGCTTTAAATAGAGGGGACGCTTTTATTGCGTTACTATAAGAAACTGTGGTACCTGGATTTTTTTTAATACAAATTTATGAATAAAAAATTAAACAAATCATCTAAATTTTAATTTTATATTTTTAATAAAATATTCAAAAACTGAGAGTATTTAATTATTAAATTTAAACTAAAGCGGAGCATAAATTTATTAATTTTCTATAAAAATGAGAATTTAGTTCAGTTGTGTAGATTAGTAAAGTAAGTTAATAAAGGGTGCTGCCGCAGATTCCTCTTACATCCAATTTAAAATTTAATTCTATAAAAATTTAATTTAATATATATAAATAAATATGGGGTTATATCGAAGCTGCCAGATTGTGTCAATCCTAACATACGACAGGCACTGAGAAGCTCACCATAGTTTGCTTACCAACTCAAAACATAAAGAACCACTTTCGGCCTAGGAAGTTCTTAAGAGACATACATTTTTATAAAACTTAACCTGTGATTTTGGCCATTTCCTCAAATTTGAATATACGGCTGGTGCTGGCCACTTGGTCACCAATTACTTAATTACGTACCATCTCAAAACATTAATGTCTATTTCCGGCCCAGGAAGTTTTTGAAAGTTATAGACGATTTTCGTATAAATTTATATGGGGTCATATCGAAGCTGGAAGATTGTGCCAACCCTTACATACGGCTGGCACTGAGGAGCTCACCATAGTTTAGTCTTATCATTACTAACTCGAAACATAAAAAAGCCATTTCCGGCCCATTAACTTTTTAGGAGATATACATTTTTATAAAACTTAACCTGAAGTTTTGGAACTTGGCCATTTCCTTAAATTCGAAGATACGGCGGGTGCTGGCCACTTGGTCAGCAATTACTTAATTACGTACCATCTCAAAACATTAATCGCTATTTCCGGCCCAGGAAGGTCTTGGAAGTTATACACGATTTTAAAATAAATTTATGGGACCATATCGAAGCTGGAAGATTGCGCCAATCCTAACAAACGGCTGGCATTGGGGCGCTCATTATAAGTTACCCTTAATATTTTAAACATGTAATATGGCGTATAATTTCGAGCATAAAATATACAGAATTACTATTGCCAAAACACAATCCCAAGTATTTGTTTTACATGAACAACAAATAAACGAAAAAAACCGGTTTGGGATATTTTGTTGTTTTGTTTTTATAATTTAAATCGTCCTATAGAGTATAATACCGTGTACAGACACAAAGTAGGTAATCATATATTCTACATTATCTAGTTATTTTTGCCTGTCTGTACTGACACGATTTTGTGAAAAGAGGATTATTATGTTTTCAAAACGAGATAATCATAATCGCCCTCACCAAATTTTATATGAAATATTATTTTATTTTTAATGAAAACTCAGTGTGCTGGATAAGCCAAATGTTAGAAAGAGATCGATGACCTTCGTCAAATGTATGTCTTGCTTATGTATATATCCTCCCACTTTATCACAAATAAAATTAAATGTTGCCCTATCCATTCGAAAGTGTTCCTTAAATCGTTTGTCAGAAAAGTGTGGTACCTCATTCTCCCAAAAAACCCCAAAAGTTTCCTTTCCGTACAGTAAAACATCTTAAAATAGTTTATTTAAATTTAATGCGTTAATTACTTACAAAACACCAAATATTTCTATTTCGTGGAATATAAGGCGTTGCTGATGCACACAACTATTTCATGATTTCATCATTTCTGCTTTTTCTTAATCTTCTCTATTTCTCCATGTAAAACCGTGCGTAATTCATATTATTCGTAGCACTAGTTTCGAGTAAAATTTTCCAGTTGTTTAATTGTCGAATTTGAGCTTCATTTTGATTTATAATAAAAACAATCCGATAAATTTCATCAGCGTTCATTTCAATTTGATAATGTGGACTGTGACAGTTTCTAACGAGAGAAGTTTGTCCCAAACCAAACATCATTTTATAATCGAATGAAGTTTGCATGAACTCCAAAATCCAGTTTGTGTGCCTGTACACCATAATTTTTGATCGGGATCACAATAATTTGGATTGTAATCGCGATCGGATGTAATCACGATAATATTTGTGTCTGTACACGGTATAAAATGAAAAAACTGGGATGTAGTAGAATAGTTTCGTGTAAATAATAAATTAAAAAAAATCCTGGGATGAAAAACTGGGATAAATTCACATGCTCAAATAATTGAACAACTATTTACGAAAATAAATCATTATTAAGTTAAGCGCGAAATCTTTAATATAATAATTTAACATGATTAATAAAACTTAAAACAATTATAATCTTTATTAATAGTTGTTTTGCTTTGGCAAAGCCTGCTTAGCTTACAAGAACAATTGCACTATATAAAACCGTAGACGCTTTAATGTAGACCGAAAATTTTTTAGTTTTAAGAAAATAAAACCATTTTATAGTTATGGTGCTCACCGAGGCTTTATTATTTAATTATTTTTTGATTATATTTTAATTTTTTAAATGTATTTATATTTAAAACTACATAATAATCAATTATCACTCGATCAAACTTGACAAATAAATGTTTTATTACCAACAAAGCAAAATTAAAATGCATAGCCAAAAGCTGTTGCTTTGAGACATTAAAGTAAAACCAAATATTAAATAATCAATATAGGACATTGCCTTGTAAAATCGTATTCTAATTTTTTTTTCTATAAGACAAGAGTGAAGTTAGCTGTTTTAGTAAATTCGTTCAAAAAAATTCGAAAATCAATACAGCTGGTGAAAAAGTAAAACTAAATTTAACTCGTTCAACTGTTTAGTTTAGTTTTCTAAACAAAAAAGTAAACAAACAACGGCAATTTTTCGAAAAAATTTCGAAAAAACGACAAAGGCGACACCGTGACAAAAAATCTAATTACGGTAAATGCGATAAGATAAGAGAAAAACAGAAAACGAACGTCCTATATAATACGGTCGGCGTAAATAAAACTTTTTGTCGTAAAATATTCAGAATCATAGTTGGTGCGCGCTGTAAAACAACAATAGAAAAATGTCATAATTTTTCCAATTTTTTTTTTTTTATTTCAATCCAATTCGCTCGTGTTGCGTTATTCTCAGTTCCAGGTGATCTCCATAATCTATTGAACCAGGCAGTATACATAATAAATTGTTAAATTTTCTAAACAAACATTTGGGTTTTAAAAATATTAAATTTTTTGTCGCTATTGTTTTCTAAATTTATACTTACCGACATGTTTTGATTGGTTTACTAATTGCGAAAAGTTTTATAAGCAATGTTTTTATTTTATGAAGCTCTATTTTGTTTATAATACAAGATGAAACAATAAAGCCTGCGAATTTCTGGCGTAATTTTTAACAAGTAACGAAAAAACAGTTTTTGAAGTTTGTTCATCAACAAGGTTGAAATAGAATCTAGAATAACCCCCACATTATATTGTTACTCCAAAAGCTTTTTCTAATTTCTTATTTTCTTTACAAACACATATAAACAAATTCTTGTTTCTGCAAAAAAAATTGTGTCAGACTAATTTAAATGTTTTTGCGTTAACTCGACATAATATGACTCAATTTTACAATATTCTTTTCCTGAATATTGAACTAACCATTCAAATTAAAAATTCAAACGAAGCATTTATGCTTTTATATACAAAAAAGTTTCTAAAAAAATATTAAAATATGTACACTGAATGGTATGAAAAAGAACAAAAAGCTTCCCCTCTGTGGAAAAATGGCGGAATTTTATGGCTCTGATAGTATACTATGATTAGAGCATTAGCCACAAACAAAGACAAAGCTCATTTTCATAAGTTGTTTTAGAAAAATTAATTAGGAAAATGTAATAATCCAAGCAACAAAGGCTCAAAAGTCAAACCAATATTTTTAATATCGTTATTGCGCCATTTATGTATTTACGTACCACTTAATATGTAAACTATTAATAGGCAGACGTACATAATGAATCTGAAAAAGTATATTAGTTATTTAATTAACTATAAAAGTTTGATAAATCAACTCTATATCAATTTCTAGTACCGACAGAGTGATTGAAAATAAATCGCATTGATTTATGTGTGTGTGCGTATACACCTCATCACGTGTGTTATAAATTCAATTTTAAGGAATAGTTGTTAACCTCGTCAGTTTTAAAAAAAAAAAATTGTATGGTGTACCTTTCTTATTATCCACCCTGTATTATACTGTATACAACGATATACTCCACCACAAATTAATTTAATCCTATAACTTGGTACTCTTACAACAATATGCTACACGATCATAGATAGATAAATTAAGTTTTAATGTATTCTAAATTTACTGGGGGAAACTTATGAAGGATGATGTCGTAATTTTGAAAAACTTTTTAATAATATACCGTAGTCGTACGACTAAAGTAACTTAATTTTTAGTTTTACTTAACGTTGGAATTCAAAAAATGAAATATAAAATATTATAAACATTTTGGTTTTATTAATTAGACGGAACGTCATGTTTTAAAAAATTTATAGTTTTACTCATCTGAAAAGTTTGTTACGGAAAGATGTGATTGTTTAATAAATTTACGATTACATATTATGATTAAAAGAGTAGTTATTTATACATAGAACGGTGTATGTACTGGTATACCTCAGACAAATGTTGACCGTGAGATTTTTGCAGAATTACTATTCGCTATATCGCCGAAGTAAAAAAAAAAGGTTTTCAACAAAATTTCTGACTATGTCGGACGGATCGAGGTGAAACTCAATACTTAAGCTTTTCCATAAATTGGGAAACTTCAATCGGACTGTTTTTCAAATATGTAGACGGATTAGTTGACTGGGCTGAAACTGCATACTTAAGCTTCTTTCATAAATTGGGAAATCCCAATGAATTATGTGGCAGCTTCCAAAGGAGCTTTTCGATTTTTGCAAATATTTTGAAAAGTATACCGTTTATGAGAAAAACGACTATGTATGAACTAAAAGATTCTAAATTAAATTTGCAACAATATCCTTTCTAATAAGTTTTCCAAAATTTAAGTGAAAATTATGGGTTTTGCTAAAACACCATTTTCAACAAAAATTCGGTCTTAATATATACTGCCCAAGCTTTTTTGCATAAATTGGAAGGTCTCAGTGATATTTACGTCAAAATTGTATATGCCGATGTCTGTATTGCAGAGCATTTTGGGGATTGGGCATTTTAAACTAAATCTTCACTGTTGAATTCTTCTCGCGAGGTGACCTATTTGTATAAGTCAGTGTCCACAAATAAGTCGGTAATTGGAAAAGGGCCTTAGTACTTAAGAAAATGGTGCGGGTAATTTCTTTTGATATAAAATGCAACATGATGACATGTAAAAATTCAGAAATGGGTAACGAGTCGCATTCTTGATGCATTCATAATAAATTTATAACGTATAATAAAGCATAATATAATTTATAACGTGGAATAAAGCATTTTTAATAGTGTTGTGTTGTGACATTCGGTTAGTGGATAGTTTGGAAATTTCATCCAAGAAAATAATTTGTGCCAAGTGAAGTGGTAAATACGGAATATTCAAATCAATATTCAATATTCGTTGCGATAAATTCGGAATATTCAATATTCAATATTTGTTGCAATAAAACAATATATTCCTCGTTCGCCTGTGATTTTGTCGGCCCCCGAGCCATGGTTTAATTGTGGCCTGTGTGATCTAAAAATGGGAAATGTAAAGCTCATAAAAAATACAAATTATGAAATATTTATTGCTCTCAGATCTCAATCTAAACTTTTAAACCGTTAGGTTCAATTGAATTTTCGGATCTATATTGATGCAGAGCGGACTATCGAGTTATACCCCCGCAAATAATCTCTGAAATGTTCCTCCCTTTGTTGAATGTAAATGTAAATATGTGTATTTCTTGGTCCAACCACTGACGTACCTCTTGAATTTGAGTTTGGCGACATCTAAATTATTTTTACCGTGTTTTTGGGCAATACTGTTGAAGTAGTGTTCACTGATATTAGTAAAGCGTTCTATAAAATTTATCTTACTTGTTAAGAAACCGAAACCGACCAAGTGTGGTGTTCTTCCTTTAAAGTGAATTTTTTCATATTTGGCGATCTAAACTCAATAAGTTTTATACATTTACATTTTATCTAGTGATATAAATGTTTTGTCTGGTAGCCGTACAAGGTAGCCGTTTTAGAACATTCTTATTTATTGCATTCATATATGATGTAAAACGGTGGTTCGAACATTGTGAGTTTTTGATTTATGCTGATGATTTTAAAATCTTTTGCAAGATTCGAAATGATGGCAATATGTTTAATCTACAACAGGAATTAAATATTTTCTGTAAATGGTGTGAAGCGATTTCTGTTGTTTGTGTCTTTTAAGAGAGGTAGACGCTCCTAAGTGTGCGCTACTGCCGTATTTAGGCCGTTGTTTGCTTATTAAAAATTGTATTATACAAATTTGGATTATGTAAAATTGAATTGATTTTTCTAAACACCAGATATACAATAATACTGTTAAATATCTGCATGCGAATGCGCATGGGTTCTCGGTTCCGTTCCCTATCTATCATATAGCAGTTTTCTATACCGAAAAATACCACTGTGACCACCTTAGAAGAAGACACAGCTATCACGGCAATAGGTGACAGCAATCAAATAACGACAAAAAAGAAACAAACAGCCAACGAACAAAAAAAAAACAATTTAATCAGATTATGGCGGATAAAACTTAATGAAAATAAATCAGTACACGTTGATTTTGCAAACAAATTATCGTCATATTATCCAGTGTATATGAACAAAAAAAAATATTACAAGCTAACACTCCCAATTGGCATAACATTAGACGATAAGCTTCGCTGAAATACTATAATCAAGAAGAAAAGGGAATACGGTAATCCCCCCCTATAACACGCACGATAGTTCGTTCCGCGTTATAGGAATACGCGTTGTACGAGAATACTCATACAACGCGCACGTAGGGCCCCGTATAACGCGTTATGTATAGGGTTTTCCAATAGGAATGATATGATTTTTAAATGACGTTTCGGCCATTTGTATATGTCATGATCTGACATTTTTTGTTTCATTGTATTTAGTAATGTTTACAATTTCATCATGGTGAGATACATATACGCAAGAACAACGTTTATAAATTATTCAGTTTTATTATCAAAATCAATCATCGTTCTTCAATTGCAACTTTTAGTGTGTTCGCTATTCTTCAAATTGTTGAAAATTTTGAGCGTACATTTTCTTTACATAATGTTCAAGTGCCAATAAGACAAAGAAACGCTCGAAGTAATGCAAATATTGCTGCCATTCAGGCAAGTGTTGCTGAAGACCGCAATTTGTCGATTCCAAAACAATCACGAGAATTGGGACTGTCTCAAACCACAATCTGGCAGATTTTGAGAAAGGATTTGAGTTTGCATCCCTATAAAATTGTTCTCACTCAAGAAATGAAGCCATTGGACCACCGTAAACGTCGCGAATTTGCTGATTTTGCCTTGGAACAACTTGAAAACGATAACGATTTTTTTAAGAAAATTATCTTCTCCGACAATGCTCACTTTCATCTGAGTGGTGCGGTAAATAAACAAAACTTTCGATTCTGGTGCGAAGAAAATCCACAAAATATTCATGAAAAACCATTACATTCGCCTAAATTGACAGTTTGGTGTGATTTTTGGTCTGGTGGAATCATCGGTCCGTATTTTTTTAGAAATGAAGCTGGTAACACCGTTAATGTCAATGGAGATCGGTAAAAATCGATGATAACCAGTTTTTTATGGCCGCAATTGGAAGAAGTTGATCTTGACAACATTTGGTTCTAACAAGACGGTGCTACGTGCAACACAGCAAGTGCAACAATTGAATTATTGCAAGAAAAGTTTGGAGATTCGATTTTTTCAAGAAATTGTGATATTGAATGGCCTCCAAGAAGTTGTGATTTAACACCATTAGACTATTTCTTGTGGGGTTATATGAAGCAATTTGTCTTAACAATAAACTTAACTCTCTTCAAGCTTTACAAGTCAATACTGAACGTGCTATCAAAGCAATCTTAATAAATCAAGCCTGCCTATTAAATAGCACTTTCAAATATGGGATATAAAACATAATAAAAAAACTAACTTTTCATAGGTTTTGTATGGAGATAGCATTACGTTTGATAAGTAAAACACGAATTAAAAATAAAGTAAAATTGATTTCTTTTCATATAAATCGATGACATACATATATAATAGATTTCAACTCATTTGAATGATGCAATCAGTAGGCTTCTCGTTTTCTTCAAATTAATAAAGAAAATATAAGGAATTTTCGCTGTACAACAACAACAAATAAAAAATACGGGAAATTGATGACGTCATAATATCGTCATTTAAAACCAATTGTTAGAGAGAAATAGTAATTTAAGATTTATAAGCAAATATGAAAGACAACAATGTGTTTTAAAAAAGGGAAATCAAATAGAAACGACAATATGAACTATGAAATCAAAAACAATGAAGAGTGCAAACATCGTAATTCAATAGTGAAGATAAAGTAAACCGTATAATATCCGAAATAAATAAATAATATAAAATAGTAGCCGTATGTAATTCGTTATGGATGCACGTTGTTTTTGTCCCGATTTCAGAAATGAATAAAAATCGTAAATATTTGAATCGTAATCTTATTCTTTATGGATTGATTAACGTTTTTATAATGTTTAAGTGGTTTATTAAATTTTATGAAACCATCCTTAAATTTTCAATTAGGCTTCCGAATCCTACTAGAAACAATTAAAGTATTAAAAAAATATTTGTTACATATACTTTTGTCTATGTGGAACGGTTGTTGAAAAAGTATGTATGTTCGATTTTCGGTTCTGAGAAGTTTTGTTCTTCTGTTTCAATATGATCATGCATGTATCAATATCTCCCAGATTCCAAAACGCATTGAATTTTGCTCCCGGTTTTGGTGTCTGTTGTAACAATTTGCTTTCATAATTTTGTTGGATTTGTATCTCTCTCTCTCTAGCTTCACATCCCATGAAGGGATTTGCCGCGCACACTATGGTCCTCCAGCCGTCTCGGTTCATCGCTCTCGTCCTCCAGTTTCGACATCCTAGTGCATGTAGATCTTTTTCGACGTCGTCACGCCAGCGCAGTCGGGGTGTTCCTCTACGACGCACACCGGCTGGTTGTTGATGGAACACTTTATATACTTTATATACGTTGTTGTGGGAACCTTGTAACGTGGCCGAGCCATCTAACGCGATTGGATTTGATGAATCCGATAATATCGCAACCTCCAAGAATTTGCTTTATCTCGTGGTTCATGCGAATCCGATATTCATTGTTCGCGACTTTAATTGGACCAAAGATTGAACGAATGACCTTCCTTTCGAAAGTTGATAACAATCCACAATCGTTAGTGTTCAAGGTCCAGCTCTCGCTTCCGAAAGCCAGCACACGTCTTATGAGTGTTTTATAAAGTGCGAGCTTGCACGACTGCGCAGATGTTTAGATCGCAATAATTTTGATTGGGCCTAGAAAACTCGATGCGCGGCAGCGATTCGGGCTTTTATATCTGCCTGCCTGTCATTCAAGGATGTTAAAACTGACCCGAGTTATTTGAAGTTTTCAACGCGATCAAAGTTATGGTCGCCAATTCCGAGATTTATCATGGAGATGTTCCTGGGTGTTGATACAAATTTGGTTTTGCTACTGTTCTCCTTCAAACCAAGTCTTCGTGCGCAGCGATCGAGCGGCACGAAACTGTCTTTGATATCGCTAGGTCTTCGGCCAAGAAGCACAATATCATCTGCATTTCCAAGAATTTGACCTGACTTATTAAATATGCAGCGCGAAGTTTCGATGTTGCTTTTCCTCACTACGTATACTCAAGCGCCAAATTGAACAGCACAGGCGCGAGTGCATCTCCCTGTTATTTCAAAGGAGTCTGACACAGTTCCTTCGATTACAATTCTACATACAGACCCAGACGTTGTTAATTTGCACCGAGAAACGAGTTTCTCTGGAATTCCTAGGCATATGAGCGCGGCCCAAAGGTTATATCGGTTTATATGACAGTTATTTTGTTACTTCAGCACAAGAAAAAAGTCGAAAATGACTCTACGACTAAAAAAAATTCATTACGACTTGCGTAGCATACACGAGACTCCATAATTTTATTTTTCTTGCTCTATGGCATTCAAAAAAATTCCCTTAGATGAACGGGTTATCCCACCACAAAATGGACCGATATAACTCCCCACATAAAATAATTTATAGTTATTAATATTTTTGGTTTGGTTTAGTTATATTTATAGGATTCAATGTTATTTTATAAAGTAGTTGTTTTTTCGTGTATCGTTTGTTTCATGCAACAGTTTTCGCAACAATGTATATCATTTTGTATACACCCACATACATTTTCTTGTTATTTGTTAGATATTTCCGTTAAAAATACTGAACAAGATCATCGAAAAAAGCGGTTATAAAAATTTAAAATATAAATTTATAAGAGCTCATCGTCAAATTAAACAGCGCTGGAAGTAATATAAGAGGAACGACGTATGTCTACGATTATTTGCCGATCCGAACTACTGAGTCGGAATATCTTCGATGTTTAAATCGACAATAATTTATTATATGCTCTGAAACAAGTCCAATGAGAATATACGAGCTGTACTGTACCACTGTACCACCAAAATGTTGTTCAAAACTATTGGTACAAATTGTTAAATCTGGCAGGAATTAGGTGGCAAAGACAACTAGCTTACCAGATCACGGTTATATTTTGGAGGTCAGAATTAGTTTAATGTACAAAAAAACGTTAATACTGATTATTACCACATTATCACTATATGGTTCATTACAAAAATGCATTGCAATGAATGCATTGCAATGAATGATGCTCGAGGAGGAATGATAAATAACCATCTACAGTGATTCGAAAATAACGGAGTGTCCAATGGGAAGCGATTGCTTCGAGCTTTTGTATTCGACGCGTACATAACACACGCGTGAACCGAAGAAAATCAATGTTTGGCACTTTTGGTGAAAGAATGGCTTACAACATTAAGAGACGTCTTGCGGCTTATCACACATACGTGGGACAAATACGCAAGCATTTAACGTCCATTGCTTGTATACTTTTGAAAACATTGTTGCTATACTTTAAACAAGTTATAATTCCTCAACTGAATGAGATACCAAATCAACCCGTTTGGTAGTACATAATCCATAACTTATCGAAGAGCTGCTATCGAAACGGCCACTATCTGAGTTTTTCATCAAATCACTGCTGGAAATATCACCGCGCGCAATAATCACCGCAAAGAAAAAATTATTTTGGTAAATCAATAAGAAAATCTTTACTCTGTAACTTTTCTTAAGAATAAAATATTTTTAAATTGCATACAAGTATTATGTCTTTTCGGTGGCCGCTATGGTGTTCGAACGAAGTTACAAAATCAAGTACATACTGTAAATGAAAAGAACATGAATATCTATAGAACAATGTTTTTTTAATTTTTTAATCACGTATTTATACATATCTGTGATTCAAATTGTCACTCGCATGCTTTCACAACCACATTGTCGTGGTGACTGACTGAATGCCGTTATTTATAAATAATAAAAATAAAAAAATCCTGTACAAAAATCAGTGTTATTTTTTCCATGGCAATCGTGTTTTTAGAAAGAGAATGGAAAGAGACCATATTATGATTTGAAATGATGACGCCATACATCAACAACATTAATAAAAGCTCATTATTTATTTATTTTCCAAGCCAATTTTCACACAGTTTAAAGGGTTTTCTTGAATTTATTTTTGAACTGATTAAAGTTTGAACTTTTCTGCATTTACCCGTACAAAAATATTATAACAGCTTATGGTTTAAGTATACTTAGAAAGAAAAAGAAAATTAGTCGTTTTTCATACATTGCTATAGGAAACTAACATTTATTATATCCCATATTTTAAGTTTAGTGAAAAAAAGCTCGTATAGGGAGGTTCTATTTATCTAGTCGGCTCTGGTGCTATTCATGACATACGACTTGATTTAGTGGAAAAAGTGCTCAAAAATTGAGTTCATCGAATTCGTTCCTGCAGAAGAAGTCATGGAGGCCATTTGAATGACGTTTTATTCAGAACTTAGTTGTATCGATTGTACTTCACATTAAATAAAAAACATTTCAATTTCCTTAACAATTAGTGTGTTTTTTTTAAGAAATCATATCACTATTATTGGGAAACCATTTACATATTTATGAATGAACGAGATTTATGGACAAAAAAATTGTTCAGGCCAGAATTCTAGAAACTACAGTTCTAGAACTATTTCACTTACTATATAAGACAATATTATGTTGCCATATACAATGTTGTGATATGCTTTTTATTTTTTATAAAACAAAATTCTACATACGACATTGCTAACGATAATATTTGTATTTCATCAGAACGTGATCTGTTGGAGAATGATCTGTTCCAAAACGAAAAAGAGATAATAGAAATCAGCTATGCTGAAGCTGTAAAAACTAAAATGATCGCCGTCTTATCTAATTTGCAAAATGTGCATTTCGCAAGTTGCCCACATTGCATCATTTTCGGTAGCAAGCTTATTTAATGGGACATTCTAGAACACAACAATCCTCTACCTCAAATCGGTTGTGAAAATTTTTATTTACCTATAAATTCAGTAAACCCCCTATAACACGGTACATTGGTTCCGCGTTATAGAAAAACGCGTTGTACGAGAAAGCTCGTACAACGCGTTCGTATGTAGACCGCATAAAGCGTTATGTATAAATGATTTACGTTTTACTTTTTTCTCTAAGTTATACGGGGGAAAAACGTGAAATAAAATCACGTAATATGAAAACACGTTATAAGAGTACCGAGTTATTGGGGGTTTATTGTATTTGTTTGGTATTTTGAAAATAGAAAAATTTAATAATATTTTTAAATGCGAAAAAAAATAAATTTAAACAACCTAGATTTTTAACGGATAAATTCTCTTTAAAGTGTTATATCCTCTTTTTTTGATTGCTTATGTGTTAGTGTTATAACCTGTCTAAGACGGAAACAGAGTTAAACTCGAAATCTTTTAAAGTATTTTGGTATAAAGTGTCGAATTAAACAAAAAAAAATCATTATCGTCGTAATAATCGGATAACTGATTTGAACTGATATTGTTTGGAAAATACTCTTAATCTTACTAAGGTACGAGATAAAATGAAAAAAAAATTGCTGAAACAAAAAAACGATGAATTAAATAATAAGGATTTGGCCACATAGCCACCTGCAATAGTGCAATAGATAAAATCGAAAATACGCCACATGTCTTTGTGGAACGTCAGCGTGCCCCAACTCAGTCTGTTCTCTCTTCATAATTATAATGCATAAGTCCGAAAATGGAAATTCTGTGAAGCGAATGCGCCTACATAATCCGTGTTCATGAGGCCCGTGAGGCTGCCTCACCTTGGTACGTTCATTTTATCATAATATTATAATGTAAAATACCGAAATTGAAAATTCTGTGAAGCAAATCCTGGAAATGTTGTAACATGGCCATTTAAACAGTGCAATAGATCAAAGCTTCCCAACTTAAAAAAGACCGAAAATGAAAATTTTTTCGAGCGAATCGTTGAGCCACATACGTAGCGCAATAGGTGAAAGTGGATCTTCAGGGTGCTCTATTTAAAAAAATGAAGAAGACCGAAAAAGGAAAATCTGTGGAACAACTCCTGGAAATTTTGCCTCATAGCCATATTTATAGTAAAATAGTTAAAAGTAGTTCAGTTTCGAGAGAATACACCAAAGGTCTAAGTAGATCCCCAGGGTGCCACATTTTTGCCCGTTCATTTGATCATTGCGTTACACCTGCAAAATTTCGTAAACTGAACTTCTGTGGAGCGAATTTTGGAGATTGAGGCACATATAGCCACCAACATAGCACAAATAGTGAAAATGGTTAGTTGCGAGAAAATATGTTTCATGTCTACGCGGATCGTCAAGTTGATTTACCTTGGTTCGATCATTTTTTCATAATTACAATTAAAAAGACCGTAAATGAAAAATCTGTTAGAAGAATTTTGCGGTTTTCGGCACATAGTGCACACATAGTGCAATGCCGCGTGTATCCGGGTACCCCATTTTGGCTAGTTCTGTTTTCATAATTGTAACGAAAAAGTCCGTTAATAAAAAAATCTGTAGAACGAATCCTGGAGATTTTGGCACATAACCGCCTATGTAGTGCAATAGATCAAAGCACACCAGTTTCGAAAAAATACGCCACATGACGTCTATGCGAATCGTCAGGTTTCCCCATTTTGGTCCATCAAATTTTCATAACTTTAGCGAAAAAGCCCGAAGATTCTGGCACAGAGCCACGTATACATAGCACAATAGATGAAAGCTCTCCAAGTTCGCAAAAATGCGCTTCATGTCTTTGCGCTTTATCAGGGTGCCTCATTCTGATCCGTTCATTTTATCATAACTGTCACAGATCTATGCGGATCGTTAGGGTGCCCTATTTGAGCCTGTTCATTTTTCATGATTATATCGAAAAAGACCAAAAATCGAAACTTTTTTGGAGCGAATTCTGAAGAATTTAGCACATAGCCAAATGTTCAAATGATCGAAGTTGTCTAACTCTAAAGCAACCTACATAGTGCAATAGATGAAAGCAGTTGGTTTCGAAAGAGTACGCCACATGTCTATGCGGATTTGCGTACCTTTTCATTATAATTATATGCATAGCTTTAATCTTTTGCAGTAGTTTTGCAGAGTTTCCATGTACGAACTTTTACTTTTAAAAATTATTTACCTGCAGTATCTCACAACTGTCCTCTATCTTGAGTTGTCAGTTCATCTCAAGTGTGTCCTAATTTTTATAATGAATAAAAATATCGAAAAAAGAATTTATCTCAAATTTTGTATTGCAGATAGAATTTCATGTGCCGAATCGCTGAAAATGTTACAGAAGTCTTACGGTGAATCGAGTTTATCAAAAACATATTCATATGAGACGTGAAGTGCATTCAAAAGCGGTCAAGATTTGATGGAAGATTTAACTCGCTCATGGTTGGCGCTGAACTAGTTCCGAAAGACCTGAACTTTTTTCGAAAACTCAATCGCTGAAGCCATACTAAACCGATATATGTGTTTACGAGTTATAGATTAACGAATTTGACATTCAAACCTTACTTAGCCGAAACAGAAAAACGTATAAAGAACGTATATAAAGAATATTATCTGGGCGTTATGCAACATTTGAGGGAGCAAATTAGTCGAAAAAGGCCCGGTTTGTGGAAAAAAAGCTCATGAATTTTGTACCACGACAACGCACCCTCTCACAAGGCTATCATTCTGACCGAAAACTCGACACATATCATCAAACAACCACCATATTCACCTAATAAGGCTCCGGCTGACTTTTTTCTCTTTCTCTTTTCTGTTCATTATAAAAATCACACTTGGGATGAACTAACAAAATTGAGCACTGTTAACAAAAAAACGCCACAATTTTTTTTTACAATCCCTTCGCTTTTTAAAAGACCATAATTCCCGTTACTTTCTTTACATACTGTATAACATACACACGGCATGTGGCTTATTTTTTTTTGAAATTGCACAGCGTTTATCTATTTGGCTTGTATGTGGCTATGTGCCAAAATCTTTAGGAATTGCTCGATGCAGTTTTTATTTTCGGTTATTTTCGTTACAATTATGATAGCTCTCGGGTATTGGTTTACGTCGATTGCTGTGTGGCAAAATCTTCGGGATTCGCTTCACATATAATGAACGGTCGTAAATGAGGCTCCAAGCTGTGGGTTTATTTAATTCAATAGTCTAAATATTTCCACTGCTAGTTAAATGGTTTGTTGGCATATATTCTATGATTTGTTACACTGTATGTTTTATGGGTTTTATTTCTGTGATTTTTAAAATTGAATGGCTTTTAATAACGACGCCATAAAATATAATTATATAAAAATATTTAATTTGTTTATATATTTTTTAATCTTTGATTTGCCATTATGATCATTGAATTTTTTTAAACCATATTTAACGGATTTTTGAAATTAAATTAAATTTACAATCAAACCCTTGGAATTTCGACTTGTACAGGGTTAACTCACTAATACATATAAAAAAGTGTGGCTTACTAAACGATGTTTGCTAATATGAAACGCCACAGGGAAAATGGTTTAACACTGACAGGAGTATTTCAAAGAAAATAAAAATTGGTCATCTAGTCTAGCGTAGAATTGAGACAAATTAGATATTAGAATGCAGATTCAGGATATTCTCTTCGTAAATAAATATGAAGGATGTATGAATAATGTATTGTATCACTGTATGTACATTCCACTCTACTAACTGTAGTTAGTTACAACAAGTTAAATCTAGTGCATATTATTCTACTCAACTGCACTAAACTTTCCTTTCATATTGAAACTATTACTGTAAAAAAAACTACTGTACTTACTTTTCACCATAAAACCTGGCAAAAAAACATTTGTTAATCTGCACATGGCAAAACATACACATACATAATTTGTTTCTGTTATATGCGCTCATGTAATAATTGTTCATCATAAAACATAAGATTCTCGTTATCTATAAAATGTTTGTGCTTTTTAACTAAAAAAAAAAAATATGTTGTTCCTTTTGCTGGTAGTGAAGCATTAAATTTAAATATCTTGCGGGTTAAAGATATTTTTTTTTCATTCGGCTTGGTATTTTCTGTTGTTCATCTCTATCCATGCCGCTGCAGAAAACAGCGGAATATTTTAAATTAAATTCATGAACAAGAAGCACAAAATTGAATATTCATTGTGTCGAAGAATCGAGATACAATTTATATTTTGCATGCATTTAAGTTTTAAGTATATGCAAATTTTTTGGGTATGTACATATTTGCAAAAATTGTTTGCGTTGTCTTTGTTAGTAAACATTTTATAAATAATAATTAAAATATGGATAATGTTCATGGTGACTGAAAAATATATAAACGTTTTTGTGAGATGTGGAGGAAAATTCACTTATATTATTTTAAAAGGGTTGAGCGGTAACACAATCTGACTTGAATTAAATTATTAATATGTAAAAGTTTTACAATGATAATATTAAATATGGTACAATGAAATAATTACAAAATTGAATTTGAAATAAAATGTTTACCGTATTGTATTTAGAAATTAACATCGATGTTCCATGTTAAGTTGCGGTTAAGTTTTAAATTACACACTGGTTAGGAAACTCGTATATAAATATGGTGAAAAATTCTTCAACACACAAATTCACTCTATGGAGCCATAAGTCATGTTTTAATTTTATGATTTTTATGTTTTGAATGTGTAGCCTTGATTAAAACAAACATTTTGAGATACTTATTTTTTCGGTTGTTGTTGTTGTTATTAAAGATACAGGGTGTCAAAATTTGAGAAAAATGATAATCATGGTATGGTATTGTCTGATAATTATGATGTTGGGCTCATTTTAAAGTTAAGTTAATAAGGATTTCTAAAAAATATAAAAATAGTATATTGTTTAATTCCTTCTTCTCTAAATTTCCCGCCAAAATGTTATTTTTAAATTTTATCAAAAACCTATATTTTTTTTTCTAGAATTCGACAGTTAATATTTTACAACATATCAAAAAACTAGAATCCCGTTATTTTTTGTTTTCTTGCCAAATTCGTTTTAGTAAGAGAAGTATTTCATTTTTATATAGAAAGCTATATCAATATTTCTCAGTGTTTTGAAATTGTTTACAAAAGAGGTAGTTCACTTAATTTGTGTGTTTTAAGTATGAGTCACAGAATTGTGAGGTGACACCCCCTGGTTTATATCGTTTGGTTAGTCGTAGTACCATAAATTCCTTTCTTTCTTGGGTTATTTTATAAAAGACTAAATAAAATGTTGTTTCCCCCTTTTTTATTGGGGGTTGATTATTTTTACTTGACCCAGGCGTACCTGTTAAATGATGAGTAATATTTTTGAAAACAAAAAACGAACATTATTGATATAAATAAGAGTAAATATTTAACTTTTTGATTAGTTGACATTGTGAATTGCAAACAACTTTTTCAATAAGGAGCAAGATTTTTTACGTTTGAAAAAGTAACAGTGTGTTAAACTGAGTGTAAGTTTAAGTGGATAAATAAGTACTAATGCGCTAAATTTGATAATGGATAAATTTCGAAAGTGTTGTAAACCATATCGCGATTAAAAGTGGTCGAGTAAACTAAAACGAGTTACGGATTATGTTAAGCAATTTATGCCACAATCAGTTGAGAATCCAGATAATTTGTATCTCTGTTTAACGTGCTATATAAATGTTACCTGCAAAAAATAGAACCAGAGTTGTCTCCAGTTGCGGGACCATCAACAACATCACCTCTAACTCCGCAAATAGCCGATAACGATAATAGCAGTGATAGAGAGAGAGTGTTAGTTAAGAAATGTGTTTGTTAAAAAATGTTATGTTATTTAAAAAATGTGTCTATTTTGGAAAAAATGAATGAAGTTAGAAGCCAGGCCAAAACAACATCAGCAAAAAGTAATAGATTTAGCTTCAATAACACCATCAACATCTTTGGTTCCGGGAATCGTGCCTGATTGAATCAGTCAACCGAAGATCAAAGGAAGGTTGCACTATATGATGAATTGATTGGTGGTAAATTCGAAGGACTGGAGAAAACCAGTGATAAGATTCAGCTACTTACTATATAGCCAAAATCATTAACCATTCAAGAAATCCGGAATAAGTTTAAGGCAACGCAGCACATGGTGCGAACCGCTAAAGAACTACGAGACAAGAATGGTCCACTAAGTCGTCCAGGAGCTAAAGTAGGAAAGCGAATAAGTGATGAGCTGAAGCAAGCAGTATTATCTTATTATACTGATGATGATGTTAGTCGGATAATGACACACAGAAAGAAAAAAATAGTATTTTCATATAAAGATTAAACAATTTCATTTAAAGTCGAGGATTGATTTTTAGCCATTTAATGTGTTTGTTTGATTTATTTAATTTAAATTAGATGATTTTAACCAAGCTTGAAATAATTGTTTCAACTAAAACATTTGATAAAACATATACAATAATATATTTGTTTGATTTCTAAACAAAATGTTCCTGGATTAAATAAATTAATTAGCTAAATTAACTAAATAATCATATAAAACATTTATTTAAAATTTCAAATAATGATCAATTATTTAATGATCTTATTAAATTTTTTAATGTTTAATAATTTCTTAAATATTGTTTTTTCTTATTAAATATTAGATAATTAAATCAGTCAAAACCTATCAAGGCAAGAATTTGGCTTTAGCAGTTAGGTTGGTTTGCTTTCGACTAAAAATATTAAAATATTTTAGTTGATATATTCCATCATCTCTTCGGGCAGCAGTGTGGTGTGATCAAAGAGCAAGGTGTAATTAAATCGCAAATACTTCAACAATATATATTTAATAAAAACATTTTGACTTAGCGAATTATTATAATTTTGGGAAACAACTCTCAAATTAATGCTGCATTCATTGATTTGAATTATATGAAATAACAATTGTTAATTCTATGATTTTGCTATTGATTTAGATGATTTGTTAATTTGTTTAGTAAATTCATATAATAATTGCTAATGAATTTATTAGAAAACAAATAATGTTTAGATGTTTTTACAAATTTACCGCAAGAAAAAGTTTATCAATTATTTTTAATGTTTTAGGGAAACATATTATTTAAAATTCCCAAATATTTAATAAATTCATCATTGAATTTGCATTTGCCGAATCATTGAATTTGCATTTCGTATTTTATTAAATGAATAGTTAAACCAAATAAAATATTAAATAAAATCATATAATATATTATCATTTAATTTAGATTAGATAATTATTCTATTTTAGTTTTTTCTGTGAAGGCAAAAACGATTATTTAACAGTCGATAAAGCTAAAGTTCAAAAGCGGCTAATGATGTATACATTGAAAGAGTGCTACGAAGGATATAAGATGATGTATCAGGATAACGAATCAAAAAAAATTGGATTTTCTAAATTTTTTCTACTTCGTCCAAAGTACTGTGTACAACCAGGTAGTGCTGGAACCATCACAGTCTACGTGTGTACCATACATCAAAATGTAAAATTAATTATTTATGGCACCAAAATGGAAACTATTACCAACGGAAAGATAGCGCACTACCGGGATTGTATTTCAACTATTTTATGTGATGAGCCTACACCAACATGTTACCTTCTACAATGCGAAAGCTGCCAGGACTGGATAACTTTAAGGAATATTTGAAAAATGCATTTCGTGAACATGGCTGCGAGGATGCTGAGTTAAAATTTAGTCAGTGGGTTTCTACCGATAGGTGCAATCTGGAGACCTTTTCTC
The DNA here is from genome assembly GCA_932526605.1 of Nephrotoma flavescens. NCBI lineage: Eukaryota > Metazoa > Arthropoda > Insecta > Diptera > Tipulidae > Nephrotoma > Nephrotoma flavescens. Next base: position 210,632,359 of record OW052220.1, on the reverse strand, counting down.
AACCGTTGGATGAATTTCTGGATTATTTCATAAATAAGCTGAAGAATCTGTTACCTTATTGCTTCATTTCACTTCAGCAGCCCAGTTTCTTAAAAAATAAAAAGTTGGCGCTGAAGTCTACGGAGAGGATAGTTTTATGTGATTTGGCAGAAAATTATGCATTTATAATGCAAAATGCCGCACAAGGATTTCATTGGAATAATAAGCAAGCGACTATTCATCCATTTGTAATTTACAAAAATTTGGAAGGCAAATTACTTCACACCTTTATTATAATATCGGATTGTCTTCACCACGATATTGTAGCGGTTCACTTATTCATTGAAAAAATGATGCAGTTCTTGAAAACTAAAATATCCAGTTTATCTAAAATTTATTATATTCCGATGAGTCACGCATTATAAAAATAAGAAAAATTTTAAGAACATCTTAAAACACAAAGAGGATTTTGGAGTTGATTGGGAATGGTATTTCCATGCAACAGCTCATGGAAAAGGTCCATGTGATGGAGTAGGAGGTACCATCAAAAGAATGGCATTCAGAGCTAGTCTCACAATAGAATACAGCAGTACAATAACCAATGCAGATGAATTATTTAAAAAAAAACGTTGGGCTAAAACGTTGAAGACAGATATCAATTTTGAATTTTGTTCAGACGCAGAACATAAATCCAAACAAATCAAACTTGCAACTAGGTTTGAAAATTTAAAAACAGTAAAAGGAACTCACGGTTTCCATGTAGTTATTCCAATAGAGGATGGCTATTTGAATTGTAGAAAATATTCTAATTCTGACGATTATGTTAAATTTAAATTGTAGTTTTTAATTTGAATAAGATTTAATGTTAAACAATAAAATAAAATTACCAAAAGAATTTGGGGTTGAAATTTTAAATATATGCAATTAAATTTGAATAATAAATATTAATAATTTAACTGAACTATCCTTTTTGTAAACAATTTCAAAACACTGAAAAATATCCAGTGAAATACAGTTTTTCCATATAAAAATGAAATACTTCTCTTACTAAAACAAATTTTGCAAGAAAACAAAAAATAACGGGATTCTAGTTTTTTGATATGTTGTAAAATATTAATTGTCGAATTCTAGTAAAAAAATGGTTTTTGAGAAAATTTAAATATAACATTTTGGCGGGAAATTTAGAGAAGAAGGAATTAAAAAATATACTATTTTTATGTTTTTTAGAAATCCTTATTTACCTTTAAAATGAGCTCAAAATCATAATTATCGGACAATTATTTTTTTTATTGACATATATACAACATCATGATTATCGTCTTTAACAACAACACAACAAAAAAAATTAAAGTATTTCAATTTTTTTTTTTCAATCAAGGCTACACATTCAAAACATTAAAATCATAAAATTAAAAAATAACTTACAAGAATTTGTGATTTCACGTATTTTTCATCAAATATATTAGGAGTGGGTACTAAGGGCCGAATGTCGAAGGGACGAATGTCGATGAGCCGAATGTCAAAGGGCCGAATGTCGAAGGGCCGAATGTCGAAGGGCCGCATGTGTCGAAGGGCCGAATGTGCCGAAGGGCCGAATGTCGAAGGGGCAATTTAATGATAAAAATTCGAATTACACTGTCATGAAACGGGTAACATATTAAATTTTTGCGTTATTTTAATAAAACTTTTCGATTTTCCAGAAATTTGTTCGATTTTCTTATTTTTTCAATATTTTTTTTAGTTTTATTTATTTTTATTAGTAATAACTGCTTCGTCAACCTTGCAGACACAGATCAAATGGTTTTTATCGCTCTTATCGCTTCTTCTGATAGTGCCACAAATGTTAAACAAATCAATTTTTGTAAATATAAAATTTTTTTAATGTAATTTTAATTCGTTGTACACCTTAGATGATGGAGGCTGCCGCCTCAAAACCACCGATTTTCCGGAATTTATACAATTCTTCAAGTGGCAAATTTTATTTATAATTTTAAACTAAGTAAAATAAAATAATAAAATTTTCCTAGAAAAATTGCAAAATTATCCCGGAAAAATTACTTGTACTGTCGAAAAACTGTTAAAATACAATGGTAATATCAAAATTTAAAAAAAAAAAATACACATTTGTACTATTTTGAATAAAAAAAATAATGGCAATTTGTCACCAAAAAAAAATGGAAAGGTCAAAATTTTACCGGAAAATGTGATAATTTTCTCGAAATTTTGGCTTGCACTTCCTAAAAACGATAGATGCACAATCCTACAAAAAAAATTATTTTTAAATTTTTCATCTTACCCGATTTTCATCTACACTTTAGCCAAATTTTTTATCAAAAACACCATTACATACTATGATTTTTACCCACACATTTGTGTGGTTTGGACTTAAATACTGCCAACTTTTTTTTTCGTTGAATGGGATATGTACAAAAAATAAAAAAAATAATTAATTTAAATAAAAAATAAAAAAAATATATTTCTAAAAACAAAAAAAAAATAAAGAAAATTCGGTCCTTTGACCCATTCGGCTCTTCGACACATTCGGCCCTTCGACATTCGGCCCTTTGATATCATACCATATATTATGCACATAATATTTAAACAATTGTAAAAATTGAACCTTTAAAGTGCCATGGCTGCAATATATTCAAATGAAAGGTCTTAATCATGCTCCTGCCTGGAAACAATTTCAAGTGGATTTTCAACTGGGGAGCCCGGGAAAACTCGATTGAATGTCTCGCGCATACGAAATTGGTAAATTTCTAAATATTGACCGTTTAAAGTGACTTGACTGGAAATAGATTCAAATGAAAGAAATATTTTTATAGGAGTTTCCCAACTTTCCCGAACTATTAATAATGCCATTAAAAGTATTAAGTGCTTCATTTTTAACGTTATCAGGTGATTTCATTTTTTTTTTATATTTTTGGTATAAAAAACACTTTCGGCTGAAAAATATCCGCGGAAAAATGTCGGCTAAGATATGTCGCCTGAAAAATATCGGCCGAAGCATATTAATATTTAACACAACATATTAGAATTTCGACTGAGATAGCAAAGACACTATCTGCATTATCGATTTTTTTTTACTTTCTCTTACTTTTATTATATATCTAATTATTGAATATAGGCATTAAACCCCTGTCTTTCATAAATTTTATTTTACAATTTTATTTCAAAATAAACTAATCAAAACATTTCGCTCATAAACAGAAAAAACTACAGATATTTGGTTAAATAATGCAAATTTTTGTAGTTGATAATTCCTAGGTTTCTTTTGGTATATCGAAGCCACTTTTTCCAGAAATTTTTCCCCATTTTCATTAGTGTTCCGCCACATAATTTAACAAGCAGAGAAAAATCATAAAAAACAGCTGATTTAAATTCTAGTACTTTAAAATCCTGCTTAGTGCCAACAGATAGAATAAACTGCCACCAATCCCACGGATGGTGAATTTTTACATACATTTTTTCCTTATTCGCTTGATAAATGGATAGTCGATATCACACTCCATGCGTATACCACATTATACTCCATATGCGTATAACCAAAAAACTTATGATCGATTGTTTCGGAGTGATCGCATACCAGCAAAAAATGAGTTCTTATTACAGCCAGACCTCGATTCACTGTAATATGCTAGAGATTTATTATTACTTTCGAGTAAATTTAAATATTTAAAAGACAGGATGCAATATTGTTCCCGTATCGGATCCCTTCTGCTCCTTGCCACATGTAGCAGTAAGGATCATTTGTACCACTATTATGGATTGTCCAATTGTAAGTCCAGTGCTGTATTTTATAAAAACCGATCGTGGTCTGCATATATGGCATAGGCAGACCGCTAACTTATCATTTTAGATCTGCGCTCCAACTACGCTTTTGTTCCAATATTAGATTATTTTTTAGGTACCTTTAGGCACTGTTCGGTAGGCCTTTGTTACTCCTAGCAGGATATTCCTCTGATCGCTTTCCAATGATCTGACGTGGTGGCAGTTTAACTTCCGCAGCGTACATGAATAGTGCCTCAGCCACACCTTTGTAAATTATTACCAGTCTTTTGTGATTCAGTCCCCATCCCTCTCATGACACTCTCGCAAAGGAGTAGAATAGTTTCTTAGCGCTTTCACAAACTCTTAGAACGTGAGGTGTTACGTCCATTCGTTCAGTTAGGTCAATTCCTAGATATCTCAAAGTCTTGACAATGTTTCGACCGTTTAATGATATTGTTGGAGGTCGGCAAGAATCAAATTTGCCTTTTAACTGCAGCATCATTGTTTTCTATGCATATAGTGACATTTTATTTGCTACACACCATTGATTCATTTTATTAATTGCGATCTGACCCTGACGCTTAAGTTCGAGCCTCGAGTTGTCATGTGCACCAGAATGATTTTGTCATCCGCGAATGCAATTTCTTCCAAGTCATTGATCATGCTTGTGTTAAACACGATATTCCAGACTAAAGAACCCAAAATAGAGCCCTGAGGACATCCTTTTGTGGATGTGGTTTGGTACAGAACCATACATGTCTCTGATTACAGCGGATCGGTTACTGCAGTAGCTCCCTAAAACATTCATATAGTGTTTCTAGGCCACGTTAGATTATAACATAACATATTTTGAACTTTGGGTTTTGACAGTGTTGGTTAGGCGGACTATCGCATCCTCAGTAGATATACTAATATAACCAAATTATTTGTCTGAGAACAGAACGCTCTCTTCAATTCGCGGTGTAATGCGAAAGGTTAGCAGCCTTTCCGAGTTTTCCCATCACCGTCAGCAACATTATAGGTCTATAAGACTTCGAAGATATAGTACATCTCTATCACCAGCAGCCCTATTTCTGAATACGATACGAAAACGAAAGTATATAAGATTCCTATTCAGTTTTAAATAACAATCGTACGAATCTGATTCAATTCAAATATGAATTTTGCATTTTCGTTTTCGTATCGTATTCAGGAATAGGAGGCCAGGTTTCCTAATTTCTATCATTTCAGCTATTTTCCACACCTTAGGAAAGTAACCAAATATTAAGCAGCTGTTAAATAATTTTACTATGCTACGTGCTATGATGGCCATGCAAGTTGGATTATTTCAGCGTTTTAATTGTCAAGTCCTGGAGACTTGTTACTTTTAAAGCGATTTAGAGCACTAGTGACTCTTCCCAGTTTTGTCTGGTGTTTCGTCAGGCAGAAGTGAGTTGAGTAAGCGTGTGTCATGCCATGTATCAGTGATAACTAAATTTGCCTTTATAATGCTATTTAAAACTTCAAGAGATTTGCCTTTATTACAATCTTTCGGTGACGTACCGTTGGAAACTGCTTTGTATCGCTTTAAATACTTCATGTAAGTATTTATTTCTTGCCTCTCTAAAGAGAGACAATTTCAACGCTTTTGCTGTTTGGTTCCTTTCCGTCTGGTATGCTCTTCTAAGCTTATGCATAGAGGACGGAAGTTTCCTTTTTAATCTAAGGAAACTTCCGTTCCACCAACTATTTAGCCTCTAAACTGCTTTGTTCCTGGGAATTGTGTTATTGCGGACCCATTATTTATGCTTACCGAATTATAATTGTATTCAACCTATTTTTTGGGTCCTCGATGCATGATGTCATGTAGAAGATTCACTGTTTGTAAGATACAAAAGACCAGTACTAATCAAATAACTGGTTTTGTTGTACAAATAAAATTTTGCCTTTGCAAGTCTTCTGACAGTTTTCGAGCGATACACATTTTCTTTTCTGTACCACCTTTTTCTTTGTTAATTTAATAAAGCTTTTCCGTTGTTTCGATTTAGCTTTTTCCGTTTTCGTTCTAATTTAACATCAAATAAGGCATCGCAGCTGTTTAAAGCATTTTCGATTACCATTGCTATTTATGCATGTGAAAAATTAGCACATGTTTATATAACAGAGTGAAGTTTTTACTAAATCTGTTGGCCTACTAATTTTTGTTATATTTGGACCGGAGTGAAATACTTCCTAAATAAATTTTAAGTAAAAAAATCTCTATTTGTATTAGTAAATAATACGTGTTGGTGGATAACAAAATGATACCTGTATAAAGCGTAAATTAACGTAGCTCTTACAGCTCAATTTCCTTAGACGTGTCACTTCATGCGACGTTACTATGGATCTTCCTGGTTACTAGAATTTAAAATCAAAATTTACTAAATAATTTTGTGCAAAGCTCTCAATGAAAATTTTTTAAATCTTAGTTGGCTAAATTAATTTGAAATTTTTTTTATTTATTTGTCACGTCAAAATTTCAAGTGATAGAAATTGTCATTTAGAGTCATAGCAGTCGCAAGGAAATATTTATAAATCAGCATACTAAGATTTTAAAAGCAGCCAGAACCATTTTATTGAACAATTATTTTGTATGTTTCGATTTAATGATTTAGTAACCAGGAAGATGAGTAGTCACGTCACTTGAAGTGATTCGACTAGGGGAATAGGGGTGTTAATTTATTAACTTTATAATTAATATTTAAAATTAGTTGGCAATTATCTTTAATAAAAGTCGAATGAAATTATAATATATATACTATTTCAATAATCATTCACTAATAAGAATATGCGGTTAATAAAAGTTTTAAAAAAATAACTAGAAAATCGGTATCTGAGGCTGATAAGTGATTAGTAACAAACATTATACACTGAACTACATAAGCAGTGAACCACTGAACTACATAAATTATTGAAATCAAATGAGATAACCGGAGAAATTATAATTCATACTCATGTAAATGGGTGGGATAATAGAAAAATTAGAAAAATGATACAAAACTCCAAAGGCCGAGAATCATTCACAGTTGCTTCCAAATGATGTTGTTTAGCGCAACGCACATTGTACGGAACAATTTCATCAATGCTCACTTACAAATTAATTTCAACACAATTCTCTTCCGCACCATTCGTCGTTCCGGGCCATCAATTCTTACAAATTTATCCGGATGCTGAAGCTAAACAGCTTTGTGCTCACAATTATTTTTAGTCATAATACTAAATTGTATAAATTGTCCCCACCTCAGGATGGGGAGCTCCAGGGTATTTTTTCTAACTGATGTGGCCCTCACGTAACACTCCATTTACCTGAGACGGTGTTAAGATCTCTCGGGATAACTCAGTTGGCCTACTAATTTTTGTTATATTTGGACCGGAGTGAAATAATTAATAAATAAATCTTACGTAAAAAAATCTCTATTTGTATTAGTAAATATACACCAAAATCAACATTTAGGCGAAACTTTATGTTACATAACAAGAGCTTGAAATTTTCTTTAACAAAAAAAATATCAATATTTGTAAAGTTAAATAAACATTTGTGTCGTGGTATAAAATAGTAATTCGCTTAAAATATAAAATATTATTAAAATTTTCTTGGACTTGAAAAGATTACAAGTAGAGAGCTACAACTTTAAGAGTAAGTGTTTTCACTGTGAACTAGACCCAATCCAACTAGAAAACATGAGTTTTACGGAAAAAGTAGGGGAACATTGGATCTAATATTCAACTGTGGTAGAGGTAAAGATAGAAATGTACACCCTTTATCATCTGATCGATCTAACTAACATAAAAACGTAGTGTGATCGATGACCACATCCCAAAATTTTGACTTGTATTCCGTGAAATTCAAAAAATAAGTTAAACGTTAATGATAAGCTTCTGGACCATGTTCGGTATTTCCAGAACTATGGCAAAGTTCTTAACATTTAAACATATAGAGATCACACTTTGAAAATACACGAATTTGCTTTGCAGAAAATTGAGATTGATTTAGAAAAAATTGACAATCAAGTATAAAAAATTGTGGTTGGCTTGTAAAAAGTTGTGAATGAACTAAAAAATGGAATATCATTCGCAAAATTGTGAATTTGAAGTGCAGAACCTATAATTGTAGCAGTTTTTTGAAATTTTAAATGTATTATTCAAAATTGCATATTTAACTAGTTGCGCAAAATATTTGTTTTTGGTGCATATTTACTAAACACAAATACGAGTTTTACTATCGATTTATTTAAGAATTATTTCATTCCGGTATACAAGGGTGTGAAATATTTCCTAAACCTTTCCTAATTTTTTTTTAACTTAGGATAAAGTTAGGAAATAACTCACGCGCATATATTTGGTCATAATGCTAAATTATATAAATTGCCCCGACCCCTGGATGGGAGCTCGTGATAATTCTTTTTAACTCAAATCTGACATCTTTATTTACCTAAGGTTGTGTTTTAAGATCTCTAGGGATAAATAACTTGGCGAACGATTTTTTATTATATTTGGTCATAATACAAAATTTTATTTCCCCCCCCCCCTGGATGGAACCAACTGAATATATTTTCCAACTAAAATGGTTCCCAACTAACACCCCAAATATCTGAAGTTGTGTTAAGATCTCTAGTGATATCTCAGATAGCCTGAGAATTTTTATTATATTTAGCCATAATACAAAATTCTATAAATTTTTGCCACCCCTAGATATAAATATCTGAAGTTGTGTTAAGATCTGTATGAATACCTCAATTAGCCTGTAGGGTACTTATCCCCTCCCCTGAATGGGGATCAACTGAATATATTTTCTAACTGACATGGTTCCCAACTAACACCCCATATACCTACGTTTTATTTAGGTGCTCTAGGGATATCTCAGTTAGCCTGAACATTTTTATTATATTATTTAGTCATAATAAAATATTTTATTAACTGTCCCTTCCCCTAGATGGTGAGCATCATAATATTTTTTTTAACTAACCTAGTCCCGAACTAACACCCCATGTACCTGAAATTGTGTTAAGATATCTAGGGATATCTCAGTTGGTTTAAGAATTTTTATTATAGTTGGTCATAATACAAAATCTCTAAACTGTTCCCATCCCTGGATGGGGGGCTCCTGATAAATTTTTCTAACTGAAATGGTCCTCAACTAGGGAATCCAAGTCGGTTCTACCCGACTTCGTGTAGTTGGGCAATTACTCACCCCCAGAGACACCCGAAACCATCGGGCATCGCCGCAAACAACCGAAACCGACAACCCTGATATGCATCTGAACGAAAATGGAAAAACATAAACGTATGTACTAGGGAATCCAATTACCCGACTAGGGAGTCCAATTACCCGAATTTCGGGTACCCGACTTTCGGTTCCGTTTTTTTACTATTACCCCACCGGTTTCTACAAACATACGTTTCTATTTTTTCCATTTTCGTTAAGATGCATAGGAGGGTTGTCGGTTTCGGTTGTTTGCAGCATTTCCCGAAGGTTTCGGGTGTCTCTAGGGGGTAGGTAATTGCCCAACTACACGAATTCGGATAGAACCGACTTAGATTCCCTAGTCCTCAACTAACACCTTATATACCTGAGGTTGTGTTAAGGATTCTAGGGATACCTGATTTTCTTTCGAATTCTTAATAAATAGTTTTATCTACTATATTGTATAATTTGTTGCTTACGATTATGAAGACGATTTATTTTTGCTGTCTGAATATGAACATGTTTTCCTTAGCGGTAAATGCAACAGGCTTTTTTTCTTTATCATTTATCATAAGATACTTTTTTAATTATTTGCTTTGCATTCCCTGGTTAAAGTGGTTTAATGTTATTCAGTTAATTTTAATAAGATTTAATAATTAAATCCAAGAAAACTCTAATTTTCGATAATGTTCCGTCTTACTCAGGTAATATCACTAACACAAAGACTATTAATGAAACTAGCAAAAGATTAGCATTTTGTTCATATTCGTTTGCCATTTCGTCAATATTGGCGTTTGAGCCTACCTTAAATCACCTTTATTTAGATTTTCGGGATAGTCGTGTCCAGTATCGTACTCTATTACATCTATGCTCGAACCTTGGAGCGACTGTATTTGGAACGGAAAGTGTGAAACGGTTTTCATATGTTTTTTTAATGAATGGTAGCTTGATGCTAATACGTTTTCTTGAGCTGAAACAATTCGTTTTCTTTAACAACAACCAATCTATTTAATTGGTTGTAAATCACAATAGTGGTATTTTATCTAAATTACAATTTCAACTTACTAATTTCGATTTCTTGTTTATGGTGATTCGATTGTTGGGGACAGATATCCCCATTTTATCTAAACCGGAAATTTTCATGGATTTTCTTTGAATAAACGCAGGTGGGTATACCACATCTGGAATTGTAATTTTCTAGTAGTAAAGGATATTTTTTAGCCCGATAGGACTTAGAATTGTAAAAAATAACACAAAAAATTAAATTGTAATCAAAAATTTTTTTTATTCGAAAGATCAATACATGGCATTAATATTTGAAAATGATTTTGGGCATATGGCCCAATTATGGGCCAGTTTTTGGGCACTGCTGGCCGTATGTCACGAATAACACGAACAATGCTGGCCTTCACGGGATCAATTGTTGCTGGTTTATCAGCATAAACCAGTGACTTCACGTAGCCCCACAGGAAATAATCGAGAGGTGTCGAATCGCACGACCTTGGCGGCCAATTAACAGGTCCATTTCTTGAAATCAACTTATCGCCAGATTTTGATTTTAATAAGTCGATTATTGCAGTCGCCGTACGGCACGTAGCGCCATCCTGTTAATAATTTCGTAGCGTTGTTCAAGCGTGAGTCTATTCATGATGATTTTCCAGAGTATGCTGAGATCTGCCAGAGTATATTTTTCATAAAAAAATAATTTTTTGTTTTATTTTTTACAATTTCAAGTTCTATCAGGCTTAGAAAAACACCTGCTAGATGGCCTCAATTACTGGAAGTAAGCAGTAACCGGAAGTAACTAGTAACAGAAAATTTTCCAGAATTCTTTTTTTGAATAATCGCAGACAGCTACCACAGCTAAAAATGAAATTTTGTAATAGAAGAGGTTCACAATTACTCAAAACATAATGATATTGTGTAAAATTCAGACAAGGGGTTAGTATCCAATATTTTTGATTGATAAATGTCACAATTACTAATACATTCGCACTATAAATGTTTGTGTTGTTGGTTTAGGAAAGTTATATCAAACTTCCATTCCACTTTATTAGTCTGTTTTTTATAAAAATTGCTCAAGCAAAATTCAAACTTGCTTATGTAAATTTATTCTATTTATATATTCTGAAAGTCGCTTTACATTGCCGTCATTTTATCGTTTAATCATTTTTAAGGCTACATAATGCTAAATAAACTTCAATCCGCTCATCTAACACCAAGTAAATTCTGTATGGATTTGTATTTTTATGAAGTAGAAAATTTTAATTACAGATAATCCTAGATTATTGTCTTATTCCTAACACAAATCCATTTGTTTTATCAGCATAAAGTGTATTTTTCTAACTCAAACACAGAACGATGACAGAGTACATACAAAAGCACAAAACAAATCGAAAGTTTTATAAAATCATTTGTCACGAAGATTGTTGTTATGTCATTCCGGAAAAATAATAATCAATTTAAAAAAAAAGTATGGAAAGTGAAAAACTCAATCCTGGGTACCTACCTTATTCGATTTATTAATATAGAAAAATATAGAGAAGAGCGCTTATCGACAAAACAACACACGGACGGACGAGACAAGAGACCGATCAAATGAACAAAAAATTATCTTGATTAACGACTCAATAATTCTGTTCTTTCTAACTAAAAACAAATTATAGTTCCTCGACATAATAAATAAGAGCAACAACAACGACGACCAAATATAAGTCAATATTGATGTCTTTAAGATATAATGGTTTAAGTTATATACATAAGTATATGTTGCTGTCAATCAAAAGTTTCTTTTTTACTCTAGAGAAAATCGATTTTCTACGGCAGTCTGAACGGTTGGTGTGATATTGGTGATTCAATTCTCGTGTGAAATTTATGGTTGGTTAGTCTTGTTAAATCAAGTCGATGAAAGAATTTCATTGTTGTAGATTTACTATACTTGTAGATATCTATACAAATTGGTTGCAATGGAATTTCCTTATTTGAAAATAGAATAAGATTGATTTTACATAACCTCAACTTGGTATATTGGTTCATTGTAGTACAAATGTAATTTCAGGAAGAAAAAAATCTGCGAAACCGTGCGATTCAATATTAAACTTACATAAACGAAGAAAGATAACTGTAAAATTTAAATGTAGGAACACTCGTTGAGGAAAAAATTTAAAATTTTAGAAAATTATCTGCTTAACGAAGAAAGGTGAATAGCTTAAGAAATTATTTTAAAATCGTCCGTGATATTAAATTATTCGAGATTTTTTCGGCCTTTCGGATAAAATACCAATTTTAGTGGTTTTTAACCATACAATATTCGTGAGTTTTCTAGTCGTACCCCCCTATTTTAAACCCCCGGGTCTCAAAATCTCAAATAAATTAATATCACGGATGATTTTAAAATTACCTATTAATAATATGTGTTGGCTTAGTACACATACATAGTGAGAATTTCCAAAAGTTTCTGATTTGGTGATATAATTCTCCAAATCGATAGATTCTTTTTTTATATAGGTATAAAGCAAGAGTTAAATTTTTGAAAATGGGGGAGTGCAATTTTCTACTTTTTGTAGAAATATTGTGACTAAATGGCCTCTTTGTTTTCTACGACTAGAAAAATCATAAACATTGTGTGGGTGCCTTTAAAAATGAGATTTGATCCGAAAAGCCGAAAAAATCTCAAATAAAGTGAATAGTTTTTTCAACTTTGAATAAAACAGTTTAAACTGAATCAGTTTGAATGACATAAAATTGTTTCAACTTTCATTTAAAACTGTCTTTTGCTAATTTTAACCAAAATTTATATCGTGTTTATTTAACTAGAGAAACTCTGAATTTCTAAACGTCCTACTCGGTACTTTTATTATAATAGACTTAAGCATTGTTGGTGCATCGATTTACTTCAGTAAGACGTTTCCAATAAAACAACACTTGAAAAGTTCCTGTCTATTTTATAGCGTTCTCGTATGTTGTTAGTTATTTCAGGTTAATTTAATAATTCAAACCATCCTTCAAAATTAAGTAACGTACCATATACAAACTTCTTCTACAAAAATCTAGTACCTCTAGTTATGGTCTTTATATTCAGCTACTGTGATCGGTGTGAAGTTACCGCTAAAATAACAAACTACATACACTGCGCCATATAATTGTAATCGTTAATAAAAAATCCAAATGCCATCATGTTGAGTGAAAAAAAAAATAAAAAGATATGGGCGAAATCTCAAAAAACGTTAATAGTTATATCTGAATAACGGATACTAGCAGCTATCCAAATTACAATGCCACGCCCATATAAAAAAACTAGGCCCCTACCCTTAGTTATCGAAAAATTCTAAGGTTTTAGTAAATCAGTGTAATAAATTGAGGGTTTTGAACATGACGTACTAGTTCATATAGCCCAAATATCCACTATTCAGATAGTGTCTACGTCGAAAACTCTGAGATTTCAGTAAATCCACGTGTGATTGAAAGGATTTCAAATATACTTTTCCGTATATTTCACAAGCAACATTAACGTCATTGCATTATATTCTGTTTTCAAATGAAAAAATATATGCTGCTCAAGCTATGGACTTGATTAATTCGACTTTGAGGGAACATTCTGTGAGTCATTCAACAGTAAAAATGGGTTTCAAGATTTCGTGGTGGCAATTTTAGTCTTGAAGACAACCAAAATGACCACGTCCAGGTGCAGTAAAACAATTTAAGCCCCTATTATGGTTCTCACCTAACCGAGCGACTCAGCTCACCAATCCAAGACGTGTGAGTTAGGTTTTTGTATTATGGGTCTCGCATTTATTTTGGTGAGATGGTGGCAATATTGTAATTTTAGCGTTTTGGTCATACGTTTTTCACAATATGGAGGTTTTCTGTGTTTTTCGTTAGAAATTCTTATTTCATGCCTAGAAATATTTTTATTATGCAATAATTTTATAAAATGAAATGATATATAAAAATTATTATGAAAAAAATCTTACGTTTTTCTGCATCCAGCTTGGTTTTATTTTGTCAAAAAATTACAATACTATGAACTCACCAGTATATTGTTGGTGAGTATATTTGACACTAGAGTCACCTCACCGCAACAAGTTAAAACCTCGATATAACGGACTAATTCGGTCGAGGGCAATCCGTTATAGCCGATTGTCCGTTATATAAAAATAATATTTTTTTTAAACTATTATCGCCGATGGATGAGAGCAGGTGCATTGTCCAGAAGATAAACATTTTATTTCTTCTGGTGGTATGCCAAGCTCTGTTTCTTGAAATGTTCGGACTGCAGGAACAAATTTTTGTAGGGGCCAATCTTGGAAAATTGCTCTTGAGCACCATGTTTCTTAGAATTATAATATAATACGGGCAAGCGGTGCATTATTCTTTTTAAAACTTTAGGATTGCATGCTCTGCCAACAATGGCAGGTCTAAATCGATTCGATCCATCGATTGCGACTGTAACAGCATTTAGTTTTTAATCGAGACCTCTGACTCCAACTTTTTTATAACGCTTATTTTTTTCTGTAGAGTATAAGTGTAACGCAAGTCCGTTTATCCATATTTTAGATGGTAAAAGAGCAGAGAAATCTATAGATTCACTAATTTTTAAAAATGCAACACCAAATGCTTCTATTTTCAAAATTATTTTAGTTCTTTCTGCCTTTAATATTTATGTTTAATGTGAATTAAATTTTTATATCACATACGTCAGGAACATTAAATGCCCATTTAAGTAGATTTTTATGTGATTATTGTGTTTATATTCGCTTATTGGTTCTTCCAATGCAGTTAAAAAATTGAATTATGAACATAAGTCCATGTATTATTACATGTACTAAAAATAAAATTTTAGAATTTTGTCAGGTTTACCCGAAGTCCGATATATCGGGGTCCGTTATATCGAGGTTTTACTGTATAATATCAAATATTTCAAAATGGTGAGTTCAATTCACGATCATGACGTATTTTGCGGTGAGGTGAGTACCATAACAGGGGCATTAAAGGCGATTTATTTACGCAATTACACCTATCACAATTTATTTGAAGCACCATTTAGAATGATGTTAAAAAGTGGCCCAATGTTGTCTGGCATGTCAAATAAAAAAATATAATCGTCATATTTCAAGAAAACTAGGAAATTATGCACAAGCAGATTTTAGCGAAACACACCTAACCATCATTGGACATTACTGCGTAACATTGATAGACCGCTTTACAAGATAGATCTGGATCTTACGTTTCGGGGTACCAACAATCATATCGACAGACCAAGGAGTACAGTACATATTTGAAATGTTCGCGGAAATCTTCAAAATATTAATTTTGAACGCAGAAGAACAGCCTGCTATATAGTCCCAAATGCAATGGATCCATTGAGAGATGGCACTGCATACGCCGTAATTAATGTCACTAATGCAAACAATCGACACTTCCGTTATTGCTGGGTCTTCGCAGCGAAAATTTGATCGCGTCAGGCGTAAATTTAAAAAAAATTTGATTACTAGTAGAAACGAACGACATCATTTTCGATGACAAGCGATTTATTCAACGCGTAGTATTTTATGGCGAAGAAAAGGGCGAACATGATGTGAAAATGGAAGTATTTCCTCCCGATATTTCCTCCAGCAAATACTTAAACGCTTCTTTTGGCACTCGAAATAACTATATGAAAATAATATAATTAAGTATTTGCATTAAAAATATAAAATATATGTAAATGTTATGGATGTGCGTTTTTCGTTGTATGATTTCAATAGGCAAAGCGAAAATATAAAAGCGAAAACCAACAAATGCTTGCGGAGTCGGTGGTAGCACTCCAGGTTCTGATTTCTAGCAATAGCTAGTCGAATAAGCAAACCCAAATCATCTGAATACGATACAAAAATTTATTCGATACGAAAACGCAAGTCGTTACAAAAATAAATTGGTTTTTCTAAATACGATCGTACGTAATTGTTTGGTGTGTGTGTCCTTGCTGTAAGGGAAATTTATTATGTTTCGAACACTTTCAAGAAGTATGCCATGTTGTTCAAGTGTGTTAGCACATCTTGTGGCTTTAATCTTCGTCGATTTCGGCCAATAGTTTTTTTTTCGGTGACATTTTTCGTAAGAAACCAAATTATGCATACAAACATAAAGTTAACAAAAGATTGACAAATTTATAAACTGAAGACATATTTAATAAGAATGTTTATAAACTTGATTCAATATTTCACCTAAAAAATATTCACCAACGATTATTTTGTTATTGCATTCTATTCTATGTTAAATAGAACTGATTAAAAATTTAAATTAATTTTCAATTGATTTACACAAAATAATCATAAAATCCTCTATTCGAAACTTGTCACTATTGTAGTAAAAAATATGTTCAATTAGGAAAATCCTAATTTGGGATATTGCCATGTAGAGGGTCGTAAAAAAAGGTTCGGCCATAAAAGAAAAAAAAAACACAGATGTTTATGTTATGTTTATAAGATAAATTAAGTGGGGGTAAATGTATATAATAAGATAAATTAAGTGGGGGTAAAGGTATATAATAAGACAGATTTAGTAAGAGTGTGATCATTTTTAATAAAATTATTCTGTAAAATTATTAAGTCTTTATTTTTTCCAAAAACTCTGCTACATTATGAAATATATCTGCTGGGCTGACATGTTGTAACTATCACTATTTTCCCTTCGACGAAAAAACAACGCTATTTTGATGAAAATTTAAAAATTTACATGAAAGAAAAAATATGTTTACTTCTAAAATACCGTTATTCTAACGAAAATGCATCGAAGCGAAAAAAGTGATAGTTACAACATGTCGACACTGCACATAGAAAAACAAAAGAAAATTTAAAACTAAGCCGACATGCTAAACCAATAAAAACGCTTGAAAATATTTCTCCATCATTTTTTTTTCATATTAAAATTCCCCTGCGAGTTAATACATTTTTTTCTTTTCGCTACTTGGTCAGCAGACGACCAATCTACGGATATACAAATTTTTGTCTAAAAAAGAAAATGAGCAAGCGTTTTGCACGTATGTGAAGTTATCCCCGGATTCTATCCCCGAAATTAAAAAAAATGAATCAGGCAACACTAACATAATTATATCCCTCTAACACTTGTGTGAAGTGAACCCCGCCCCGTTTTATATTATATTTTAATCCAAATACACTTCATATGTGAAGTTATCCCCGAATTTTATTATATGAAAAATAAAAATGTTTATTAAAATTATTTTAATTCGAAAAACACGCAAAATAAATGTAATAATTTAATAAAATGAAGTAAAATAATTTTTAAACTGGCTCATACATTTGTCAGATTATTATAATAAGACGGAACATGCATATTTCACATTTAGGGAAACACGAAAAAATCGTACCATTGCAACCCGGCGAAATTAGGCTCCGACCAAAATATTTCCATATAATTTATTTTGGACCAACAGTAATATTTTAATTTGACATGTAAAAAGTATTATCTTGTCGGATCAAAACTATATAGTTCATTTGGAATAGCCAGACGCTTACGTCACTTTTCGCCAAATATGAACAAAAAAATTTGTTGAATGCTGATTAGTGATTACAATTAGTTAATAGCTGTGGAACCGTTTTTCCAGTTAGTGTATTTCGGACGGCGCCGCTTTTGTCATTGCTATATTTAAGCCACACCGCCGCGTCGAGGCTTTAATCTTGGGTGTTTTTTTTTGTATTTTTTTCCTGTTTTTGTATTTTATTATTTTTTTTTTTGTTTTTTTTAATTTTTCTTATTTCATTTCAATTTCAAATTCATAGATTTTAAACAGAAAACTTAAAAGGTTTAATAAGAGTTATCTCTATTTTTCATTCTGATCCGTTTCTATCCTTTCATTGTACTAAGATATGAGTAATAACTTTTACTGAACATAATGCTCTTTTTTTAATGGTGATTTCATTTAGATCATCATAAATATCCTAGCAGTCATTCCGGTAACAATAGCTCACATAATGCGAACTTTCTAACTTCTACTAAACAATTTAGCTCGGATCCAACAAGTTAATACTTTTTACATGTCAAATTAAAATATTACTGTTGGTCCGAAATGAATTATATAGAAATGTTTTGCTCGGAGCCTAATTTCGCCAAGCTGCAACGGTACGATTTTTTCGTGTTTTCCTAAATGTGAGATATGTATGTTCCGTCTTATTATTATAATCTGACAAATTTATGAGACAATTTAAAAATTATTTTACTTCATTTTATTAAATTATTACTTTATTAAATTGTATTTGGATTAAAATATAATATAAAACGGGGCGGGTTAACTTCACTCAAGAGTTAGAGGGATGATTAGTTTTTTTTTAATTTCGGGGATAGAATCCGGGGATAACTTCATATACGTGCGTTTTACTATTTTATGACAAGTATTTGTCATTAAATTTTTTGTTTGGTTTGCGTTCGCAAACTTTTATAAATGAATAGAAATAAAATAATTTGCTTTGGAAATTTTCTTTATTGATAGCGTGCAAATGGAGCAAATGTTCTCGTCTAGATCTAGACCAACCGCGCAGTACTGTACACATTTTTAACGGTCAGTTGAAATTTTTCCAGAATATCCCTTTCGGACTCTGCATTTCTAATATTTACGATTTATACTCATAATAGTGTCTATCTTCAAAAAGGTTTCCTTCAACCATCATGAAAAAGATATGAGCAGATTTTGTGCCAAACTTCTCATAAATTACATTCTCAATACAAGCACATGTCGACGACATATTGACTGCTCCCACTATCTTCGGTTTTATTAATAAAATTCAACGGGGCGTCCATAATAATCTATATGTACTGATGCAGGTCTTCTCGTCATATCAACATTTTTTATCACAAATTAATTTCTATACGTACCGAATTGAATTTGATTGTTAGGACAATAAAATCCGATTAAAATTATCTAGATTTCTCAATGTGTTAATACCAAAGATTTGCCAAAGCCAGCTTCGTTTGTAAAACGTATTTGAAACATTAGATTGCCTGCTCGATCTGTGCTATCATAATGGAATCCTGAAACTCTTGATGGAAGTGTTCAAAATTAAAATTCCAATAGATTTCAGGATTACCGGTGGAGGTAGAAAGGGAGCCGGTTTATGCAGTTGGAGTAATACAGGGGACACAATAAGCAAAAAATCTTTCGATGGTAATAAAAGCACAATAACAACAATTTCAATGGAATGAAGGAAACGTCAAATAATGTAGACGAATTTTATTGAGCAAAAATTATTAGTTAATAACTTTAGGCTATGAGTGTGGGTAACATCTCACAGTCGTAAGCAGCCTTGACACGATTTTTGATGGCAATTAAATTTGATCATATTACAAAAGGAAATCGAATGAATATTGAATTAAAATAAAATGAAAAATCGCCTCATAGATTTCATTATTTTTTGTCATGGATTGACATTGTAAATATTTTACTGTTATTCCGCCATTCCACACTTTGATTTTTCCGTCGCGATTCTTTCCTCGTTTTCTTCTCCTTCACCGACAAACTAACAACAGTTTGTTGGTCAAGGGGAAGAAACGAGGAAAGAATCACGACGAAAGAATCATAGTGTGGGGTGCCGGATTGTGCATATCCATACTACCGTAACTTGAATCCGGTAACTTCTTCGTCTCTTTCCTCTTTACCGAATACAAGTTAGAAGAAGTTACCGGATACCAGTTACCTTAGTGTGGATATGCACATTGTTTTATTGTGTCTTTGCTTATAATATTTGCAACACGCTATTTCTCCATATCTTTGTTGAGGCAATGGATGTAATATTTAATTGTTTTTTATATATTCGAATTTTGTTTTCGGCATTAAGAATAACCAACTCGCCACGAACAGGGGAATGAGTTTAGGAAAGTGGTTATATGAAATTAGTGACATCGATTCTCGTATCACCCTCGATTCTGAGGGGTCTCTCCTCTGGATCAAAGGAAACCTTTTCATAAGTTTTCACACCATCCATCGAATCAGGTTCTCATTTAGCATAGACATTTTATATTAAAATGAGAAGGTTTTTATAATATTTTTGAAGGAGTCAGCCCCCTTGCTCTAGGTGCTCCAATACAATTCTTACCAAAGAGCGTGTCCCGAAAGAGCGTTCTAGTCGCTCAACCGGTCGTCATGAAATTTTTACCATCTATAAGTTGCATGTCCGCAACTAACCATATAACATATTTGAAGGGGTTTGACCTCGGAGTATATGGGCCCTGCTACAATTTTTTTCTAGCATTTAAATTCTATTAATGTTTTCTCGGGAATGAGATAAGAAAAAGGATTAATGAACTTAGTGACATGCTCAAAACCAAAGGATCCGCCCCCTGGATCAAGGGACCCTTAAAAGTGTCGATACCTTTCATCCAATCTGATCCAAACTTAGCTCAGGGAACTTAAACCAAAATGAGCAGATTTTCATAATATTTATGAAGGGGTCGGCTCCCATGGGTCAAATAATTTTTTTTTCTATATGCCGATTTTGTTAAAACTTTTTTTTATTACACAGAAATCCTTTTTCGCCTATCTCCATTTATTCGATTTAACGAAGTATAAGAATGAAGATGGTGACCACACGCGTATATAGAGTATAGTATATGCAAAAATGTTATCAAGTAGAATGGATCTACACGATATGTGAACGATCGAAGTAAATCGTGTTCTACTAGAGCTTCTGAGGCACGGCAGGCAAAATAATCGCTTACGCCATAGATTATCAACAGAAAAAATCAGAGATGATTTGAAATTAGTACCTACCATTCAATTTGGCAAATGAATAACATTTGTTTGCATTGTCATTTGTCATGCTTTAAAGTTCCACAATAAATCGCCCGAAATGTGTTGTTCGATTTAAAATTGTACCGATTATCAATATCAAAACGAAATCGTTGAATACGATAAATTGAATACGATGGAAAGCGATACGATAGACACAATTGAATACGATATCGAAACCAAATCAAAGATGGCGCCATCGTCACCTAACGATTTATATTGCGATAACCAGGACAGAATCATTTAATATGATTTAATACGATGGTGTAGCAGTTGTCACGGTTAAAAATGTCATACAATCGAGCAGCGAGAAGCAAAACTGCACGCTGATTGTATACCATTGGTGAATTCCATTACGATTATAATTATGATAACAGTCTTCATCCAAGTGTGATTATTGAAAAAATTGATAAACTCTGTGCCAATAATACAAAAGGGCATAACTCATTTTACAAAATTTTTAGGAGACCATTTTGAAGTTGTAAATGATTATGTAAAATTTTTTTCAGCATATTGGAAAAGTATTTAAGCGTTACGTGATGCCTAATTATGTATACTCTACCAATCAGAATAGTCAGATGTACCATTTGATTTTCTTAGTTTTTCCCTTTATAAAATAGTATTACAAAATGGTATAACTCGAGTTATGTCCTTTTGTATTATTGCCACAGAACTATATGCGTGTATTGCAGTGCCCTCAAATTTAAGAACAATGAAACACCAGGAATGAAGTGAGCGGGTGAAAAAATGAAATTAACGGAATAACGTTCACCACCTGAAATATTATCAACGATGATATCCGGTGACAAAGATCAATCGAAACATTTCTTGACAAACATACGCAAGTATAATCCTGGTTTTCAAATGACATAGTTCGATGCAATTAATATCGTACGCGAGAATTACACCAACATTCAAAGTGCGAAGGCAAATTTTCCATTGTGTAGTGAAATCCATCAAATACATTTGGAAATGTTATATGCAACTGTATCTATCGGTAAAATTGACCGATATCAACTGGGACGCTACATTAGCAGCAACGAAGCAGTATAGCACATTTTATCATTTCCAATACATGAGTTCACCTTGAAAATGGACAGCGCATGTACTTCACAACAGAATACGCGCACGTGCGAGAGCATTGTCACCATCGCCAACAACGTTAACTAGATATTTCTGATTGTGCGGGGATGCCTACATACTACACATGGAATGCGCCAGTGAAAAAGTTTTAACGTCGCAAACCAGGTAAAGCAGGCGAGGTACATTCAAATTTATGTTCATCATATGCGTTAGGCCGCCTGTACGCTGAACACTCAAACAAGGCAAAATGCTTGTATTTATGGAATTAATGTTAATCAACGTATGTGGACCGACAACCTTCCAAGAATTGGGAACTGTTAACAATCAATTTTGTGCCTCTTAACTTGGCATGAATTAAATCTTCTTGCTTCAAAAACTTCTCAAGCACAGCAAATACGCATGTTATTTGTACAGTCATATTGATGACGTGCTTCCCATCCAATCAAAAATACCAGAAAGATACAAAGACTGCATGAGTGAAGACATCCTAAATATTCTGCTTGCAATAAATCAAAAGCAAGACCTTCATCCGCACCAAACGTGTGTTTTGATATGTTTGGCAATCACTAACGAAGCATTGGTTCAATTGGGAATGAATGGGCTAAATCGATCTACATACAACATTTTAGATCAAGATTTGCAACAAAACACATTTTGATGCGGAACAATTGGGTACACTCGTTCAAACCAATCTTCTGAAATATGTTTCAGATCAACGATTAGCGTATGACAGAATTTTGCATGTATGTAATCACAATCCTATAAGTTGCCGATTAAATTTCCTAGACGCAGGCAAAACTTTTCTCATTTCGTTTTATTTTGGCCAATACATGATCACAAAAAAATTTTGCACTCAAAATCGCATCATCTGGATGGAATAGCATTGAAATTACCATAATTTCTGAGAGGGCAAATTACAAATATTATATCAACCCATCATTCATCATACACTAAAAGATTTAAGAGGAAATGAACAGCACATCGGTGGCACATCCATTTTATTATCTGGTGATTTTCGACGAATTATACCAGCTGTGACCACTGATGACCTTAATGAATATCTAAAATTATCAGTTAGATACGTATCACGATAAATGACACTCAAATAGTCTGCAAGCTCTTTTTAAATTTTAAACGTTGTTGTAGTTTTGTTGTAAAGCATTGCAATCGGGCTGTAAATTGTTTGATTGATTTCATTATCTTCACTGTCGAGGCGCTAATCTTTCATGATTGTGTGATTATCAATTTACGTTACAGCCGAGTTGTTTCATGTTGCAATTGGAACACAAACTCGCACATATAGTAGTTCGTATCACGAATTTGACTCACTACCTTTCAACTTTTTACTTCTTGGAAACTTTTAGTAACATGCCACCAAAATCTAAAACATAAATTTGTCATTTGTAACAATAATGTAACTTGCTATTTGTAATAAAATTTACAGCAAAAGCCAAAGAATAATAAAATTTTCAAATAAAATGTCGTTTAATTCTCGCACTATACCCATACCATCCACTGATTCTCGCGATATAAATAGACGACGAGTATTTATGTAGTGCACAAAGCCAGATATACATTAACGATCTTGAACCTTTATAAAATAAATAAAAACGAATTAAATTAAATTTACAATACTTAAGAAAACTGAAAATTATATTATTGTGTCGTCAAAATTTCATTTTGATATATAAATAATTAAATTAAAATACAAAAATGCGATTTCTATTTCTTATCCCTGACTATGTAGAGTCTGTACTGTAGCAGCAAACCGCATAAATTTTAAAAAGTAATCTTTCTTAATGTTTTTATAAAAAAAAAGAAATACAAAACTTTTTAAATATTTAATAAGATTATCACATTCTATCTTTGTGGTAATAAATTTTTTGTTGTTCCTCCTTAATTTATCCTTTTGGAACGTTTTCATTTTTTGTGTGCTTTTATACTTCATAAGGAAATTAATAGAAGATAATTGTATCTTGCTACTATTTTAAGGAAGCACCAAATTGGATTAGATTGTACCGATAATTTTATGCATTTTATTTGAAATTATTTTAGGGTGCCTCACACCGATTTTTTATCTGAAGTTTAAACTACCGAATTTAATGGTTAGTTCATGCCAATCATTGATTTATATAAAGTGGTTTTCAAAAAGAACATAACAATTTTGTGTTTAAATAAAACACAGAATAATTGAGATATTTTGGGCTGAAATGTATTCCAGATGCAGTACATAAGATACATTTAACTATAGAATTCGATCTTGTTCGTATGACCACCGAGAGCACGTTTGCAGCGATCGATTCTTTGGAGCCAATTTTCTACCACTCTTTCACACATATCGGCCGGATCGTTGGCAATTTCGCTTTCGATATTGTTCCTGAGCTCCTCTAACGTTGTTGGCTTCTTGGCATAAACCAATGACATAAAATAACCCCGGCGTTAAATTGCATGGACGAGGTGGCCATTTGACCGAACCATTTCTCGTGATTACACAGTTACCGAACTACCCCTTCAATAGATCAATTGTTTTAAGATCACACCATCCGTATGGCATGTGGTGGTACAATAAGTGCAGAATCTATTGAGGATTTGGAAGTTTGCAATTCTAAAATTAAAATTTCAAAAAACTAATACAATCTAGCAGGAGTTTCACACTGTATCATCGATACCCTTTAAATTGTGCAGGTATCATTGGGAATGATTTCTTTCTTCAAAATAATTTAAAGTCGAAACTCGATGATCCGGGATTATCCGTGAACTTCTATTATCCGTGATTTATTTTTTCGCTCGCTTTTTATGAGTCACTTGCCTTCCAAATCGCCATCGCCTCCAGGTTCTCAATCTTGGTAACAGGAATGGGTGAAACAAGTAACCTAGGTGTGGGGCGGGTCACGCTAAATGGTAGCAGATGTGTCGGATCAAGGTGTTATGCGAACAGTGCCGATGATCAGCTAGGCTGGAGACGCATCTAAAAATAATTGCCCAGTCCTGAACGGAGCCCTATGGATACCTGGCGACCTCCAGTTGTATGTAGCCTTACCCGTGTACACGGATCTCTGCACGGGCAGACCATCATTTCTCCGTTATTCGTGGGAATCTAATAGAATGCAAAATTAAAAATAACAAAGAAGTGGCCAGCACTTCCAAAATGATGGGGGAGACGAAAGAGGGGTCTAGGACACCAGCCATCGGTGTGGCTAAGATTGTTTCCGAGGCTTGCAAGCCAGTAACTAGCGGTAGCGGAAAAAAGAAGGCTGTTGCCCCTTCGATTCGGAGATACAAGGCTAGGCGTTCGGCCTTCTGTGTCGTGGACAGACTGGTTACAGTCCCGGAGGAGCATTGGATGGAGGAACAGAGACAATCGGTTAAGTGGGCGGAGAATCGCATTGCCGATGTAACTAAAGAAAAAAGGAGAATCTTGGGTCTAAAAGACAGAGGTCTATCGTGGAGAAGCATGAAGTTTTGGATACCGATAGGAAACGGCCCAGGCTTCAGGAAGGACAACAGTCGCAAAAGGGGCTTAAACTCTTCAGCGACGTTGTCAAGGAGAGGGAGGTGATGCTAGCCGTCATGGACGAGAGCCATGAAGATGGGAGCATCACCGGGGAAAATGGAGGTTGGTGTTTAAGGCACTTAACCTAGTTTTCCTTAGAGTTCTTGGACAATATTCGGGATCACCGCCAATTTGTAGAGGTGCGGGATGGTATCAACGAAGGTTGAAGCTGACCGCGTGCTCAGACCAGCGACTGGCCTTCTTATATAGGGAGGCTATCGAGGAAGTAGGCGAGGTATGGCCAGGAGCTTTATTTTTTATTCCAAGCTCAGGGCAGTTTCCAAGGAGGAATTACCAAGCAGACCTAGGGCAACGGCCTGGACTCCCACGGAGCCAGCAAACTTGGATGAATCCCTGAAGATAATCCTGGTTTGTAATCCGGATCTTCCGACAGGGAACTGGAAGATTGTCAAGCAGGAGGAACCTAAGGGTAGTTTCAGACCATCTATCATGGTGATCAACAAGGAATCCCTGGCTCCCCTGGCAAAAACAAAAGGGGTTATAAATTTCGGCTTTGGTTCCATTACACTCAAGGTGTTCAGAAAAGACGAAGTCGCAGAAAAACGAGTACTGCGCAGTTCGAAAAGGAGGAGGAAGAGGTCCATCCTGGAAGAGGAAGCGCCACAAGTAGTATATCTTCAGAGGAGATACAGCCAGTGGCGAACCCTAATGAGGAGCTTACTAGCGAACTTCGTGACCGACTATTCGTTGGCAGGGGAAGGGGGCCACATCAGACTCTGAAGAGGGAGATGTACACCTCTTTAAGTTTAGGGACTGCGATTAATCGACGTAGCATGGCTGTCGTAATAAGGTAAGTGACTGATAACATTGATCAGGATTGTGCAGATAAACTTACATCATACCAAGGCTGTTTCGGCGGTGCTTCTTCTCAGACTTGCTAAGTCAGGGGAGGAAATAGTTTTGATCCAAGAACCTATCAATAATGGGGGTAAGTTACTTTTCGAATTTCTTTTAAGAACTAACCTCACTATTGGCAATATAGGTCAGGAACCCACGTTTATTATTAGTAATAGGCAGGAGGTTCTGGATATTACTCTGGTCTCTGAGTCTATTTCACAGATGATCAGGGAATAGAGAGTGGCGAAGGAGCCTTACTTCTCTGACCATCATTATTTAACGTTTAAGCTCAATCTCCAAATTACAAATCAATACGTGTTCAGAAATCCCAGGAGGACAGTATGGCGTGTATATACGGATGTGTTAGAGGGCTTCATTCCATCTAGAGTTCTAGGACTCCCCGACACGGGTAGTGAACTGGACTCAATGGTGGATACTCTTACTAGGGCCTGCAATATCTCTATGAGAAATGCTTGCCCATTAACAAAGCTGAGGGGAAAGCGAAAACCTGTCTGGTGGACCTTGGCACTTGCGGAGTGCCTCTACTCCTGCTCACTTCCTTTGCTCGTGTCCTGCGCTATCTGGTAGAAGACATGATCACTTGGGCAAGTACACTATGGACAGCCTCTGTGCATATCTCGAAAGCTGTAATGTGCGAGATCTTTTACGCTATGGGTCTAAAGGGAGTTTAAAGATGTCGGACCCTGTTGTATCACAATGGGCCATAATTGGCCTAAGTATGCTATAGCAACCACTGAAACCTAACCTAACCTGAGTAACTTGTTTATCCGGAATGCAAACCTTGAAAAAATTTTGCGAAAAAAAATCCCCGGTAATCTATTGATTAATCGGGATTTTTTTTTTCGTGACATTTTTTCAAGTGTTGCATGTTAGCATGGAATGCATAGGAACGTAAAAAAGTTGTTTCTCGCTAGACCAAATTATTATTATTATTTATTGTTAGTTTTTTCTTAGAAAACTGAAAAATTCGGTCAACCGGGATTTCAGATTATCCGGGAAGCCTCTGGTCCCGAGCAATTATTATGCAACTGCTTAACAATCCTAATGGGACTAAATACACAAGTTTAACTCTTTCTTCCAACAATCCTCCAATTGAACTAGGAAGACTGATTGACTCATAAGTGGAGAAAATGCTTGAAAATGGCATCATCAAAAACATTATCACCCCATACAACTTCCCTTTACTAATTGTTCCGAAAAAATCCAGCGAGATGAATCTGGCAAGTCGTAGTAGATTTTCACCGTTTAAATGATTTGACAGTTAATGACGTATTCCCATTGCCAAATATCGTAGAAATCTCAGAACAATTAATAGATGCAGTTTATTTTACATTAGACTTAGCAGACAGCTATTAGGAAATACCTCTAAGTGAAGCAGATAAAGCATTTAGCACCCAGATGGGTCACTATCACTTCAGAAGGGGATACCTTTTGGCTTAAAGGGTGCACCAGCAACATTTCAGCGATTTGTGAACAATATGTTATCCGGAGTGAACGACTTGATTCGTTTCAAATATTTGGATGACGTATGGCCGGTTGCACAGAAAACTGACTAACGGCCGGTTAGTTATGCGTCAGTTAAATGTTTTATCTTTATATGAAATCTGGGCTGGAATGTTCAAACATCACCATTTTTCGATAATTTATCGAAGTTTATTTCTCGTTTCAGTAGAATAAAATTTGTCTCTGTTTCAATTTTTATATCATTTACCAGCCTGCTAGATTGCAATCTTGTGATGTTTCTACTGCGTTTCTATCACTAAATAATTTATTTTCGATTCTAGAACGAAAATAAGTGAAATAGATATTGTTCAAATACCTACATGATACAATAATTTTCTCTTTATCAGATAAACTCACTAGAAAAATATTGTCGCTAGTAAACGAATTGTGGTGACCTTATATTTTTTCATTTTCGTTTGTTTTGCGCATATCCACACTAGGGTAACTTTAATCTGGTATTTTTTTCGTTTCTTTCCCCTTTACCAATAAAATCGGTTTTATCTGCGCCGCTATTTTTTGATTTTATTGGTAAAGGGGAAAGAAACGAAAAAAAAACAGATTAAAGTTACCCTAGTATGTCATCAGCCTATGAATATTATATAAGAAGATAATTATGGTCACCGTTTTAGTTCATTTTTTGAACGTTTCATAGTGGGTTTAACTATAAGAAGAGAAAATTATTGTATCATGGTTCAAATATATTCTACTAGGTTGTGATAGCAATAGATGAAATAATTGATAGACGAAACAGAAGTCAAATTAATTCTAGCAGAAAGAGACGTAAACTTCGATAAAATATCGAAAAATGGTGATGGAACATCCCAGCCCTGTTTTCGCAATCAGAAAAAAAAATCAACGCAAACTTGATTAAATATTTTTTATTCCATGGAAATATTTAGCTTGCGTATAAATATTTAAATGGCCAATTTTGATTGAATAACTTGTTAACTAGTCACTAAATATTTCCATATTTAACGATTAGTTAAAAAGTTATTTAATCGCACAACTAACCGGCCGTTAGTCGTTTTTCTGTGCAACGGGCCAGTACTAGTACAGGTATAAACGGAACCAAAGATACAGCGACAAGATTTGTATCTTCTGTCAAATTAAAATACACATAAACCATAGGATGCTAACACAACCAATGTCACTGGCGACGAGGACATTATCGCCGAATTTTTTTTAGAATCTATTCTAATTTTGTGGCCGGCGCTGCAGTACTACCAATATAAATTTTAGATTATTATGTTGGATTATTATGGTTATTATGTTGGTAAACATTTTTTACAACTATTTTTAAATGAATTTCAACCAAATCTGAATGTTCTACACAATATTTTATGTAAAAAAATTTAAATAGAGTCGATAAAAAAATAAATGAAATGTTTTATGGTTAATTTATTATTATTTTTCTTGTTTTGTTGCTTCAACGTTGACGCGCTTGTTGTGTTTACTAAAGCGACATCACCGGCAGACAAATGTATTTTGTCGATGTATCTTGTCGCTGTATCTCTGGTTCTGTTTATACCTTATACGGTTATAATCTTAACGATCATAATAAAAAATTATTGCAGTACAATTTTGTCGTTAACCTTTCGTTTGTTTGTGTTTCCAAAACATATAAGCCAACTTTGACCATTTTTCGATTTTTTTTTGTGTTTGTTGTAAAGTGTTATTTCCGTATGAAACGTTTTCGTCCTTATTTGTATGGAGTAAAATTTACCATTATTACAGAAACCACTACTGTGGCTAAATAAAGCCAACAATTTTTCGGCTCGTTTAATGAAGAATCTGAAGAATCGAAGGGGTTTGGATTCAAAATCTGGAATTGGTAGAGTTTGATTTGTACGATGAATAGCAATACGACTAAGCTCATCGGCATTTCAATTCAGTGATCCTGCTTTGTGAGCAATTACGAAGTCGTCCTCGTCAAGTAGCAATCTTCATCGAATTAGTCTTGAAGAAGGATTATTAATGCTATTTAACTAAACCCAAAGGTTTGTGATCAGTATAATGATCTTAAATTTTCTGCCATATACATAAGGTCTGAAGTACTGAATTGACCAAAAAACTGAAAGTAACTCTTTTTCGATAACTGAGTAATTTTTTCTGCTTTATTTAGAGTTCAACTAGCGTATGCTACGGGAAGATCTCCTGAAGAATATAATTGGGATAAAACGGATCCAATTACGAAGTTGCTGGCGTCGCACGCGTTATAATAAATTCTCGCTCGAAATCTGGGAATTGTAGGATTGGCGGTGTGAGTAGACCATTTTATAAATATTTAAAAGATTCATCGCAAAATGGAGTCTACTCGAATACGCTATCCTTTTTTAAGAAGTTATTCAGAGGTTTGGCAATATTAGCAAAATTTTTGATCATGCGACTGTAGTACCCAGTGAAGCCTAAGAATGATTATATATCACGAGGAGTTTTTGGTCTAGGATACTCTTTGCTATAAAAAATAGCAAAAAAATTTGATATACATCAACTAATGGAAATGTAGATTTTTACTTCCATTTTAACTACCACATACATTTATTTATATACATATAATACGTCAATCGTAAATATTGTAAATATGTCAAACGCGTCTATTGGAATTTTTTCAAAATGGTTTGTTATTGTTTTCGGCATCCCTTTCGGATTTAGGCACACTACGATAAAAACACATCAACTTTTTTTCGTGTTCTTTTTAACTATCGGAAATTTGATTTACATCAAAAACGTAAAAGAATTCGCTGTAATACTGCTTTTGTTTTTAGAGGATCTGGTTTGAGTTCTTCACGAGTAATTAAATGGCCTAGATAGGTTATTTCCTTCTGAAGGAATTGGCATTTATCGGGATTAATGTTCAAATTGTACGAACGTGGTCGTCTAAAGTATACACATAAATAACCACATCATCTAAGTAAATGGAATACTTGAGTCCGTTGAGTCCTGAGAGAACGTTATTCATGAGGTGCTGAAAAGTTGCTGGAGCTCCCTTTAGACCAAAAGGCATTTGTTTAAAATGGAAATGACCATATGAAGTGCTAAATGCGGTTTTCTCTTTATCGGAATCTTTCATTTTGAATTGATGGTAGCCATGGGTTAGACCTACGGTACTGAAATAAGATGAACGGCCTAATTGATCAAGGATTTCACGAATATTTTGTAATGGAAAAACTCGATCGACAGTGATGCTTTAAGACGGTGGAATTCTATCACTACTCTCCCTTTTCGTTCGTTATCAGTACTCCTTTTTGGTACTGGGAGAAGTAGAAAATTCGACCTTGTTTGATTCGGGTAATCTATATGGACGTTGATAAATTAATAAGAGGAATGGAATGAGAGGTCGCATTAGTGGCTGTTAGAATATCACCATCTAGATGGAAAATATTATTGTACTCTCTACATATGGATAAAATTGATGGTGCTTCTTCCGAATTAAGGGTTTCTAAATGAAGTTTGGTTTTGGGAAAATGTAACCGGCATTCTACTTTATTGTTCCACGAATTCACCTGAAAAATGAAATTATAAGATAACTCATCTAACGAAACATCGTTGATGTCTATTTCGACAGGAGACTCAGTTGAATTAATTAATGCAATTGCTGCTAAAGAATCGTGTATTTTTATTATTGAGTTTCCAACTAATACACCAGTATTCTTGACTTTTATCATTGTTCATGAATATTTGAGTAATTTTTTCACTAGGGGCTGGAATATGAATCATGGAAGGTGCGGATATGAGATCGACAATAACAGTACATTCTTGAAATGGAATTCCTAAAGTTTTATTTTTGGAATCGCTTTGCATGAGTCACTTGTTTATCCGGACTACAACACTTGAAAAAATTCCGCGAAAAAAATTCTACAATAGACTTAGCAGGCGGCTATTTCCAAATACCTCTAAGTGAAGAAGATAAAGATAAAACTGCCTTTAGCACGCAGATGGGTCACTATCACTTCACAAGGACGCCTTTTGGCTTAAAGAGGGTATAGCAACATTTCAGCGAATTATGAACAACGTGTTATCAGACGTGTTCTTAATTCGACGATAACTATCAGACCTTAAAGAGCATAATAAAAAATTATTAAAATACAATTTTGTCGTTTACCTTTCGTTTGTTTGCGTTTCCACACAAAATATCTAAGCCAACTTTGACCATTTTTTGAATATTTTTGTGGTTGTTGTAAAGTGTCATTTCCGTATGAAACGTTTTCGTCCTTATTTGTATGGCGATAAATTTATCATTATTACAGACCATGCGCTGGAAAATCAAATTAGATGAATACGATTTTGATATAATGTATAAGCCAGGAAGAGACAACCCTAACGTTGACGGTTTGAGTAGAATGGATTTAAAATCTGCCGATCAAGGTAACCAAATTAATGTTGTTACTCGTTCGTAATCAAAAACTAGTGAACCGAATCCAAATCATGGCCAAACCTTAAACCATACTACATCACATAACAACAAAAATTTAAGCTAATCGACAAATGGATTTTATCAAAATCTTGTGACTTTTCTAGATAATGATATTGACATCCTTAACGTGATCAAGGAATTTCACAACTGTCCGTTAGGAGGACACTAAGGAATATAAGGAGTTTTCCCAAGGAAGGAAGGACCAAAATTACAAAATTTATTAAAAAATGTGAATTATGCCGGAAAAATAAAATCTTGAAACTAACTAACCTGCCCATGGTAGTAGCAACAACTTCAAAAACACCATTTGAGAAAATTATTCTAGACATCGTGGCTCCGTTATATACTTACCATACAGGATGATTTATCAAAATTTTCAATGGTAATGAATATCAAAAATTAATTGTCCGAAACCATTGCTAAAGTTTTTGTTGAAAACTTTATATGCAGATTTGGGACATCCTCATGCATTCTTAGTTATCCAGGAACTAATTTTGCTAGCCAGCAAAAATTGTGATAATTATTTTATTCAAACATTATTAATCGCAACAACAGCTTGGCAAGACCAAAGATGGAAGGTAAGATGGAAAAACACACCAAGAAGAAAAAGAAGAGTTACACATGAAATATAGGAAAATGTAATGGCTCATTGGCGCTCACTGATCCGCTCCAAATTTTATATGGAAAACGTGATCTAAATTTTGGTTTAGATCACAAATTTTGATTTTAATTCTAGCAATCGCCTTTGTGTTGTTTCATGAAACACGAACTGAACTGGATCAGATCAAGCGTCAAGAAACACAGTTATTGTTTTCAAAATAAAGTACTGAAGGGGGTTGTGAATACCCTATGGTACATTAAGAGCGACAACCTTCATAAGCACTTATAGGCCCGTAGGTTCGAACGAAGGTTAATCCACAACCGATGATTTACCCTCGGTGAACCCAGTGAATATTTATCTCTTAAAGAGATTCTAGAAATTTTATTTCAAGCTGTGACTTTCTCATATACATACGTAATTTTAGGATTTTATAAAACAACGAAATTTCCTATTCGTCATTATTGGATAATTTATTAAAATTTAAAAGAATCGAATTGGAAAACTTTTGTAATGTAAACAATTGTATCTAATTTCTCGCCAGAATACATAAAACAATCAACTCATCGCAATTTTCATTTTTCTTCTTTATGCCATTACGTAATTTGAGTGATTGATGTACGTCGATAGAAATACAATAACTCAAACAACAAATCTCTTAAACGAGCGCATAGCTACGTATGGACCGTATTAACGAATGGCAGCAACAACACAAAAATCGTATAAAGTAAATCAACAACCTATGTATGTATGTATATAAATTGTATGTAATCCTAAACTGAAGAAAATACCTTATCCTATTTAACATTCCATCAAAATATCTGCTACACACAATATTTCTCAGTCAATGTTTATACATATACGCATACACACACACACATCCTTATACCATGTTATCGAAGAGAAAAGTCAATTTCCCAGGTAATAAGTAGATTTTTTGATCTATTCTGAAGTGAATCGATATAATAAAATACAAAATGATGTGTCGATTTATTTCTGTTATATCAACATTAAATTTCAACACAAAAACAGCAACAATGACAACGACAACGATGATGGCATAAAAAATTTGCTCTGCTTTCAACTTTGAACATCTCATGTACATACACGACATTATTTTTTTCAAGTTTTCGTGTAATGCTTAAATTTTGCGATAAAAACCTAAAATTGATAATAAAAACGACTCGAATCATAATAATATTGATAATAAAAAGGAGAACACTTATTGTTAAATTTCATTTTCACTTTTAACCATTTTTTTGCCTATACAAATTAATTTGAAATAAATCAAACACCTGTTCGCCCAACCCCCCAATTACATAAAAAAAAGCTTACTCGAGTGTTAATTTAATGTTAAAAACGAATTAAATATTTTTACAGGCATCGTCTCCACATTGATGTGGATTTTTTATCCTTTAATTGAAATTGGAATATTATTTAAGGAGTTTGTTTGTTTTGGTACTCAATTAAATACTCTGATCGACCCCTCTTTTTGTTGAATAAGGGAAACTTATTCTTTATTTTTGATGGTAGGTATTTCCAATAGGTTAATTAAAATGGACATCAACAACATTATTACATGAGGTAACCGTTTGATAACAAAAAAAAGTTGTTTGAATAACTAAAAAATACAACTTTAATGTAATTTACAGTCAATTTTAATTAAAATTCGACAAGTAAAATTATAAATTAGCAAAAACTTCACATGTATATAAAGCAGTGTGACGTTTTTACTGAACTATGCTAAACGTGCCCATTTCTAGCCATAGGACCCAATTGGGGATTCACCTAATTTCATCGTAAAATCTGTTTTCTGTTTTAAAATTAACCGTTTTTTGATGTAGGTAAGTGAATATATATATTTCGCATATGGTGAAAAATAGTTTTAACCGTTAAACGAAATAACGGTGTATTTGCAAATAGAATAAGTGAACATTATTTTTGTGTTTTTATATTACTCTCAAACCAACAAAATATATGTAAGTGTGTGTAGTTTTACATTAAAAGTATAGATAAATATTAATTGTTGTTGCTAAGGAAAGTAAAAAAATTAACCGTAAGCATTTTTTCCGTTATATTTTTGTATTTTACAATTAGTCCCATTTGCAAACCATGGTCCTATTAGAGTTTTTTGTTTTTTAAGGTTTATTTGTAAAATATGAGTACCAAAAGGTGTTTTACTGTAGCCGAAGCCGCGGCTTTGATAGAAGAGATGGCATCTGACAATGATGATGTAGAAGTCGGCTGCAATTTTTTCGACTTTGTCCAGTTACCACCAAGCACTGTAGATGAAGTAACGGATTTAGAAGATTTTGATGAAAACGAAATTTATGAGGTTAATCGTGCAGATCTAGCAACAGAAATTGAAATCCACATACCTCGGGATGATGATGATGATAATGAAGAGGATACGTATGATACAGAAAATAGTAGCAAACGAC
Source organism: Nephrotoma flavescens (assembly GCA_932526605.1). Taxonomy (NCBI): domain Eukaryota; kingdom Metazoa; phylum Arthropoda; class Insecta; order Diptera; family Tipulidae; genus Nephrotoma; species Nephrotoma flavescens. Next base: position 210,597,153 of record OW052220.1, on the reverse strand, counting down.
CACGAATGGATGTATCTACAGCCAGTTCTTCTAGCCAGCGCACATCTGCTCCAGAATCTGTAAATATCAGACTACCGAAATGGAGGAAAATACAACCCTGCTATTCTAAAGAATATTCAACTCGAACCGAAGAGAGAAAAATGGAATTAAAAGCTAGCTTATCGATAAAATCTGCTGTTGAAGTTTTTGAATTATTATTCGATCAGGATATAATGGAGAACATTGTTGAACAATCAAAAATATAAGCTGCTCAAAAAAAAATTCATAACTTTGACATGACAACCGATTGTCTCAGAAATTTTATTGTGATCCTTATTTATAGCGGATACAACAGTCTACCACAAGAAAAACTGCACTGGTCAGATCATGAGGATATCGATAGACAAATAGTACGTAAATGTATGGCAAGAAATCGGTATTTTGAAATAAAACGTATGCTTCATTTCAACGACAATCGCCATATATAACAGAATTGTCCTGACAAAATTTACAAGATACGTCCACTCATTGATAAACTAAATGCAAGTTTTAATAAATTTGGAGTATTCTCCGAAAAAATATCCATCGATGAGCAAATGGTACGTTATTATGGACACCAATTTATGAAGCAATTTATAAGAGGGAAACCAATAAGATTTGGCTTAAAACAGTGGGTTATGGCCTGTGGAAAAACTGGATACTGTTTCAAAATGACTGTATATCAAGGAAAGGAACAAAGTGAAGACCAAAAAAGCCAAAAATTGCGTTCACTAAATGGACTAGGCGAGAGAGTTGTCTCGAATTTGATTGAAGCTATTACTGAACCAACAGAGCACGAGATTTATATTGATAATTTTTTTACCAGTTACAAGTTGATGGCCTTACTGTCCAAGAAAGGGATACGTTGTACCGGAACTGAAAGATATAACAGGATGGGGATGAAAAACGCAGGTTCGAATATTTTGAAAAACGATCAAAATTTAAAAAAGGAAAACCGTGAATTTTACGACTATGTGTTTGACAAAGAAAATGAAATTTTAGCACTTATTTGGAAGGACAATAATGCTGTCAAAATGTTATCCAATCATCAAGCGGTTGAGCCTGTTGAGTCTGTGAAAAGATATAGTAAAATAAAAAAGGCGTATGTAGATATAAAACAGCCTAATTTAATAAGTGACTATAATAAGTACAGAAAGTCAACAGAAAGTCAAAAGTACAGAATAAAAATACGTGGGAAAAAATGGTATTTTCCATTGTTTACAAATGCAGTTGATGTTGCTATTTATAACGCCTTTGTTTTATATTCAATGTCGCATGGCACCTTCCATTGTTAAATTTTAAAAGAATTCTTGCAACCTACTACCTAAAGAGGAAATCTATTTCTAATCCGAAAAATATGGGAAGACCTTAAAGTGCATCAGTTACTAAAAGAATTTTATCGTCATCTAAAACTGGTCCAGGCCACATTATAGAAAGGACGCCTGAAGGAAAACAACGCAAATGCGCCCTATGCAAAAAAAATGATAGAAAACAATGTCGGTTATGTAATGTGGGAATGCATGTCGATTGTTTTGAACGATTCCATCTTATGTAGGACAGAACACTCATAAATGGTATTTTATGTTTGACGAAAAATACGTCAAATCACAAATTTGGTATATGGAACCGGAAGTCGTGTTTAAATTTTTTACTTTTTATGTTTTGAATGTGTAGTAATTGTAAAAAAAAAACTGTAGAACAAAAAAAAATTTTTGTAGTTGTTGTTGTTAAAGTTACAGGGTGTCAAATTTTGATAAATATGATGAACATGATGTTGTATATATGGCTATAAAAAGAAAACTAACTATCCGATACTTATAAACGAGGGCTCATTTTAAAGATAAATGAATAGGGATTCTAAAAAAATTATAAAATTGGTACTATGTTTCAACTCTTCCTATTCAAAATGGCCGCCAAAATAGTATTTTAGAATTTTCTCAAAAACCTATTTTTTTTTTTTTAAATGTTCCTCATTTAATTCTATGGAACACACCAAAAAATTGTACTTGTGTTATTTTTTGTTTTCTTGCAAAAGACGTTTGAGTATGAAGATCTACCCTTTTTTTCTAAGTCAATGTGTTATTTTTTATTTTCAACTATTTTTACGATCAACTTGATAAAGTAACTGTTTAGAATTATTCAGTTCACAAATCGTTCATAAATTACATCACCCTAGGTTTGATCATTTTTAACTTTATATCAGCGTTATGCGTCTACGCGTGTTTATTTAGCAAAATTATTCCATTTGATTAAAATTTTTTGCCATTTTCAACGCTATCTTGTTCAAAAGATGGAACAATTATTTAGCTTCTGATTGCAAATTGTTATATTGAATGTTTATCCTATCAAAGTGACTGCTGTAATTATAATTAGACACGTTGTCACGTGACACAACAATCGACACTAATTCCCCCATAAAAATTTGAGATAGTTTATGGATAGCCCCTAAAGCAATTAGTAGAACAATAAAATTTTGCCAGAGTCATTTATTTTGTTAGGATTAAGCGTATTTTCTGAGGGAGTAGGCCTGTAAAATAACATAACCAGTAGCTTTTGTTAACATTTTTGTATAAATTAGAGTTTAAAATAATATTTCAGTTAGTTTAACTTGTGAAATTCTATTTGAAGAATTTGCTTGTTTAAATAACAAAAAATTAATTTAAAGTAGTTCAATTAATAAGTGTAATAATGTCTGGGCTCAAAAAGTGTTGTAAGTCGTTTCCTGAAATTTAAGAAACGTTTCTGATTATATTAAAAGTCATTTGCCGCGCTCGACTGAAGTAAATGAAGATTCATCGATTTGTACAACGTGTTACCTGGTATCTTCTAAACATCAGAAAATTGAAAGCGAAGTGTCACCCGTGACTGAATCATCAAATTCACCTATCACCCCGGAGACATTATCAACACAAGTGACGAGAATATTTCGAGTAAGAGTGAAAGTGAGGAGTGCCAAATAAAAAGTGCTATCGCTCGTGAAAAACTTAATAAAATATTACCAGACATTGGCATGTCTCCTATATATCCGAGTAAGTTGGAATCCCTCACTGACGCCATCATCAACATCTTCGGTATCTGGTATCGAGCCTCTTTTGACTCACTCAGCGGAAAATCATCATAAGGCACGCCTTTATGATGAATTCATGGATCAACTAAAAGCCAAATTTCAACAGTTGGAAAAAAATTGTGATGAAATACAGTTACTGTCTACATTGCCGAAATCACTAACAATACAAGAAATCCAGGAAGAATTTAACACAACGCAGTATATGGTACGAACAGCGAAAAATATTCAAAACAAGAATGGGTCACTGAGCCTTCCAGCTGGCAAACGAATAAGTGATGAACTCAGATACTCAGTGATAGAATATTATAATGATGATGATGTTAGTCGTATAATGCCTGAGAAAAACGATTGTATAACTATTGAAAAAGTTAAACTTCAGAAACGTCTAATGATGTGCACATTAAAGGAGTGCTATGAGGGGTACAAAATCAAATATAAGGATGATGAGTCAAAAAAATAGGCTTTTCCAAATTTTCTCTGCTTCGTAATAAATACTGCGTGCAACCAGAAAGCAGCGGAACACATACAGTTTGTGTTTGTATAATACGCCAAAATATCAAATTAATTATTTATGGAACCAGGATGGAAACTGTCACCAATGGAATAATTTTGCTAAATAAACACGCGTAGACGCATAACGCTGAAAGGAAGTTAAAAATGATCAAACCTAGGGTGATGTAATTTATGAACGATTTGTGAACTGAATAATTCTAAACAGTTACTTTATCAAGTTGATCGTAAAAATAGTTGAAAATAAAAAATACCACATTGACTTTGATTTTAAAAGAAAAAATGGGTAGATCTTCATGAGTATGAAGATCTACCCATTCGACGTCTATTGCAAGAAAACAAAAAATAACACAAGTACAATTTTTTGGTGTGTTCAATAGAATTAAATGAGGAAAAATTTAAAAAAAAAAAAAAAAAATAGGTTTTGAGAAAATTCTAAAATACTATTTTGGCGGCCACTTTGAATAGGAAGAGTTGAAACACGGTACCAATTTTATAATTTTTTTAGAATCCCTATTCATTTATCTTTAACATGAGCCTTCGTTTATAAGTATCGGATAATTAGTTTTCGTTTTATAGCCATATATACAACATCATGTTCATCATTTTTATCAAAATTTGACATCCTGTATCTTTAACAACAACAACAACAACAACAAAAAAAATTTCCGCAATTTTTTTTTTAATCAAGACTATACATTGAAAATATAAAAAACATGAAATTCAAACATGACTTCCAAAAATTTGTGATTTCAGGAATTTTTCACCATTTTTAAATGAATTTTTTAAATTTTGTTTATGTTATTTTATGTTATATTTTTATGTATTTAAACCTCTATTTTTGTTTGTGTACTACTATAATAAGAATAAATTTAGACAAATAAAATTGAATTTTTTCTAGATGCTATTTAATTTTTTTCTATGTGAAATTTTCTTACACTGATGTGCCCAATGTTCCCAAATGGGGATCAATAAAAAAAGTTCAACAAAAGCTAGACAATCATATTTTTTTCATAAAAATGTTTTTAGTTGTTGTTTTTATATACAATCTATGTATTAACCGCGAATTTGTTTAAAAAAAAAAGTTGGTCTCAAATGGGTTAACATTATTTGAAGCATTTTGCAGTTAACTTCAAAAAACCGAAAGAAATTATTATAATATATTAATATTTACCGTATCATTAATCAATATTCACTAACTCGAATATAGGGGTTAATAAAAGTTGTAAAAAAATAACTAGAAAATCGGTATCAGAATCAGAATAGTAACACAAGCTACACGCCGAACGACGTGGGACGAATTATTGAAATCAAATGAGATAACCGAGAGAAATCAAAATTCAACCTCGGGTAAAATGAGTGGGGTAATAGACAAATTAGAAAAAATCATACCAAGCTCCAAAGGGAGGGAAGTCCCTCTTATTTGAAATTAGAAATAAATTTAATGAGAATTCTTAGGGCTACAATAGAAACACAACCTGAGGCATATGAATTATTAATTTGGGTTTATGTTAAATAAAAAAATTAGTGAGGACATCCCCACCTTGGGGTGTTCACAATTTAGAGAATATTGTATTATAATTAAATTAAGAATTCTTGAGACAAATTAGGCATGCCTAAAAGCCTAAATACAACCATGTGAACTAATAAGAACTATTTATTGGATTTTCTATTCTGGAGTTCCCCATCCAGGGGTGGAAACTATAAAGATGATTTCGTATTATGACCAAATATAAAATTAATAAAATTTTTTAACCAACTGAGATATCCCTAGAAATCTTAATATAACTTCAGGTATATGGCGGAGTGTTAGTTGTAGACCATTTCAGTTAGAAAATATATTCAGTTGCTGCCCACCCAGGGGAGCGAACAGTTAATAAGGTTTTGTATTATGACCAAATACAATAAAAATTCTTATGCCAACTAGGTATTCCTATAGAGATCTTACCACAACTTCAGATTTAGCATCATTCAAAAATACCACAAAAAATCCGTGGATTTATCCACCGTGTTTGATTTTAAGTTAAACGACATCATACACAACAGCTTGATCGCCGCTTTGAACGAAGATCGCGAATTTAAGCCAGAATGCAACATATATGAGAAAAGAGAACAAGCTCTACAAAATATTATGAATGAAAAAGAAAAGTGGAAAAAAGGTTTCAACCGACAGCATTCCGAAATAAAGAAGTACATTGAAGGAGATTTAATCGTCATCGAAAAAGAAAAGTCCTCACCGATGAATCATGAAAGTTAGATCCAAAATTCCATGGACCTTACAGTGTCAAAAGTTGTTGGAAACGACCGCTATGTGGTGGAGGACATCAAGGCAATGCAAATTAAATCTCAACTCTCTTGGTGCAGTTCTCCGCCTGAATTGGTTGGTATGGAAGAAGATAATTGTTCTAGTGATGACGAGTGGAACGAGGACGAACCAGTATCAGGTAGGGCCGAACTGTAACAAACTGATAAAAAAGCAATCGCTGATGACGGAAAATAAAACCATTAACATAGCATTCGCGAACGACGAAAAAATAAAGGAGAACAATCGAGGAGAATTCATTAATCCGCCCCGTAGCATTAACGTGTTTGCGACAGTAAAACTAAATAAATTGTGTTCCTTAAATATTCTTTAAAATAATTTAAGTTTTATATTTTTTTTTTCTCTCTGTTAGTTCTCTTATTTTTTCTTTTTTTATTTAATTCTTCAACTTTGACAATTTGACAGCTGTATGTGGCCCGCCACATGTTAGAAACCGTTCTTATTTATTTGTGTACGCACTGGGTCTATTCCGGCTTTCCCTGGTAATAGGGAAATGGGAAATATATTTTCATAGCATTTTTGCCCAAATTGTATTTTCCTTGCCTACTGGTTAAATGGGAAAATATTTTTCCCCAAAACAATTTTGTGAAACAAAAGTTTCCCAATTAACTATGTTTTGAAAATGTTTGCACTAAACTTATTCCATCAGTAGGCCAGAAAAATACAATTTGGAGAAAAATGCTATGAAAATATAGGGCCGCGGCGAAAAACAAAAAAATATTCTGTATCCAAAAACATTTGAAAGAAAAGAACTAAAATACAAATAAATCATCTGTTTGAGTGGTATTGCAACGCTTACTCGTACTAAATATTATTATTGAATTTAATTCAAAACCACGCGAACGAAGTTACGTAAAGAGTTCGATAAAACGTGCTGATTGATAATCTGTACCACCAGGCAGTATGGTTAAGGCCATCAAACTCTAGATCTCCGTGACTAGTTCTTTTAAAAGTCAAATCCATCCTCTCTGGTATTTCAGTTTCCCGACACATTTTACTTGTACACAATTTTAAGATAATGGGACGTCATACTTGTTGAAGGCTTCTTCTAGTTAGTTTTCCATTAAATCATAATGCATCGTTTATCAGAATGCAGATAGACAAGTTGTTTTCCTATTTATTATAAAAGACACACTTAAATTATTTTCTAAAGTTTTATCCATTTCTATTATCTTTTTTATAAATGCAGCTTTTTGATTGTCGGTATGTAACAACAACAAGTGGAATGTTTGAAGCAATTTGCAATCACATAAAATACGCAACAAACAAGGGGAATTTAAGTTAAATATTTATTCACATTTTGCATAGTAACATTAAAACCGTTACTGTTCTTTGTATTTTAGATCGGCCATTACAATATTTCCGCAGCGGACCGATGGTCGACACGATTTTCGTATATGGAATCCTCAATTAATATCGTACGCTGGCTATCGTAATAATGACGGCACCGTTATAGGCGATCCAATGAACGTTGAGTTTACAGATATTTGTTTGAAATTAGGCTGGAAAGGGAAACGAATGGGATATACTACCGCTTGTTTTATCCGCAAACGGACACGATCCAGATTATTTTGATTATCCGCCTGATTTAATATTGGAAGTGCCACTAGAACATCCCACCTATAAATGGTTTGCCGATTTTAAATTGAGATGGTATGCTCTACCCGCTGTATCTAATATGCTATTCGATTGTGGCGGTATACAATTCACGGCGACCGCATTTAGTGGTTGGTATATGGCCACCGAAATCGGTTGTCGTAACCTAGGGGACACAAATCGACGGAATTTAGTTGAAGTAAAAAAATTTGTTACTGTATCGATTTTGTACTATCGTATAATTTTTCATTATAGCCCTGTTGCATTAAAAATGGAGTTAGACACACGAACAACCACCTCATTGTGGAAGGATAAAGCACTTGTTGAAGTGAATATAGCTGTATTGTACTCATTCCAAAGTAAAAATATAACAATTGTTGATCACCATACAGCAAGTGCAAGTTTTATGAAACATTTTGAAAATGAAACGAAATTACGGTAATGCAGAAAAACTATTTTATTTTATTTTATGAAAATGAAAAAATTATTTTGTGTGCTTAAATTTTTTCAATAAAACAGGAATGGATGCCCGGCCGATTGGATATGGATTGTGCCACCAATGTCGAGTTCATTGACTCCAGTGTTTCACCAGGAAATGGCTTTGTACTTTTTGAAGCCGTCGTTTGAATATCAGGTATTTATAATTGATTAAAATTATTATATACACACAAAAGCGATGCAAATCGTTTTTTAAATCACCCCCTGTTATCAAAAACGACATAGATAAAAATAATCAGTTCACTGTTTTAGTAGTAATGCAAAATATTTATTCAGGTTATTCCCCAATAAATGCGATTTAAAAATAAAAAACACAAAATAATTTTTAAAAATACTTTTTATTTTTTTATAGAACCCTTTCAAAATGGATTTTTCGTACGAACTGGCATGTTTTCACTAATTCAACATTACCAGTATCTACAATATCACTGCTTTCTAAACTATTCCACCCGGCCATGTCACAACTCGTTTGCTCATAGTTTATTTGTATTTGGTATTGTTTATTTGGTTCGAGCACCAAACGTCCACGAAATTTTATCGGAAATGCATACTCATTTATCATTAATACGTTCGTTGTTATTCGATTTATTAAATCACCATTTTCATCCAAAAGTTGAACATGACATTTACGCTTTATTCGCGTAGCGCCAATCCACATTCCGAGAATTTCGATTGGTTCTTTTGTATTAAAAATCACATTAAATATTTTTTCACCTTGCACATAATTGTACTTGGCTACGTGCCATACTTTTTTCGTAAATTTTTCCATGGTAAAACCATAATTACACATGTCGTTGGCAAATGGCCTCGTTATAATGTTAAACAGTGCACCAACTTCAGAGTCTTCGAAGAAGAAAGGATACAAATTCGTAAAACTGGTTAACTCGGCCACCGTCATTGAGGTAAATTTTATTTTCTTTGCTGTCTCACCAAAAAAATCTCGTATGTGATTATTGTCTTCTTGATACTCGGCACATTTATTTTCACCCCACTTCATAACCGAATGTATAATCGGGTATACAATTGCATCGTTGTATAGCACATTTATATCCAACAATTCATGAACTGATTTTAAACTCAATTGCAAAAAATCGTCTAAATCCAAATGAAATTTTAACAATTCGGCTATGGCACACTTGTAATGTTCACTCATAAAACGATAGTTTAGATTCACAAAAAACTCAAAATGTCTTAATGTGTTACGCACCGTTGTATTGCGACATATGCAGGCCAACACATTTTGCTCTAAATCGAGTGTTTCGTATTTTAACGCCAATTTCAACAAATCAGAACAATTATCGTACCGTATCAGGTGCACATCATCGGTATACAAGTATTTTATAAAACTGTACACTGTATCATATTCCTCGTTAAGTAACGGAATCAATTTTTGTTCATTTAGCGTTTGGTGAAACAGAGCCTCAAACACTGGACTAGCAAGCGATAACACTAAACTGTGACCGTAAATTTTACGATCTCCGTTTACGAGAAATTGAACATCCGAAAATTTTTCATTATTAAACAGATAAGTAAATTTCTCGCCCGATTGTCTTCTTTCGTCCATTTTTCTTTGGTTTGCGCGTCCAAAACTCGCGATCACTTGAAAAATACTAAATTTTTCTGTCTGATTCTATAAAAAGCAAAATATTTTTTTTTGTACTGATTAGTCATATGGTATGCTAGTTAGATTATTTATTTAAATGTGCAGAATCGTTTTTACTGTCGTTTTCGTTGTAGATCGTTTTTATATAAATAATTTTGATAAGATACAGAACATACTCGGTAAATACGGTGTGAAACAGCACATAACTTTCCAATTACTCCGTATATAATGGTACACTTTGTGGCGAATGCCGGAATGTTTCTAAGTCTAGTTCGTACCCCTGACGTTAATTAATGTACACGATGAATTATTTTAAATACTGGAATACCAGTTTTGATCGGTTTCTCTCTTTGAACGAAAAATACATTTTGTGATGAATCCGTTAGATTAAATACTAAACACAAATTAACGTAGAAGTACAACGAGGTACATTATAATCATTATTGTTTGACCATTGTACTAGTGATTACCAACAAAAAAAAAAAAAATTAAAGAAAATCGGTGAAAGCTCCATATATAACATACGCGTAAGTGTCAAGTGAAACCTTCTGTTTGTATAAGTCGAACCGGACGATATACATATAACGATTTTTGTCTAGTTATTTCGGAAGACGTAAGCGAACATCAAGTTGGCGAAATTATTATGTTTGAAAATATAGAGGTTCGGAGCTTGTCTGATATTAAAATGTGCATATATTTTAATTTAGATACAGCTGATCTAAAGGGTACGGTGTGAGTTACTGTATGTATACCACACCACTCGACGAACCTTAAGGTGATCCATACGACTTTTGTCAACAATTTTTTTCTTATTGATTGGATCAACATATACCGGTATTAAGTAAAGGAGCCATTTCCTAAATTTTTTCATCTCGATTTTTGGTCGAAGAAATTATCTGCTGGATTGAGTATAGACGCAAACTGGCTCAAATATAGTGCAATCGTGCATTTGTTAGGGTTACTAACTAAACAAATTGTTTGTAAAGTTGTTTGTAAACTAAAGCGGACTCTTAAATTCGCTTGTGCCTATACTAGAGATAATCGTGTGGAGTGGCATATACGGCCAGATAGGCCTGGGCCACACCAAGATACCATGATAACCATTGGTCCATATCATCATTTAGGGGGTATTTTGTGGTATGACCTCGCCTGTGTCGCCCCGCTGACCATAGCTTAGCCCAGCTATTTAAATAGACAGGCGCCTAGTCACTATTTGAACAACGGTTAGTTGAAGCTTAAGTTTACCCCAATAACTTGACAGCATGTTATACGATTAAAAAATATAAACTTATTGATGCTTTCGAACTCTAAGGTAGTTTAGGAAAGCAAATTATGAATGCAAAACAATTCAATTGATCAACAATTCAATTATTGTAGTTTTAATCAAATCTGAACCCCAAATCCCCAAAAGAGTTTCTTGAAACTTTTTGCATAGCTTAAACTGACCAATTTATATCTACAAATATTCGCTTATTAATGACTTCAAATTCTAAGATAGTTTGGGAATGCAAAGTTATGAATGCAAATAAAATCAAATATTTCACGAGTACACAATAAAAAATGTAACTGTGTAGCTGAGACAATATTTCGGATATGCTTCTTTTCAAGTTTTGTAAGCGCAGTTAATAATTTTCAGCACGATAAATAATTTAACCATACTACGTTAACTATACTGTATGTTATACTAACGCTGTGTGCCAAAATTAAAGTAAAAGTCAATTTTTCGGTAAATTCAATTATTTTTCACAAATTCTATGACAAACTGATCGAAAAATCTTTCCTAAAACCGGTTTTTACCGTAGGAAACGATTTACCTTAGGTTTGACATACATGCTTATGTTAATTTCGATTGATATTTTCATACTCTAAAAATAGTACCCTCATTTTGTATCAATGGGATATAAATGAACTAAACTGCTTTTAAATGTCAAAACAATATATTTGTTGTATCTCTGCTTTCTAGTCATGTCGATGATTGGCAATAGTTTGTTCCAAAATTCCTCATCAAATGAACCTGAGGAGAATGATGATGTTGATATGAAGTAAATATCATTTAAAATTTTCTCCATAACGTAATACTCGAATTAAAGTTATTATCCCGATTGTTTGAATTGCGTATGACAACAACAAAAAATTGTTTACTCGATCAAAAAACCTGGAGAGAAAATTACCCTGTGTTTTGTTAAATTTTAATTCTTAGGCTGTGTGCCAAACTTAATCGTTTACTACGGTATATGCCGGTTTTAGTACAGATTTTTCGATCAGTTTGCCATTTGAAAAATAATTGAATTTGCCGAAAAATTTACTTAAAATTGGCTTTCACCTTAAGTTTGGCACACAGCCTTAGCTGTATTTTTTGTTTTAGGAAAAACTTCATATTACTATATAGGACTGTGAAGTTTTTGCTAACATATTCCTAATTTTTGTTTTTTTGTTTTCTAGGAACGGTTTAGGAAAAGTTCACGCGCTAGATGCGTTATAGGCACAAGGCGAATTTAAGAGTCCGCTTTAGTTCGAAATATTCATTATTTTGTGAATTTCTCGTAGAAAGGGTTAAAAAATTATGCTTTATGGTCATAATATAGACCAATGGTTATTGTTATGTTTTTATTTATAATATTTTTATTGTGTACAGAAATAAATTATAATGTTGTTTGTTAGATGATTTTTATTGAACTGTGTTTATCTAAAATTTTAGGTTATATATATAATAATGACAAGAAGTGAGTTGTGTGTGTGTGTGTGTGTAGAAAATGGTTTTGTTGCCAAATCAGTTGATATTGTACATGTATAAGTGTGTACCGTCATTACATTCCTCCTCGCCAAAATTGACTACAATGGTGAGAATCTGACTGTAGGTTTCCGGATACGAGATGATCGTCGAGGTACCACACAGCTTTCAGTCTCTCACATTGTACGACGCAAGATTGATCTCGGTTGTCTTGGCACCTCTACTTCGCTGTTAGTGTTCAAACTTCGATTTAAAATATCTGCTACCTCAAAATGATCCATTTCTGCTTGTCGTGCTCTGACATGATTTTGATGTCTCTTCACCTGTCCCATTTCTGTGTTGACCATGTATAACATTCGACCTATCACTTTCTCAACTGTGCCTGCCAACCATTTCGGACCTCTTGAATAATTCTTAATATAAATAGGTTGCTCAACCCGCAACTTTGTAGTTGTTTTCCATTTCTGATTTCTCGAACTCGGGACCGTAAGAGTGAGTTGTGTTTTGGGTTGCCTGCCGTGTAAAAGTTCGCTTGGTGATTTACCGCATGCTCCAGAAGATGCACGATACGTACTCAAAAACGTCAGCAGTGCATGACATATTGATTTGTCATCTTTCAATACTTTGGTTAAAGCGATCTTAAAAGTTCTTACGAACCTTTTGGCTTCACCGTTTGACGCTGGATGAAAAGGTGCAGTAGTCAGGTGTTCGATACCATTTGACTCACAATACTCAGCAAACTGTTGTGATGTAAAGGCTGAACCATTATCGCTGACTATTGCATCAGGTAAGCCCTCTGATGCAAAAATACCCGTCAACACTCGAATAGTTGACTCCGCAATAATATCTCCTACCTTAACGACATAAGGATACTTTGAATAACTATCCACACAAATTAGCCACATACAATTTCGAAAAGGTCCAGCAAAATCAATGTGGATACGTCCCCATGGCTTTGTTGCACTAGGCCAGTTTTGGTATTGTTTTGGTGGGTTGGAAAACTCTTCTTGACACGTCTTACAAGACTTGACTACAAGCTCAATGTCTTTATCAATGTTCGGCCACCAACAATATCGACGAGCAAGTTGTTTCATTCTTACTATGCCCCAATGTTCCACATAGAGTAACTTTAATACATCAGCACGCAGACTTCTTGGAATAACTACTCTCGTATGTTCAGTCTGCAATAACAAAACATTATAAAAACATGTAAATGCATTTTTTCTTACCGCGAACAGCTGCAAGTCGCGGTCCACATTCTCTGGCCATCCATTCTTTGTAAACTCTAAAACTTGAGACAATTGTTTATCTGTTTTCGTTGCTTCACTGATTTTCTTGCTGTCAATCGGGAAATGTGACACTCCCTCTTCATACATGTGATCAACTTCGAAAGCACTTTCCTCCTCTTGATCGAATTGCTTGTCTGGTCCCATTGGTAAACGCGAAAGAGCATCGGCATTTCCATGTTTTTCTGTGGGCTTGTATTGTATCGTATATGTGTAACCCATTAGAAAAATTGCCCATTCATCACTGGTAAGCCTTTTTCAGGGTGGAATAGTGAAACGAGAGGATTATGATCGGTTATCAACACAAATTTACGGCCATACAGGTATTGATGAAATTTACGGCATCCAAAGACAATAGACAGCGCTTTCTTCTCGATCTGACTATACCTACGTTGATGTTCATCAAGCGTCTTTGACGAAAATGCTATTGGACGCTCGGAACCGTCTGGATAAATATGCGATAAAACTGCACCTATTCCATGACTAGATGCGCCTGTAGCCAGAACCAACGGGTAATTTGAGTGATAATGTACCAACATCGTAGCATCTAACAAACACTTCTTTATTGTTTCAAACGCTTTTTCTTGTATGTCTGTCCACTTGAAAACGGTATTCTTCTTCCTACCGTTTACGCATTTAAGGGTGATGCGATTTGAGAAAAGTTGTTGATAATCCTGTTGTAATAATTTACTTTCCCCAAAAATGCAGCTAGCTCTTTGATACCCTTTGGCCTAGGCATATTTCTAATAGCCGTAATACGAGAATCAGCTGGTCGAATACCATTTTCATCCAAAATATATCCGAGGTACTGAACTTCACGCTGAAAAATTTACACTTCGCTCGATTGCATCGAAGGTTGGCCTCAGCCAATCGCTTTAAAACTACTTCCAAGTTAGCCATGTGTTCTTCTTGTGTTCTTCCCGTAACTATAATGTTATCCTGATATGTTGTTACATGATTCAGACCTGCAATTAACTGCTCAATAAAACGTTGATATATGGTAGGAGCGCTGGCGATACCAAAAGGTAATCTCTGGTACTGGAACAAACCAAACTGTGTTGTTATTACTGCAAGCTTCTTCGACTCGTCGTCGAGTTCTAATTGGAGATAGGCATCTCTCAAGTCAATTTTCGAAAATCTTTGACCTCCTTGTAAACGATGAAATAGGTCCTCCACTCTAGGAATCGGGTATTGCTCAATATTGAGATGAGGATTTACTGTGACTTTGAAATCACCACAAAGTCTGATTTTATTCTGTGGTTTGCTAACTATAACAATGGGTGTTGCCCACTCACTAAATGTAACTGATTTCAGTACACCAATTGACATGAGTCTAGTAATCTCTTATTTAACCTTTGGTTGTTGTTCGAACGGTATTGGTCGAGATTTGAACGGTCGAGGTCGACTATTTTCCTTCAGTGACAAATGCGCTTTAAAATTCGTACAGTGTCCCAGAGTGCTATCAAAAATGATGCTATACTTGGAACACAAGGCGTCGATTTGTGCATTACACTCATCCGATATGTTGAATAATTGTTCACAATTGAATTTATCATTCGTAATTCGAAATCCAAAAACATTGAACAAGTTCATTCCCAATATGTTTGCTCCTTCTGTAGCTGTGACAAGCAATGGTAAATTCGCGCACTTGTTATCACATTTGACGTTTACGTTTAACCTTCCACGTATTGGCACTACAACATCACCATACGCCTTCAAGGTTGTTGGAATTGAACTTAACTTTGGTTTGCCAAGTTCAAAATATCCCGCGTTTCCAACTAATGATATGGTAGCTGCCGTATCGAATAAAAATTTTAAAATTCGGCCATTAATCTCCAAAGTGATAAAAATTTTCTTGCCGACGTGTTCTAACAGTGCATTCAATAAGTCCACACAGTTAAATGAAGGCCATAAACCCACACTTGAAACTTCTAATGAAGTACTCCTACATTCGCCTATCTGTCCATTTACCATTAACTCAACTGTCGGTTGCTCGTTTGAAAATCCGACATCATTGGACCTTGACAATTGGTGGTTCTCCAATACATTAACGTTGGAGGCTTCATCTAACGTTGGGTTTCTATGACGACTACGTGATTTCCTCTGAAATTGGCGGTTTACCGTTTTTCGTTGGCTTTGGAATAAAGTGTTGCTTCTGCAAACTGAAGCAATGTGTCCTGTTTTCCCACAATTATGACAATTTGCGGTTAAAAACTTGCATTTCTCTCGTTCATGGTAGCTGAAACACCCAGGATAGGATCGCAGTTTTGGACGTGATGATGCCCGATTCCGTCTGAACTGTGTACGACTCCGGCTCCTTCCACCATAATGCACCATATTAGCATTTACTTCATGAAGAAATTTTTGACTGTTGTCACTTTTCAATACATCGATTGCGTGATGTTAAAATTACCAAAAGTAGCCTTAGCTCTGAATAAGTGGATTTCCGATAACCACTGGTTAAACCAATGATTTATCTACTTTTAAAAATACGGGCCCTAATATACTACAATGAACAACAAAGTTAAAAATTGTCAAAAGTCTGTCAGACCGAAGGCTCTTTGTGTATTCCAGGCAATGTGACTCCAGTCAAAAATAAAATTAGTAATGAATTAATGATGAATCGCTCGGTCAAATGTAAATGTATTTTTATTTGTTAAAACATGAAGCTGAACAGAGCCCCAATGTGAGGCCATTATATTTGTATGCCGACCTTGCTGGGTACAGTATTTGATTAGAAGATGTATGTTAGCCCAAATATTTATGAAGCAGTCGTATTGCAAAATGGTTTATGTGCGATGGGAATGGGATTGTTAAATGATTTTTCGTTAAAGCGGTCAATAGAGATAGAACTAGACCATTTCTAAACCGATTTTGTTGAAATTCTACACATGCGATGAAAATTGATTTCTAAAATGATTTTTTGATAAAGTTTTGAAATATGGCCAAAATATGGAATAGCTATTTCATCGACTTTTTAAATTGGGAAAACCGGGATCGGGGTATTTGCCTGCAAGACAAAATCTTGTTTTGCATGCAATCTTGTTTTTGAATTCTTCCCGTATGAAATCGTTTACCACAATTTTTTTGGACAAAATCTTGTTTTCTAAAATTTTGTTTTCAGAAATAATTATTTTGATTATTTTATAATGAAATAATGAATATTTAGTGAAATAGTTTTTTTGGAACTACAAAATGTTGCAAGTACAAAATCTTGCAATTACAAAGTCTGGCATAACAAAATAGTGCAATTATTTTTCTGTTTAGTAGGTGTCATTAATAGATTCTATATAATCCGCTCCTACGTGCGGCACGCAGTACGACATATTTGCTGATCCTGGCTTCTACATCCCTCGAAGTTCTAATCTAAAGCCCCAAAAAATATGGTTTTCAAAATCAAGACTTCTAGAAGAATAGTTTTATAGAAGACAAGAAAACCGGGATTTTGAAAACCGGTATTTCGCAAACCGGGATTTGAAAAATCTGGATTTTTAAAACCGGGATTTTCAAAACCGGAATTTTGAAACCGGAACTTCGTAGTAGATACACCCAACTTGTGCAATTCTCAACCGACCAATGTCACATTTGAATTATTTTAACATTTTTCACGATTTACATTTTAACATTTTTTACGAATTTTCGGAATTTTGCCATGCTTAATAGAAATTGGCCATTCCTCAAACAATAATTGACAAATTTGGTATGCAGAATTGGTTTAAGATTCTAACTTGAATTTTGAAGGAAGATTTGGAAGGGAACGTTTAATCAGCATAATAATATTTGCAACATTTCGTAAAAATTCTTATGAATAAATAAAATTCAGTTTAATTTTTCTGTGATCACAAGCGAATTTATAATTAAGAAATTTCTGATTAAGTTTTCATTTACGATTTATTGTAATTTGGTAAAAGTTTCAGTTCATATTTATTTTTAATTGTTCCATAAACAAGTTTGAGTGTATATGTATACGTATCTTTCTAGGGGAAGGGTTCGGTATTTCCAAAAATACCAACCACGTTTGCAGAACCACGAAGCGGTATTTAATCTGGCAATAAACTGGAATCGTAAATGAAAACTTAATCAGAAATTTCTTAATTATAAATTCCAAAATAATTCCCAAAAACAAAATATCTTTACAAAGGCTGCGGGCCAATAGTCGGGTAAATCGTTTATTATGGTAAACATCGGATTTAGAACGGATTTAGAACATATTTTGAAGTTTCTTTGCCGCGGGCCAATAGTCGGGTAAAAGTCAATTTTAAGTAAATTTTTCGGTAAATTCATTTATTTTGCAAAAACTCTATGGCAAACTGATCGAAAAATCTCTCCTAAAACCGGTTTTACCGTATAACGATGTACCTTAAGTTTGGCACACAGCCTTTGTAAAGAAATTTTGTTTTTTTGGGAATTATTTTGGATTTTTTGATTGGAATTTTAATTTGACCAGAATTTGTTAAGAAATTGCCTAGGTACGTTCAGTATATAGGCAATTTAAAACTAGATTGGGATTTTAACATGAATTTTGAACGAAGTTCTGGAATTAAAACCAATTATATTCAAATTTGGTATTCAGAAGCTGATTTCGATTCTAAAATGAATTTCGAACAAAGTTCTAGAATTCGACAACGCTGAATAGAACTACATAGGCAACTGATTCCTTTACTATATAATAGTCCAATTTGTTTTGTATAGCAGGATTTGAAATCTAACATTAATTTGGAATGAAGTTTGAATTTTGACCATGTTGAAACATATTAATGATGTGCATATCAAATTTCACATTACATTAAAAAATGGCTGCCCTTTTGAACACTACCATAAAAAATATCTTTCGACTGGCCTACGATTGGCGCAAGCGGATATCATTTGATAACTTACTTTAATCACGTGAACGGTGTCCATTTTAGCCTATTTAAGGTGCACAATCAAAGGACGTAAAAAATTTTAGTACACAGTGGTCCTACAGAATCGCGTACGGATTGAACAAATTAGTATTATTCGTTCAAGTTGATACTAAAACCGATTGAATAGAAGATCATTTAAAATTGCATAAGAAAGATTAAATTTAAATTACGGGAGCAAGTGATTTTCCATCTACCGACATTTTTTTTTTTCAAGTAGCAGGTGACAAACTAGGAATCAAAATCCCGATATTCGCCTAAGGTAGTAGGAGAGAATAATATTACTTAATGAAGATAAAAAAGTTTATTTTGAAGACAATATACAAATCTGAAAACCATCAATCATTTCGTATTCTGACGTCATAATACCTGAAGCTGAATTTCACAGTTGTTGTAACATTTAAAGCGCGCTTATTAACACAATCATCATGCATTCAACAAATACTCTTTCAGCTTTAAAACATTTTTAATTTTTTTGCGAGAATGTTGTTATGTTTATTGTAAGCATTATTATTGCGAACATTCTTGTTGGATTACCGAGATAAGAATGATAAATGGCATAACATTAATTTTATATGTTGGTTTCTGTCTAATTTTCGTTTTTATTTTTAAAGGAAATTTAAGACTGGTGGATAATTTGATTTCGGTCGGCCTTTTTTTTACATGGAAGCAGAATGTGTATATATACGTCCGATGTCTTTGTCCACCATAGAGCAACATGATTAATTGGACCCAAGAAGCAAATGCATTTTCTCGTAAAGCAACAATGTTTTGAATAACATCTGTTCGCGCATAAAATCCAATTTTGGTTTTAATGTCTTTTTAAAAGTAAATTGTATTTTTTATTTGTTTCATATTGTTGTATTATTATGATTCAATTAAAAACACCTTCGTAAATACTTTTTTGTATTAAATGATATATTTGACACATTTTCTGTATTTAACAATTAAACTTACAAGTTTTACTCAGGTTGAATATCGTATTTCGGTTCGAGTAAACACATTTTTATTACAAAATATAATTTTATTTTATTATATTACATTTTTATTGATATCGATACAAAATCCATGTTAAGATAAGAAGGAAGAAGAAAAATTTGTCTCAATTTTATTTTATTTTTTTTTTGGTTTAGGTACGTTTTTGCAAAATTCAAGATAATTTTATCATGAAAATAAAAATAAATATTTTTTTTTTATTTTGTGTATTTTGAAAATCACGTTTTCAAATTCAATATTATGATGAATGTACGTACAAGTCAATAGTCGTAAAAATCAATCCGAAACAAATGTAAATCTTGATACAGTAAATCGTTTTATTTTGGGTATGGGTTAAAACATGAAACTGGGTGAAAATCTACTTAAGAGTATTTTGATAAAAATATAGATAAATCTAATTTATTTATTTTCAAGTATCGTATATCTATATATCACTATATCCTTACAAGTATAAGAGTATTATTAAGTTATCCGTATTAAAATAGCATATTGCTTGCTATTTTCACATTTCCTAAAATAAATATGATGCAATTTACTTTAATTCATTGGATTACCTTTGCAATTGATATTCTATGAAATAGGCTAAATGTGTTAATTAAGAGAGGTTATGTTCCTGCTATGCCAGTTTCAAAACTTTTAAACAAATTTGATGCTCTAATATTAATGTACATTATTGTGGTACTGAGAAGAACTAGAGGCCTAACGCTTAAAAAAAAAAAAAGAGTGAGTCCATTAGTACTCTCAAAGAGATGTGTAAACATGGCATATGTATATAGTGCGTGTGTATGGTTTACTTTGAAGGAAGAAGAAATGAAATTTTACTAACCAGATTTTTTCATTCATTTATTACCATCAAATTGGTCTATTACTCTTTCGGTATAACCAACACAATTGGCTTATGGTAGCTGCAAGCATCAAAGACGTGGTCCCATATCTCGTAGTACATATATCTTATATTTCTCACATATCTCGTAGAAGATATATTTCGATCTGAGTTCTTGTGCAAATCGAATTCGTATCGCAGGAAGTTTATAAGTGATTCATCACTGATCTTAAGGAGCAGCAAAATGAAATCCCTGCTCATAATCATCGGCGAAAGATGTTAGTCTCCTTGAAGAATTTTTGAAATTCTTTCAGAATATGGAGCAAGGACGAAATGTATGTACTTGATTATGTGTTCGACAGCTTTATTCGGCGAGGTGTATACAACTACCAAAAGCATCTTATATCGCCAATGGGTTGTGTTGTTACGCTCATACCAGTTGTTTGTCCAACGATGATTTCCTTATGCGAGGTGACAGTATGAGTTCTACTTGAATTTTTATATACTGCTACTCCAGTCACCCGCTGACTATTTCTCTTAAACTGAAAGCAGCATTGAAAATTAGGAAAATTGAACATGCAGGTCATTCTAGGAGAGCAAAAGAATTGAGCATCCCTGCGTGACCGTATCAGTTAGGTCGAGGTGAAGCGACCTGAGATTCTGGCAGTTAAATGTTAAAAACCAGACGTCATTATTATCTCGTACAAAATTCACCATTACATCCAGAGCTATACTTAGCAGTCTTGTGGTGAGGCGCGTTAACTCATTTTGAAGAGGACCAATTGAAGTTGCATTTTTACGTTCGACAGACACAATCATTGTTAGCCGACATGATGAACTGCTCTACGAGATCGTGATAAAGCCACATACACAAGTTGTTGACTGTGTTTTTTATCGTAAGAGTGTACTATCTAGGTACCACTCTCTATAGTGCATAAATTGTGGTGGCACACGCTATTTAAAATTTTTTTATTTTTCCTGTTCGCTGAAAATGTCGATTCGTCGTTTCTATTTAATTTTATAAATGTTTCTTTGTTTTCTTTCCATACTATTTATATATACACATACACTCAGACTATGTATGTATATAGTAGAAAATTTATATATGTATTTTGTTGTTTTTGTTCTTTTTTTATTATTTTATATTTTGTTTCTTTTTTTCAATGAAGATATTTAAACGTAGTACGTCATTTCTGTTCGTTTCATTTGAAAGTTTACTACCATACAAAAATTTTTGGCATACGCGCGTAAAGATGTTTACACATCAAAAATGTCAATGTTTTAATAATAACCATACGCTGAAATACTGTCGGAATCTAGGGGCAAAAGATCCATTGGAATGCATCACGCTCAAGCAGACACTGCCTATAAAAATATTATCACAAAATGCAATAATCATACAAGTGGCACATCTGTAACTAAAAAGGGAGAAAATATGATAAAGAGCTACTTAGATTATAAAGACAATGCTAAAAACTAATAGAAAAAAAAGGTTACTGTGCGTTTCGACTTGGGATGCTTTGCAAATATTTGCAATGTGTTTTAAATTTTTTTACACATTCAAAAAAAATAAATATCGATATATAGATTTTATCACTCACACGCACAAAAATTTACAAAGCGATTTGCAATAAAAAGTAGTTCTACATAGAACTTTTCTATAAGCAAATTTTTAATTTACAACAAAAATGTATAATTTCCCTAATTTTGTTTAACCCTGCATCAAGCACTAGCAGTCAGAAAAATAATTTGTTGTCATTAAAGGTATAAACAAAACAAGAGCGACAACGACAAGCGACATCGCCTGTCAAATTAGAATACACGGAAACCATATGCTGCTCACAGAACCAATGTCGGCGACGACGACGACATTATCGCCGAACTGTATTTAGAATGTATTTCTAATTTTGTCGCCAGCGCTGCAATGTTACCAACTGATTTTTATCTCTTTATGTTGGTAGTTACAAATTTTTGGCTGTCAATTTTTTCTTAACCTAAGTTTTCGCACTACAATAAAAATCGCTCTGTTTATTTTTAATAAATCATCATGTCATTTGACGAAAAATTAATAGAGCTTGTAAGAGGACAATCTATCATTTATGATTTAAAGCATCTACATTATCGACGGACCGATTTAAAAACAAAAATTTGGCGAGAAATTGCTTTAAACCTGAAATCGACAGGTGAATATTTTTAATTATATCGTTATACAGAAATTAAAAATATTTTATTTTCAAAATATTTCAGAACATGAATGTAAGACTCGATGGAAGAGTTTGCGAGATGTCTATCGGCGAGCTCGTCGCCAGGTGCCTAATTCAGGAGATCTGCACCCAACCCAGATGATGTTGATACACAAAAAAAAGTGGAAGTACTTCGATTTGATGAGATTCTTGTACAACGTTGACGATCAAAGGCCGTAAGTTTAAATCATGCAATAGATTCCCATAAATAAATGAATAAAACTGTACATATTTTTAGCACAATTGGAAATTATCATAAAGAAAGTAGCGAGAGTTGCGACTTGTTTGAGACCTCTATTGAATATACAGATGTTGGTGATAATAGTACCAGTTTAAGCCTTAATGACGTAATTGGTACATCTACACCAGCTAAACAAGCGAAAATGTCTGCATCATCGAAAATTTTAAAAACTTATTGGATATTGCGACTAAATCAATTAGTGAAATAGACGAACCAGCCACTTCAACCTCTTTATTATTCTCATCATTGGCGATGAAAATACAAAACGCACAATTGCCTGTGGCAGTTGTTCATGAATGAGAGATGGATGTCTCTAACATTGTATATTCGAAACTATGGGAATACTATGATGATTAGCATTTCGCACTAATCATTCCAACTGGTTATGATTTTTTTTCTGAATTGAATTAATTATTGGCTGTTATTTTTTTTTTTTGAAAAAAAATAAATAATTTTTTTTAAGTAAATTTATCTCCTTTTTTTTACAATGTACTGTAAAAGCAAGCGGCAATGCTACATCTTAATATGTTTTATGTTTTAAACAATTTCTTTCATAAAATTTTCACAAAAAGTTGCTGTAGTTCTTCGCCCTCATCACGCCAGTTTCCAGCAATGATAACTCCCTGTGGCACTATTCTGGTTTTCCCTGGGAATAGGGAATTAGGAAAAATCTTTTCATAGTATTTTTGCCTAAATTGTATTTTTCTGGCCTACTCAGGAAATAAGTTTGGTGTAAATATTTTCGAAACAAAGTTAAATGGGAAAATATTTTTCCCTATAAAAATTTTGTGGAACAAAACTTTCCCAATACACTTTGTTTTGAAATTTTTTGCACCAAACTTATTTTCTCAGTAGTCCAGAAAAACACAATTTAGACAAAAATACTAAGAAAATATTTTTCCCAATTCCCTATTCCCAGGGAAAACCAGAATAGTGCCACTGTTGTTCATGATCTACGTACTCTGCTGGACAATACAACTCGCTCTTTTGTAAAATTAAAAAATTGTGCATGACGACGGTGGCCAGTATAATTTTTTCACAATTTTTTGGATGGAGATTTAATGTAGTGCCAAGAATTCGCCACCTATTTGCAAGTATACCGAAAGTATTTTCTATACGTATTCTTGCGCATGAGAGTTTTTTATTAAAGCATTCTTTATCGGCCGATAGACATTTCCCCGGAAATGGGCGCATTAAATTACGTTTTAATGGGAAAGCAGCATCACCGACAAAATAAAAAGGAAAATAGATCACGGAATTTGGTAGCATTCTACTCTGAGGGATCTCTAATGAGCCATCTGCCAATTGATTGCCAAAACCACTATTTTTAAATATTCCGGAGTCGCTCTGGCTTAAAAAGCTCCGACGTCGATCGCTGTGAATGAATAATTAGAATCGCATACAGCTAACAGAACGAGGCTATGATGCCCCTTATAATTGTAATATAAGGATCCTCTTTTAGGTGGGCATTTCACGTTAACGTGTTTGCCATCTAGAGCAGCTATGCAATTTGGCATTCCAGTCTTTATTTCAAAATCATCTGCAATTTTGATCCATTCCAACAAATTCGGTTTTGCTAAGTAAATTTCATTAAGGCCCCATATAGCGTCGCAGGTTTCTAGGATTATCTCGCGTACCGTCGAAACTCCCATTTTAAAGCTCCAAGCTAAAACTTGCATTGAACAACCATGCGCATGATACCTTGAAGGAGAGGAATTTTAGTAAGAAAATGAATTTTTTAAATTTTACAATGTTACTTACATTAGTGTAAGAGCTAACCTAGATTCGTCGCTTATTGGTTTCCGATGGGAGTACTTCTGCAAACGAGAACTGAGAAGGTTTAGCAAAACCTTAAAGTGATTGATACTCATCCTGGTAGCCTTTTGGAAATGTTCCGGATCATTTTGTTTCGTTGGCAAGAAGCCTTTGCAGAAAAAGCCATGTTGATCTCGGCTCAAATTCACTTTTCTGACCCACCAACGCCTACGACACAAAATTAATTTGTAATATTCATAACATAAAAGAACAATATAAATTGTTCTAATTTTATTAATTTTACTAAGTCCATGTTGCTGTACGTGATATTTAAGGTTAAGTTATTGTTTTTTATTCTGTTGTGTCGTCGATCGCTGATGCTCTATTGTGTTTACTAAGGCGACATCGCCGGCAGACAAATGTATTTTGTCGCTGTATCTTTGGTTCTGTTTATACCTTAAAAGAAGTTTGTTCAAAAAGTAAGTACATATATATCATTTTAATATTTGGTTTGTTTAACTTTATGCGAAATTCTATTTAAAAAAATCCAGCAAAAAAATTGATGTACAATTTTTTATCAATTTTTTTATGTACATCAATTTTCAAAAGATGTAAATTTTTTCGTAAATTATTTTTGATGGAGAAATACCAATACAAAATGAAACGTCAATTTTTGTAGAAACATCAATTGGTGTGTTAAATTACTAATAAATTAAAGCATGTGTCTTAAACTTAATTGAAATATATTTTAATCGTTCATTAATAAAAATGTGACGATTATTGGTTCGGAAATATATACATATAATTAGTATAGTGGAGTACACA
The DNA here is from genome assembly GCA_932526605.1 of Nephrotoma flavescens. Lineage (NCBI taxonomy): Eukaryota > Metazoa > Arthropoda > Insecta > Diptera > Tipulidae > Nephrotoma > Nephrotoma flavescens. The sequence goes on along the minus strand of OW052220.1, from coordinate 210,571,737 downwards.
ATTGATGTCGTTTTGACGTGCCATTTCTAAACTTCAAAATCCTATTTAATATCTCCAATACATACATAAAACCACATCAATTTTAATTTTTTGTTCTATTTGAACCATAAATTTCCCATTGATTTGAAAAAGTATATAGAATTTGTTTAATCTAAAATTATTAAAAATATATACATACAACATAACACGATATTTTGATTTTTCAGATAACAAAAGATGATTAACAGTGATGAATATGAAGATTTGAAGATTCTCGATGACGACTTCGGTGGTGTTTCCTAGTCAACTAGGAGATATTTGCAGTATGAGGTTGAGGAGGTGGATGAGTTTGGTGAAGTTCTTGATGGGTGCGTAATAAATAATATTGAAAAAAAAAAATAGGATCGAACGTTCAACGAGTCGCTTACCATTCCAAGCAGATGTGTTGGATGCCGTGTTTGAATGCCCACCTTTATTTGATTATACTCCACCTATCAAGAGCCACTCACCATCCATAATCAATTCTATGTGGAATGAAGTCAAAGCCGGTTTAGAAAAAAATACCCTAGTCTAAGTTTAAGTATAGATTTATTAAAAACCATGTACAAAAATTTAAGAAATAGTTATACACGATACAAAACTGGTAAATATCGAGTCTTAACACATCGAAAAACTTCGGCTATTAGATGGAGTTTTACAAAAGCGCAAGTAATAAATGAGTGAGCTCATTTTATATTGAATTTTATTAAAATTATATAAATTTTTTTCAGATAAAAAAGTAGTTTGGACGTAGAAACATCTGAGACTTCGCCGCATTCATCTATAACAGCATCACTAATAAATAAAAACTTAGAAGATGTCGGTAACAAACATTAGAATTAATACAATTTTTCATATTCTTAAATCCAGTAAATGAATTTTTCAGATGATTGTAATATGATGCATCCTAGGAAAATGACACGAACAATAAGTTCTAGTAAATCAATTGTGCAAAGCCCATCCCCATCCGCTGGAGACTTTTTGGAACTGCTACAACAGCTAGTCGCCAATGTTTCAAACAGAAGTATTGCTCCAGCAAGTTAATTTATTTTTAAGAGCGTTAAACACACAAGAAAAGACATACATGAATGAAATAATGAAAAATAAAACAAATAATTTTTTTTTTATTTACTAAATATTATACACAGTTCCACTGTCAGATCCATCTGTCATAAAATGTTCTGCCAGAACATTTCGCACTTCCTTCGCTTCGAAAGAAGCATTATAGCTATACCTTGCTTCGAAATTTGCGGGAACATTTCTGTTGGCGTAAAGGTTAACATGGTTGTTTTTTAAAAATGAAAGTACCTCTTGTACTTCAAGCCGTATTCGGTGTTATTTATTAACAAAAATATATTTATTTGCAGTAATAAAAGTACAGAGAAAAATCTTCACATTTCTTTTGCCAATTTATTTGGCTCTTCACATTTCTTTTGCCAACTAGGTATATAAAATAATGTACATTGATTAATGTTTTAGGTTGTTGCTCGTTCTAATCAATGTTTAAATATGCTTTTTAGAATTCGTTGAAAAAACAATAAATCCACTTTTTTTGTTCGTAGAAGTTCGACTCCTTTTGTTATAATTTTTTATATTTTACTTCTATGCGCACAACGCGCGATTCACAATTTTGTTGATTTTCCAAAGTGAATGAATGCCACTGTCATTTAGTGTCGCTAACATTTCTCCCCTCTTAGTAAAGGCCTCCGATTACGATCCCTTATTGGCGACAAATTAGACGAATCTTTGTTTGATGACGGCATTCGTGATGCTGGTAAATTATTCGAACTTACATCGAATACCGCAACTTTTGCTACTGGTCTTGTGTATACTCTCTTTGAGGTTCTCACTACAACACTACGCACCTGTTGATCTGGTCCCATAATTGCATCTATGACAATTCCTCGCCTCCAACTATTTCGACGATCTTCATCCACTATCACCACCAGATCCCCCATTTTGATTAAATGACAGGCTAGTGCCATTTTGTTCATTTTGTAAGTGTTGGCAGATATTCGTTCACCCAACGTTTCCAGAATTTATCAGCAACCATCTGTGATATTCGCCATGACTTTCTAAGCAAAAGATCGCGATCATGAAATTGTCCAGGAGAAGGAAGTCCATTTGATGACCCGATTAGAAAATGGCTAGGTGTAAGCGCCTCATCGCATTCGCTGTCCAAAGGAATGTATGTTAATGGTCGAGCATTTATAATGTTTTCTATCTCGGTTAGAATTGTACATAAGAGCTCATCTGACGGCTTTCTGCATTGTAAAGCAGGGTATAAACAGTTTTTTACAGAGCGGATCATCCGCTCCCAGCTTCCACCCATATGCGGTGCAGCAAGTGTTATAAATTTCCATCTTATTGTGGGATTCTCTACAACTAATCGCTCAGTGTTTAGTATTTCGGCTTCCTTTTCTAGTTCATTTTTGAGGCCGACGAAATTTGTTCCATTATCGGAATATATTTCCAAAGGTTGTCCTCTTCTGGCTATAAATTTTCTTAGACACATTATGCTCAAGTCCGAACTTCGCCATTTCTAAATGGATTGCTCGTACCGTAAGGCATGTAAATAAAACACCCCATCGTTTTTCTGTTTTACGCCCATTCATTGTTTCCAGTGGTTCGAAGTAATCTACACCCGTAAAAGTAAACGGCCTAGTATTCGCTGCTAATCTGGCTGGTGGCAGCTGGCACATTTCCGGAACTATGGGTTTTCCTCGTTTATTCTTATACAGCTGGCAATATATTCGGCTAATCTGCTTGACCAGCGGCCGAAGTCTAGTAATATAGTACCGTTGACGGATTTCATTCACTACTGTTTCATTATTCATATGTAGGTACTTAATATGAACATTTAGCACTATTAGTATTGTAATATGGTGTCCATTCGGATGAATTGCTGGTCTTTTAACATCGATCGCAACACCCTCAATTTCGTCGATTCTCCCATGGATCCTTAGCACGCCTTTCTCGCAACGTTTTGACCTTGTGAAATATTATTTTTTTCTTCCTCGTACCTTTCCCATTGCGCTAATCGAATTAGGTTCGTTTCAGCCTCCAACAATTCGTCGAAGCTTAATGGCCCCGTTGATCGATCAAGTCCCTTGAGTTTTGCCCTGATGTTGTTGATGTACCGCAATACATATCCGTGAGCCCGTCTTAGTCTTTCCCATCGACTAAATCTATTGACATCTGGTATTGCAATGAACTTAGGAGTTCCAATTTGGTGTGTCAGTATATATCGGCATTCTTCGGTTGGTTCAATAAAGTTCGATATTATAAGTGTCTGTGGCCAGTTCTCTTAAGATTGAAGTAAAAACTGTGGTCCTGTGAACCATCGACTTTTTGAAGTTATCGTGCTTAAACCTTTCCATTTTGTTGCTTCGTCTGCTACATTCTCTTTGGTGGAACCCATCGCCACTCATCTGGTTCTAATGAATTCAATATCTCTGCGATACGCAGTGCAACGTATGTTTTATATTTTCTATGATCCGCTCGAATCCACCCAATAACTGTAGTTGAATCAACCCAAACCACGCATTTGTCAATTTTGATCATATGCTCCGCAATTATTGTGTTCTTCAAACGAACAGCAAGTACTGCAGCCTGAAGCTCTAATCGTGGAATTGACAGTGCTTTAAGCGGAGATACCTTTGTCTTCGCGCTCACCAAGTAGCATTGCACGTCCGCTGCTCTTTTCGTTCGAAAATAAGCTACCGATGCATATCCCTTTTTACTAGAATCTGCGAAAATATGTAGTTGAACAGATTCTATAACTGATGAAGGCAAAATTCTGGTGTAGCATCGTGGGATTTCGACTTTTTCTATTTCCGGCAGCAAATCAGCCACTTATCATATTCCTTGTCGAGAATCTCTTCATCCCAATCTATTTTTGATCGCCATATTTCCTGTATCAATATATTAGCGTAAGCCAAGAAATTTGCTATTAGGCCCATAGGATCGAATATGGACATGGCTTATACGTAGCACCAAACGTTTAGTGGGCTTTGCTCCCGATAATATTTCTTGACTGATTCCGTGATGGTTAATTGCATAACGAAAACAATCTTGGGTGATGTCCCACCACATTCCTAATACTTTTTCCTGATCGAGTCATAATGGAAAATCTTTTCGTTTCACTTTCCTGGCTCATCCAAAGCTGTGAAAACTTTTGTAGAATTTGATATCCAATTTCTGATCTCAAATCCAGCCTTTGAATGTACGTACTTAACTTCTCTCGACACTTTAATCGCTTCATCTTCTTCTTCGAAACTTTGAAACCAAACATCTACGTAGTGGTTTTTTAGTATTGCATTCGCCGCTGCCGAATATTGTTGCGCATGCTCAATAGCATTTATATTTTTTACGTATTGTGCTGATGACGGTGAACAAGACGATCCAAACGTCATTACTTGCATAATATATGTTTCTGGTTCTTCATCGTCATCAGAATCTCTCCAAAAGAAACGCTGTGAATCTTGATCCTGCCGGTTAATTCGAATTTGATGGAACATCTCTCGAATATCCCCACAAACTGCCACATGCCGTTTTCTGGCTCGATACAAAATTCTGAGTAGTAATGATAACTGGTCTGAACCTTTAAGCAGCATGGTATTGAGTGAAACCTCTTTCACCTTGGCTGCCGCATCCCAAACCATACGAAATTTATGTGGTTTGTTGGGATTATGTACTACGAAAGATGGGAAGATACCACGTTCTAGCCTTTTTCTTTTTTTCTACTCCTACTAGTTTGCGTGTGTAGCCCTTTGCCACATATTCCAGCAACTGTTTTTTCATGTTTTGCTTCACGTTTGGATTTATTTTCGCCTCTAAACATTTAAGTCTTTTCAAAGCCATCGGATAAGAGTCTGGAAATTCAATATAGTCGTATTTCCAACATGACCGTCGGAGATGACACTAATCGGTGGGTACCACCGTCCACCGTTCAACATCGACAAAACATTTTCGCTGCTGAAAAACTTCCATCTTACCTCAACCTCCGATCGAGAAACAACCACGAAACGGATAACAAACATAAACAATTAATAAATGTTTTTGCATATTTCCACATTTCCACTCCAACACTGACCTTTGCTATTAGGAAAACATCCGAAAGTGTTGGGTACTTGTGGGAGTCCTCAAGGTATTGGCCAGAAACTGAAAAAAATTTAAATGGCCACAGAAAATAAAAAAATTCAACTGAAAATTCTAATCGGTAAGTTTATTTCAAACTTCCCATTTAGTCTCATGACTTAAGCTATACAAAAATAACCGTCTTAAAACCGCTTAGTCCTGCATGAACATTCATGTAATTATGATCAAAATTCGCTTAAGAATCCCTAACCAAAGTTCATCATAATTCGTTAGGAACTGGCGGAGAAAGATGGAACATAGCAAAATTTCACAATTTCAAACACCGAGTTTCTTTACTTCGGAGGTCAATCAATTTATCATTTTAAGGAACATTTGTAAGATTTTATTCCGCCGGAGTGTTTTGAGCAAAATGAAAAAGGTGCAAAATAAATAAACAAAATAACAAATTATATTTTCTTTGAAAAATGCTTTAATGTTGCGACTATACGTGATGGAGAATAACTATGAGTTTGAAGAGATAGTAGAAGAAAAATTAGTAGTAAAAGAACCACGAAGAAATTAAAGAAATCAAAACGGGGATTGTCCATTTCCTGTGAATGTTCAGGAAATGGACAATCCCCGTTTTGATTTCTTTAATGTCTTCGTGGTTCTCTTACTACTAATTTTTCTGCATATTTCCGCATAGATGTTTATAAAAGTACACGTCAAATTGAAGAAAATACAAAACGAAATTCAACAGGTGCCCCCGAATGTTCGGGAGAATGAACAGAAAGAAGTTGCAACATGGCCGAAACAGTTATATTGATATAAGAAAAGCGCTAGATCAATAATACGAAATGACCACAAGCGAGAACTATATCGCATCAAAACCAAGGGTCACTACCAGCAGCTCGGAGAAAATATCCAAGGGTACGCATCAGAAATCAGGCGAATAGTTCGTTTAGCGTAGTCAAATCCGAGCGGTCGCTTTGTCACCGAAAACAAATTCCGCAAAAACTATTTTTGAAATTTGACCAAAGCGGGGTCACCATCTCCAACGCAGTGAAAATTAAAGTAAGACAAAGTATTTGCAAAGGACGAGTACCCAACTAAGGGGTCCAACGAGTCAGCTTAGAGGGGAAGAAGTTGTAAAAGTTGTAATTACTTTAAACGCAAGAGCAAATCATCCGACTGTCCGAAAATATCTCATTAGTAGAAACACATAACCATAGCCAACGAGTTGAAGTTGCACATAGCGGCGACACAGTAGATTTGTCCTTGGTTATAAAGTAGTGAGGATAAGAATTCGAAGTACAAGTTACCAACACGAAGTACTGGTCGTCAAAATTGACGATGAAGTCACTCTGATCGGGAAAGGGGGGGGGGGTCCTGAGATATGGTAATATTTGGTCGGACATTCAACTCAGGGGCTCAAATGTAACAACCATTAGGCTAGTAATAATTGTTCATCGAAAGAAGCTCGCCCAATAAAAAATATCTATTTTTTGAAAGATTGGAAATAAATCACGAAAGCGACCAGGATATTTGTGCTGATAATTTGTCAGATTATTCGTGTGATAGTAATATCGATAGGCAGAGTGAGGAGGTGAGTGACGATGAAGACATTATTCCACGACCTCGAAGTTTTATCCGAACATGAAGATGAATGGTCACCTATTAATAATTCTCCGACCTTAGAGAAGTTTTTAGGTCGCCCTGGGATAAACGTTGATACTGTTCCCGAATCCATTACCGACGCGTTGAACGTGTTTATTGGAGATGACTTGTTCACATATTTTGTAGAAGAATCGAATAGGTATTATTAAGAAAATATAAATAATTTCAAAATACCTCAAAAAAGTGTGAAATGGAAGGAAATCACGGTATTGGAAATGAAGAAACTTTTGGGACTAATTATTTTCATGGGGCAAGTTCGAAAAGATAGAAGAGATGAGTACTGGACCACAGATCCTTGCACAGAAAAGCCATTCTTTGCAAAAACAATGTCTAGAGATAGATTTCGGCAAATATGGAAGACTTGGCATTTCAACAATATCAACGATGAATCAGACCGATTGAATAAAATCAGACCAGTAATTGATTATGTTCTCAAAAAATTTGTGAACATATACAAACCTAAACAACAAGCATCCTTGAATGAAGGCATTATACCTTAGAGAGGACGGCTATTTTTGAGGACGGCATACTAGTGAGAATGCTATGTGAGAGCGATACAGGACACATAAGTAATCTTGCAATTTATTCTGGTCAGGGGTCACGATTGATAGAGACAATACAGACAGTTGTATCTCCATATCCAGATATGACTGGCACCATCTTGTTACGCGCATACCTTTTGGCAATACAGTTGGGATCACGTTACACGAATCAAAATGTAACGGACTTATCATGCCACGCGTAATCAGAAAATCTCCTTGAACTAAAACTGGGTTTTATAAGTTTAAGTGGCTGCAGCACGTTGCCTACTAGGCTTCAGCGGATGGGCGGGGTTTTTGCCACTAATTCAAGGAGCTTGAGGTGCTGCATAACAAAAAAAATTTATTCCATGATCAGAACAGAAGCAAACAAAATTTGGTTGAACTCTAATAAATGCGATTGACGAATAACACAAACACCCAAACTAACTTACCTCATTGTTTTAATACCCGACGACCTCCCAGAAGGTGAGTCGCGGGCGTCATACACCACCCGTGAAGCATAATATGATTTTTTTGACGCTTCCCACCCATTTGAAGTCACAGCACTACACTATCACTATCACTTTACTCGAAACTTAACATTGTATCATATGTATCACCAAAATTTGAGAAATGTTAAACAAAAATCGCATAACTGGAAATTTAACTGGAAAACACCGCAAACGAAATTCTCATATCACCAATATGTTTTTACCGAAAGCCAAAACGAAAATAGCAAAGAAAACGAAAGATGTATATATGTACATGAATTAATTTTAATTATTGCTAACACTGTACCATATTGAAAAAAAAAAACCATACTGAGTAACGACAAAATTCGCGAGGATTTTTCGAAAAGTCGCCCGCTCCCTCCATATCGCTGCGACGCGAAGCGCCCGACTACAATGTGTTAAGGAAGCAAGTTCATTGTTGAAGGAGTATTCAATACAAAACCTATTCATTGGGAGATGAAAACTTGTTTTCACTAGAGGTAAAGAGGTTTTCGGAAAGCCGTTAACATTGGCACTCTACTATTGTAGAAAACATAATTTCTGGCTCACAAATATCAGTAAGATACTCGAACTACTCGGCTTTTTAAGGACTCTAAATAAAACTAAGTGATATAGAATAAAGCTGAAAGCCCCTCTAAAAAGTATCAACTTGTGAAGTCGAGCGGAGAATAAAAGGTACAAATTATTTAAAAGAAAACAGAGACCTACAACAAAACGATATAAAATACCAAAAGGTCAGATTCCTCCTACAGGAACAAGCAATGCTAATTGGACAAGAAAGAAGGAACAAAAAGGGAACTTTCAATGGTTAACAAATAATAAACTGATGATATATAAGCAGATATTAACGCCGATATTGGAATATGATATTCAGATGATGAGTACTGATGAATGTTGTAAATACTCATCTGGTGGACCGTGCGATGGAAACAGTTTCCAAAGAGCTAAAAAACCGGCTCGAAACCATATTGAGAGGCTCTACTATTATCTAAACGGCGAAACCAGCTAAAGAAGACTAAAAGGGTGAAGGATAAAACCATCTAAGTTAGCTTTAGTACCAACGCAGGGCAAAACTAACTGTCGAAAAAATGTAGGAGAACCAATGGGGATATTCTAAAAATGTAACGAAGCAGCAATTGTATGTGAATAAAAATAGTTTTCGGACGAAACATTTCATGTTGATAAAACTCATGAACTCACATTGACCAACTGATTTTGAGTATTGATTCAGTAATCTCTTCACGATAAAACAGTCATTGCAATCTAACCTAAATAATTTGAATTTGGAGTTCTGCACTTGTGAATTTGTAAACCTAAAACCGTTAATCGATTTACACGAGTTTATAAAATCTAAAAACGTTAAATTATGAATATTTTTAGCTTACCGTCTTATCGATGTAAAATATTGTTCTAAAAAATCTTTCGCTTCTGTTAAAATAACATCCGGTTTACGTGGTTCACATCCTACGAGGCTCGTACTTATAACACTACCCAAACAAACATCACGCGTGCAATTGGTCGGCTGCAATAAAATAAAAAACAGAAAAATTTTACTTTGCGAATTTTTCTCGATGTAAAATAAAAAACGAAACAAAAATTAAACAAATTAGAAAATTTTATTGGATATTGTTTTTTCAAACTTCCTTCATTTCAGCTGTCACTTTTTATTCCGAATATTATATCGTATCGAAATATTATCAATTTTTTTTTTGATTGTGTTGTTCGTTTCCGATTTGTTGATGCTTGACCGGCGTTTGTAATTGGGAAAAATAAAAATTTTGTGTATGCGGAACCCATAAAATATTAATTAGTCCTTATTTACCTGTCCGTTTATCATATATTACGAGTGTATTGAAACCTATATACGTCTACAGTGGGAATATTTTCAATATGCAGGATTTATATTCGGCTGATCGAAGATTATTGGATTTTCCAACATACGAAGATTATTTGGATTCGTTTATGACAAAAGAGGATTTAAATTATTTACGGAGTACCGCACATGCTAGAACGATTGTTGAATTGGGATACAGGTTGAAATATACATAGATAAAAATGTTTTGAATAATTTTTGTTTAGCTGAAATCCCGATTTTAATTAATTTTCAGATCAACCAGTGAAACACTTAGTCGAAATGAATTTTATCGGCGTAAGGCTGCGGTTCATGAGTTTTTGTATCCAACAAAAAAACCGCACGTGCTGCTAAGCGATGGTTGCAAACTTGACGATCCGTTTTTACGGGCGTTAGCATTGCGGGAACGACCGAATCGTATTGGATTATTATCGGTAAGTCACTGCATATTACTCATTTATATATACATAAATATAATTATATTTCTTTGAACCATATCGTATCATTTTGTAAGACGATGTGATATATATAATCCAAAATATAATTAAAAAGTTTGTTATGCGAAATGACAAAACTCTTGTACTTGGAAGTTAAAAAGATAACAAATTTTTTAAGATTTTTTGGGGGATTTTGTTACATTATTTCAAATGCAAGTTACGTAAATAAAATTATAAAAATAATGTGAATGTGGGAAAGGTGGTGTCGTTGACATTGTTTAAAAAAAATCTATAATCTTAGATGGATTTTGAAAAATATTTCATTTTATATTATGTGTGCTACAAATCTTCGGGGGAATTGCAAAACATGATTCAAATCTGGTGAGCAATTAAATGGTACAATTGGTACAAAAAATTGACCTAACCTGTACTAAACTAACGAAACAACGTTTTCTAAGATTTTGTAATATATGTATTATAAACTATGATTAGATATTTGACGCTTTAGCCACCCCTATTAATAATTCACGGAAGTAAAATACTTATCAAATATAACAAAAAATGTGTATGGTGTCAAACCATAGTGGCGATCCTATAGGTGTTTATTGCTGATTCCTGCGGAGTAAGTGAAATCCAATATCAAAAGCATATTTGAATAACGAATCGTACTCCATAATTATGCGGAGTCGTTGAAGGTGTGAGGAAAGGATTAGTTAATCACAGAAACGACTATAGGGTGTCACGCAGCAAAGTCATTATCTCTGTTTTCGTAGATAGGATTTGTGGCTGCGGTGAGGTCTATACACTCTCTTGTAGCCCCCAAACTTATTGTCTTTTCCTTCACCACACTTTAATAAAATTCTTGTTGCGCATTTTATTTATTAATAAAGTTTCTCTTGATACCATCAGGTTCGGCTTTCTGCTGTACCGGTTGTAATTTTTGCATCCTTTCTCGCAGACGAAATGAATTCGTGCTCGTTGGTATTGTTAGTTGATGTGCTAAAAAAATCTCGAGGCAGTATACCAAATTGTTCCGCCTATATCAGGTTTAAAATCTGCTCTCATACCCAATAGGATGGTGGGTATAACTTCCACCCATTTTTCAGCTGATTTCCATTTTAACGCTGCTTATAAATCGCGATGCTATCTCGCTATTATCCTGGTCGCTCCTGAGTAATATGCCGTTGTTCTTATTCGTTCGTATCCAAATAGCTTTCCCAGTTCCTTAAAGAGTGGAGATTCGAACTGGCGTCTTTGATCCGTAATAATTTTTCGCGGCACTCCAAATCGATAAATCCAATTTTCATAAATTGCTTGTGCAATTTAGTGCTACACTTTCCGTTGTTATATCCGTCATTGGTGTTGCCTCTATCCATCGCGAAAATCGATCTATACCTGTTAGCAAGTAACTGTAACCTTGCGATCTAGGTAGTGCACGAGGTAGTGCTAGAGGGCTTTTCGTATGTCTCGATATGTTTACCTTTTGATTTTTTTATTGATCGCGGGCCACACATATTTCATATTCATCAAGGTAGTAGAAGCCTTTCCCACTGGATGGACTATATTGTGAAAATTGTTGAACCTCTCTAGTCGTAAGCTCTTCGGCAGATACGGTCGTATTCTGTTTTCTTTTACTTCGCAAAATACGTTTCTATCACTTCTATATGCTGCCCGGTGCATTATTGGTGTTAATTTCAAACTCATCTGGTTTTGTGAGTCCAAAATTAGTTTAAACTCGTCGTCTACCATTTGCAAATACGCTAATTCATCGAGGTCCACCAGCTTTGGAGTTGAAACTGTTTAGATCCGGGATAGAGCATCCGCTACGACATTATCTTTTCTCACGATATGTCGAATATCCGTTGAAAATTGTCCTATATATCCCAATTGGCAGAGTTGTCGTGGTGATGCTTTCTCCGACTTCTGCCGAAAGGCAAACGTTAACGGCTTATGATCCATGTATACTATAAAATTCCGTCGTTCCAGCATAAATTGAAAATGTTTTAATGCCGAATATGCAGCCAACAATTCGCGGTCGTATGCGAAAAAAACTAAGCGGTACCCAATTTGTACCTGACATTTGCTGGACTACGGCTCTCATAACATAGTCGGACGCATCAACCATTAACGATAGTGGTTCTGTTGATGATGGATGGGCTAGCATCGCTGCATTCACTAGTTCTGCCTTGCATTTTTCGAACGCATTTCTTGCTTCGGCGGTCCAGTTGATCTTTGTTTTGTCATTCTTATTACTGCCTTTCATGTACTCCAACAATGGTATTTAAATTTTTGGAGCGTCGCGTACAAATCGATGATAAAAATTACCCATTGAAATCGTCGCAAACCTCTAACATCGGTTGGTTCTTTATATTCCGCAATGGCAGCAACCTTATCAGGCAATGGTTTCGTACCCAGTTCGGATATCAAATGACCTAAAAACTTAACCTTACTCTTGCCAAAAACAGATTTGGACATGTTGATTACAATCCAGTGTTCACTAAATCGATCGAATACTTGGCGTAGGTGATCCATATGTTGTTCCGTGCTATCGGAATAAATCAAAACATCGTCCAGATACGGGAAAACGAAATCGAGACCTCTCAACACAGCATGGATGAATCATTGAAAGCTTTGAGCAACGGTGCACAAACCAAAGGCATCCACGGAAACTCAAATAATCTGAATGGCGTTATTATCGCTGTTTTCTCTATGTCCGCTGCCTCGATGGGTATCTTATGGTATGCATTTACCAAATCGATTGAGGAAAATATGACTTTGCCATGCAATCCGTATGCCAAATCCTGGATGTGCGGTAATGGATATCGGTCCGATACTGTAGAATAATTAAGTCGGCTGTATACACGGAAAAAAATAAGCTTGCTATCTTAAAGAAAATTTTCTCTTTATTTAATAAAAAGTATTTTTGCTTACTTTAAAAACCAAATTTCTATGTCCATACCAGTTTTTCTAGTCATAAAAATGGTTTTCTTACGAAGAGAATTATTTCTTGGCGGAAATTTTAAAATTAAATTCCATCTTGAGAATTATTTTTCTTGTATTTATAGTTGCTATAAATTCTTTATAATAAGAGAAAAAATTTAGTTTGAAGAGAAATACTTTTAATTTAATCTTACATTTTCTTAAAACAAGAAATTTAATATTTTCTTAAAACAAAAACATAAATTTTATTAAAGTACAATATTTTAAAATTGAAAACATTTCTTGATAATAAAAAAGTAATTTCTCTTTCTGATAAACAAATGAATTCTATGAATTGCAAAAACGTTATCTTGATTGAAGAAATAATAAATCTTCAGTCATTCTAATGTTCCTTTAATCAAGACAAAAATTTCAAATCCAATTTACTATGTTACTTCGAGAAAAGTTTTTCTTATCACAAAAAAGTATTTTTTTAAACTTCAACATAATATTTTTTGGTTTAATATGTATGTCTCAAGCTGAGAGAGTACTTTTAATTATAGAAAATGATTTTTCAATGTATACTCTTAAATTTTTAAAACAAGAAAACGAGTGAAAAATTTGAGAATATATAAAATAAGTAACATTCATTATCTAGTGAACAGTTTAATAAAAACAACGTGTGTTTTGTGATTGTCAAATTAAATATTTTCATGTGGTTTTGAAAAATATGTAAAGTGAGTAGTTAAATGCAAGTTATATTTGTATTACATATATTTTTAATTTAAATTAACAAGTGATCGCTCTATTTTGTGTGTTTTGTGTGAGTTGTTTATGCGTAAGGATTTTATAGTTTTATTTTAATTTTTTTAGTTAGATAAATTGCTGATAAAAATGTTAAATTTAAATGGCAACAGTAACTGGTTCTGTTAATTCATCGTTGCCTGAGTGTATCAATCACATCATCAATCAACCCCTTCTTCTCCATCAAGTGGGCAATTATCATCAGCAGAATTTTTTAGAACTGTTCAAATAGATTAAGTAACGCTACTATTGATTTTGATTTTATTTAACAGAACTTTCAACAGTTTCTCGCATCAACCAAAGGGTTTAAAATCTTAACCACAGCTCGACGAAAGGACCCGCAATCTACTAGTATCTACAGTTGTGGATATATCGGTCGAAGACCCTGTATGGGCTGATTTATTTAATACAATTGCTAGTGATATCGAGCATTTTTTTCTGAAGAAAGAAAGGTAACTAAGAATTAATGAGTTATATATAAAAATGATTGCTAACTATTGTTTTATTTTCAGGAATTCTTTTGTAAAGGGGGTAAAAAGCTTATACAACAAGCATAAAAATCACTAATGTAAGCCCTGGAAGGTCGGTTACTTGAAAAATAAATTTAAAAATAGGAATCTTCCTGACAAAAAATATTTAATTTAATGTAAAAACTACAGGTACGAGTATTAACAAAAAACTAATGTTTAGTCTGGAATTTTTTTAAAACCTACTTTGTATTTTTTTCATCCTTAATAATTTTTTCAAAACTTACCAATGTTTATTTGTTACTGCATGTTAAAACTATGTGTAAGTTACGCTATAAAATAATGAACTTTTCATTATTGATATTGTAAAAACTAGTTGTAAAGTTTTCTTAAAACCCTTAGTTTTTCATAAACTTCCCAATGAAACAAAAATATTGAAGCGAATTATGCCTTCTATTTAATTATGTTTGTATTTTATTATTGTAATTTGTATTGTTTGTATTTTATTATTGTTATTTGTAATATGATATAGCTAAATTATATAAAATTGAATCTTTATATTTTTTATAATAAAATAAAATAAAAAATATTTAATAAATTTCTATCGTTATTATTTTGGAAATTATATTAAATGTTTCTCCAATAAACAGGAAAAATAGCTGCAAACAAGAAATACTACTACAGCTTTCAAGAAGTTACTTTCTACAATCTAAAAAGCTTTTCCAAGAAATGCGTTTGAAGTATTTAAGCAATTCCTTCTCTACAACTGATAAATGGGTTCTTCTATCAAGAAAAAGAAAAAATTTCTAACAGAAAATGCATTTTAATTATTACAAAATGTCTCTTAACTAAAGAAATATAGATCATACAATTATATGTAATATTTCTTAATACAAGCATCAATTTATTGGGTTTTGAGATACGGTTACCTTAAAACATGAATTTGTTATCTTTAATGAAGAAATAGATATTAAAAATTAAGAAAAACGATTTGCTCAACAAAATAATATTTTCTTACTTTAAGAAATTGAATTTCTTTCAACAATAAAAAAATATTGTTTTAATATTTAAATAAAAACATCAAATGAAGAAATTGGAAGTTTGTATTATGAAAAAGTTATCTTAGCTGAAAATCAAGTGCTCATTTTTCTTGAATCATTCGGTTTTTTCTTCGTTGTAACCAGTTTTTTTTTCCGTGTAGTCCCCGCATGGTCGCCATTCCCCGTTTTCCTTCTTAACCAAGTGCAGAGGGCTGGCCCAAGGACTTTTGGATGACCTGCAAATTCCCAGCTCCATCATGTTGTCGAAAGCACGTTTTGCGATAGTGAGGTTTTCGGCTGTTAACCGATTGAAGTAATTCAGAGTATGGAGCAGTAACCGCCCGTAGTGTAGGTATCCTCGTTGTTTGGCCATTCGCTACTCTTCCGATTGAACTTTCTCTTTATTTTTATTTAATTTGACCAACGCCGTATTTTAATCGGTTGATAGGGCAGCGTAAACGACTGGAATAATTATTCAATTACATCCAGGGGTCACCTCATCATATGCTGTATAAAGCTGCTGCACTACACGTAACCCTACACCATCTTACCCCAGGCATACATATTCGTAAAGGTTCGACTGCATGCTTACAATTATGATTTTTTTTTTTGTAACTATTTCTTTATTTATTGAATCTTTCACACATGAAAATAACAATAAGTTTTCAAATCTTAATAACTAAGGTAATTATGTAAATCTGCGGGAGCAGAATTTACTTCTTATCAATAAGTAAATTAATAATTTTATAATTTATGTTATTACAACAGCCATCGTTTTCTTCTTCAATCGAGAAAACGTAGGTATATCTTTTAGGTTTCGTGCCAGCCCTGCATAGCTGATCCGCATCTTTTGTAATTCGTCTTTGACAGTTAGGATGTTAAGGTCCTTATGTATATTTTTGTTTTTTACGAACCAGGGTGCTAATGTAATCATTCTGAGAATTTTTGACTGTGTTCGTTGGATAATGTCGATATTCCAATTTGAGGTTGATTGCCATATTTGACACCCATACGACCAAATCGGTTTAATCATTGTGTTATACAGGAGCCGCCCCGGTGGCAAAGTGGTTAGCATGCTTGCTCCAGCGACCGGAGGTCCCGGGTTTGATTCCCGGTGGTGACAATGAAAAAATTTCACGGCTGGTTTAGGATCAGTGAATTAATCACTCATTATCCGAAATGAAAATCTGATTATGAAACCTCATTTGAGGCGGCCAAATCCCTTGATGGGATATAGTGCCAGAGAGAGAGAGAGAGAGAGAGAGTTATACAGGAGAAGTTTGTATTCTAGATCAATAGTTGAATATTTCCCCATCAACCAGTGCATCTTAACAATTTTTAGTTACCAAACACACAATTATGATGAGTAAATTATTTGCTTAGTTTTCTAAGGAAAAAAATAAAATAAAAATTAGTTATACAACATGTTATACAATCGTACAGTGTACATACTTGGTTGCTCAGTAAGCTTTGTCGTTCGATAAGATAAATACGATTTTATGGTTTGAAATACATTTCATTATTCAATATAATCTCCCTGAACTTCAATACACTTATTTCAGTGATCTTCTAATTTACGGATTCCATCCTTGAAGTGAGAATCGGGAAGACTGTCGAAATATGCTTGCCTCTTCATTCGATGCAAATCGTTTCCTACGCATGAATGTTTATAGATATGAGAACAGCCAGAAGTCAGAGGGTGCTAAATCTGGCGAATAGGGTGGATGTTGCAACAATTCGTACTGTAATTCACTTGTTTTCGCGATGGTTTTTTGAGCTGTGTGAGAGGGTGCGTTGTCTTGATGAAAAATTAATTTTTTGTTCTGCAGATCTTTTTTCACGAATTTTTACATCCAGCTGGTCCAAAAGGTTAAAATAATAATTTGTACCAATTTGTTGTTTTTCAAGTTTGGAGGTAATCCACGAACAAAATTCCTTTTACATCCCACAAAACTGATGCTAACACCTCATGGTCGATTTATGGACCTTAAATCGCTTCGAAGCCGAAGTACCGGGTTCACACCACTCCTTAGCCTCTTGTTTTGATTCAGGATTATGGTGGTAGAATCCATAGTGATGAAAAGATGCACAAAATCTTTTTTATACTTTCTTAACAGCTCTAAATGTTACTGAGAAAGTCGCATTCACAAATGCGGCACCAGTTATGTACACAGCTTTCTGAAACCCAAAAATTCAGTAAAAATATTGCTCACACTGCCTAATGAGATCCCTAGGTATTCTACTAAATCTCTCTCGGTTAATCGATGATCTTTAAAAACCATATGTTGTTTTTTTGCTACGATTTCTGGTGTTGATGCACTTTTTGGACTTCCTTCGACCACGTTTAAATTCAGCCACTCATATTTCTAATGTTCTAATTTAAGGTGAAGAGTCCTCATACACTTTTAACAATAGAATTTGTTTGGTGCTACACCTTCCAAAACTCGGAATTTTATCACTGCACGATATTGAATTTTGTCCATTGTACAAAAATACTGTGACACGTCAACTTTGAACAGCTGGCAGATCTACATAAAACTTCACACATGTTCATAAAAAAGTAGTACCATTTTTAGAAAAATAAAATAAATAAAATGAAGAACTTAATTGGCGTTTTCCACCGAATGTAGATAGCGTTGGTTTCTCCATCTATAAGGAGGACGAGAATTGTCAAATCGATTGTTATGACAATTTTGATCCCCCTTGCATCATAGTAAACTGCTATTCACGTTTTTCACCAGATGTTAGCTACTTTGTTTAAAATCGCGAATAGCGTTACCTCTTATCGAACAACAAAACTTACTGAGCAACCTAATATTTCGCTCGTATATATTTCGCTCGATCCGCATAATCAGTTCAGCTAGATGATCTCATTGTGATCAAAATTTAGATATATGACGTCGTTTTATGTCAACGGTTCCAATTATTGATCATAGGTACAATTAAGGCACTGCAAACAAATAAATGACTCGAATAAATAATTTTTTCGTGCAACGTTAATTGCGATGAAAAACAGTAAACCCTATAATAATATCAATTAAAAATTATATTACGTGCTATTAGTAAGAATAAATTTATTATATTGTTATTAAAATATACATTAAAGATTTCGTTAAACCCCTAAATGTCAAGGACTTTTTACGAACATTACTGCCATCTACAGTTCAGAAATTAAACTGACATAAATTTGATGACGTATGGAGCAGTACTCTAGGTGCATTGAGAGTACCAAGCAGTACTGCTTCATACGTCATCAAATTTATGTGTTCAGTTTCTAACTGTAGATGGCAGTAATGTTCGCAAAACGTAATTGACATTTAACGAAATGTTTAGTTCGTATTTTAATAAAAAAATGATAAAAAATTATCCTTACCAATAACCCGTAATATAGTTTTTAATTGATGTTGTAGAATTTACTGCCTTTTTAACGACAACCAACGTTTCATGAATTAAAGGTTTTACAAAATTTGTTTATCATTTATTTGTTTATACTACCATCTAAAGCCAAAGATTGGAACGGCCCACATAAATTGACGTCATGGGGCAACAAAAAATGTGTGTGTATGTGCGTGATTTGTATGTGCGTGACATTTGGGCGTGATTTTTTGCGTGTAACAAATAATGCACGAATAATATAAGCCGTGTTTTATTATTCGAGCACTATCCGGTGCCGAATAATGTATAAGAAGTTGGACAGAAAAGTTTTTTTTTTTTAAATAAAGTGCGTGTCCTCGCTAAATCACATAAAAATAATTCCACCCCGAAAATTTTATTGTAAAATTAAAGAAAAAATAAACAGCCCGATAAAATTATAAATTTTTGGATTTTTTATACAGTTAACAGTAAAGAAGCTTCACAATCTATTAATAAATCAAATCTACTTTATTGATCATCCCGAAAACCACTTCCTGTACATTCTTCAGTTGAAAATATGTTCATTTCCTAGTGGCGAACACAGAGATAACCCCCCTCCCTTGGCGTATGGAGTTAGGTGTGACAATGTGCATGGAACTTATATTCAGGCGCCCGTTCGAAAATCACTAGGATTGATGGTAAATATAAACCACTTTCTAAGCATTCTCGGTAGGTCGATTGATGAAAATATTATTATGCTACTGAAATGTAGATGGCTCTTTTATGTATATCCCTATTCCGGCCCGCGATCACAATCGTGTCAATAAAAATTGTTTAGGAATCATTACAATGTTTTTTACATACACATTTGTGTACGGTGGACCTAAATTGAAGAAAAAAACATTTCTGGCCGGAAAAGGGATATATCGATAATAGAATTTAGCTTTTACATATTATTGAAAATACAACAATAATTAGTACATAACTCTAAAATCAGGAACTAGCTCATGTCACGGTCAAAAAAAAAAATTTAGAATAGAGCATATTTATATTAAAATTGCCGATTGTTTAATGAAAAATTTGTAGAAACACATAAAATATAAAAACACAAATTTAAAAATACAAAACTTTACTACACCAAAAATTAAATTCGTAAAACACTTCTTTTCTTCCAAATATACATACACACCGACGCTGTTGGTGCTAACTAATCACTGATGCCATACAAGGTATCACAGAACCCGTATTTTTCTTCGTTTCTTTCCCCATTTACCTATGATACGGGTTTTAATTGCGACTTAAACAAATTTTCGGTCCAACTACACTAACACAAACATAAATGAAATAAAAAAATTTTCAAGGCAATTTTTGATTCATTTTAGTTTAAATTTTATTTTCGAGAGAGCAGAACAAAACAAAATAAAAGACACATGCATATACATTACCTATTACGACTAGTTGGTCTTAAAAAATAATCAAAAAACCAAAAATCTCGTGTGGCATCAGCCAATTAAGACACACTCATAACTGTATAAAAATTACGAGGCAAAGATATTGAGAATATATTATAGATATTGATTTATATTATAAAATTTACTTTGTTTGAAATAAATGTACAGCAATAAAAAAATATTTTGAGATATTTTTAGGGCCAGATTTTTTTTTTCTTCAATATAAGTCCATCACGCACAAAATGCGAATGTAAAAAATGACAGGTGTAATGTCTTCCGGATTTCAACGGATCTTAGTGAAATCGGAATTCTGTTTGAAAAAAGCATTATAATTTGATAAGTTATATATAAATTATATAACATATTAATTATTTTATTATTATTATACATAGTTATAGTGTTATTTTTCGGAGTGGTATGCACAAATGTGTAAGTTGGTCCAAAATACGTACAAAAATAAATTTTTGACATGATTCTGTTTCGTCACCAATTACGATGACAGGCCGGAAAAGGGATATAAACACATTTTTTCTTTTAAAATTTTTAATTCGCTTTCAGACTTTGTCGTGCTTGCATCGTCTGTTTTTTCTCGAATTTTAATTGTGTTTTTGTTGACCCTCGCTTGTTTTTGGACGTGTTTTAGAACTGATTAGATTTTATACTGCTATTTTAATTATTGACCTTGGCTTTTTAGATTCCTTTTTTTACCGGATTCAGTTTGTTTGCAGTTGTTATAATTTGCATCAATTGTGTTGCATTGGCTATAGTCAACTGTTTAAATTAATAAAATAACTTTTTTTTTGTTTATTAAGCAATACATAGTTTTTTAACATTGCGGTTTCGAATGTTTTTAATATTAAAAATGGCGACCCGTAGAAATTCGAAAAAATATAACTCTAAATTAAAAAAAAGTAAAAAAAGTGTTTAAAACTGTGAAACCTTAAGAAAAATTTTAAGCTTTAATGAACTAAAAATATCAAAAAATAATTATACGGATATGATAAGTGTTTGCTCAAAATAAAGGACAATTTTGATAATCGTCTAAAAATTTGTGATATTTTGCGTAAACAACCAAAAAATGAAGATGCATTGCATTTCCTTGGGGTGGTAAAGAGCACTACTAATAATTTATTTGGCACGGATGCCCTGGAAATGAATTCTATGTTAGAGCAGGACAAATAAGTTGAGAATTTAGACCTAACCACCCGGGCAACAAAGCATTAAATTTACAAAATATGTCGGAATTTGGTTTGGGTTGATGAACGACAATAAAAAAACTACTGATGAAGGAAAGATTCGGAAGTTAATTTAAACGTTAACCCCACAATTCAAATGAGAATAATCGTGCTTTCTCTACACTTGGCATGGAAGAGAGCACAAGTAATAATTTAATTAACGCTCGGTTCCTGGAATTGAATTTTTGTCTGAGCAAGAAATGGACATTGATGTTTTAGACAATCCAGCCAGAGGGAATCTAAATATGGATCTAAGTTTCGCAAATTTATAAGAAAATAATATAGTGAGTGAAAATCAAAAAAATACGTGTATAAATTCCGAGACTTCGTAGTGAAACAGTCGGGCCAGACGAAAGTTCTATTAATTAAAACATTGACACCAATTTAAATCAAGATAATTTAAATTTCGTTAAAATCTTGGTTACCAAACACCGTTTGGAGCAAGAAAACTGAAGAACTATAGTATTATCATTTCCGAAATATTAACAAAAATTACGGAGTGCTTAATATATCTAAAAGGACATGACTTGTCCAAAAACCATTTGGCAATTAGCGCCTACTGTGTTCATATGTACAAACAAGACAACTTCGAGTCGCATGTTCAAATTGATTAATAAAAATTTGTCATTTGGGTCTTTCAAATGTGGTTAGTTCTGGCATTTTGTTTCACCCTTTTCAACAATTTAAACGCGTTTCAAGCACCAAAAGAGTATCACTTAAAAAAACATTATTAAATAAACCGGTCGAGCAATTAGCAGAAGAACTTTTTAAAGGCGAAGATGCAAATTTTATTAAAAAAACAATGACTACGTAGCACAAATTTGGTAGTCTAAATGATAATGAGGAATATTTTTAACTATATCTCTGCATATTTTCCTTTTTTTTTAATAATATTTAAGCTTTAAAGTTAATACTATTTTTTAAACATATGATAATAAGCTTTAAGTTAATAACTAATTGTTAATAACTCCTTTTCTTTTGTTTAGCAATAGATACTAGAGAATAAGAATTAATTTGTAATACTTGCTTAAATTTAATTGTACTCACAGGTATTTCCCTACCAAGGGACCTTTACTTTATTTCTACTTATGTACTTTATTGTATTTTGTAATCTTATATTTATGATATGAATTATGATAAAAGCAGAAAAAAAACCCATCTACGTTTTGGTAACATAAACGTTTTTTTGGTAACCTAATAATCGTCCTACTTTTTGCATCAAAGATCATAAGAAATATTTAAACATTTCGGACACTTTTGATGATAAAAGTCGGCACATTGGCACACCTATCTCCATATGCAAAGGGAGGAATTCATCTAATGAAAATATTTCAACTGAAGAATGTATACAGAGTGGTTTTCGGGATGATCAATATTTACCATTAATACTCGTGATTTTCGAACGGGCGCCTGAATATAAGTTCTATGCAAATTTATCACACCTAACACCATACGTCAAGGCTGGGGGTCATCTCTGTGTTCGCCACAAGGAAATTTGGCAATGAAGATATTTTCAACTGAAGAATGTATAGAAAGTGGTTTTCGGGATGATCAATAAAGTAGATTTGATTTATTAATAGATTGTGAATCTTTTTTACTGCAACATTAATATAATTTTATAACTTTCTTGGGCTGTTTGTTTTTTTCTTTAATTTTACAATAAAATTTTCGGTATGGAATTGCTTTTATATGATTTAGTAAAGACTTTATGAAAAAAAAATATATATTTTTGGGATGAAAATTTCGGGCCAACTTCTTATACATCGCCGAATGAAAAATTTCTACTGAAACTGCAGCTATTATTCACTGGTGTCGCTGTATCATAAAAATGAAAAATAAATGCATCCATAAAACAAACATTTATCACCTGAAATACTAATTGACATTTATTTTGACATAACGTTATAAACCTCGGTGGCAAGGTGGTCAGCTTGCTTGATTCAACGACCGGAGGTCCCGGGTTCGATATTCGGTGGTGACAAAGAAAAAAATTCACGGCTGGTTTAGGATCATTGAATTAATCACTCATTATCCGAAATGAAAATATGATTATAAAACCTCATTTGAGGTGGCCAACTTGATAGGATATAGTGCCAGAGAAAGAGAGAGAGAGAGAGAGTTATAAACAAGAATTTATCTTGCTGCGTTTTAAATTTTTATTGTAAGATTAAGTTTCTAATGGTTTTAGGGGTTTACAAAATAAAGCACTTTTCAAATTTTCAATTGTTATGGATAGCGCTCGTGATTCCAGCTCCCGATAAATAGGTAGAGCAAAATATTGTTTTGTCGATTTTTAACTAAAAGGTGAATGAAAAATATTAGTTTGGAGTTAAATAAATGAATTATATGTAAAAATAGCGCGCTAAATATAAGTTTTGACATAGAAAATTTGCTGTTCACTGCTTCGGATACATCTATCGGGCGCTAATAAATAAACACGGCTATAGTGAAAGAACTACGCTCTAGATATAACACTGCCCTGAAGACACGTAAGACCCAATTGATACAATTTCTAATTAATATTTTGCTAATTAGGAATAGTATTGAGTTATTTTTTAAACACAGTCAAACCTGTGGTTGTGCGGTAATAGGAACCGCATAAAAACGCATATAAAAGAGTTTTCGCAATACATTTAGGGACCGCATAAAAAAAGTTTCAAAAAAACTCAAAACATTACGCAGCCTGATGCAATATTAACGACCAACGTCAATGAACTAATTAGATTAATCACATTCAATTGTGTTCTAATTTGATTCAAATTTTGAAAAAATTAAGTAGAATGCACTGTATATATTTTTTTCATACCGCATAAATAAAAATCATACAAAAAATACGCACAAAAAATTGCACATAAAAAGACCGCACAAAAACACTATATTGACTGTATTTTAATTTTTGAAAATGACACCGAAAGCGTTTCGAAAGCTAAATTCCACAGTGAAACAAATTTTTTCAGTAAAACTATCACGAGCTAAAAATATAAATCCTTTACTTATTGGAGAGAACCAAAAAAAAATTCCAGTAAAATTTACTGGCATAAAGCGGGGAAAATGTTGCCATAAAATGTATGAAACTAAATACTTTCTATAGCAACATTTATTTGTCTTTATCACTCTAACGTAATTTTAATGCATGGATTAAAATTACAGTGAAACAATTTTTTTCAGTACAAAATACTATGGGAAACCGAAAAGAGGAGATCATACATATTAAAATTACGTTAGAGGGATAAAGACAAACAAATGTTGCCATAAAAAGTGTTGAGTTTCTTTTTATGCCAACATTTTTCCCGCTTACTGCCAATAAATTTTACTGAAAATTTGTTTTGATTCTTTCTAACAAGTGACGGATTTATATTTTTATCTCGTGTTAATTTTACTGAAAATAATTGTTTCACTGTGGAACTCACGCAAAAAGCCAAAATAAATTATTATTTTAAACTGAGTTAAATACCATTACAAATTAAAATATTTTGCTAATATTTAACGATAGAGCTTTAGAATATAGCCGATTTTGCTACACTACATTGTAGCGAATTAAAATCAGTTTAGATATTGTTAGAAATTTAAAAATTTGTCTTAATATTTATATTGTACATATTCGCGATTTTCAACAAAGTTTGCTATGAAGCAAGGGGGATTAAAACTGTTATATCAATGAATTTGTCAATTCTCGTCTTCCTTGTAGACGTAGAAACCAACGCTATCTACATTCGATGAAAATCGCCAATTATGTTCCATTTATAATTTTGGATAAAGTATAAATTAACACATGCTAAACAGCATTAGTTTATTCATTATTTGGCAATATTTGTGTATTTCACAAAATTTGAAGAACAACTTTTATTCTGAAAAAATCAAAAATCAAAAACCACTACTAATATAGGAATCTATTGATCTTTCTAGAGCAAAATTTATCATTGAACTTTTATGCAACAATCGTTGCAACCAATGCCCGATATTTATATAGCCGACGCCTAGGATCGACCACTTAGCATTTTCAAAATAATGTACATATCAAGACCTTTGCAGAAAAAACTGTATGGAAATCTGTTTTTATTTTTGAAACAGAATTTTCGTTGGTTTCGAATTTGTTCGACCATTCCAAGAAAAGCCTGCCATTCAATGGCTAAAGCGTGGGATCGATCACTAGGCACTTTTGACTTAAAGTAAACATTAAGTCCATTCCAGAAAACACTGTCTATAAATGGGTCTTCTAATTCCTTTAAAACAAAATTTTTCGTTGAAGCTTTTTACAACCATCGTTCTATACGTAATGCTACATAGTACTTTCACCATAAAGTATACATCATAAACTTTTAGAAACCATTGTCTATATGTGAGTATTTTGATTTTTTAGAAAAATAATTTTCGTTCAAACTTTGTGCAACAATCGTTCAGTATTATACGAATTCATTTGCTCAATATAAATCATCATAAAAACAAATGAACGTGAGCTTTACAGGCCGATTTTTCCAAAACCTATTATATTTCACAAACTCCAACGCAATTGTTGTATACATACATACATACATACCTAAATTACCGAAATCGAAAATTTTCTAATTTTCCCGCTCATCGATAAAAAAAAACGGTTCAGTGAATCTAATTAGAATGGAAGATAAAGTATCTAAAAATTTTCCAGCAAAGAACAACACAAAAAAAAATATAAATATAAAATGAATAACGGTTTAATTTTCCCACAACAACATCAAAGTACATATTATAATCTTCAATTTTATTTTTCAAGTAATTGAATTTCGATTACTTTTTTATCGATCGCCGAAGAAATAATGTTCAATATATAATATTCTTCTTCGTATTTATATGCTGCAATTACTACCTTTCAATCATTCCTCTGGATCCTTAATACGTTTACATAAACAGACAACATTCAAAAATTGGTAAAATATGCTTACAACCAAAACCAAATCTCTTACAGATAGCATTCTATAATGGTGCGGTGCGGTATAACGTATGATAATAATGTTGTAGATTGACTATGAGAATACCATACAGATATAGTAAACTAGTCGTATCTCGTATCGTATGTATGTAGAATATGCTGTACCAATAATTTTTTCTGAGAATTCGAAACCAAGATATTTAAAATGTTCTAAAAGTGGTAAAGTTATAATACGTACTAGAAATACAAATCCTATCGTTGAGTACTAACCAAATACAAACCAAACATACCGATAAATTGGAAATTTTTATCAGATTATGAGTGAAATTTCGTTTTAGTGTCATTAATTACTAAATTCAATATTGGCACTCTGAACAACCGCAATTAAAAATGAAAGGGTGGCTATGTTGTGGCTAACACCCAACTTTCTTTTGCCACGTATATATACATTGATCTCGAATATAACCACGCTGGAAAGCGAAATTTAAATTTACCGTACTATCGGTGTCTTTTTTTGTAAACGCTTAACTTTTCATATCAAACTGCCACTTCGAGGCACAGGTTTTTAGCTAAATTTTGCAAAGAACTCTCAGTTATCCCTCATGTGAGTGAAAAAAAACATCTAAATTTGAATGACTAAGGTACCCGGGTACCTTTCAAGCAAATTTTTCTGGAAACTAATTTTTTTCAATTTTTTTTGCAATAACGAAATTTATAACGGATTTTGCTAAAACTACATAAATTGAAAACAGTTTTGCATAAGCCGCAACTTGCCAGTTTTCGAAAAACATTCTGTAAAAATACGTAAATAATCCAACGTGTCACATCAATGAAAACAAAAAAATGATCGATATTAATAAAAAAATGTTTGTGTAGTTTTTTTGAAATAAATAAAAATATAAACATAAATTAAATGAAATAAATAAACAGAAATACAAACAATGAAATACGTTGATATATAACACAAAACTTTAAAATATTTGCATATTATTTCTTTCAAATATAGTGTAAAATGTATAAAGGTACCCGGGTACCATTGTTACTCTAATTCGTATAACTAAACTACTTTTTGCTCTCACGTGCGTCCAAGTTGTAAAAATTCTCATTTTTAAGTGTGATCGTAATCTACCAATTGAACTAAAAGTTCTCATAAAATTAAAACTTTTTATTATGACTGGAACATACAAAGCTAGGCGTTTAAAAGTGCAAAAGGTACCCGGGTACCTTGTCACTCACATAAGGGTTATTAATGGAAAAAGTAAAGGTTAAGTTAAGTTTAAAAAATGATCTGAGTTAATTTAGTTAAAAAATTTTATTACAATCTATTGTTTTTAATCTTTTTTCCGAAGTATTAAATAATTTCTAAACTATTTGCAAAAATCACGGAATCTGCCACTTCCTGTATAGTCTGGTTTCGATTAAAAATCACTGGGACCTCCCAATTTATGGAAAAAGTTAAGTATGTCGTTTCATTCCGATCAATCAAAATACTGACTGAGCTGTATACAGAAGCTGAAATTTTATTAAAAATAATGTTTTACCAAAAATCGTAGTTTCAGCTTAAATTTCGGAAAACTGATCTAGAATTGTTGCAATTTTACTTCAGAATCTTTTAGTTCTGAGTGAATTTTACATCTTTGAAATATTTACAAAAAAATCAAAAAGCTCCTTTGAAAGCAGCCACTTCTGGTGGACCGGTTTCGGTCGGAAATCACTGGGATTTACTAATTTATCAAAAAAGCTTAAGTATGGAGCGGAGACTTCTGATTGTCCGATCTCAGTCAAAAATCAATGGGGATATTCCAATTTATGGGAAAAACTTAAGCATCAAGTTTCATGAATCTCGAGGTAAAAGGCTTTTACTAAAAACTTTTTTGTACGCTTTTTTGTACCGATTCAAATTTCATGTTTACAATTAAGTTTCGCATTAAGCGAAAGGATATATAAAACTATTAACACTATATATACCAACCGGTCAAATCAAATTTAAACCATGTAGTCTTCAGTATGACTTAAGCTATTAGAAAAACAACCGAAAGTATTGGTTACTAGTAAAAGTTTTTGAGATATTGATCAAAAACTGAAAATAACTTAGATGGCCGCTGAAAATCAAAAAAATTCTAGTGAAAATTCTAGTCCATAAATTTTTTCCGAATTATTCCTGTATGCGCAAAAAACAAAATTTATTTAAGAAATAGCCGAGTTCTCTCCAGTTTAAAATTTATTTATATCGTGTGAAATATACAAGTATCATTTTTCATAAGAACTGGTTATGAAATGGCCAGTTTAGTCCACCACAAACAGATCCTAGAATTTTGTCAAAAACTTACTTTAAAATCCCTGATCAATACTACTACTATCAAAATTTCATCGTAATTCTTTAAGAAATGGCGGAAAGATGGAATTTTGTTAAATTTAAAGATTTCATTTATCGAGTTCCTTTACTTCGGAGATCAATCAATTTGCCATTTTAATGATCACTTTTAATATTTTATTCCGTTGAGATGTTTTATTTAGTGAAAAAAGAGATACATAATGATTAAAAAATTGCCGCTGGTAATTCCAAAACATTATTAATTCTCTTTAGTGATAGTGCTGCCACTTGCGGCGAGTAGCGTAATCTCTTATTTTCCGCTGTCAAATTTCCGCTGTCTTTATACAGCATCTTAATTATGATGATTCAATCTCATCAATCAGTTCGTCGGGGTGTACGGGTGCTGAAACGGTTTTTTTTTTCAAAAATTATCATTTCCGCTTAAATTTCGGAAATGGATCTAAATTGGTATTGTTGCAAAGATAATTCACTATCTTTCAGATCATAGTCGCCTTCCTCATACATGATATACTTTTCAAAATATGACGGCCATTTTTCTCCCAAAAATCATTGGGGTTTCCCAATTTATTATCAAGTTTTATCGCAATTTCATTGATTTGATCTATCCGGGCTGTAAAGAAACTATATACATTTAGTCTGCACGGAACCATACTCGCACGCACAGAGTGACATTTTTAGAGATATTTTTTTTTATTTGGGCGATATAGCGAATGGTAAATCTGCACAAATCTCGAGTTCAAAATTTTTCGTGATTACTGTACTTTATTTACTAAAGACGGATTGACTGCTTGGAGTGATCGGCGCCATATACTTAGGCTTTCTTCTTAAATTGTGATATCCCAATGATTTGGGATGATTCTTGACTCAAATCGATTCATCGGATCTGCTGCTATAAGAACTGTTTTTGCAAATATTCTGAAATGTATATAGCGTTTACGAAAAAAACGATTATAAACAAAATTTGTAAATTAATTTTCAACAAAATTTGATTCCCGTGAATCGTAAACTGTTCTAAAAAAAGTAGAATGGTTTTAGGACAAATTCACTCTACTGCACAGAATAGTGAAGTTTTTCCAAAATCCTATAAAATATTTGAATGTGTTAGTAATGCTGTGTGCCTCAGTTATTTTTTCGGCTAAATTATGAACTAAACTTTATTGATGTCAACTTATGCCATCCGCCGTCAGGTTACAAACAAAAAGTCTATTCGCGAGGTAACATTTCAATTTAGTTGTCAAATGTTATTTTTAAAAATTTCTTTATTTCATTTCATACATTTTTTTATTTATAAACATTTCGTAGTTTATAATAACATTTGCTAATAATGCAACTTCCAGTATTTTAATTTAATTTAATATTTCCTTTATTCAAGAAAAGTCGACAATTTAGTATTTCGATTAGTCAGGCACAGATTGTTTTGTTGATGTGAATTGCTGAGCAAGTTTAGTTCATAATTTAGTCGAAAAATTCGACCTGATGCACACAGCATAAATATTCATAACACTAAATTCAGCATTGATTAATTCATTTTTTCGTACAAATCACTGAGAAAAAAAACAGTAAAAAAATATACATATAAAAATCAAAAAAATATACATATATTTTTTAGGCGAAAAGTCTCGTTTTTAAAATCAAAAGGATAATCTTTTTATTTTTAAAATAAATTTTTTCGCCAAATTTGTTTATAAAAATAAAAAAAAATGTTTTTATTTTCATAAATACTTTACTTACTTTTGTCAAAGCTTTTCCTTACATTTCAAGAGATTGTTTTTTAAAAATAAAAAACTATTGGCTAGTTTTAAAAGATTTATTTTAATTTTTAAATAATTATTTTTTAGCAAACGCAACACAATTTTAGTAAAACAAAGTAATCCGTAATACACTTTACAAATTCACTGAATTCACAATGTTTGCGAATTGAGACTGTTCAAGCCAGCAAAAACAAAGAGGTCATCTACTCATAACAATATATCTACCACACACAGTAAAAAATTAACTTCCCCTCCCCAATTTTTAACCCCCAGTGTCATTGTGTAAAAATACACACAACCCTTAAAAAATATAATGAGAACTTCCTCAAGTTCTTTCTTGGCCGTTTGATTTCGTACTAATAAAAACTTGGTCTACTCATCAGGTTGCAAAAACTGCAAAAATTCAGACCTTCATACCATTAGTATAACACAAGCACTGCCTCCTACAACCCAAAATTTTTGTCGAACTATTGTAAGAAGAGCCTGTGACCCGACATGAAGATTCCTTAAATGAAAATGCTCAAAGAGCGAAAAAACGAATTTATAATTTTTTGGTAATAATATAGGATACTAAGGGGTATATCCTCTATCCGGTCGCAAGTTAATTATTTGCGACCAGAAATATGGTTACTAGATTTATTTTGCCATGCCAGTTCTTACATCTTTTTTAAATTTAAATTTGTTTTGCGATTGCTAAGTAGAAATACATAAAAAGACTGCGACCTCGGAAAAGGCGTAGCAGTCTTTTCATGGATTTCTACTTCACAATCGCAAAACAAATTTAAAATTTAAAAAAATGTGTCAATTCGCATGGCAAAATAAATCTAGTAACCATATTTCTGGTCGCAAATAATTAACTTGCGACCGGATAGAGGATATACCCCTTAAAATCATAAGGCACGCGTTCGCTTCCCTTAATCGTCCACCAACCCGGACGAGAAGTTGATCATCGATAAATGTCCTGAGTCCTTTTAGAGCGCCTTTTGGTGGCAGAGGCATATTTTTAGAAAGGTATTTAATATCACCATAAAAGGCCTCACGATGTAAATGATAGACCTTTCTGATCGATCAAGCTCTTCCGGTGTAAACGTAAAATTGCAACCTGAATTGACCGCCTTGTGCCTTACCCATACGTCGATGAAACGATGAATATACGCAAACACGCGACGAGGACGTTGGAAGGAATTCACAAATTTGTACGACGAGACCAAACTCTCGCTCGGTTTGTTTATAATAGGCATCACAATCTTAAACTTTCTCCTTTCTGATGCTTCATCAAGATCCGGGCTTCTTCGAAGTGTATGCAAATTTAAATTGGCATCCGACAAAAACTCTGGGCCATTAACCCAAAGCGAGCATTTGATTAGTTTTTCTGGTAACATCCCCCGAGAGACGAGATCTGCAGGATTATTCTTTGTGTCCACGTAGTTCCATTTGTACTTGCTAGTCAATCGCTGAATTGTTGACACCCGATTCGATACGAAGGTGGTCCAGTTGGATGGATGAGCCGCCACCCAATTTAAAACAATTCCCGAGTCTGTCCAACAAAACACGCTGTTAAAATCGATTTGTAGCTCAAACACAATCGATCCATGAGCTCCGCTAAAATTTCCGCTGCACACAATTCAAGCCGAGGAATCGAGATAGTTTTGGTTGGTGCAACACGAGATTTGGCACATAATAAATGACATACAGAGACCTGATGGTTTGATATACACCGAACGTAAATACAGCATCC
This sequence comes from Nephrotoma flavescens, assembly GCA_932526605.1. Taxonomy (NCBI): domain Eukaryota; kingdom Metazoa; phylum Arthropoda; class Insecta; order Diptera; family Tipulidae; genus Nephrotoma; species Nephrotoma flavescens. The sequence continues at coordinate 210,539,641 of OW052220.1, read as the reverse complement.
GTAGGCGTTGGTTGATGCGTCCGAAAATCCGTGAATTTGAATTACCCTCGACTTTGATGAGAAAACGAAACGCGGGAACTTTAGCATGTTGACCAAAGATAACTGATCACGAAATTTTTCCCACTACTCACGATATGCTTTTGGTAATGGCTCGTCCCATCCAATTTTCAATATCCATAAATGTTGCAAGAACATTTTTGCCAATACCACAATCGGATTTAGTAATCCCAACGGATCGAATAGTGTCGCCATATCCGACAAAACGCTGCGCTTGGTAATTTCGTGGTCGACTGACCTCGGTGAATAATTGAAACGAAAAATAAGTGCCAATAAACGAACGTCATTTGAAGACCACTTGCGAAGTTCAAATCCTTCGCCTTTTAAAATATCCGTAACTTCACGTTGAAGCTTTAAGGCGCTGTCAATGCTGTCTGCTCCAAAAAGCATATCATCGACGTAAAAGTTTTCTCGAATTACCTTTGAACTCGACGGAAATTTTGTGTCATTTTCGTTTGCTAACTGATAAAGACACCGAATGACGAGAAAGTGGTTCGGATGGATTCGATCTCCACAAAATACATTGCAAATAGGACTGTTCCGCATCCAATTTTACTTGTTGACACTTCTTGGATATGTCTGTTGATCTTGGATATGTCTGCTGTCAGCGCGAAACGACGAGTTCGAAAACGAAGTAGAATTGAAAAAAATGTCCCTTTGAATTGTGGGACCGACTTCCATAATCAAATTCAATGAGTTGCCCGAAGTTGATTTAATAGAAGCGTCAAAAACGACGCGTAATTTAGTTGAGGTGCTTTCAGGCTTACTGACGCAATGGTGGTGCAGAAAATATTTAACTTTGTGTCGTTCATCTTCGTTGATTTTCTGCATGTGTCCCAGTGTTTCATAATCTTTCAAAAATTCTCGATATTGCTGCCATATTTCGAAATTGCGTGCGAATTTTCTCTCTAAATTCAAAAACCTTGTATTATTGAGCGAATTAAGTTTTAGGTGATTGGAGACCAATAAATCGAAAAATACTTCTGCTCCAATCAGACCGTCGATACGTCGTGTGCGATCAAATTCTGGATCGGCCATGATTAAGTTGGTTGGAAGTTTCCATGACCCGATATCAATATTATTTCCTGGCTGATCCGATGTATTATTTGGAACTATAAACATCTCCAACTCTGTCTGATAACAACTAGCTTGAGACTCGATTTTTACAAAAACCTTATGCCTAACCCGAGTTTTAATGTCGTTTAAATCATTTACCGCAAGGTCTGTTCGTACTCTTTTTAGACCCAAAATATCTGCTAAGGCGTTCAGTTGCGATGCTGAATCGAGCAATAACCATTTAACGATAGCACCATTACTATCTCGAGTGTTTATTATGGCTGTAGCTAAAATTACTGTGGTTGGATGACGCGACAAATTAAGGGATGCAAATAATGTTGTAGAACCCTCGTTCCTTTGGGATGCGCCATCTGTGGGATGAATAGCCTTGGCTGGTCTAAGCTCTTCTGCGGTCGACGAAAATTGTTGTATTGAATTACTATTGCCCAAATGCAGAAGTGTATGATGGCGCTGGCCGCATTTTCTACAATGCCCAGCCTTACAAAAACGAACTCGATGTTTTCTTAGAAGGCAATTAATACAAAGTGCAAGCCTTTTTGCTTCATCAAAACGCGATGCTGGAGACATCATGTTGAATTTGTGACAACGATAAATGTCATGGTCGGTGCTGTTGCACACTAATCAACGATTATGAGGATCCACGTTACTTACGGTTGCGCTTAAGCTGGTGTTGTGTCGATACGAGTGAACCTTAAGCGAGGACTTCGAAGATGCCGGTATCATCGAGTCGACTGTGACTTCCTTACTTTCCAAAGACAAACATCGTTTGTTGAGGCAAGCTTCCAAATCTGACCACTTAGTAAGTTTTTTAGCTTCAGTTTCCTCTTCCCATTTAGATAATGAGGCAGCATCAAGTTTGCCACGAACCAGGAACACCAAGAACGCGTTGGCTATATCGTCGTAACTGCCTAGACCTTGTAAGGCCCGAAAATTTGAATTTACTGCGTCAACGAGATACAGTAACGAAATAGCACTTTTGGACACGAGTTTAAGCTCACAAATCTCTCGAATATGCGCATGAAAAATTGCTCTTTGATTATTATATCTATTCTCCAACATTTTCAGAGCTTCTTCGTAGTTTTTATCCGTTATTTTCAAAGATTTGATTGTATTAATTGCTGGATCCTTTAGACAATTTCGCAGATGCGTGAATTTTTCAACGATCGAAAGACTTTCATTATTATGCACCAGCGTTGCAAATGTTTTGTAAAAGTCGTTCCATTCCGTATATTTTCCCGAAAAGTGTGGTAACTCGAATTTTGGCAAATGAACGGCGTGTGTGTGATTTGATTGTAAAATTGACGAGTGAGCATCACAGCTGTTAGCCAACGATTCACGACGTGTTAGATATTGCACGGATAATAATTTAGATTTCATAAGCTTCAACGAATACGTCACGTGAATCTTTATCGATTTCTGACGGATCCAGACGTTCTATATTTGACTGAACGCTTTGAAATTGCTTGAAATAATTTTCCAACACTCCAAGTCGCGTGGTAGCATCAAATTCCGTCATGGTTGTCAACTTTTGTTCGACATAATTTTTAATTTTGGTTTGCGCTCCTTTAATCGACGATCTACTCACCTTAAGCTGTTGTAGTTTAACAGCATCTGCCTCAGCCATGATGATATAAACGAAATAATTGCTAGATGCTTCCGAAAATTATTGATTTTTAACTGACACGTGGTTATGACGAGATCCGGCTCGAAGGACCAGCTTTGTCGTTGCTCGGATTTAATTTTATGGTTCGTTGTAGAAATTTGGTGTCAGTAAAATCTATTTCTCCCAAACGGTGCGATACGAGTGGCGATAACCACAAAACGAAACGATGAACTTTCCAGAAGCAATCTGTGTGATGCGAACATGCGATACGACGACAACCAAGCGAAACGACGAAAATTCTGGACTTCTCTCGAAACAATTATACAATTAATTTCGCGAAATTAGCAAACTATAATAATTTATTGTTGTATTATAATTTTATTAAACTAATTTTATTTATTTTATTAAGCGGACTGTATTTTTTCTTGACTTGATGCGACAACCTTTTATTTTGCTCTGACATTTTAAGAAAAAATATTTTTATACAGTAAGAGAACCTTAATATTCTAGTATTGAGAACTATAAATGTCCGGGGTAGTGACATCTAGCGCATTAAAAATAAGCTGATTGGGTCTTTTTTTATATGAAATTTTAGCACGGCATACTTTATGAAAATAAAAATTAACATACAAAAATAGTCCCAATCAGGTTAATTTTTTTGCCGTCAGATCTACAAACAGTTCTCTATAATAATTTAGAACAGAACGAAAATTGTACTATAACAAGTATAACTTGAACTATTGGACGCAAGATGTCACCAATGATAATTAAAGAGTAAATGCTAAATATTAAATTCACAATATTCTTATTTCGTTTTATAGGATGTTTCATGTAATGCGTTTTACGCGGCAACAATTGTGTTTACTAATATTTAAGCACAGTTTAATTAAAACAAAATTAGAGTGTTTGTGTCAGGTCAGCCAAATTTGACTTGGAATCGAATTCTGAATTTCTGAATTTTTTCGGGAACCAGCATGCTAAGTCGCGTATCTATTGAGATGCTACTAGGTCATATCTACTAGAAAAACACGTTTGGTTTGTTGAAATTTGAAGTTTAGGGTACTTAGCACAGCCAAATTTGTCTTGAGCACTCCAAATCGAACTTACAATTTTCTAAATTTTTTCGGAAATATCCTATAAAACAGCATATGCTAAGTGACGTATATATTCCAGCTTCCAGATCCTATCTAACAGAAAAACATGTTTGGTTTGTTCGTATTTGGGATTTAGGGTGTTAAGAACAGCAAAATTTGCAATGGAGTTCTACAAATCGAACGTGCAACTTTCTGAATTTTTTGGGAATTTTCTATAAACCAGCTTATGCTAAGTGACGTATATATATCGAGATGCTTCCAGATTCTGTATAATAGAAAAACTCGTTTGTTTTGTTCAAATTTGTATCTTAGCGTCTCTATATTTTTTTTTTTTTTAAGAAAGTATTAATCATCCAGTGGATGTCCTTGGTCAATTAATACTCCCCTTTTCATTCACGCACACAGTACCTCCCGGTCCAAATGCCGAAGCTTTAACCACTGCGCCACTTGTACGGTATATAAAGGCGGTGTTTGTGATATAAAATATAAAGGCGGTGTTTGTGATAGTTGAATTTGCCTTGGAGTTGCCTTGAATAGTTGCCTTCGAAAACCGCATAAGTGATTTATTTAGAGCCGACATCAATTTCGCTCTCCTAAACTCACTAATCGCATAACTTTCTCCAAATTGAGGTGTTTTTCGGTTTAATGTGACCTAATAGATTCTTAAAATATAAGTCATTTTGGTTTTGGACCCGTACAAGTGATATAAAGTAAGTCGATACCAATTTCGCTGTCCTAAACACCCTAAGCCTCCAATTTGAACAAAATAAACGTGTTTTCGTGTATATACGTCACTTGGCATGCTGGTTTGTTCACCTACTTCACCAACGTCAAAATTTGAACAGACCAATTTTACCGGAAATTAAAGGTTTGACGTTTTGATAAAAAAAAAATATTTCACCAAAATTCATCCTCTACAGTCCAGGCGAATTGACTATTCGAAATCAACGTACGTAATCAATCACTTCAGCCTTAACCTTTTTCCATTAATTGGAAGACCATTGCGAAATTAAATCGACAAAGAATTAATAGATTCAAGATAATTTACAGATTAAATTTTCAATCAGGGTTGATCTGGTTGGTTTTCTGTAATTTAAGCAGGAATATAGATATTTGTTTCTACTTGACAGTATTATTGCGTCCCTTAAGCTAGCAGAACTCATACAGCAGGACATTGCAAGCTAGTATGGATAATTATAGGCTAATAATAGGCTAATTAGGTGCTCTTTTAAAAAAAATTGTGCTCCATCCCTTTCAACTAAAACGCAGTTTCTGCTAGCTTTAAAAAAGTCCCATATCAAAAAATGGTTTAAAATCAATTGAAAAATTAAAGGTTATAATTTTAGTCTAATTAAACTCCCAATTTAAATTTTTTTGTTCTGCTCGATCTAGAAAATACATAGGGCTTTATCATTTCAAAGCTAAAAGGACGCAAACCGAAAATCGAGCCGAAACTGAAATTAGAACGCAAAATAAGATCAATTGACATACAAATAACTTTAGGTTCATTTTGGCCTAATCAAATGTCCCATTAAAAATATTTTGGGCGCCACTCGTTCTTGACCAAATTTCAGGTCATTTAATCTAAAGCTAGCATAACCCAAATCGAAAATCAGACCAAAATGCTAGAGTCGACTTCAGTTCTCGCCACGAATTCTCTTTTTTGATTTCTATTGACTAAAAAACGGGTTCCTAGTTATTGTATTTTGAGTTTTAAAAAGAGAGAAAAGTCAGCAAACGCAATATCAGGTGATTACGGTGGTTGTTCGATGATATTTGTTGAGGTTTTGGTCAACTATTCGTATGATAGCTTTGTAAGATGGTGCGTTGTCGTTGTGCAAAATGCATGAGTTTTCTTTCCACAAACCTGACCTTTTTCGTCGAATTTGATCTCTCTCAAACGCCGCATAACGCCCAGATAATAATATAGTTTAATTACCGTATTTTGGTTTTGGACCGATTTTCGATTTGGGTTCTGCTAGTTTTGAAATGACAAAGCCCTATGCATTTTCTAGATCGAGCAGAATGAAAAAAATTAAATTGGGCATTTAACTAGTCTAAAATTAACCTTTAATTTCCCAATTGTTTTTAAATGGTTTTTTGATATGGGGTCTGCTAACTTTTTCTAAAGTTAGTAGAACCCGCGTTTTAGTTGGAAGGAATAGAACCGAACATTTCATTTAATTAGCCTATAATTATCCAAACTATCTTGTAATGTTCTGCCGTATGGTTTCTGCTACCTTAAGGGACGTGTTTTATTAAAAGTAAGATAAGTTTATTTTTTTCCAATTTAGTAATTTATTGTGGTGTATTTGTAATTTCTGAATACATACGTGGTTAAAGAAATTCGGGTGTAGGTGACAAAATATTCAGCCTTCCATTTTTATAATTTCCATAACAAAGCCAAAATTATCATTATGTGGTAAATTGTTTTTATATAAATCATAATCACTATACAATCCATCCAGGAACACGACATTCCTGGTTAACTAATATCCTCCCGTATTCATGGACAATTTAAGATTCTTAGATAATTCTTTATACGTTTATGTAGACGATAACAGTATGTACGTTCATCATCAGTATACAAGAATATAAGAAACTGGATACGTACGAGTGTAAGAAGATAGTTAATTTTGTGAACTGAAACATGACATCTAACAAGATTTTCTCAGTCGGTTAACGACTGTATACACAACCAAGCAAAACTGTAGTAATGATAATAATATATTTAAACGATTTATAGTTGGTACGTTGGTTTGTGCTGTTTTATACATATTTGAATTTCAAATTTGTCGCTTCAATAAAAATTGGAAAAATAATGTTAGATTTTTCCCCCGATTATATTTTATCGTGATGGCATTATTATACGAAAATCATATAAATTGATATTTATGAATGTTTTTGATTTTAGATTTAAAATTTGATATATTTTTTATACATGCAGCTATAATAGGATTTGGTTCTTCTATAAATAGGTCCGTTCTCTGTGTATTTTGCTAAATAGATTATTTTACAATTCGCACTCGCTAGAATTTGGTAGATGCAAAAACTTCTGTTAGGATTTTAAAAACAAATTATCCATCATTAACAACAAAGGGTGGGTTTGTAGTGCTAGGCAAAGTGACAAAACGAGGGGAAAAAATGCATCAAAAACTTCGTTAATCGTGTATTAATTCGATTTGGCTCAAATATGTGCCGTTTTTTCGATAATTCGTTACCATTTAGAAGGCAATTTCATTATACCGCTTTCCCAAGAAGCCTTGTTCCTGTTAGCAAAAACTGAGATAGCCAGTTTTCACAAGTATCTCTTGCCATGGACAAAAAGAAATGATAATGGCTTGGTGCCATAGGTTTTTTATTTAATAAATTTATTTATTTATTTATACAATATTACAACTGATTCAGAGATCATCTAGTAATTTATCTTTCTCAAATTAAGTTCTGTTTCTTAAATTAAGTGAATGTCCCATGGTACATTAGGAATGACAGCCTCCATAGAGAATCTCAAAAATGTCTAAAAAAAACGGGATTTTATTCAGCATTAAATCGCCCTTGGAATGGAAAGGAAAAATCGCCCTAGGAAAAAAATGGTTGAAAAATAAAAAAATGGCGGCATTTCAAAAAGACAGCTTTTATGTCCCCCCAATTAGTAGTAACTCAAAAAATTGAAAGCCGATTATTCCTTCCGTAGTTCATTCTGAGCAGTAATATATGTAGATCAACGTGTTAAAATTTTAGAACGATTGGATAAGTAGTTTTTCTCAATCTTGCACGCCAACTTGAAAAACGTCATTTCGAGATAATCGCGTTTAAATTATCGCGCTTTACATTAGGCGCGCTACACAATAAATAAAATAAAAATATAAATAAAATTTTTTTTTTGAGATTTTCAAGTTTATATCATTAAAATCATGTTTTTAAACGTTCATTCTAACATATTCTATCATAAAAAAGATTTCGATTTTTTGAAAATTTGAAGGTGCTATGTCCCCGTAATATTACCCAGAAGCAAGAAAATCAAAAATCATAAAAACAAAAGAAGAAATCGAACCCAAGGGATGAAAAGGAAATGAGGCCGAATGCCAATAAGCGCCGTACAAATTTTTAATTTCAATAAACGACAACAAAACAAAATGCTGGATATCAATGCAAAATATAAAAAATGTTAAACAAAAAAAAAGGAAAGGAAAAGACATCAACCAGATGGGTGCCAAACGGGAGACTAGACCAATGAGCACCGAGCGTGCGACAAACAATAGCTCTTCGGCACTCGATTACAATTTAAAAAAATGTTATTAATGCTATTTTACAAGGATGTGTTTTTGCTAATTTACTTGACTGTTTAGAGTTTGTGATTAGGACCTTATATGCTTCTGAATTTGTTTGACATATTTACATTTTAGTTTTCAGGGGCGCATAGTAGATCCTATTCGCAATTCTGTATACATTTTTTTTTTTTTTATTGGTTGATGTTATACAGTAGGTGTTGTGTTGTTCGTTGTATGGCTTTGTGGTAGTGGATCAGCAGCTGGTTATTGTTATACAACTTGTTTTGATTATGCAGATGTTTTATATTGCATGGGACTGGATATTTGTTTTCTTCATCTGTGGTTAGTTCAAGTGTATTCGCGCAGTTTTTTATTAACTGGTTCATTGAGTTTACTGCCGTTTCGAAGTATTTCATGCAGTTGTTTATCATGTAGGTGTCTATTCTTTTGATGTCTGCTTCCTTGTATAGGTTGGTGTTGCTGATAAACTGATGTGAGTCAGGCTTTCGACTTAGACCGGTGTAAGCTCTTAGTATTTTTCTTTCGAAGAGGCGTAGTTTTTCCATTTGGCTTGATGATAGATCTGACCATACTGGAAACCCGTACGCTAATATTGGCCTTATTGTTTGTAACAGGTGAGTTTAATTTTCTTTTGTAAATTGCTTCTGTAGTGTAATATTCCTTTGATGCTGTTGAATGATATAATTGCTTTTTGAAGTATTGATTTTACAGTATGTGCAACAAGAGCGTGTATGGCATAAAACTAAGTAAAAATGAAACTACGATTTTTTTTTTATTTTTATTATGAAAGTTTATTTTATTTTTTAGGGCGCTACCAACTAATACATAGTAAAGCCCCCACTACTGTTGATAATTGCCCGGCACCTTTTGTCTATATTATTAACCAAATTTTCTGCATATTGTAGTGATAAATTTTTCCATATCTTCCAGACCACTCGAGCTAGATGGCTGAATTTTTTTATGTGGTACATTTTCAGCTTAATCTTCCAAAGTGACCTTATGTTTTTGATCGGATTGGCATGCAGGTGACTGAGATGGCCAATCCAATGTTGTGATACCCTTTTTCAGTTTAAACTCCGAACAGAGTTTCCTACGGTGTCTTGGACCGTTGTCTTCTTGCAAGAACCAATTCGAGTTCCCCGCTCCAAACCATTTAAGGACATATGGTAACAAATCTCTTGAATAACTTTTTTTCGTGAAAGGTGCATTTACGCTCCGTGTGGAAACGATTAATTTACCAAAACCTTGCTTGGTGAAGCATCCCCATTCATGTAGCTTGGGTGGGTGCTTCACAGTTCGGACAATTCTTGTTTTTGCTTAGTTGACCAAACACGCCTGTAAAATCTTCCATTGTGATTGTGTTGTTGTACAAAAGTTTTAATTTTTTGCAGTCCTCCTTTTGTTTTTTTGTTAAAATTTTGGTACCTTTGAATGTAATTGCCTCGCATTTTTCTGTGTTTATTTTAATTTGCCATTTATTAAAATACGTGTTTAGCTGATCCAGGTATATGTTAAGATCTTCTTCAGCTTTTCTTATGTTTTTTCTTGAGGCGTAGATGATGATGTCGTCAGCATATGTTAAAGATTTTATAGGATTAGGTAGGGAGTTGGATGGTGTTGGTATGTCCGACGTGTATAGTGTATACAAGACTGGTCCAAGCCGTGATCCTTGGGGGACTCCTGCTAGGATTTTGTATGTTTTGAACATGTAATTTTCTATTCTTACTTTGAATGATCTATGTGACAGGAAACTATGCAATGTTTTTATCAGATGTGGGTTAAATTTAAGTTTTATTAATTTAAAGATAAGCCCTTCAATCCATGTTGTGTCAAAGGCCTTTTCCACGTCCAGGAGGCAAGCTACCGTCAGTGTTTTCAGGTTTAACTTCGTTGTTATGTCGGTTTTCTACCGCAGCGTGTGTTGTAGAGTGAGAGGCGCGGAATCCGAATTGGTTTTAGGTATGAGGTTCTTTGCCTCGCAGTGGTTTTGAATTTTAGCAAGGAGGAATTTTTCGTAAATTTTGCTGATGTTTGATAGGAGTGATATTTGTCTGTAGCTTGTCGGGAGATTGGGTGGTTTTCCTTTTTTATGAACTGGAGCTATAATGGCAAGTTTCCACATGTCCGGAAAATACCCTATGTTATAGCAATAGTTAATGATAGTTGTAAGAGTATTGATGAATTGACAACTTTTTTAGGACAAAGTTAGGAATTTTGTGGTTTCCTGCAGATTTTTTATTACTTCTCGATTTTATATAAAATTTAATATCTGAAGGACCATCTAGGCTTGCTGAGTAATTTCTACTTTGGTAGTGTTCTTGTGCCGTTATTGAGTTTGATCTGGTCAATATCGTTATGGGGTTGTTATGAATTTCAATTTATTTGTGAACTTGCTCGTTTATTAAGTTTGTAAACCAGGCTTGCCCAAGCGAGTTGTTTTGACTATGTATATCCTCAAATCTTTGCCCTAACAGATTGGCTTTCTCTGTGGGTTGGTCAGTGCTATCGTTAGTTAAGGGGTTTGTGAGATTAGGAATTTTAATGGCGTAATTTTACTTTACGTATACATCGAGAAAATCAGGTAAGGAGTATAAATTTTTAAAATTTTTAAATGCAGGGTTGTTTATTAACAGGTTTTAGGAGGGGGAAGCTAAATTTTTCCGGAAATTTTTTTGATTTTCTGGAAAATTTTTCACTTTTTTTTCAATATTTTTTTTCAATATTAATAATAATTGCTTCGTCAACCTTGGAGACACAGATCAAAGAGTTTCTCTCGCTTTTATCGCTTGCCACAAATGTGCCACAAATGTTAAAAGAATCGACCAAACCCCCACTTTTCCACAATTTATACAATTCTTCAAGTGCCAAACTTAGTAAAAAAAAATTGAAAAATTTTAAAAAATTTCCTGGAACAACTGCAAAATTTTTCCGGAAAAATAACTTTTACTGTCGAAAAACTGTTAAGATACAATCCTAATATCAAAATTTTTATAAAAATTACACATTTGTACGTATTTCAAATAAAATAATACTCAATTTTTTAATATTTTAAGTAAAAAAATTTCCGGAAAATCAAAAAAATTTCCGCAAAAATTTAGCTTCCCCCTCCTAAAACCTGTTAACAAACAATCCTGCATTTAAAAATTTATACTCCTTACCTGATTTTCTCGATGTATACGTAAAGTAAACTTTAGCCATTTTAATATAGGTTTTCCTTTTTGTGATTTTGTTAATTTCTTTAAAAGTATTGTGGTTTAGTTGAATGCTAGAGAGTTTGGTTTTCCAGTGATTATCGTAATGGATTTCAATGAGTTGTGTAATTATGGTGTTCGCATTTCTAATGTGTGATTTTATTGTGTGGGAGGTCGGGGTGTATCTATTCCTGTGCAGTTGTCTTCGTAGGGTGTTTTTGAGTTTAATGATTCTAATTATATTAGGAGGGAGTGGAATTTGCGTACTATAATTCAATGTTATCAGAGGGACATGATGCCGTAGAGTATCATCAATCATCTCTTGCAGACTTTCTAGTATGTGGTTAATTTCGGTTTTGCTCAGGATTCTGTCCGTTGGGATGTGAAGAGAGTAAAGTTTTGTGTTCAGATGTTCGTTAAGTTCTGTCCAGTTGACTGCACTATAATTTGGGATTTGTTTAGGCGGTTGTCTCGGTATTCTAAATCCAAGAGATATTTTTAGTTCTACTGCGCGGTGGTCTGATTCAAAGTCTATTGTTTTGAGGTTTGGGAAACTTTGTTGATCATGGTGCACGGTTATGTTGTCCAAGACTATAAAGAAGTCGAGGTAAGAACTAGTGTCCGTTCTATAAAAGGTGGGAAGGTCAGAACGCAAGAATTTTAGGCCCTTGGTAACGCAATTTACATTAAACCATCGAAATAAATTTTCTCCACTTTGGTTGGGGGTTGCATTTCCCCAAAAGCTATGTTTGGCGTTTAGATCTCCTCCTATAATGATTGATGAGTTGGGTTGTGTGTTTAACTTAATAAGTTCTGTGTATGTATGGATGGAAAATTTGTATTCGGAGTGAAATATACAGCGGCTATTAATAATTCGTGATTATTAGAAGATATTTTGATAATAGTGGATTCTATAGACTGGATTGTGAGGGACCTCGGTACTACGGTATAAGAGATGTTATTTTTGATCAAAATTCCTGTTCCGCCACCATTATTTTGAGTTCTGTCGTTTCTGATAAAATTATAATTTCTAAAGTATAGCAGATGTTTTGGTTTTATTTTACTTTCATTTAAGAGAATTATGTGTGGTTCTTCAGTGTTTAGGAAGAGTTTCAAATCGAGGCGCTTCTTTTTACTAATTAGGGAATTCACATTTAGTTGGATTATGGTGAGGGCTGAGTTATTGTTGTTAGTCATTTTGTGTTATTTTTGCAAATAATGTGATTTTCTTTTGGATTGGATCTTGGATGGCATTGACGGAAGGCGTACATTTATAGAATTCACAAAGTGTATCTGTGAAGTTTAGGCCAAACGTGCTCTTGCATGTTTGGTCCCATGTAGAGGCTCCTGATTTGATATTTTTTGTCTGTATTTGGGAATTATTTGTAATGCGAGTTTGTACTGTTTTTGAGTATGATATATGGGGGGTATAGTAGTTGTTGTTCATTTGTCTTTTTGCTTACTGTTGTTCTGCTTCCTGGTGCTTGGAGTTCCTCGTATTTAGGGCACTGACGATAATTAGCGGGGTGCCCGGTTTTATTGCAATTAATGCAGTGAGGTTCGGTTGTTCTGTCCATTTTTGTGCATTGGCCAGGTCCGTGTTGCTCATTGCATTTTACACATCTGTATTGCATGTTGCAATTGGAAGCTGCGTGTCCGTATCTATGACAGTTTTTAGATTGGATGGTTTCCGATCTAACAAACCGTTCAAATCTAACTGATTGATGAAGTATGAATTTAATGTTTGTAAGCACTGACACACCGGAATTAGGTTTAAGCTGTATAAGCCAGATATTAAGGTCACGGTTGTCTTTTAAGGATTTACGCGTATAGTACTTGGATATCTTTAAAATATGATGACTCACCTGAAGATCTTCAAATGCTGCTGTTATGTCCCCTTCATCAAAGCTGCTTCCCACTCATTTGAACAAGATGGTTTCGTGCTTTATTTCTTTTGGTGTGTAAGTGTAGAATTGGTTATCTTCTGCCTTTACTATATCCATGGCTTTCACAAAGTTGCTTATCTCCGTTGTAATGATGTGCGTAACGATTTTGTTAATCTTTTTAATTGTAAATGAATTTTTTCCAATGGCTTCATTTAATTTATTTATTGTACTTTTTGTATTTATGTTGTATGCCACTATCGGTAGCACCTTTTCTTTTTTTATTATTTATTGGTTGATCGTTCTCTATTTTCGCTGGATTTTTTCTATTTCGTTGACTGTAGTGATTTTTGGTTTTTCACCAACTTCCCCTCCACCGCTGCGTCTGCTGAAGTTTCCTTTGATCCCTCAGTTGACGTTAAAGGTTTCGGCGCACTATCATTCACTGATGTAACTTTTGGATCTGAATTTTTTTTTTCGTTTTTTTGTTGAATAGTAATTGTTGGGTATTCTTGGTTTTCGTCGAGTGATCTTTGATCTTCCTGCTCCAGTTCCATTGTCAATTGATCATTAGGTTTTTTATCATTTTCGTAGCTTTCTATTTTATTTTCAAGTTCTTTGTTCTTGTTTACAAGAACCTCGATGTAGCTTCTTAATTCATTGACATATGACATTAATTCTTGTACCTGGGTATTGTTGTCAATTCTATTTTCATGACTCCCCATTTTTGCTTTTAATTTACAATTCGCACTGATATGTTTAGTTTTCTTTTTTATTTTGTCTTTTTTATGGGCACTTTTATGGGCACTGTGGGCATAGCCCAAACACTGAATTCTTAGGAGACCGCTCCAGAAGAATATTTTTTTTCTCACAGTTTTCAATTCACAGTATACTTTTCTAGCTTCACTGTACACTTTTATATATATATTTTTTTAAATTATTTATTTGTTTGAATTATTATTTAAACACACTTTAATAATTAGGTAACACACTTTCGAACGTGTTTCTTTGTCTGAAAACGAAATTAAAAAAAAATCCTGTTTATATACTAAAACGAAAAAAAAAGAAAATTGGAGAAATTTTCGAAAAAATTTTTTATTTTTATGTGTTTTAGTATATAAAGAGAATTTTTTTATATTTCGTTTTCATTATTATTGCAGATTTTGAGCTGTCCGGTCCGTATCGAGTGTTTTGTTTTTTGTGTATTTTTGTTGTGTTTAATATAAAGTTTTTTTTTAAAACTATGTCGACCTACGTATTCTCCTGGACTTTCTATTTTAATAACGGTTTTTATTTTTGTGTGTTTAATTACTGACCCCGGCTATCTTTGGACATTCTATATTCTTTGATTCAAGTTTGATTTGTTTGTTAATAGAAATTATATTTTATTATTTAGATAATTTGATATTGATTTCTAAAGGTAAAATAAGATGTCTAAGAAGTATGTCAGAGCAGCAAGAGATTTAAAAGTTGCTTGTGTGATTTCGTTTAATTTAATTCTAAAAAACCTTTGGAAAAAATTATCGTTTATGGACATTGTAAGCTGATTCCAGAACGAAAGTATAAGTTTGTTATTAGAGACAATCAATCATCGTTGTGTTAGTCATGAAGCAGAACAAATTGTATATAATCAAATTAGGGGAATTGAACGAACAAACATTAAACATCGCTTAAAAGGGACATCTTGCGATAATGTGCAGTTAGATTTAGCTAATGAAACCGACGTTAAACTTTTTAAAATTGGAAACACTCAATCGTTCATTCCTTCAACTTCAATTCGCAAAATAAAACAGAGCTACTGAAGAAAGATGATCTTGTTAGTGATTGTGACATAATTGATATTTGTCAAATGAATTTGGTTGAACCCCAGTAAATGAAATTTACTTTGATGCCACGGGAAAGGTGACTCAGCATCCTGTATGTCCTTCATACCACAGCTACAAGCGGATTATCTACTACGCGTGTGTAGTTAACATTAACAACCAAATAATTCCTGGACGATACTTAATTTCATCGCGCCACGAATCGTTAAAAATTAAACGATTTTTAGATGATATAAAAGAAAACACACCAAAGGATTTTAAGCCAAAATTTTTCGTAACCGATTTGTCGTGGGCATTGATAAAGTCGGTGCTTCTAAGTTATAATTCGATGACTATTTCAGAGTATATTGCCTATCTATACCTACGACATACTCAATTCAAATGAAGTAATAAAAGAAAAGGGAAAAGTTGGCACATTAGTTTGCTGTGTTCATTTCGTTAATATTATTTCTACGCAATTGAAAGAAAAGTGGCCAAATGCTAGTAGTGTTACATGAAAATTAATTTTAGACGTATTTTGTGGTATTCTAAATGGCGAGTTTTTATATGATATCGATAAACTTTTCGAGTATTATTGTATAATCTGCTGCACAAAACACACAAATCAACGAGTAACCAGGGGCGGTATGTTGTACCATCACTTCGAATCGAAAAAAGTAGAATCGAAAAAGTGAAAGTCGATTTCGATTCGATTCGAAGTGATGGTACAACATACCGCCCCAGTTCTCTTGCCACTGTAAGCCTAATTTTGAGACAGATTTACAACGATGAACACAACCCTTCTATTATTCAATCTGAAACGGAGGAGTGGATGTCACATCAGAAAACATTATTCTTTTCTATGTTTAGTAAAAATGTTTAGTAATTCTATGTTTAGTAAAAGTCCTTATTATTGGCGGTTAAATGATATTTTTACTCAAGTTAAAGGGTCAATTAGCATACATTTAAACAAACCGTCCAGTTTAAATGAACATTATAATCCCGAATTTTTAAGTTTCACATTAAAGAAGTACGTCACTTAAAAATCATATCATTCCTATTGGAAAACCCCAATAGGAATGATATGTTTTTTAAGTGACGTTTCGGCCATTTGTAATATGCCATGATTTGTCATTTTTGGTTTCATTGTATTCAGTAATGTTTACAATTTCATGATGGTGAGATATACGCAAGAACAACGTTTACAAATTATTCAATTGTATTATCAAAATAATCATTCTCCAAATGCAATTTTTCGTGCGCTTTTGCCATTTTATAGTCGTAAGAATCGTCCAAGTGTGCTCGCTATTCGTCGAATGAAAATTGAATTCATTCAATTGAGTTGAAAATTTTGAGCGTACATTTTCTTTACTTAATGTTTTAAGTACCAATAAGAGAAAGAAACGCTCGAAGTAATGCAAATATTGCTGCCGTTCAAGCAAGTGTTGCTGAAGACCGCAATTTGTGGATTCCAAGACGTTCTCAAGTATTGGGACTGTCTCAAACCACAACCTGGCGGATTTTGAGAAAGGATTTGGATTTGCATCCCCGTATAAAATTGTTCTCACTCAAGAACTGAAGCCATTGGACCACCGTAAACGTCGCCAATTTGCTGATTTTGCCTTGAAACAACTTGAAAACGATAACATTTTTTTTAAGAAAATCATCTTCTCCGATGAGGTTCACTTTTATCTGAGTGGTGCGGTAAATAAACAAAACTGTCTATTCTGGTGCGAAGAAAATCCACAAATTATACATGAAAACCAATTACATTCACCTAAATTGACAGTTTGGTGTGGTTTTTGGTCTGGTGGAATCATCAAGCTGGTAGCTGTCAATGGAGATCGGTATAGATCGATGATAACCAACTTTTTATGGCCGAAATTGGAAGAAGTTGATCTTGGCAACCTTTGGTCCCAACAAGACGAAAAGTTTGGAGATTCGATTATTACAAGAAATTGTGATATTGAATGGCCTCCAAGAAGCTGTGATTTAACACCATTAGACTATTTCTTGGGGGGTTATTTAAAGCCATTGGTCTTTAGCAATAATCCAAACTCTCTTCAAGCTTTACAAGCCAATATTGAACGTACTATTCATGACATACGACTTGATTTAGTGGAAAAAAAGCTCGAAAATTGGGTTCATCGAATTTTTTCCTGCAGAAGAAGTCGTGGAGGTCATTTGAATGACGTTTTATTCAAAACTTAATTGTATCGATTGTACTTCACATCAAAAAACATTTCAATTTCCTTAACAATTAGTGTGTTTTTTTAAAAAGAAATCACATCACTCTTATTGGAAAACACTGTATATGACTTTTTTACCGCTATGGGGAGGGAGTATGTTTCGCATGTTCTGAAATGTCAGTATAGTCAGATTTGTGCTGTCATTTCTAGAATTAATGTTAATGGCCCTTAAACATCCACAAGTCCCTGTTTACACGTTTTACATTATTATTTCTATTTACACTAAATAAAAAAAAACTCCCCGAAGGTCGCAGTGATACGCTGCTTATCACTAAAAATTGTAGTAATAATTAGGTGATAACAAAATAAAAAACAAAAATTATTAACGAAACAGTGAAAATCTTTTTTATCTTTTCTTCAATTCTGCTATGAAATGAATGTTTCTACTATGAAATGAAAACCCGATGCATAAGATACGAACAAATTATATATTCAGGTTCAAAATTTGAATTGAACATCAAGTTGAATAGCAAATTTTAGAAGAATAGACGGAAAGGAAATTGGAGTTGCACACGGAATCGACACCAATAATTTTGTAATATTTTGCTTATTTGAAGCTTGTCTCTAGCGTTTCCAATTTTCTTGTAAAAACAAGTTCTAGTTCACCAACTATGGTGAAATTAGCTTATAAAATTATGATCTCAAGTACGTTTTGTACATTTATTTCATTTTATTAAGGCTGTATGGTACTCATTTCATCAAAATAAGGGTTACGCGCAAATCATCTAGTGGCTACAAAAATTTAGCTAATGGCATAATTTTTGTTTTAACGCAAAGCTAAAGGTATTTTTGAGGGATTAATACATGATTATTTTAAAATTCTGTATATTTAATCCGCAATTATTATTCTAAGTTGACGAATTTTTAAAAAATGTTGCAATCTTACGAATCTTTTTATTCTATTTTTTTCCACCAAATTTTGTTTGTTTTTTATATTGAAATGTACAGGATGATATTTACGAGGGATTAATTCATGATTATAAAGATTAACATTAAAATAACAAAGATATAATTAAAAAACGATCAACATCACTATATTTATCGATTGAAAACGATAAGATATTTTTGTCATGTACAATTTCTCGGCTGAAAATTAGTTGCTACATTCTAATATAGATGGCTTACTCAAAAATGCCTAATAAATCGAAAAATTAGCGGAGACACAATTTGAAACTTATCGTTTGGTGGTTTTATAATAAGAAAACAGATGTTGAATTTTTGTTTTATTTGAGATACATAGCACATTCCAATTTAAAATATTATTGTGATAATTCTATAATTAATCATAAATAATATTATATAATTTAAGAAAAAGTACGTTTTGTAAAACATTTCCGTTTAGTGCCTTATTGTATATAGATATATATTATACATTATATGTGTATATAATTATATATACATATAATAAATATATAAAATAAATCCTTGAACCGTCTTTTTCTATTTTTGTATATCGTTTTTTTCAAAATGTGTGTAGTCGGGCAGATATGGTAGTAGTATTTGTGTTGCGCGAATTGCTTTACTGCACATGCAAGTCACGTGTCATTGTTTTTGTTTATTCATAACACGAAAATTTTTTGTGTTGTTTATAAGACGGTGTTACTTTTTAAATAATTTATGTATTTTCGATTTTTTTATACTTAGTAATTAACATTTTATTTTTAAAATTTAAAGTAAATTTATTTATAAAATTTTACTAATAAGTATAAAATTAATTTATGAGTTTAGCCGGTATATTATTTCAAATTGGAATACCTGATTATTGAAATACTTTCAATATAGAAACAGCTGTACCGACCAAACTAGGTCTTATACAAATTCAAAGTTAATATCTAGAAAGGTACAACCTTCACCTTACGAACAGTGGGTCACACTCCTTTATAGAATTCAGTTGTGCTCCCTACACGTCAAAATATTTCTCTACATTCTTTTCACAAAACCTCTTAAAATAATTGTACTATCATGAAATTGTTTATTGAATTATTAAACACCATTTATGGTCTTTCTAAAGTTATACTAATTTTAACCATTTCTTCAGTAGAACCGGAAATATACCAGTTCAATGTAATCGGCAAATAAAGTTATTAAAAATTGGAAAACCCGACGAATTTCCTAACCGTATAACGGGATAACTGAAGGTCACAAAACTTAATAAGAATATACGTGTCTGTTTTTCTTGTCAAAATAACACTCGATAATGTACGAAATAAATTTCTTACGTCATTGTTTGTTTATTTACTGGTACATCTGTGACTAATTTGTAGTGGAAATGTGTCAAAACTTATATTATTTCAAGTTTGAAGGCTCGAATATTCCAAAAGTTTACTCATTTTAAAGAAAGATGACCGGACAACTGGTGCAATGGTTAAAGCTTCGACAATTGGAGTGGGAGGTACTGGGTTCGAATCCCATCTAGATGCAAATCGGCTAGATGCAAATCGAATTTTCATCATCGATTACAATCGATGATGTTAATAAACACAATTAAGACCTCTGATGGATTGCAGAGTTCAGCGCTGACCCACCGTCCACGTCAATGTACAGGTTGACATGGAGCTTGCAATGTGCAGGTGGGTATACTGTAGTTGTGTGAGAGTGGGTGAATAGGTGAATGGATTAATGCTGTGGCGTGAATGCAAGGTATCACAGTGTGCCAAAAGTGTCAAACCAGTGAAGCCTAACCTTAAAGAAAGGCCAATTATCTACCAATATCTATATCAACAGCCCAAATTTAGAATTTCTTTCTCTTTTTACTTTGGTTGTATAATAAAATCGAAGATAAAAGGAATAGATTTTCAATTTGAAACGTGATGTAGTAGGTCTTGTATGTAAGTATATGAGTAAGCTGCAAAATGTTTTATTGATAAGGCAAGGTAACCACCTTGAATGCCATTTATGTATAAAAAACAATATTGGTTATACGCCCACCACGGCTTCGTCTACAGCCCTGTCTACAGCCGCAAACATCATATTTTCGATGACCTTTTCCAATAAAAGCGGATTAACGACCTTAATTTCAGCTCAAATGTTGTTTTTAAGTTGCTTAATTGTTTGTGGATGATTAGCATACATCTTACTGTTTAAATAACCACACAAAAAATAGTCAAGTGGTGTTAAATCCGGAAGAGACAATTTCTTGAAATTATGCGATCAGCAAATTTTGTTAACAATAAATGGATTGTTGCACCACTTGCGTGACATGTAGCTCCGTCTTGTTGAAATCAAAGGTCGTTGACACGCAATTTATTCAATTTGGGCTACAAAAGCCCAAAAACCACACCAAACAGTAGCTCTTGGAGGATTAACTTCTGCTTCGTGAATAACATGGGGATTTTTCGCTCCCCAAATTCGACAATTTTGCTTATTGACATATACCCATTAAGATGAAGCTCATTTGCTTCATCACTAAAGGGATTCTTGAATCTTGATGAAAAACCTTCATTTCGTTCAAGCATCCAATTAACAAAACGACGACGATTTAAATGGTCTAATGGCTTCAATTTTGGAATTAGTTTAATTTTGTATGGATGAAGATCAACATGCAAAATGCGTCGTAACGTGGTTCGTGAAATGTTTAGTTCTTGTGAACAATGCCTGGCTGATGACCTTGGATTACAAACACTTTCAGTAACAGCTGGCACTGCATCAAGAGTAGGGACTAGATGAACAAGCTGAAACGGTCTACAACCTTCCACTGATCCAGTTTTTTCAAAACGATCCATAATTTTGCCAATTACACGCTCAGTAAGACGTTCATATCGACCAAAACTCTCACGTAATTTACGAAATGTTGTTGTTTTTTAACGAAATAAATTTGGACGAATAAAATTTGTTGTGTTGTTAGCGACTCTAGGATGATATGTGACATATTTTTGACTTTTCATATGTCAACGAATTTTGTAGAACAGATAACATTAAGTACTAATTTTTTTTTATATTTTTCGAAACAAATTAAAACTAAGGTTACTTCATTCACCTAGGTCCTAGAGTCTGTAACGATATGATGTGTATATCGTTACACAAAACTTGTCAGGTTATTTTGTGTGTCATGTGACAATGCGATTTCGGACAAAACAAAGAGGAAAACAATGTTGCTTTGATGAAGGTGCTTAATGCTTTGCAATTGTCGACGGTTGTTGTGTGGGTGTTAGGTATAATTCTCGGTTATACACTTAGGTACATACATTTTGGTTATAATGTATATATATACCCCATTGCATCAATGTTTTGATGGTTGAGTTATGACTGAGTGCTCGGTATAATAAATAATATTTTTGTGTGTTCAGAGATGATTTGTACGTTTTCTTTTTTTTGCGTAGTGGCAGTTCGCATATCCGCTCCTGGATGTATATAAATCGCTTAAATGGTATTCATTGTTACTCTCTGTACTTATATTACCTATGCATTACCTATGCATTTTATATTCTCCCGACACATACAATGATTTAACATGAACCTATGAGTTGTTTGAAGTGGAAATAGCAATTCATTCGCATTAGAAAGTTCAACGTAAAATTAACAAATTAAGTGATTATTATTGAAAACAGTGTTTTGTACATTGAAAATATCAAGTAGATATTTATTAAATAAATTAATTCAAAGTGAATTCATATAAAAGTAAAGTTTGTGTTTAAGTGCTATACTATATAAAGTGGGAACCGCAACTATAGAAGTTGGTGTAATTTATAAAACTTGGTCGACAAAGCGACATTGTTGTTTCCCTCATAAAGCGCTTAATCCATCTTTATTGCGTAGAGGTACGTTAAAATTTATACTACTATTTTTGATTAAATCATGCATTTCATCAAAAATATATCGTTTAAATTATCCTGCGTGAAAATTAACGGCTTTTGTTGTCTCGTTGTACGTTCTTGCTTCATCTAGAACAAAGCCAACACCCGCGGACGAGGGATACCGAAAAGTGGACGACCTCACACCGCCTTTCAAATGGCCTTGTAGTGAACGCTATACCTCAATAGTTGTAGCGCAAAAATCGTGCGACATCATTTGCTCAAGTGCAACCGTGCGCAGAATTTATTTGTGGGTGATAACAGTGAAACTTGGGATAATAGTTATCGAAAAACAATATAGAAGAAATATTCTAGCTTTAACCTTGTATTGTTTAATTTTGTTAATTAAAGTTTTAGTTTTGGCTTCAGTCGCAAGAAACTGGGAAACAAAGGAAAAAAAAAATTTGTTACACTGTACCGTCCGTTGGTCCTAAATGAATACTTAATGGCAACGGGGAAAAGAATGTTCATGATACAGTTTTTTTTTCTCTTTGTCTTCCTTGCGAAAATAATTTAATCTTAAGATCTTAATTCTATTTATTTGTTAGTTTTTTTTTATCTTATTGCATTTTTCTAAAAAAAAAAAAAAATTTAAATTAGTTTAAATTATTACATACTATATCTTATCTCACTATAAATAGCTTGTTCAGCATATTTAGTTTATTCGAAATTATCATATACATTGCATGTTATTCGGTCGCGAGCATTTTTATCGCTTTATTCACAGGGGTGTCAAAGAACTGCGGAAAGCGCTTTCATCAGGGACGTGATAAACCGGTGGTAAGTTTTTTTTGGTATTAGATAATTTTACTAAATAACATTTTTAATATTTGGTATCATTCATTTTGATAAACTAAGTATAATGGATAATATAATATATTACAATATATATTTGATTTTTTTTTTTATAACAATTACTTTCATATAACATTTTATTTAAATCTGTGTTAGTCAAATTATAATTTTTTCTTGCCTTTCTTTTGTTTATTTTTTTTTCCTTTTTTTTTTGAAAGTCCAAAATAGATGGAATGAATATAGTTATATATTTAAAAATTTTGTTCTTTTATTTATTATAATTAGTATTATTATTTTCTTTTGGGTACATCTACATATATAGAGATTTTCTTTAAAATATATTTTTTTTCTATTTCTTAGTTACTAATTATGAATTAGCATGACTGGCTAATTAGTTCAACTTTTGTTGGGATATAGCAATTCGAACCAGACTTAAAGACCCGGTGGTTTGTAAGGTTCAAGTGATATTTGGGACATTCCTTCATACGGTTCTCTTATTTTTTTTTGTATTCTCATTTCGCATTAGACGGTTATTCCAGATCCTATTTCAAGCTGTAACAAGACCCACCCAACGACCCAGAGCATCGCCGCGCTAGTAAAACCGTCGTACAGTATTGATAGGATAACATTTTTTTTTCTATCGTAACCACCTTGTGTTGCTATCACCAGATCAATGTCATCGAATCCAGTTAGGCAACATAGAGGTGGCCTTACAAGTCTAGACTAGGCAAATTCACTGATATTTTCTATCAGCGTAAATGTTTATATAAAATACCCAAGCATACATCGATACCCTGGTAGAAAATATCAGTGAATTTGCATACTGTATACTCTGTCAATGATAACTCCATACAACCTTATATTTATTTTGTTATATACTGATGGTACAATCAGAGCCTGTACAATTGTGTGTAATAAGAGTAAGTGAAATAACAGTCGTAACATTTCAAAATAATATTTTTTTATGTAATAAAATGTTGATATACAATACAAATGCAATTTTTATAGAGAAAAAACAACAAAAATTAAATTGTTCGGTTTTTATATCGCTAGAAATAAAAAACCGCTGTCGCACCACTATGCCACTATCTAAAGGGTGTCTCTACAAGAGCGCCGGATTTAAATTTGCTGCCATTTTGTTAATACGAGTTGTACGGTGACTTTTTTTTTAACATTTGTCACGTATACAGACCACGCGATTTAAGAATATGGAGAAGTATTCAAACCAACAACGTTTAATTATTGTAAAAACGTATTACAAAAATCCTGAAAGTTTTGCAAAAACAGTTCACCAATGACGTCAAGTTTTCGGTCGCACTAATGCGCCAAATGAATCGGCAGTGAGGCGTTTAATAAAATTTGAGACCAAAATTAAGGTGTTGGATCAGAAGATCATTGTTCGTCGTCGTCCTTGTCGGTAGCTTTATTAAGTACCTTCTCCATTTCTGAAGGTAGTTTTGGAGCGCTTGATTTTGGATTTTCTCTCACCAAATCCAAAATCTTTCACTCGCCCTGGTTGGAAAATATTGCTTTTCGCCCTGTTTGCTGCCCGTTTTCAGCCGAATGTGTGACGATGAATCTGGATATTATTTGGGCCCCTGTAGAATGATTTCGGCTAACTAATTTTCCACTTTCGCACATAGATTTTCCAATACGTTTCATATTAATTACTATTTGACGTTCTTCGTTGGTAGTGTGATTTCTGACACCGGCGAAACAACTCGCAACCATTACATTTTCATTCATAATTTATGTAAATGATTTTAAAAAAATTCAAGGATCATACTATAAGTGTATGATAATTTTCGTTGCAAAAAATTCGTGATTTTTTTTGTGTTTTTATTATAAACGGTAAATGACATTTGATTTTGTATTTTTGGATTTAATTTGTAAAATCTAATTATTAAAAGCTGCAAAATAAGTTCCATAATCCTTATATTTTGTAAATTTTTCTCAAAAATCAGTGTGTGATTGAAAATGATCATTTTCGCTACTAACTGTATGTTGCTAATACTTAAATTTTGGTTTGATGGGCACTTTTTTAAGCCGAACTTCTAGGAGGCCCTAGATGGTGCACCGGTCGACTCGTTTCCGTTACATTGAATTATTTAATAATTAAACAAATAATAATAATTAATTAAACACATTAAACAAATACAGCACCATAGAGTAAATAGAATCAAAATAAATCCAGGTTTGTTAAAAAATTATATTTTAAGGACTTTTAACCATGCACTTTCCCTCGTTTTAAATTAGATTTGAAGTTCACAATGAGTGTTGCTTTAATAAAAATATTGCTTTAATAAAAATATATACAATGATTCACGAATTATTTTTCAAGTAAATATTTAAAAAGCCAACTGACCAAGTGGAAAATGTAGTAAGTGCAGTAACTCTTATTTCATCACTAATGACGGAACTCCTTGTACTTTGAAAAACTTACTGAGCAATACAATAATGGGCAAAGCGATCTTCGACAATCTCTGTAGCAAGCATATTCTGTCAACACAGTTGGCTTTTGAAGAATTATCTTATTATAAAACCTTCTGAAGTGAAATTGGTCGTTATGTCAAATTCAATTAATCGGGCACTAATTTAATTTTCATATTTGAATCATATTGTCTAAACCCATCGAGAGAGTTTATGATACGATTTGAAATAAGAATAAGCTACCGTGAATTTTTGCTGTCTATTCTAGCGTAATTCTTTAGTGTAATTTGGCCAAATATGAGTTCCAAATCTCTCATCAAAACATGTTTTGAGGAGTAGTATTAGAGATATGTTTAGAACAAATGAATATTATTTATTATTACTAGTCCAGCTTATTAATAACTTATAGGTGTCTAGTTTAAATTCCTGTCATAGATAAAAGCCAGACACTTCGGTCTATTTGTACTGATCAAGCTGATTCCATTCCACTGCATCCCATTCAAACTTGCCTTGTTGCATTTCACAGCTATGACAAATATAGCTCCCATATAACCGCTACATCATCAGAGTTATATTATGGGGTATATCCTCTATCCGGTCGCAAGTTAATTATTTGCGACCAGAAATATGGTTACTAGATTTATTTTGCCATGCCAATTGACACATTTTTTTAAAATTAAATTTGTTTTGCGATTGTAAAGTAGACATCTACGAAAAGACTGCTACGCATTTTCTGAGGTCGCAATCTTTTTATGTATTTCTACTTTACAATCGCAAAAAATAATTTAAATTTAAAAAAGATGTAAGAATTGGCATGGCAAAATAAATCTAGTAACCACATTTCTGGTCGCAAATAATTAACTTGCGACCGGATAGAGGATATACCCCTATATTACTATTATAAACGAAAACTTTAATTTGCGACTGTTTGACAAAATTGAAAATAAATTTAAAATTTCATATCGCGATTTAAAATATCAAAAATTCATAATGGTGTTTGGCTTTTATATAATATGTATACATATGATATGTATACATATTTTACTACTAAACGAAATTTGAATTATTTTCTTGCAATTGCTTCGCTTTTAGTTTCTCGTTCATAAAATTTCATCCCGTTTATGTACGCAAAACTAATACTATCAGAGCTTCATAGCAATCAATACAATACACAAAGAGCACAATAACAAAATAAAACAAAAACAAGTATGTATATAATAATATATCGTTCAGATGAAAAGAACAAAAAAAATGTTTAGCTTGGACACATTTTTGGGCATTTAAATATCGACATCAAAACAGATTTTTTTTCTGAGTACCATACAGCCTTAAGAGAATACTATAACTTATTCCACCGCCAAACAGACAACACCAGCAAACTTTTGGTCGAGTCTTACAAATATTTGTTTTTCATTTAAACAAGTTGATTGTTTAGTTCAGCTGTGCTGATATTTTATTATTATAAAACTCTTGCATGTAATACTTCTACATACGAGAATAAGCATTGTGAATCGTAAACTTTTGTCAATCCATAGTTGACTCTAAATATTTCTGGGTGCGTTGTGCCGAAACATATAAATATGTCATCCCTTATAAAGATGTTCAGTATTGTAATCCAAACATTTTAAAAAACCAATCTGAAAAAATAATAAACAATTTTGAATATCTGAAGGCAGCTAGAATTAATTCATATTCAGTTAACACTTACATTTCTGAAAATACATTTTATAGTATCCTCATGATTTATGTGCAGAGGTGTACAACTCGTCTATTCTCTAGTTATGAACGAACGTGATGCAAAAAATCGAATAACACACGCTTTCACAATTTTTAGTGCTGCAAATTTGCAAAATTCCTTTGAAAGGGTATTATTATTTATTTTCTACATTTAAATCGCCATCCAATTTCAATAGCAAAGCATACCAAACTTAAGACACATCCTGCTACGTACACTAAAATGGCGCTACGAATAAAATCATCAAAAGTAACCTGACCAACCACATTTTCAGCATTTTTATTATTTTCCATCTCATTCTCATCCTGGGTCAATGAATTCTTCAAATACAAATCGTGCGTGGTACGAGTCTGCCAATATTTTTGTAGGCCCGCCTCAAATGATTGCACAAAAATATGATTTATTGGTGCCAGCAATCCTGAAACCTTTCGCACCAAATAGTTGTATTTAAAAATCGAAACGGTTTCCGTAATCTGATAAAATAATGTTAGACGATTATTCGCGTTAAAAGTTGAGTTAAGAAAATTGTGGGCTTCCTCTTCTTCCATCAAAAATGCATAATTTGTATAGTTATCCTCCCGAATAAAATCGTAAATAGATTTTTGTGTCAAAATACTAGAATATTCAGTAATATTCCGATCATGAAGTGTACTATTGAAAATGTAAAAATGAAAGAAATAATTAGTTACGATTGTATAATTTATTTCGATTAATTTATTCAGCTGATTAACTTCGGGCTCGTATCTGGGTGTTATTAACTGATCGATCATGAACGTCGTGTAACATGTATAGAACACGAAGCTGATCCATAATATGGTCGCTACAAATAATTTTTCAATGCTGTGATTATGCGGTTGAGTTAAGGAAACTGCGATAACGCTGCTAAATAGATCAAGAAGCATATGCGAGACAGAGTAGTCGAGGTTGTTCTTCTTTTTGTAGTAGATCCATATTATTCCAATTACACTCAGTATAACAATACAGCATATTAAGCTCGACGTAGAAAAACTTTCGAATGAGTTGAAAAAATTTTGGGATTTTGGTAGTTTTGATACTAAAATCACCAATTGCTCGTACCTTTCGGTATGCAGCACGTCCAATGTTATCATCCCTGATTCAATATTAATTTGTGGTGACGCTCCAAAATCGGAGAATCCTGTCATCATTAACATAGTAACCAAACTTTTTTTATCCGGATCTAACATTACTGCACCCGATTTACCTCTGCTCTGAATTAAAGTGTGGGTCAAATTCAATTTTTCAAGCATTGTTTCAACAAACCATCCGTGTGGTCCTCGAAATTTATTGTTCAGTATGAAAATGTTGGGTTTTTCTTCAGCATAGCAGATCTCAATTGTTCCCTTGAGCAACGCATGATTTTTAGCCAAAAATGTATTGCCGAATGTTGTAACGTCTTTTAAAAGATAACCAGGTGAAGGTGGCATAATTTTTAAAACTGACATTTCTCGGTCCTCTGTTTTCTTTCCAAAAACTGTCACTGGCATATTAAAATACATCAAATTTCCACCATAAAATGATACATTATTCCGTAGCTCGTCAATAATCACTAGGCTTGCAGATGAATACGTCGACAAACTGAAGTGAAGTAGAGACATTTTTTTAATTTGTTTGCGAAATATTGCATCAGGTAGCAATATGAATGAATAATCAAATTTGATATGTCGAACAATTTTTGGATAAGGATAGTCGTATATGAATACTGTGCACATTTTTGATATCTTGTTGAGCGTCTCTTCTAAAAAATCTTTAGTTTGGAATGAAAATTTATCGTGTGTAGTCCATAGCAGTTTACAGTTTCCCGAATGGTGTTCGAACAGTTTCACCAATTCCGTAGATACCAAATTATTGTATGGTTTAATAGGTTCCAGCCTCGCTGATGAAAATCCAATTAGAAAAGTTAGAAAAACTATTTCCAACATTTTCTTATTTTAATTATCACCGAGGTGCTAAATTCGAAACTTTTAATTAAATTAGTTGTAACAGCTTTTTGTTTAATCTTTAGCTATAAACCGATTGTATTTATT
This sequence comes from Nephrotoma flavescens, assembly GCA_932526605.1. NCBI lineage: Eukaryota > Metazoa > Arthropoda > Insecta > Diptera > Tipulidae > Nephrotoma > Nephrotoma flavescens. The sequence goes on along the minus strand of OW052220.1, from coordinate 210,510,598 downwards.
CACTTACGGCATTGTATAATAATATATAGTAATGTAATGGTGGTTTCGTGAGTGAAATGTTAGATACCACTACTGGTATCGTTTTAAACTTTTTAAAGAATTTCTGCAATTACCTATCCGCCTAAACAGCATAACCTTCTCCTAAATGTAGCTAGAATATTTTATAATCCAACATGCAGAAAACAAAAAGACATTCTATACATATACTTACAATGCGATTCATTACTATTTATGATACGAAAAAAATTTAGTTCCCGTTTCTGTTCCTTTTCATATCAAATTGACAAATAAAATAACATATAATAATAATTATTAACAAATACATAATTAACACATAAAATAATAAAAAAAAAATATTTGTTAATTTTATATGAAAACAAACAGAAATGGGAACTAATTTTTTTTCTTATCATAAATAGTAATGAATCGCATTGTATTACTCATATAATGACGCTCTCATTTTATAACTCAAAACATTTTTTACGCTCAAAAGTAATAGAAAATATATATAACAAAGATGATGAAGAGAAAATACCGATCGCAACTATTCGATGAAAATTATAAAAAACTAAAATCATTGGAGATTGTCCATAAAAACGATCTAGATTTAAATCCAATTAAAGATTATTTTAAATGATTTTATATGTACAACACATACACATTATTTGATTTATGTATTTGGTTTTCGTTTCGATAACTATATAGATAGACCACCGATGATATACATACTTATTTACACGCACACACGCAGCAATTCAATATAATTTAAAAGGAAATCGTACATCTACACTAACAAAGATTTAAAAATTGTTTGCAAGTTAATTTCGTAAATTTGTTCGTTTAAAATTTTATTGCTTGTCGTCTAATCGTAACGCATGTAGCTGTGTGTTTTCTTATTTTTAAACGTTATAAAAAGTTCATTTTGAAAATTTGTGTATTAAAACTTTTGTGAATTTGCGTGATAAAATGGTGTGTGCTTACAAAAACTGCTTAAATAAAAATGACTGTAAGTCCACCAGAACATTTTTTACGGTGCTGCATGACCATCGTCGTGGTTTCGACAAGAATAAAGTTACTTCCAAATGCATAACTTTTATGAAGAACATTTTAATTTTAATGATTTCAAAATAAATAGTTTTAGAACAAAAAATGTTAAAAAAACGGCCTTTCCCCAGTCAATTAATAATCTTGTTTGTAAGTGTAAGGTCAATGACATAGATGTGATGCAAGCTTTTATTAAAATTCGAATTTTTTTTAAATAAAAAAAAAATTGATTCCTAAAGTTTCGCGTACGATTTCCAACCAGACACACAACACTGAGAGTCAAACTACAAGAATATTGAAAACACCTGACTTCCCACCTATAACATTGAAATATGAAAAAAGGCCTCCAAGAACTTATTTAAAGAATTATCAAGTTCCACAAATTCCTCATGAATGTCCCATCTCACCATCTCAATTTCCTAGTCCGCAACATCAAATTGAAGACGAAAATAAAGAACCCGTTCAACCTTTAAACAAAATTCCCAGGTTTATATTAAATGCCCCTCAGAAAAGTAAAATGCAAACATAAGAGAACACAATAAAAATATTAATTGATAATACACTTGACGATCGACCACAAGTAAACACATTTTGTACTTGCACAAATATTTCATAAAAGAAAATTATCTTGGACCCAAGTTGAACAAAAAATGTATTTGGAATTTGATTTTAAATCACCTTCATGTTACAAGCATTTATTAAAGAAAGGTTTTAATTTGCAGATAAGGCTAAGAAATTGTATTATTCAGTATACTAGTACATGTTTTAAAATTTTTGTGTGGGTTAAATTTTTTAATTATATTTTTATGTGACTTAGAAGGGTCATTATTATGAAAATTGTAAAGAGATTAAAACTCTAATAAGCAAATTAAAAACTACCATTGGCGATTGCTTTCCTATTTAAAATACAATTTAGATAAAAATATTATTGTTTTATCTTATGAGAGATTAATTTGTTTTTTAAGATAACATAAATTACAACAATTTAAGCTATTGTAGCAACAAGAACTTTCAAGAGCCCAACTGAAATCCCATTTAATTAACCTTAATTTTTATTTAGCTCTTTGGTTCTGTTCAAAACGGTTACTTATTTCATTCTAACGCCCGTTGCACATTTCAGCTAAGCTAAACTAAGCGATGTCAACTAAGTTCATCGCTCTTGGTTGAAAATAAAGAGTTTTAATGGAACGATGCACGCTTGAGCTAAGCTATGCGAGCTATGTGTTTCTGTTTTGAGCGATGAAACTAACTTAGCTCGCGTTGTCTTTGGATTGCAAAAGTCAGCTATATCGCTCACACATACATTGTTATTATTGTGTACATATTCGCCTATGTGACTATGTAATTCTAATAATATTTTGGCAGACATATAGCATTTTACTTGAATTGAAATGTATGTGTGAGCGATGTAATTAACTCAAATGTGCAGTGGAATGAGCTGTGGATGCCAAACTGTGCTAATAGCTACGTTTCTCGCTAAGGCCCCTTGCACACTTGAGCTATGTTCTTTTAGCAAAGTGAGCATGTTTTGAGATTACAGCTTTCGATTTACTTTGCAAAGCCTTGTTGCAATTTGATATTGCCACTTAGGTTCCACTTGTTTATAGTTCAAAAATTTTTAAATCACGTTTTCATTTTCAATTAATTTCTTTTAAATTTAGTAAGCAAAGCTTTTTTCGTTTTTGTTTTTTTTGGGTTTTGGTGTTCGCTTTGGGGGTTTTGAAAAAAAAGTTTGGATACAGCTGAATGTGCAAAAATATAAAAAGTTAATAAATATTTGGTAATGAGGAACATTTTCAACCATAATTTATGTAAATAAACTAATAATAGTGAATAAATATTAAAGCACATAAACTATAAGTATGTATATGCTTTGTATATATGTGTAATAAATATATGTTATGTTACGTATATAAAAAAAATAAAAAATATCTATATGATGATGTTCATCAAATTATATAAAAAGTGATTTCTGTAAAATATTGTAAATAAAACTGTATAAAAAGTATGTTACAAAATTTGTGAAGCATAGAAGCTTGAAAATTTATTTGAGAAACGATTATGGTGTGTGAGCATTTTTCCCTTTTTGGATGTGGGAATTTGGAAATTTTACTAAGCAGCTTGGCAGAAAATAGCAGAATTCAAGGATTCAACAGGACCGGTATTGTGGTGGATATTCCAGAGACGGTGATTTACAATTAATAAGAATTGTAAATATTGATTTTTTTTTATTTTAATTTTCTTTAAATATTTTGTAAATATTTCATAGTTTTTTTTTGTTGGTCATGTTGCATAATATGTAAATATTTTATAGTTCGTAAGTCTTATAATGATGGTTATTCCTAGGTACTATTGTTGCCTTAAGATAAAGTGTAAATCGAATCCCACGCAATAGACACCTCACGAACTGAGCTACCGGTGTCACTCACACTTGAAGGTAACAGCCTAAATAAGTAAAACCGAATTAGCGATAAGCTTAACTCAACACACTCGTACGTCCCGATTTATTTAATTTCTTTATTTAAACCTGTGGGATAGAAACATAGCTGATTGTGAGCTGATTAATTATCTCCAAGGTGAAAATAAAAATTTAAATACATTGCTTTACAGATTGGGTAGATTCTGAGATTTATCTACAATGTTTCTCTTATTTGACTTTGGAAAGAAACCAAAACTTGAAGCTGTTAAATGAAAGCATAGCTCATATCAGTCAAAATACTTAGCTCAAGACCATCGTGAATGGGGGAATTTACCCATAGAGGGAGCGAGACCCGTAGTCGTAGAGACTATAATCTTGTTTAAGAAGATGTCTATAAAGAGTCGTGTTGCTGATATTGCGGCGGCACTAACTTGGTGGATGAAGTTTACCACCAAGTTAGTGCTGCAATATCAGCAATACGACTCTCTAGAATTCAATGTTACCATTAGTGCGAAACCAAGCCATGGAAGCTTGGTTTTGCACTAATGGAATGGCTTGGTTTCGCACTAATGGAAACATTGAATTCTTTACATTAAAAATTCGGTCGTCTCATCAGACTGCGGTGCAGTCAAGTGACCAAACTTCAAAAATTTGAAAAATTTTTGAAATTAGATATAAAGTATAAGTACAATGCTTTAGCGAATTTTAATGATTCGCTACGCAATAAGTAAGGAGTAAGGGGTTGGCAATGGCGACTATATATATATTTACCTCAACCTGTCTTCCAATAAAAATTCGAAAGAAAAATTCGAATAAAATTCGAAAAAATGCCGCCATTTTTTTATTTTTCAACCAATTTTTTTTCTTTTAGTTCATTCCAAGAGCGATTTTAAAGCTGAATAAAACCCCGTTTTTTTTTAATCAGACGGTTCTGAGAGTAGTTATGATGCACGCCGCGAATTTTCAGTATTTTTGTGAAAACCCTTGTAGCAGACGACCTTGGGCTAAAAAAATTTAAAAAAATTGTTTCTATACTTTCAGTTAAATAAAATGTCAATGGAAAGTTTCATTAAAAAATATCTTTTTATTCCATTAAAAAAAAATCTTTGAAATTTTTTTTTTTTAATTTTGAAGGTGCCATGTCCCCTTAAACAATTTAAAATTATCGTTCGAATAAAGACGGAACTTAAAAGTAAGCCATTACTTATCCTGCCATAAAGAAATGCAACGTTTTCTTTCAGACAAAGCTGACTAATCTCTAGCTTAACTACTATTTAAAAATAGTTTTAATTACAAAATAGTGAGCGGCAACCTAAACTCGTAAGCTATTCACTTGTATATTGAATTTATATAAAATATCTTATATACTTCCTTATATGTAATTCATTTGTGATGGATTAATTCAGCCCCCAATTTAAACATTAAAATTTATTAGAGATTAACAGATTAGATTAACAGAAAAGTGAATTTAAGTTTTGTTAGCGAACCTTAAATGCTCATAATTAGATTATAATTATACGGTCTAGATTTGCACACTGTAAACACCACATGACTCTCATTGGATTTTGTGAAAACAGATCAAGTATTCAAGTCAGGCATGCATAATAGTTTTGGTTGAAATTATAATCTTTATAATGACATCCTCGTTTTTTCCAATGAGAAACAATCCCTTACACGGCTTCTCCACCTGCTATCTGAATACTATTGCAATCTTCTTTCTCTTTCTATCAAAATTTGCCAAGATGGAGTCTGGTGTAGCACACTTGCTATAATTTGACGTTTTGAAATCATTCTTTTGTCGATAGTCAAGACTACTAGTCATTTGAATAAATACTGAAAATGTCAGTAGACACTATAATAAAATAGAAGAAACGTCAAAATATGCATGCTATATACATGCTATCTAATTCTGCTGACATAGCATGAATGCATGCAGATAGCATATAAATATTATGCAAGTCTCCACTTGCCATTTGATTGAAATTTTCTAGCATAACTAGATAGCAATAGCAGGTGGAGAGTCCATGTTAATAAATGGTTGATTGAAAGACAATAATGAAAAACGACATACTATTGTAGTTTGTCCAAGTGACAATTTTCCTATTTTTACGTACTTCTTCTTACGTAATATTTTTTATGATAAAATCGAATTAATAAATTTTATTTTAATTCTGAAACAAATATTGGGTTCAATGCCCTTGAACTTTCACACAGATTTGGATAAATAGAAAATTTGCCTTTCCATAACAATACATTGTTCTTAATGTATGTATATTATAAGAAAATTACTCGTACAAACATATTTTCAATTATAAATTACCATACTGTAACAGTGCAATCGACAGCATCCTTTTAAAAAATTGTATTTAGTTGTTCTATATAGATTTCTACATCGTTTTCATTTTTTATATTTATTCGTTTGTGTTTGTGAAAACAGATGTATTTAAAATAAACAATAATACACAGCTAAGTACTCAATATATTAAATATACATATGTATATATCCCGTTCATATCTCCTTTCCAAAAATGGATTTATTTGATTGAACAATTCATATTCTTTTGCATTTCTATCATAGAAAAAAAATTATTTATGCTAATTTTTATAAAAAGAAAATTGAAGTAAGGTATTCACGATTTGTTTTATTGTTTATCACAAAAAATATTAAACACATTTTCTACATGACCTTGACAATTGTAAAACAATACGAGTTGAAATAAATATATTCTGTGTTAATATGTAGTATAATAAGTTAGAGTGAAGCAATACTATACTGGTTAATGTATACAAAAATACGCCGTGTGTACTGTAAGTGTATTTAATCCTGCAAACATTTAGGCGAATTAGTAAAATTATTGCATAACTTAATTTCGATTGACGCGCTACCTGGATTTTCACCATCTAAAGATTTTTTTCGAATGATGGTACTACTATTTATGTATTGCTATGCTTACGGGCAAGAACAATTGAATAGAAATTAATCGGGAGCCGTCTAATAAATACTTTCAGTTAAAGTGCTACCACACAAATTATTTAACTAATTTAAAAGGTGGGCGTATAAAAATACATATGTTAGGAGAGCTGCGATTTAAATGCTCATTCTGAATCATAAAGTTTATTAATTATTTACTACTTTTTTTTAACATTTTAAAATTATTTGACTGTATAATTACTTAGATAATAATCGAATAAATAATATTTTAAAATACAATTATCATTACAATGTTTCAAATGTACTCGTAATTAAATCAAAATATAAAAAATAGACCGTGAGAACATAAAATATGTTTAATTTTATCCGCTCCTATATATTGTAAAACGTTAATTATAATATTTTTTAATTGAGGCTCAAACTTATGACTTTGTACCTTATTAAAGTTATCCGTTAGTTTCCGGCTGATTAAAAATGATCGATAATGCAGATTGTTTCTTTGCTACACAAGCCCAAAATAAACAAACTCGAAATTCGATTCAGCCAAAAGTATCATTTTCGAAATTTTAGCTTGAACATTCATTGATTGGTCGTTAATCTAATTCCGCATTGATGCAACTGTGGAAATTCGATAGTCTTTAATCTCAATTGTGAAGAAATTCTAAAGCTCGGTCTTCACTCATAAAATTTTGTCACGACGCCAGAATGTCATGACAAAATATATTTGTATGGAATCTAATCATGCGCATTACACCGCGACAATGAGAAAATCTATTAAAATTGCTGATGTTTTTGTCATGACACTGTGACAAAATGAGTAGAATATTTGTTTTTGACTCTCAATTAAACAAAATAGGGAACATAAAATGATTTTACATTAATTTTGGTGTTAATAATTGTGAGTGTAAAAATACAATTTTGTCATGACACTCTATCGTCATGACAAAATTTTGCGAGTGAAGACCAAGCTTAATGATGCTGTATTTCTAGTGAAAATTCTAGTCCATGAATTTTCCCCAAGTTTTCCATATAGTCTTAGTATGACCTAAGCTACTAGAAAACCAACCGAAAATATTGGTTACTAGTGGAAGAAATGAGGATTATTGTTAAATTTTAACATTTCATATACCGAGTTCCTTTACTTCGGAGATCTATCTATTTGCCATTTTAAGGATCACTTCTAATATTTTATTCCGCGTGAAAAAATATGTACATAATGAATAAAAAATTTCCGCTGAATTACATTACAAAAAAAATTCTCTTTAGTGATAGTGCTGCCACTTGCGGCGAGTAGCGTAATCTCTTAGTTTCCGCTGTCAAAATTCCGCTATCTTATACAGCATGCTTAATGGGGCTACGTGGGTTAATTTGTAAAATTTCGTGAAATATTTATTGCGGCGCTTTAGGATAACCGATACTATCCTTAATGCCTGTTAACTCTAACCTAAGTCTGACGAAGTTCTGACGGAGGTACAGGGATATTATTTGTCAAGATTTGGAGAGTTCAACTACTTGCAAATTCATTGAATAGGTAAACTTAATTCCTAAGTCATTTTGAAGGGGATACGGGTACAACCCGTTGGCTATATTTCTTTAGTTCAACATCATAAATTATCCATTTGATAGATCTCCTGTTAACTGTATAGTTTTATTGTGAGTCAAAGTTCTGATGGAGCTACGGGAATGTAATTTATAAGATTTCCATAGTTCATTTCGTTGCTTTTTCATTGATTGATCAGGCGCTCTATTGGGGTGTGTAACGAAATCCCGGCTTTGTTAAAAAAAATCCCGATTTTTAGGAAATCCCGGTTTGAATTTTTAAAACTTGACTTGTGGGCAAATGAGACTCTTAATGATTTTTCGACAAAATTCAAAAATGAGTTTGCGATAATGTTCTAGATAATAGCTAATAAGGATGGGATTTAACCATTTCCTAACAGATTGTTGTTTGTTGAAATTCAATACGTACGATGGAAATGGATTTCTAAAATGATTTTTTGATAAAGTTCTGAAATATGGCCATCGCTATGGAACTAGGCTATTTTTAACCGAGTTAGTTCAAATTCGACATGTGGGTCCTAAATGGGATTCGACAAATGTTTTGACAAAGTCCTGGAATAAGGCAGATAGGGATGAAACCTGGCAATTTCTTAACCGATTATGTCGAAAATCAACGTGTGGGATGGGGATGGGATTTTAAAATGATTTTTGATATAGGTCTGGAATATTGTCATTAGTGATGGAACTACGCCATTTTTAATCGAGTATGTTGAAATTCGTCACATTAAATGATTTTTGGTAAAACTCTGCGTATCTGGACAAAAAGGGCAATATATTTCAGAACTTAGTCAAAAAATCATTTCAGAATCTTATTTCCATTACACATGTTGAATTTTATCATCCTCTGTCAAGAAATAGCCAAGTTCTGTCGCTAATGGCCATATTCTAGAGCTTTAGGAAAAAATCATTTTAGAATAGCATTTAGACCTTACTTGTACAGTTTTAATAAAATCGGTGAAAAAATGTTCAAGTTCCATCCCCTAGAATAAAACTAGTAAAACTGCTCCTTTTTTCCTGACATGTTTTTGAACTCCGCTCTCCTGAATTTTTTTTTTCTAAAGGCCTTCGGAGGGCTAGACGGAAGGGAAGGAGTGATGCGAATTCCCGCGTGCTCACGAGAGTTGTTGAAGCCTCTACAGTTCGGTAGGATATCAAAGGGCTGAATGTCGTTTTTGGAAATATAATTTTTTTAATTGGTTTTAAGGTCGTAATTTTTTTTTTATCAAATATTAATGTATTTGCTTGATAAAATTTACCTACACCAAAATGTATCACTGAACATTATTAAATGTTAAACAATTTTCAAAAATCACTTATTATTTTATTTACTTTCCATTTTGTTGTTCTCCATTTAAATGTCCAAATATAGGCGTACCAGTTCGATATTTAGGGCTCGCAGGAACAGTCTAATAGTCAGCTTAAATTGTCTGCATTTTAAGGCAATCTCTGTTTCTAAGATCTGTCCAAATTGATAGTCAAAATCGATATCAAAGCAATTTTTTTCAAATAATTTGTAAATCATCAAAACCTTAGTTTACTACTTATTAAAACCTTAAAGGTTGATTTATATTATCCGTTCCTTTCAGTTCCTCGTGTCAGATATGTTGTTGTAATTTGACAAAAACAATGGGAGTTCAGTTTTTTCCGACTCCGATAAAATAACACCGACTCCACGAAACCGACTACCGCCTCTGACTTCGCAACCTTGGTTTTTTTTAGTAGTGACGGAATTATGATGACGCTACAGGGGTGTAAGTTAAAAAGATTTCCACTACGACCATTTGACAGGTCTTAATGCCTGCTAACTCTAGCATAATTGTAAAGAAATTCGGATGGGACTTCGACGGGACGGTGTAATTTGAGAAGATTTCGATAGTTATAAAGGGGTAGAAATAGTTCGTGGCCTTTTTTGGGTGACATTGAAACAAATAATTTTCTTATTTCAATGAACTTTATTAAACCAAATATGTGCCATTTTGTTCGATAACCTTTTGTCATTTTTCTGGTACAGCCATGATCCCATCACTGTAGAACTTCTGTGGTTTAGAGGCAAAAAATCGAGAAACTCTGAATTGCTTGCCTTAAACGCGTTACTTGCTGACAGTAAAGATTAGAATCAATCGTTTGGCACGGTGGCAGCACCTCATGATGCACGATTCCTTTCTAATCCCACCAAAGGTAATGCCTTTCTTGGAGTCAATCCTGGTTTTGATACCATTTGGGAAGCTTCACCTCATTTCGTTCATGATCTGTTTCACACAACGTTGTCATATCTTATCCACTTTTCATCACCAGTAATCATTCAAATGGCTCGATTCCGTTAAGTTTCAGCAGGGTTTCGCAGATAGAAATCCGGTCCATTAAATTTTTATCTGTTAATTCATGGGGTACCCAAACGTCTAGCTTTTTTTCGGTATCCAGCCATTTTCAAATGGTTTAAAACTGTTTTGTGATCAATATTTAGTTCTTTACCAATTGCATGGCTGCTTATAGGAAGTTCTTCTTCAATTTTCTGCATGATTTTATCGAGCTTTCCAGTTGTTGGCCGACCAGAGCAAGGTGCATCTTTGACATCCATATTTCCAGAACGAAAGCGTGCGAACCATTTCTTTGCTGCTGATTTTGAAAAAGCACTTTCTCCATAAACAGCACAATTTTTTTCGCAAGCCTGAGCCACGTTTTTACCTTTGTCGTAATAAAATGTAAAAGATATCGAATTTTTTCATTCGTTATCTCCATATTTAAAATGTTGTAATTTTTTATACACCGATTTTAATGTTTTATATGTCAAAGTGCAAGTTAAATGTCACCTTTTTTCAAACACACACTAGAATTGCCCGATACGATCAATGGTTACTGAGATATATGAATGTAAAGCCATCTACCGGGAAAAAGGCCACGAACTATTGCCCTACCCTTTATATTTGTCCGAATTTGTAATAAAATTTGAATACAAAATTAATAGAATTAAGCACTTAAATTTAAAACCAAATCATGGTTAGGTTAAGTTAGGTTAGCGTGGTTGCTATCGCACACTTAGGCCAATAATGGCCCATTGTGATACCACAGATCTCTCCTTACTCCCGCTGAAACCATCCGGAGCTACTTATGTAGCGTAAAATATCTCGCACTCCACAGTCCGTGAGTTCAGAAAGGCTGTTCATATCGTACACACCCAAGTACTTATGTCTTTTATATGCCAGTGCCGGACACGAGCATAGAAAGTGATCTAAAGTCTCTTCCTCCTCTTCGTCCATATAATTTCTACAAAAGTTATTCGTCTGTAGACTTAACCTTCTCGCATGTTCCCCAAAAAGGCAGTGTCCTGTCAGTATCCCTATGACCAATCCTGATTCTCGTTTTCCCAGGGATACTAGTGCCTTGGAGCGCAGCAGGTTCAGTTTTGGCCAAACCTGTTTTGCTACCCTGCACGTGAGATTGTTGTTCCACTTCTCATCTGTTAAGGCGATCGCATTTTTACAGAGCGCCGATTGTAGCGCTGATATAGGCCTCCCCAGACCACAAAAAACCAAATCATATTCAGAATAAAAATATAAATCATAGCGGTCGTAATCACAAACATAAACAAGATAGGTCAAATTTTAGAAATAATACATATTCTAACCACATCCAAAAAATAACGTTTCGGCATATATCTACAAAAACCCTGCGTAAACGTTTTGTGGTCATCGGCGACTTTTATGCCAAAAATACCTACCATGATATTGACTACACTAAGGGGTTGTCAATTAATGAATGTTATTCAAGAAAACCACTAAGCTGTCGCGTCGTATGGCCATCCAACTTATTGGCCTCTGATCGTAGAAAAACCCATGACCTCCTTGATTTTGCAGTTTAAACCACTTTGAGAATTATCTTTTCACCGCCCCCCGGTCCTACTACATTACTGGGAAAATAATGGAATGCAGTGTCTGCAGTGTACGACATGGATTTCCGTCAATCCATGTTGTACACTGCAGACACTGCATTCCATTATTTTTCCAGAAAAAATTGGTGTCTTAAAACCACTGTTTAAAAAACGTTCACGCCTAGATACAAATAATTACCGCCAAACTACTATTTTAAGTACGTTTTCAAAAAATTTTGATAAAATCATTAAAAATATACAATACTGGCCCTAATATGGAATTTGGTAATAATGCTATTAATCAAGACAGTATTTTGCTAAAAAAACAGTTTTACGTTCATAATATGATACTGAGCTGCAAGTCAAAAACAATGAACTTTTACATAGGTGGTACAATTCATGATCCCTCTTCAATTCTCATTTATCATTAATTATCCTAAATATCAAGCCTTTCATTTCAGTTCAGAAAGCAGTTTTGAGAATCATTAACTTCCTGCCGAAAACTGCAACATCATTTCCGTTGTTTGTTAAATTAAAAATGTTGCCCCTTCGGTACCTTTATGTTTGCAAAGTGTTAAAAGCTTTCTATATAATTAGTGGCAATCGTATGGTGAATTATTTGAGTAGCGTAACATACAATCTACGCAACACAAACAGATTAAGAATCACATTTCCTAATAAGGAACATTTTAAAAAACTCGACACATACAAGGTGGCCCAAAATTGGCAGATCAAACGAAGCTGGGTGATAGGAGAGCTCATTTCCAAAAAAAAACGGCCAAGTAAAGTTTTTTCGAATTGTTCATGTGTTTTTGAGTGAAATCGCATGCGCACCCACCAAAAAATTAATTTAAAAGAAACAAAGAATTCTTTTGTTTAACTTTCTTTTTTAATCCGAAGTGTGTGCCTCTCCAATAAAATCATTTTTATAAGCTGCAAAATGAAAACTTTGGTTTGGCAAATAAAAATTTTTGGTTTTGTAAAGTTTTTTGTTTCTCAAAATTTTTTGATGATGTTTAAGTGACGCCAGCGGGAAAAGAATGTACTACAGAAAGTTGATCCACTATCAGAAAAATATTAGTGTCGCATATTTTTCTGCAGATTTTAAAATGGTATTACACACCGGTATGGTATTCACAAAGAATGTTTTTTTATCATTTTTTTTTTCACAAAGTAGGGTCGTGTTCATTAAAAAACGCACTTAACAAAATTTTGAGTTCTAAAATAAATGCTTTGTCAGAAATAAAACAAAATGAATAAAATAATTGTTTATTAATTTTAAATATTATTATATGGATTTCCTTCGAATTTTCCTAGTTTTCCCGAATTTCCACAAAATTTCCCCCAGATTTTCTGGATTTCCGCCAGATTTCCTTCGGTTTTTTCGAATTTTCCGCGGTTTTCTAGAATTTCTCCGGTTTCAGATTTCTCCTGATTTTCCGGATTCCGGGGGAAACCCGGTGGAAATCCAGTGGAAATCCGGGGAAATCCAAATCCGGGGGAATCAGGTGAAAATCCTGGAAATTCGAGGGAAATCCGAATAATAATATTTAAAATTAATCAAAAAAAATATTTTATTCATTTTGTTATATTTAGAACTCGAAATTTTGTTAAGTGCGCTTTTTAATAAACAAGACTTACTTTGTGAAAAAAGTTGATAAAAAACATTCAATTGTGAATACAATAGAATGGTGTATGATACCATTTTAAAATGTATTGGGTCAACTTTCAGTAGTACATTCTTTTCCCGTTGGCGTCGCTTTAACATCAATAAATTTTTTTTGAGAACCAAACAAAGTTTACAAAACCAAACTTTTTGTTTGACAGAAGATAGTGAAGCTTATAAAAATGATTTTATTGGAAATGCACACTCTTCTAGATCATATTTAAACAGAAAGTTAAACAAAAGAATTTTTGTTTCTTTTAAATTAATTTTTTGGTGGGTGCAACAATTCGAAAAATTTTTACTTGGCTGTTTTTGGTGGAAATGAGCTCCCATTGATAGAGGACCCACAATTTTTGCAACAAATAATCTTCATTTATTTTGTAGATTATTAAAATATTGGTTACTTATATAATTAGCAACATTGAAACTTTTTTTTGAAACTTTATCTTTCTTTTTTTTAATCACAAATACTTTTTTTTTCTGTAAGTCCGAATTAATGATAGTCTGAATATTGCGAATTTTTTATGATTTATTGATAACTCTATTCTTGTTAACTATAAAATCCGTCTAATTATAAAATGTTATGCTTCGTTTGTCGACAGTTAAATTCATGATTTAAATTTGATATAAGTTGCTCTTTTTTATTTTTATAAATAGTACAGAATCCTAGTTTTAATGATAATGTTTTTTGTATTTAGAATCGTAGCTCAGATACATTTATTATAAATTAGGAGTTTACTATACTAGTTTTATCTTGAAAATTATTAAGTTATTAAGCAATATTGTAAAATAAATAAGAGAAATAAAACGAGGGAGAAAAAAGAACATCTGTGGATATGCAGACTCGCTGTATTGGTAAAATTTTAAAAAACCGATACATGATTTAAATAGCTCAGTGTATCATCTTTCCAACGTATATAGTCACTATACGATCCAATCTCTGGGATTTTTGCTATTTGGTGTATCATTTTATACATTATGGTTTGTGATTTACTTAAAAATTTATAATGATGAGCGTATTAGATTTTTTAATGTCAAACAATTTATTTTATTTTATCAATATTTATTATAATTATTGTTCCGAGTTATTTTAATATAAAATAAATACACTGTTAAAATTGCACACTTTCATAAATTTTTGTTCAATAAATAAAATTGTGTCCAAAAACTTCACACAGAACACTCGCATAAATTTTTGTTCAAAAACTTTTGTCCAAGAATTGTTACTTACATGTAACTTTACTTTAATATTTTAAACTTTCAAATCCAAATCAGATTAATTTTATTTTGTATTTTTACATTAATATTTTTCAAGTCAAATTTCTAAACTTATTTCAATATAAATAAATAAATAAATAAATACGCTCTATCCTTGAATATGAGGTGTTAGCGCCTGGTGGTTGAAAAAAGTATTATTTTCATTTTACATGTCCCATTACACGAAAACATGCACGGGATAGAAACAGAATTAATAAGAGAAAGCTAATTTTGGAATATTGCAAATCTTTGGAATAAATAGAGCTGTTCTGGTACTGGTCTAATGATCTTATTTGCATTTGTATTCTTCCAACCGTGTATCTCTTTGTCACATGCATTAAAACAACCAATCAGAGGATTGGTTGGCAGGAGAGGAATTGAGGGAATGCAAAATATAAATAAAACCTGTGTTTGACGGTAGCGTGAAGTTTCCGACAAATTGACAAAAACCTTACAAAAGCTTAAACGTACATAAATATACCCTGATTAAATGTAACTTAAACTAATCATGTGTAGTGAGGATTAATAGTTAATGGCCAGTCATCGTAGAGAAGTCTACGCCTAACGGTTTATGAAATCAGGTTATTTAGAATATTTTTGATGTTTTCTAAGAACCAACATATTTATGCGGTGAGGCAGTCATAATTTTTTTATACTTTTAAAATTTTGCTAAAGTAAAAAGTGTAGTCGGGGTTCGATGTTCAAAGACAAGGCATCATAGAGATGTCTACGCTCAACGGTATATGAAATCAGGTTAATTAGACAATTCCTAATGTTTTCTAGAAGCCAACATATTTATACGGTGGGACAGTCATCAATTTTATTTCACTTTTAAAATTTTGCTATAATAAAAAGTGTAGTGGTTGTTCGATTGTCAATGACAAGGCATCGTAGGGATGTCTAACTTAACGGTATATAAAATAATGTTGTCTAGACAATTTTTAATGTTTTCTAGAAGCCAACATATTTATGAAGTGGGGCAGTCAAAGAATTTTTTCACTTTTAAAATTTTCCTATAGTAAAAAAAAGTAGCTTTAGTAACATTTTAAAATGGCCCACTGCATAAATATGTTGGCTTCTAGAAAATATTAAGAATTGTCTAGATAACATGATTTCATATACCGTTAAGCGAAGACATCTCTACGATGCCTTGTCATTGACCATTGAACCGCCTTTACACTTTTTACTATAGCAAAACTTTAACAGTGAGAGAAACTATGACTGCCCCAATATATATATTTGTTAAGATTTACTGTCAGTTTATCGTGAACAATTTATCGTGAGCAATTTATCGTAGAACAATTTATCGTGGGCAATTTATCGTATAACAGTTTATCGTGAACAATTTACCGTAAAACAGTTTGGAACAGCTTTAGTATCGCAGTCAAATTTTTTTGACAGTCTGAGCGACGGTAGCGCCACCTTGACCAAGAGCGGAATTGTTTATAACTAAAAATGTGCCTTTGCTTAGCATTTTAGACCTAGCGCCATCTAATGGAATAAAAACGAACTAAAATTTTTAAAAAATACGTTAAGACGTGCTAATCAAAATTTAATAAAAAATATTGAATCTCATTTAAAAATAAATGAAATTTAATATTTTTTTATGAATATATTAAATTGAGAGTGGGAGTCGCACTGCGTGCCGCACGTAGGAGCAGATTATATAGAATCTATTAATGACACCTACGCTCCTCCCCGTAGCCCTGCGGGGCTCTTTAGATTTTAATTTCGGAGGGCGTAGGAGCCGGGATCTTCAAACATGTCGCACTGCGTGCCGCACGTAGGAGCGGATTATATAGAATCTATTAATGACACCTACGCTCCTCCCCGTAGCCCTGCGGGGCTCTTTAGATTTTAATTTCGGAGGGCGTAGGAGCCGGGATCTTTAATCGGTTAAGAAACTACCGAGCTCTGTCCCACATGACCATATTCCAGAACTTCTTCCAAAAATCATTCAATAATCCCATTTCCATCTAACATACCCACTCCCATCATAATCGGTTAAGAAACTACCGAGTTCCGTTCCACATGGCCATATTCCAGAACTTCTTCCAATAAATCATTCAATAATCCAATTTCCATCCAACATACCTAATCCCATCATAATCAGTTAAGAAACTACCGAGTTCCGTCCCACATGGCCATATTCCAGAACTTCTTCAAAAAATCATCCAATAATCCCATTTCCATCCAACATACCTAATCCCATCATAATCGGTTAAGAAACTACCGAGTTCCGTCCCACATGGCAATATTCCAGAACTTCTTCCAAAAATCATTTAATAATCCCATTTCCATCCAACATACCCAATCCCATCATAATCGGTTAAGAAACTACCGAGTTCCGTCCCACATGGCAATATTCCAGAACTTCTTCCAAAAATCATTAAAGAATCCCACTAATTTTTTGATACCACGCATAAAACCTTTCTACGATAAACTGTCCACGAAAAACTGTTCTACGATAAATTGTCCCACGATAAATTGTGTCCACGGTAAATTGTGTCAACGATAAACTGTTCTACGATTAAATGTTAAATTGAATCACGATAAATTGTTTACGATAAAGAGACCGTCACCCATTTGTTAGCATCTAGAAAACATATAGAAATTGAAAGATTATGGCTCATGATTGTGACTAAATTACTTGCCATTGTAAGCTGATTTTCTTAACAGTTTATTTCGTTTTGCAAAATAATTTTTTTTTGGAAGTGTTGATTTACACTTTTTGGGCTGTTGTAAAGTTTTTGTCACTTTTAGTTTGTCGGAAACTTCACTCTACACCTTTTTCAATTGTAATTCAGAAAGTATCAGTTGTAATTCAGATTAGTCAATTGTAATTCAGAAAGTATCAAATGTAATTCAGATTAGTCAATTGTAATTTAGAAAGTATCAATTGTAGTTCAGAAAGTATCAATTGTAGTTCAGAAAGTATCAATTGTAATTCAGAAAGTATCAATTGTAGTTCAGAAATTATCAATTGTAGTTCAGAAAGTATCAATTGTAGTTCAGAAAGTATCAATTGTAATTCAGAAAGTATCAATTGTAGTTCAGAACATGTTAACGTTATTTGAATTACAATATGTACTTATCATTTTAAACATAGTACATTTGATCATTTTAAACATAGTAACCAAAAATATGTGTCATATTCTATGTTTAAAAAAAAAGACTTTTTAATTAATTTGTTTTATTTCTTCTGAAAACTTAAATCGTTTAATCCCATATTTTTTAATGGAGTTTAAAGACAATTGCGTTATTTGTTGCACTTCAATGACACGGAATAAAGTAATAAGGCTATTATCATGCAGAAGCAGACATCTACTGCATACAAAGTGTCAAAGAGATATGAACAATGTACCGGATGCTATATGTCCTATTTGCAGAGCTGTTCTGACTGCAACTGAAAGCACAGAACGAAAAAAGTACAAAAAAAATACTAATGCAGATCGTGAAAGAATCGTGAATTGTGCGTGAATAAAGGTGATGATTGGGTGTCCTTAGCTGCGACGTTGGACATCAAGTACAAGACCGCGTTTCATTGGATTCGATCAGGGCAACACAAAATGTTAGCAAGAGGAGGTATAAAACATCGAATTTTGAATGAGGCACAAATTGATTCGCTTGTTTCATGGGTAAAACAGGATTGCAGCTGTACATTGCAGAAATTAAAACAAAAAATATTGAACAAATTCAACATATCGATATCTGTGTCAACAGTAGGCAATTACCTAGAAAGCAGGCTCTTCACTACGAAGAAAGTTCATAATGAACCTTGCACTATGAACTCTGACATAAATAAAAGGAAAAGGGCAGAATATGTCCAAAGTTTGAATAACTATATTCAACAATGGAAACAGATTGTTTGGATAGATGAAACCAATTTTAATTTATTTTGCCGCCGGACAAGGGGCCGTGCAGTAGCTGGTGCCAGAGCAGTTCAACTTCTCCCAGCCGCACGAGGCCCTAACATCCATTTGATAGGAGCAATCTCTACTGCAGGAGTTGTTTTAATGGAGCGGAGAAGAGGTTCATTTACCGCCCATCTAGCAAATGCGTGGGTTACAAGACTGATGCAGCACTGGCAAAACATTGGAAATGAACTTGAAGATTTGGTAATTGTTTCAGACAACGCACCTTGCCATTCAAACCTGGAAACAGTTATTAATGGGACTACAGCGTCTCTGCTGCGGCTAGGGCCATATTCACCAATGCTTAATCCTATTGAGACTATTTGGTCAAAGGTGAAGGCTTACGCTAAAAATAATATTAGAATACCAAGCGTTACAGGTCCTGGTGTTATGGAACAAAGATTGGTATACTTGGAGGGGATTATTGATCAAGCAAAGAACAGTGTAGCCGGTGGTGATTGTGCTCGTGCCATACAACATTCTTCAATCCATCAAGTTGCCGCTTTGGCAATGAATGACATGTCTGTTGGTAGCTAAAGTGAAAGTTCGTTTATTACTTTAATTATTTATTTTATTTAAATTATATTTCTGTTGTTGTTTGTATTAATGTTACCCTTGCTTGTTTATTATTTGTGCTTTGTAAAAAAATAAATTGTTAATTATAATTCAGAAAAATTCAATATTTATCAATATAATTGAGAAAGTAAATTCCCAAAATATTTTCAATTAAATCTTTCATTACGGAATAAATATCCTCCTCACCGCAAAACACATACTGTCGTCTCATTTATTACTATGTACATATATATTTCAATGGTAAGTTGTGTTATCTTCCGCAATCTCTAAAAACCTATCAAGTGATTCTTACCTAAAATGTCGAAATGTTCTGAACTACAATTGATACTTTCTGAATTACAACTGATACCTTCTGAATTACAATTGGAAAAGGTGTAGTGTGTTTGACTTTGTCTTTATTTTGGAAAATGAAATTTTCTTATCTTTTGTTATGTGAATTTTAAAATACTGTTTTTGATTTATGGGCCTAGGTAAACCAAACATTTATTGTTACATTTTTGTTATTTACAAAAAGTCCGCGAGCTAAAATTTTAAACAATTTTTTTGTTATTTGCCAAGTTCACATTATACTCCTATATCGCAAATAATTTCCGTGGTAATAAATCGTACCAAAAATGTACTAAAATAATTTTTTCATAAAATAGTTAATTAAAAAACTTAAAACTACAGTTTTTTAATTAATTATAAAATTAAAATATTAATTTCGTTTTAATTTTTATTCTACAGACCATCATTAATATTCGCCACCATACGAAAACTGGATTCGACATATCAGGCTATATCGATTATGAACAAAGCTTGCGTAGTTCATTACGCAAAGATGAAGGAGCGGTTGACTGGTCACTGGTATTTTCAGGCGAAAAGCGATTATGGCCTCGCCCAAGTGATTTAGGGTATTGTGACATCACGACATAGAACACGAAGGACAAGAAAAAATTGTTATCTCACATAATTTTATTATTTATAGGTATTACCACTGGAGATCGGGACAGTCCATCGTTAACGACACACAAAACTACAAGGTAAGTCATTTACAATACGATTAATATTCTGGCATTAGTGCGTCCAACAATATTTCCAATTTTTTATCATCATTGCCATTATTACTGTTGCAAGCAATACGTCAGGATTAGAATATAAAAATAATTTGGAATGGGAAATAAATTGACATTTTACGGAGTGACATTTGATGTGTAATGTATCAATCACCTATAACGATTTTTTTTTATACTTGTCCAGCTTTTTTAGGCAATTTATTTGTTGTTTGCTTGATTATGGAATGAATGATGTTCTAAAATTTATGAGTTATTGATAAATTTGTAAATAAGTTGTCCGTTCTTTAAAAAATAAATGACAAACATTTTTTTTTTTCTGTACAAGTGTATGATGGAATGGTGTGGTGATGACGAACGTATTGTTTAAAATGAAAATCCCATATCGGAATATTAAGTTGGGCGTATCTGTAATCTGTACGTAAATACATAAAGGTATTTATTTTCGTAATTAATCCATAAAAATAAATTAAAAACACTAAAAACATTCATTCATAAAAATACCTCGTTCAAATATTTAGATTGGGTGCGAGAGAACGACGTTACGAAAATTAATTTGTAAATTTTCCACACAACATAACAAGAAAAGCTAATATTTATGGTTCGACGTATTATTGTAATTCGTATTTTTATGTTTTTGCTGTATGTATATATATGTAGATTAAAGAGCTGTGTGTTGTGTTTTATTAAAAATATACTAATAAAACCATTTCTTGATAAGAATTATACATAAATCAAATCAAACACAAATAAATGATGTCAATCAAAACATCAAAAGAGCTCATCTCATGCGTGCATATCTATTTTACGCCGTGCAGTGCAGGTGAAGCGTCGCTGATTTATTTTGAACTATCAACAGTAATAAATCGTAAAAATTATCATTTTTCATTAACAGTTTTCCCATCACTTTTTACTTTCTTTTGCTTTAGTACGAGTACAGTGGAATAGTACAGTATTTACGAAAAATTTTGATCTTGAAATATTTGCAGATTTATAATTCGCTACTTCTATATCTAACCGCTAAATTTAAGCGGAAATAAGGTTTTTTGACTAAACAATTTTTAAGAAAAATTCGGTCCCTGTACAGCCCTAGAATAAGGCCCGTTGCACACGTTCTTGGTTTACTTTTCAAAGCATAAATAAGTGAAACCGAATTCATCAAGCTTAGCTCAAACCGCTCGTACGCCCCGATTTATTTCTTTATTTAAACCTGTGGGATAGAAACATAGCTCACACCGCTCATTTTCTGAGCGATGTGAGCTAATTATTTATCTCCAAAGCGAAAATAAAATATTTAAACATGTTGTTACGAGTTTTTTTTGTGTCATAATCATTTCCCTACCTACGATCATTCTTAGTATTTTATTTCTATTGCGAATCTTGTGTTGCGACTGATAGCAATGCCACCTGTGTACGAACACGTAGCATTGATTGTACTAAAATATTTTTTCACTATTTCGACGTTTTTTTTTCTTAATTCTCGTGTTTCTCCCTACCATAAGGGCGCGTGATCATCGATTAAAAGATTAAAAGAGAGAGCGAGACCAATGTGCATCGGGTGTGTGCGAAGCAATGCGCTCTAGAGGAATATTTTTTCTTATATATTTCTAAAAACAGAGAAGGAAAAAGATTCTTCTACAACGTTTTGGCGTTCGTCGTGCGGTGGGAGAATTTGTTTTTTGTGAGTTAGTCTATTTTTTGATTTTTTTGAGACAAAAAGTCTAGAGCTAGTTTATATAAAAAGTAGAGTTTAAAATTTTTTTTTGGTAAAGCCGAATTTTGCTTTGTGATATTAAAAAGTTGCGCTTTGATTTTGTAATATTCAGTTATTTTGCGCTGGAAAATAAAACAAACAAAAAATTTGTAACTTCTTCGAGTTTTTGTGGGAAAAAAATAAAAAAAAAGTTGAGAATTATCTTTGATTTGGAGTTTATTTTGTGTGTAGCAATTTATAAGAAAAAAAGGAAAGGTATAACCATATACTTGAGTTCGATTAGAAATGGAAATTACTTGGATGGTGAAGTAAAACATTGGACATTTTGCGTTTCAACGGTATGTTGCTGTGTACCACGTTGCTTCAATAGTTGGTGGTTGGTGTTGATTTTTTTTGTGCTGTTCGCACAGGTATTTTGGATAAGATATCGGCGAGTGCACGCTGCAACGACTTTTAATAGGTGGCCTTGTTTAAGACTTGCCTAAACTTGTATGGTGAAATTTTATCGGCGTATTTCGCTAATGGGGCATATTTTATTAATCGAAGTGAAGATGCCACAGCCAAAGTCATCAAGTTGAAATCGGCAAGAAAACGGTCACGTAGGCAACGCCCATCATTTTTTTTTTGGGCCGGTTGAGGCCATTCATATTTTTGCGATAAGGCTAACCAAAGCCCAACGAAGGCATAGAAAAGCCCAACGAAGGCGACAAGACGCCCAACGGTTCGGGTGCGACGCACATCTGAGGCATGACGGCACCAAGGCCGCAACAGTAAATTTTTTTTTAAAAATTAGTATTAAGGTACGATTATTTTTTTTTGGGGCTCAAGGCTCACCCTGCTCTTCCGCAGTTATGCTTTTTACGTCCTTACGGGAGACGTTAATCCCGGCCAACTCGAGGACGTACGGCTATACGACCGATTTAAGACCGTCTGCACATTGCAAGCTTCATGGCAGTCTATACTAGCATGAAAGATGGTTCGGCCCATTGGTTTTGCACACCGAAAGGAGGTCATAGACGTGTTACGTTTCACCACAGATCGTAATCTGTTGATGAAATCTCACTTTGCATCCTACCCCTATCGGGATTCGAACCCGGTACCTCCAAACGCCAAAGCTTTACCTCCCGATCCAAACGCCAAAACTTTAACCACAGTGCCATTTGGTCGTTTTTTTTATTTCTATTTTATTTATTTTTTTATCTTTTTATATATTTTGAATTTTTATATAAATTTTTAAAATTTTAGTTGTAATCGAGCGCCACATAGCGGGTGTACGTCGCGGGCTCGTGGTTCACGTTGGTCTCGCTCCCTCCTTATCTTTGTGGGAAGTTATTTTTTCTTTTCTTTCTAGCTTATGTAAATAAAAAAAAACTATGAATTGCTAATTTTTCCGGGTTAGGTATGATGAGGGGGGAATTTGCAGTCCCTTGGTGCCCGCATCCGAGTTCGGAACCGGCACCTCACTCAGTTATAATTATTGTGTTGTTAGTTCCTCAAGTTCCGGCCGACGAATTTCGGCGGAACATCCGGGTTTTATTTATTATTTGCGTTTATTTTTTCTTAAGTTTCTGTAATCACGGTGTAGGCCAGGAACATCATGAGCCTCTATCCCCACGACACTTCGCTCTTCTCCCTGAGAAAGTAGCCGGCAAAAAAATCACCGTGTGAGGCTTCTGCGATGTTTAGTGAAATCTGCGGGTCGGCTGCTGAGCCGTCCGTAACAATATTGCTTTACAGATTGGGTTGACCCTGAGATTTATCTACAATGTTACTCTTATTTGAATTTTGGAAACCAAAACGGGAAGCTGTAAAATAAAAACAAAGCTCATATCAGTTAAAAAACATGGCTCAAGTGTGCAACGGGCGTAAGGATTGGATTGATCTGGATGAAACAGAAACTTCGTATTTATGCTTTTTCCTTGAATTAGGAGGTCCCAGCGGTTTTTGGCGAAATCGGTTCACCACCGGTCATAAAAAGGATTGTAAATTAAATTTTAAACAAAATTTGTTCAGATCATTTTTAAATTTTTACCAGAAATGATGCTGTTATAGGGTATAACTTTTTCGACAAAATGATTGTAAATGTCGCAAACGACTAAAACCCCTCTCAACATCACAGCTCGTATTTTGCAACATACCATTAATATATGTTTATTTAATTCTGGATATCTGCCATGCGCTTCAATCCAAAATTGGAACACATCTAAATTTAAATGTTGAGGAAATAACTCGACACCAACCAAATAGCACAGTGGTTAAAACTTTTGCGTTTGGATCGGGAGGTATCGGGTTCGAATCTCGATAGGGGCAGGATGCAAATAGAATTTTCGTCAACAGATTACGATCTTTGATGAAATGGCTCACATCTATGACCCCATGTCGGACCCATAGGTCGGACCTGGCGTAAAAGTAAGGGTGGTCAAAGCAGACCGTGAGAGAGTTGGGAGAGCCTTGGCCCAAATAAAAAAGGTCGATAAAATACTCTAATAATTCTGTTTTTATTTTACTGGTAATAGTTGATGAATAATTTTAAATTTGTAAATTTTTCTTAATTAGCGACCTTTTAAAAGGGTCAATAATCGAAGCTGACTGTCAAAATCCCATAGTAGCAGTATCAATATTTCGCGATATGACAGCATTCCATTTTTCAAATTTGTCCATGCAGTTTTGAACCAATGCACGATAGATATCTAACGTTTCCATTTTGGTCTAATAAAATTTATTACAAACTTTCTTGCTGAAGTTAATTCCATCGTATTTAAAGCTTTGTCAACCGCAACATGAATTAGATGAAGGACATCTGTGATGTGTAATAGTTTGGGTTTATTTTCACCAGCTCGTAGTTTACGAGCCATTGATTTCATGTACTCTGCGCTGTCCGTTGATATGAAAAGCACATCGATCCCTTTTTTTATCAATTTTTTATAAAACTCCTACAATAGTTTCATAAGACTCCTACAATAGTTGCAATGTTTGGCTTAGTAACAAAAGTAATGTCTACCAAAAATAAGGACTTTTTTTGTTGAAAATCATTATAAAATGTAATTAAAGTGTTTACCGTAGGTTGACCGGCAACATCACTACTTTCATTAACAATGAAGTTAATTTTTGCAATTTTAATTAAATTTTTAATTTCATCCAACTACCGAGTTACTATACCGATAGTATACACTTTAAGTAAATAATTTTTATGAAGGCTTTCGTAGTGTGGTAAATCGTTAAACAAAATCACCTAAAGCACCATCACATGTCCTAGGGCTTAATCCAGAATGAGAAACTGCACGAACAAAATCAAAAATGGCTCCCTTTTTATTATCGTCTATATTTTTTTAGTCATACTAAAATATCGTCTATAGCGTCGGTTGCTGAACAGATGTAGAACAAACTGGATTTAACGATCGGTCACGTGAATTTTTATGTCTTGTTTTTGACACATGCGTAATCTCTCGTACGATTTTTTGCTGGATCCACACTTATTTTTAAACAACAACATTTGCATACAACTGCCTGCCCATTGTCATTACCGACAAGTTCAAAAATTTTAAAATCTGGGTGTTGATTCATTCTGCATACGAATCCTGTTCGAAAACCAACACACTCGCAACACTCATGTCTCAGCTTTCGAACAAAATCTGTACTCTGGATGGGATTTTCCGTTCTCTCCCCATTTCTTCAACTAACGACGAAAGTTTTTGTATTGCACGTGCTGCACTGGGATTCACAAAATGAACTAAAATTGCATAAAAATGATTTCGCATATCATTCTTATTACAGCGAAATAGAAAGAGAAAGAGGAATAATATTTTATCTAAACGTATAGAAAACTCGCTTTTACGAAAATTTTAAATAAAAAGGGTAGAAACTTCTAAAATATTTGTTGTAGATAGATAGATGATTATTTTATTGTTATGCATTTTCGATACATTGCGATAAGAATAATTTTTATTGATTTCGGGTAGATATTTCGACTTAAACCAAATTTTAAAAACTGCGTTCGAGGGGATAAAATAGGGGAAAAATCGGGTTAAACACGAAAAAGTCGTACCCTAGTATAAGATAGTACAAAATTTCCAGCAGGAAACATGTGTTTTTGCAATTCACCGCTAGAGCGTGTAGCAATTCACTACTATCACAAATGAATTTTTTTCTGCTGATATATTTTTGGAACCAGTAAGAAAATTTATTAAAATGACTTTAAAAATGTGCAACTTGGTGGAGTGAGTTTTAACAAACACCATATTAGTTAAAACCGATCTGTGAGAAGAACAGTTGATGGGCTCTCACTTTCATCTTCTAGGGCTGGCAGATGACCTACAGGGTTTTGTATAGTAAGACGTGTAATTTCTCCTTTGATAGTGAAAATCGTGGCTGCCCTACCTTGTTAAAGTTAGCCGAAAGTGAAAAAATCGATAATGCAGATAGTGCCTTGACTACTTCAGCCGAAAGTTAAACAAATTATATATTAAATTAAAGTATCCCAGGCCCAGCCGAATGTGACTAACCTACAAAATCAGCCGAAACATATATTATAACAAACAACAATTAAAATTTTCGGTTTAACTGATATTAGTTTATTGTGTCATATCAATTGTGAAATTTTGTGTTTACCCTTCTTCTGGCAATAAAATCATTCGTCATTCGAGATTTCGCCATATGGACACCAATCTAACTATGCCGGTTCGATAGCCCATGACCATAGCTAGATTTTCACTATAGGTTAGGGGTGGGTCTAATGGGGTTATAGGGGTAAAATTTTGATTTTGCCCATTTCTCGTCGATAAAATCGTTCATCATTCGAGATTTTTGCATATAGACACCAACCTGACTATGCCAATACGATAACCCATAACCTTAGGTAGATTCTGAGAATAGGTTTTAGGTGAGTCTGATGGGGTAATAGGGGTCATGGGTCATATTTTGATTTTCCCTATTTTTTATCGACAAAATCGTTCGTCATTCCAAATTTTGGCCCATAGACACCAATCTGACTATGCCGAATGTATGGCCTATGACCATAGGTAGATTTTGATTATAGGTTTGGGGTGGGTCTGATGGTGTAACGATTTGACCGATGAAAAATGGGGGAAATCAAAATTTCACCCCTATTACCCCATCGAACTAACCCCTAACCTAAAACCAAAATCTACCTATATGGGCATGGCCTATCGAATCGGTATAGTCAGATTGGTGTATATGCCAAAATCACGAATGAGGAACGATTTTATCGATGGAAAATGTGGAATCATTATTTCGCCCCTATAATCCTATCAAGTCTATCCCTAACCTATAACTAAAATATACCTATGGTCATGGGCTATTGAATCAGTCTAGATTGGTGTCCATATGGCGAAATCTCGAATGACGTACTGTTTTATCGATGAAAAATGAGAAAAATCAAAATTTCACCCCTATAACCCCATCAGACTCACCTCTAACCTATAATCAAGATCTACCTATGGTCATGGGCTATTGAATCGGCATACTCAGATTGATGTCTATATGGCAAAATCACGAATGACAAACGATTTTGTCAATGAAAAATGAGGAAAATCAAAATTTCACCCATATAACCCCATGAGACCCATCCTTAACCTACAATCAAAATCTACCTATATGCATGGGCTTTGGAATCGGCATAGTCAGATTGGTGTCCATCTGGCAAAATCTCGAATGATGGACAATTTTATCGTTAGAACAACGGAAAATGGAATATTTCACCAATATAACCGAATAAAACCTACTCCAAACACATAATCATATTCTACTTAGGGTCATGGTTCATACAATTGGTACAGTCAAATTTTCGTTCACCTGTCAAAATCTTGATATACAAACCATTCATCAGCTAAATGTGACTGCGTCTCATTTGTAACTTTTAAATTTTTATTGCTGGAATTTTTCGGTTTGAATATTGAAGTGAATCTGCTTTATCGATGGAATCTGCATTATCGAACTTTTAAAATAGTTTCGGTTTAGCGTGGCACAATTGAAATCTGTATTGTCATCTTTCGGCTGGGATAGCAAAGACACTATCTACATTGTCATCCTTCGGTTAACTTTAACAGTATGGCTGCTTTTACAAGTATATCTTTACCCGGATGCATTTTCTTGATTCGAGCCCTTGCCTACATCAAAGGAGGTAACTTATCTTCTTTTAACAATACTAAGTCACTCCCCGTTATGTTTGGGTGTCTGTACTTCCACTTCGTCCAGTGTTGAAGCTGGGCTAAATATTCTTGGTGCCATTTTTCCAGAACTATTGGTGCATTTAATTTACGAACTGACCCATCTAGTCAATATACCGAGAATTTTATCCAACACGACGTTTTTTGGGTGAGGCAGTATAGTACTATCCTTTAGGAAATTTCCCGAAAGAAGATCTATTTATCTGTATCGTTGGATATAGGACACAGAGAGAATTGAGACATGATTCGATCATACATAGCGTTGTAATGAATTCCTCTCTCCCAGTACCGTTGGTATTGGATTAGAAGTTGGTTTGGCTTAATTAAGTTCGTACCGTTATCACTGTATATGTCGGCAATATTTCCCCGTCACAATACTAATCTACCAAGAAGGCGCTTATATCAGATTCCACTTTGAGGTTAACTGCCTTTGTGCAAAGGCAAACAAAGACCGCAAAGTATCTCTTGTGGGCCTTGTTTCTCCCGCCTTTTGAGATTCGTACCTTCAATGGACCGGTATAATCGACACCCTTGTGCGCTTCTTCTTAATTGCAGCCAATTCTAAAATGCACCCCCTTACTAAAAACGTAAAAAAAGTTGTGGTCCATTTTAGATCAATACTTGTGTTAAACTTTTCCATGGTTTCATATTTTGTTACAGCTTTGCTGATTATTTCAGGTCCGGTCCACCATTGTTCCAGGGTACTTGATTTTGATAGTGAAATCCCACAATGTTTTAAATTTCTAATACCCGATTAGAGATGGAAGTTTTCCATTTTCTCGCTGGTTTTTGTAGCCAAACTAAAACAATGGTAGAATCTGTCCGTGCATAAATATTATCCTGTTGCACTTTTAGAGTTTTGACCAGTTGGCTAATTAAACGTGACAGAAGAAGTGCTCCGCAAAGTTCCAGAGGTGATGGTTTAACTCGTCAGTCGTGTAACAATTGTTTTATCTGACAATTCAATTCGGCTGTATATGACACCGGTATACGCCCTATCTGACAAATCGCAGAACCCGTGTAAACACAAATTTTGTTTGGCTGAAGATAGGGTTCCTATATCCAAGGTGGAATTGATAGGTTTTCAAGCTGTGCTAGTTCGTTTTGTAGCTTCATCCATTTTGCTATAATATCGTTGGGAACCTTGTCGTTTCATTTTATTTCTGTGGTTCAAAGTTTTTGTATTATAAGTTTGGCTGCGATAGTAATTGGCGCCACCCATCCTAATGGATCAAATTATCTTGCTACGGAGCCATTGATGTGTTATATGTAACAGAAGTCAAGTTGTATTCCCGTAATAGTTGGTTTGGGTTCTGCCTCCATAGTATTTTTTGATAATCCTGATGTCCCTTCTTGCGAAATTTTGCCTCCTTTGATTTTTCCTTTAAAATTGCATACTGCGAAATGTAAAATTGTCTCTTGCAATTGGATGATGGTGTCATATATCCCATTTGAAAATACTCTCTCATGAATCCTAGATCCAGGTGCCGTAGTCATTCATTATTTTGGAACCTTTTTTTTAAATTTGCAAGAACCGTTGTTTGGCTCTTTGTTTTGAAGCACCAAGGATGCTGGTATCATTTTCGTCGAACGGTTTACATTTGGCTGTAAATTGTTTCACAATATTCATCAGATTTTGTCGATAGAGATTCAAGCAGTACCACATCTAACTCCCAAAACTTGTGAAGCTTTTGAGCTTGTGCTGATTCTTCCTTGACGCTGATTATAACCTTTACAGTTCATGGGTTGAGCGGTTGTTGCTGGACTTACTATCAGCCAACCCAAACTTCTTTTCATTGCATTTGGTTTTCCTTGAAAGATCTGTGATTCTGAAATATCCACATGAATGTCTGGTCTTAACAAGTTGTCTATCGGAGCCGGACAATCATATTGTGGATCCGCCAATATTAAATTTTCCCACTGAGAGTCGTCGTTTCGTTTTATCATTTGCGCTCTTGAAATTCAATCGAATAAAATCGTTTACGATTTTTTTCGATTAAAAAATTATCAAAAATTCGATGATTACATTTTGCCGTATTTTTGAAACTAATCGAATTTTTTATACATCACTTATCGCGGTCAACTTCTCGTCGTGTGGTGATTGTAATTATGTCACAAAATTTGATGTTTTTTGGTGTTAGTTGTGTTGTCATATGTTATTAAAGCCTGATTTGCCTCTACAAAGTAAATTAGGGCTTCCTTTTGTTGTTAAGAGATATGCCCTAATCTTTGTTTTGGTTTTTCTATTTTGAAACGTAAGCGAAAATGAAACTCATCGGTTTTATACCAGGGCCGACATGTTGTAACTATCATTATTTTCGCTTCGAAAAAAACCGTGCCACTTTGATGAAAATTTAAAAATTTACATGAAAAGACAAAAAAAAATTACTTCCAAAATACCGTTATTCTATCGAAAATGCATCGAAGCGAAACTAGTGATAGTTACAACATGTCGGCCCAGATTATAAAACTTTCGTCTATTTTTTCGATTGGGATGACGTATTTTGGCAGAAAGTCTTCAACGATTTTATTCGATTGAAGTTCAAGTGTAAGCGTCCAAGGGCCATATTCTTGAGATCGGTGGAAATTTCTCCAATCGGAATCCAATTTGCTTTGAAATTCTCCATATTAGAATTTTTCGCAAACTACTTTAATCATTTTTTTAAATCGCTTAGTAGGGAGGGGAGACAAATATTAGTAAATATGAATAAATGATTGAAGTAGCCGTCGAAAAAATCGAATAATATAGGGGAATTTCAAAGCAAATTGTATTCCGGTTGGGGAAATTTCCACCGATTTCAAGAATACGGTGTGTTTTGTATTGCGTCCAATTCGACCAGCCTATAGAACGTATATTTTTCTGATGTAATCCTAACTGCTTACATGCGTTTTCAGTAATCAAGGATACTTGGGATCCTATTTCAATTAATGCCCGTAGGGTAACCGTTTGGTTTCTGGAGGTTTTGTTTATGATTTTAGCCGTTGAGAAGATATTTCTATCGATTGCATAGATTGTTACCTTTTTCTTTGTATCACTATTGTAGGTGTGTAGCAATTGATGTTTGAATAGCTTATGGTATACATGCTTCTGTTTTGAGGCATGCTTCTGTTGAACTGTGTGATATGCAGTTGGTACACAATTATTTTCTGTTGATGAAATCTATTCTGCGGCTTGGGGTGATTTGTTTAAAATGAATACAATTTGGAATTGTGTGCCTTTTCTTTCGAAGTAATTACAGAATTCACCACCGCAATCAGCTTTTTCCTGACTTTCTCGATTAAACAAAATTGTTTTATGTTAATAACCTTGAAATGTTTACTTGAGGTAGCGCGTAAACTCTGGAGAGCTTCAAGCACATTTGTTCGCCATTAAGCGATGCAAAAATCGTTCCATTGCGGGAAAATCACAACGTTAGGCTGTTGTAATCCAGCTTTTTGACTTCAATATGACTGAGGATGGTGCTCCATTCATCCACGTTGTAACCCTAGTTTCTTAAAGCCTCTTTACACTCCGTTTCTGTATCATGCATTTTTCTAATGTTTTTGGCTGCCTTTGGTTATTTTTGGTATGTTCAACATGGCATCATTTAGTTCTAAATGACCCTCGAATGTTAGAATTTGTTTTCGCGGTAATTTCGACATACTTCTTGTGCCTTGCTGATATTTTGACTGATTTTGCTTGATGTTTGGATGCGCTACTGTGATTTTGAATGGCTTTGTATTGTTTCATCACTGTGCCAAAGTGGAAGTCTACGAAATACGGCAGAGTGGTTTCTTCGTCCTTTGCTGCTTCGATGTATATTTCTTCATGCAGCTTTTCGATATCCGCTAATCTTAGGACTTATGTGGACCTAATCATTATATTTGAAGAATACCAGCTAAGAGGTTTAGTCGCTATTTGACCGGTCACGGCCGTTTTAAACTCATAGTACAACAAATGGGACTTACCCAAAATTCCTTGTACGACAACTGCCTGGAAGAGGACGATGACAGTAAATGCTGTTATCGTCCTCTTCCAGGCAGTTGTCGCACAAGGAATTTTGGGCAAGCCCATTTGTTGTACTATGAGTTTAAAACGGCCGTTACCGGTCAAATAGCGACTATATGAGCAAAAATCTCTCAATGTTGACCAGCTGCTTTCCCTGCCCTGGTCCATCCGATTTGAAAAATTTGTACGAAGAATTTTGATGCGTAATGAAATTAGTAAAATTTTCTTGGACATAGGCGCGATAGCGTCAGGTTAGTACGATTGTTCATAGCACATAGCGTTACCAACACTGTTTTAAATCAATCAACCATGGTGTAAAACGATATACTTAATTTAAACTTTTTTTTTTTTGTGAGATTTTATTTACTTGTGTATTATTATAAATTAAAAGCTTTTTGTTTTCTTCACGTTTTATTTTCGTAACTGTGGTAATGTCTAAAAATGTATCGCCCCCATAAAATATTTTGTAAATTTTTTAAGTTATTTTTTAAGCATATATACACGCGAGGAAAAGGAAATGTTTTATTTTATTTTCAAATGGTTTGAATTAAGAATTAAAGGAAAAAATCCAATCTTTTGTGTTAAATAAATGCGTTTTGCCTTTTTCCGTGGAAAACACCAAAGAGAAGATGAAAGTGTTTTCACCATTTTCTTGTCCTATAATCAAATCCAATTAGTTGTTATATGATAAGAAATTTAAATTTTTTCCATTATCCGTTCTTTTGTTTTTTATTTATTTATTTTATATTTTCCTAATTACCTAACATTATTTTATTTCGATTCGCTAAATGAGTTATTAATGACGACCATTTGTTAATGTTATTCAAAAAATAATAATAATTAATTTAACTTTTTAAAATGTTTTTCGTACGTACTCATAAATAAAAATAATTAATCGACATCATTCAAGAACGAACTAATCTAATATACTATACAGAAATTTATAATCCTAAACACATGCACGATTCGTCATAATTCACTGCAATACCCTATAGATGCTGATAAATATGGATTTTTTTTTCAATTGGAATCCATTCAACTGATGTACGTTATCTTATCGTGTATTAAAGATAAAAAAGTCAATATTGGTTTAAATTTTATTTATTTTAAAATCGTTATTTGTCCGATATCAAAAACTAATTTATATTTATTTATGTGGAAATTTGAATGTATCCACATTGTCGAATTCGAATTAATTAAAAATTTAAAAAAATGATAACTGTATCAAGTTAATATCGATGACACCGAAACAAGTTTGGGGCATGAGATTGAGGCCACCTTCCAAAATGTGTTCTCTATTCCGTACTTTCATTAAGGTGATGAAGAAATTTAACACAAAACTAGAAAATTGGTACTCACGAACCATGTAGATAAAGCTTAACATTAATTTAGTTAAAATTGTCTTCAATCGGAAGTATGTGGGCAGCCCTAAGATGAGATGTGCAATAAGGTTATGTAGATGTAAAATTGGATAATCTATTAGCACTCAATTTTGGCTCAATTTATGGCACGCAAAAGCATTTTACTCGTTTTGGAAGAATTTACTAAATAGAAACACAAATGAGAGCAAAAGTACTTAAAGTTTACCTTAAATGTTCATGTTATTTAAAAGGCAACAATTACAACGTAATTAATAAAACAAACAATGGCTGATTCCACACTATGGTAACTGGTATCCGGTAACATCTTCGTTTGTTTCTCCTTTACCAATAAAATCAAAAAATTGCGGCGCAGATAAAACCGATTTTATTGGTAAATGGGGAAAAAATGAACAAGTTACCAAATAAAAGTTACCCTAGTGGGGATATGCAGAATGGCTGACAGCACACGAAAAAACCCGTATTTTTCTTCGTTTCTTTCCCCGTTTACCTATGATACAGGTTTTAATTGCGACTTAAACAAATTTTCTGAGCAACCACACTAACACAAACATAAATGAAATAAAAAATATTTCAAGGACATTTTTGACTTGTAGATTTTAGTTTAAATTTTATTTTCGAGAGAGGAGAATAAAAAAAAATGGAGTTATGTTTATACACGGATGAGATGCAAAGATATATGCGAAGAGATGCGAAGAGATTTCAATATTTATTTTTTTTGTAAATTTTGATACACATACATATACATTATCTATTACGACTAGTTGGGCTTGAAAAAAATACCAAATACCAAAAACTTCGTATGGAATTAGGCAATCAAATTATGATAAATAATAAATGCCGAAGAGGGTAAATGAGAGGGATGACCGACTCAACTACTTGAACATTTTGAGAAATGGCCTGATAGAGGGGGTGGTTTTGATTGATGCTCAAATTTAAATAAAATTTTCTCAAACTTGTCAGGTAGTTCAGTTGGTCCTCTGGTCAATGTTCATTCGTTGGTGAAATACGAGTAGTTTTTAGTAGTTTAAAGCGATTAAATAGTTCAGAAATTTGAGTATTAATTTAAACCATACCTCTGTAACAGACCACGAATAATACTGTTAAAGTTAGCCGACTCGCTCAAGCCGAAAAATGTCGGTAATGCAGATTTGGTTGTGACGGTTAAAATAGACCTGTCGATAATGCAGATTCTGCGGTGGCAATTAAGGGGCGGTATGTTGTACCATCACTTTGAATCGAAATTCGACAAAAGTGGAATGGCGTTATGTTGTATCGATTCGACTTTTTTCGAATTCGACTTTTTTCGATTCGAAGTGATGGTACAACATACCGCCCAAGATATCATCCGAAAATGTAGATAATGCAGATTTGGCTATAATAGCAGAACTGTATCAAAGCAACTCGTTTGCCAAAGTCGGAAAGGCAGATTCATATACATAATCATTTGAAAAATGTCGATAAAGCAGATAAATAATTTGGATGTTAAACAGTAATTTCATTTTAAATCAAAAATACATTAAAACTTAAATAAAAAACTATTTTCTTACTGAGAAAACTCGATGGCACATAGCAAGCAGAACTTCAAAAATTTCAGGTCAATTTCCATGTGAAGAATCCGGGAAAACTCATTTCAATATATCGCACACAAAAAATTTGAAATTTTCTAAAACTTGACCGTTGACAGTGTCATGGCTGGGAAAAGATTGAAATGAAAAGTCTTAATATGCATCCACCTGGAAAAAATTCAGGTCGATTTCCATGTTAGAAGGGGAAACTTGATCATATTGCATACACAAAATTTGAAAATTTCTTAAATTTCTGAAAATTGACCATTTAAAGTGTCATGGCTGAAAATTTAAATGAAAGGTCTTATTGATAATCACACCTGGAAAAAATTCAGGTCGATTTCTATGTTGGAAGTTCGGGAAAATTCGATTGAATATATTTGAATATATTTAAATATTTATTTGATTTAATTTGAATATATTTATATATTTATTTTTTGAATAAATTTATATTTTAATAGTTTTAGTTGATTTTAAGAAGTAAGAAAGTAATTTATAATAAAAAAATTATTTTCCGACCTAAAATTTGTATTTGCATTGTCTACATTAATCGGCTGTCATTTAATTTATTTAATATTGAATCTGCATTATCGGCACTATTCGGCTGGGTATTTCTGTGGATTTCGTAACTATTTTATATATTTTATTAAACTGAATTTTTCCGGACACCCACCATGAAAATTGACCTGAAATTTTTTCCAGGCGTGAACATCAGTAAGACCTTTCATTTGAATCTATTTCCAGCCATGACACTTGAAACTGTTAATTTTTAGAAATTTTCAAATTTTGTGTGTGTGATGTATTCAATCAAGTTTTCCCGGACTTCCAACAAGGAAATCGACCTGATGTTTTTAAATGATATTTATTAGATGAAGTGCCATTCAAAATATTCTCCAAACATGTGACTATAGATGCATTTCACGCTTTACCTCCCCAAACATCTAATACGGCACTTATTTGGTTTGGTATATTAGTTTTCATTGTTTCGAATAAAAATTATTTATTTTAAATTTTTTAGTTGGTTTTTATGAATAACAAAATAAAAGTTTATAATATAAATTATTACATTCCGGCATAAAATTCGTATCTGCATTATCGACATTTTCGGCTGGGATGTTACCGACAAAATCGTCTGTCATTTTCGTTTGAGTAGTTTATCGGCACTTTTCGGCTGGAGTCGACTAACTTTAATAGGGTCCACGAATATGAGAAATTTTTACTTGTAGTTCAGTTGGTCATCCCTCTCAACAAAATTCATTCGTTTATGAATAGGCGGATATTTTAAAGCAGATTAGTAAGCGAATAAATAGTTTGTATCATAGACTTGAGTATCATTCAAAACCACCCCTCTCTACAGGCCACGGAAATGACAAATTTGTAATATTTGTCCGATAAATCATTTGGTTGTCCCAATCAACGAAATTTATTCGTTAGTGGACCGGCATGAGTATGGGTCACATCACATGGCCGCCAACAATATCACCAACCGGCCAGATGAACGATAAAAACATTGTTGAGAACAACACAACATAAAATTATCAGTCTACAATATTTTACCGGATACTCGACACCATCGCAAACATTTTTTATATTTTCTTCCTCATAGTTTTACATTTGTTATGTATTAAATATAAACTGCTTAGGCAGCTATTAATTTTGTATAAATAAACTTTTTTTGTAATAATAAAGGCTAGAATGAAATTGACCACAATCAACTCAGCTATTCATTCATTTAATTAGATGACATCGCTAGTCTAACAAAGCTTAGTCTTACAGTACTTTGCTAGACTACCATTGGTCCTTCGAGCTGTAAAAAAACATCAATACGGCAGGCATCATCAGGCGTTGTCTAGGCCAAAACATAGACACAACATCATACAGCCGTCGTATAAAAGTAGAAGTTCATATCGACAAAACAACTAGCTGAGAGCACCAGAATGGTTGTCGGGCATAAGTGAAGAGCTGCTTCACCACATCAC
Source organism: Nephrotoma flavescens (assembly GCA_932526605.1). Taxonomy (NCBI): domain Eukaryota; kingdom Metazoa; phylum Arthropoda; class Insecta; order Diptera; family Tipulidae; genus Nephrotoma; species Nephrotoma flavescens. The sequence goes on along the minus strand of OW052220.1, from coordinate 210,473,497 downwards.
AAAAATAAAGCGCGATAAACCTAGAAAAACATAGAGGCGCAATATAAAAAATATTGCAAAAATGACAAACAGATTGTTGAAATGGGAACGTTATCCAAAACACATCCCTATCTGGACGAGCGCCAAGAGATAAAATGGGTGTATAAGAAAGCGATGGACGACATCCGGGATTAGGAAAAGGACATTCCCAAGCTTGAAAAGGGCAAGTCCGAGATGAAGGAAATTGATCGGGTATATCAAGTATCCCCATGGCAATCAATGAAGAAAGTCAATACAAATACTTCACCGAGGATTACTACGGGAACATAACATCCGAAATAGAGTCTCTAATAATCAAAATGGAGCAAGAGTTAACTAAAACATCTAACTCAACATCGCCTTTGAAATTAAAAAAAGTGGAAATACCCACGTTTCACGGCTAAACGAAAATTGGTACGCGTTTAACGACATCTTTATTCGGCTGATACATCAAAATACCCAACTTTCAAACACATTAAAGTTGACGTATTTAAAATCACATATCCAACAACAAGCGGCACAATTAATCGCTCATCTACCGACCATTGGGGAAAATTACGAGGTGGTTTAGAAGATCCTACAGGCGAGGTATATAACAAGCACAACATACAACACCCAACAACCGCGAGTATCAGAAAGCTGCATGACACCGTCATCGAGATGCTGCACAACATTAACAACCCTCAGTTGGAAAACCCATTTGAAGCCATCACAATATAAATTTATTTTGGCGTACAAACACTTAAAAAAATGTTAATTAATTTATTAGATGCGACAATGAATCAATTATCTATGGACCTCCGAGATAGAAATGTTACGGATAGAAACACCAGATTATCGTACCAACAACTATTCAACGGCTCAGAAAAGCGGCTAAAAAAAGTGGATTGATCAATTGCTACCAACGACGTAAGCCTTTCATTAGCAAAATCAACAAAAAGAAACGGCTGAGTTTTGTAGCTAAGCACCAAGGGAAAGAGAAAGAATTTTGGCTTTCAATGTTATGGTCTGACGAGTCCAAATTTGAACTATTTGTGTGAAAAAGGCGTGAAAGAGTTTGGCGATGTCGGGGTGAGGGACTTAAAGATAGATTTTTAAAGAAGACTGTGAAACACGGTGGCGGTAGTATTATGGTATGGGAGTGCTTCTCAGCTAATGGAGTCGGTGACCTCGTATTGGTTGACGGGATAATGAAGGGGGGGGGAATCTAACAAACTCTGTGCATAAATTACATCTTGGGCGACGTTACACTTTTCACCAGGATAACGACTTCGAAAGTTGCATCGACATTTAAAAAAAAAAAATAAAACTGCTTGAGTGGACCGGCCCCCACAAAGTCCAGTTCTTAAGCCGATTGAGAATTTATGGTCGATCATCGATCATAATATCACGACCACTAAAAGGACAAACAAAAGAGAATTTTTCAACTTAATTAAGGAGACATGGGAAACATTGGGATAGAGGTCACAGCAAAGCTAGTTGATAGCATGCCAAATAGGTTGCAGAAGGACCAGCAAATTATTAATGCTTAATCCTTTGAAATTAGTAGTTAGATTGCTTAGTGAAATGAATAAAGCCATTGAAATTTTACACCGAAATACTTATTTTGTCACAGCAAAAATAGTCCAATTTATAAATTAGTTAATTTTTCAATTAAAATTTCACTTATTTTGTTATTTTTTTTTTATTGAACTTAAAAATGTTGAATGTACGTTTAACTTCTTAAATAAATAAGGCTGAAAGGGAAATCTGCTGAAATGTAATGCTACTGTATAGAACCCTTAACGTCGCAACAACCGCTGAAAATATTAAAACATCATATTTTTGCCAATAAAACAATTTTTGCAAAAAATTATTATGAGCCTCGAAGCACATTTCGACGTAATTGGCTCTGTTAATAAAAAGAATAACCGCTATTGGGACACTGTAAACCCTCAATTAATACATCGAAGACCACTACACCCTCGTAGAGTAACTGCATGGTGTGCCATTTGGGCCAGCGGCGTGATATAACAGTGATTGGCGACTGCTATCAGTAGATGTGGTGCCAACAAGGCAGTGCCCCATCACACACAGCACGTCCTACGATACAAATTTCGCGAGAAATTATTCCCGCCCGATTAATGTCAAAAAGTGGTGATATCGTCCGGTCTTCACGAACTCCTGACTTAATCCCTCTCGATTTCTCCCTATGAGGGTACTTGAAGCAAAAAGTGTATACCACTAAACCAACCAGAACCTCAATGCTTAAGGACAACATTTGCTGAAAAACTACTAGAACTATTCCCAAAATGTGCTTAAAAGAGATCGCATTTGCGCTACGGCAAGAGGCAGCCACTTGACCGACATTGTATTCCGTAAGTTATTAAAAAAATATCTTAAAAGTTATTAAAAAAATTACGACCTGAATAAAAAAATCACCATTGCTGAGTTGACCGTAAAAAATTGGAAAATAAATTAGTACAGAATTATAAGGTCTCGAAATGCGCAAAACAAAATTTTTGAGCTCGATCAGGTTTGCTGGAATTTAAATAAATGAAATGGGTGGCTAAGCCCCCTCACCGCTAAAAACAGAGAATTTTGAATAAATTTTGATTACAGAACTAAGCGCTATTTATGAGATTTCGATTTAAGATAACTTTGATTTTTGAGCTCACCCTTAAAACCATAAACAAATGGAATTAAAAAATAATTTTAAAATTGCAAAAACTAAACACTTCCATATCGGGTATGTATGCTGTATGCATTTATGAGCTTAAGATAAACGTGTAATTTGATTTTTTAGCTACTACCCCTTAGTACGAATATCACCTCCAAATTTCTCAAGTACAAATGAAAAACTCTTTTAAAACTGCAAAATATGTTGTATCGATTTATGAACTCACGAAATACGTGCACTTTGGTTTTTGAGCTGCCACTCTATAGCAACCTTGAAAAATTGGGAGTATTCGTGCTAAGGGTTCAAAAATCGAATTCCTAGATATCCGACCTTGAAATCTTTAATTTTGAACTTTTTCATTTACACTTAAGAAATTGAGGTAGTATTTGCGCTAAGGAGTAGTAGCTCAAAAATCGTACTACACGTATTTCAGGAGCTCACAAATCAACACATCATTTGCACTTGAGAAATTCGAGATGGCATTCGTTCTAAGGGGTGATAACTAAAAATCAAACTGCACGTATTTCGTGGGGTCATGAAACGATATATCATTTATAGTCGAGATATTGGGGGAGAGGGGGGGAGGGAGGTTATGGTATTCGTGCTAAGTGTTAGCAGCTTACAAACCGGATTGTACATATTTCGTGAGCTCATAAGTATAGCATATCCGACATTGAAATATTTAAATTTTATAGTTTCAAGAAAATTTGTAATTCTAAAGTAAACAATATGCGATTATTTTGATGGTCTCAAAAATTGGGATCTTAAAGTGAAAGCTCATAAATAGCTCCTAATTTTACAATTAAAATTTATCCAAATTTGCTGTTTTTAGTGGTGGGGGAGGTACGTTGACTCACTTATCCCATTACATTTATCTAAATTTCTGCAAACCTGATCGAGCCCCAAAATTCTAGTTTGCGGATTTCGGGAGATCATGAATGACTCATTTTCTTCACTAATTTATTTTGCAATTTTTTAAGGTGGCAGAGGTGGCGGGAGGCAGCTCAACGGGGGTAAAAATACATGCTCTATACAGAAAAATTTGATTAAGAAATACATAAAAATCATAACAATCAAACATTTTTCGTTCCATAAAGATATTTCTTCGTATTTTTATGTAAAATATGTAGATGAGTTTCAACTGCGTGGGTTAAAATTGCAGTATTACCACAATGTTTTCAAGGCGGAGACAAAGACCCTATCATTTTTAAATGCGATTTTTGAAATTTTAAAACACACAAAGGGGTTGAATAATGACCGCCATATACTCCAAGTTTTTGTCGAATTTAAACCAAAAAGTTAAAAACCCAACCGGCACCCTAACAAATTTCAAAATATAAATCTTATTTGAATTCAAATAAAATTTTACGAATCCTAAAATTTTACTCATCCCCGTATTTTATGTTGTACATACCTATAAAAATCAAGGAAAATATTTACCCAACAAGAAAGGAAACCCGAAAATAAATACGTGATATAATTTTTATTTACATATAATAGAAAATATTGATAGTCTCTAATATCTAATATATCATACCCAAGGTGTACAAGTTACGTATGTTTATGTAATACATAAATTGTAAATAAATCAACAATCAATAAATATAATTTTCATGTAAATATTCTAAAATATTTTTTGGGGAAATCTGGGCGGTTTCATATCATATTTTATTAGTTTTGTGTGTATCACAGGTAAAATACAAGCGAAATGTGCTACAGCAAACTCACCACCTATGCCTCTTTGATTTTCAATATTTTAAAATTTATTACTTTTGGGAAAGTTTATCGAATTTTCATGGTCGTACATGCGTCAATTTATGTAAATGCGGCGGAAACATATTGTAAAGGATTCTCCTTTACGTATTATGTCGGTTTTTAATAATATATGATAATAAAAATGTAGTGGAAGCTTTTATATATAAGTAAAGCCAGCGATAATCCATTACACCGTTTTACTGTAGCAGTATGAAAGTTTTATTTCTATACCGACATTACATAATAAAACCATTATGTTTCATTGTAATTTACGTTTTATTTTTAAACTACATAAACAACTTCCAAAATGCATTACTCAATCCCATTTCTCGTACAATGTGGCAAAGTACATTTTTTGTAACGAAAAAAAAAACCAAATAAAAACTCTGTACATAAAACAAAACTATTGTTAGCAGAATTTGTTAAAAACATTTTATGCATATTATTTTGTGTTCAGTTGTTCGTGGGTTTGAAATTAATTGTTATAATGTTTTCTTTTCTTTGCAGCCCATAATGGATCCATTGAAAGGATTAATTTTTACCAATCGTCACGACCGGAAAATTATAGTGGTTGATCCGATGGCGACGACGCCCGGAAGCAATACAAAACGAATTGTTGTTTATACGAAGAAATATGATCATGTGGTGCTCTACGATCATCTCTTACGTACAATGAGTTGAAATATTTTGAAGATATGGAAATTTTTCGTGATAATTTTATTTAAAATTTTCGTTGCGGGGATTAATTACATTTTTGATAAACATTTATTTTTAATTTTTTTTTTTTGGCAGTGCAATATTTGAACTTTCCGCCATAACTGAAATAAATACCAATCAATTTTCATTATAAAATATACAAATTGAATTTATGGTATTCAAACGAAAGTTGAATGAATAAATATTGTTCTAGAAAAATTAAAACCTCGCACTATTTAATTCGCGCACTATAATCGCCAATCTCATTATTTTTCACAGTTGTTTACATTTTAAATTAAGTATTCCATAATAACGCTTTACAATAGCTGATTTAATTTCGCTCATGGGTGGTTTAATTCATCAACAACTTCACCGTTAACGCGGAAGACCGCAGTAGAACAGGCCGGAAGAGATTGTAAAATGAAGGAAATGAGAACTGGAGATTTTCCCAAATGGTTTATCTATAAATTTTTGCAATATGCCGTCGACAACACCATTATCCACCATCGATGATAAATAAATAAATCGACAAGCGATAAACGACAAATTAAATTTCTGAATTACAATAAAGTTTGTGTGTGTTGTATTTTACGCCATCTATTAATAACTGGCAAGAACTAAGTTTAAATTAGTTTAGTCCGAAATTTAGTCAAAAAATTAGTATCAATCATACATTATTAAAGTTATTATACTAAATTAACTAAATTCATAGTTAGTTGATACCAGTTATTGATAAATGTCACTAATGTCAAAAATACCTAAATGTGCCGAACATTTAGTTCTAATTAGCAAACTTGGTTCAGATATACCAATCGCTGATTAGAAATATTATGAAGATTGAAATTTTTTAAGTTTATGCATCAGATGCGCCAAATTTATGCATCAGATGCGCAAAATTTATGAATCAGATGCCATTTATGAACGAAAATTTCATTTATTTTTAACTTGTGGCAACTCTACTTATGGGCTTTTAAAAAAATTGTTGTCTGATTTTCTGAACTATATTCACCTTGAATGTCACTTCACAGATAATTCACAACCACTTAGCGTATACCACCAGATTCTTTGTAGTTTTTTCGTACTTGGCGGGCACTAAAAGTTTTATAGTTTTAAAAACTTAAATTTCTATAAAATTTCCATCTCACATTATTTGGATATAGAACGTCGCCTCACAGACAATTCACAAGAGACTGGCGTATACCATCAGATTCGTTGAACTTTGACTATATCTGAGCTATTTCCAGGAAAATTTTATGTCTTTATCTGGTTATAGACGATTCATCATGCAATTCAAGTACACTTCACGTATACCACCACATTCGGTGAAATTTTCTCTAGGAAACTGAGATATTTCCAGAAAAATTTTATCTGAATGCAGTCGCCTGAATATCACCTCACAGGTGATTCACGAACAATTTACGAGATTTAAAGTACTCATAATAATTCCAGATAGAATCTACACCTGTAATGCGAGATTCAAAAAACTATACTCAAATAATTTTTCTAGAAATCTCAGTTTGTAAAAACAATTCAACGAATTCTATGCTATATATTCGTCGAATGGTTTGGGGAGGGATGTACCCAATCACATCCCTGTTGTTGTTATGTTGGATAGAAATGAAATTCTAAAATGATTTTGGAAGGAGTTCTGATTGGATATGTTGGTTGGAAATGGTATTCTTAAATGGCTTTTGGAAGAAGTTCTGGAACATTGCCTTCTTGAACGGAACTCAGCCATTTCTTAACCGGTTTTGATATGACTGGGTTATTTTTCGAAAAGTTCTGAAATGTAGCCAGACCTGACCCTCTCGGATTATCACTTGTTTCGGTCACATGGCTTCGCAAGAAGTACAAAATTGGTTGGATGAATGGTTTCGGTCCAAAGACACGTTGTTTTATCGTCGTGATAATATAAATATTGAAATTTTCCATTTTTTATTTCATCAAAAAAAACCGGAAATTTAACTGCGCACGTAGTAACATGAATTTTGACAGTAGTTCTGGAGTGTGGATATTTTGTAACCGATTATTATAAGGTTTGTCACAGAATTTTTCTAATTCTGTTACCGGCCTATCCCAATAATATTGTTTTCCGGATAGCGTGACCTCGAAGATAATATCTTCACCTATTCCTAATGTGATAAGATCGTCATGTTTCAATTTTTACATTTTCTTTTAGGGTTTATTTAATTCAAGGTAACATAATTCATTCATATTAGAATACTTTGTGTACCTCGGTTAAATGAACTCAAATATGAAATTTTGGGTTATTCTGGATAATAGCCAGATAGTGTTTTTAATCAAGGTGAGGTTACCAAGACTTTGGGGAGGTACACTATCTGGCTATTATCCAGAATAACCCAAAATTTCATATAGAAATCGCATGTATGCGTTAAATACAATAAAATTCGAGGTTACCAAGGGGTTGATAATTGCGTAGCGAATCATTAAAATTCGCTAAGGCATTGTGATTATACTTTGATTAGTCCAAAGTATTTTCAAAATTTTTGTAGTTTGGTCACTGCAGTCTGATGAGACGACCGAATTTTTTAAATACAAAAAAATTTAATGTTTCATTAGTTCGAAACCAAACCTCCCCAAAGTCTTGGTAACCTCACCTTGATTGAACTCAAATATGTTCATGAACGTAATTTGATTACGTCGTTTATGTACATACTGAAATGTAAGTTGCCTATACTTGTGCATAGGTAAATGTCCATGACCGATGCAATATTTGAAAAATTGCATTTGGTGTTGTGTCCAAGTCCAATTTACCAAGAATGAAAACATTTTTTTTGTACACGCGCGGTAATTTGATTTTATAAATTGGTTGGGACTTTTAATTTAATTACCAAACGAATATTGCCCCCCCCCCCCCCCCTCTCAACCATTTTTAACCATTTTTTTTTTTTTTTTTGGAAACGATCGACAGTCAGTTTTGAGTGAGACGAACGAGGGGTCATATTTAGTTTAAGTATTAAGCTTTTTTGTTAAGTTTTTTTTGAGTTGTGCTAAGTTAATATAAGTGGGTTTTGTTTGTGAATTTTTTTTTTAGTTTTTTTTGTTTTCTGTCAAGATTTAATAAAACAGTATAAATTAGTATAATTAATACCAATTGTTCCTTGTGTGTTGTTTTTTTTTGCTGTAATTTTTTTTGTGTGGATTTTGTACGGATATTTTTGGTGAGTATATTAGAGTAAGTAATTTTACTAGCCAATTATATAACGATAGTGGGTTGCTACTGACCGCCAGTAGTAGGAAACCGGTGACGTATTAGCGGATCTTTTTCCTATTCTATTGACCTCGGTGGCATACCACTATCACTCTATACTAACCTCATTTATGGTAGTTTAGGTAGATTTATTAACGTATGTTAGATAGGGCTTAGAATGTTAGATTAGGCCCCAAATAATACAATTGCGGTTAACTCGGCCTGCGTGATGGTTTGATGAGTGTCCATTTCCACTATTTCAGGGTCCGAAACCCTATTCTCCTTCCTGTATTTTTTTTCTCATTTATTGCTCTCCAACGTGTTAATGCGGTAATCTAGTCCACAATCTGCTGTACCCCCAAACCCACACCGATCCCTCTACCCAACTGAGCAGCGGGAATCAATGCCGCGTGGGGTACCGAGCAGGTAGCGGCAAATCTGTGAAAAATAATTTTTGGAAAAAGTTCTGAAATCGGCCCACCTGGAAATGAACTCTGTCGTTTCTTAACAGATTATGATGTGATTGAGTACGTTGGATGAAAATGCGATTCTTAAATGTTTTTTGGTAATAGTTTTTGAATATAGCCGGCTGGAACGCGACTCAGCCATTTCATAACTGATTACGATGGGATAAAGTATGTTGAATGGAAGTGTGATTGTAAAATTTTTATAGGTAAAGTTCTGAAAAATTGCCACTAAAGATGGAACATGATTATTTCTAAACAATTTTTTTGGGAATGTATGTTAGATTTTAAATCGTATTCTCAAGTGATTTTTGGAAGAAGTTTCAATAAATCCTACATCCATCAATACCTACACGACAGCTAGAAAGAGTTTACAATTTACTCGACAACACGGGCATGTGACCATTACATAATATTCACGGCCTGCATCACATGTATCAAAACAAGAATACAGGAACACGTAACCGAATAACTCAGAAAAATGTAATAATGGAAATTATCTCATCGCTTTGGTTCGCTTGGGACTATCCATTAATATCAGTAGTTTCAAGACCATGATATCAATGATTGAAAGACTCAGTCACACATCATTGCTGTAGTAACGTGGCCCAACAGATCGCTCTCGAAAATAGGATTAAAATAAACGTCTTTAAAGACTTGACGGCGATTAGCTAGAACTCCTGAACCAATAGAGTATGATGCCTCTCACATCTATATTACACTATTTTTTGAGAAGTATATCATGATTAACTGTGTCCATAAAACACCATTCCTATCGAAAAAAACCAAAGTAAAACATATAAAAAAAATGTGCCCAATGCTTTAGATATATCTATAAACAAGATAGCAGGCTTATTTGGTTTATTTATAGCCAAACCTATATGTATGTGAAGTTGGCCCGAAAAGTAGCCCGAGAAAAATGTGTCTGCTTAATCAGTAATATTTTCGGGCTGGCCCAAAAAATTTGGAAAAACTACATTACCTTTAATTCCTATCACGAAATTTTTTTCACATCAACATACTACAACAAGATTTGATTTTACAAGCCAACACGAAAAACTAGAAAAAAAATTTGATGAATAAATATATAATACGTAAGTACATATAAGCAAATTTAGTGAACATTTCAAAAAATTAGTCTCTATTAAAAATACGAGTATAATGATATTACGTAACATTTTTAAATACCAAAACATTATGCAATGAGGCGTTTTGCACAGGGATTGCCTGAGACTTCGGCCACTGTCATAAATTATTGTACGTTATTTAAAACCCAAATATTGTAATCTTATTTCTATACGAGGTGGAAAAAAGAACCTTATTGCCAGTCACATTATGTAACGATTCTCAAAAAAAAATTTACTAAGAAATTTTGTTCTACGATGGTTGTAACAGGGATTACCTGAAACTTTGGCTACTGTCGAGAATTAGTGTAGGCCATCTGGAATTCAAATAATGTAGCCCCATTACTGTACCAGGCGGAAAGGAGGTTCGTACAAGTCTCAGTGTGTAGCAATTTTCAACAAACAATTTACTAACTTTTGTTGAAAATTGTTACATACTGGGACTGGTACGAACCTCTTTTCCACCTGTGGCACTATTCTGGTAATTCTCTGGGAATAGGGAAGTGGGGAAAGATTTTATACGTAATTTGTATTTTAAAATTTTTTTTCTGGCATACTGAGGTAAAAATCTAGTGGTAATTTTTTTGAAAACAAAATAAAATTGGGAATAATATTCCCTGCCAATTTAGATATTGAAAAGTTATTCCCAATTTATAAATATTTACATCAAACTTTTCTCCTTAGTAGGCCTGAAAAAAATATTTGAACTGAAATTACATATAAAATCTTTCCCCAATTCCCTATTCCCAGGGAATTACCAGAATAGTGCCACTGGTACAGAAATGGGGCTACATTATTTGAATTCCAGATTGCTTCACTAATTCTCGACAGTCGCCGAAGTTTCAGGTAATGCCTGTGACAACCACCATGGAAGAAAATTTCTTAGCAAAATTTGAAACTAAATGAGCTGTGCCAATTTGACTATTGACGACTGTTAAAGTTGGGAATGCGGCATCTAGCGCATTAAAAATAAGCTCATTGAGTCTTTTTTTGATGAAATCTTATCACGGCATACTTTATGAAAATAAAAATTAACAGCTATGCCAATTTGAAAATACGCGTGATTTTTGTTATTACGAAATGTCATTAGCTGTATTTCATTGGGAAATAGTTAGCTGTTTTCTCTGGTAGTAATTGTAACTTGAATTCAATTTATTTAAATTAATTTTTTTTTAAATTTACATAAAACCAACGCGAATTTAGTTACTACTGATAAAAAGGCCGACAATGATGAATAATTTCTTTTTGGTACGATAAATTCATAAGCAAGGAAAGCTAAATTCAAAACTGGCCTCGATTACTTTATTTCCAATGAAATACAGCTATTGTAGGATAGCTAATTTAATTTTTATTTTTTCCGCTAGCTGGGTTTCCAACTTTAACAATCGTCAATTGTAAAAGAAGATAAGCGCCTCTCACGGAAAAAATTAAAATTTAAAGAACAATCCATTTGAAGTTTGTGTTGTATTCGAAATGTGTCTGTGTGTTATGTGAAATAACGTAAATAAAATAATAAACTATTATTTTTATGAAATTTGAAATTATTATTTTATAGTGATTAAAAGTAAGTATTAATAATATGGTAATGTTTTTAACAAAACAAACAGTTTCGTATTAATAAAATTGATGTTGTTTTATTAATTTTTATGTAACTTTTTTTCTACATATAATTTTATTTATGTGTGGTTTTAAATTTTTTAGGTCTGTGATATAACGGGCCGATAAAATTATAGATAAAGGCTGCGGTCCAATTCGTGACTTATTTTGTGGAGACTGATTTATTTGAAAATCTACAATAAACCTCCAGTCGACTAGACTTATTGTAGACTTGTTTGAGTTTTATGCGAGGCTTACGCCCAAACTGGCAACTAGTCAAAATAATTCTAACAAGTTTCAAATAAGTCTATTCGACAGGAGACTTATTGTAGACTTTCAAATAAGTCAGTCTCTACCAAATAAGTCACGAATTAAACCGCAGTCAAATATTAATATCCAACATCCATAATGATGGAAAATGTTATAAGGATCATCATGACGGTAATACGAACAAATCGATATAGTTTGTGAATATTTTAAAATATTTTGGAGGATGCAAACGATCGCTTCGTTGTGGGGAGCAAATTATCGATGCTGGCTGGGTATATAAACTTGGAATTCCTTCCTCTCCATCACGCGATCATACCAACATGAGATAAAGCTAATAATATTATGAAAGCTTGCCCTTCTTGGTTTTGCATATGTGCATGCAAAGCAGGGGAATCCAGGAAATGTAAACACAGGTATTTTCTGGTTGTTCTAGTTTATTCCATAGGTAGCCGGTTCAGATCCGGCTCCAAGGACCATGGTGGTGGATAGTGGACGGCCTATCGATAGGTAGGTTAGCGGTGAATTAAATAAGCCACCCCAACCGCAGCTGTGCTGGGAGGAGAGTCTCAGGGAATTGGGGAGTGGTTAACCCCAGTTAACTAAATTCTGAGTGCCTATGATACCCAGCATGGAAGTGCGAACTGATAGCGCCATAAAACTATCGACTACGAACCACGGCGAACTGAGCGACACATCTTCCTGCGTTCCCGCGTCTCCAAGGACTAAGTTGGGAACCCCTATAAACGGGCCATCCCTTAAATGGAATGGGACCCATTGGTTTGGGATATCCATATGAATGGGTGGTTGAATGTTAGAGGAGGACGGGGGTGCTGAGGGCGGGAGTGCTCGGGGAGCTAAGGGGCTGGATTAAGGCGTTATGCTTCCCGTTTTGATGATCAACTAGGCTGAGGACCCTTTTAACAAAGCCCAGCTGTGAACGAAGCCTCTGGATACCTGGCGGCCTCCAGTTGTATCTAGCCTTACCTGTGTATACGGATCTCCGCACGGCCGAACCATTATTTTCTCCGATATTCGTTGGAACATAATATGGAATCAAAATATAAAAAACAAAAAAATTGCCAGTACATCACAAATGCTGGTAAAGTCGAGGAAGGTCTGCGACTACAGCCATCCGTGGGACTAAAACTGGTTCCGAGACTTGCAAGCCAGGAACTAGTGGTAGCGGTAAGAAGGAGTACGTCATTGCTCTTTCAGTTCGAAGGTAAAGGGTTTTCCAATAAGAGTGATATGATTTCTTTAAAAAAAACACACTAATTTTTAAAGAAATTGAAATGTTTTTTTATTTAATGTGAAGTACAATCGATACAATTAAGTTCTGAATAAAACGTCATTCAAATGGCATCCACGACTTCTTCTGCAGGAACGAATTCGATGAGGCCATTCAATATCACAATTTCTTGAAAAAAACGAATCTCCAAACTTTTCTCGCAATAATTCAATTGTTGCACTTGCTGTGTGGCACGTAGCCCCGTCTTGTTGAAACCAAATGTTGCCAAGATCAACTTCTTCCAATTTCGACCATAAAAAGTTGGTTATCATCGATCTATACCGATCTCCATTGACAGTAACGGTGTTACCAGCTTCATTTCGAAAAAAATGCGGACCGCAGAGCAAAAACCACACCAAACTGTCAATTTAGGTAAATGTAATGGATTTTCATGAATAATTTATGGATTTTCTTCGCACCAGAATCGACAGTTTTGTTTATTTATCGCACCACTCAGATGAAAGTGAGCCTCATCAGAGAAGATGATTTTCTTAAACAAATCGTTTTTGTTTTCAAGTTGTTCCAATGCAAAATCAGCAAATTCGCGACGTTTACTGTGGTCCAATGGCTTCAGTTCTTGAGTGAGAACAATTTTATACGGATGCAAACCCAAATCCTTTCTCAAAATCCGCCAGGTTATGGTTTGAGAAAGTCCCAATTCTTGAGAACGTCTTGGAATCGACAAATTGCGGTCTTCAGCAACACTTGCCTGAACGGCAGCAATATTTGCTTCGAGCGTTTCTTTGTCATATTGGCACTTGAACATTATGTAAAGAAAATGTACTCTCAAAATTTTCAACAATTCGACGATTATTACGACTATAAAATGGCAAAAGCGCACGAAAGTTGCAATTGGAGAACGATTATTTTGATAATAAAACTGAATAATTTGTAAACGTTGTTCTTGCGTATATTTCACCATGATGAAATTGTAAACATTACTGAATACAATGAAACAGAAAATGACAGATCATGACATATTACAAATGGCCGAAATATCGCTTAAAAATCATATCATTCCTATTGGAAACCCCTATACTATTATTATGCGAAATATCACTAAATATCAACACTCCAATAAACCAAATGGAATTCGAAACAGGATTAAAATAAACCTCTTTAACGACTTTGCGGCGATTAGCTAGATAATTCCTGAGCCAATCGAGTATGATGCCTCTCACCCCTATATTAGACAATTTTGTGAGATCATGATTAACTGTGTCCAATGCTTTAGACATATGTATCTGTTACGGTTAATGACCGAAATTGGTAAATGTCAGAAATTTTAATTTTTTTAAACTCTATATATAAGGTTTTTTATTGGTATATGGCACATATATAGAATTAAAATAATTATTTGCTGAGCTTTCGATGTCAATTCGACATCATTATCAAAGCTAATGAAATTTTATTAAACAAAATTTTTCCGTTACAAAATATACAGAGCCTATACAGTAAATTTTATATAAATACAACAGGAATAGAAGGTATATTTAAAAATTATATAAAATATGATTTGAATTTATAAAATAAAATAAAAAATGCAAATATTTAAAATAAATTTAGAATTTTTTAAAAAATATCAGGAAGACAAAAACAAATTAGACAAAATAATCATAAACATTTCCAATATAAGCATAATAATTATTAATATTTATCGTATTAGTACTAGATTTAATGTACAGCATTTCCAAAATTGACCTCTTTCTAAAATTTCGTTCTTTATCAAGAATCTTGACATTATCTAGATTAATTATATGACCAGTATTTTTCAGATGTGTTGTAAGTGCACTCGTACTTTGTTCGTCATCGTTCTTTACGCCGTTTTTATGTTGATACACACGTTTTTCTAAAAATTGTTTGGTTTGACCAATATAAACAACATTACAATCACATTTAACTTGATAAACTAAATTTGACTGTTTTTTTAACGGTATTGGATCTTTGAGTTTTGAAAAAATGTAAACTCGTTTACACGATTAAAAACCGATTGTCCAGAGGTCCAATCGCTGCGAAATGTTTGTTGATCTACCCCTACATCCCCATAGTTTCATTTATTCCCCATCAGAGGGTTAAGCTTCATGAGAGGCTAAATTAGCTCCCGCGAGCCCATGAGAGTTAGTAAAGCCGTTAGTCCCTACTATTCCAAATTCCAATTTACATTAATATCAGGACTCTGATTTCATAGATTTTGAAGCAATAAAACAGTTCTTTCCAATTTTTTTGACGGACATTTCTCGATTTCAGGGTTTTACCGTAACATATCTATTAACAAGATAGCAGGTGTATTTGGCTTGTTTATAGCCAAATATATATTGCTAAGAAAGTGCAGTAATGATTCCTCTATTGACGATTGGAGGATCACGAGTGACATGTAACGGAAAAAATTGAAACTAAACGAGCTGTGCCAATTTGTCTATTCGCCTTTTAACGCAAAGTGGCTGACATCTGGCGGAATATTTTGGATTTAGAGCGAAAGGCTATCGCCTTCTCAAAAAACTAGTTTTAATGTAATACATACAAACTTCATAGTTGAATATAATTCGACTGAATATTATGTAAAATGTTCAATTAGTTTACAATTATTGTTCCAAATGATGAAAAAATAATAAAGTGGAATTACGCTTTTTCTCACATAAACAAATTCATCTTTCGCTCGCATAGGAACTAGGCTGTGATTAAAAGGCTAATAAGAAAATAATCCAGCTATGCCAATTTGAAAATACGCGTGATTTTTGTTATTACGAAATGTCATTGTAGGATGGCTAATTTAATTTTTATTTTTTCCGCTAGCTCGGTTTTCCAACTTTAACAATCGTCAATTGAAGATTGTAAAATTAAAATAAGCGCCTCTCACTAAAAAAAATGATAATTTAAAAGAACAACAGGCTCCAGGGGCTTATCTCGTTATCTTATTCGACTGACAATCTTTTAACTTAATCAGTTTTGGAACAACGTGATTGTGGCAAATTAAAAATCTTTTGGGAAATGTTTCTATTCTCAATGTGACCATTTCCTTAAATCACAGGGGCTCTATTCTTGAACTATAACGAAAATGTTTGGTACCGTATAAGTATAACGAAAATCTTAAAATGGTATTCTTGAAATTGGACTCCGAAAATTTTCGCAACGGAACGTTACTAAAATTTTCATAATGGTTTTTTCGTTCCTTATTTGATTTTCGTAATAAAATTATTTAGATTGTTTTTAAATATTCATAGTTAAAACGCAATGATTTCACACAGTTTGATGTCCTAAATTACTTATTTACATATGATGGGCATTTTGTAATCTAGGTAGTAAAAAAAGTGAATTCAATTTTTTCTTGATTACTATGGGTAATAATTTGGAAAATTTGGATTCATTTACCCCGGTTTTAATTTTTTTAAAACATTCTATTTTTTCATTTACATTTTATTTCCTAAAACAAAAGACATTTTAAAAATATGGGATTTTTTCATTTTTGTTTCTTTCTAGGTTTGACCACTTTTGTCTTCTGTTTACTATAAGGAGGTGGATGCCACATCACGTTGGACTAAAAAGAAGTTTTAAGCAATTTTTCGGACCATTACTTTTCCTCAAGCTTGTTTCAGCTCAGACAATTTAAAAGCCATTCTAAATGGTCAGCTCCAGTCATTATTAAATGTAAGATTTAAACAAGACACGATAACCACAATAACTTATATTATAAAAAAAATATTAAAAATTTAAAATTTAAGGATTCACTTAAGGTTTTGAATTGAGAATGACAATTTTAATCACCACATTACGAAATGTTATTATTTTTTACTCCCCTCTATCTTATTTTCGTAATGGTTTCAAGAATACCAGTTTATGATTTCTCCATTACGATTACGAAAATAGTGTTACGAAAATTTTAGGTACCGAAAATTTACTTAATAGTTCAAGAATAGAGCCCCAGAACTGCGCTTCACATATATAGGGATATTGAATAAATTTGTGTTAGCCTTCTTCAACGTATTACACTGCGGCACACCACAATACCCCGGTCTATATCGCGTTGACTTTTTTGGTAAATCCATTGAATCGTCTAAAAGAGTTAAAAATACATATGTACACATTGTATTGGTTTGTATTTATGTAGTTATATGGAATATTATTGTAATTAATCTTATGAAAATTGAACTTTACCCTATTCGGTCCTATGTAGCTTAGTGAAACAAATAAATATATACATAATTTAGATTTTAATATCACAGTTAAAAACAATATTTAAAAATATACTATACTTTTACAGATAAACTCTTCGCCATTTAGATAAACAATTATAGGAAAAATTGAGGTTAAGTTTCAGCAACAAAATACAATTTTAAACGTCAAATGGATAGATAGTTTTAGTTTAGAATAAATCCGCTAGGTGGAATCCGTGATGCTCCAATCGTTAATTAAACCAAATAATTGGTGAACTTAGTCCTACCGAGCTAATCAAGCGACTAACGCTTTATGGATTTTTCGAGTTAGGTCTGTAGTTATTTAGCTGACACACATAGTTTCAAAACGTCATTACGACATCCACCAAATATCAAGCTCAATTTTTCTCAATTATAAGTTCATACCTTTAGATGATTTGCTGTTTATGGTTTGCTTTTTATGAGCCTAATTGCAGAAATGATTTCTGTCGACTGTATTGGTTCAAAAAAACGTGATATGGAAATATTTTTGGGGAAGCCCATCACACATCTTGTGAATTTATGACCGCTATGGGTCGATTAAAATTGGAAATGGGTCAGATGAAATATTTATAAAATAATTATTAAATTCTTCAGAAATCCTACATATTGCATTACTTAGTTAATATTTGTGTCTTCTAGATCCAAAGTTTTTTTTTGAGTTTACTCCTTAAGAATCGATTTTCATATAAGGCACCCGGTATGAAAAAAATATGAGTAGTAAAATCTATTGAACGAATGACCTCGTTACTTTTTTTGTGCGCAACCTATTCTGCGCAACTTTCACTTTTAATTTAATTTTCGTGTGATTCTATGTTCGGCGTTGGTTCGTTAGTCAATATCAATAATTCGAGAAAATGCATATGTAATATATATGTAAATTAGTGATTATATAATTTAACTCTTCTTTCTCATTGAATTATAAATTGATTCTTATTCGGTGTTCGTTTTTATACTTGATTTTTTCTTCAATTGGTTTTAGTTCATTAACAATAGTAAGAGGAGAAGTATTACTGTTTGCTACCGGAACATTTTTTTTAGATTTACGTAAAAGTAATTTTTTATTATTTTTTTAATAATTCGGATATCTTAACTACATAGATAAAATAAAATATTTGCACTGCGTATATCAGCAAACCTGTCACTTGATTGAAATTTCATTTAACATTTTCCGACATTTTAATAAAAATTTAAAATACTGTTTTAAAATATTAATATCCTAATAAATAAAATTTAAAGTGTTGAAATAGACTGTTTTAAAATTGTCTAATAATTTAATATTGAAATTATACCCACAGGTAAACTTAACCACAAACTTGAATACCCTCCCTATCCACAAACTGGACAATTTTTATGTAAAATTTGATTCAAAGTTCCATGAAAATTTAAAACAGCTAGATGCCCAACCACATAAATAATGATATGAGAAATATGCATAAACAAATAAACAGCAAGAAATCTAAACCACCTCCAAAAACTCCAGCCGAGAAACAGTGAACGTACAGACTAAAAAAAAAAAATTAATGAGTGGAGAACAAAATCCGTCCAAGTCCGTGGTACCCGCAATTACTGCACATTTGGCGCCATCAAGTCCTGACATGGGACCCACCATCATACAGCATGAAGCTGTCATCGAAACTGTACCATCTATGCCATCGAATAGAAAACGAAGAGCTGAAGAAAGTATCAAGGTATTGAGTAAGGTTGTTAGCTTCCACAAATCTACTTCCGTTACAACTATTTTTAACTGGTCCTGCTGGATGTGGGAAAACATTCCTCATTAAACTTATTATGGAAATTTGTAATCGATTTACTGATACGGATGGTTATTGTAACGCTTATCTTGCATGTGCATCTACAGGGAAGGCCGCAGTTGGTATGGAAGGCACGACTGTTCACACCGCATTCAAAATCACTCTTTCCAGTTTTCAAACACCATTATCAAACGAGGTCAAAGGCTTATATCGAACTTTTTTCAAATACGTCAAGATGATACTGATTGATGAAATCAGCATGATCGGGAGTGAAATGTTAGAACGTATTGATCTAAGACTATAAAAGAAATAACAGGCAATTTTGATGCTGCTTTTGGTGGATTACATATAATTCTCATTGGTCATTTGAGGCAAGTGCCACCTGTTAGAGCTACTCCCATTTGGAAACAAAAAGTCCAGCGAATCGATGGTCAGCAATTATGGAGAGGAATTGCTTTTTATGAATTAAATGAAGTCATGCGACAAGAAAATGCTGAATTCTCATCATTGTCGACAAAGATTGGTAATGGAGATCAATTGGATGAACAACAGTTGCAAATGATTGAATCAAGGTTCTGTTCATAGGTAGAAGCAGAAGAACGCTGTCCTAGTGAAATTCGTTTATTCAATGACAACCATTCAGTTGATACTTATAATTTAAAAATGTTGAGTTCATCTGATGAAATGTCAAATTCAATTGCTCATGACGAAATAATAGGATGTGACGGTGATCGCGAAAAAGAAAGAGCTGCTAGAGAGAAGCTTCATAAGCTCAGTACAATCGACACAGGAGGATTACCCTACGAAATTATTTTCGTTGTAGATAAGCCATACATGATAACAACCGATGTCGCTGATGGTTTAGCCAATGGAGCGGTTGGTAAGTTGTCATATGTTGAGTTGGGTGCTCAAAATGAAGCACTGCGAGTTTGGCTTCTATTTCCAAACGGCGTTGGTGTTAAAGCTCGAGGAAAAATGGCTGGCTATGCGAACGCAAAAGGAATCAGTAGAGAATTCATTCCTATATCAACCGTAGATCTGCAACAGTGCCTCTCAACCGAAATAAATCCATTCATGCTAAAAGAAATTATTTCCCACTCAAACCGGCTTGCGCGTTTACAATTCACAAGTCGCAAGGAGGAACATTTGATGAAATTGTGTACAAATTCAGACATATTCGCAACCTTTGGTCTACGTGGCTTTCAGGGTCACGTCTCAAGAAGGCCTTTATATTGTTTCTACTGAAAACCGCCAACGTTTTTATCATGGTAGACAACTCAACGAACCAATGCTTGTTTTACGCCAAGAATTTATCAGGCTTTCTACTGTTAATCTTACAACAATTGATCAGGTTATACTCAATAAAATAGATGAAGGAAATATGATTCTCTTCTCGCTTAAATGCCAAAGTATCCAGGCGCATGCACGTGATCGTGGTAACATTATACAGAAAAAACACATATTTTAATTTTATCGGAAACATGGATTCGCAATGAGGAATCGGTTGAAGTTGAAAATTTCAGATGTATATCATAATATCGACGACCTGACATTACTCGAGGGAGTAGGGTCGGCGATTCACACCATGTACTTACTGGCAATAATGATACTTTCTTAAGGAATGCCCAGCACTTTAGCCAAACACATTCTAATTTGGGAGACATATGTGCAGCGAGATGTACTTTGCCTAGCGGTAATCACATTATTATCATCTCAATTTACATTTCAATTAATCAAAAGGTTGATGATGTAATAAATTTCATTCATGAGACATTGTTAGCTTATACAGAAAGTGGATCAAAACTATACTAAAGAAACAGTATCATGTACTTCCACTCATACTTAGCGGCGATTTTAATATCGACTTTAATAAAGATGACGGATTGAGATTAATACAGTTTTTAAAATCCGAACTTAATTTAGACATTATTTCCGATAGAGCATTGGGGACAACGAGGATGATATAACCATTGATGCGGTATTTTCAAGATTTTTGAACCACATATCTACCAACGTTCATGTGTCGTGTTTCAGTTACCATAAGCCTCTTGTCACAGTAATTAATAACGACAACACTATTGATCTAATTAATATGTAAAATAGTTATAATAACTTAGATGATAATAAAAATAATTTATCAACCTTCCTAATGATATATTCATGTATAATATTTCAAATCTATTTTTGTAAAATGTTTGAAGTATAATTCTTTACCGAATAGCCATAATAAATAAAATAAAATACATTATTTAGGTATTTTCATTGATTCGTTTATTTACCATTTGATATGGTATTAATCTTTTTCTTAGACTAGTAAGCCTTTTTTGTGCCTATTTAGACAGTCGATCTGAAGGAGTAAACTCCAATCGTGCGTCGACACAGTTTTTTTTATTTTTAATTTAATATAATTTTTAGCTTTTGGGAAAACATAATTAATTGAGATGAAGATACCAAGGGGTTTGGTTTCGAGTGGCTGGGCTGCAGTGTTCAATGTTCTTTGAATTTACATACGAGATGTAGGCTTGCCGAATTATTGTGTTTCACTACTCATTTCATGTCCCCTTCGTAGCCTAGAAGTTCGAGCTTGTGAATGAATTGACGGATGCGTGGCGGTTTAATTACCCCACCAGTGGTAATTAAAATAATCACAATAATCAACTCTTTACATTATCAGAACAGTTCTGATTTTTGAATCGCTGTTCTTAACGATAGAATTTTGTCGTAGTTTTCCCGTCAGTTATAATAATAAAATCATTTTTTGATTAAATGCAATGTTCAAGACATCTTATTTTAATATGTTTTCCAATTAAATCCAGTAATTGAGACGAGTAATAAAATGCCATAATTAATGGTAACGACGTACCATAATTCGCTTTACACTTCCTTACCAATAAAAAAAAATATCTTTACAATATTATTTTTACCACCCACTTACTTTGGGTCAATACACAAACCCTATAAACCAATACCAAACACATATACGAAAATCTGTTTGATAACTTAAAGTCTGAAGTAAAAGATGAACTGTAACAAACCGAGTATCAACAACCACACAATGAATAAATTTTTATGGTTGTCCATATAATACCTCTGTACTCTGTATGGGTACAGACAAAACAATAAAAATAACCCTAAGTGCATACTTAACATTATACATTGTACCAAGCCAATCGTAATATCTGAAGCAATACAAAAGTCCAACAACCACACAAACCCTCTCCGCCGATTAAAGTTTTAACACAAAACAAAACAAAATTTAAAGTTGTATTTGATATAATTTGCATTGAAGACGTATGTTAAATAACAGGAATAACATGCTTCGTCTTAAAGAACAAAAACAAAAAAAAACTTTTTCTATCAACAATTTTTATCAATTTAACAACAAAAAAAAAACTTAACTAAAATTCTTTCAAAACCAAAAGAAAACTTTTCGTTTTACAACCAAATCACAAAACATTGTGTGTAAGACAACCCAAACCACCACCCACAAACCAACACACACACACACATACAAAAAAAATATTTACGATAAAGAGGAACACGAAGAAAAAGGCATTCTCGAGAAGTGTATAATGTTATGTTATGACAATCACAAAAGCACAAGACAAAAAAATAAAAATTAAAGTCGAGAAGAAAAAGCTCAAAACTTCTGTTTACTTTATGTTTGTCGACAGATAAACAACAAGAAGTGATACTGTATGCGTATATATGTATCTTATGTTTATATTTTGGGAAAATAGAAAATTTGTGTTAACCAATTTTCCAAAGTCGATTATTAGATTAGGGTAATTCTTATGTTATCATCACCTTTTTAATATTATTAGATATTTAATTTGTTACCTACTCGTATATTTGTTCATTGGAGGGTTCGTATAATGTTGGTTTATCGACTCAAGCATATCGGAAGAAATCTGTCTGCATTAAACTACATATAAATTATATAGCGACAGCATAAGCCGCGTATTGATACGCCAATACGCATTTGATTCGTATGTACTCGTGCTTATAAACGCACGCAATCGAAAGTTAAAGGCAATTTATATTTTTTTTTTAACAATTTTTTGATTACTATCATTAAACTATCACCGTTTAATTGTCACAATTTTATTGATGCGATTACTATTCTTAATAGGTATTGATGTTGTCGGATCAGGTATTTCTCCAATAATGATTGGAAATGTGGGTTGGGGGAATAGGGAAATAATGAAAGCAATTGTAAACGGCGGCGATAGTCATTATAGAAAATACTGGAATTAACAACAGCGTTAATCTTTATCTAGGCAGGGGAAGAGAAGAATAGATATGGATTTAAAGTTTATTCTCACTTGCCCTAAACCAACAACAACAACGTTTCTTCTTTATAATTAAACTAGTTGTTAATATTCCATAATTAGTTACATGAATCCGAGTTAACATTTAAAAATGCTGTTTTGTTAAATTGGAAATTTGCTTTAACCTTCACTCTGTGTAGAAAACTACCCTATACCTACAAAAATGTAAATAAATAACTATTACTAAAAGTTATTGATGCCTTCTTCAATTAGGTATACACCAGATAAAAAAAAACCGAGTTTTAATCGCTGGATTTTATTGCAGTTTTTATCGTTAGAACCTAACTAAGCGCATTTCTGTGTATTGGGGTACAAAACTACCCCATCCATTTCTATATAAAAATCTGTACAAAACAACGCAAAACAAACTAAAATTATACTGATACCTTTCGCCGTCTATCGAATTTTTATGTTATTAAAAAAATATAAAAAATGGGTTGTTCAAAGTATTGTCCTTCGTTGACTATGCATTAAAAGATGCATTAAAAGATACCTAATTAAATTTGCAAAAAATCGATACAAATCAATTTTCCAAAATTTTAGCAGAAAGAAGTTGTTTTTTTTGGCCACGAATTTTTGACTAAATAATGTCTGCACTCTCCCTACTAATCCATATCTGAAGATTGAATGATCAGGGCGGAACGCCAAATTAAATTTTTCGATTTAGAAATTAAGTGAGGTGTAGTCGAGATCTACGTACAATTGATCGTGGCCTATAAGTACTTAGAATTGAAAAAACACTCAAATATTAAACTTTCATAATAATATCAGAAATTTTTTAATTAACTTAAAAAAATACTTAAACTTAAATTTATACAATAAGTAGCAAACATTTAATTTTTGTGAAAAGTTTTGATTGAATTTTAAAAAATGACATTTTGTTCATTTTCAACAAAACACACTACGAATCGCACGTTGATGTTAGAAATGGTTAGTGGTTCTGAACTAGTAATTGATGCAAGAAACAAATCTTATTTATTTACATGCTCGGAAATCTCTGAGATTTTTTTTATTCGAGACAGAACATCATTGAGTGTATACGAAAATTCTCAAACATTTGAAATTATTTATCTCGGCCACTACGGATTGCACACATCTCTGTGCGGAGATAAATAATTTCAAATGTTTAAGAATTTTCAGATTACACTCAATGATGTTCTCTCTCAAATAGAATAATTATATCGCGTCAAAATTATCTCTGAGAAACAGAAGTTTAATGAAATGCAAGGATGGATAATTACGACCAATAAAAGTAATAAACTTAAAATATTCACCTAAACATAATTTAAAAAAATTAAACAATTGTTAAATGGGTATATTACACATATGTCAGGTTCTCACGACCTAGTTTAATTCCAATTTTTAGTTAATTAGATTTGAATCATTTTCATGATAATTATTCACTCGATTACTATTAAAGTAATTTTACAGTAAGGGTCACAAGGATGTTACCTAATTTTAAGCTACACCATGCAACATTTGAGTGCAATTTATGGTTAGCAGAAAAAAAATTTCAAACAAACCCCTCCTACATTTTGCACGTGCTTTCTGTAATTGAGAATCACATATTAGTTTTGGAGGCTTTGTATTTCCGTTTTTCTTGCACGTGAGTGTATAAATACATTTAGTGTAATTTATAGTAAATTTAAAAACTAACTAAAAGTCGGTCACAAACAAATTAATAAACAATTTTATGGTTAGTTACTCGGTGATAGTTGAAATAACAAAATGTTGTTAATCGTTTTTATAACTTTGCTAATTAAGTTTTCATCAGCTAAGTCGGAACCTATTAAACCATACGATAATTTGGTATGTACAGAATTGGTTAAGCTGTTCGAACGCCATTCGGGAAACTGTAAACTGATATGGACTACACACGACAAATTTTCATTTCAAACTAAAGATTTTTTAAAGGATACGATCAGTAGAATAACAAAAAATGTGCACAGTGATCGTGTACGACTATCCCCTGGGTATGTTACGAAATCCCGGTTTTCAAAATCCCGGTTTTGTATAAAAATATCCTGATTTTTGGGAAATCCCGGTTTGAATTTTTAAAATTTGACATGTGGGAAAATGGGGCTCTTGTGATAAAGTTCTAGAACATGGCTACTAAAATTATATTTTTATTAACTGTTTTAAGGAATATTTATAAATTTTCTTTTATCAAATATTAATGAATTTGCTTGATAAAATTTTCCTTCTCCAAAATGTATGAAAACCGGGATTTTGAAAACCGGGATTTTGTAAACCGGGATTTTGCAAACCGGATTTTTGAAAACCGGGATATTGAAAACCGGGATTGTTATGCCCCTATCATGATTCTAACATTTGAGTCACCTGGCGACTCTGCCGTTTCGTATAAAATACAGCCGCCCCGGTGGGAAAGTGGTCAACATGCATGGTCCAGCGACCGGAGGTCCCGGGTTCGATTTCCGGTGGTGACAAGGGAAAAAAAATTTCACGGCTGGTTTAGGATCAATGAATTAATCACTCATTATTCGAAATGAAAATATGATTATGAAACCTAATTTGAGGCGGCCAAATCCCTTGATAGGATATAGTGCCAGAGAGAGAGAGAAAAACGACTCTGCCAACTTTTTTTAATTTGTTATATCGTGGTTCTCGCAGTGAGTGAGTCTAATGGCAAAAATGCTCACCAATTTTCGATGAGTTCATAGAAATTTTTTTATTTCTCTATCATCAACAAACAAAGATGGACGGTAAAAACACCCAGTACGTATTTATTTTAAATTTTATTATTATTTTAAGCTTATTAATAAATAGTATGCTACTTATTTTAGGCAAAAAATTAAAATTACACATTTTCAAAAATGGTTGAAAAAATGGAACAAAACCAAGATAGAGCGAGAGGTTTTCGAAACGTAGGTGAAACCAAATCGTAAGTTAACGATTTTTGGAAAGAGTCAGCTGTAATTTTAAATTGCCTAGGACCCCCTATAAAAGAAACCCACAAAATGGAGAAAGGCAAGTTCAGAATTTCATCCCAGGAAAATAAAAAAAAAATCATCTGGTAACGCTAAAACTGCAATGATATTCTAGCCCGATTTTTTCTAGCCGAATTTAATATAGTAATTTCGTTCAATGTCGAAATTTTATTCTAACCCAGAATTTTTTTTTTCAAATTTTAAATATTAAAATCAAAATTAAAAATTTTGTAAAAATTATAATTCTGGGGTTTTATATAACAACGAAGAGCCTTTTGTTGTGATTTAAAAACATCATCAATAAAATGCAATTGACTGAATGTATTCTATGCGACGTTAAATCGTACACATAAGTTTCAGTATAGAAAGGGGATCAAGAAGGTTAGCCTGATTTATCTAGATATTTCGGTGACTAGTAACGAAAGGTAATATATTCTAAACAAGGTTGCACAGTTAGTTCTTGTTTAAATTTCAAACTGATTTGCATGTTGTGAACAGAGCTATGATGGTTTGGGTCAGTATGATATCGAGTTTGTATAATGTCCAAAGGGATTCGGCCTGGTATGTCTAGTGTATCAGAGGTCAGTAACGGAATGTATTTTATACGAAACGTGGTCGTATTTACCATTTCAAGTTTCAATTTCAAATCGATTTGCATGTTGTGAATGGAGCTGATGATTTGGGTCAGTAGATAGTGTCGAGTTCATAAAATTTCCTATGGGATTCGGCCTGTGTAACGAATTCTGAGATTCGTTCCTTATTATATTTTTTGTGACCTTTAAGGATTAACCATTCTTTATTTATAACTTCATCTTCGCGCGGCCATAATTTTGGATTGTGAGTGAAATAAGGTGCTTACCCCTGAGGTAGCGGTTTATATTTTGATTATTTAACATTGTGACTGACAATGACATGTAAAGAACCAAAGATATATACTTACAACTACACAATATACAATTTTATTTACGTTTAAATTGAGATAAACTTTGTATCATGGTATTATGATCTGTTATCGGTAAAACTTTATTTGATTACTATACGATATGACATGATCGTTGGAGAGATATGGAAAGTGACGATGGATGGATGAGTTGAGGAGGGACGATGATCAAAATAATGGGTGGTCAGTCGATGTTTTAATTTGCATAAGAGAAGAGCTATTAAAAAAAATAATTGGGTGATCGTGGTTGCACAAAGTTGAGTGTAACAAAAACAAAAGAAAAATATTAATACAGACAGTGAATACCAAAAAGTCTTGGCCATCTTGTGTTTTTTTATGTGCAATGAAAAAAAAATATTGATGAATAATTATTTAAAGTTGAAACGATATCATATATGTATGTGAGTTAAGCATTCGAAATTACTGAGTTGCATAAATATCAGATACTAAGTAATCTTATAAGCGCATTTTTGTGTATAAATCCGTAATATTAATCCGTAAGTCTGGATGTTATGTGAACAATTTTTTGTTTATTTCGTGGTAATAAAATCATACAAGGTTGGACTTGTTAAGTGCGTAGAAATTAGGGAACCACAGAATCCGTAGTGCTGGACTCGAATACTCGAAACGGTTTTCTTGTGGGTGTGGTACAAGTTTATGTTGACGCTAACGGCATAAAAGCAATATTAATGCAAAGATAAAACGTGAAGTGATATAAAGGGTTTTGCTACTTCGAAGAAAATCCATTGAACAATTAATACGAACAATAAATAACCAAAATTATAATAATAAGAATAACATAAAAATCTAAATTAATCACTAATCGAAACATATGCGAGCTACAGAAATAAGATCATCCATCGTTATCATCGTTATGGCGCCCAACGTTGAAAATGTTCGCGAAATTTAATTATAATCCTGTTATTGTAATATTATAAGTCATTTAATATAACTTTAGTATTTTAGAATCACCGCAAGGTCAACTAATTTCTCAATCCATGAACTGTGATGATTAAGGATTTGTTTTTGTTAGTTTTCCCTAAATTTAATTATAAATAGTTATGGATCGATAACTTAGTTCACACTTATATTCTTGACCCTATATTTGGTCTAGCTATTAATTAAAATTTCTTTATTTTTTTTTCTATTTTATTTTTATCTTCCGAGTAAATTTACTTTTGGGTGTAAAATGTTTTTTTTTTGTAATATTCAGAACTAACTAATAATTATGGATTGGTATTTAAAATTAACAATTTTTTTTGTTATTTATTTAAAATGAGATAAAGTTTGTTAAAGTGGAGATGTAACGGAGGTACGTAAGTTTTATTTTCAATTACGGTCATCACTGATTATTTCATGTCCGGGAAAACACCACCCTACAGCTCCTGAGTCTAAGCTAGTGCAATCGACCGTCAGCCGGAACCGCTGAAATAATAAAATTTTCTGTCAACGATTCCCCGCTCCTAGCTGGAATGTTACACCTGGTATGTCATAGTGTATCAGAGGTCAGTAATGGAATGTATTTTATACGAAACGTGGTCGTATTTACCATCTCAAGTTTCAATTTCAATCCGATTTGCATCTTGTGAATGGAGCTATGATGATTTGGGTTAGTATATGGTGTCGAGTTCAAAAAGTTTCCTAAGGGATTCGGCCTGTTACTAACTGTGCAACCTTGTTTTTAGAATATAATATTTTTCGTTATTAGCCACCGATATATCAAGACAGAACATGTAAATTTTTTTCATACCCCCTTTCTATACTGGAGCTTATGTATACGATTCAGCGTTGCATAGAATACATTCAGTCAATTGCCTTTTATTGATGATGTTTTTAAATCACAACAAAAGGCTCTTCATTGTTATATAAAATCCCAGAATTATAATTTTTACTTAATTTTTAATTTTGATGTTAATATTTAAAATTTGAAAAAAAATCTGGGCTAGAATGAAATTTCGAGATTGAACGAAATTACTATATTAAATTCTGGCCTAGAATATGATTGCAGTTTTAGTATTCCCCGATGAAATTTTTTTATTTTCCTGGGATGAAATTCTGGGCTAACTTCACATACAATTTTCATTGGTATTAATTCAATATTTATTTACAGGTTTGAAATGATTACAAAAGAAATATTAAACACAAAATTGTAAAGAACAAAGAGGAGATTCGTGCAACTGGAGGTGGGCCAAATTCCCTTAATTCGTTAACGCTGCTCGAACAACAAGTAAATGTTCTAATAAATTTAAGCCAATCTGGCGCCCCGAGCGGTAATACGCATGGAATGGGTAGAGGTTCCTCAAGCGTAAATGCTCAAGTGACGCTTGAAACTAATATCGCTTCATCATCTGCTTCAATACCCGAGTTACGGTCTATTGAAAATATTTAAGATGGAAATTATAATGGTGGAGAACTCAGTAATAAAGTCGATTCAAATCCCGTTCACAATAGTGTTACCAGACCGAAGCCAAAATCAGTTACCACAAACATGCACACAAACAGCGATTGCAACTGCTTGAGAAACAAACTGGCCACCAAACAAAAATATTTACAATTTAAAAAAATCGAGAAAAAAAATACATATAATTCACAATATTATTCAAAAAAAAAAATGAACTAGAAGAAAAAAATTTCAGTTCCTACAAGGAGCCAGTTTATACAACGACACAGAAATGAGCATTATCAACAAAACCAAATGGTACAAAAATTAAAACTTAAAAAACGAAAGAGAGGAAAGAAAATTAGGTATAACTCGTCGTGACTCCTGCTCGCCTAGCGATTCTGAAGAATGAAACAATAGGCAAAATATGAGATTTTTTATAATTATTTATTTATTTGTGATACGATACAAAGATGAAATGTGAATTTTAATGACTGAATTTATTATATTGAATTTGATTTAGGTTTACTGAATTAATAAAGATAATATATGTATCATATACAGGGTGTTTCTTTTAAACTGAGACGATCAAATATCTCGAAAAATAGCCACTCTACGGAAAAAATGTCCATAATCAAAATTTAATCATACCGCGGGGGAAATACATTAGTGCAAAAAAATAGTCCCCCACCTCCCGCTTTGTAAGTGGGGCGGGGTAACTTTTAAACTAAAATAGGAAGCCATATTTTTATTGCAGATACGGATTCTACGACTAAAAGTACGTGTGATTTGAATGAAATATTTTGTTCGGTTCATGATAGATGGCGTTGTAATCGACGAAATTCGATTTTTTCAATTTCTTCTTCTTAGAACACACGCATTCGATTCTGCAATACGTTTGAAATAAAAAACATCACGTTTTCATTGGAAATACTCGAATTAAGAAATTTTAAATTCGTCTGCATTAATTACTTTAAAGATTTTCGGCTTTTTTATAGACAAATATTATTTTCTATGACATTCACATTGTTTGAGGAGACCTTTCGGGCCACCAAAAAATGAGGTCATTTACTTACAATACTCTACTAAAAAGAAGTAGAAAATTCACTCAACCCCCCCATTAACCCCAAGGGTATTTGTGTGTACAGAGCCACACAACCCTTTACAAAAATGAGAACTTCCTCAAGTTTCCTCTTGGGGGGTTGAGTGAATTTTCTACTTCTTTTTAGTAGAGTATTGTAAGTAAATGACCTCATTTTTTGGTGGCCCGAAAGGTCTCAAACAATGTGAATGTCATAGAAAATAATATTTGTCTATAAAAAAGCCGAAAATCTTTAAAGAAATACTCGAAATTCGTAATCAAAACAATTTATTCAGTTTTGTAAATCACATTTAACGTTTGTGTTATTTCTTATCTTCATGTTTTTCGTAATTGCAAAATAAACGATAAAATACTTTAGAATGAAACGTTTAATTGTGCCACAGAGAAAATTGAAATGGTTCTGGTTTATAGAGAAGCTGGCAGAAATCTTGAAAATGCTGTTGCTATTTACGCTCAACGTTTTCCGGATAGGATTCGTTCACGTTTTTCATTTGGCCGTTCTATCAAACAATTTATTACTGATGGAAATGTTCAACCGAAAAAGAGGACCCGTGGAGCAACAGTCACTGGAGAAAATAATGAAATTGCTGTATTCGCAGCAGTGGCTCATAATCCTCATGTTAGTACACAAGAAATAGTTCGCGATTCCGGATTGTCCCTCACCAGTGTTTGGAGAATTTTAAAACGGCACAAGTATCATCCATATCATGTGTCTTTACACCAAGATCTTCATGGTGCTGATTTCCAAAATCGGGTAACTTTTTGTCAATGGGCACGTGAACAAATACAACAAAACCTAAATTTTTTTCGTTGCGTAATGTTCTCTGACGAATTGTCTTTTACAAACCATGGAACGGTTAATCGACACAACATGCATTATTGGAGTGTTACAAATCCGCACTGGATTCGTCAAGTTGAACATCAGCGTCCTTGGATTGTCAACGTGTGGTGTGGAATAATTGGCAACAAACTCATAGGCCCCCACATTATTGAAGGCAACTTGAATGGTCAAATGTACCGAAACTTTTTGGAAAATGAACTGCCAATATTACTTGAAAATTTGAACTTAGAAGTGAGACGGAACATGTGGTTTCAACATGATGGTTGTCCTGCACAATATTCGGTGGTGGCACGTGAAATACTTGATCGTGATTTCAATGGTCGCTGGATCGGTAGAGCTGGTTCGATAAATTGGCCCGCCTGGTGATCTAGATCTTACTTCGCCAGATTTCTTTTTGTGGGGCTATCTCAAAGACAAAGTTTACAAACAGGAACCAACAATACTTGAGAACATGA
Organism: Nephrotoma flavescens; assembly: GCA_932526605.1. NCBI lineage: Eukaryota > Metazoa > Arthropoda > Insecta > Diptera > Tipulidae > Nephrotoma > Nephrotoma flavescens. The sequence goes on along the minus strand of OW052220.1, from coordinate 210,441,475 downwards.
TTGAGCGAATCAGAAATGCGTGTGCTGAAATTCAACCAAACACACTTCTCAGTTGTGTACAATCATTGGAAATGCGTGTTAATAAGTGCATTGAAGTCGCAGGCCATCATTTTGAACACTTATTTTAAGCTAAAATTATTTTATTCACCTGCCATTTACATTAATAAATTGTTTTGATGACGAATTTCGAGTATTTCCAATGAAAACGTGATGTTTTTTTATTTCAAACGTATTGCAGAATCGAATGCGTGTGTTCTAACTGCGAGTTCATACGACGGATAAAAATCTCGGATTTTTCTATCCCAGATTTTTTTTCAATATTTTCAACTTTTTTATATGAAAAGAGGCGTGCCCGTTGTATAATTTACGTAATGTAATTGGTTAAAACGATGGGATAGTAAAATCCGAGATGTTTATCCGTCGTATGAACTCGCAGTAAGAAGAAGAAATTTAAAAAATTGAATTTTGTCGATTACAACGCCATCTATCATGAACCGAACAAAATATTTCATCCAAATAATACGTACTTTTAGTCGTAGAATCCGTATCTGCAATAAAAAGTATGGCTTCCTATTTTAGTTTAAAAGTTACCCCGCCCCACTTACAAAGCGGGGGGTGGGGGACTATTTTTTTGCACTAATGTGTTTTCCCCGCGGTATGATTAAATTTTGATTATGGACATTTTTTCCGTAAAGTGGCTATTTTTCGAGATATTTGATCGTCTCAGTTTAAAAGAAACACCCGGTATATACATATATCACACGATTTCATTGGAATGACCTAAATGTAACTAACTGGTTGCGGTAGTTTAGTGTTCCAACGTGTTTCATCTTAAAATCTTAAAAACGATGTGCCACATGATCATATCAGAATGACAAAAATGTATCTCTAACCAGCGCTACAGTTGTAATTTGGAGTTCTAATGTGTTTCAGATAAATCTATGACATTCCTCAGTGACATTGACATGTCACTTTTATATATAATTAACTAACAGCGCCAAAACGGCAGATTTATTAACCAAAGCGTTTCTAACAAAATTGTTGCTTTTCCAAGACCTTTAAAAGCTTCCAGTGCTATAATGGTAGTTTTGAAAACTGTGGTGTTTTGGAAAAATGTACGGCATTCTTCAAGACATTTTCAATGATATACGAAAAGTACATATTCTATTCAGTACCAAAATGGTTGATTTATGAACTAAACTTGCATCAAAATTATTGTTTGATCTAAGACCATCCAAACGTTATCTATACCGGGAACAACGTTTAGCATGATCGTGGTATTGGGTGTTTTTTTTTGGTGATTTTCTAAGGTTCCCGATTTAATTGATATTGAGATCTCAAAATCTTTTAAATTCCCCGAATTATAAATAAAACAAGATTGGCGAAAAAAATAGCTTCATAAGCCGTTCTTGAGATATCATCAGGATTTCAATAAATTGGTCATATAATTTGTTATTTGTCATACTACGGCTGTGGCCAATAGTCAAATAAATCGTTTACTATGAAAAAATCGGTTTTAAAACAGATTTTTCGATCAGTTTGCCATAGAGTTTTTGAAAAATAAATGAATTTACTGAAAAAGACATTTTCAATGAGGTGCGACACGCATCCAATATATGGAATCTTTCATAATAATTGAATAATTAGCTACCAGCACCGAAACGGCAAATGTGTGAACTAAAGCGCTGATTACAAAATTTTGCTTTTTATCATAATATTGTAGAAGAATTAATTGCATTCAGCGCCACATTGGTAGTTTTGAGTACCAACGTGCCTCAGCAAAGTTTTCGGCATTTTTCAAGACCTTAGAATAATGTGAAGTAATAGCGTGGTATTGGATGGATTTTTTGTGCGATAAAATCGATTCGTATATCCATTCAGCTATTGATGGATGATTCATCCAGACAGATGGACAGACTTTTTTTTAAGCATGCATGGATCAGGGATCTTTAAAACGTCGAGAAAAGTGGTTTTGGACCAGGGTAATTTTTCATCATTATTATCAGGATTTCAATAACTTGGCCTTAAGCCTGCTGCACGACTGTGAGATTTTACCCGCACTCACAATCTGAAGGTAGTTACTAAAACGTTTACCCTTGGGCAAATAGTATTGATTACTAACTTCAGATTGTGAGTGCAGGTAAAAGTTCACAGTCGTGCAGCAGGCTTTACACGGCCGTTTCTTGATTTAACTATTTTTCGATACCCCTTTTTGCAAGATATTGTTGTTGTGAGAAACCTTTAAATAAAGAAGCAGTATTATGAATTTTTAGTACCATTAAGATTTGAAATTGTACAACTTCGATAACCAAAATTTACTTAGCACATAGATTGGAATATAATATCACCTTTATTTGTCGCCGTATCAAAGCAATATATGTATAAAACTTCAACTAGATTGTTGCTATTTTTTATTGATTTTTAAATGACTTAGTGGCATACACAAACACACACATTCAATATCATATATACCCCATACACATTTATTATTATTATCATTACGAAAATTGTATCATAAAATCGATATCAATATTGTGAAGTATCACATTTTTGTCATCTTAATTTTCCTCATTTTCATGATTTTCTTTTCATATCGTATTTTTAAATTTTCTCTTGTACAATTTAAAAATCTGATGTCTTTTTTGTTGTTGTACCGTCTAAAGAATCGTATCTCTTTACAAACTTACCAACAATAGCATGCTGCTCTCATATATCTTTAGAAATATGAAAAACTATCTATATATAGGTACGAGTAGGTACACAAATATTTGATGGCGCTCAGCAAAAAAATAGCAGCACTGATAATATAATTTGAGGTTTTGAATAGTTGAATAGAAATCGCTTTTGAATAGAATTCGGTTATAAATTGAATTTTAATAAACGGTATGCAAATAGGCATCGAGGAGTTGATGTCGAATAGAAGGAAATCATTTTATAAACGATTTATATATTGTGGCAACAGGTACACAGTGTTATGTGTAATTGAAACACGTACACGGTTTTCAAATCATCTGTATATAGATGATTCATGATCAGACAACAATTGGGACGTGAACATATAGCAATAATACTTATTGGTTTAAAATCAAAGGTAAAGGTGTAGGATTACTTAGCGCGTGTATGTTGTTTTTATTTGAAAAGGTAAAAATATATAGATCTAATTTAAGTAATGAGGGGAGAATGATCATGTTTTTCTGATAAGATGGCAATAGGGTAAAACAATCATATTATGAAACATTTTATCGTAAAACAACTTCTAACGATTGCACTACGATCGAACACTGAGAGCCTACCAAATGATGTGCTCTCCATCGACTCATTGCAAATCTACCAATCTCACTTGAATTTTTACCACCGTTGGTTTTTCAACTGTTCAGTTGGCTAATCCATCGCCTAACGAGATGGTATGAAGACGTAAGCCAAACATTGCTACGCCCATTGATAAGAAGCTTAAAATTTTCTAGATCACCACCAAGACAAAAACCCTTCGCGATTCAGGAGAAAAACGAAAATGTTGAACTGCACAAAAGACTCTGTGGAAAAGACTAGAAAGATGGATGTTCTGGATACTCCACCTCTCACTGGTTATAATCAAAACAGGACACTTGCCTGTGTTGACTGTTGACGCTAAGTCCTCTACAGGTGGTGCAGACGAAAAGTAGAATGTCGCCAGATGTTGGATAGCATACACAATCAAAAGTTGCAGAAACTTTACCAAACCAGGACATGGACCTTAATATGAGAAACAGGAATAACACAAGGTTCCATTGAAGACACATAACCTTATTCATATCGTTTGTCAGAATTGGGTAACACAAACACCAATGTAACCATCTAGTAGCTGGTTCCCTCCGAAGTTTATTTCAAGATAACTGGCAAGAGTCTACAATACTAAAGATTACGATGCATATAGAGCTTAAACCACAAAGCTCACTGATAACTAAAATAAGAGTGGAATGTGTGTAACCGCTAGAGAGCGCGTCCATAAGATGGCGGGTCGAAGAAACCTAGTTAGTTTTCACGGATACGGAAGGATATAATAAATTACTCGCCGCGCGTATCAACAGCAAAGATCATCGCAATGGAAAACGAATTCAGGCTTATCGAAGAATGCTGGTTTCATGGATTCTGGGGAAAGCCAACCGTTGCCAAATCAGAAACTAAGATCATTACCTTCAAAGCGGATGAACCGTTTACATACTCTTCCTGTATAAGACTGCTTCTGAAAAAAACAGAATGAATGATTCGCATAGATAGATGATGTCAATGTTACCGATGTGTCCGATGAACCGGACCGGTTAGCAGCCAGAAAGAATATCCGATGAATTCAGACGAATTAATTAGTTAATGCTCTCATTCGATAAAGAAGAAGAAATAAAACGGTTTAGGCCTTAAGAAAATCATGGTTCATTCCAGAAACCCACTCAAAACTATAGAGGCCCAAGATACATCAAGTGCGCAGCTTAAATCTTTTAAAGGAATGTAAAAAATCCAAAGAAAATCCAGGAAAGAACTTTGGCAAACTACATTCCACAAGCTATACAGAGGCTGTATAGTCGCCAAAGAACTTTAGAATATGTTGAAATAGAAGTAAATAGTCAAAGATAAGCGTAAAGATCCAAGAAATTCAAGGAAGTTTCGTAAAAAGTTCAAGAGAAAAATGTATTGTTGGATGTAACTTCTAAGAAGTAAAGAGCTCCTCGGAACAGTGACAAAATGTAGTTGTAACTGGAACTCTTCTAGAAAACCATTACCCAATAAAGTACTCGATTTCACTATAACTAGAAAATTATAAATATCTTACGTTAATATCAAGAAGATTTTTTAGAAGAACTACGTAAAAGATGAATGTACAACAGGAAAGTTAACAACTGTATGAAAATGTTGAAAATTTCATAATACACATACAACAGCCGGCATGGAATAATACACGTGAGGTGAGATCAAGAGGATATTAAAATGCATTAAATCCCCCAAAAAATTAGAAACCTAGTTGCAGAAAAACGAAAAATCAGGAAGAAATGAGTATGTTTTCATTTCTTCCTGATTTTTCGTTTTCGAGGACACCCACGGTAAAAATTATTCTGAAAATTTTACCCAGAAATTAAGAAGAAAGATACAGAATAATCAAAAGTCGTTCCTACCACCATTAATATAGATATGAAAAAAATACTTACTATTCTATGTGGAAGACAACAAAATGAATTAAAGCCCTCAGAATCTAAATAATTTATGAAAATTTGCCAAAGGTATGAAAATTTGCTGAAGTGATTATGATACCCAAACCAGGAAAACCACCCAACGAAATAACGTCCCTAGGACCAATATAAGAAGTTTATAAAAGAGGATCTGCTCAGCACTTTTCCTTGACGTGGCTCAGACTTTCCTGGATTTTGAGCAGGAAATCCCAAAAGTCAATACATACTAAAATAATTGAACTGAACAGCGGTGGGGTTCTACTAAACCGAAGCGCTGAAATTGCTGTAATTGTAAGCTGGTGATCCATATGATTTTACCGACACATTAATTTTAGACGCCACTGAAGTGGGGGCTATTCAATTACCAAGGGCTCAAGCAGAAATTTCAATTTTGTAATCAAAAATTGATACACATTTCATAGCAATAATAGAAGAATAGAAGAAAAGATTTATTTATAGAAGATTTACATTGAATCGGGCCCAATATTACGCAACAAAAACGAAGTGCTGTAAGCTGGAATTCCATTACTGCAGCTTTTTTTTGTGCAGAAAACCTGAAAGAGATGCAATCAAATGTGTGTGAGCAAAATTTTACTGTTGCGCCGCTCACACACATAACCAAAATTAGTTAAAAAATGAAAATTATTGTTAAATCAATTTTAATTATACCTCTAAAGTACTAAATCATCTAAATATTATTTGTGGGCTTCATTTTATTACGTTTTTTAATTATTTCCTTTCAATATTTAAAAACTAAGAAAACGCCTTCCTATAAAAAAGTTAGGGGAATATTTGACCACGTTTGTAACATAACCTAAATAATATCTCATTAGTAAAATTATGTAATACAGAGTAAATAATAAAAATTAAAAATTTGGAAAATATTTTAATTTGGACATTAATATAAATTTATCATGAAAACGCGATTTATATTACGCTCCGCCAAACATATAAAATGTATGAGCCAAGTGCTCACCATAAAAATACTAAAATACTAAAAATTTGCTGAGAGTGGGGGGTATTTTTCATTTTGGTTGCCATAAAAAATACTTTGATTTGTATTGGCAACCAAATCGCTACAACAACAACAAAAATAAGTATAAAAAATTATACTGTTGTGCCGCTCACACACATAGGGATTTTCAATTGCATCTCTTTCTGGTTTTCTGCACAACAAAAAGCCGCAGTAGTGGGATTCCGCTTTTAAACAAATTTTCGGTGCAAACACACTAACACAAACATAAATGAAATAAAAAATATTTCAAGGACATTTTTGACTCATTTTAGTTTAAATTTATTTTTCGAGAGAGCGGAACAAAACAAAATAAAACACACATACATAATATATTGGTTTGGTGGCCTTTGACTTTCGAGTCAAATGGTTGATATTTTTTTCGATTTTTTTTCTTGCGGTTTTTAAATTTAAATTTTTAAATTTTTATAAATCATAAATTGTAATTGTTAGTGAGGTTTTTATATACGAATTTACTCGTATATTATATTTTGCATGGAGATTAGAAATCCATTACTGATACTGGGCAAAATACCATAACGAAAAGGCAAATAGTATTTTTAGCGAAAAGTCGATTTTAATTCGCAGATTTTATAATAATCATGAATAAATGATTGCAAAAATGAATATATTGTGTGCTGTCGCGTGCGAACGTGTCGTGTGTGTCGTGATTAATATATATATATATAAAATAAAAATGGTGTAGCAAGAAATTCGTGTCATTTCAAAATGGCTTCGTCTCCAGAATTCGATTAACCTAAAGCACCTGATAAAACGGATACGACTACAACGGGTACAGCTGCTGGAGGAAAAAGTGAGGATAAAACCGATTCTGGAGATAAATATGAGCCAATAAAGGAAACGGATTTTTCATCTACCACTACCACATCAACGACAAGGCGATATATAGAAAACCGATGTTACCACGAGGGCCGATCGACACGTGTGGGGGATGGACCGCACCAATCGAATCAACCTGGAAAATACAGCTAAGTGTTCTGTTATTTTGATTTTTTGTGTATTATATAATTTTATTGGTGTTATTTGTGTGTGGCCGTTGGCCTGTGTAGTGGTGGAGCCCTTCTAATTGGGGTCCTCTTTTTCCATTGTGTTGTGGTGTTTTGTTTGTAATTTTCCTTTAGTTGTTTTTGTTTTTCGTTGTCAGCGGATGACATACTGTGTTGAACGAGAATTAATTCCATAAGGAGTGGAAGTGTTTTATGTTGCTATTTATGCTGTATACATACTTGTGGCGTTTGTTGCGGCGCGGGTATGTCGCGCTCGCACCGCACATATGAATTTATACCTGCGGGAGCGAGTGCGATATATTTGTGCCGCGATGGTTTCCGCAGGTGTGTATACATTAATTTGAATTTAGTGTTTTGTGTGTGGGTAATAAATAGATACAGAAATGTATATTCATAAAATATATGTTTTCAACGTTCGGACCCATGAGGTATTTTGTATTAGGATCATTCATCAGTTTATTCATATCCTTTTGATTTCTTTCTTTCTTTTTTCTTTTTTTCAAATCTTCAACTCAATTTAACGAACCATCAAAATACTTCTTGTAACCGAATGTTGTTAGCGACACCATTTTCAATTGGATTTATGAATACTAATAGTAATTATATTAATATGATTTCTTTTGATTAAGAATGAGTAAATGTTTATTACTTAGTTCGAGATAGTTTCGTTCTAAATTGAAAGAGTGAATGAATTTTTAAAGTAGCTGGTTAATTAAAGTTTATGATATTGTACTAAAATATAATTTTATAAAGATTCTACAGTCCATAAGGTCAGTATGGACTGTAGAATTTTTAGTTCATCATATGTAAAAATATATGCTGTCGGGTCCTTATCAACAAACATCCCTCGCATTAAAGGGTGTTGGTTAGATTTTAAAACGGTTATAATAAACAGCATGAGATGAGATGACCCCAAGATGCCATGATGACGATATAGATACATACATATGATGAAATTTAGAACATCCTTTATTAATTCTATCATCTTACAGATTCGTGATTGCTTTAAAAGTTTTATTTAATTTGTTTAGGTGTCGGGGTTCTGGAGCTGTGCCAAACATCCATTATTGATCTTACATATTGCAGATTAGCTGTTTTTGAAACCATTTGGAATTAGCTACACGATAGATATGCTGTTTTGATTAAAAATTAGATTCCGATTTCAGAAGCAGTTAAAAACTTTTAAAGGACAATTTTGTAGTATAGAGACCTCTGTTTTTCCAGTGGCTTAGCTCCTTTTTTAGTTAGGCGTTTTAGTAAGAATTTTTTTTAATTATTAGTGTTGCATCCAGTACGTGGTATTTAATAATAATTATTAATTTTAATTTTTTATTATTTTAGATCTTTTTTGTAGATTTTATTAAAAATAGGTATTAACGAAAATTCAAGAAGATAAGTTTGCAGAATTAAATAACAATTTTTAATTTTCAGATGACCGGAAGTTTTTCTGTTACATTATTAATAATTATTTCGTAGTTAGAATTGTGTCGTCATTGTGTTACTAACTATCGACTACTTAGGTGTCTGTAACCGGGTCGAGTCTGTCCTTACTAACATAACCTTTCCTATCCCTCGATTTTGTTATGTGTAATAAAGGTGTACGGTGGGCCCCGGCCATATCTGGGATTACTTGTCAAATGACTTGGCCGTACATCTCAATCAAATCAAATCAAATACATAATATATTGGTTTGGTGACATAAGACTAATAATCTATTACGACTAGTTGGCCTTGAAAAAATAATCAAAAAAACCAAAAATCTCGTGTGGAATGGGACATTGATATTTTTTTTATGTTTTTCTTGTGTTAGTTTGACGGTTGATAAAATTTTTGTAAGTGATTTTCATACATTATTACGAACAAAGATATAGGGGTAGATACTCAATCGGCTAGCAAGCAAGCAATTTGCTGCCAAAATGCCGGCTACTGAATCAATTTTACCAAGGAAATTTGATTTTCAAATTATGTTTTTCAAAACAAATTTTGTTTTTTTTTTGCGATTAACCAGTAAATTTTGCGGCTTCCTGTGCAATTGCAAAATTAAACAAAATTTTTATAAAAACGATAATTTGTATTCAGGATTTTGACTGGCAAATTGCTTGCTTACTAGCCGATCGAGCATTGCCAATTCAATTTTACTAGATTTGGTTCTATTTTTACTATCCTGAATTGATTCTGTGTAAACGGCAAGTAAATTTTTATTGGTGCATTGTTTGAGTTGAATGTTAACGGTTTTTTTACTTGTACTTTTATGGTTATACATAGCACGAAAACGTCAAACGAGCACTGAGTTACGTGAATTTTTTGAAAGGGTTTTAACGTCGACGGCTTCAGATGATTTTGATAAAATTCTAGTGAACTTAAATCCACCGATAACCTATACTACGCACAAAATAGAAAGTATACCGAGAATTGGAAATGGATTAGTTTACGTCATAAACGGCCTTCTATAAAGCTGTAATGTCTTTACAAAGAGCCGAACACCTTTTAAGATTTAGGAGAGTTGATAATCACGAAAAGAACGCATAAAAACTGATAAAATAGCTGCAATTCACGATATATGGCTTATGTTCGGTTTTCTAAAACCATCGAGTAATTTGACTGTTGATGAGCAGCTAGTAGCTATGCGAGGACGCTCTTCTTTTCGACAATATATCCCCAATAAACCTTGTAACTATGGCGCATAAAGATGTTTGGATTTGTGATTCAATAAATGCTTTTCAATTCAAAGGTGAAATTTATGACGGCAGTACATCTAGAGACGAGCCACACATGACAGATTTGGCTCACAATGTAGTTCATCGACTAGCCGTAAAGGACTAGACGTAAAGGATACGTCAATAAAGGACGAATCATAAAAATGGACAAATATTTTACGTCGTGTAAACTTGCAGGGCAAATGATAAGCTTAGAAACTACTATATTTCGGACAATTAGAGCAAATAAGCCATAGGGCATAGGGAAGCAAATTCGACCAATTTTGCGCATCATGGCCATATGACAGTGGCAAGCTACGTTCCAAAGGCAGCAAAAAATGTATTGTTGTTAACAACGCTTCACAATGAAGGTACAATCGATGAAAAAACTGGCAAACCATATAAAAACGGTATTGATACACTAAATAAGTTAGTGAAAACATATACCTGCAAAACGAAGACCCGACGATGGTAAATGGTTCTCCTTTTTAATATAATAGACGTAAATGGTGTAGCAGCTTATAACTTACATCGGTTTGCTAATATGCCATTATATAAATGAAGAAAATCGGAAAGACAGGAATTTTTCCAAAATTGGCCTCCGAACTAGCTAATAATCACATTATGAGTCGTTTACAAAAACCGCAAGCTATGACCAAATCCATAAAAGTGGCATTACAACAAATTGGATACTCTACGGCTATTATAAAAGTTCCATTTCAGCAGCCAAAATCAAGCTTATCTTATACAATATGGGCGAAGCTTAATGGTGTACAATATTAATTAAATATTAAATTTTTTTCGTACCACCAATTTAGTTTAGGATTCACAAGATATTGGTCCAGCTTGCCAGGTTCTGGTATGCTGGCAGATTGGCAATCCCATTTTCAAGGTAAAAATTGGTTTTACAACAAATTTTTCCACTTGCCACAGAACTTTTGAAAAATTACGTAGCATCTCCACCTAATATAATTTATCTCATTAACATATGAGATAAATTATATTAGGTGGAGATGCTACGTAATTTTTCAAAAGTTCTGTGGCAAGTGGAAAAATTTGTTGTAAAACCAATTTTTACCTTGAAAATGGGATTGCCAATCTGCCAGCATACCAGAACCTGGCAAGCTGGACCAATATCTTGTGAATCCTAAACTAAATTGATTATGTAACCTAAGGTGGCCATATATCTCAATGGGATGTAACACATATAAAATAAATATATATAATAAATACCTGAGCCATACGAATAGATACGTTTGTAGAATAGTAACGAATTATGTTTACTCACGATTGTTTACTCACGATAGCATGGTATTTGCAGAATGCTGTTGACTTACCTAGAAAATAAAAAAAAAAAAAAAAAATATTATTGGAATTTGTTGGCAAATGTTTCTAAAAATTATAAATAGTTTACAATAATATATAGTAGAAAATAGTACCACAGTCACACATATCCATTTTTAAAATGTTATGTCTGTTCAGAATGTCATTGTAACCATCGCCTGCAAAATTCATCAAAATACCTCTCATCATTTCGCTGCATTTTTCAAAATAAGCATCCCTCAAACCAACGCGATTTTACCGCAGCGGAAGCGGAGCAAATTGTTCGTGAGTTTAAATAACATGGCGTATTATGAATGCGCTTATACTTACGCGAATTCCTCACGGATTTTCAGCGTTTTTTTCGCAGCGGATTTTATTATAGTGCTGACAGCGTTTTTTCTGCGATTTTCACAGAAAAACAAATTCAAAAAACAAATTTCGTGTAAACAAATTGTAAAAGTTTGTGTCACAAAAAAAAATCAAAACTTTGTTCAAAAAATTTAAAAGATGTCAAAAACAGAACGTTTAATTGAAATTGTGAGAAAATTATTTTGAATTAAATAAATTAAAAACAAATTAAACCTGTCAAATTTTATTATGTGTGATAGCGAAAATTGCGATATCTGTTACCGCCGCGAATAATTCGTTTCCGCTGCGGTAAAATCGCGTTGGTTTGAGGGATGCTATAAGCTTCAGTTTCGGCAATCACTTCTTCATTGGAGCCAAAACTCTCTCTCTATAGGGCTTTTTTTTAGGTCTGCAAACAATTAATAATCGCTGGGGCGAAATACGGTGTATGCGGAAGCAATTCAATGTGCAATGCGTTGTTGTTTTTGATTCATTGTGAGCAAAAGCGGTACCCACTTCGAACACAGATTTTTTCGGTTTTCGGAGAAAATGTTATTTTTAATGGCATCTTACAATGTTGGTGAGTAGATCAATTTTTTATCATTACGAAACCAATCTGCCAAAAGAGACCTAAGAATGTTCGCATTTTTATAAGGGTTTGTGTGTTTTTACACGTTCCCTTGGGGTTAAAAATAGGGAGGGAGTGCATTTTTCTACTTTTTGTGGTAGGCATATTGTGAGTAAAATGGTCTGTTTGTGTTCTGTAACTAAATTAGTTGTAAGATGGCATTAAAAATAATATTTTGTCCGAAAAGCCGAAAAAGTCTAAAAAAATTATAAATAATTATATCATGGACGATTTTAAAAACTTCGTAAATAGTTTACGTTAATTAACACCACCAAATTGTGCCTTCTACTTTTCTTTATCTAAAGCCTGTAGGCGAGGATACAAAAGTCTCGACAGAAGTGAAACTCGATTTGCTTCACTACTTCAGCACCAGTATATGTTACTTACAGTTGAAGCCCGATCCTACTAGCAAATTTGAGTTTATGCAATGACACTCCAAGAGCGAATAAGCACCACATGAGCTTCATGTCATCTAAATAAGCATGAAGGTCATCACAAAGGAGAGTAACCTTAAATGATAAACTAAAATATAGTGAAAGTAGGTTGCCATCGTTCACTGTCTGATTTAACCTCATACATTGAGAAATTCGACGACTTTTATTACAGTCGCATAAAATAAGCCATGTGTGACTCCTTCGTGGTGGCAGTGCCCCAGTATATACTAATACCTCGCACTTTGAAGGCTGAGTGGGTTTATCTTCGTTGAGCAATTGTTACGACTCCTTATGGGGTCATAGCATTGCGCTCAATCCGCAATTTTTTCGTCCTTAAAATTTTATGATTAAAGTACTTTTACTGATGGCATATTCATCTATCTTATAGTAGTGATACTAAAACCTTTGGAAACTAATCTTAATATTTTGTTTTGCTTAGTATTCACATACCACTGCACCATATCGTGGGGTCGTGGAATTGGTATGATATCAAAGGGCCGAATGTCGAAGGGCCGAATTTCAAAGGGCCGAAAACTGTATAACATGAATTCGAACGATGCAGTTTATGATATTTTATTATGATTTTGTGAGTAGTAGTGACAAATCCAACTTAAATTTTTCCGTATGAGAATTGAACAGGAAGTTATTGATCGTGTTCCATTGTAAACGGCAACCGAAGAACGCCGCAACACCGCACAAGTTTCCAAACAGTGGCTCGCTCAAATTTATTGTATATTGTATAATGTTGGAAACTGCAGAATACCACAACCTATACGGGCGGCCGGCACGAGGCTCGTTCGCAGTCGAGGCTATTCGAGTTTTCTTATTTTGGAGCATACCGGCGGTAGGGCCACAACAGTGGATAATCCAGCGCGTGTGCCGGTATAACCAGGCCGTAACGGTCCCGGTGTGGCATCACCTACGGCAGGACGGCTAGAAGGCCGTAACAGTTAGATAAGGCACCAAATTTTATTTTATTTAAAATTAAATTTTTTGTTTGCATTTTCAATTTTTCAATGGCACGATTGCATCGATCATAATTTTTTTATTTTTTTTGTTTTGCTGGAAGTTTAACGTGGAATAGGTCGCGTTCGCGTGGTGTATGAAAGCGGGTGTTGAGTAACCGTTATGTTCTTCCTTTCTCTTTAATTTTGTTTATGATTTTAATTTTATTGCGGAAACAGGACCATATGCACAGGCTGGGCTTCTTGAAGTGTGTAGTGAGGGTGATTCTTAGTGGCTCTCCGGATGAATAACGGCTTTGTCTGTTGGGGAGACGACCTCACTCTCTTATGTCTCTTCGTTGTGGCTGGACATCGGCCTCTAGGTCTTGATGGGCCATTCGGGGGTCTCTCCAACAGGCTCAGTACGTACCGTTCGCGAAACTCGATCGCTCCTGAGTGAGCACATTCTCTCCGGTTATAATTATCCTTATTTTCTTTCCTTGAATTTCGGCCTACGTAATTTCGTTGTAATTTATTTTCAGTACTTACTTTTATTTTGATTTTCTGTTTTGATATTCCACGGTGTATGCCAGGAGTATGCAAACCTCAACTTCCCGATACCCAAAAACCAGAAGTCGCTAAAATCACCGTGAGAGAGGTCTTTGCATACTTAGACGAATCTGCGGAATGGTTTCTGAACCATTCAGTAACGCAATAAGAACTTCTTAATATAAGCATGAAATATAATAAGCAGATTCCGAGTTATCGAAGATTTTTGATTTTTAAAAGTACCCGTAAAAGTACACTTTAAAATTATTTTCTTTCTCAAATATAGCTAGAGGTCACTATACGTTTGTTTACAGCGTGTTCAAGACGAAAACATATGGCAGTGCAGAGGCGCAGAGACAGACAAACCTTTAGCTAAAGATACATTTTAACTACATATTGTAAAACTTTGTAGTGGTATGTAAAAATATGTAGTGGTTTAATCGTATCCTTTCTTCTTGTTATGTGTAAAAAGGCTCGAAACAGGTCAACTCGGCGAAACCAACTCGGCGATGGACATATCGGCGATGGACAACTGGGCGACGGACAACTCGGCAACGGTCAACTCAGCGACGTCAAACTCGGCGACGGTAAACTCTGCGAAACCAATTCGGCCACGACAACTCGGCGACGTTCAACTTGACGACGGTTAACTCGGCGATGGACAACTCGGCGACACTCAACTCGGCGACGTGAAAAAATTTAAAAAAATTAAAAATGAAGATAACAATTGAGTGATTTCGGGATTGTATACCATTGGCCCGAGTGACGTCATTTTTTTAAAAACTGTTTTAACTAAAATATTAAAATGTTTGCTTCTAATAAAGTCGATCATGTGTTGATCGATTAAGATGTGATTTGGCATGATGGATGGTATTGGGATTCTAAAATGAGTTTTACAAGAAGTTCTGGAATATGGCTACCAAGGACGGAACCTGGTCATTTCTAAACCAATTATGATGGGATTGGGTATGTTGGATTAAAATGAGATTCTAAACTGAGTTTTGGAAGAAGTTCTGGGATTTGCCCTTCAAGAAGGGCATTTTACTGTCTAAAAGAATTTTTGTGCCTCAATTCAACCGGTACGCAGTTTTTCGGCCAGAAAACTAGAAGGAGATAAAAATATGAGTTTGAATTTTTGATTTATAGATGAAAATTTTGTACGAATCGCAACAATCAGTTTCGAACGGATGAGATTATTAATTTGTAAAAATCAGTCTTCTCATCAGGTCACGACGACGACGACTGATGTTGTATTATTCAATACAATATTGTTTATATATGTATATAGAACAATACCACCATTCTTCTTTGAGCATTCATTGAACCATCTTGTGTTTTTGGTAAATTTTGGTGATTAATTAAGTATAGTGTTAAGTTTATATATACTTTTATTAAATCATTTATAAGTTTAATTTTGTTATAGTGATTACATAAAATAGTTAAATATCGGGTAAGCTTTAGTAGTTTGTAGGGATTAATTTCTTTTATAATTTAATATACATAATTGACAACACGGTAGAGGAAACCATAAACGGGGAGAATCAGAATAATGATTCGACCCAAATAATTCCCGACCCATCTTCATCAGATTCAGACTCTGATGTATCTGCGACAAAAAGAACCAAATTAGACTCATCTTGTCAATACACGTACAAAGAAAGTGGACATAACCAAGTTATTACTGAACACAGACGGAAAATTACCAACGCGTCACTCATAAATGTTGACCTTGAATCAATAATAAATAACACAGAAGAAATGACGAACGATACAACAATGCAGACAGGTAAAACTGAAACCAATAAATACCACAGAGAGGATTTAGGGCCTTTTAAGGTTATTGTTTCAAAAGAAAATCTAAATATGCTGGATCTGGGTAAAGCAATTAAACTTAACAATTTTATTGGGGTAGAATCGGTAGAGCAAATAAGCAAAAACATGGCTAGAATTATTTTTAAGCGCTATGACGAAGCTAATTCTTGTATATCATCGGATAAATCCAAAAACTTTGACAAATATATAGCCTTCATTCCAAAAAACTTTAACACTACAATAGGATTAATTAAAAATGTTCCAACAGACTTAACCATAGAGGATATCAAATCTAATTTAAAATCAAATATCCCTGTAGACAATATAGAAAGAATGACAAAATGGAATTCTCAAACTGAATCGGCTTCTAATATGGAACTTGTTAAACTAACATTTAGATCTAATAGTATCCCTAATAATGTTGTAATGTATGACAATATATTATTAAAAGTACATTATTATATCCCAAATCCTTTGCACTGTAAAAAATGCGTAAACTACGGTCACACCATTAAAAAATGTAGATCTAAAGACATCTCACGATGTCAAACCTGTGCTCAAGTATGTGATAGTAACCATATGTGTGATTTAAAAGTCCGTTGTAAGTTTTGTGGTGAAGGACATAAAACTAATCATTGGGATTGTCAGGAGAGATTCAGGCAAAAACAAATCACAGAATATATGACAATACATAAAACTACTTTCAGAGTCCAAAGAAAAATTGTTTGGTAGAAGATACAATAACAAATTCCCAAACAAAGTGACTTTATTAATTTGCAAGAAGAAATAAAGAAACAGACGGACCAAAATGAAAAAATATTACAAATTCTCAATAATTCTTTGACATATCTTAAACAACAAATTAACACTAAGGATGGCTTACTCAAAAATATATTCACACTACTTTCTCAAAAAGATGATTTAAATACAAATCAAATCGACCCACTACTTATTAAAATTACTGACAATTTAAAAACACATACAGCAAATAAGAATTACATTTATTTTATATCATGGATAGCTTGAAAATGATTCAGATTAACATTCGTAGCTTATATAGGTAGTAATAAACTCTTACTAGAACAGTACATACATAGTAATAACATAGATATAGTAATACTTACAGAAACATGGTCAAAACCAACAGATAATCTAAATTTCAATAACTACCACTTAATTACTAAAGATAGAGCAGATGGATATGGCGGAGTAGGTTTCATTATTCATAAAAAAATTTCCTGGTCTATAATTGATCAAAATTTTGATTATCAGCGACTTGAGACTCTAAAAATTAATGTCATATATAAACATTTAAATATCTTATTTTTTTATAATAATCATAATAGAACCCCCGATGAAGTAGCAGCTGAATTTGAAACTCTAATATTGGAAAACAGTAACAACTCATCAATAGCCGGCGATATAAACGCTCATAATAGCCTGTGGAATAATCAATTACAACATTCGACAGATAAATTAGGAGATAAAATAGCCGACATTATAACTTCCAATAATATTCATATCTTAAATGATGGGTCACATACAAGACAGGATATATATAGACATAATACATCAACATTAGACATTACCCTTTGTACTTTTAACTTAATAGATAAACTTACCTGGAACTCTAGCACGGACAATCTAGGCAGCGATCATTTTCCAATATTATTTACATATAAAAGAATTGAAAATACCAGAAGACAGATTACTAATTGGTCTAAAATCTATAAAGAAGCTAGCCTGGCTATTAATCATTCCATACCTGACATTGAGGTTTGTCTAGAAAAAATTATATCTAATAATACATCAGTAGTAAATAGAAAATCTAATTATAAACCAAAACCTTGGTGGAATAATTACCTACAGAGACTCTGGGACATTAAGACGGCAAAACAAAAATTATACAATAGTAATAGAAAAAGTGTTCTCACAGCTTTAGAATTAAAAAAATCTATTCAAAAATTAAAATTAGAAATCAAAAAAGAAAAGAAAAGATCATGGAACTCGTTTCTCACAAGTATTAATGAAAACTCAAATAATAAAGAATTATGGTCCAATATAAATAAAATTAAAAATAAGAAGCAATCTCAATACAATATTCTCGACAATGATTCTCAGGCCTCACAATTTCTTAACCACAACTTTCCCAAATCATTTGAAGAACTACATCCTCCTTTTTTAAACATTAATTCAGTTAACAAAACATAATTTACAGACACTGAGATCAGAGCTATATTAATGAATACTAAAAACACAGCAGATGGATAAAATTAATTATAAACTTCTTAAACTACTAATGAATACTAACTCAGATTTTATTCATTTACTGAAGGATCATTTTAATAAAATTTGGGAGAAACAGATTTATCCAATAAAATGGAAAACTGCGATAACAATTGCCATTAAAAAGAAAGGAAAAGACGACAGAGACATTAAAAATTATAGACCCATGTGTCTTCTCTCAGCTCCTTCCAAAATATTTAAAAGATTGATTTTAAAAAGACTAACCGAACATTTAGAGAATTACAAAATACTAAATGTTAATAATTACGGTTTTCGCAAAAATAAAGGTACCACGGATTATTTAATAGAAATTGCCAATTACATAAAAACCTAAAAAAATAAAAATAAAAAAAATAGTACTAATTAATACAGACACTACTAAAGCATTTGATAATGTTGACAAAAATATCCTAATTTCTACGATGATTAAACTTAATTTTCCACATGACATAATCAACTGGATTTATCATTTTTTAACAAACAGATTAATTACCATTTATAATAATCAATATCTCTCTCAATATACAAATGCCGGTATCCCTCAAGGTAGTTCATTGAGCCCAACTCTATTTAACATATATACTACAACCATACACGAGCTCAATAACGACCACCGAAAAATCTTTCAATTCGCAGATGACATTTGTATAGTAGTAACTGGTAACAACTTTGATGAACTTCAAACTACTTTAAACTCCACAATGGCTGAATTTCAACAGATACTAGATACTCTCAAATTAGGATTAAATCCCACAAAATCACATTTCCTTGGGATGTTTACAAATAAAAATAACTCGAAATCATTGAAAATTAAGATTAATAACACTGAAATAGTAGAAAAACATGATACAAAAATCTTAGGTATAACATTAACCAATAGGCTCTCACTATCTAAACACTACAACATTATTAAAACGAACATTCAAAAATCATTTAACATACTTAAATCCCTTACTCACCCCTTAGGCGGAACCCATCCTGAAACTATGCTAAACATATATAACTCTATAATCAAATCTAAACTGGAATACTCCTACATCTTCACCGATGTCATGAATAAAACCACAAATAATATTTGTCAATCCATCAAAAATACACGCATTCGAATAAGCTTAGGTCTTACGAGAACGACTCCCATTCCAGCATTATTATCAGAAGCCAAAGAAATGACAATAGAACTTGACAATCGACTAAAAACATTAAATTATATGTCAAAACAACTATTTAGGAATACTAAAATTGGTAATGACATAAAAACACAAAAATCTTTAACCAAATTTGACTCATTATACTCTAAATATACTCTACTCTCTAGAATCAAGCCCATTCATATGAAAACCACTAATCCTCTTAATTTTAAAATAGTATCCAATATAACGGAAATACCTAGTATTAATCATAAAAACAATCATGAACTAGTCGCTATTACTATTGAAGAATTAAGTAAATATAAAAATTATGGACAGATATATACTGATGGTTCATTAATTGTTAATAAAGCCGGGCTTGGCATATATGTAAAAGACATCAATCAGAGTTTTGCTATACAATTAAAAAATACTACTAATATTAAAACTATTGAAACTTTCAATCAAAATAGCAATAACCTTAGCTCTTATTCTAAAAAACGATAATATTATTATTTTAACTGATTCACAAAGCTCATGCAAATCTATACAAACAGCTCTTCATCGTAATACTGAAAAACATTTCGAAAATCAGATTTTAGATACCGTAGGACATAATAATAAAAAACAAATACTCCTTCATTGGATTCCGAGTCATTGCGGCATACAGGGTAATACTATTGCAGATAATCTGGCCAAAACCGCACTAACTACCCCCACCCAACAATAATTGACGTATCAAACATGATTCTCCATGAGATCAAAAATGAATGGACAAATAAATTTTTAGAAATGACTAACAATGTTGGTCAATATTATAAACAAATTAGCCCAAGCCCTAGAGAATCCCTGTGGTTTAAAAACTCAAATTTTACAGATCGTCAAATCAAATTATTAACCAGACTAAGAACGGGTCACTCCTACAATAAAAAATTTAGAGCTATTGTAAGACTCGAAACTTCTAGCAACTGTTTGCATTGTGACACTATAGAAGATAACAAACACATAATAAAGGACTGTTCTATATATGGCAACATAAGAAGCAACTTCCCATTACTTACACAAAAATCCCTCCAAGACATACTACATGATCAAGACGTTACAGAATACAAGACCTTACTAAAATTCATAAAAGAAATTAACTATAAACTATAACTACTAAAGCTATAACTATGTTATTTTATTTGTTATGTTCAATTAATGCTCAAATTCAACTTTTTAACTTAAGATTATATAATATATGTATAAACTATATTGTCTAACTATTCCCAAATTTGTAAAAGCAGAATTCGCTAGTTCATTAGAATAATAGTCTTATACACTTTTGAATCCCAATATATCGTTTTAGATATGATATGTTCTAGTGAACTTTGTAAATTGTGTTCTTAATGTTAATCTCATTTTATTAATTAATTTTTAAAAATCATTTTCATGCTATTTAATTACTTAAGCTAAAAAAGACTTAACTTAGTTTCACAATTTGGATTATATTAACTATTAGCATATAATTTCTTCTTTCTTATCCTATTTTAGTACATAGTTTAAGTTAGAAACTTATAATTTTTAGCAGATAATTAAATTAACATAATTGTAATCGGACCCCATATATTAATTTAAGCTAGACCTTACGATATTAGATATTAGTTTTAAATTGAACTACTAATTACAAAAAAAAAAAAAAAAAAAAACATAAAAATAAAAAAAATAATAATAAAAAAAAAATAAAAAAAAAACCACTAAAATAGAATTATCAAAATATGATTTTAATAAGTTAATACACACAAAAATATCTAACCTTACAGCCAAACTTATCCGGAGCTCTAGCCCTTCCCGTGAGAAGAATCTGGAGCACTCTTCTGGACTCAAGGAACAATAGGTCATATGGATAGAAATATCTGACCTCAAAAAACTAAGAAACAAACAAACAAACAAACAACAATACCATGTAATTTGTAGTACTAGCAAACTACTGTTTAGCCCATGATATAATAATTTTCTCTTTATCAGATAAACTCACTAGAAATTTATTGTCGCTAGTAAACGAATTGTGGTGACCTTATATTTTGTCATTTTCGTTTGTTTTGTGCATATCCACAGTAGACAAACTTTAATCTGGTATTTTTTCGTTTTTTTCCCCTCTACCAATAAAATCGGTTTCATCTGCGCCGCAATTTTTTGATTTTATTGGTAAAGGGGAAAGTAACGAAAAAAATAGCAGATAAAAGTTACCCTAGTATGTCATCAGCCTATGCATATTACAATATATAAGGAGATAATTATTTTGGGTCACCGTTTTAGTTCATTTTTTGAACGATTCATGGTGGGTTTATCTATAAGAAGAGAAAATTATTGTATCATGGTTTAGCCTACTTTGTTCTTTTTTATTTGACTTTGTACGTAACAATCACAATAAAACCATCTCAGTGTGTGTGACCCGTACGTTCCATTTTTTTATGAAAATTGTATTTGGGTAGGGTTGATTACTATAATTACCATAAAGAAATATATTCGGACGCACGGGTCACGCATACGCAGAATTTATATTTTTATCTCGTTCTAGTTTTCTGTACTTTCGATATTTCGCTCCTCAGCCTCAAAATTATTGTGTAAATGAAGTAGGTACATAGTTTCAACAAATGATACACATTTGGCTGATGAAGATTTCGATCAACGTGTAATGGATCACTTCATTAAGTTGTACAAGAAAAAGAAGAGTAAGAAGTTTTGCAGCATCCTTATCTCCGCAATAACAACAATCGAGCCGTAAGGCAAAACAACAGGCTCTTATCAGATCACCACGGATCAAGGAATTAAATATGGACTTGTTCTATTTAACATTGTAACTAGTTCCAAAATACATATTCGAAGATGCCGATATGAATTGTATCTTGATGGTAGAACTATGTGCATTGAAACTATTTGATGTGTCTTGACAAAACTTATTCCACGGAAAACTGTAATTCCAACCAAAAATTTTGTCAACCACATCAGCTATCAAAATTCCAGATTCCACCTTCTATTCAAGTGTTCAAAAGTGAACGTTCAATAATCAAATGTTACGATTTATTAAGCAAACTCGATTTGACTGGAATTCCACCACCAAATTTTTATTATAAAAAAAATGATAAGAGAAACATACACCGAGAAAATATTGTTTGAGTCAGGTTCTGATATCGAACGGATAATCAAGGAGGCTGGGAAATTCGCCGATGAAGATAAAACCTATATATCATATATCTGTCGATGATGCAAGTAAACTAGATGAATCTGGTTTAATGTGAGCATGTTTGATTAAGTATTTTGTTTTTTTTAATGAAACAGTTATAATCTAGGTATAAATAATTAAATAAGAAAGATGGATATTTGGATTTCCTGTTTATTTTTCGCTAAAATAATTTATTATTTTTGATTTTTTTTTTGCATTGTATAACTTTCCGGGTTAAATTCTAATTTAGTAACTCCGATTATTTTAGTTCCAAAGACAGCCTATATATCCATCCAACATACCCAATCCCATCATAATCGGTTAAGAAATAGCCGAATTTCAACCCAGGCGGTCATATTCCAGAACTTCTTTCAAATCTCATTTTGGAATCCCATTACCATCCATCATACCAAATCTGATCTTAACGGATCAACACATGGTCGAGTTTATTAAAATATCATGAATGAAACACTTTAATATTTTATTTAAAACAGTTTTTTAAAAAATGACGTCACTCGAGCCAATGGTACACAATCCCGAAATTAGTAACTTTTTATCTTCATTTTTGAAGTGACCGAGTAGACCGACACATCTTGTCCAGTACTTGGTCCTATAGGCCAATCAATCAATCAAATTAAAGTTTAAGTGTATTGCATAAAAAAAGAAATTCTTGATGAACAATTTTACTCTGTTTCACTACTCTTTATAAAGAGGTGTCCATAATGTCGATTTTTTTAAATTTCGGGCAATTTAATTAACTAACTTTGACGATTCAAAATCGAGAATAAAATGATCAGTATACTTGAGTGTATCTTTGTAAATCAAAAAGAAGATCGCGAAAAAGTATTGTTTGAAAAAGTGGGCCTCTCAAAAAAGTTAGTGGATATGTCTGATAACAATACAGTTTCTTCATTCATACACAGATCTACATGGATAAAATGACTGAAAAACACTAACTCTGTCATTATTCAAAATAAAAAAAAGAACGATTTTTTCTGAGGTTCAGGAAACAAATCTCCGGGATTGATTATTTCAAAAGTTCGTAGCCCTGATATAGGATAATAAATGTTAGTTGACAAGTGTTTATGAACCGTTCCTCCATAGAAATTCAGTGTTATGATTGTGAACATCTGCACATCTGAATCTGTATTTATATAACAGTATCCGCCTTTATTCATTTTCCGTGGCTGCTTAATTAAACACCTCCGTCTTTTGATAGAATCGATTTACCCAAACCATTATCCACTTTCTGTCTTATTAATTAAAAATTTGTGGCGATATGCTTGGTTTGCCCTAATTAATAGCATACAAATCGTTGACTAAACATTAGTTTAACTATTCAACCTTATTTGCTAAAATGACATGTAATAAAATGAAATAGGTAGTTTGAAAGCATAAAAATCATGTTTATGTTGTTCTATACATACAAAATATTATTCCCAAAAGGCTTGTCTCATATACGTTTCGTATTTTAAAAATATGTTTAGTATCTTTTTTGTATGTCTGTTTATGTAAATTTATGTACTGTTTATCTTATGCTTTCTTTTTGTATAATTTTTTTTTTGAAGCAGGAAGCAACATAAAAAATAAACATAATTATTATTTTAAAAAAACTTTTATTTCGTATTTTAAATTGTTTGCTCATTTATACTTGCCTACATACGAGTGTAAAAACACATCTAGACACAAAAAATTCTGCTTCGAAATAAATGTCAAATAAAATTCTCGTACAGCGTTAAAGAGTGGCATTCCCTATAACAAAAATTAAAAATTTCCTTATGTAAATTTTATGTACATACTCGTGTAGCTAGCTCTAGCTACTTTAAAAATTAGCGTGCAAAATTTGTTGTTATTGTCAAGAAATGTGATTATGTTTGTATAAACACGTATGGGAAAAATGGGGTTTAATGATGATGACATGCTGTGTTCAGACATAATATAGGCAAACGTGGGTGTACTCAATGATTATACCCTAGTCGAAGATAATAACGTGTATGGGATGCTATATTTTAATTCGTTTGCATGATAATGCTATTTACAATTGAATATTATTAGGTAGGCACGTGCTCCACAAATTTTGAATTTTACATTAAATTATATTTTTAAATTTAATTTTACCATGCAAAATTGTTAAAGTACACCTAGGTTGTAGGTATGCTTACCCTTCTATTGGGTAACTTCTCGAGTTGCTTTCGTCTAATAGTGGGAGAATGTTGTACTTTAAGAAATTATAAACAAAACGCACACACATTTCTTAAACGCAGTAAAAATCCAAAATGTATTTTAATAAATTTTACTAAAAATGAGCAAAATCAAAAATAAATAAGCGAATAATTAAACGAAGACTGGATTGTTATACTCCACTTAAATAATATAATTAACGAAAAATAAAAACAATTCCGAAACAGCCGATCTTATTTAATACAAAATATACGGATGCAGTAGTCATTTATAAAAGGCGAAAGAATACTAACTGTGGTGCTTTATATAAGGTTTTTAGTCGGTTGAGTTACCGGCTAAAAGCTGATATAAAACCCGATGTTACAAATTGTTATTTAGCACAATATTATTATAATTCGCTAGATTAAAAAGCTTAAACTAGATTTATATTTATAAAAGGTTCGACTTTATTTTTGGACTTTGGTTACAGGAGTGAGCAGTCTGTAGCAATATAAAAGGTCTGTAAACAATATAAAACATGGCTCGTTTTCAAATTGCCACCCATGTTATTTACCACAATTCTTGATAAACATATTTATTTACAAGAATGGACAAAGAAGCAGACAACCAACTGTTCCACACGAAATGTCAAAGAAGCAGCTTCTTTTTCGTCTCTTTCCCCGTGTACCGTTTCATAGGTTTTAATTGACTCATTTTTAAACCAAATTTTTTTCGGTGAAGCAACTCTAACACAAATAGAAATGAAATAAAAAAAATGTAAGGCCTTTTTTGAGACGTGGATTTTACTTAAAATTTTATTTTCGAGAGAGCACAATAAAACAATACAAAAAAATTGTGTGTTTAAAATGAAACAAGGTTTTAAAATAGCAATGAAAAATCTATTACGACTTATTTTGAAGGGTGGAGCAGTGCTTCTTTGATACTCTGTGTGGAACCGTTTAACGGGAGCAATACGACGAGTATTCCAAAATGAGAACAAAAGAGGGACACGCCGAATACAACTAAAGCAAAACGAATACATTTACAAATAAATTTACATTCACACAGCTCCTCTTAACAAATCGTCGCAGCAACTACACCACTTGCGCTTACCACCATCATCCACCATGCCGCGCAGATGAGAAGCCGCCATTATATATGGCGGACAACAAATATAACTAAAATGATATACTGTTAAAAGCTGAAATGATCAAAATTTAAATCTTATCTTGGTCCTATTAGATTCTAAAGTAACATTACGGAACAGAAGGGAGGAATAATACATCATATTTGTTGGATAAATAAGCCACTGTTTATCATTGTGCATATACAAAACAACAAATCAAATAGGTATTGATTGTGGTATGATTTTTACAGTCAAAAAATTATTAAATAAAATTTTACAGAGAAAAGAACCGACAAAAACCAAGGAATAACTAGTCACTTTTCCTTAATAAACACATTTTTATTAATCACTTGTTTTTTGTTCCGCAGAATATTTTGAATGTCTTTCAAAAAGTTTAAAAAATCACTCGATCGATTTCGACTTGTTAGGTCATCATCAGGAGTATCTACTGATTTGTATTAGTAAAAATTTTTGTTATATAATAGAAAAAAGCAAAATATAATAAAAGAAGGAGAGAAGAAAAAATAAGCAATAAAAATTAATCTACGGATCGCGCAGGTAGGCGATGAGTCATATGTAGGTTGAGTAACAAAATTCAAGGTATATTATTGCGTACGTGAGAATAGAAAAGGGCGGGGTCTGTAATTGGTGAGAACCGGATTTCTCTTTGTTCGTTAAGGATATTTTGGTTAAGAAATATTGATTTTCGAATTTCGTAAGATTCTAAGGTATCTAAACGTCTGCCTTTGGGTTGTATATGTAATATGTCTAAATTGTTCAAGCTAGCTGTATGATTTTCTGAAGTTAAATGGTTATGGAAAGTTGATTGATTGCAACCAGATAAATGTTCTTTAGCTCTAACTCTAAAATTGCGCCCAGTCTGACCAATATAGGAGAAACTACAATCATTGCAATTGATCCTATAGACACCAGATTTGGAAAGGCGATCAACTCTAGGTTTATTGTTAAAAATCATTTTCTTTATTGTGTTATTATTATAAAAAGCAAAACTATCTGGTTGCAATCAATCAACTTTCCATAACCATTTAACTTCAGAAAATCATACAGCTAGCTTGAACAATTTAGACATATTACATATACAACCCAAAGGCAGACGTTTAGATACCTTAGAATCTTACGAAATTCGAAAATCAATATTTCTTAACCAAAATATCCTTAACGAACAAAGAGAAATCCGGTTCTCACCAATTACAGACCCCGCCCTTTTCTATTCTCACGTACGCAATAATATACCTTGAATTTTGTTACTCAACCTACATATGACTCATCGCCTACCTGCGCGATCCGTAGATTAATTTTTATTGCTTATTTTTTCTTCTCTCCTTCTTTTATTATATTTTGCTTTTTTCTATTATATAACAAAAATTTTTACTAATACAAATCAGTAGATACTCCTGATGATGACCTAACAAGTCGAAATCGATCGAGTGATTTTTTAAACTTTTTGAAAGACATTCAAAATATTCTGCGGAACAAAAAACAAGTGATTAATAAAAATGTGTTTATTAAGTATAAGTGTGTTTCGCCAAGTGCCTACGGCAAATAGCGTTAAAAGTATATAGTCACTTTTCTTTTATTCAATTCAAACCTCAATCAATTTCAAACTCATTTCGATTAATCGGCGATCAAAACAAATGATTTGAAATTTTGTATGAGCAAGATTACATATTTGCTAGATCATCTATCATCTATCGAACCAAATAGCTAAAATGTTAGAACAAATTAGTTCAAATACAAAAAGCAGGATGAGCGCGAGCAAGTGTTGGGTTATGTTAATAATTGTTTTATTATGATAAAAAGATTCAAATTTCAAAACGCAATCGCGACGTATTCCACCTCGCGGATCCTATTAAGTCGATCCGCAATTTCGATGAATGAAAAAAAGATGCACGAATTGCAATAAGCAAGTTTATAGAAGAAGATGCGTCAGCTGATGTATCTGCGGATTTAAAAAGACCATATTTCGGCTACGCACAAGTTTCGGTTTCGCACAAATCTAGAAGAATCTTACACATTTTTTACTCAAATCGCGTTTAGCGCAAGATAAATCAAAATAAGCTCTTTCACTTAAAAGTAATCTTTGGAACCAGCACAAGTTAATAATCCGATTCCAATATCTCGAAAAACTTTTAATATCTATACCATAAACAATTACGCAATTGAAAAATAGTGAGGAACAAACGAATGCCAACTGAGACCATGAGGAGTGGGAGCGCCAAGAATTAGATACAGGCAATTAAATTTTCTACCGTGTCTAAAATGCCATAAAAAACCAACTGACACAACATTAAAACTTTTAATAGAAACAGCGAGTACAAAAATGTAATAAGGCCAAATACTATCTCAGAAAGTTTGTTAGAATCCAAACAAACATCGGTGAATAGCGATCTTGGAACAGAAATTCTTTCCCCTAAAGGAAAAGGATAAATTTTATTGGATTCAATCTACCCATATAAACTTATCATGAGCTTTTTCTCTCAAATTCTTCGATGGCATTTCAAAATCCCAAATAATGGTAGCAACTAACACTAAACCGACAAAAGTTTGCCTCAAATACAAGAAAACATTGAAAAATCAATCGCCTTTGCGTGACATACCCAGGGCGCATATTCTTGAAATCGGTGGAATATAATTTGCTTTAAAATTCTTTATATTATTCGAATTCGCCGGCTCCTTTAATCGTTTTTCCTAATTTGTTTGCAATTTTTCTATTATTTATTTCACTACTAAGGGAAAAATTCCGACTGGTTAAATCGATGTGGAATTATTCCCTTAGTAAAGAAATAAACAATAGAAAACTTGCATACAAATTTGAAAAACGAATAAAGTAGCCGGCGAAAAATTCGAATAATATAAAGAATTTTAAAGCAAATTATATTCCACATGTGGAAATTTCCACCGATTTCAAGAATATGCGCCCAGTGGCACTATTCTGGCAATCCGGCGGGAATAGAGAATTGGAGAAAGATTTTATATGTAATTTCAGTTCAAATATTTTTTTTCTGGCCTACTGAGGTATAAAGTTAGTGTTAATTTTTTCAAAACAAAATTAAATTGGAAATAATTTTCTCTACCAATTTAGGTATGGAAAAATTATTCCCAATTTATAAATATTTAAATGAAACTTTTTTCGTCAGTAGGCCGGAAAAAATATATTTGAACAGAAATTACATATAAAATCTTTCCCCAATTCCCTATTCCCGGGGAATTACCAGAATAGTGCCACAGGAGCTTAACTATTGAATTCGACGTTCATTTTCGACGGATATCGTTTTTCTATAGCAAGCGTAGAAAAAAAGAGAAAAGAATAGTAAAAATTGCATACGTTTTCTTTTTGCTTCTTTTCTCTCTACTATAGGAAAACGATAGCGTTCGAAAATGAACGTCGAATACAATACTTAGGCCCCAGTCCTTTACCAACAATAATTACGCGGCTAATAAGAAAGAAGCGTTAGCGACTATCTGAGCTTTAATGAAACAACCCATACCTATATGATAATACATTTACGCTTGTAATCGATCACAAATCTTTATTTCTTATTGAAACTTCGTGAAAAAATGTATCAAAGGAAAAAGGAAATATTTTGAGGTGGTGGTTAGAGTAGAAAATTTTGATTAGGACGTAATTCTATATTAGAAGAGAAAACTAATGTTGTCAATGTATGTGAAGTTGGCCCGAAAAACCAGCCCGAAAAACAATTTTTCAATTTTGGTGTGTTTCTTTGCTAAATTCAATACCATCCCGAAAAAATATCATAATTGTTATGGAAAAGGCATATTTCATCCCGAAATAATATTTTCTTCTATTTAAGAAATATATGTTTGTTAACTAATATGAGAAAGCTAAATTAATCACGAAAAATTACCAAATTTATAACGCCATATTATACAAATAATAATTTAGTAATACTTAAAAAAAATGTGTCACATTGTAAATCTTGGTAGTAAATCGTTTAGTTGCTTATAACGATTACATATAAGATACAAAACTAATTTAAACTTATAACAAGAATTGGTTAAATATTTATTTGCATAATGAAAAGTAATAACTTCATCCGCAATGTAACAATAGTTAAACATCAGTACAAAAAGTTATACTAAAAATTTAATTGCTGGAATCCAGGAGATAGCCCCCTCGAGATTATTTTCTCAAAAGTTAGGTCCATCCATCTCAGATATAACGCCAATAGTTCAAGTCTGAATGGCGGATATAAAGGTGTGATCTAAAGCAAAATCTCAGCACAGGTTGCATTGAACTTTTCCATTTTATATAAAAAAAAAAATCGGTTAAATTAAAAATTTAATTGCTGGAATCCAGGAGATATCCCCCTCGAGATTATTTGCTTAAAAGTTAGGTCCATCCATCTCAGATATAACGCCAATAGTTCAAGTCTGAACGGCGGATGTAAAAGTGTGATCTAAAGCAAAATCTCAGCATGGGTTTCATATCCAAAATGGGTTAAATTGACAATTTATTTTCGACAATTTATTTTCTGTCAATTTTTATTTAAATTGTCAATTTGACCCTTTTTAGATATGAAACCTATGCTGTGATTTTGTTTTAGATCACACCTTTATACCAAACTTCGCTGGAGTTTGTGAAACGCTGGTCTAAACATTTTTTAAACCCTTATGTTACGAAGGCTCTCCACATGGCATTTGTTCGGCCCTTGCTCATGTTTGCTAGTCAGGCTTGGCTCTCATACCATGAAGTGCACATTCGAAGAATTAAAGCGGTACAACGTAGATTTATGCGCTTTGCTCTTCGCGGATTACCTTGACCGCTTGGAGCTTATTAACTTAAACCCACTAGGTAAGCGACAATCTCTTGCCGACATTGTTTTCATTCATCAACTTTTATCTGGCGGTGTAGATTCTTCAGCTCTTCTCGAAAAGGTAAATCTTAATGTAAATGCTCGTGCTTTGAGAACGATTCCAGCTTTTAGAATTGCTCCTCGCAAAACGACATACGGCCAGAACATGCCTATTACAAGAATGTTGCTCGAAGAATGTTCGAAATATTTCGAACTTTTTAACTACCACAATAGCAAATTCACTTTAAAAAATTATTATTTGCTAAAGCAATTTTTGTTCTATATTTAGATTAATTGTTTTTGTTTTTATCTATTTGACTTAAATACTCTATGGAGTATTTATAATATTTAACATTTTTTTACTCTCTCCATTTGCATTTCTTTTAATTTTATTTTTGTTCAACTTTGTTTTTATGTCTCTCTTTTTATTCTTTTCCTCTTTTTCCAGTTTTAAATTTGCTTGCTCTAGGCGAACCAGCGGTCGGGTTGGTCTCTCCTTTTTGCGGCGGAGTATCATTCTCCTAAATTTAGTACATATATTTAACCTTTTCATTTTCCTAATCATATAGCTCTCTAAATACAATTTTTATTTCGATTAATAATAATTTATTTTTTGTCGTTTTCTTTCTTTTAAACTATTTTCGGTTATATCTGATACTTGAACTATTGGCGTTATATCTGAGATAGATGGACCTAACTTTTGAGCAAATAATCTCGTGGGGGATATCTCCTGGATTCAAACAATTAAATTTTTAGTATAAATTTTTGTACTGATGTTTAACTATTGTTACATTGCGGATGAAGTTATTACTTTTCATTATGCAAATAAATATATAACCAACTCTTGTTGTAAGTTTATATTAGTTCATATTAGTTTTGTATCTTATATGTAATCGTTATAAGCAACTAAACGATTTACTATCAAGATTTACAATGTGACACATTTGTTTTTTAAGTATTACTAAATTATTATTTGTATAATATGGCGTTATAAATTTGGTAATTTTTCGTGATTAATTTAGCTTTCTCATATTAGTTAACAAACATATATTTCTTAAATAGAAGAAAATATTATTTCGGGATGAAATATGCCTTTTCCATAACAATTATGATATTTTTTCGGGATGGTATTGAATTTAGCAAAGAAACACACCAAAATTGAAAAGTTGTTTTTCGGGCTGGTTTTTCGGGCCAACTTCACATACATATGTTGTCACTGATGCACTAAGCAGAATACCGACAAGTGAAGGAAAAACACTGAAATAAACTTTAATGCAAATGATACCACTTCACGTGAGTACGATAGAGATACATGGAAATCAATCTACAGAAATGATTCCTCTGGCACAATTCTTTTAGCCAATTTTGGATGAATACTTTCTCTATTTTGCTGGGCGGACTTTGAACTATTTTAAAAATCAAATTGTCACTATCATTTCTGAAGAAATATTTGCTAATGTAAACTGGGTCACAATTTACAAAGACAATTTTAGCAAACCAGCTGTAACACATTACGTAAAAACATATCATAATAATATACATACTGTGAAATACAGCAATCTTATAAGAAGAATTTTCCCAAAAAGGCCTTTAAAATAGTCAGCAAATCAGTTGAAAATGTTACTAATGAGAATAGACAACCTGGAATAATCATAAAATAGCCTGTGGTAAGAGAAACAATCATGCCTGAATTAAATTTTCTATCTAAAAACTTTGAGTTAGAATTTTAATTTTATTCTCGATCGAGTGTCCCACATGCTTCTAGCTCTAGCACTTAACAATAGATCAGCAATGGAATAAAATATGAGATTATTCCTTGAGTGAGCAAACTACGACCCGAGGCTGTTTCATTTTCTTGCAACGCGTCTGCTACTTTTCTTTCAAATAAATTTACAAACTAAATTTTCGACAAGGGAGGGGGGGGCTTGCAGAAAACATATTTTATAAAAAAAAATTTCATATAGAACTGCATCAACAGAAACCGCTACATTACGATGAATATTAAGTAACGCTAATCCATTTAGCCTATCTTCTTCATTCGTTGTGTTGCGTAAATTCGTTTTGAGTCGTCTCAATGTTGAAAAAGATCGTTCACTGCTTGATGTTGTAACCGGTAATGTTACAAATATTTGAAGTAATTTTCGAACAGTTGGGAAAATTGATTCGTCGCATGATAAAAATGCAATATGAGCATTTTTTGGTGTATCCGAAGAATTTATAGCATGGCACCACCATAGCATCAGTTCACCAATGCCCTCAACTATGCTGCAGTTCGTAATACTTTTATATTTTTCCAAAAGGAGTTTTGAAGATTTTTCGTGCTCCAATGAAAAATTTTGTTCATTTGGCAAAAGACACATAAAACTATAATATATATTTTTATGTTTCAGAAACCGATCGTGAACTTACATCTTTGTAGAATCTAGAAAAGGTATAAACATGGTAATACGATAATACTCTTCAGGATTTTCAACTGCAATGTTGCAGCGATGAATTTGTCTTCCGGTTAGACGAGGAATTCGTATTTCTACATTAAGCTGGTCACATATTTTATGACGTCACTGAAAATTGCATTAAATTGCATTTCTGTTTCGCGTCGTATTTCATCTAGCACATCTTCAACATCTTTTGCCGGTTCGATTGCAGCGGGCAGATCCAGATTTATTGTTTGTAGTGAACGACTTAGTGGCAGGGTTATACCAAAAACCTCGGCAAGCACATGAAGAAATACTTGAAATTCAGCACTCCTAATAACAGATAGAATCTGAATCGCAGAAGAACAAGTTGTTTTGTCATCCCAATCAGAAATTATTTCCATCGCAAAGATTGCAGCTTTTTGAAGCTCCAGAAATACTAAGGCAGACTCGTGGCGTTGAATCCATCGTGTGGGACATATTTGTTTGAGTTGCGTTGCTGTTGAATCAGGATTTACTTTTTTCTATTGTTGAATCATGGGGGGGTTAAACCCCCAGTAGCCCCCCCCCCCCCTGCGTACGCCCATGGCAAGAACCATCGCACAATACAATTACAAGTAATCCTCCAAGAGCACAGTACTTGAAGAGAATGAGTTTCGAAGAACACGGATACCTTCCCTCGAATTACACGGCTTCAAACAACACAGAGTGCACCCCTTTCGAGTTCAAGAATTTTTTTTCATTTTGTTTCTTGAAATTTGCACACACAATTGTGTATACTACAGACAATTCTCCGTATAAATAATCATTTCGAATGAATGTACAGTAACATCTTGTATATACAAATTATTTTTAAGTTAAACCAAAGCCATCTTATACGGGTAACGGGTGTATTAGCTAAAACGATGACGTAACGCTTTGCCGATGGTTTAAAAAAATCAATCTCTATTACTTAATCGATCGAGGTAGGAATACGTTCATTTGAAATCATAATGGACGATATACATGTTTTAATTTTTTTCCAGTAAAAAATGAAGGATTGAGTATACATATTATGATCTTCGTTTGCGAAAGGAGCACGAAACAAATTCTAGTAAATTAATGTGGATTTCGATTGAAGGAAAAAGGTTACACTGAGGGTAAAAATGATACTCCAACTGCTGTCAAAATTTTCTCTACTCCAAGTTTTTTGGGCCAGTAAACCATTTTTTGTTGTTGGCAGATGCCATTTTTTTTTAAAACAAAATATTTTCAAGCATTTTTAATCCGTTATTAAAACTGGGAATGTTGCCATAAAGTATAGTTTCTACGACTATTTTTATAGCAGTAAATTAAAAAAATTCAAAAAAATTTCAAATGAACATCAAGTATCCATAAACATCATTTAAACATAAAGAGCAAACATGAGCGGCAAGTAAATATTTAATTTTTAACATTAGATATACTTACTGACAATTTGACCATACCTATTTCTACCGTCACCAGTCAATATGACTGGTCTTCGAAAAAATGGTTAGTGGGGTTTCCGGTCTTTATATATTTTTAAAAAATGACACATTACTTCAATTAGGTTAATTGTAATATATTATATTAATTATAACTTTATTCGCATTAGTTAATTGAAACATAATAATATATATAAAATAAGGTGAAGTAGTAACTTGAAAATAAAATTGTAAAACCAGTAATTTTGACTGGTATGGTAAATCTAGTGTTAATTGCAATTCGATTTTGTTCGTTATCTAATTTAACGCAAGCTGTTTGAACTGTCAAATTATAGCATCGCCATTTTTGTTTACACAGGGTCCTTCCAAAGAGTTCCTTTCAAAGAGTACTACTTATGCCAACATTTTATAAACATACGTATGTGCAACTCCATTGCATTGCTGCGGCAATATATGTACATATAGGTGAATCTTTAATAGTACATACTTAAATTTATTAACATTATTAAATTACATAAAATGTTTTGTCTTACTTATGTAAATATTTTTAAATTGTATTTTTTTTTATTTCAATAAAAATTAAGTTTATTATAAGCCTTGTCTTGACGCTATAATTAATTGGATCGTAACTCGAATTATGATCATATGTTTTTCTGTTTTAGTACCGTTTAGTACTATAATTAATTATCCAAAGAAACCGAAAATATTGATCTCGAGTTAAGTTTCTCGACCCCTCAGGCCAGTTTTTCAATTCCTTCTAGTAATAAAAGTGTATCGAAGTCACAACCCTTAGAAGAATTGGATTCCAGTAGCAGCAGCAATTCAGTGCGCCCCGCTTCTAAAACAAGCAAAAGACGCAAAAAAAGCCTTATAGCTTTAAGCCAAAAAGAAAAACAAAACTATTTTGAGAAGTTATTGGAAATCGAGACAAAAGGGAAGAAAAAGAACACGAACAAAATGAAAAAGTGGCAGAGGCAATGATCCGTTTCTTGGAGTCAAATGCTAACTAACTTCTTCTATTATTTTACCATGTAAATTTTTTTATACGTAGTGACTGAATTTAAACCAAATTGTGATGAAATAAAATAAATTTTTCTTATTTTCTATTATAATATATTTTCTGTTATAATATACAATTTTCTATTATATATAAATGATAATGTGTATTTAGTTTTGTATTTCTTGAAATAGCATCTTAGCTAATGAGTCACGTTTACTCACGCCATCTGTATTCCTCCTATCCGAAATCATTCTTTGAAGGACATGCAAATCTGCAGCATTAACCTGGGATTTGTGTAGCCCACTGGGATAAAATTTGCATCTGTTGCGTTCACATAAATTATGTACTATTACACAAGCTTTAACAATTTGTTTAGTATGTTCCAGTGAAAAATCCATCCTCTTTGAAAGAATTTTCATTCTTCCTTTCAGTCTACCAAAACTATCTTCAATTGTCATCCTTGCTGAGCTTAGACGAAAATTGAAATGCTCTTGAACGGGCGTTAACTTTGTACCCGGATATGGTTTACGTAACCAATTACGCAGAGGAAATGCCCCATCTGCTATTATATGATTTTTAATAGTATTTCTTTCGAAATAGTCCGAAAATTTTGAGTCCCTAAATACTACGGCATCATGAACTCCGTCAGGTCTATACCAACATTAATATATCTAAAATATAAGATAAAACAATAATTATTAATTAAAAGAATGTACATTAAAATTGAATAAATATGCAACATAAGTACCTGAAGCAATAATTAGCATCGGTAAGGGCTAATACTTCAATAGAGTAGTAGTGTTTGTAATTGAAATAGTCTTCACCTGAAGTTTCTGCGTGTCAATTTTGTACGAAAAGCGACAAGCGCGAGGTGAGCAAACTGGAAAAATATAGTATTGAGCATCTTGTTTGTATTAGTAGGCGAGACGCATGCGCATGATCTTGTTTTGATTTTTTTTTGGATTGACGTTTCTGTGCGTAAATATTTCCCAATTTTACACTGAAAAAAATCGCGCGGAGATATTTACACATTTTGCTGTGTAAACCCAAATTTGCAATTATTACCAATAATGTTTTTATAAAGTACGAGCCTTGTAAAGTTTGCAGTGCAATATTTACAGTGCATTTTTAAATATTAAAATTATTGCTGAGCAGCGTCTGATGACAAATTAGATTAATCATATTGCAATGCTGCTAGGTAAATTTGAGCAGCGCAATTTCAATACATCATTTTCAATGCAAACATACTAAAAATGAAAAAAAATGTTTTTTTCGTTGAGAATAAATTGTGAAGTGTTGAAAAGTGTTTTTAAAATGTTCAAATACTTTTCAAAATTTACTTTGCACTTTGTAAAACAATTTTTGCGGGGAGATTATAACCAATCAAATCACTTATTCTATCCCACTTTGCATTTTGTTCTCCAAATTTTATTTAAAATTTCAAACAAAAATTAGTCTTAAAGTGAATTTTATAAGCAGCACACAAATTGCCACAAAAATGCCAGTTCGTCTAGTTTCCGGATATGTTGGGAAAAATGGTAATTATTTCAAAATAAATTAAAATATAAATTATATTTATTTTTATCATCATTTGCAGTTTTTTTGCAACCTTTCTTCGCGTCGCAACAAATGGCAGCTATAGCCTTGAGGATTAAACCATGACAGTGCTGAAACGATGTACGGTAAACACAAATTAAATTTAGAAAACTTTATGTGCATTAACTTATATTTGTTGCTTTCTTGTTTTAATTTCAGAATTTTGTAAAGCAATTTAGGAGGAAAGGACCAACTCAGTTCCCTGAACACTAAATGGTTTCTTATAGGAGGAGAATTTAATTATTAGCAACATTACAACAATTCAATATCTTTCAAGGCTGTAAAGGAAAAATTGGTTTGATCAAAATTAATACGTAAGTTTAGTGTCAATCTCGAGATGTAATTAATTATAGTCTTTATTTTAAGAAAAATCGATGGCCTTTTGTGAAAAGTGAATAAAAAAAATTAATTATAAAAATGTGTTTTATTAGAATTGGTTTTTAATATGTTAAATATTAAATTCTGTCTCCTCCAATCTAGAACTTTCGAGTGTTTGCTTCTGTGCAGAGTAAATATTAATGCGCTGCAATTTTCTCAATCCGCAAATTTTAAAATGCATTGGAAACCATTATCCACCTTACTGTCAATATTTACCATGCGCTATGTAAAGAATTTCTAAATTATTTTACAAACTGCAGAGTAAATATATCAAAGCAATAGCAACTATTGCTTACCCACCGTGAAATAAAAATAATAAAATTTACACAGCAACTTGTAATAATTGATTTGCTAAAATCGCGATAAATACAAAGCGCTTGTGTGGCTGAGTTTTTGATCATTTTTCGTTAAATGTTACTCCGCTTTTTTGTGAATATCACCGATTGTTTTTTTCAGTGTAGAACTAATTCGAATTATTCTCATATTTCCGAATTAAATTGAAAAAAATTCACACATTTGAATATTAAAAATCCTAAAAAATAAAATATTGCTTCATTCCACCGCGCTCAAAAGCAAAAGAATAGAAGAGGTGAGTAGACGTCAATATCAGAAAAATAAATAAATAAACCGATTCAACCGGAACCATTTATTTTGGTACCTATCATCGCAAAAATGACAAATATAATGCACATATACAAAAGAGCAAAAAACACAATACAAATATAGAATTGTGTATATTAAACATTGTATATGTACACAAAAATGTTGCTCACCTCGTCAACTCGCGCTGTCGTTTTGCGTACAAAATTGATACACTGGTTTCTTAATTGGAATATGCGTACCATCTAATGCGCCGCATGTACCGGGAAATTTCCAGTTATTTAGAAAAATTTTATTTTTTTTTATAATTAGGTTGATCGTCCGCGAATATTTTTCTTAAAGTTAAAAATATTTTATCTACTATGCGCGTAATTTGATTAGTGGAAAAGTGTGATTCTAAATATCCGCACAAAAATTCGCACTCGAACAGTCGTCTTAAGGGTGAAACACACCAAGCAGCAGCAGCGAGCAGCAAATTTAAATATTGGCTTATTCGCTTATGTAACGATACAAAATTATAATTTGAGTATAAATTTAGGTATTTCCAATAAAATAAATCAAGTATTTTCTAATTTTAATAGAATAATTTAGATTTAAAGCAATTATATTGAATGAAGTTGCATCTGTCTCGGCATTAATAGGTTCCACACACAGCAGCATAAATTTACTGCACTTGGTTGCTACTCATAACCTCGATAAATTTGACAAAATTCTATTTACAACTAAAACAAAACAATCTGCTGCGCTGCTTGGTGTGCACACCCATATGCAGCCGTTAATGTGGATTGCTTGGAATATGTCGCACTGGGGCTGAATCATGAACGCCGCACGGAAATTTTAGACGGTAGAGAAATTTTATATGGAAAGCAGTAATAATTCTACCGGTTTTATTCTGTTGTTTCAAAAAAACCTTACAAATTCGTTCGATTGCTATAAAGCTGACAAATGAATTATTTTTTTTCTGGCTTGCTATTTGTGTTTTTTTTGCGAAACAATGGAACAAAACCGGTACAATTATTGCTGTTTTCCATATAAAATTTCACTACCGTTTAAATTTTCCGTCCGGCGTTCATGATTCCACCCCTGCTCTTGGTGTGTTTCATCCTTTAAATGAGAACTCAAGACACACTACATTTTCATTTGTCTTATCGTTTAGTTTTAAACAGCAATGGTCGATGCCTACGACAAAAATGTCAAGATTGACATTTAATTGACTTTAAATTGTCAGAAATGACTTTTCTAATGACAGAACAGAAAAAAAATTGTTCCCGCCCATCAAATATCTCAATGACAATTAGAAAACTCAAAGGAAACTAGATTTGCTTGGTAAACTATTAGTGTCCGGAATCTCCATTTTTGATGAATTTAGCGTTGTGTGTACTAAAATGTATCGAAATGAGAAAAAGTATCTAATTTCGAAACTGACTTCAAATTTAGTTTGAAACTATGGTTAAGCATGACACACTAGTACGAAATCATGATTTCGAGTTAATCATAATTACGAAACTATAACAGTGTGTCTATGATATTACTAGTTCAAAACAAACTAAAAATATATTATTTATTCACATTTTGACACTTCTAACAATTAACATGTTGGTTCGCGTATTCACTGATAGGAGGGAGTATAGTAGTTTACTTATACCGTCAAAACGGAAAATCCAATTTATGAGCATAACATTAATTTTTAGTACTGTAATTAATTAAAGCGTCAAGACAACGCTTATATCAATAGTTTTCAGTTAAATGAAATTCGTCTGTTGTCAGGTTTCCATTGTTAACATTGCTTTTACCGACTGTTTCTTTTGTTAATTTACCAAATTTGTTTTTTGTTAATTTTGTTGTTTTGTTAAAAACTTCACATCCGTACCGCTGGTACAAGCTAAACCGAAACTTTCGTAAATCCGGAGGATAGCCTGCGTATACTCGCCCGTGTATCGCATATAATTCTCAAATGTTGTCGCTCGATTAACTTTAATTCGCCCCCAGTTTAAAATTTGATTGTTCTGAAAAGTAACCAGGAAATTGTGGTTCATTCTGGATAATAGCCAGATAGATAGTCTTACAGCGTATTCTCAATAGAATTCCTTTAACTTTTTCCTTACAGAAAAGTATGAAAAAAATCTTGAGAAAACAAAAAATTTTTCTCAAGTTCTTTTTTTTATTCTTTTCTGTACGGAAAAAGTTAAAGGAATTCTATCGGGGATGCGCTGTAATTTTGCGCTCGAACTAATTAAACATTGAATTATTTATATAACAAAATTCGGTCATCTCATCAGACTGCAGTGACCAGACTACAAAAATATTGAAAATACTTTGAACTTAAATACAAAGTATAATCATAATGCCTTAGCGAATTTAAATGATTACAATTTCTGAAATTATATCGCAGAGCGTTAACTTTTAAAACTCATTGCGAAATGGTAATTTACGCTTTCGGAAGACATATCGCAAGAAGGATTCCACACTAATTTGGTTTGTATCGTCATTTCTTTAGAATACAATGAGTTCAATTTCAATTGAAATGTGTACATTTTCTGTATATCTTCCGCAATGCTGATATTTATAACACACATTGCGAATAGCGTATCGCATTTATGCTTTCGGCAGACATGTCGCAAATGAAAAGTTATCAAAAAAATCTTGATGGGATTTATACAGTTAAAACTCAAGCGCCCCCATTTCACGTGAATCTTCAAAGTAGTGACTGACTGAATGAAGATTTTCGGTTTCAAATTGTTTTTGTCATCACAACTTTTTACTACTTTACATACTTTTAATGTTTTTTATATGACGTTCAACAAAAATTTTACATTTTTGATGTTCCGGACATAATCGCAGGTACAATTTTCTGTGTCCAAAAGTCAGTAAGTGAAAGTCATAGGTCAGTGATTTTCCTAGGGTTTCCATAAATCACGTTAAAGTTGTATGCTTAAATAAATTTGTAAAATATCGTGAAATATTACACATGTGAATAATTTATTTGATTATATGTAGCTATTAATTGTTTATGCGTGAACGAAACATGGAAAATATAAAATTTTTTAATTTATTTTTTTACAATCACATATTAAAAAAAATACAAAGCCCGTAAAAAAAATTTTACTGTCACAATTTCGAATATTTTATAATATTTTTATTGATGTCAATTTATTTAACCTTTAGAGGAATAAATCGTTTCATCGGTGCTATATATATACGTTCGTGTGCAAGTTGTTTAAAATACGTAAATACTTCACGGTCGGGGGAAAATACGTTGCTTACAACGATAAACGGTTTTCTGATCTAGATAAATCGTCTACGCCTAAAGCGCTGTTACAAATATAATCGCTATATGCTATACTGGTCTTAAGAAAGCTCGTTGCAATAATTTTATTTTTCGCCAATAAATTTAATTTTCTTATCTGCAAATAAACTTCCTCCATGTATGTATGTACATAATGTAGCAAAACCTGCAAAGCATATAATTTCTAATACCAAATAGCTTTTATAATGTTGATGCTTTAAATAAAAATATTGTTAATGGAAAGTAATTGTTTTTCATCTATCGCTATATGTGGGAATTCAGGAACATATGATTTCGAATTACACGTACGGAAAGAGCGCTGCGAT
This sequence comes from Nephrotoma flavescens, assembly GCA_932526605.1. Taxonomy (NCBI): domain Eukaryota; kingdom Metazoa; phylum Arthropoda; class Insecta; order Diptera; family Tipulidae; genus Nephrotoma; species Nephrotoma flavescens. The sequence continues at coordinate 210,399,719 of OW052220.1, read as the reverse complement.
TTATTTTACATGAAAAACAGAGTATAGCTATATCGTATATATGAGTCTGTATATATCAGATATAACAGTGATTGTGTTGTTTAAAAGGCTTTAGGGATAAATAATACATTTTGTTAAAAGAATAAAACCAAAAATATATCGAAACAGGAGAAGAAAATCAAATTGGAAATCGAAATAAAATACCAAACCAAAAAAAAAGGGTTTTCCTTTTATGTTTCCATCCACAGTGTTTGTGTTTTAAATGGCCTTTATATATCTATGTATAGTGTTTTGTATACCACACCAAACAGTGGTTAAGCTTTGATTAACGATGTTAAGGAAAATATCGGAAAAACACGCTTTCTCTCGTTATTCGAAACTTTTGTGCTTTTATGTATGTAAACAGATTTAATTGAATAACATTTCCTTTTGGTTTCGTTTGTCTGTACACTACACTTAATTGCTTTGTGTTCGAACGATTTACATTATTTTTGATTTGGTAATGGAGTAAGGGGTGCTCGTGCCTGTAATTTGAGCTATATATACATATATAGATCTATAGATGGGTGGGAGTTGATAATATGTTGATTAATAAATTTCGTTTTATTTTTCACACCAAATATATAAAATACGTTTTTAACCCTCATCACCCTTGGATTTGATCCCTTAAGAATGTGCCTTATATTTTATTGCTTGTGTTATGTGAAGATGACAAAAGAAAATATGTCGTAAAATAATGATATTGTTCTGCTGCTGCTATCGCCGTACGATTATAATCAACTTTATTATGGTTAAGTAAATTATGTACTCGTATCTCTTGGATATTTAGATAAATTTGGGGTTAACAACTCAGATATTAACAGTTAAGGAAAATTTTGGGTTTCAGTGTGTTTAAATGGTAGTTTACGAGTAGTTTATTATTTCGGCTATAATTCATATTTATTTAATTTTTATACGTATCTCTTGAAAAATTTTAACGGATAAGACCTTTGAAATATGTATCCGGAGGGTTGTACCCATTTGATTTATATGCATTGACAGAAATTATACTTTTTCGGAATTCTAATATTATTACTTTTTGTGTCTTTGGGTTAAAACCCTTTGCACTCGATTTATTTTCAAGGTTGTTGGGTGCCAACTTGTATTATTTTTAGCTAAAGGAATTAAAACAATCTACAGTGGTAGAATTGAACGTATTATATTTATTTATGAAGCTTGAAATACGTCTATATTTAAAGTTCGGCTTTTAATAGACGAAATATTACTTACATGACATTCAAGTTACCAACAAACAAAGAGGTCCTCTAGTTATAATATATCTATTGCAAAAAGAAAAGAAAGACACTTCAGAGGAAAAAAACACTTATTTCAAACTTCATAAATTAAATTAGCGTGGGCTCAACACACACACACACACACACACACACACACACACACACACACACACACACACACACACACACACACACACACACACACACACACACACACACACACACACACACACACACACACACACACACACACACACACACACACACACACACACACACACACACACACACAGAGAGAGATACACACACACACACACACACACACACACACACACACACACACACACACACAGACACACACACACACACACACACACACACACACACACACACACACACACACACACACACACACACACACACACACACACACACACACACACAAAGTGAGAATTTCCAGAAGTTTTGATTTGGTGATATTATGGGCTTTCGATTGACCTGAATAAATAAAATTATCTGAATTAACTGAATCAACTGAAGTGATCTGAGCGTTCGATTCGAGAGATATTTTACTCATGTAGGTAGTTCAGATAGGTTGTTTTGATTGTATTTTTGCCATTTACATACTTGTTTGGCGTTCAAATCATTTCCGCTTTTTTAAAAGTGTGTTTGTGTTTTTTTCTAATTAAAATTAAACAAATGTTAATTAAATAGAATTAAATTACTACCTACTGTATGACTAAAATTAATTAAATTAATTTAAGTCGATTTATTTTGACATTTATCTGAAGTGAAGAGGTGCGAATCGAACACCCAATCACTACAGTAGCTCAATTAAGTGAATAATAACTCAATTATCTGAATAGAAACTTAATTGCAATTCTGTTAATTCGGTCAATCGAAATTCCTTATAATTCGCCAGATCGATATGTTCTTGTGTTATACCATAGAAAATTAAGTTTACCATAGATTTTTCATTTTGATAAATCGAAAGATAAAAATGAATTGAGTAAAAAAGTTGTGACAATTCCAATGTCATGATTGTATTTGTGACTTTGCAATGCGCGCAATGTAAAGTCACAAATACAATCATGACATTAGAATTATCAGAACTTTTTTATTCAGCTCATTTTTGTTTCTCGATAATATTATAAAAATGAGAAATCTATGGTAAACTATGGAATTTTTGCAGTTTGGTCGTTGCAACGTGACGTACTTTTTGTCAATACGAAACCAAACTGCCAGGATAGAACTTGTGGAGGTACTCATTTTTGTAAGGGTTCATAATTTTTGTAAAAGAGCTAAAAAAGAGAGGGGGGGAGTTAATTTTATACTTTTTGTAGTTGATATATTATTAGTAGATGACCTCTTTGTATCTTGATGACTTGAATAATCAAACAGTTTTAAACTGGGGTTTTGTATTGTTCATCAGGGTATTGTACCTTTTGATTGGGGTCGCAGTGGTTCCATGATGGCCTGATTAGTTCTAGGGAGAGAGACTCCCATTGGTTTGCTATGATCCAATCCCAAAATTTCCAGTTAACAAAAGTCCAAAACCTATTCCCAATATTCCAACCATGGTATTTGTCGGCTGTTGCTATAGGATCATGGTAGCGGTTGATGCGAGTGCATAAAGAAAAGAAAAAAATAGAAGAAAGAGATGATAGCATGATGTATAGCGCAATACTACACACACACACACACACACACACACACACACACACACACACACACACACACACACACACACACACACACACACACACACACACACACACACACACACACACACACACACACACACACACACACACACACACACACACATGCACACATACACACACACACACACACACACACACACACACACACACACACACATGCACACACACACACACACACACACACACACACACACACACACACACACACACACACACACACACACACACACACACACACACACACACACACACATGCACACACACACACACACACACACACACACACACATGCACACACACACACACACACACACACACACACACACACACACACACACACACACACACACACACACACACACACACACACACACACAAACTAAATTATATAAGGCGAATTACGAGTTTAATTGAGAGGTTCTTTTTTGTTTCCGTATTTTGTTTCCTGATTAAAAACAAGTAAACTTCAAGTGTATTGTATTTTTTTGGTGTTGTGAGAGGTGGTGTGTCGTGTGCGTGGAAAAGATTCACAGCGGAAAGGAAAACTAACGGTTCGTAGCATGACTAACAATTCGTAGCAAAGTAGCTGGGACTTATACACAGACAAGATTGTGTCAGAAAACAAAGAAAATATAGCATCGCGCACACACTTCAATTGAAGACCGCCATCACGAAACAAATAAGTGATCTTGGTTCGTTTTTGAAGGACGTTTAATACATTTATAGTGACAAAGCGGAGGAAGTAAGTGATAAGTAAATCGAGTGTTAATCGGCCCGATATATTAATATGGGTACATCAGGTTCGAGTACGATTGAATTAAGTTGTAATCAAACCAAGATTCAATGAGTGAAAAGTAGAGAAGATGCTGTGGAAGTTCGATAGAAACCGAGCGGCGTGAAGGTATAGTAACAACAGTCGATGAGTACACGTCCCCGTGCTTTCTAATTTATTTTCCTAGCTTATTTCCCACACGCGAGTAGCCAATTGGTTTGTCTCCTTTAATCACCCACGCCAGAGTGGACCGCTCGACTGAGCAAGCACGAGTATCCACATACGCGCTAGCAGGCTCTCTGGCTTGCAACAGATTTACATGTACTTAGCCTGAAGGGAGCTCACGGGAGGTCACGACGCCAGCCACATTAAACATTTACCACGGAAACTAACCTCTCCTTTTTTCTGTTTTCGTATTTTTCTGTTTATTTCAAGCAGTTGTCACCAACCACTGGAATACAACTTAACAAGCAACAAAACCAATTTAACCAAACCAAGAGTAGGAAAATAAAATTGTGATTAAGTCTTGATTTTTTTATTCTATATTGAATACATATTTCAGTTAAATCCGTGGTCTTAAATCAAAAATATCTAACTTGCAGTTGAATATTTCTGCAAACAATTATGATGTGGTTTGCCTAATGGAAACGTGGCTTAACGCAACTGTCAATGATCGTGAATTTGTTTACGATCGCTATATTATATTCCGTAAGGACCGAAACCTTCCCTTGCTGGGTCTAGATGATGGAGGTGGTTCGTTAATTGCTATTAAAAAAACGTTTGTTGTTAGTGAGATTAGTGGTATTAACTCGGTATATGACGATATTTGGTTAAAAGTTAGTTTACGTAACGGCAAGATTATAATTTCACGTGTAATTTATTTTCCACCACGATACACCAAATTCGATAACTATAAATCCTTTTGTGAACCTCTGTCTAATTTTATGCTAAATTCGCCAACTGATTATAACTTTTTAGTCCTGGAAGAAAGATAACGTATCATATGCTATTTCTTCTGAAACAATTACGCTTGTCAAGCTTTATCAACATAACCATGTGACTAACTGTAATAATAGATTATTAGACCTCATATTCTCCAACGTATGCATTAGTTCGTTAAAAGTTAATCATGCTCGGGATCATCTCTCAAAGGTAGACAATTATCTTCCACCAGTTGTTATTAGTCTAGTTAACCTCTCCCTAAAAAAAATTGCCATATAATACTTGTTTATACACCAATGTTCAAAATTTAAACTATGAACGTATCCGAGAGGAACTAGCTACGTTTAACTGGATTGATACTTTTTACGCTATTTGCCGTAGGCATTTGGCGAAACACACTAATACTTAATAAACACATTTTATTAAACATTTGTTTTTTATTTCACAAAATTAGTTTTTTTGAATATTTTAATTAAAAAATTGGTTCAAAAAGTTTAGAATATCAATCGATCGATTTCGACTTGTTAGGTCATCATCAGGAGTATCTACTGATTTGTAAAAGTAAAAATTTATTATGTGTAGCAGAAAAAAGCAAAAATAAAGAAAAGAAGGAGGGACAAAAAAAATCAATAAAAATTAATCTATTGATCGCGCAGGTGGGCGATTAGTCATCGGCTGAGTAACAAAATTCAAGGTATATTGAAGTACATTTAGTTACCCGACGTATTAGTCAAATTACAGAAAAGGACGTGTAACGATAATTTAGCCAAGATTTATTTACAGGGCTCAGTACAAAACAAAGTATTTTCAGAAGCACTGAAATATTCAGGTCAGTGCTCTCGAGAACTTTAATTTAAAGAAACATTCAATCATTCTAAAGATGTAGCATAGCGGGTTTACACTACTTATGAACACTAAGGGTATTTGTTAAATTTGTGATGCAACTAGCAAACGGGATTTAATGAATGTATTATCCAAGACAATTGAAATAATCATTCTATTCACGGGGGATTCTTAACGAGAAATCGACTAAGCCTGTCTAAGCCATTCTTTCTACAATGACAAAAATCTCAAGAGTTTTCGCATAATGCTATAGGTAACATTGGTTTTTTAGATAAAATATAAATTTCGTAATACTTTCATCACCTCTGTGCGGCGTAGAAGCTGAGTTAAATAATTTCAAATATTTAAGAATTTTTGAATTTCACTCAGTAATGTTCTTTCTCGAATAACAAAAATAGCAGAAACTTCCGAGCATGAGCCTTAGTAAGATAAGTTTTTACGATAACTCAGAACCACTTCAGTACCATTGGCTCAGCAATCTCGCGATAAGACGGCATTCACAGTACCCGAAACACCATTCGAGGTCATGCGTTTTTGACCTTGCAATGCGCTGCAAACCATATGTCAGCTCATGCACAGAGTTATGGCAGCAGTAACAACAAAACGTATTCCCGTATTAAGATGGTTCACTAATAAAATCAGCCACGAAATAGATAAGTTTATTTACGAAGACTATTAAATTTACTATGAACGAATTCTTATTTGCCGTATTAAAGCCGTATTACGAGAAAAATTCCATTATACTCGCAGGTATGTTTCTCACCACATTTACAACCCTTTTTTGTCTCTACTAGCTATTTATCTATATACGAAATATTTATTTTTGCAATAATACCACCAAAATGTCATGTCAACCCAAACGACCGCATTATATTCCACCCACTTACATATTTATTATAATCTGGTATTATTTGCCAATTGGTTTATTGTTGTTGTTTTTTTCTATTAAGTCGAACACAATAGTGGAAAATCTGTATACGTAGACGAAAGCTTACGGTATGGAAAAAAATCAAACGTATTAATACGAATCGAACTCTCTATTATGGACATTTATTTTCTTATCTTTGTAATAATACAATTGATAATTTTCTTTATTTTTTATTTTACTTAAAGCTCTTTTTCAAATAAATAATAATATTAAGTAATGAAAAGTTCAATTCAATAAACCAGAAATTGAATAACAATGGGAGCTTTAAAATACTGGGAATAACAAAAGGGTGAAAAGGATTTCTTGTAAAAATAGATTACGGTTTTATTATGATTATTATTTTATTCTTAAGAATGAAAGCTTTAAAATGAGTATACATAACTACTACACAGAAATTCCTGTTGAACTTTGTCATTGGTTTTGCTTGTTTTGAGTTTTTTCTACGTTGAAGAACTTTTTCCAATTTGACTCATTTATTATTCAAGTATACGAAAAGATTGTCCGAGTAAGTTAACGAAATTTTATTGGTTATACATCATGAATTTTAAAAAATTGATACTCTTGATTGATTTTAAATGATTCTGAGAAAACAGATATTATATTTGCGAGATTAAAGGAAATTTTAATGAAAATGATAATTATAATACGGAGAAATATTGTATACCAATTTAAAATGTCGAAACAGCAGCCGCGTGTAAAATCCATCCCTAATTTAACTTTTTTGTTTTTTTTTTGGTAGGTGGTAAAAATATTGGTTCTTAGAAACTTTTATGAATAAATTAATACAAAACTTTGTAAAACTGTTGATTTAAGAAGAAGAATATTTTAATAGCCGAAATAATTAAAAAAATAACCAAATGTTTTATTTCAAAATTAATGCCCGGATTTTTCAAAAGTACTTTACGAAATTAAGGTTCATCCTACACGTTATTCAACCGTTATAATTCTATTACATATTTATTGGTTTAGATCGTTATATACATCCTAACCGAATAAAATGCTTTCACGACGCAGAAATTTCAAATTTTTCAAGATTACTTGTTAAGTTACGCATTTAGAATTAATGTTGTTACGACTTTCGGGCCTTCGATATTGATTCGCAAATAAAACACTCCCCGATTTAAGTTACAAAACTTTATTTTCCAAACACCTTTAATATCCGCAGCAATTCACTAGTTTCACTTGTTCACTATTCACTTAATCTGCTCACTACTTTTTCCCACAATGTTTATTTTTTACATGCACTGGCATACTGGTTAATTTATGATTGTGTATTGTCTTTAAATATAAATTCTCACAAAAAATTGGGGGCTCAACCGGGATTCTACTCGATAAAACAATATCTTAGGATTAAAAGCGAGATTGCCGATAAAACATCATTGCTGGATAAATTGGAGTTTACATCTTATTTTGTACTGATTATAACGCCATTTGCTGTGTTGTTTATGCACACATATTTTTGAAGTTCATACGGGATGACCTTGCATTTGTATCTATTCGGATAGTTTTGAAAATTGATAAGTCGATTTCGCGCTAGATAAGATCTGCATGGTATCAAAAACTCGTAAGAAACTTTTATTTTACTAATTAAAGTGGAAAAAACGAGCGGTAATTTTTTGATTGATAACGGTGTGTCCTGTTGCATAAAATTTTTATTTTTAATTTGACACCGATTACTTTACCTTTGTGTGAACGATAATCTCGAAACGTAATAAGAAATCCAGAAGAGAAAATGATGATGAAACATTCAATGAAGAATCATTTCTTCGACTTTTTCGGTCAAGTTTAGCGAGAATCTCAAATGCTCCGCAGCAAAGTACGTTAGTCGGATCTGAACTTAGCGGTGAAGTGTTGCAACAGTTAAACGAAATGCGTCGCGACTTGAATGTTATAAAAAAAGGTGCAATTAAAGATGGTGGAGATGCAAATGGTGGCACCCCGCTGAAACGAATGATCATATTGGGAATAATCAGAATGGAGACGATGATGTGCAGTATGAACGACAAATAAGATATCAGGATGTTCAAGTATCCATTACTATTTTTGATGGTGAATTGAATTACAGAATTCAATCTTGGATAGAGGAGATTGAATAGATGGCGGATGAAATGAACTGGACTTCCAGGCAAACGGTGGTATATGCGAAGAAAGCGTTATCTGGCCTAGCTAAAACAGGTTTGAAATTGAAACCTGACCTTACAACTTTTGGAAAATTGAAAAGCAATTTGATCTCAGAATTTTCTGTGAAAATAAGTAGCGCGGAAATACACCAACAAATAAGTTCGAATCAAGAAAAAAGATGAGACGTCGGACAACTATTTTATTTCAATGCGCGAACTAGGGGCGCTTGGTCGGGTGGAAGATCAATCTGTAATAGAATATACTATTAAGGGTATCGTGGATACTGGATCAAAGAAATTGTTGTTGTATGGAGCTACGACGGTGGATGAGTTTAAACAAAAGCTTAAGTTGTATGCCCAATTTAAGACGGATAACAATGTCGAGAAGGAAAAATTAATTACAGTAAGATCCGGTATATTGTGTTACAATTGTGGTGATAAGGGACATTCGTTGAAAAGATGCCCGAATAGAAGAAAAGGTGTTAAATGTTTCGGATGTAATGAGTTCGGACATATCGCCACAAAATGCCCTAAGAAGTCGAAGCAAATCCAAAGTGTACCAAGTGTATTCAAGATGATTTATTGACTAAAATAAATCAAAAACCAATTTATTTAAACAATTATTTAGTTTTAGACTCGATTTTCGACACAGGAAGCGATCTAACATTATTACGCGAAGATGTTTACGTGGAAATGGGATCACCAACGTTAGACGAAGGAAAGTCGAAGATCATTGGAATTGGCGATTGCAGAATATGTACACTAGGGCGTTTCAAGGCAACCTTATAGGTCGATGAAGTTATCGAAGATGTTTCTGTTAATGTCGTTCCTGTAGAAGCAATTAATGTAAAATGTATCATCGAAAATGACTTCCTTACAGGGAAAAAGATTGTTCTTGGTCCAGATCAGGTAAGAGTCGAGTTATTACCTAAAGACGAATTCTTAGCATGTTACAGAGGCGAAGAAATAGAAGAAGATTTGGTAATTGGAAAGAATACGAAAAGGAAATTCGCTCAATGATAAACAACTACAAGCCGGTAAAAACAAAAGAAACTAATATTACGTTGAAAATCCTATTAGAAGACGAGAAACCTGCTTGGCAACACCCAAGACTGGGGAAAAAGTGCATGTCGATAAGCAGATTGAGAAATGGCACCGACAAAATATTATTCGTCCGAGTGTGTTCGAATTCGCAAGTCCTGTAGTATTGGTATCAAAGAAAGATGGAACCAAACGACTTTGCATTGACTACCAGAGATTGAATAGGCAAATTATAATGGACCGATATCCATTGCCCTTAATTGACGATCAGATCGATCGATTACATAGTTCTCGTATTTTCACAACTTTGAACCTACGAAATGGATTCTTCCACGTTACGGTCGATGAAAATAGTGTCAAATATATCGCTTTTGTCGTTCCAACGGGTCATTTTGAATTTCATCGCATACCATTTGGCTTAAGTACTGCACCAGCAGTATTTCAAAGATACATACACTGGGTATTCAAAAATCTAATGATGAAATCGGAAATCTTAGTTTACATAGACGATATCATTCGTTACATGTCGCAGCGGAATATGGCCTGGAATTTAAATGGCGTAAATGTCAGTTCCTATGCCATAAAATTAATTACCTCGAATACGAGATTGAAGAAGGTTTCATAAAGCTATCAGAAGCCAAAACCAGAGCCGTGATAAAGTTTCCACAACCAACGACGATCAAACAAATTCAAATTTTTCTCCTAAAGAAGGATATAAAGTTCCAGTACGGACCGTCGCAGAAAGCAGCATCTGCAGAACTAAAACGATTATTAACTACGAAACCAGTGCTTTATATTTTTCGACCGGAAGCCGAGACCGAACTCCATACAGCCGCATCAAAATTTGGGTTCGGGCGATTCTGTTACAAAAAGGTCAATATGATGGTCTATTCCATCCTGTTTACTACTTTAGTAAAAAAAACCTCACCATGTCAAGAGAGGTATTGTTCATATGAGCTGGAAGTCCTTGCCATCATAGCATCGTTAAAATAATTTCGTGTTTATTTGCTGTGGCTTAAATTTAAAATCGTTACGAATTGTGCCGCGTTCAAATCAACAATGACGAAGAAAGATATTACACCGCGAATTGCTGGATGGGCGTTGCAGCTGGAGGATTTCGACTATGTGTTAGAGCATAGAGCTGGTACCAAGATGAAGCACGTCGATGCGCTCAGCCGTAATCCCGTCACTTTTGTAGTACAGAACGCATTCCTAGAAAGAATAAAAAAGGCTCAACGAGAAGGCCATCATTTTACTGCAATCATAAAGATACTTGAAAACGAACCCTACGAAAGTTTTATAATAGAGAGAGGCGTTCTGTATAAAGGAGACGACGAAGATCGGAAATTATTATGTGTTCCGAAGAAAATTCATGGCGAACTCATTAAAAACACACACGAAGCTGGACATTTTGGAACAAAGAAGACGACGGAGATTATTACCAGAGAATACTTCAACCCAAATTTGAAAAAAAAGTGTGACAGTTATCGCAGAAATTGTATTGCGTGTATTCTAGCCGAACATAAGTCAGGAAAACAAGAAAGTTTCCTGCACCCCATTGACAAAGATAAGTATCCTTTAGTTACATATCATATCGACCACTTAGGGCCGATGCACCCCACTTCCAAACAATACAAATATATATTTTTAATTATAGATGCCTTTGCCAAGTTTGTCTGCTTATACCCGGTAAAAACAACGACAGCTGGCGAAGCAATAAAGAAGCTAGAAATCCAGAAGACCAATTTTGAAAACCCAAAGAGAATTATAAGTGACCGAGGACCATCGTTCTAAATAAATTTTTCGATTATTGTACTCAAAATCAGATCGAATTGAAACATATTACATCAGGAGTGCCCAGAGGAAACGGCCAAATTAAGGGCACAATATTAGGGTTGAAGGATAGTATATAAGCTGATCGGATGGGGAATTTTATCAGCTATTAGACGCATTATCGGAACCTGGGCCAAGATCTCTGGTAAGGACTGTTATTGGCCATTTTCTGTTCCAAGTTAAATTTGATTTTCGTCGAAAAAAATATTGAACACTTTGAGACCCGGGTTGGAGAATTTTATATAGGCTAATCGGATGAGAAATTTATTATCTATTAGACACACTATCAGAACCTGAGTCACGATCTCTTGTAAGGAGTGTTAATGGCCATTTTCAGTTCCAGGACAATTTTGATTTTCTTCAAAAAAAAAAAAAAGTTCGTAAACACTTTGGGACCCGAGTAGATGGACAGTGTTTAGGTTTAACGTGTGAAGGATTTAATCAGCTATTAGATGCATTATCGGAACCTGAGTCAAGAACTCTGGTAAAGAAATGGTCATTTTTTGTTCCAAGACAAATTTGATTTTCGTCGAAAAAAATTCGTGAACACTTTGGGACCCAAGTAGAAGGACAGTGTTTAGATTTAACGTGTGAAGAATTTAATCAGCTATTAGACGCATTATCGGAATCTGAGTCAAGATCTCTGGTAAAGAAATGGTCATTTTTTGTTCCAAGACAAATTTGATTTTCGTCGAAAAAAATTCGTGAACACTTTGGGACCCAAGTAGAAGGACAGTGTTTAGATTTAACGTGTGAAGAATTTAATCAGCTATTAGACGCATTATCGGAACCTGAGTCAAGATCTCTGGTAAAGAAATGGTAATTTTTTGTTCCAAGACAAATTTGATTTTCGTCGATAAAAATTCGTGAACACTTTGGGACTCGAGTAGAAGGACAGTGTTTAGGTTTAACGTGTGAAGAATTTAATCAGCTATTAGACACTATCGGAACCTGAGTCAAGATCTCTGGTAAAGAAATGGTCAATTTTTGTTCCAAGACAAATTTGATTTTCGTCGGAAAAAAATCGTGAACACTTTGGGACCCGAGTAGAAAAACAGTGTTTAGGTTTAACGTGTGAAGAATTTAATCAGCTATTAGACGCATTATCGGAACCTGAGTCAAGATCTCTGGTAAAGAAATGGTCATTTTTTGTTCCAAGACAAATTTGATTTTCGTCGAAAAAAATTCGTGAACACTTTGGGACCCGAGGAGAAGGACAGTGTTTAGGTTTAACGTGTGAAGAATTTAATCAGCTATTAGACGCATTATCGGAACCTGAGTCAAGATCTCTGGTAAAGAAATGGTCATATTTTATTCCAAGACAAATTTGATTTTCGTCGAAAAAAATTCGTGAACACTTTGGGACCCGAGTAGAAGGACAGTGTTTAGGTTTAACGTGTGAAGAATTTAATCAGCTATTAGACGCATTATCGGAATCTGAGTCAAGATCTCTGGTAAAGAAATGGTCATTTTTTGTTCCCAGACAAATTTGATTTTCGTCGAAAAAAATTCGTGAACACTTTGGGACCCGAGTAGAAGGACAGTGTTTAGGTTTAACGTGTGAAGAATTTAATCAGCTATTAGACGCATCATCGGAACCTGAGTCAAGATCTCTGGTAAAGAAATGGTCAATTTTTGTTCCAAGACAAATTTGATTTTCGTCGGAAAAAAATCGTGAACACTTTGGGACCCGAGTAGAAAAACAGTGTTTAGGTTTAACGTGTGAAGAATTTAATCAGCTATTAGACGCATTATCGGAACCTGAGTCAAGATCTCTGGTAAAGAAATGGTCATTTTTTGTTCCAAGCCAAATTTGATTTTCGTCGAAAAAAATTCGTGAACACTTTGGGACCCGAGTAGAAGGACAGTGTTAAGGTTTAACGTGTGAAAAATTTAATCAGCTATTAGACGCATTATCGGAACCTGAGTCAAGATCTCTGGTAAAGAAATGGTCATTTTTTGTTCCAAGACAAATTTGATTTTCGTCGAAAAAATTTCGTGAACACTTTGGGACCCGAGTAGAAGGACAGTGTTAAGGTTTAACGTGTGAAAAATTTAATCAGCTATTAGACGCATTATCGGAACCTGAGTCAAGATCTCTGGTAAAGAAATGGTCATTTTTTGTTCCAAAACAAATTTGATTTTCGTCGAAAAAAATTCGTGAACACTTTGGGACCCGAGTAGAAGGACAGTGTTTAGATTTAACGTGTGAAGAATTTAATCAGCTATTAGACGCATTATCGGAATCTGAGTCAAGATCTCTGGTAAAGAAATGGTCATTTTTTGTTCCAAGACAAATTTGATTTTCGTCGAAAAAAATTCGTGAACACTTTGGGACCCAAGTAGAAGGACAGTGTTTAGGTTTAACGTGTGAAGAATTTAATCAGCTATTAGACGCATTATCGGAACCTGAGTCAAGATCTCTGGTAAAGAAATGGTCATTTTTTGGTCCAAGACAAATTTGATTTTCGTCGAAAAAAATTTGTGAACACTTTGAGACCCGAGTAGAAGGACAGTGTTTAGGTTTAACGTGTGAAGAATTTAATCAGCTATTAGACGCATTATCGGAACCTGAGTCAAGATCTCTGGTAAAGAAATGGTCATATTTTATTCCAAGACAAATTTGATTTTCGTCGAAAAAAATTCGTGAACACTTTGGGACCCGAGTAGAAGGACAGTGTTTAGGTTTAACGTGTGAAGAATTTAATCAGCTATTAGACGCATTATCGGAATCTGAGTCAAGATCTCTGGTAAAGAAATGGTCATTTTTTGTTCCCAGACAAATTTGATTTTCGTCGAAAAAAATTCGTGAACACTTTGGGACCCGAGTAGAAGGACAGTGTTTAGGTTTAACGTGTGAAGAATTTAATCAGCTATTAGACGCATTATCGGAACCTGAGTCAAGATCTCTGGTAAAGAAATGGTCATATTTTATTCCAAGACAAATTTGATTTTCGTCGAAAAAAATTCGTGAACACTTTGGGACCCGAGTAGAAGGACAGTGTTTAGGTTTAACGTGTGAAGAATTTAATCAGCTATTAGACGCATCATCGGAACCTGAGTCAAGATCTCTGGTAAAGAAATGGTCAATTTTTGTTCCAAGACAAATTTGATTTTCGTCGAAAAAAATTCGTGAACACTTTGGGACCCGAGTAGAAGGACAGTGTTTAGATTTAACGTGTGAAGAATTTAATCAGCTATTAGACGCATTATCGGAACCTGAGTCAAGATCTCTGGTAAAGAAATGGTAATTTTTTGTTCCAAGACAAATTTGATTTTCGTCGGAAAAAAATCGTGAACACTTTGGGACCCGAGTAGAAAAACAGTGTTTAGGTTTAACGTGTGAAGAATTTAATCAGCTATTAGACGCATTATCGGAACCTGAGTCAAGATCTCTGGTAAAGAAATGGTCATTTTTTGTTCCAAGACAAATTTGATTTTCGTCGAAAAAAATTCGTGAACACTTTGGGACCCGAGTAGAAGGACAGTGTTAAGGTTTAACGTGTGAAAAATTTAATCAGCTATTAGACGCATTATCGGAACCTGAGTCAAGATCTCTGGTAAAGAAATGGTCATTTTTTGTTCCAAGACAAATTTGATTTTCGTCGAAAAAAATTCGTGAACACTTTGGGACCCGAGTAGAAGGACAGTGTTTAGGTTTAACGTGTGAAGAATTTAATCAGCTATTAGACGCATTATCGGAACCTGAGTCAAGATCTCTGGTAAAGAAATGGTCATATTTTATTCCAAGACAAATTTGATTTTCGTCGAAAAAAATTCGTGAACACTTTGGGACCCGAGTAGAAGGACAGTGTTTAGGTTTAACGTGTGAAGAATTTAATCAGCTATTAGACGCATCATCGGAACCTGAGTCAAGATCTCTGGTAAAGAAATGGTCAATTTTTGTTCCAAGACAAATTTGATTTTCGTCGAAAAAAATTCGTGAACACTTTGGGACCCGAGTAGAAGGACAGTGTTTAGATTTAACGTGTGAAGAATTTAATCAGCTATTAGACGCATTATCGGAACCTGAGTCAAGATCTCTGGTAAAGAAATGGTAATTTTTTGTTCCAAGACAAATTTGATTTTCGAATCTGAGTCAAGATCTCTGGTAAAGAAATGGTCATTTTTTGTTCCAAGACAAATTTGATTTTCGTCGAAAAAAATTCGTGAACACTTTGGGACCCGAGTAGAAGGACAGTGTTTAGGTTTAACGTGTGAAGAATTTAATCAGCTATTAGACGCATTATCGGAACCTGAGTCAAGATCTCTGGTAAAGAAATGGTAATTTTTTGTTCCAAGACAAATTTAATTTTCGTCGAAAAAAAATCATGAACACTTTGGGACCCGAGTAGAAGGACAGTGTTTAGGTTTAACGTGTGAAGAATTTAATCAGCTATTAGACGCATTATCGGAACCTGAGTCAAGATCTCTGGTAATGAGTGTTAATGGCCATTTTCAATTCCAAGTCAAATTTGATTTGGCCCGCATATACAATTGTGTATGTAAAAATCGTGTACGAAAGAGAATCTGTCAAAAAAAAACTTTTGTATGTATTTTGGACCAACATTTATGCATACCACTTAAACTTGTTTTCGCCCGACAAATGACACTATAACTATAATAATTATAATATAATTAATATATTATCAAAAACAAATAATTAGTATATGTATTATAAAATTTATATCTTATCAAATTATTACACTTTTTTTCAAAAGGGATTCCGATTTAACTAAGATCCGTTAAAATCCGGAAGGCATTACAAAGTGTGGTGAACTTCTTGCTATGTATGTATGTAGCAATGAAACACCTGTGCCGTTTTGTCGAAGGCCGAAATGTCTCCATATTTAACTATACCGTAAGCCCCGGCAATTACGACATCTCGATTATATTGCCCATTTCACAACTAACATTCATCGCACGTTTTGTTTACCATGTGGTGAGCGATTGCTTTTTTTATGATTTAATCTTTGCAATCTGTTCTGAAGCAATCCCAACTCTTTCGCGGTTCGCTTTCACGTCCTATACCTTACGCATTGCCTGACATCGAGGACGTATGGGTGTCAGATGCAGAAAAATATCTTTTGTATCCGGCTCTTATAGGGATTCGAGCCCGGTACCTCCCGATCCTTTATTAGAAGTGTTTCACCTGAGCAACTGTTTGTTTCGCTCAGGTGAAACACTTCTAATAAAGGAATTACTTTACACCAAAAACGCGACAACGATTTGCAGAAATTGATTTAAGAACGCATGCCTTAATTAGGCCATCCTGGAACGGATGGATTAACCAGACAATCGGCAAATTAGGTATGGGACTTCTACAGGTAAAAATTGACCCGACATCCGTGGCACGTGAAAATTTATTATTTGAATACGGATACAGGCAACTGGGTGAAATCTTGTATCCCATGTCAAATGTCCAAAGTTCACCGCCACATAAAATTAGAACTTGATAAATTCTGCTACGAAGAGACAGGTCGAACCTCTATCATTATACTTTAACAATATAGTCGTTACTATCTATCAATATATTTTAATGATAGTCGACCGAGTTGCGCCTTGAACAGAGACTTATCCAATCCGAGAAATGACCGGAAAAATGGTAGATAAGAACTTTTAAAATGCGAGTATGTCTGTAGTTATGGTGTCCCTCTCTTTATCATGACAGACCAACGAAAACAATTCGATTGCTAGGTTCCCATCGCGTTTGAACAACTACATACAACTCGAAATTAAATGGTCTTGTCGGATGGTTTCACAAGCCACTTAAAGCAGCAACAGCTCGAGGTATTACGGTGTATGAAACAGCTTCGTACTACCAATAGAAGCCTAGGTAGCTCTTACGGACACAAGTCTGATACCCTATTTTGGCCACATACGGATATCAGCATACGAATTACTTGTGGTAATCTCAGTTGAAAATCGTAGAGTTCGTAAAACCGTCACGTACAATAAGTTAGGTTAGGTTTCAGTGGCTGCTATCGCACACTTAGGCCAATTATGGCCGTTCATTTAAAAACACAAAGATTTTCGATCTATGAGGGGAGTAATGTAGCCGCCAAAATGTAAAATATACTTTTCACTTCTCGGTATTCTTCGTAGCAAAAATATGTTGGTGTATACATATTTTTACTGATCGTTCGACTGAATAGAACTATTTCACCAGAAATCGAAATTAAGAAAAAAATTGAAAAATTGTGACAGTTGCATTTTAGAAGTTCATGGAACACGGGTGAAAGTAATGAAAGTAAAAGTAAAGTGCTGAACAATCGTTCACCCGTAAAACTTTAAAACAATATTTTGTCAGTCTGAGACCACCGTCTGAAATTTCATTTAAAAATGAAATCGTGTTTGATTTTGGTTTTGGAATATGTAGCAGCCAGGCCATAGTTGACTATTGTTCAATAAAATTTACAGTTACCAGCAGTAAACACGAAACAGCCGACCTACGATAAAAAATGTAGAATGAACAAGGTGCAGTAGTGAAAATCACAGGGACCAGAGCAAAACGATGAACATGGATATGGTTATTTTCCGCTGAGAGATGCAACGCAATTGGAAAGATCCCCACAATATTGCGTAGAAGATCCGTAAATATGTGTGTATCACACATCAGCGTTATCGTCACTGTGTTAGAACGTGATCATAAGTATTGACCCAGAAGCTTTGTCGTTAAATAAAATTCTGGCGAAAAGTGTAAATTTTTATTCTTTAAAAAATAGAATAAAACATCACGAAATTGTGATGTCGGAGCATCTTACCACTGAACTTGATGCAAATTAATTTTAATAATTTTCTTGAAGCTGTTCCAATAAATATATTTTACACGCGTCTTAATATTAAATAGCATTTAAGTACGCATCTTACAAGATTTATTTTGAACAACGTATACAACATGTTAGATATACGTCACCGCAAACATTTTATGTATCAAATCTACTAAATCAGCGTAATATTTAAGCATAAGCCTAGATAATTAATGATACTCAAATTTTCAATTTTCAAACAGATTTCTTGTTTTAGTCGTGAATGCTTATCAATCAATTTATCCAACCAGTTTATATAGAATATCATGTATAACGTATTTTCGTCTAACATGGGGATGAAATTGTTGGAATCATTTATTTTTAAGACAACGAGAAAATGATTCAATTTCGCCAAGTAATATGTCTATATATTCGTACATATATGAGCAGCCTGTGCAAAGTACCCCGACGTCTTTCTGTGAATCTTAATAATTTCAAAACTTTGAAAATATTTCCACAAATAATTTTTCTGCACGAATAAATAAAAAAAATAGATATACTGGAGGATATGCCAGGAACAACAACAACAACAACAACAAGTCGGTTTATATATTACATAGCCGATGTATTATATCATCTTAGCGGTTGCGGTATCGTTCAGCGTACACTCAATATATTTTCCAAAACCAGTATTTTGCTGCAGGCATCAAAATCTCTTTCAGCTTAGACACATATTTATGTGGTACACGGCAAAACATTATTCAAAGCGATATCATATTACGTTGGCGGAATAATGGAAGAGCATGCATTAGGATGTTGGATTAGTCAACCGCATGCATATACGCGACAAGTCATATTTCGTTCGACACATTAAAAATAAGAAAAAAAAATTTAGGTTAGCAGTTTGCCAACAGACTTACATTGTACATGTGTTGCACAAATATTTTTGACCCAAATACATAACATTATCTCGCTGAATACGATTATAAAATTTCGAATAACACTGTGTTCGTGTTGTGCAAAGAACCTTAATTTTGCCTTAAGTTCTTTCGAAGAAACTCTTTCTATTTACCTACTCTCAGTTCGCAAAACAATAATTCCTTAATTGGATGTTTAAACAAAATTAATTTACAGTTATGTATCCACCATCATCGTAGATAACACCGGATTTTCATGGAAAGCAGTGTTTTTCCAATTATGCTTTTGTAACTTGTTTCCTTTTGTTTATGTGTGTGTGTGTGTGTTTGTATCTGCGTACCGTTCGTTCTACATTCGAGTTCTTTAAAATTTTAAAGATGTTAAAACTTGAATAAATTTACATTTTAATAGCAATTAAGAAATTAGTATAACGATTAATTTTTATTAGCGTAATTAACATTTTATCTTAATAATCTTATCTTCCGGTTTTATATTTGTACGTAAATCGAAAGGAACCTGGAAAAGCTGCGTGCTCCAATCTACCGATGAGCCGAATTACATAATTTCTTCGCCAGCCGATTTTCTGTTTGTGATTTTACCCTAGAAAAAATCAATGTCTTGTATATCGTCTTGTGTACATTTTAATCCGTTAAATTAAAACCAAAAACCCAAACAATACATAAGATAAAAAGTTACGTAAGTCTACTAATTATGCTAACGACTGCACAAATTACAATAATTAGAAAGATATCATCTTGTTATCCTAGAAAAATTAAATAATTTAACTTACATAAAAGTTGTAGTTTTTATGATGTAGTCTGAAGACGTGATTCGTAATGTAATAAACGCGGAACCTTAGTGTTCCGCCTCCCGATCGTTTACCCAAAAATTACAGTAAAATACAAACCGGAACTCGGTGACAAATTGAGATTTTAATTTACGCCTGTTACGGATATGTGAATCCCAAACTGAGAAAAGCTATTTGTGGAGCAGCGCTAAGATTATAACAAGATAGCAGTATCCTTAGATTCAGGATTATGTCTTTTATATGCTAGTTATATAGACGAAAACGAAACGGACTGAAACTAAACGAACGAATTGAAACCCTATTAAAGCTAGCCGCCTCCAGCCGAAAAATGTCGATAATGTAGATTCAAACAAATCAAACGAAAATGACAGCCGATTTTTGTCGGTCACATCCCAGCCGAAAAATGTCGATAATACAGATACGAATTTTAAGCCGGAATGTAATAATTTATATTAGAAATTTTTATTTTGTTGTTCATAAAAACCAACTAAAAAATTTAAAATAAAAATTTTTTATTCGAATCAATTAAAACTAATATACCAAACCAAATTTCTCTAAATGCTGTACTAGATGTATGGGGAGGTAAGGAGTAAAATGGATCTATAGTTACAAGTTTGAAGAATATTTTAAATGGCACTTCATCTAATAATTATCATTTAAAAAGTTCGGGTTAATTTCCATCTAGCAAGTACGGGAAAACTCGATTGAATATAACGCACACACAAAATTTGAAAATTTCTAACAATTGACCGTTTAAAGTGTCATGGCTGGAAAGAGATTCAAATGAAAGGTCTTATTGATGATCAAACCTGGAAAAACTTCAGGTCGATTCCTATGTTGGAAGTCGAGGAAACCTCGATTGAATATATTGCAAACACAAAATTCGAAAATTTCTAAAAATTGACCGTTTAAAGTGTCATGGCTGGAAATAGATTCAAATGTGTGCGATAATATTGAATCGAGTTTTTCGGACTTCCAACAAAGAAATCGACTTGAAATTTTTTCCAGGTGTGGTCATTAATAAAACCTTTCATTTGAATCTATTTCCAGCCATGACACTTTAAACGGTCAATTGTTAGAAATTTTCGTATTCAATTGAAATTGACCTGAGATTTTTGAAGTTTTGCTTGATATGTGCCATCTAGTTTTCTCAGTAAATAAATAGTTTTTTATTATAGTTTTAATGCATTTAATAAAAAAGTTTACTTTTGAGTATATTATACGTTAATGATATTTTAATCGTCACCGCCGAATCTGCATTATCGACATTTTCCGGTTGATATTTTTAATCGTCAGAGCCGAATCTGCATTATTGGCATTTTTTGCTGATATATTTTAGTTGGTATAACCGAATCTGCATTATCGTCATTTTTCGGCTGGAGCGAGTCGGCTAACTTTAACAGTGGCTGTATTTTGTTGAGAAACAAAACATTTTTGCTTTAGCTGAATCAGCGCTTTTCAGCTATTTCAACTAATGCAAATCTGCATTATCATTCAGCCAAAGCAAAATTTTAAAAATCTTTATAAAAAAAATATACTAAAATAATTATACAGAAGAAACGAAACGAAAAAGGCGGAGAAATTGAGATTTTGTTATCCTTACAAGCACATGTCAAATTGTCAAAATATTTTATATTTTAATTGGATTCAAACGCAGTGTATTTAGTTTACCAAAAATAAAATGGATTTTCCGAGTTAGTTTCCATACACACGAGAAGTAAACGTCAAATGATATAAAATTAGAAAAAAATGTAAAACCCGTTTTCACTAATTCGTCTATACAACCATGCTTTCTTCGTCTTTCCGTTCCATTTCGTTTCAGTCCGTTTCGTTTTCGTCTATATAACTAGCCCATAACACTGTTTGTTGCTAGGACACCAAATAGAAAATAACGTTAATTATGGCGTGCAAAGTTTGTACAACTAACAGACCGTTGGTAGTTCTGATCCACCATAACCAAGCAAAATTCGAGAAGATCACTAACCCTTAAGTAACGGAGTAGCAGAAAGGCGCTTTGATTTGAAAATTCTGGGTCTTTTGAAGATTTTAATGGTAGCGACCGATACTGCAAACGCCTATTAAATAAAAGAATTATCATTTCAATATTAGAGATTGGATATGTAGAATGTTATTTATTATAGCGGGTGATTCATTGGCTGAAAAGAAACGGTCTGTATTTTACCTGAAATCTGTATACTTAACCATAAAACTTCATTGTGAGAGTTGTAATAGTTATTAAAATATATCCCAATTCCCCATTCCAAAAAAATTGTTTCAAACGGTTCAGGTCGTCTTAAAACGTTCAGATACTAATAAGGGAATTCTAATCAATTGTGGTCTTACTTTGGGAAAAATTATTCCTATTCGAATAGGAATGAAATTTGTGCCCAAAGTAACAGCCAAACGTTTTTTTATCGGTTGGTAAAAAAATTTAATAAAATCAAACGAAGCATGCGATTTACTTTTATGTCATAACAAATATTTATGAAAAAATAAAATACGTTTTCGAAGTAAATATGTCTTATTTTACAGTTTAATTTAGCATCGGAGTTCAATTTTTGTACCGTTGATTTATGTCATTTGGTTCTTTATCCTTGGTGCGATAAAAATACTACAATACTCCCAGAGTGACACACTTTTAAAGTTAGCCTATAGTTTCCAGCCAAAAGATAATGCAGATAGTGTCTTGACTATTGATGAACTCTCTTTATACTCTCGCTCTTATCGATTTTTAAAGTTCTATAAACTGAAATAATTTCTCCTTCACCCGAATGATGTAACCCGACCCTAAATTCTCCTAAATTCAAGTTCATGACTGATTTTTGCTGTATTCAAGACACTATCTGCATTATCTTTCGGCTGGAAACTTTCGGCTAACTTTAACAGTATCAGAGTGACAACTCATAAAAATAAAATTATTTTATAAATTAACCGGGCCGGTGAACATTGGAACTACACGGAGAATGGAATATAATTCTAATCCTACTTTTAGGTGGAACGAAATTATTCATTCCGGATTGAAATTTATATGAAATTGTTGTTGTAAAATTCCCAAAATAAGACGTTAAATAATGCTACTGAAGATAGCAGAAAAATTCAGCAGAAAAAACTGCATTATCGACCTCCTTCATATGCATTGGTAGAAACGTTCAGCAGAAATGTTTTGTTGTTTTGGGCCTTTTCATGTAGAAAAACTGTATTTTTAACGTATTTAAAATAGTTGTAAAAAATTTGACTCAATTTTCTTTATGTAAGCATGTTTTCAGCCGAAATTAGAGTAAATTTCAATTGTTTACTATCAAAATGCATTCAAATAAGCACAAGAACTGTTTTAATAATAAATTAAAAGTATAAAGTAGAAAAGTTCTCTAGCCTTAGGATTTAAAAGGTCCGCGAATTTGATGATTTATATAAGTTCTGGACTCCTATGCCTGAGTAAGACGTCTGAGTATAATTCCCCCTATTCGAATATACGTGACACGAGAAAAGTATTGATTCCGTTGTTTAAAGGAAAAATTCTTTAGCCTTTCTACGACTATTTTAAATACGTCAACAATACAGTTTTTCTACAAAAAAAGGTCAAAAACAACAAAGCATTTCTGCTGAATGTTTCTACCAATGCATATAAAAGAGGTCGATAATGCAGTTTTATGCTGAATTTTTCTGCTACCTTCAGTAGCATAAAAACAACAAAACATTTCTGCTGAATGTTTCTACTAATGCTTATAAATGAGGTCGATTATGCAGTTTTTCTGCTATTCTCAGTAGCATCGCTAAATATACGAATTTTATTGTGTCAATATGAATATTGTTCCCTGGACTTTATTTCTGAGACATCACTGATATCGCCCAAAAAATTCGTATTAAATGGAGCTAGTTTTAATTATTTTTTAAAGTAAAATTTGCTAGACTCCAAGAAATTGACAAATTTAATAATTTGATTGAGCTGCATTTTTTCTTTAATTTGACAATGACAATTAATCCTACATTTTTTAATACCCTGTATATAGTTATTCAAAAATTTCGCGCATCTCCAGAATGATTTTTTATTCAACATAAAAGCAAGGATCATTCTCTAAAATGTGCGCACACGAGCACATCACACTCTGTAAATAAAATCGACAACTGAGTATCAATGAAACTGTACGGAAAACATGTTGCGTGCATGCTACTGATGCACGATTTACATGTTCCAATTTTTTCCCCCAACAAATTTTTTACAGAAAAATAGAGCTGCACGCAAATAACAAAAAATTACTAGTTAAAAAGAGACAGCCATGTGTAAACAACATTTCCCCAAAATAAAAACAAAAAAATCCAATTTTATTTTAATGGGATTTGTTTCGTGCTCCTCTCGCAAACGAAAATCGTAATATACTTAACCCTTCATTTTTTGCTGGAAAAAAAAATTAGAACATGTAAATCGTGCATGAAGATAGCCGAAAACTTTATTTGGAAAATCTGCATTGTCGACGTTTTTGTGTGTTTTTTTTTACAATTTTAATTTGTAAATTGGTGGATCGCATGTTTATAATTTTGTCATGGAAAATGGTAAATTTGTGAAAATAAATTAGATTTTTTTTTTTACCGGAATTAGACGGCATATAATTACTGTGCTTAGATTAGACTGTCAATAGTGTCTCAACTACATCAGCCGAAAGTTAAAAAAAATATGTTAGTTAGTTAGTTAGATAGTTGCGGCAGGCGGTTTTATAGGCGATTTTGCCGTACTGGATGAAACACCAGACTGACAACTTTATTGGTATTGCTTGTAGCTGTATATGGTGTAGTAACCAAGCGTCGACTACGTCGAGCCCACTTGCTCACTTCCGAGAGCCGTCGATGCTATGCATCCTATTCCCTGCATCGTATCGTTGTTTTGCATGGTTGACTCCGTTGAGTATTCAGATTCTTGAACCCTTTTATTAGCATTTTATACCTACTGGAAACGAGACTTTTGAGATTTGCAATTGTATTTCTCTCCCCCAATTTCCCGGGCTCTCAACATAAAACTTGACCTGGAAAATTTTCCAGCGATAATCATTGACAAACCGATTCAAACGAAACGAACTTTAAACGTTTAGTTTTTGCAAATTTTTGAAATTTGCTCATATATGTTTCATTAATTTTTTATATTCACATGAAACTACTAAATTAAAATATCGGTATTTATATCTTATTTGTTTTCGGCTGGTTTTGTAGATTAGTTACTTACGTAGTCGAGACGCTATCTGCATTGTCGATTTCTCCACTTTCTGTTGGCAACTTTCGGCTAACTTTAGCAGTATGAATTGAATGCTACTGAAGTTAGCCAAAAATCCCTCTGCATTATTGACATATTTTGTATCAGGTGGTAGTACAAAATGCTGTTGATATGAACCGAAAATTACATGTAATAATTGAAGTTAGCAGTAAATTTTCGCCGAAAAAAAAATTTGAAAAATCAATATCACATAATTTCAATGTTTAAAAGTAATATGAACTGGGAAAGTTAAACCAATTCGTAGATAGCTGAATCCCGTATTTATAATTTGTCGTGTTAGGGGGCTTTGAATTTGAGTTGTGGCATTAACAATGAACACCTGTGCTGGTGTATAAATCTGGTCATATTTTATGTAGCATAGTGAAATAAATTAAAAGCTCTCATGTTTAGTGGTGGTTAATTTGCACTGGGTGAAGTTCGTCAAATTATAAATACCGGATCCAGCTATTTACGAATTGGTTTAACTTTCCCAGTTCATATAACTTTTAAACATTGAAATTATGTGATATTGATTTTTCAAATTTTTTCGGCAAAAATTACTGTTAACTTCAATTACATGGAATTTTCGGCTCACATCAACAGAATTTTGTACTACCACCTGATACAAAATATGTCGATAATGCAGGGGTTTTGCTGAAATTTTCGGCTAACTTCAGTAGCATATGAATTGGAGGAAATATTTTTTTTTGTATTTTTCCGGCGAAAACAGTTCTTATTATGTGTGGGGAGTTTGAAATTTCATCAGACGAGTATATTACAACTTCAGTCGTTGATTAAACGAAAACCGGACGAACTCAGCCTGAACCATACCACAAGCAAACCAACTATGGCACAAGAAGCAAATGTATTGTGCATCATTGTACCGGCCAAAAACCAAAACCTTATAATTCAACCCGGAACCTTATGATGCCAGCCAGAGCCATACCGGCTACACCCAAACGAACTATGGCATAAGTGGATTGTACATCATTGTGCACTCTTTCATTTTTCCGCTGATTATACATCATTGTGCACTATATACGATTTCTGAGCCGAAACCTTAAAATTTCAGCTGAAACCTTATAAATCCTGCCGAAACCTTGCCAGCGAAACTAAACAAACTGTGGCAAAGGTAGCGTAATGCAATGTGCACAATCCATTGTGAAATGCCCAATACATTGTGCTTCTTGTGCTATAGTTAGTTTGGCTGTAGAGGGTATGATAATGGCTGGCTTTATAAGGTTCCGGCTGGAATTGTAGGGTTCCGTTTGAAAAACCAAATAGCACATAATGATGCACAAATCAATGCACTTCTTGTGCTAAGAGATTATGGTTAATTCTTGGTAACCTCACCTCGGTGTATTGTATTTAAAACGCTCGTATTTCATCATAGTTCCTTTCAAAAATCACTAATTCTTAAACTTACCTGCAAAAACCATTAATTCCAAACTACACTTGGGTGCAAAAAAATCGCACATTGCTAAATTTTCCACAAAAGTTGAAAAATATCAAAAAAAAATCAAATATTTGTTTAATTTTTTTAATGCAAATTCAAAGTCAATTTCAATACCTATCCAGCATACCATGCCATGAAATATCTCGCTCGGAATTATGATCATTCGCATATCGAAGCTTAGTCTGAACGATCCTCTATTGAATACATCTTTAACCGGAGCAAAGAAATGGATACCACACAAGCGGTAGCCGCACAATTGGTTGCACAATTGGTTGCGATGCTCCGTTCGTCGAGTGTGGCAGAGATATGAGAAAACTGGTGGCTTCAGACGGCGACAAGGATCTGGCCGACTTCGTGCTACAGCACAGTGTGATGACCGCACTTTCTTGTAATAACTTCGTTGCGAAATCGCCGTATGAATGCGGTTCAACTGAGACGGCGGCTCCAAGAAGTTCGTAAAGTCGAAGTCAGTCGGTGGACAGTTAGAAGACGACTTCGAGAAGTTAATCTGACTGCACACAGACCAGCAAACGGAACGAAATTGAGCGCAGCCCACCGACGAGCCCGTCGTGAGTTCTCTCGAGAGCATTTGAATTGGACAGAAGAAGATTGGAGAAGAATCCTATTCTCTGCCGAGTGCAGGATGAGTTTATATGGCACCAATGGATGCGGAAGAGTATATAGAAAACAAGGAGAGCGATATGCACACTGTTGCATTGAAGAACGTGTCTCGTATTGCGGTGGGTCGTGCATGTTCTGGGGAGGCATACCATTAGAGGCGAAGACAGTTCTTGTATTCATCACACGAGCCAATACTGACTGTCGATCAAGAGGAATACAGAGCATGCTGTCAAAATTCGAAAAATTATTCGGATCGGTCAACAACCACGAAACGATTGACAGTGAGGTAAGAGCGGAAATTAGGACTACTACGGAGTAACCTATATTCCAAATCCTATCCGTACTCAGTAAGCTTGAGGAGTGGGGTATACAAAACCCAATCGAACAACTATTAAAGGTTGGCACGATCAGACCTTCCAGAAGCCCATATAATTCCCCAATCTGGGAAGCGGGAACAAAGTTAGATCCATCCGTTATAAAAAAATATTCGATTCCGGATATATCGAACATACTGGCGAGTCTTGGAATTTCGAAACTCTTCACTACAATCGACCTCACCTCCGGCTTTCATCAAATTAAAATGAAAGAAACGGACATTAAAAAACATTATTTTCAACGATGAATGAGGGCTTCCTTTTGGACTAAAAACGCATCAGCAATCTTACAGAGAATGATAAATAATGTGCCGAATGAGTTCATCGGGAAAACAGGATATGTCTACAAAGACGACCTAATAATATTTAATTAGCAAATCTGCGTGTAAACCTTAATAAAGCAGAGTTTCTCAAGAACGAAACCAAATTCCTTAACTTAAAAGATCTAAAATCATTTCTCGGGCTCACGTTTTACTACAGGCGCTTCATAAAATACCGGTCAATTAGCCAAACCACGCATACAAATCTCACAAGAGGGTAAAATGCATAAATCAGAGAAACAGAACCATGCTTTTCAACAACTCAGAGACTTATTGTCATCAACAAAAATACTTCTCTTCAATAATTTTTGAGAAGCCGTTCATATTAACAACGGACGCGTCCAACGCAGCAATTGGAGCAGTATTGTCATAGGGCGAACTAGGCGAGGTTTAGGATAGACCTGTTGCATTCGTCTCCAGTACGCGTATTTTGATCCAGAATTGGGAGACGAAACCACAAATTTGTGTATACGTCTACGACGTATAATACACAATTTTGAATAAGTGTGCTGTCATTTGTAACGCGTATTATACGTCGTATACGTATACACAAATTTGTGGTTTCGTCTCCCAATTCTGGATCAAAATACGCGTACAGGTCATTAAAGAAAACAGAAAAAAATTTTGCGGTAAATGAAAAGGATCTGATCCTAACCCCAGAAATTTTCATTACGCAATCGCAACTACAACGTAAAACTTAAACAATGGAAACCACGACTGGAAGACTATAAGGATGAAATAGTTTACTAATCCGGATGCCCTAACAAAGTAGCAGATGCCTTATAATGGCTGGAATTAGAAACCAATATTTTATCGACAGTTGGGGCGCTTCATAGCGCAGATCAAAACAGCACTAAATTAATACCATACTGTGACGCATCATGACAGAAATTAAAAACCTCATCCAAATTACCAGAGGCATTTTATCCGGCTAAGTCCAATAAACAAAGCAACACTGACGAAGGTTCTAAAAAAGGCATAGCCCATCCAGATGTTACAAGAAATATTCACGGAACATCTTAGCGGATATAAAACTCGATTAACACAAAGGATCGTACAAGACATAAAATTCGAAGAGAATAAATTTAATATCATTCGGGCAGAGCATATTACAGTCCATAGAAATTGTCAGGAAAATAGGAGCAAATTTTAAAGAAATATTATTTCCCACAGACGGGAAATGTAAAAATCGTATGTAAAAATATGACCGTCATCCCGACAAAGTTAAATTACAACAATCACCAATCCCAACCTATCCATCAGAGATCATCCACATGGATATAATAAAAATTAAGAAAAAAATTAAGAATTCATCAAACTCACCAAACTTTTATGGGTATGCCGTTTTTGTATTTTTGTTGAATGATTTTGTTGGAATATTTATTTTCGTAGGAGATTCTGATTGAATGTGCATGTGTTAGTGAATGGAGTACACTGTTATGAATTTTCAAATAAAATAACAGTACTAAATCAAATAATTTCATTCATTTTCATTTAATTTTAACGAAATATATTTCTAAATAAGATTTATAAATTAATAAAACTTGTATTGATAAAGTTTAAGAATTATTTTCCATACACAAGTTTTCAAAGTTGCAAACCTTTTAATGGATAGTCTAGACTACAACCATTTTAGTACAACAATTAATTAATATTCTAAAGCGAATGCTGATTAGATTTATTATTTCTTTTCTACTTTAACATTTTCAAATCAAAATCATAACAGAATTATAAAAATTCAAAAGAAATTTGCGGTCGGTTAGGAAACTTCAGTTAAGCTGGATAAATGAGCAATTTAGCAGCCTATTATAAGTGCTCTCTCAACCTGAGTCCAAATCTCTGGGAAGGGGTGTTAATGGCCGTTTACCATTTTCCTCCAAACTCAAATTAAAAATACAAAAATTCGTTACAAATTTGCTGATCTGGTTAGGTAGTGGCACTCAGGCTGGCTGGACAAGCAATTTGGCCACCTAATAGAAATGCTCTCGGAACTTGAGTACAAATTTCTGGGAAGGGGTGTTAATGGCCGTTTACCATTTTCGTCCAAACTCAAATTAAAAATATAAAAATTCGTTACAAATTTGCTGATCTGGTTAGGAAGTGGTAATGAGGTTGGCTGAACGAGCAATTTACCCACCTAATAGAAGTGCTCTCGCAACCTGAGTGTAACGAATTTATGCATTTTTAATTTGAGTTTGGACGAAAATGGTAAACGGCCATTAAAATGGCAATTGACAATTAACATGATAAAAATTATTTATTATATTACAAGCCGAAATAAATTTATAATTTGGCATCAATCTATCGATAAATTTGAAGTATATTAAATATTATGTCAGTTAAGCATGACAAATACTTATTTGAGTAAAGTAAAATATAATAAATTTTAAATGAATCTTATTATACTTTATTTAAAATGAAATGTTCTTTATAAATACAATATTTTTCGTACCTCCAAATGTAACTTTAATTTAATTTGTTAAATCGTACAAAGAAAATTTAAGTTTAACATGTACAAAACTACATACAATTAGATTATCTTTTAGAACTAAAATTCCAGCTGGAATGGCCATGTTTTCTAATTAGGTTTTGATTTAACAGTGTGAAACTAACACATACAAGAAAAGTGTAGAATTGTGTAAAAACGGCATACGCACAACTTTTAAATATTAAGGATAGATCAGAAGCAAATTAATTAAAATTCCGCACTATTTCACCACACCAAAAATAAAGGTGCTGGATAATGAGTTGAGTTTCGTTAGCCCAATGGTATCTGACTACATCAAAACATTTGGTCCACTCAACAATCATCGAGATCACAAGATATCTGAGGATAGATACAACAACACCATACATTCAGTAAAAGAAACCCGTAGTGACCATGTCTGTGAAGTTAGCCCAGGATTTTATCCCAGAAAAATAAAAAAATGTCATCAGGCAACACTAAAACTGCATTATCATCCCAACCCAGGATTTGTTTATTATTTCTATTAAATACCTCACTGAAGTTAGCAGAAAATTCAACCGAAATCTGCATTATCCAAGGGGAAAATAAAATAATTATTTAACAAAATGTTTAAAAATCAATAAGTAAATGGAATCGATAAAATTATAAACACTTATTTAAATGTGAATATAAATTAAAATGTACTAGTAAATTCTTAATGTTATGTTATTATGTCTATTAAATTTCTAATATACTATAAGAAAATATTGTATATCAAAATTCGCGAAATTAACGTAATGCTCTTGTCATGTAAGCGTATTACAAGAAGGCAATAACCATCCCTGTAAAATTTCAGTTCAAAGTTTATGTGAAATCATATAGATAGATTTACCCGAAAATCAACAACCATGTCTGAAATCTCTTTTTCTCATGAAATGATCCACATTCAGAAATTTGTGTAGCCCGCATTATCCATTTGTCGTGTAAGCGGGATATATTATTAGGTTCGGGCCTACAAATCATAGTTAGATATCCGAGAAACCTCAACCATGTCTGAAATCTCCTTTTCTCATGAAATGATCCACATTCAAAAATTTGTGTAGCCCACATTATAGATATTCGGCTCGGGCCTACAACCGAGCCTAAAGTATATCCCGCTTATACGACAAATGAATAATGCGGGCTACACGAATTTTTAAATGTGGATCATTTCATGAGAAAAAGAGATTTCAGACATGGTTGAGGTTTCTTGGATATCTAACGATGACCCCACACCAACTTTGGCCTCAAACTTGGCACAGATATTCAATTTGTAGGCCCGAGCCTAGAAGTTTTACTCGCTTACTTTTACTCGTAAGCAAGTTATAAAGTATACAATTACAAAATGTTTAATTATCATATGACCTAGTAGCCTTTAATTAATTAGGATAATTAATTAAATAGCAGAACCGATTTGAATATGATTTTAAAATTTGTTAAAATATTTAGTTTATTTATTTAAAAACATCTTCTTGTTTTCGTTCCCTATATAATTTTTTCGGCAATGCAGTTTTACAGTGAATTTTCTTCCGGGATGTCGGTAGTGCAGTTTTTATATTATCATGGGTTCCCTCATAATATGTGGATAAAGTAGTTTTTCTGCTGAAATTTCGGCCGAAATGTCGACAATGCAGATTTTTTCTGCCTAATTTTCTGCTAACTTCAGTAGTATCTATTAAATATGATTAAATATGTACATCATCGCAAAAAATAATAATATAACGTGAATACTTATCCCAGAAAACAAAAAAATCTCAACATACGGATCGACTTGGGATTTTTTTTTGTAAACAGTGGTCATGATTACGAGTCGATACGGCTTGCTTCAGTTTCCGGAACTCGTGGTTCCTGGGAACCATAAATTAAACTCTGTTACACTTGGGCCATACAGATAAGAGCCTATAGCGCCAATCTCAACATGCAAATCAACTTGGGATTTTTAGGGTAAGCAACAGTCATTATGGCAAATCGATACGAACTTCTTCAATTTATGGTTCCCAGGAACCACGAGTTCCGGAAATCTTACCAGTTAGTATCGATTTGCCATAATGACTGTTTTTCAACCGAATCAACCGTATCAACTATCAAGTTCTACGAAATTTGAGGGACAAAGTAAATGAAGGCGTAAACAAATCCAAAAGCTAACGTTCTAATTAATCCTTCAAATACAAAGCCAATCATCGAAATCAACTTACATTAACATTTCCTTTAGTATAAGAGAAAAAAAGAACTAAAAGTTTCTTCAAGATTAGAGTAATTTTGGACTTAAAGGTGTATCAAAATAAAAGTTAACAAATAAAATTCATTTATTTAAACTCTCCGATTGTAAAATCGTTAATTTCTATAATTAGCAGAAAAAAGTGTTAATTAATTATAATTAGTTTAATAAATACAAGTTTATTACAATTATCTTGAAATGGAATTAGTTGTTTTTGTAACAGGAACATCAATAATATCCCATGTGTAATGCAACTACATAGTAAATTTTTTTGCATGGAAACTGTAAAAATTTGATGTTCCATTTCGCGCCATACTTTAAGAAGCGCTGTATAAAATCAAATGGTAGGTATTTTCGGTACAAAAAGGTTCGCACGGAACTATAGATATTGATCTTGCCTATATAGTACAAAAAAGGACATTTATGCCTGTTTGTTATCAAAAGCCCAGCAGTTTATACAACAACTATTATGAAAACAAAACTTTAAACAAAAAAGATTCACCGGGTGTTTTCTGTTTCTTTCATATGGATCTGTGTTATGTTTTCTATAATGTGTGTAAATTTTTTTGTTCAAAATTAAGATAAAATTTTCACCAATCATCGCTTGATATCAAAAAAGCAGAATCATGCATATCACCCTAATTTATATTCAACATATAAATATTATTTTAATATTTTGTCAGAATGTAATTTTAAAAGCTTTT
The DNA here is from genome assembly GCA_932526605.1 of Nephrotoma flavescens. Taxonomy (NCBI): domain Eukaryota; kingdom Metazoa; phylum Arthropoda; class Insecta; order Diptera; family Tipulidae; genus Nephrotoma; species Nephrotoma flavescens. Next base: position 210,366,368 of record OW052220.1, on the reverse strand, counting down.
TATCTAGTCGAACAGTAAATTATAGAGACTACGAAATTGAATAAATTTTTAGGTACAGGAGAGTCTATTGAAAATTATAAGACAGTGGTTTTTTACATCATTAATTTAATGAGTTTTATACGCGTTTCCCGTAACTGTTTTGCAGCACCCCTTAAATTTTGTTCGGCGGAAACGTGAACACCTTTCAGGATATGAATTCGGTTTCTAATCTCATTAACGGTGAGTGGTTTGAGGATTCAAATTTTAATTAACTGAAGTACATATTCGATACGAAGGGATAACTAATCGTATATACGCATAGTTGGTACAGTGTAAAATATTTGGAAGGGGGAGTAGCATAGAATGAAAATTTGATAACAATTTCATCACCAAACAATGAAACACATTTAATTTATTTTTTCAAGCCATCGCAAGCTTCACTATCTCGTATCGGCATTCCTTTGAACTGGTGTTCGCCCGATTTAAAAGTATGCCGATTCTCATTTCGGTGTACTACAAAATCATGTGGCCTCTGAAACTCGAAAAGCTCTCTCTCACAAACCTTAATCAAAATTTTTCGTGTAGAAAACACTTATAAGTTAGGGAAAAGGGCCGCACCGGCGAACTCCTAAACAAATTTGTCCGAACTTAGTACACATGACAATCGGTTCCTGACACTCGGTAGGAAAAACAACCAAACATAACATGGCACACGCCTACAAAACATATGCAACGTAATTTACAATAAAGCGAATTGTGACCCAAAACTGTCAGTTGAGTATATGCCACCTCAAAGCACTTCAAAGTCTGTGCGCATTCGGTTTTTCAACCGGATTTATTAATTGGTTCAAATCGTATCTGACAAACCGACTGCAATCTGTGTTTATTGGGAATGAGAAATCCAATGTTATCAAAGTGCCCTCTGCTGTCCCTCAAGGATCGCATATTGGACCCTGGATTTTGTATTGTGTTCATCGATAGAATATCCAGGTTAATTAAACACTAAAATGTTCTAAAATTTGCTGATTACGTAAAAATGTTTCATACAATTAAACATTGCTGCATGATGTTGATAAACTGCCGGCAACAGACTTAGTGAGTGGTGTGTCTAAAATTCATTACACCTTAAAATTAAGAAATGTAAAACTATGTCGTTCCATCGAAAAAAATATCCAATAACTTCGGCATATAAAATAGAACGCGCAGAAGTTCCAAAAGTACGTGAGATTATTTGTCTGGGAGTCACATTTGTGGAAAACGTTAGTTTTAACCGTCATATAGACAAATTGTATTGCTAAAGCTAATTCCATGTTTGGCTTTGTCAAGCGGTCGACTACCATTGTAACCATGTACAATAAATGTAAAACAGTCAAGAAAATATTATTTTTAAGGAACAATACAAAAATACGATTAGTCGATCCGTTTAGTAAGAGTTTTTATTATTTTATACAAAAAAAACACTCGTGGGCCTCAATATAATTTTCGGATAGTTCTGGTTCCAGCCTTTACGATTAAAATTTTTTAGAATATTTGGAATTCTCATAACGAGAATGGCCTATATTCAGGTGCTTTAGAACAACCATAATAGCTGGGTGAAAGTTTAAATTTTGGCTATTGGTCTCACTATGATTTGCTTGATTTCTAAGGCAACAAAAAAATACACAACTTACTCAAATTTTGGTAAAAACTATTTGGTTAATAAGCAAAATTCTCAATCCTTCTTAAACTTCAGAAAAACTACAATGACAACGTTACTAGAAAACTTAATCTTTAAATTTTATAGCATTTTGTCGGTTTCCGTAATTTTCAATTCCGTAAAAAGGCTTCTACGAAAGATGCGACTCTCGGTACATTCGTCGACGACCGGATCTCCCCGAGTAACAAGTACCCAGTCCACTGAAGAGACCCACCGAATGTTCCATCGACGCCTAGCGATGCCGACCTGTCATGAAGCAGCATTAGAGAGAGGGTAAGGCCGTCCCCCCAACAGACCAAGCCTCTCATATCGAACCCAAAAATTGAATAATTCATTTTATTTATTTTACTTTGAGGCAAAAAACCATAACCAAAAATAATACAAGAGAAAACATAAGAGGGAAACAGTTCCACGACGAAGGTAAGATACCGGTAATAACAAAATTGGGAATGGCAATAAACGAAAACCGGTCGCGCGCACCAAACCGGTTGTCCGGTGCTCGATTACAAATTAAAATTTAAAAATGTAATAAAACTGAACTAAGAAAATTGAATTAAAATAATTTAAAAAAAATTGGATTGAAAAATTAGAAATGATTTTAAAAAAATTGAAAATTTAAGTTCAAAAAAAAATTTTAAAAATTGAAAATTTAGATAAAAATTGATATATAAAAAAACAAAATGGTACCTCCCAGACCACGTAGAGATCGCCGAAAATGGGTGCGGTGTCTAGTCACCGTTACAAAATGTAGTTGCCCACGTGGTTGGTAATCCGTAACCGTAAATTGTTACAGTTTCTGTTGGGCGCGGCATCCCCAAAACTCATATATATTGGTGTTGAGCGACCTTTTGCCTTAAAAATAAAAAATTTGCCACGTCTGACCACCCGTAAATCGTAGGTATCCCGTTGGGCCTTGTCTCGGCTAAACCGTAACGGCCTTGTAGCTGTCGCAAATGTTGGGCGTTGGTTCGCCGTTAACCGTAGAAAATTACAGTAGCCTCAACTGGCGACCTATAAATAATTGTTTATAGGCGTAGCCTCGCCAAAACACACACAGCACCAAACGTTGGGCTTCTTTCCGCCTTTGCACCAAATGGCACCAAAAAAATTGGCGGCACTCGTTGCTTGGAGAAACGGTTAGTAATACGGTACCCCGCCGAAAATGTGGTCCACGTTGAAAAGCGTACCCGTCGGCACTCGTTAATAATAGTCGGCGTACCGTCAAAAATTACTGTGCCAAACGAAATCGTATGACTTTTGTGTTCAATTCAACAACCACTAGCACTAAAACACCAACTTCTTTTCACACACCAGCACCCTACAAATCAGCCTGCAAACTTCGATATTTATTATCACTTTTCATGGAAACAAATTTACTTTCATCGAAATCACATAGGTGTTACAATTTTATTATCTTCTTTTATATACATAAATGGTTCATCAAAAAAAAATTAAATTGCACTGAACTCAATTTTCCTTAAGGGGAAAAATGGCTTCACTACGTACATGGGTGTACATACCGTACCACCAAAACAAAATACATTTATTATCTATTTTTTTTATTTATTTTTTTTTATTTTAAAAATTACCAAACTTGAACCTTTTATTTTGAAATCCAAAATATGACTTATTTCTGTCAAATAAAAAAAATGAGACTCTCTTTTTCAAAATTCCAACCAAGAGCATCAAGACTAAAACCTAACCAAAATTCTCGCAACAAAAAAAGCAAAATTGCAGAAAAATATTTTCCTTTCTATAGATTTCCCGTTCTCGCACATGCAATTCATGAGCGGTGCAAAACGAGAACGAACGTGACGCGCCAAAAACACAAAACAAGAAATACAGAAAAAAAATATTAGTCTACACCTTAACCGCTCGTACACACGCACAAGAGCACACATTTGTCTCACTACATTCTGTCTATTGTTTATTCGTCGAACAGTGTTGCCAAGTCGCCAGATTTTTCTGTTTTCGCCTGATTTTTTTTTTTTTCTTGAAACAGATTTGAACCAATATTTACAGAATTTTAGCAATGTCTTTGTTATTCACCAGATTTTTATAGATTTTTGGTAAATAAATTAAGTAAAAATAGTGGGCAACTAAATAGATTTCAAAAATGTATAAAAATGTCTACTGGGTATATTGTGGTATGAGTGCAACTAAATCCGTGATTCCACACTTTGATTCTTTCGTCGTGATTTTTTCCTCGTTCCCTTTTCCTTCACCCACAAACTAATTTTTTGGCGGGGAAATTTTTGATTCTTTTTTCAGCAACATTTGTTTTTGATTCAATTGATTCTCGCACTACTGCGAATATAAATATTTCAAGGACTCCTTTTTTATTTGTCGTTTTTGGGTGAATTTTAGTTTAATTTGTGCTTCGAGTGAAAAAAATATATTTTTTCAACCAATGAAGCAGTTTTTGCAGCAAATAATAACCATTTTTTACTATACGAATAAATAAAAAACCATAAGTTTACGCACATACATAAAAAAAGAAACGCGCAAAGAAATCAAATGTGGACGGCGATTGATTTTTTGAAATCATTGAATTACGACGAAAGAATCAAAGTGTGGCGGGGTTCAATAGGTTTCAAAAATGTATAAAAATGTCTACTGGGTATATTGTGGTATGAGTGGATATAAAATTGTGGAATGTATTTAAAATTATATTCCAAATTTGTCTTTTCGGGTAAAAAACAGTTACTTTCGTTTCGTTTCGATTGTTTGTGTTCATCGTGGATAAAAGTTGTGTAAATAAGCAAAAACACAATTTCTAAAAATAAATTTAACCGTAGATTACAAATTGGTTTGCTGAAAAAACAAATTACAAACGATATTTAGTAGGGTTTGTGGCTGATGGTGCCAATATAATGACTGGCTCTAATCATTCGGTGGCTACACTTTTAAAAAAAGATTGTCCATTTTTAATAGTTTTCAAATGTGCTTGCCATTCCTTTTCGTTATGTGCAAATCACGCTTGTAATTTTTAGCCGAAATATGTTGAATCTTGCACCAGAGACATATACAATTTCATTCAGGATAGCCATAAACGGATTGAACTTTTTAGCGGCCTGCAAGCACTTTTAGATTATAAGCCCCGGAAAATTTTACATCCCACACAAACCCGATGACTATCTTTAGAACAAACTGTTAACCAAATTTTAAGCAGATTTGACGTGCTTCGTTTATTTTTCATGAAGAAATAGAAAAATTTGATGCCGTACGCCGCATCAATGAATGCTTCAAAAAAAACAATTCGAGCTTTATCTTAAATTTCTCAAATTTGTTTTAAATGACATTAATAATCTTAACAAATTATTCCAAAGTGAGTCGCCACAGCTTCACAAATTGTATCAAGAAGTAAAACGTTTGTGTTTTAAAATTCTTCAATACTTTGTGAAAGAAAATTATATAACGGACGAAACATTATTAAATGTAGAATTTCTCACTAATGATGAAGTCATGTTAGCTTGAAAATATTTATTTAGGAGCAGAAATAACTGCTGCACTAAATTCTAGTCTTAGACTGACCGACGAAGATGAAATAGAGTTTCGATCACACTGCCTAAATTTTTATAAAAAGCTCTGTCACCATTTGTTAAAAAAATTTGATTTTAGCGAATATTTATTTAAGTCGTTTGATGTCATGTCCCCAGCTAATGTCATTGATAAAAAAAAACTTATCGTGTATGAATCTTCTTAGACATTTCCCACAAATTATTTCAACTGAAGAATATCAAAAAGTTGATGATGAATGGCAGGAACTTAGATTTCTAGATTTTCAAATGTTAAATTTAAATTCTTGTACGGAAATAGACATTTTTGGTACAATGTATTTAATTTAAAACGTGAAGATAGTAGTGTGTCGTTCCCTAAATTAAAGATATTTATTATGGCCATTTTGACTGTACCTATATCAACAGCTAACGTTGAGCGGATCTTTTCGCAAATCAACTTAAATAAAACTAAAATTCGGAATGCTCTTAACCCATCTACGTTAGCGGAATTCTACATACAAAAGATTTTTTGAAAAAAATGAGCAAAACTGTACCAATTTTTATCCCAATAGAAATATGTACCAAAAGTTTAATGCACAAATGTATGTATGCATGATTAATATTATATTATCTACTCTTATCTTAAAATTATTATTTACTCGTATTGTTTCTTGATGTAAGTTAAAATTAAATAATTGAATTATAATAAAACTGTAATATTATTAACTAATATAACTAATTCACTACTGAAGTTAAGTGTTTTTTGATAAATTCGAATAACAGATTTTTTTTAAATATTTACAGCAAAAAAAAATACTTGACAGCACTGTCGTCGAACCACTAAATAAAAGGGTTGTACAAAAAAGAAAATACAACAAAATGCATCACAACAATGTCACGACAACACAAGTGATTTTAGAAGAGGCATTGATCAACCGATTACAATGAAAGTAAAATTCAAAACAAAGCTGAAAAACAATGAAGTCGTTTGGGTTCTATGAAGTCGTAAAAAGGCTAAAACCCAAACTGTCCAAAAATCAACGTGAGGTCAATTACCAATACCCAATATCTCAACTTCCACCAAGACATGATGGTTGTTTTTAAAGCAGCTGAATATGGACTTTTCCATCCACGCTGAAACCAGAACTGCCCGAAAATTATAGTACGACTGATAAATGACCAAGGCCAAAAATTTCTACTTTCCGCCAAGATATTATGGTAGTTCTTAAAACGGCTAAATTTGGTTCATTCTCGGTATAAGGATCACATTACAACTTCCTGAAACTATTTGCTATTCAATTCTGCAGCCAGAACTATTCTTTAATCAAAGTGACACGAATGACCAATTCTAAAAATCACAAATACCTTAAATAAGTATTTATTTAGTTTTATCAAAATTGCTCATGGAACAACGAGCAGCAACTTGTTGGCAACTTGTTGAGTCAAATCATCATTTTAAGGGCCTGAATGCTTTTGACATATAAAATGACAACATTTATCGTATTTTTTTATTAGCGCCCAATAGATATATTTAGAAAAGAAATTAATTATCTTTAACAAAGTTGAAAACCCACTTGCTATACTTACTGGTGCAATGAAATCAGCTCCACGACAATTGAGTGCTTACTGTAGAAAATACCCCTGCAACAGTTTTTTTATTTAATTTTTATCAATATCTTACAAGTCGGAAGGACCCATTGCAATCGATTTCTTGTACTTGAAAATCCTCTTTAAGACATTTTCGTCTAAATCTCAGGGCTTAACAATTTTTTGAAAAAGAACCCAAGATGGATGGTTTGGATAATATGATAGACCGCTAAAGGAGTACGCAAACTATATGAACAAAGTGGTTGAAGTGAATCACCCCACTGCAAGCCTTTAAAAAATAATTATTCGGACTTTCAAAAAGCCGCACTTAGTGTTTTTCCAAATCAAAGTTCTTAATAGATGTGCAAAAGGGTAGCTTATTCTTCCAGGATTACTACCATAAATAACCACTACTGTTAGATGGCACGCAGTAGTTTCGTGTAAAGCATATATGTATATTGAATTTTACAATTTTATAATTGAAACCAATCGCACAGATGTCCACATGTATTTACTCCATCGTTACCTGTAAAAGTTTTTCAGATATTGGTTAGAACCCGAAACGAAAACTTGAGAAATTATCGAGTTAAATCTAAATGATAAATATTCCCAAAATTTAGGAATGTGGAAATGTTTGAGATATTAACCAGAAATTTGAAAGGACTTTTAAGGCTGCAACACACGAAACCTTATCGAAAAACTATAAATATTCTCAAATTTCCTTTCCAATACGTATGTCTTCAACCTCATTTCATGGCACTTTATAGGTTCGAAATTGATGCACAACCAACAAATACGATACCCATCCCCTATTTACATTTTATTGAGGGCTGTTTTATACGGTTATTTCATCAATAATCAAATAATAAAAGGTAAGTCAACCGCAATTCTAGGACAGCATGAACACATGACCGGACCAAAGGGCCTTGTCTGCAATGCACTACAAAATGATTTAACGGCCGTGTTTCTTACATGGAAGGACACCTTAGAGCCAACGTTCCCACTAAGCTGGGCACATGGGCGGCCGCCCAGATTTAAATTGTATTTTGCCCATCATAATTTTTAGTCCGCCCATTTGCAATATTGCTAACATTTTTTTCGTGTTAGTTACAAAATTTAAAAATTTGTTTGTTAGTTACAAAATTTTAAAAAAAACCCACGCAGTTTAATTTTTTTTTACATATATGATGTGATTTTTTTTAAACAATTTATAAAAAATTTACTCCATTTACTGTAATGACAAAACAATAATTAGATGTAAGCTCAAGCTCCACAAAAATATTATTAAGGACGAAGCTGTAACTACTATGGCTTGAAAATCTGAAAATGGACAAGCATATAAATAAGATATGACCCGTTAAAAAACACCTCGACGCAAGTTCTTTACTTGTTACCACCAGCAATCGAACCCGGGACGCCCGAATAACAGACCCCCGAACAAACAACACGGCTTAAAAATTTAGAGTAGAATGGTTAAATTAACTCGTTAAAACAGAAGTCCTGTCGTTATCAATTAAACAAAAAGTTATATTATATGAAATTTCTAGTTATCAAATTGAAACAAGTGATGTACTTTGTAAAATATGTATTGAAGCAAAAGCTGACAGTGATTTTTATAAAAGGGAAAATTCGGAAATTATATTGCAATGCGTGGATTCCACAGTGAAACAAATTTTTCCAGTAAAAAATAATGGGAAACCGAAAAGAGAAGAGTATATTTAAATTACGTTAGAGCGACAAAGACAGCAACTTTTGTTTATTTTTTATAGCATAGTTTGTAGTCAAAATAGTGACAGATAGGGGGCAACATAACTAAAAAATTTGAAAATAAACAAGTTTAACAAAATAGAAAATTTTCAAAAATTTGAACGTAGTGGCACAAAAAACTAATACCACTTTTCATTTTTCTCTTGACATTTTACAGTAATATTTTTTCAACCATAAAATTGGCCTAGTGTACGAAAAATATTTCTCATCACATACTATTTTTTGAAAGTGTGTTAAAAATGTTGCCATAAAAAGTATTGAGTTTAATACTTTTTATGGCAACTTTATCCTGATTTATACGTGGATTCCACAGTGAAACAAATTTTTTTCAGTAAAATATACTTTGAAATCGAAAGAGAATAGTATATTTAAATTACGTTAGAGCGATAAAGACAGCAACTTTTGTTTGTTTTTTATAACAAAATTAATAGTCAAAATAGTGACAGATTGGGGGCAACATAACTAAAAAAATGAAAATAAACCATTTTAACGAAACATAAAATTTTCAAAAATTTATGTTACCCTACCCCCTTTCTGAACGTGTTGTATCTAGCGGCACAAAAACTAATAGCGAGTTCCATTTTTTCTCGACATTTCACTATAATACTTTTCCAACCATAAAATTGTCGTGTGTGCGAAAAATATTCCTTATCGCATACAATTGTTTGAAGGTGTATCGAAAATGTTGCCATAAAAAGTATTGAGTTTCATACTTTTTATGGCAACATTTTCCCCACTTATTCTATTATTTGCTAGTAAATTTTACTGAACAATTTTTTTGTTTCTCTCTAACAATTAAAGGATTTATATTTTTATCTCGTGTTAATTTTACTAAATAAATTTGTTTCACTTTGAAATTCACGCATTAAAGTTTTTTTTAATTTATTTTTAAATAAAAGTTTATGTAAAAATTATTGTATTGTAATTTTGTTAAGTTTTGCTCGAAATTTGCTAAATTTAAAATACTTGCCCACAATGCAGTTATGCCGCGCATGATTTTGAATAATTAGAGGGAACGTTGCTTAGAGCATCAACTATATCAAACAATTCCTTGGAGAGAGAGAAAGAAAGAGAGAGAGAGAGAGAGGGAGCAAACATCCTCCTCTACAAGAATTGGCTGACAATGAAACCATCGATTATTCAGGCCCAATTAATCAAAACTTGATCCTTGCAAAATTTGGTGGAAATCTGTGTACCGGAAGTGACAACCTCCATAATATTGTAGCTGTTTAAATTTTTGCAATGATGTTAAAAAGATAAACGTTTATAAAAAAACGGCAAATAATTAAAATATTCAAATAAATTTAAAAATTAAATTTTCAAAAAGGATTTTTGGTTTTCTGAAATTTAAGCAGAGATAATGATTTTTCATTATGCAAGACAGTTTTACCAAAAGCTACTTTAGTTTAATTTTCTGCTTTATAAATCGAGTGTGGTGTATTGGATCATCACGTCCGCTAGATCCAATCATTACCATTTTCCATCTAGAGGTAGCTTTGGTTTACGAAGCCATTGATTTGATGGTATAACATCAGAATAACCGATACCCTTGAATCAAAATATCCCGCTCTTTTCATATACGAGATCGCAAAAGGAACCAACATGTACATTATTGTATAATTTAATGAGTGTGAGTTTATACCAATTAACAAAAATCCACATGTATTGGAAATTACACTGTTAAAACATTTCTTATAGGAATTTTGAGTGAAAAATTAAATTTTATGAAATTTAAAATTAGAATAATATTTAATAAATTTATTATTCTAATACTATGGTGCGAATGTATAGAGATGTTTTTGTGGAAAACTATCACATTGCGCAGATTTAAATAGACCTATAGGTTAATTTAATAAATAAAATTAAAAATAAATTAAAATTAAGTAGTTTGCCACTAATGGAATAAGTTCATAAGAACTTCAAACATTTATATTAAATAAATAAATAAATAAAACTATTATCGACTCCTTTTGAATTTTTGTGTATCCAATTCTGGCATATGACAAAACATCACGGAGACTAGAGCTTGACTTATCAAATGGCGGGGAATAATATCACAATAGACTTGCAAAATATTTCTATTAAATAAAACAGAAATAAGATTTTTTTATTTTTGAGTGGATCTCATTGCCAATAACAAGACATAGTGGAGATTGCACCACAACGAAACCATATAGGAATAAAACCTCAACCAGCCAAAACTTAAGAGCTTAAGTTGTGCTTCATTTGGAGCACTTAGAGGAGCGGTACGACCACCAAAATTTTAGAGGTCAGTTCTTTATTTGTGACGAGAAGCATATAAAATTTTGGTGATTGTAGCACTAACCGAAGTGGTGCAACCGGGGTGTAACTTAAGCTCTTAAGTCGTGAATGGTTGAGGTATAACTCCTACGGGCTTATTCTATCAAACGAAGTATATTTCGTTCCAATGCAGATTGGCTCAGTACGTTCTTTTGAGTAAACTTCTCATTGGCTCCTTGTTATTTTTGAGTGAACCTCATTTATTCTCACAATAACAATAACTTGTACGGGTTTAACCTATCAAACGAACCAATGTTTTCCTAACTTCTAATACATTGGGTGTGAAAATACAAACTCGGCTTTGAGGTTGGTTCAAATGAAAAAAAAAATGCTGGTTAAGCTATGGAATTGATTAGTTCGACTTTGAGTGAACATTCTGTCAGTCATTCAACAGTAAAAAAGTGGTTTGCAAAATTTCGTTATGGCAATTTTAGTCTTGAGGTCAATTCATGTCCAGGTGTAGTAAAACAATTTTAAGACGAAGAAATTAAAGTTTTAGGAAGAAAATTCGTGTCAAATTCAAAAATAGTTTACAGAACAGTTAGGAGTTACTCACCAAGCAATATCACTTCGATTGCATGCAATGGGAAAAATACAGAGAGAGAGAAAATAGGTTACTCAAAAACCGAAGGTTTTGTACGATAATCCTAACCGCAGAAAACCATGGGTTGATCCAGGCCAACCATCAACATCAGTCGCAAAAATGAATATTCATGCCAAGCAAGTGTTACAGTGTGTCTGGTGGGCTTGGAAAGGAGTCATTTACTACAAGCTTCTGGAACCTGACCAAACTGTCACAGTTGAACGCTATCAGGCCCAATTGATCAATTTAAGTGTTGCTCTGGAGAAACAAGAACATTTACGAGGCAAAGAAGACGGAAGGTGATATTGCCGCATGACAACGCTCGTCCACATACAGCAAAATCAACCCAGGAATTCATCTTCTCCTTAGGTTGTGAAGTTTTACAGCATGCGGCGTATTCTTCAGACTCGGCTTCCTCTGATTACCGCTAGTTAAGATCGATTTAGTCATATTTGAAACACCAGCGGTTAACGAAAATTGAAGATGTGCAAAAATGAATCGATGACTATTTTGTCTCGAAACCATCATCTACTTGGTAAATGGCAAAAGATTGATTTGTATTTATAGAAAATGCGAAGAGATTTAATCTTTTCGGCGTGATTGTGACCTCAATTCGAACTTTATTGTCATCCATATAGTGAAACCCATTAGTTAATAAAACTAATTTTTGAATATTCATATTTTTTAGTAAATTCAATTCGCTTGGATGGTTTAATACCTTAGAAGGGGTTGTTTTAATTTTATTAAAATAATTTAAATATTTTTTTTAACTTCTTTGAAAATAATGCATGCTTAGGATATCTTTTTAGCACCCTTTGACCTATATGTTTAGGCGGTCTAACAGTTTTATTTTTCTTATTCCACATTTCCTCGGGATTTACTGCATTATTTTGATCAACAGGATCGGGTGATAAATTTAATTTTTTAGTAATTTTTTCTTTATCGACAATTTTTCGTAATTTTTCGTTGGTGGCAAGATATGGGAAAATTGAATTCTTAATAAAGTTCCATCTATTTTTTCTTTGATTAGATCAACAAACCGCCCTATTTTGAACTGTTTATAATTGGATAATGATTTTTAACCAATCGCAACTAATTTTCGACATTAGCATTGGATAAGCGGCCAGGAATACCGAGTTTTTTAGAATAGCAGGTGGCCCAAAAAGGTAAATACGAAAAATTATTTTTTGATGACAAATTTAACAAAATCTGGATAAAAGTACTCATTTTTTTTATTAGAAATTTCATTAGAACTATTGTCATTGATCTTCGATATGATGTTTTCATGCATCTTTGCAAACATTTTATAAAATGGGCTACTTGTATGGTCGTGTTCAATTAACTCATTATAAACATTTTTAACAGCTGCGTCAGACTCCGATAATCGAGGCTTGTCAGTCGAATAAAATTTATGCGTCAGTCTATTGAAAGCTTCCATGGATTCAAATACATCCGCTGAGATAAATGGACTACAGAAGATGGTACAAAACGCGGTAAAAAGTTCCTCGATTTCTTCTAAATAGTCACAATTAAGAAAAGCGCAGAAAAAATCTAATATTAAATTTTTTTGGCTGACACAAATATTTACACATTTCTTGGTATTTTTTTTTGCGATTATATTACTAAAATGCGCACAGCAAATAAACACTGCTGCTTTATTTTTTTGCGGAAGGTGATGATGGATCAATATTTTAAAAGTATAATCAATGTAAACAGATATACTCATTAAATTAATAGCGCTTAATATTGGAATTATTGATGCCCAAGACCAATCCACAACATAGCAGTTTATTGATGTAGCTTTAGGTAGTTTTCGCATTTGAGATTGCATGTCAATTAGGAATTTTGTTATAGATTTCGAGTCATGTTGACTTGATACCATCTCCGCAATTGGTATAATTATGTTATTGGTTTTAATAACACACGCATAGTACAATATACAATTAAGGTTATCAGGACAACAAGTTGGATTTCTCACTACGCTACCTGTAGCATCCATATGTATTACGGTTGGTCGATAGTTTTGTAACAGCTCGATTTGGCTAAACTGAATTAAAATTATTTTGAGGGGATAAGCGAACGAATAAATATATTTATCTTTTTTTATTTTGCTCATTAACACATTTTTGAAAAATATCCGTGACGTCGCAGGTTGTTACCGTATCATTTTTTTTTTTTAAATATTCGGACTTAATTTTACGGATTACATTCGTCGAAGTAAGTAGTTGGGTGTTTGCTTTCTGAGCTAATTGAAAGTCCGATTTTTTAAACATTTCCAATTCATAATTGAGCGGTGTTTTATTACTGAATTCGTTTCTTATTTTTTCTCGACGATCCCCTCTAATTTGGTTGAATATTTTAGGGCCTAAATGAACCACAACATCGTCAACTCGGACAAAAACAAATAGCATTTGAATTTTATTTATTTGAATTTGTATTTTTGATCGTGATTACCATATTTACATCTACCGAAAGAGCGTGAACATTAGTCGCCGATTTTTATTGATCTGTTAGCCTCGAAAATTAGCCGAAAGTTAGCTTCTTCCGGCTATAAAACACTGTCCACATCAATGTCGCATTTCGGAGGCTCATCGCGAATTGTTACCCACCGCCGTAACGTTCATTAAAATTCAAATTAAGAAATGCATCGGTGAACATTTCTATAATTTCTAGAGTACTAGAAAACTAAAAACTATAGTAACAATACGCACATATTTACAAGCAATTCTTGAAGACAACTCAAAAGCTACAAAATTCAGAACATACACGCAGACAAAGAGTATCTCGCAGTCGGTTCTTTGAAGGAATGAATGTCTAGAATTCTACAAGCGACCAAGAATCCGCTTCTACAAATTGCGCCCTCATTAGATACTTGGCAAAGTGAACACAAACAATTTGAAACATTGCTTTTGAACGCACCAAGGCTGATTGCAACTAGGGTGTTCGCTGAGAAACAACAAATAATAGATGCGCGCTGCCAGTAACTGGGTTCTGAAAAGCTGGAATATACTGCATTACTCGATTCCCAGCCACAACTCTCCGATATTTAGTTACAGTGTCATTAAAAACATTGTTCGAAAAGGAGTCAAATTCCTATGCCTAGTATAAAACGATTTATACCCCCGCCTTACCTCTTTTAGCGATTCGTAATACTTTTTAGAAAAATTCTTTCTTTGCAAACTATAGTGTTAAGCAAACGCAATAATAAACGATAAGTGTCTTCCGCAAGAAAAGTGAACTCTCGTTTAAACACGCCCTATTGGTTGGCATTATAGAAACAAGGGGCTTCACAAATTTATTTAATAATGGAGATCCAAAACTTCATTCAAAGGATTGAATGAGTTTTGGATCTCCATTTTTAAATAAAAATGAATATCCAATATCGTTGCAGTATCGGTGGAATCTAAGAACTTTTTTCTAATTGCGATGATTCATTTTATTTTCTTGGAAACACATTTTGGTAGAGAAGGTTATCTGTAAAATAAATAAACGCCTAGAGCTTTCGCCCATTTTTCATTTATGCATTTGAAATTTATTCTGGGATAATTGCAAGTAATATAATTTATTAAATTTAAGAAAATGAAATCGATGTTTGAAATATTTAATAAAATTTAAAATTTTATGTATTTGTATCTAACCTTACACAGACTAAAGTGGGTTTGCGATGTGAAAGTTGATTTTTATCGATTTAAATTACTCGGAAGCAGAATTATTTTGTGTCTTTAAACATCATTTATAATATCCAGCTTTAGGTTGATACAAATATACAAATTCTCGGAAGAGGGCACTAAATTTTCATTCAAAAATCGTTAATTACTCATGTTCTGTATTAGGTTAGGTTGTTGTTTTTAATTTCTGAACATGTACAAATTCCTGATTAGTTGTATAAAAACTGGGAAGAGAGAAACATTAACCAATTATTGATTAAAACATATAACCATTTATTTATTCTATTCTACAATATTTCAGCAAAACCATTGATGTATCCTAAAATCACAACAAACTTGCTTTTTGTTTGATAAAGTCAATCGATATCCGCTATACATCTATTCGTTTGTTGGCAGCAATTAACAATGGTACATGATTATACCCAAAAGGAAACTAATGCTCCGAGCGAATACAAGCTCGTTTCATCGAGTATTAGCTGTGGTTATACATTATCTAGATTAATAGAGCCTCCCTATTCGAGCTTTTTTCCACTAAACTTAAAATATTGGATATACAAATTTATATTTCCCATTGAAAATAAGTCGATGAAGTTAGCCCTTAGTGGATAAGTGTAGCCATCCCGAAAAAAACTAAATACATTAAAAAATGTAGCACCATCCCAAAAAACAATTTATACGTGAGAAAAACATCTTAGATAGTATCGTGGCCTGTCTGGCCATATATGCCGCTTGGTGGCGCTATCTTCAAGTATTGCGTTAAAGAATTTAATGTGGACCCATAGTAACTCACAAATCGCTGTCATTTTTTTACAATAATAGCTATTGTTTTTTATATTCTTTGTTTTTCTCACGTATAAATTGTTTTTCGGGATGGTGCTAGATTTTTTAATGTATTTACACTTTTTCGGGATGGCTACACTTATCCAAGTAATCTACCAAAAAATCCCGCGCTCGGGCTAACTTCATCGACTTTTGAAAATAATGTTTCAGTTGATGAATAATAAATGTGTTTTTTTTTAAATAAAAAGTTTATTTAATTATAGTTGAAGAATATTTTTTGCTATTTTCTGATTTTCAGGACCTCTAAATTTATGAAAAAAGCTTAAGTACACAAAACCACAGCACACGTAATCACAGATACTCAGAAAATTTTTTGAAACATTTTTTTGGACTAGCAAATACGACGTAAAAGAAAGTAAAATGTGTTTGTATCTCCTACGTCGCTTGTAATGTTCTTTGCAAAAGTCGTACCTTTTAAATTTTACCCAAATTTGCTTTTCAAATTAAGCTCCAATGAGCATAGAATACCTCTTCATCAGGCAGTACATGATATAGAACTGGCTTTCTGAAAGTTTGGAGAACGCTTGAATATTTTATCAAGTTTAGCAAATATCATGTTTCATCTATGACACCAGCCTAAGCGAATAGCGATTGACGTACAAGTAAAAATTTGTAAATCACTGTCAGTGACTAAACAAAAAATGTTTTCGCCCAAAGACCAATTTCACACTCAATCATAGAAAAATTATTCTCCACAATTTCGTGTCGCGCAAATTAATAAACCCCTTTTAATTCAATTATATTTAAAATAATAAATTAGAGATGTCAAAATGAAATGAAATTAATTAATTTATATTTAATTGTATTCAAGTCTTTATCGAAAAATATTTTATTTCAATAAAAAATAAATAAAACCAGAACAGAAAATTAATTTATTTGCTCTTAATAGAAAATACTTAGGAGATGAGAAAACCTCAATTATTTGGTCGATTTATGTATAGAAAATATAAATACAGATTTAAACCCTACACTTGTTTATTGATCATAAATTTTCATCTTCTTCTCAAGTACCAACAACACGAATAAATACCAAACCGAATGTTGACACCTTAAGGTAGACCACACTTTACATTTTCCCGTCTTCCCCGTGTTTTTAACGAAAATATGATTAAGTATTTATAATTTTATAAATTCCAAGAATAAATAATGCTAAGTACTTTATTGTGGAAATGATAACAATAATATAATTATGTAATATTTTTTTTGGAATACGATATACAAAAAATACAAAACCTCTTGAACATTTTATTGGTGAATGTTTTAATTAATGGATTGATTAAGTTTCGAGATGTCGTCGGCACAACACAATTTAATTGAGCACATACCGTGTGATCATTTAAAACGTTTCCACCGGAGTTATCTCGAATATTTGGTATTTAACGTATATTTTAGCAAATTGAGGAAAATAAAACTAGCCCCTAAAAGATACTATATTAAACAAACAAAATACAGAGGTATACCGTTCAATAATTTTTTTGATGAACAACAAATTAAAAATAAAAATAAAATATTATAAAATCCAAGAATAAGCAATTCAGATAGCATATTCCTATGTTCATTGCCATCTGAAAAATATAGTGGTTGAATTTGTGATAATCCAGAATTAGCCCAATTCCGTTGACATAAAGTTTCTGACATAAAGTGTTCTAGAAACCACCGATGCGAAACTGGCCCGAAAAGTAGCCCGAAAAAAATGTGTCTTTGCTTAATCAGTACTATTCCGAAAAAATTAGAAAAACTGCATTACCTTTAATTTTTATCCCAAAATTTTTTACATCAGCATACTACAACAAAATTTGATTTTACAAGCCAACACTAAAAAATAAAATAAAATTTAATGAATAAATATGAAATGCAAATACAGTCGAGAATTAGTGTAGGCCATTTGAAAGCCAAATAATGTAGCCCCAAATCTGTACGAGATGGAAAGAAGGTTCGTGAGAGTCTCAGTATGTAACGATTTTCAACAAAAAAATTACTAGGAAATTTTCTTCTGTCGTGTTTGCCACAGGGATTGCCCGGTACCATCGAGAATTAGCGTAGGCTATCTGGAATTCAAATAATGCAGCCCTTAACTTAAGAAGGTTCGTGCCAGTCTCAGTATGTAACGAATTCCCACAAAAAAATGAGTAAGGAATTTTCTTCTGTGGCGGTTGTCACAGGGATTACCTGAGTCTTCGGCTACCGTCGAGAATTAGCGTAGGCCATCTGGAACTTAAATAATGTAGCCCCAAATCTGTACGAGGTGGAAAGAAGGTTCGTGTCAGTCTCAGTATTTAACGATTTTGAACAAAAATATTACTAAGAAATTTTCTTAGTAATATTTTTGTTGAAAAGAAATATTCAAAATATTACTAAGAAATGCCATCTTTCCAACACTATGGAATCTTACGTAATATCATTATACTCGTGTAGTGTATAAATTCTATTTTTTTGAAATTTGCTTTTCAGATACTTATTGTATAATTTATTCATTAAATTTTATTCTTTTTTCTACAGTTGACTTATAAAAAAAATTTTGTGTAGTACGCTGATATAAAAAAAAATCGGGATAGGAATTAATGGTAATGCAGGTTTTCAAAGTTCTAAAATTGTTACAGATTAAGTAAAGACACAATTTTTTCAGGCTACTTTTAGGCCAGTTTAAAAAAAATCGATATAAGAATTAATGGGGATCCGTTCATGCAGTTATGAACGGATCCCCATTAATTTTTTTAAAATTGCGTTTCTCAAAACGGCATATTTAAAAACTGCATAAGGTACAAAATTGTATTTTTCAAAACTGCATATTTAAAAACGGCATAGGTACAAAACTGCATTTTTCAAAACAACATTTTTAGAACTGCACAAGACAGAATGAAATATTTTAATCGATTATGAGTCTAGAATTATCTTTTCATTAATTTCTGGAATATGACCAACAGGTATGGTTGTTTATTACACGATGAAATTTGAGAAATGAATGAAATTTTTGAACATTTGTGAACAATTCTTGGATTAAATTCTAGGATAAAGTCAAATGAAAAGGAACTTGACCATTTTTTAGTCGAGTAAGATTTAATTTCACATGTTAAGGTTTAGTATAGGTATATGTTATAAGAAAGGACCTTCATGGAAATTAGAAATTATTTGAAGATTTATGCCCGGTTTACATAAGACCAACATTTTTCTTCTGCAAAATGAACAAGATATAACATTGACTTTTTGCACATGAGGGACAAGAAAAGCAATATATCCCAACAAAATTTTGCAGAAGAATTTTTGAGCAAAAATGACCATAAAAATGAAATGTTGCCATAAAATATATTCGATCCGAGTATTTTTATGGCAACATTTTTAAAATTAACAAGAAAAAAAATTATTTCGTATTTATAAATGTTGAGGGTTCATTATAAAAACAGACGCAATAGATAAAAATGTAAATTTCATTTTTTAATTCATTAAAAATAAATTAATAATGATCCTATAAAAAAAATTACGCCGTTACTATATATGTTTATTTCTTTCTGGCATATTGAATATTTTTATATAGCGGATTCTTTCTTATTTACCTGCAAAAATTTGCAGAAGAAAACAATTTTCTCATGTAAACCGGGCATTAGAATGCATATAATATTCTCCTTCACTTAAATTTTTCTACCTATGTCGTTTCGAAAAATGAAATTTTGAAAAATGCCGTTTTGAAAAATATCTTTTTAAAAAATGTCGTTTTAAGAAATGCCGTTTTGAAAAATACCGTTTTGTACCTATGTCGTTTTGAAACATGCAGTTATGAAAAATGCCGTTTTAAAAAATGCCATTTTGTACCTATGTCCTTTCGTACCTTATGCCATTTTGAAATATGCAGTTTTGAAAAATGCTGTTTTGTACCTTATGCCGTTTTGAAATATGAAGTTTTGAGACATGTCATTTTTAAAAATGTCATTTTAAAATATGCAATTTCGACCTGGACCCGAATTAATGGTAGTGCATTTTTTCTAAGTTTTATGGGCCAGCCCGAAAATATTACAGATTTAGCAAAAACACATTTTTTCGGGCTTCTTTTCGGGCCAGTTTCACATGCATCTAGAAACCAGTGAAGTTGGTACTTCGTATCGTGGTCTCGTGATAGAAATTCTTTATATTTTAAGTTCGAAACAGCAATTCATCATATTTTGAGTTGAAAATATTAAGGGTAACCTACGATGAACTCCCCAATGTTAGCCTTATGTTAGGATTCACATAATCTTCCAGTTGCGATATGGCTATACATTTAGCCATATACATTTACGAGTATATAAAAATCACCTATAACTCCCAAAAACAAAGATAGAAAATCTTCTGGATATTAGCTGGATATGCTAATTAAGTGGCCGGCACCAGCCGAATGTTCAAAATTGAGTAAATTGCCAACTTTCAAAATCTCAGTAGAAATTAAACAAAGAATGGTATCTCTTAAAATTGTCTAGGCCGGAAATGGTTGTTTATGTTATGTGTTGGCTGCAAATAGTTCTTTAAATTTTTAGTTGGTAGTGATAAGGCAAACTGTGTTGAGCTCATCAGTACCAGCCGTATGTTTATTACTTAATTTATATGAAATGCGACTAAATCTTCTTAGAGTTTAATGTGCCGGAAAATGTTATTGAAGTTTTGTTAGGGTGAATACAGACCAATTGGCCAGCACTAGTTTTATGTTCCAATTTGAGTAAATGGCCAACTTCCAAAATCTCAGTTAAAGTTAAATAAAAATGTATCTCTTAACAGTTCTTGGGCCGAAAATGGTTCTTTAAGTTTTGAGTTGGTAATGGTAAGGGAACCTATGCTGAGCTCCTCATCACCAGCCATATGTTATGATTGGCACAATCTTCCAGCTTCGATACGACCCCAAATAAATTTACATGAAAATCGAGTACAAATTCCAAGAATTTACTGTGCCGGACATACCGATTGATATTTTGAGATGCTACGTGTGATGTGGGTAAGCATGTCAATTCTTGTGTACAGTCCCAACTGAAAACAATTCGTACCGTATCGCGGAGTGTCAATGGGAAAAGCGTGGATACCAACACGCCCATGGAAATGGTAGCGATAGATTATATGGAATGATATCTTCGTTTCAAAGCGTAAAACAATCGCGTATTGGTTGTAATTGACGTGTTCAGGAAATTTGTACTTCTAAAACATGTCAAGAAGGCAGGCACAGTAATTATGAGGAATTTAATTGAGAATGATGTATTTTTGGTTTTTGACACAAAACACAAACAAAGATTAAATTAATTTTATCATACTCAAGCAACTCTTGCTGAAAGGGGTAAACAGAGTCTGTCCACGAGATATCGGTAACATTATATATGGGGTGTCCCATATTATAGGTCCCACGAGACCGTCGAGAATTAGTGTGGGCTATTTGAAATCCAAATAATGTAGCACAAAATCTGTACGAGGTGAAAAGAAGGTTCGTGCCAGTCTCAGTCTGTAACGATTTTCAACAAAAATGTTCCTACGAAATTAAAAAATTTTCTTCTGTTGCGGTTGCCACAGGGATTGCCTGAGACTTCGGCTAACGTCGGGAATCAGTGTAGACCATCTGGAATCCAAATATTGCAGCCCCAAATATGTACGAGGTGGAAAGATGGTTCGTGCCAGTCTCAGTATGTAACGATTTCCAACAAAAAAAGTACTAAGAAATTTTCTTCGACGACACGCATAACACGCATGACAACTCAAATTTCAAAAACCACGTGAGGTTGCTGAAAGAGATACATGAAAAGTTTGGGCTGTACAGGATCAATTTGTTGTATAAAAACAGTTTGTTCTTGTCAAAAATCGTCATTTAATGTTAAACTTTGGAAAAATGATCTGGGTCTATATTGTTTCAAATTTAATTTAAAAACTTATAAGAAACCAAGAACTGAATCATCTTGGAATTTGTACATTACGACCAACATTGCTTATTAAAGAGAATCTTTTAACGAAAAGTGTAGCTATGAAAAGTGTAAAAAGTGTCTAAAAAGTGTTGCAATAGAAAGTGTAAACAGCAAACCTTTACTAAAAAAGATCATCAACAATTTATATCGGGATCAAATTTATCATAATAATTGATTTATTATGATAAAATTTGAACCCGTGAGAAAA
This sequence comes from Nephrotoma flavescens, assembly GCA_932526605.1. NCBI lineage: Eukaryota > Metazoa > Arthropoda > Insecta > Diptera > Tipulidae > Nephrotoma > Nephrotoma flavescens. The sequence continues at coordinate 210,344,333 of OW052220.1, read as the reverse complement.
AAGGATATTTCTTGCATATTTTTTAGAAGCATACAATTTTAGAAATCCATTCCAACTAAAATTGAAATTTCTAATTTTTTTACGAAAATTAAGCAGTGTGAATTGTTTTTTTGTCCGAAAACATATTTGAATTTAATGTGTTAGTACAAATAATAATCGTTTTAAATACCTACATGCTTACTTTAGTAACTGGGAACGAATCATCTGAAGCTTCCAAAATGAATTGTTGAACTTTTTCCATAGTTAATATTTTAGATTTCTTCGCTTTATATCGCGGGAGTAAATCACATGTAGCTGAATTAGCTGCTTCCACTATATCCGGTGGGGTATAAGATAAGGATAATTCGCTTTCACTGTCCATATCCCTCTAATTTTGTTCACACGTTTTTTATAAATCAAATAGGTACACAAAACTTGACAACTTTTGAAAAAAAAAAAAACAAAATGTATTTATGTCTTATAATGTCGTGGCTAACTAAGCAATAATTTTATGCTATTTTCGATTTTTTACTTTGTTTTGATTTCTTAATATGATAATTAATGAAAAATACTAAAAATTATTTTGGGTTTATATTCGTTTTAAAGTCCGATCGGAGAAAAATAGTATGTACAATTCGGAGGAAAAGTACATTCCCGGACTCGTGGTTGCAACCCGTGGTTGCCAATTTCCACTATCGTCCGGGAATGCAGTACTTTTCGTCCTAATTATACAATATACTATTCCTACGATCGGAGAAAAAAATATTTTCATATCATTTTTGTCAAAATTATAATTTTCTAGCCTACTGAGGGAAAAAGTTTGGTGTTAATATTTTCGAAACAAAGTTAAATGGGAAAATATTTTTCCCTATAACAATTTTGTGGAACAAAAGTTTCCCAATTAACTTTGTTTTTGCACTAAACTTATTCCTTCAGTAGGCCAGAAAAATACAATTTAGACAAAAATGCTATGAAAATATTTTTCGCAATTCCCAATTCCCAGGGAAAGCCAGAATAGTGCCACTGGAAGCATTATACACATAAGATCAGCAATAAGAAAATTTTTAAACAAAATATAAATTTTTGAGCTCCTTAGGTAAACGAATCAAAACTCAGAAGGGAAAAAGAAAGTGGGACGACCATCTGTAACACGAAAACGAGCGATACTATCGCAGAAGCGCGAAACAACTTGGAAAGTCATGGGTGGAAATCAAAAGAATAGCACCCAACAGAGTTAGATGGTCCAACCCAGTAGACTTCCAATGCTCCTAAATTCGAGAAAAATATTGCTTGAAATATACAGTAAACCAACGGTCAAATGTTGCTATTTATTAGGATTATGAACCTTGGAACGTGTATATGATCATTATTTGCCTGAATATTTTTTTATGCTTTACCATTTTATTATGGTAATGATGTTAAACAGTTTAGTAGGTACATATTAACATTCTGGTAGACCTTTTTTTGGTCTAAAAATTTAACTTTATATAAAGTTCTTCTTTTTAACGCAGGGTTCTGTAAATGTTTTGAAATTATGCTGAAACAGCCAAATATACAAAAAAACCTCATTTTTCCGACTTACTCCATTTTCTGAACCATCTTGAAATGGTTTCATTAATTAAGAAATCGTAGTCGTTTGATGACTGCTATAACAAAAATAATAATTTTTGACATTGTCTATATTCTCCACATTGTCAACGCCATTTTTTAATTTTCTACATACATTGTCTACACTTGTAGAATATTAATTCCACCACGTACCCAGTATGCAATTTTTCCACTGTGTGGAAAAAACTGCTCAAATTCGCAGTAAATTCCGTACTACAAAATATCAAAAACACAAAAATATTGATTTTGGGCAAAAATAATTGTTTTTCTCTTTCTATTTCGCGGTAATATTATTTTCGATTTATAAGTTTCGATTGTATCTTTTATTTTCAGTTTTTTCTGACAAGTCGACGTGCACGGTTGCACTACGTAATTAGTATTACTTTAAAGTGTTGTGTTTCATTATAATGTTTTTCGATTGGTTATAGTAAATAATTTTAAATTTAAATATATTGTTAAGAATTGGGCTCGTCTCTCTATTTAAATGCAATATATATATATATATATATATATATATATATATATATATATATATATATATATATATATATATATATATATATATATATATATATATATATATATATATATATATATATATATATATATATATATATATATATATATATGTTTTGTTGTTTATAATGAATTATTCTCGAAAAGACCTGCCTGGTTTTTATGCAGGCATAAATATTGCATACGATAATTATGCCTGCTTTTCTCGGTATAGGCAAAAAATATAATTACCACCCTGTGTATAAATTCTCGTACTCAGGTTTTTTCTGTTTTATAAAATAGGTACCGTTATTAATTGTAAATTCAATTTGATTTTGTATTTTTCGTCAGTCGCAATTTTTTTCTCTTTCATATCGGATCATTTTTATATGCAGTTGGTGAATAAATTATATATTAATACAAATAATAATCCAAGTGTGTATTTTTACTCTGATAATTAAACACGGCGGTTTTAAGGTTTTTTACGTGAATAAAAACAATTGGTAGCAGAGCGTAGTTTACTACAGGTTTTAATCGTGGAAATTTATCAAGATTATTTTTCGATTAAGAGGAAAAATTGTGTTTGTGCGTGTTCATCAGTAGCATAAGCAGTTTGGTCTAGTAAAAATAGTACCATTGCGCGGATCCAAGTTCGATCGACCGTTGTGTTTTAATTTTTCTTCGACGTGTAGTGAATATACCAAAAAGGAGTAAGGCGGATTCCAGTGTTTTTTTTGCTGGTAAGAACTACACTCCAAATAATTGTTTTTTGGTATACTCTAACTTGGCAACCACGTTCTTTCAATCAAAAATCGTACGGTCGGATAACGGAATCATCTTTGTTCGAGTTTATATTATTACCAAAACTGTTCGTGCTGTACAACATTTCATTGGCGGCCTTGAATATTGGTGTATTAATCAACCGAGCAAATCAGTTGCTACTAGATTGTGGCATAGCGTGAATATACCAAAAAGGAGTAAGGCGGATTCCAGTGTTTTTTTGCTGGTAAGAACTACACTCCAAATAATTTGTTTTTTGTATACTCTAACTTGGCAACCACGTTCTTTCAATCAAAAAATCGTACGGTCGGATAACGGAATCATCTTTGTTCGAGTTTATATTATTACCAAAACTGTTCGTGCTGTACAACATTTCATTGGTGGCCTTGAATATTAGTGTATTAATCAACCGAGCAAATCGGTTGCTACTAGATTGTGGCATAGCGGTAAATATATTTCTTTCTGTACGAGCGGTGCTATTCTATTTTTATTTGTTTTTACTAATTCAATTTTCGTATTTTTCCGTGCTCAACTGGAACAATGGCCGACAAGGAGAAAAAGAAAAAGCAAAGGGCAGCTGAACGGAAGCGACTAGGCAGATCGCAAACAATGTCAGTAGATGCCGTTGATAAGTTGGCAACTTGGGTAACTGCACATGGCCAACAGGCTAATATGGCTAAACTTAAGGTCCAGATCGAGCAGTTGGAGTCGCACTACAGACGATTTGTAGAGATTTAAGACCAAATATTGGACAATGTCGAGTCTGAAGATGAGGATGACGTTGTTTCGAGGTTTACAGATTTTGAATCAAGGTATATTGATGCTAAAGTCGAGATCACAGCTTTAATTGATGAAAAGCTTGATAAATCAAAACCCAAAGAGGCCTTGGAAAGCACCATGCAAAATCAATCGTTAGTGGTCGCAACGAAAGCCGTAAGGCTACCGAAGCTGGAACCACCGAGATTTTCTGGCGCCTATAGTGATTGGATCGATTTTAAGAACGAATTTAACTCAATGATTATCGAGGAGATAGAGCTAACAGACGTTGACAGATTTCGATTTTTAAGATCATGTTTATCTGGTTCCGCCAAGCGCACTCTTTCGAAAATGGAATCGACTCAAGCGAATTTTAAGGCAGCTTGGAAAGCATTAACAACTCGTTATGAGAATAAGTCACTCATTTTGCAGTCGCATATAAACGACATCATCCAACTAGAGACCATTCACAAGGTAGCTGCTGAAGGATTACGTGATATGGTGGACCAAGTCAGCTCCCACTATCGTGCATTGAAATCCTTAGGATCTAATGTGGAGTTAGTTGAAAATTTTATGATTTGTTTAATTTTGGCGAAGTTGGACGCAAATACAATCGAAAAATGGGAAGAGACGACGACACGGGAGATTCCGACATGGGACGAGTTTTATTCTTTTCTAGAAAAGCGTTCTATGACATTAGAAAAATTAGAATATAACAAACAGCAGTCGAATAAGTCAAAACCAATTCCAACAAGAAATTCTCTGCGCTCGAATAAGACGCATGTTGCATTGACGACTTCAAATTCAGGTTGCTGTGCTAAGTGTTTGGCCATTGATCATACGATTTCGAGCTGTCCAAAGTTCATTGAGCTGTCACCACTGGAACGCTATGAGGAGATCAAACGCCTGCATATCTGCGTGTTATGTCTGGAAGCAGCACATTCAGCACGGTTTTGCAAAGCAAAGAAATGCGGTAAATGCCACAAGAAGCACCATGTTATGATGCACTTTGAGTCATCGTCCAGTGATCCATCAAATACACCATCTTCTACTGCTAAATCTTTGCATGTTGGTATGGTTGCTGAGGGATTTAGCGATAAGCCAGCAGTATTGGCCACTGCAATAGTAAATGTTGCAGATTTAAACGGACTGCTTGTTCCATGTCGGGCTGTTTTGGACCGTGGAGCCACAGCTAATTTTGTGACGGAGCGGTTTGTTCAAACATTAAATCTTCCTAAGCGAAAGACAAACATGAATGTTGGCGGAATCGGCGCCACTTCAACAACTTCGAAAGCAACATGTTCTATTACAATATCGTCTCGTCTCGACAAATTTAAATACTTCGAAATTTGTGCAGCTGTCTTACCAAAAATCTCTGAAACACATCCAGCGATCCCAATCTCAACAAAGGACTTGGAGATTCCAAGTAATATGCAACTGGCGGATCCATATTTTTTCAGACCTCAGAAAATCGATTTGCTGATCGGAGCTGGACTCTTCTGGCACCTTATTCTTCCCGGCCAAATTAAGCTCGGCGAAAATTTGCCAATATTACAGGAGACCAGCCTAGGATGGATTATTGGTGGTCCATTAAGTACCAAGAATGATCAAACATCAACATTATTATTTTGTGATCGAACATTATCAGAAATCGAGTCACCCAAACCATCATTGAACGAGATGGTCCAGCGTTTCTGGGAGGTTGATAGTCTCCCTTTTGCTAAAGTCGAGATGAGCTCCACAGATCAAGAGTGTGAGGACCATTATGCACTCCACACTCATCGCAATGCAGATGGATCGTACATAGTTCGTTTACCATTCTCGAAAGACCCTTCGGTTCTAGGGAAATCGATGGGAATCGCTATGAAACGTTTTCTGAGTTTGGAGAAAAGATTAGAGAAACAGCCTGAGGCGAAGGAAATGTACACCGCTTTCATCAGAGAGTACGAACAGTTGCAACACTTAGAAACTGTTCATGATTTTGATTCAACGGTCCCGCATTGTTTTTTACCACACCATTGCGTGATGAAATTGTCTAGCTCCAGTACGAAGTTACGTGTGGTTTTTGACGGGTCGTGCAAGACCTCCTCGGGCATTTCCCTTAATAATATTTTGCACACAGGCCCTAAAATTCAAGATGACTTATTCATCATATTGTTGCGGTTCAGGTTGTACCAGTACGTGTTAACGGCCGACATCGAAAAAATGTACCGCCAAGTTCGAGTAGGATCTCCTGACAATAACTTTCAGATGATTTTGTGGCGTGAGAAGAAAACCGATCCGATAAAAATCCTCCGACTCTGCACAGTGACTTATGGGACAGCGGCCGGCTCTTACCTTGCAATTAAGACATTACACCGTCTAGCAGATGACGAGCAAGCAGCATTTCCCATTGGTGCTCAAGTACTTCGAAAGAATTTTTACGTGGACGACATGATGATTGGAGCGAATTCGATCCATGAGCTGACCGAAATTATGAGCGAATCGATCGCAATTCTGAAAAGAGGAGCTTTAACACTGAGCAAATTTTGTTCTAACAGCGAAACAGTAGTGTCACCAATTGAGCCCCACTATCGCGAGAAATTTTTGAAAATCGACGATCAAGAGGTCATCAAAACTTTGGGATTAATTTGGCAACCTGAGCAAGACGTTTTTCGATATACATACCAGTTGGCACAATCAACGGCACCTGTTACCAAGAGACTCGTTTTGTCCGAGATGGCAAGCCTTTTCGATCCATTAGGCCTTGTATGTCCGGTAATCACTCTGGCCAAAATACTTTATCAAGAGCTGTGGAAAATGAAGAACGATTGGGACAAGCCATTAGGCAATGAATTGGCCTCGAAATGGATTAATTTCCGAGCTCAAATGACAGCTCTTAAAGAAATTTCCATTCCTCGATTAGTCCTGCTGAAGGGCAACTCCAAGTTCATGGAAGTTCACTCATTTTCAGATGCAAGTGAAAAAGCATACGGTACTTGTGTGTATTTACGATGCGTTAATGATGACGGGTCAATTTCTTGCAGTTTGGTGTGCGCAAAATCAAGGGTGGCCCCAACAAAAACGGTCAGTATTGCTCGACTAGAACTTTTAGCGGCTAAGCTTATGACCGATCTGGTCAGTCGGCTCAAGAAAGATGTTTTCGATCAATTAAAAGTCAGCCGTTATTTTTATTGGACTGACTCTATTATCACGCTATGTTGGATCAGCGCAGAGCCGCACAACTGGAACACTTTTGTTGCCCATCGTGTGACTAAGATTCAGCAGGACACACGATTGAACGAATGGAGATATGTTCCAGGGAATTCGAATCCTGCCGACTTGATTAGTCGAGGTATGCTGCCTGTGAAAATATCCGAGTCGGAATTTTGGTTTAGAGGCCCAACGTTTTTAAAATACGATGAATTGACCTGGCCGCCCATTCGGTCACTACCCTCACCGAGCGATGAGTTAGCGGAGAAACGTGCTATGAAATTCGCCCTTTCCACAAAAATAATGGAGGACATTGCTAACAGTATGCACTATCGGTTGGATTTTCGAGGGGTTCGTCGATCATTTGCTTATGTCGTTCGATTCATTCGGAACTGCCGATTTCCCGCTGTCGATAAAGAGGGCCGAAAGAAAATGCTTATGGAAAAAGATGTGAAACTGTACTCGCGAGTGGTGTCTCCAACGATCGAAGAGGAGGAGAATGCGGAATTGCAGTTTATTCGAAATATTCAACAGTCCTTTTTTACTGAAGAATATAGTCTTCTAAAAGGAAATCGAGCAGTATCAGGCAATAGTCGCTTAAAGTTATTGGCGCCGTTTTTGGACGAAATTGGAATCATTAGAGTTGGCGGACGTTTAAAGAAGGCCAACATTCCATACAATTCCAAGCACCAAATCCTTATCCCCAAGGATCATGAATTTACTAAGTCTCTAATTCGTTATTTTCATTATTTTAGGACATTTCACGCGGGACCACATATTGTTCTCACGGCAGTTCGCGCAAAGTATTGGCCAATCAATGGTCTAGTCCAAACTCGTAGCATCATTCGGCACTGCATAAGATGTTTTCGGATGAGGCCAAAATTTCTTACGCAAATTATGGGTAATCTACCACACGCCCGACTCAACTACAAAAATGTTCGGCCATTTCAAGTGAGCGGTGTTGATTTCGCTGGACCTCTTGGAGTACGTCATCACATTCGATGTAAAGTGCCAAAAAAGGTTTATGTGGCACTATTCATTTGTTTTGCCACGAAGGCAGTTCATTTAGAGCTCGTGGTCGATTTATCAACCGAGGCGTTTATTCGCTGTTTGAAGAGGTTTATCGCTGATCGGGGAATGGTGAGAAAAATTTACTCAGATAATGCAACGAATTTTAAAGGGACGGCTAATCAACTGCTCGAAGTAAAAAAAATATTGGAAGACGATAAGGATGTTATCTGGCAAGCTTGTGCTCAGTCGTCGGTGGAATGGGAGTTTATTCCACCCAGATCGCCAAATTTTGGAGGTTTATGGGAGGCATCCATCAAAATCGCCAAACGACTTATAAAAAATGTCATCGGATGTGAAGAAGTGACAGTAGACGACCTTCACACGGTAGTAAGACAGGTAGCAGCCATCATAAACTCTCGTCCCATTACTCCACTCTCATCGAATCCAAACGACCTCGAGCCACTGACTCCCGGCCATTTTTTGTATGGTGGCCCTATTTCGGCCTTACCCGAGTTACCCGTGGCGGAGAGCATTAGCCGTGTCAAAATGTATCAGAAAATTTGTTGGATGATCCAACAATTTTGGAGACGATTCGCAAGTGAATATTTAGCCACCTTACAGCCACGAACAAAATGGCTAGCCAGGCATGATAACATTGCTATCGGTACTCTAGTGATGGTAAGGGATGACGCATTACCGCCGTTGAAATGGTCCCTGGGTAGAGTTATTGAATGTAAACCCGATCAGGATGGAAATGTTCGAGTGTTGGTAATTCGGTGTGGCGACAAAAATCTTGAACGATCAATCTCTGGAGTAGCGGTCTTGCCAGTGGAGCAGGACGAGCAAAGTAATAATTGATCTGCCACAGACAGCTCAAGGTGGGGATACTGTTAAGAATTGGGCTCGTCTCTCTATTTAAATGCAATATATATATATATATATATATATATGTTTTGTTGTTTATAATGAATTATTCTCGAAAAGACCTGCCTGGTTTTTATGCAGGCATAAATATTGCATACGATAATTATGCCTGCTTTTCCCGGTATAGGCAAAAAATATAATTACCACCCTGTGTATAAATTCTCGTACTCAGGTTTTTTCTGTTTTATAAAATAGGTACCGTTATTAATTGTAAATTCAATTTGATTTTGTATTTTTCGTCAGTCGCAATTTTTTTCTCTTTCATATCGGATCATTTTTATATGCAGTTGGTGAATAAATTATATATTAATACAAATAATAATCCAAGTGTGTATTTTTACTCTGATAATTAAACACGGCGGTTTTAAGGTTTTTTACGTGAATAAAAACGTATATAATAATAATTATTAACTTATTTAGTGATCGCGGTGTGCAAATTTGGATTAAAAAGGTAATAGAGATCTGTCTCACAATGGCGCCGTCGCGAAATACATTTACGTAGTAAATTTTCAATGATTTTTTTTTCAAGATCTCAATATGCTGGCGGATGCAATACAACGTGGCGGATGCAATACAAAACTCAATTTATGAAATTTAAATATGTGTACACAAATAAAAAATAATGTGAATAAAATATTAATATTTATTTTATTATGAATGGAAAATTTTGTTTTATTTCGGATAAGAATTATTATTTATTCCAATTGGAAAATATATACAAACACGTGCCTTTTGTTTCTGTGATTTTTTTCTCTTTTTAGTTGGGATTCACACCGACACCGGAATTTTTGTGACACTTTTCTTTGGCGGGGGGTACGAATTTCCGCGTGATACACATGGTTCTTTCCATAGAGGCATTGTGGTTTTAGAACGCGAATGTAAATGGAATTCCGTCGGCATTGCATATTGGGGTAGGAGACAGTATGGCAAAACGCAGGATAAAATTATATTTCTTGTGGGATTGCTGTGTATCCAAATTCCCTCTATGGTATTCTTCCGCGTTAATGTTCTTAGCTTGGGATGTAGATTCGATTGTATGATGTTATGCTGAAATACATATTCAACTTATTAAATTAGTTACTGGTGTTATTTTACCCATCTCCGCGCGCACAATCTTGGACTGTTGGCCAAAGTATAAACACCCAACCATTTTATGTTATGATAATACTAATTCTAAGAAAAGTAATCTGATACAGTATTTGCATAGCAATCAAAAGAAGAATATACCCACATACTAATTTATAAAACAAGAAATCAACAAACCAAATTATTTTTTTAATCATAATTTACCACGAGCTTTTTTCATTTCAATCAATTATATTTTATCGAATTTATATCGTTCCACACTTATGTATTTACTTATAAATTGATAATTAAACGATATTGATTAATAGCTGTAATTAAATAAATACAATAAATATTTAATGAAATGGTATTTAGATTTATCATCTCGACCACCAATATACATAATTAGCTTTTAATTAGAGCTTTTACGATTTATTTTTTGATTAATTACTCTATTGCCAGGATTTCGACTATAATAAAATTAGCTTTACGAGTATGAGATATTGTTAGTAAATCGATATGGTTGAAATATTTTTTGTTGTCGAAAAAAAATACCAAACCGTGCGGATAAATTTTAATTTTCTGATTAAAACATTTATAACGAAAATTTGTTTATTACATGTCAATAAATAAAAAAAATACTAATTTAGTATTATTTATTGTATGAATTCCCAATTCACTAATTAAATTTGTCTATTTCATATTTAAATTATTAGAAATGTTCGTGTTAATACCATTCCATTACATGTTACATATATGTAAATGTAGCATAGTTTTTGTGGGTGTCGAAATAAAACGAAATAAAATAATTTAATTATAATTTTAATTATAAAAAAATATTTGAATAGTAATATGATCGACATGATACATATAACAATAAAATATTTGAAACCTTAAATTTATGTGTAAATTTTAATCCCTTTTATAAGCTTTTATGTCGACAAAAAACTGTTGTAATCGGAATAGATTGAAAACAGGCACGCACATTTTGCAAATATTAAATAAAGTTTCAAAAAATTTTGCATATGCAAATTATGTTTCGGTATATCTATAATATTTGAGTTGGGTAAATTTCAATACCTAAAAAGCTTATGAATTTTGGCAACAGTAATGCCTAACCAACGTGTTGGTTTAGAAAATAGCGTAGACAATTCATTTTGGCGTAGACAAGGTCGACAATTAGTAGTGTGTAGAATATTCGTAGATAATGCAGATTATTGCTTTTTATGTTGTTTGCCTAATGTTTTTTCACGAAGCTATCATCTCACTTTCCAACATTCAATTCCAAATTCAATTTTTACAAAACAAATATATGAAATTAATTTATGTTTAAAATAATTTAAGATATTCTAATTCATTTTCTAATTTTTATTTGCAATGCCCTATATTTCTCATTATCTATTTTTATGACGGCATACACATTACTGGACAATTGGCTAGTTTTTGTTCTATTCAGATGTCACCACTTAGTGATTAATTTTGAAACCATAATAAATTCTAAGTTGCTGCCAAAAAGTTTATTTAAGTTGTTAAAGCCTCAACTGGCATCTGCAAAAAACAAAAGTACGGGCAGACCAAAACCCTAATGATTCACATGCTTCTGGCAATTCAAATCAGAACGGTATCGATATCGAGCATCTAAACGCAAATTGATTGAGATTTTCATAGACAACAATTTACTAAAACACTGAACTGTCTGTCACCAGTTCAAATGATCACCACTGAAATGGTTAAATTTTTATTCAGCAAGAGATCAATATCGAATGTTTAAAAGTACATTCAGAGAAAAACTTGGGTCAAAAGAAACAAAAATCTGAGTCTATTTTACAAAAATCTTGACGATTTTCGATAAACGAAACCTCTTCGTTAAAAAACGAACAAGATATTAGTTCAATAAAATTTTAATTTTTAATTTTCAACATAGCAACCACGAAAACTATGTTTTAGCAGGGCCGGCATGTTGTAAGTTGTAACTACCACTATTTTCGCTTCGACGAATAAACCGTGCTACTTTGATGAAAATTTAAAAATTTACATGAAAGAAAAAAATGTTTACTTCCAAAATACCGTTATCTTATCGAAAATGCATCGAAGCGAAAATAGTAGAAGTTACAACATGTCGGCCCAGTTGTAAACAAGAGTTCTAGAAAGAATGAAGGAATTCTAATGCACGTCTGATTTAAATATAATTTAAATATAATAAAAAACAAGAATTGAGTGTAATTTATTGGAAATATATATAAAAAAAATGAAAAGCGTCAGCGTGAAAGATTTGAAGGGTGAGTTGGGTGGACGTGGTATAGAAACAACCAGAAATAAAGGAAGAATCTGCAGACGAAAATCATCGAGATACTGTTAGCGAAATAAGTGATGAAACCCCTAGTTCAGAACACGTAAATTCTGGTAATAATATAGAATTTGCAGATGCAAATGGATATTCTCAAAAAAATAAATGTGCACTAACAATAGTTAGACGAGATTTAGGATTCGGGACATTATTTTGATTCTACCAATGAAACCGAATTGAGGTCCGATCAATGGGTAAGGAATGTGGAAGTTATGATGCGCTCGATGAAAGGTTGGTGCTGTTAGCAGCAAGAAACAAAATGCTGAAGTATGCGTAAGTGTTCACAAGCGGAAATTCAGGAGCGGATAAAAAAAAGAATTAGGAGGAAGCAAACATTGGTGGAATATTATTACGGCATGTGTCAAATACCCCAAGGACATGAACGAATATAAGCTAAGTTCAGCGTTAACGTTTATTGGAGTAATTACTCTGAGAGTGTAACGTTTTTTTTGAATTTTCATTTTGTAAAATAATGCTGATTGGTTTTGATTGAATATATCTTCACGGTTGGTTTCAGTAAATTTATATTATATATGTCAATTTGTGGCTGTTGTTTTTTTGTGTGAAGAGATGAAATAAGTAAACAACAACAGATTTTTTTTAGAATTTGTTCCAACAAATTTTTTTTTGGTGGTCATTTAGGATCACAAAACTATTGATTTTTTTGTATTTCTTTCTAAGCGGCGTTATGCCATCTACCGGCTGTTAGTTAAACTAATGTAATTTTGAGTGAATATTAGCAAACTGCAAGATTATATTTGGTGGTCTCATTCTACATAAATGTTAGAAGTTCAGTGCCTAGAATCGGACCTTATATAAACCGCATTCAGAAAAATTTTAAGTCTCTTGGATCTTGCTGCTGGATGAGGGAACAACGGAGCGTACCCGCACAATTAATGTAAACCACACCACATGGAATGGGACACCGGCTGTGAAGAAAAGCAAAGCACACAACACATACGAGTCAATATACTGATGGACATAACAATTTGATGTTTGGTGGTATGTAATGTAATACTATACACAACCAGGTTGGTGTGAACAAATTTATAAAGTTTATTGAAGTTTTTTTATGATTACGTACGTAAGTTGTGAACGATAAACATTTTTTTTTGAACATTCGATCTACAATTCGTAGGTCGAGAAATCTGTGTGAATGTCATGGCCATGATAAATATATATATATTGATTAGAAACGGTATTAGTGATTTTTGTTGAAAATTTGTGTGTTGGTGGTGAATAATGTGCTTTGGTTCAAAGTAGAATATTAAACGATAAAAAAAAAAACGAACCAAAAGCAGATACTAACTTGTGCCGGAGGACCGAACAATCTCAACAATTTGCTTCTAAAGTTATCAGTCCATGCAGTAGCGCCTGACCAATTTCGTGAAGAGAAGAGGGCAAGACAAATATATAGTGTCATTTTGTGAGGTGAGCCATCACATTCATTTTGTGTAAGTTTTTTTTCGTGAATAAATTTTTTTTCCAAAACAATAAAACAAGTTCCACCCACCCCAGAGCGGATTGCTACTCTAGCTTAGCCGGGAAGGTAGCGTGTCGATGTCATGGCGCCCAATTAAAAAAAAATAAAAATAAATTTTTACTATACAAAAATTGACATCATAAGAAAATTTGTTTTGGAATAATTAACATTGAGTGTCGAGTGTTCTTATAATAATTTATTTTTTTTTGCTTTCCAGTTAATTTTTTTGTTATCATTAATATGACGGTTCTAATGGTTTTTATTTATTTTATTCCTTTACCATAGTGACCCATATGAGGATTCCAACCAAAATCAAATCAGTGGTCGCGGAGTTTAGAATCGTATATATATTTAACCAGTTGCTAATTATTTGTTGATAAATTTTTTTTTAAGTTTTATTATCTTTTCTTTTGTTGGTTTAAAAATAAAGATTAGACTATCACTATGGTTTATAATGTTTATGAAGAAGTATGAGTTTTTTTATTTTTTTTTGAGTTAATTTTTTTGTTAAAGAAAGCTATCTTTCTTGTTGTTGTGAGACACGCTACAAGAGAGTTGAAGGAACATATAGAGTGGCATGGGAAGATGCACGGGAGTGAGGGAGACAGCGGAAGGAGATTGTATAATCAGAGTGGTCATATAGAAAGAAAAAATTGTAAAAATAATCAGAAGAAACACAAGAATAAACCGAATTGGATGAGAAGTAAGGAGTGTTATACCAATTGTGCTTAACCAAAAAGGAAACGGACATGTGAAAGATATAAAAAATAGAACATGTGAAGGAACAATGTAAAGTGAAACTAGAAGGGGTTATATTGTATACCTATGAATGGTGAAGTGGAGTATACGAAAATGAAAACGGAGAAGCAGATGATTGTTAATGGTGAAGGACAAGTGAAAGCAATGGCGGTCATTGGGAAAATGTTAGTTGAGGAATGAGTGAATGAATGAGAGTTGATTGATTCCGGAAGTAACGTAAGTGTTGTAAAAGAAAAGTTAGTTAAGAATTTTGATTCAAGAAAAACGAATAGTGAGAACGTGGTTGAGATTAACGGAAGTTAGTTAGTAATTTTAGGAAGTTATAATTATCGAGTAGTGCCTGATAAAACAATGGATATAGATTTAATTTTGGGAGGGGATTTTTTGAAATTAAACGCGATTAATATGGTAAAAATTGTGGACGGAAAGGTAAAAATAATTTTGACATGGATATAATGAGCGAGGTAATTAACACGGATACGGAACTGATAGTGATGAATGAAGAGGTATTAGATGTAGTTGACATATATGAGACAGTCAGTTATAGTAATGCTATTAACGGTGTTTATAACGATTATTATTTGAACAAGAGTACAGATGTTGAGGATGGGATTATCTATCAGGCCGACACAATGTCACGTGAGAATAAAACCTGCAAAACGTTTTAGTCATTATGAGAGTGGAGAGTTAAAGAAAATTACAGATGAGATATAAGAGTTAGGGGTTATTAGACCTAGTGAATCACCTTATGCCAGTCGTGTAGTTTTGGTTAAGAGAAAAAAATCCAATAACTATCGCATCTGCGTCAATTATAGACCGTTGAATAAGATAGTTGCCGGTGATAGAAGATACTGTCCAACGACTGAGTGGAAAGAAATATCTCTCATCTATGGATTTACGAAATGGATTTTATCATGTAAATTTGATATAAGAGTCGAAAAAATATACAGCGTTTGTAACGGATCAGGGTCAGTTTGAATTTAATAAGTTATCATTGGGGTATACCAACTATCCGGCTCATTTTGTAAAATATATGGTATTTGTTTTAAAATAGATGATGTTTTTGTTGCAACAAAAACTCTAGAAAAGTATTTAAGTTTGTTAAAGCAATTATTTAGCATTTTGTTAAAGCTATTATTTAGCATCTTGGAAAATGTAATTTTGTTAAAACAAAGATTGAGCTCCTGGGATGTAATGGGAGTTCGCTCGGGATTACGTTGAACGACAAACGCATAGACAGTATAAGCAAATAACGTTTTATTGGTTTGGTTAGTTATTTTTGGAAATGCATAAGAAACTTTAGTAGAATTGCTTTTCCTTTGTACGAATTGTTAAAACCAGATGTTGAGTTTTTATTTTTGGAAAAACATATTAAGGCGGTTAGTTGTTTGTTAATGGAAAGGCCTGTGATGAGTGTGTATATTCGATAAATCGCGAAACTCAATTACATACGGATGCCTCAAGTTCGAGATACGGCAAGGTACTTTCTCAAAAATAGGAAGATGGGGAATTTCATCCTACATAGTAAGAAAAGAACGGACGCAGTGTCAAAGTTATATAGCTTTGAGCTAGAGACATTGGCGTTAATAAAGTTTAATTTTGAAGTAGTACATAGAGCGGGCGATAAAATGAAGCATATAGGCACACTAAGTAGAGCACAAGTTTATTGTATAAAAACCGAAGAGAAGGATTTGTTTTTGGAAAAAATATACATTAGACAGCTTGTGGATGAAAATATTCAGAAAACGAATATTGAATCAAAAGTTAATTGGATATGAGTTGAGAGACGGTTTATTATACAGAAAATATGTATATGAAGTTGGCCCAAATTCTAACCCAAAAAAAAATCGATGGCAATACTAAAATATACAGACTTTGACTATAGGCAAGGTTTTGTCAACCCAAAAATTATTCTGTCAACGAAAGAAAATCTGCCATGTTTTAATGTCAGCCCAAAATAAATCTGTCGTGATACTATCATTAAAGAAAAATATTACTGTCAACCCAAAAAACTAAAATAAAATGAAATATGTAATTTAAATATAATTCAGTATCTGATTAATTTGTGTATGACCCCTGAATATGAATAGCTTTTAAATATAAGGAAACACATCAGAGCATTATACGACATAAACATTTGTTGCAGAACCGGAGGTTTAAAAGCTCCCCATAGTAATTATTCCGATGACAGTACCATTCAACGAAATATGTAATTGATTTTAATTCTGTATTGGATTAGCTTGAGTATGGCCCCTGAATATGAATAGTTGTTAAGTCAAAGGATACATCAGAGCAATTAATGATATAAACAGTGGTTGGGGAATCGGAGGTTTAAGAGCTCTCTCTCTCTCTCTTAACAATAACATAGCTCATACTCTTATCTTAAGTTATCTACAAAATTTAAATTCACAATTTTTTTTTTTGATTTGTCTTTATTAGACAAATTATGTGTCTAATGCCAGTACGTGGTGGTACCAACATACTTATGTCTAATAAAGAAACTAAAAAAAATGAATTTTAAATTTGTAGGTAACATAATATAGCAAAAGTGACACAAAATTAGCTTTTCTTAAAGGTAAGAATCTGAACTATGTTTCCATCAAAAAATGTTTAATGACGTTAAGTAATTGTTAATATGTAGTTAAATACCATTTAACTGTTACAGAAAAAAATTTCTTAAAAAAGGAAAGAAAACTTAAAGAAGGAATCCGACGGTATCATTCCTGTCAGAAACTTTAGGGACACCCTGTAGATATATACTACCATGTACTACCAGAAAGAAACGTGTACTTGCTGAATGTGCCGTTCTTCCATCATCTAACATAGTGGCAGTTGTCTTTTCGTGAAGCTAAAATTAACAAAATTAAAAAGGTTTTGCCCGTACCTCCGGGAGCATCCAGAAAATATAATCCAGCATTGTCTGCATTAACTGATTCCATAATAGTTTTGTAAAAGAATTTTTGCTGTTGATTCATGACTGGTATGTTTGACTGAACAATAGTATTTATTGCATTAGTGCTGTAGTTCTTTTCACTGACTCAACACTTTATTTACAATCACTAAACAAATGTGCTCTATGTAAATAAGTGTTTGGTGGGGCCATACTCAAATTAATTCAACACAGAATTAAAATCGGAATAATGACAAGGGGGGCCCCTTAAACCTCCGATTCCCTAACAAATGATAATGTCGTTTAATGCTCTGATGTATACTTTAACATAAGCTCTAATTTTAGTCAAAAGTCAATTCTCAAAATAAACTGCTACGGAACTAAATTGTATTATTTATTTCCATAAAATTTTTCATTTGATAGAAATATAACTATACTTTTACGACATATATTTTTTGGGCTGACATTAAAATGTGGCGGTTTTGCTGTGATAAAAGAATAAGTTGTGATTTAACATATCGGGAATACAAAATATCTGACAGATACTTGATACAGTGAATGTTCGGATATCTTACAGTACCTTAATAGTTTTGGGGTTAACATTTTTGGCCCAACTTCAAATACATCAGGAACCACAACAATTTTTTTAACGATTTAACGATAGTGTTGCCAACTTTTAAATCCGCCATTTTTTGGGCTAGAATTTTGGGCCAACTTCATATAGGTACAGAAAAGAGGGAAGTAGATTGCAACTACTGGTTCCAAAAGGTTAGGTCACTTATATATAAATATCATGATAATATGGGACATATGGGAAATGACAAAAACTGTAAATTACCCGTTTGAAACGTTGCATATAGATCCTGGACCTCTGGAAAATACGAATAAGAAAAAAAGGTATGTGTTACTGGCAGCGGACGCATTTACCAAATATATTAAACTATATCCAGCCAGAACAACGAACACAACGGAGGTATGTAAGCATTTGTTGACTTACTTTAGTTATTATAGTGTACCAAAGCATGTAGTATCTGATAGGGGAACTGCGTTTACTTCAAAAGAATTTGAGAAATATGCTAAAGAAAAGGGGATAGTTCATGTAAAGATTGCTATAAAGCAACCCCCAATTCAAATGGTCATGTTGAGCGTTACAACAGTGTGTTAGTACCGTTGTTAGCGAAACTGATAAATGAGAGTGAAGGACCGTAGAACAGTGTTATAGGTAAGTCGGAATACATACTGAATAATACGTTGTCTAAAGCGATCAATTAAGTACCTTCTAAGGTATTGTTCGGTATATTGCAAAGAATTCGTGCATGACGGGTACAGATGGTAGGTGTTTATATGAAAAGAATAGGAATGTTTCGGAAGTTAGGAATAGAGCGAAGAGCTCTATGGAAAGGCAACAGGTATATAATATAAATTATTACAAAAGATAAGAGATACAAAGGTTCATAAAACATTAAAATACGAGTTGGATAAGGATCGGTATTTGGCTGAAGGCAATGTAGCAGAAGCAATGATAAAACGATCATTATTACCTAGCCACAATAGTTTCTATTCTGATATTAAAAAAGTAGTATTTTCAACCCTAAAAAACAATAATTATCCACACAAATTAATCAAATCACTTTGGTACAAAAACGTACAATAGATGAACCGTCAAGAGGACAATTCAACCTTAACAGACAATTCATATACTTGGCCTTTCGGTAATATCATGCCAACATTCGTATTTTATAATTCGACTCAAGAAAAACAGACACAAATAAAAGACAATACGATTATGGGTTCATTGACCTATATTCCAAATATAACAGACACAGTAAAAAAAATTAATAACAGATAACAACTGCAGCCAAATTGGTCAAAAAAGTTACAATAAAGCCAGAAAAATCTATACAAATACATAGGACAAAATTAAAAAACATCATAACACAAATAATCCAAGCTACACACGGTTTCAGCTTCTGACTTTAAACTAAGTCGTAATAGATTTTTATTGTTAATTTAAACCCTGATTTTATATTAAAACACCAAATTTGTTTGTAGTGTTTTATTCATCTACGCTAAAACCTAGCGAAGTCTATTGCGAGCTGAAATTAACCTAAGCTCTCCACCTGCCATCACCATCGAGTTACACTATTAATATTCGAACAGTTTGCTAGTGAAGACTCGTAATAACATCGAACTGTTATAAGCTTGATGGTACATAATATTTTAAATTAAAATTAAAATGGCGTCAATAGCATTTTAGTGATTCGCGTCGTATGATAGCAATTTCGTTGTTTTATTATTTTATATTTTGGTGACATTTCGATGTGGTTTGGTGACATAAGACTCAAGTGACACTGTTGAATATCAATAAACCAACGATTTTCAAATGTTAAATTTATGTTACGTTTACTAGGTACATCTGACGCCATATTAAAAAAAAACTCGCACCATTTATGTTAATGGTAATGATATAAATTATATCAGCTGGAGATGCTAGGTAAAGCAGCTAACAGACACATGGAACTCATTCCACAATAATCACTTTGATGTGAATCCAAGATTCACAGCTGATATTGAAAACATGTTCCGTCAAATTTCGGTTCATGCAGACGACCAGGTTATCAACGGATTTGTTGGAGGATATCACCAGAGCAGCCAATAAAAGAATACAAGCTAACTACAGTGACCTACGGTACAGCATCAGCTTCATACTTAGCCGTGAGGACATTACAACAGTTAGCCGAACAGTCGAAGCAACGAAATGGTTGAAACGAATGGATGAGTGCATTCTCTACATTAACGACGCCATATTTTCTTAATTTTCAACATACATTGTCTACACGTGTAGAATATTAATTAGCTACGCGATGTAGACAACATCTTATAGACGTTACGACAATATGAAGACAATTTTTGGTTTATTTCTTGTGGCAAAGGTAACGTAAATTGAACAGGGGCATCGATATCAAAAAACAAATTTATTTTCTATGAACCATACTACCTTAACTACCCGCTTTTCAAATTGATGTTTATATTTCATTCCACTAAAAATAAACTCCGATCATATTTCTTCAATTCAAGCTTTAATTGAAAACAAAAAAAAATGAAATAAAGCTTTACGAAACCTTAAATTTCCCACCTTTAAATTTAATTTACTACCGAAGCGGTTTGTTTACCTGGATTATACGCTTTTAATTATAAAACGAAGATTAAGTTGTTTTCCCCCAAAATTACAACATAAAATAAATTCGTTCATATTCTTAGAACTTTAAGCTTTTATTAGTTTTAAATTCATCGTGTTTTATTATCTTAAAGAAGGAAAATAATAAAACATTTTACACCACCTCCTCAGAAATCAAAATAGAGAATATGAACCGATGTTATATGCGGGTAGAGCGTTTATCTATAAACAAAACCAAATTGTTCACGCATTGACTGTAAAATCGTTTTCGTTAATTTGCTGAAGATCAAAGAACTGAGTAGTTTTATAAATACGTCTAGATAGGTTGCAAAGCTCTAAAATAAAATTGTCGTCGAAAATAATTAAGCTTTTTGATATTATCCTTTGTATGTAGGTTATACAATTTAAACTTTAATGGCGTTTGTAGGTTATACAAACGCCATTAAAGTTTAAAATTATTTTACACTCATGAGTGTAATGGCAACGTGTTTAATAATTACAATATTTTATTGTGCACCCAAACATCACAAGTAATTGTCACAAGTCATACATCACAAGTAATTGTGATTAAAAGCATAAAAGCTTCTCGTAAAAGTCACAATACAAAATATTTTTTATCGTACGGACAAACTTAACGAATAAATGTTTTTTTAAACACAAAATGTGAATATTGGGCATAAACAAGAGCAACAACAAATTATGTCATCTGGTGAATATCATCAACAACAATAACTTTTTTTTTGTTTAATTTCCACATCTTTCATAATATGATTTTTCTGTGGTGACGAGGAGAATGACGAAAAGTTTGCTTAATTTAATTAAAAAAAATAAAAACCAAAAAGTAAAAAATGTTTATATAACATTGTATGTTATATATGTATATGTACATAGTACGTACGTGTGTAGGTGTATATATACGATATAGTCATAAATAAATTTAAATATTCCACGTACCTGAGTTACCGATTTACAATACAATGTGTCATACGTTTCCGCTTTTGTTGAAACCGTTTTCAATTTAACCGGTTTTATGTGATATTGTAATCCACCCTCATCAAAACCGTCGATTCCCTTGAACCGCATGTCCTGCGACAATTTACGTTGGCTTGCCCGTGGTGATAAATTTTTACCATCGACCGTCTGCGAATTTATGACACAAATACTATTTCGTTTCTTTTTCTCAACCGATGTTGCTGTTGTTGCCATTGTTCCCCCATTCGCCATAACATTTGTATTATTGTTTATGTTGTTATTACTCGTAATGGTGTTATTATTATTATGATTATGATTATTATTGTTGTTATTTACATTTCTATCGTGAATATGATTTGAATTAACTGTTATCGCAGCATCGCTAATAATATTATTTTTCTCCATTATCGCATCGGTCTGATGGGGGGGCGGCACTGGTGATTGTGTCACCATATTTTCGTGATTTTCAATTACAGCAACATTGCCATTTTGGCCTACGGTTTCATCCGATTTTTTATTTGATTCCGTTTTCTTAAGTGATGGCATTTTAAAATGACCGAGCATTGAATTAAGATGGTGTGACATCATGATGTGTTTTGTTCTCGGCTATACGTTACAAAATTTTGTTTTGTTTATTTTAATTAATACGGAAAATGGGTCATTTATTTGGAATGTATACGGGTCGGTGTGCGTGTAGGGCCTGCGCGAACTCTGAAACAAAAGATAAACATAATATTAAATTAATGTTGCTAACTTCATTGTATTAGTATACATGTATAGGAATGTGAGTTGATCTGTCAACACAATAACCGTCATATGTATCAATTTTTTTGTCGTTTTCCTCTTGAACACTAAATAAAATACACAATGCCCAAAAGATAAAAGACGAAAAAATGAAAAAAAAATTAATTTTCCAATAGAATACATAAAATATTTATGTAAGAAAATCATTTATAAAGAATAAACTCCAATTGATGATTGTATTGTGTATATATTTTTCTTCTTCGTCGTCTCAACCGTTCGTTAGTTTGTTTAGCACGATATTAAAGTAATTTTCAATTAGATTTTCTTGTTTTTCTTTTTAAAACGAGTTTCAGTCTTGTACCAAAGTTTTTCAATTTTTTTATCATTATTTGAATGAATTATAATTTGATGGAGGAGTAGTTTTAAACTGTACACCACTTCAGAAATTTTCTTAAAGTTTGGTTATTTTTCTCGTTTTTTTTTTTATTTTTGTTTATCACCATTTTTCTTGATTAATCACCACCGCACATAGTATTTTCGTTGTGTATTGGCGAATGAATTATTTTTTTGTTGTGTACGTTGCTGAACTTGACAAATGTGACAGATTTATTTCGAGCGTGAGATGAGTTTCGGTTTAAAGCAAATTAAAAACTTTCTGGGGTTTGTTTTGTCTGGATGTTGAAAAATTTGTCAATTTATCTAATAAATATTTGATTAGGGAAGGGTATCGATGATCGAATCGCCGCCGTATAAAACGAGCTCAATCGGTGCATATTTGATTAATTACAAGTTTTGCAATCATTAATATTGTTTCGTGTCGAATCAAAAGTGTAAATTAAATAAAAGCGGAAAAATATTTGTTTCATCTCCAACCACTCTAAATTTATAAGACCCTTACAAGCTTCTCGTTATATCGAAGTGTCCCATGATTACAACCTAGAAAAAAATTAAAACATCATTCAATCACTGAATTTCTATTTACATTGCATCTCATGGATGACCCGGTGCAATAATGTAGGAGGCAACAGCTGCTCTAATTCTAGCAGGGTTTGCGAAAACAAACATCAAAAAGGTCGTAGCGCCGAAAATTGATTTTTTTCGTCTTAAATGTTTGACTGTTAACATGTTAAATTATTATTTTTTTTTTTAATATATTTTCGCCGTTGTACATAAATAGAATCGTCCAGCAGTCATTGACGGAAAACTCATTTTATTTGTTGATAATTATATATAAAAAGTTATACCGTATCTAATCTAAACAAATTGACTTATAGCAAAGCCATCTATGACTTAAACAGCAACAATATATTTTTATTTTAAACGATTAAGAACATATTCTGAAAATCTTATTTGAAAATCAGACCATCATTAATTTAAAATTTCATTCGTTAGTAGGCTGCGAAATAGTTCAGTGCGTTAAAACAAAAAACTTTCAAAGGAATTTTTTTTGTAGAAAAAAAAAAAATTAAATATTGTAATATATAATAAAATTTATACTTTTAATAAAAGTAGTTTAGTGATTAATTAATTATAAAAATTTTATAAACATCAATTAGAATCAAAATATTATAAAATAAGTGTGTCTAAAAAAGCTTCGGGCGCGATAGCATCCATTATAACGGACAAAAATGATATACCATTAATGAAAAAAAAGAGAACGACCAAAGAAGAAATTTTCAATTTGAATATTATGAAGAAGCATAAAAACAAAATGAAATTGTTTGATAAATATACGGTTAACAGGAATTTGAAAAAACAAAATAGGGAATCAAAATTTAAATCAAGAAAAAACGGGTTCAAACATGGATGAAAGGATAACGGAAATGGAAGTTGGTAATATTGATGATAATTCATTAAATTTGAATTCTAATGAAGGTAGGAATAACATTGATATTTTGACCATACGGAAATTAGCGTCTGAAGATATGGGTCCATATTTAATAATTTTGGAAAGAAAAGATATTTTGGACATGGCGGACATTCTAAATTCTTTGAACTTAGGTAAAATTATTGAGATCAAGCAATTGTAGATTTGGAAAGACTACATAAAGTAAATAAATACTATAGTGAAGTTTCCATATAAATAAGAGAGACAGGATTAATTCTGTTATGTGCCCTGGTGTTTAATTTAATGTTTAGAAGATCATCGTATATTTCTTAAGTTTGGTTATTTCTCTTTATATACGAAATTTAATGTCCCGCACAAGACGATTTTGCTGGTCGTTGAAAGTGTACAATTCCTCTTAGTGAAAAGTGTTTTGACCCGAACTGAAATTCCGATTCAATATCATCTATTTTGATGTTGTAGTACTTGGTACAATCAATTGGTTGAACATCAAAAGTCTCAGTATGACCTAAGCTATCAGAAAACCAACCGAAAGTATTGGTTACTAGTGGAAATTTTTGAGATATTGGCCAAAAACTGAATATAACTTATTTCGCCGCAGAAAATCAAAAAAATCTAGTGAAAATTCTAGTCCATAAATTTTCTCCAAATTTTCCATAATATAGTCTTAGTATAGCCTAAGCTATTAGCTAAAAAACAACCGAAAATATTGGTTACTAGTGGGAGAAATGCCGGAAAGATGGAATATTGTTAAATTTCAACATTTCATATACCCAGTTCCTTTACTTCGGATATCAATCAATTTGCCATTTTAAGGATCACTTTTAATATTTTATTCCGCTGAGATGTTTTATTTAGTGAAAAATTATATATATGAATAAAAAATTTTCGCTGGTAATTATATAACAAAATTAATTCTCTTTAGTGATAGTGCTGCCACTTGCGGCGAGCAGCGTAATCTCTTATTTTCCGCTGTCAAAATTCCGCTATCTTATACACAACGTCTTGTACTCTCATCTTTTTATCATAGATTTTTGAAAAACAAACAATTTAGATCAATTATTATCACATTTCGTGTCATTTCAAAAAAGTATAGGATGTTTTTGAAAATCCTACTTTTGTAGAAGTTGTATGGACGAAGAGGAGGAAGAGTCGTTAGTTCACTTCCTATGCTCGTGTCCAGCACTATCATACAAAAGACTTAAGTACTTGGGTGTGAACAACATGGACAGCCTTTCTGAACTCGCGGACTTTGGGGTGCGAGATATTTTACGCTACATCAGTAGCTCTGGTTGGTTTCAGCGGGAGTAAGGGGGGATTGGATCCTGTGGTATCACAATGGGCCATTATTGGCCTAAGTGTGCGATAGCAGCCACTCTAACCTAACCTAACCTAACCTAAAAATCCTTGGATGTGAAATAAAATACTGGGATAATATTATTGTAAGAAAATCCTACCGTTTTTATCAAATTTCGTTAAGTAATCGTTAGGTTAGGATTAGTCACCATATTTTGGGCGTTTGGTCACCAATGGGTCAGTTTTTATTTCGAAAAAACAAAATCAAAATTTTATTAATTACATAAAATCAAGTTTTCGCTTATTTGGGAATTTCATTTTAAAAATTAATAAAAAAATCCAATTAGAATATACCATTTAGATAAATATATTTCTTTTTTCAAAGAACTGTCTTCTAAGAAGACATAGGTTATAATCAATTACATTTTTTGGTTCTTCATAACTCGTTCAGGATTGGTCACTAGTTGATTTCGTTTGGTCATCCCTACAAAACGATTTATTGCGAAAATTCTTTAAAACCTCATAATTTCCACAACGATTCAAAGTGTTAGGTGCTGGCAACTTGACCAATTTCCAATAATTTTATAAATCCAATAGTCGGAATTGGTTGGTCGATTGTCGTGTGTAAAAATTTTTAGAGTATCTGCCAATTTTTCAGACCCGAACACTTTGGACCGTGCGGAAATGATGAGTTTTTAAAGAATTTTCACAATAAATCGTTTCGTAGGGATGACTAAAAGAAATCAACTAGTGACCAATCCTGAACAAGTTATGAAGAACCCAAAATTTGTATTCACTATATCCTATGTATTCTTAGAAAACAGTTCTTTGAACAAAGAAATAATTTTATCTAAATGGTATATTCTTATTGGATTTTTAAAAATGAAATTCCCAAATAAGCGACAAACCTGATTTTATTGAATTAATACAATTTTGATTTTGTTTTTTCGCAATAAGTTCAAATTCTAGAGTCAGCAATTTGGACAGTAGAACCGACGGAAGGAACACGATGGATATATCACGATGAGCGGTATTTAAACTCACTCGATTATGGTTTTTATCATCTCCTTCTTGTAAACTGTAAAATTTGAAGTAATATATCGTTGAGGGTGGCAGAATGGAATGTACCAACGGATGAGAATATAAATATTTGAAAAAAGACCTTTACACACTTTATACCATTTCAAATGTTTTTAAAATGTCAGTCTACACCAAAAGTGCAAAAACCGAAACAAAAGAAATGTTTGGTTTCAAAATTTAATGCCACCAGTAGATATTATGTATAAATGTATATAAACATTTACATATATCATTCGCGAAAAATGAGCAATACAGTTTTATGGATAATAAAACTTTATTTCTAGTACCCTTCAAGGGGATGCGATCACTCTCTTTCGATCTATCTTTGGATATTTGGGTGATTTAAAGTTATGTGGATTTTCATCCGACATAATAATAATTTAAATCATTCCATTAAATCAAAGTCAATGGGGTCAGCTCTTGTGTTGAGGTGACCATCTACTCTGCTACTCATACTACGAGATTTCTTTATAAAAAATTCATTTTCCGTTATGATCGTACAATAATAAAAACAAACAACAAATACCAGACTTCATAAAATTTCAAAGAACTGAAAATTAAAAATCACGTCCCTTAAGCTAGCAGAACCCATACGGCAGAACATTACAAGATAGTTTGGATAATTATAGGCTAATTAAATGCTCTATTAAAAAATTTTGGGCTCCATCCCTTCTAACTAAAACGCGGGTTCTGCTAGGCTAGGTTCATTTAAGGCTAATTAGATGCCCTATTTATTTATTTTTTATTATGCTCGCTCTAGGAGAAAATTAAGGCTTTATCACTTAAATCGGGATTCGGATTTAAATTTTCGGATTAAATCGGAAAATCGGGCCAAAAATCAAATTCGAACGCAAAAAACGATCAATAGACAACAAATAATTTTAGGCTCATTATGGCCTAACAGATTTCCTATAAAAAAAAATTGGCTCCACTTTTTCTTATCCAAACTTCAGGTCATTTTATCTAAAGCTAGCAGAAACCGGAATTAGAACGGAATTAGAACGGAAAACAAGAACAATTGACATACAAATAATTTTAGGCTCATCATGACCTAATCAAATATCAAATCAAAACATTTTGGGATCCACTCGTTTCTGACCAAGTTTCAGGCCATTTAATCTAAAGCTAGCAGAACCCAAATCGAAAATTGGGCCAAAACCAAAATTAGAACAGAAAACAATATAAATAAGTTTAGACTCATTGTAGCATAATCAAAAGCTACATTAAAAATTTTGGGCTCCACTCGTTTTTGACCAAATTTCAGATCATTTAATCTAAAGCTAGCAGAACCCAAAACGAAAATCGGACCAAAACCGAAATTAGAACGCAAAACAAGAACAATTGACATACAAATAATTTTAGGCTCATTATGACCTAATCAAATTAAAAAAATTTGGGTTCTACTCGCCTTGATAGCGAGCCTAAAATTATTTGTATGTCAATTGTTCTTGTTTTGCGTTCTAATTCCGGTTTTGGTCCGATTTTCGATTTGGGTTCTGCTAGCTTTAGATAAAATGACCTGAAGCTTGGGTAAGAAAAAGTGGAGCCCAAAACTGTATAATGGGAAATTTGTTAGGCCATAATGAGCCAATTATTTGTTGTCTATTGATCTTTTTTTGCGTTCAAATTTGATTTTTAGCACGATTCTCGATTTGGGTTCTGCTAGCTTTAGATTAAATGATCTGAAATTTGATCAAAAACGAGTGGAGCCTATTTAATATTTTTTTATTATGCTCGCTCTAGGAGAAAATTAAGGCTTTATCACTTAAAAGCTAACAGAACCCAGCTCGATCAACCAAAAAACGATCAATAGACAACAAATAATTTTAGGCTCATTATGGCCTAACAAATTTCCCATAAAAAATTTTTGAGCCCAAAATGTTTAAAGTGGTTTTTGATTAGGCCATAATAAGCCTAAAATTATTTGTATGTCAATTGTTCTTTGTTTTCGTTCTAATTTCAGTTTTGGTTCGATTTGAGCTTACGGTTCTGCTAGCTTTAGATAAAATGACCTAAAGTTTGGGTAAGAAAAAGTAGAGCCCAAAATTTTTTAATGGAACATTTGATTAGGCCATAATGAGCCTAAAATCATTTGTTGTCTATTGATGGTTTCTTGCGTTCGAATTTGATTTTTGGCCCAATTTTCGATTTGGGTTCTGTTAGCTTTTAAGTGAAAGCGCCTTACTTTTCTCCTAGAGCGAGCATAATAAAAAAAATTAAATAGGGCATCCAATTAGCCTAGAATTAACTTTTAATTTTCCACTTGTTTTTAAATCGTTTTTTGATATGGGTTCTGCTAACTTTTTCTTAAGCTAGCAGAACCTGTCTTTTATTTGGAAAGGATGGAGCCCAAAATTGTTTAATAGAGCATTTAATTAGCCTATAATTATCCAAACTAACTTGTAATGTTCTGCCGTATGGGTTCTGCTAGCTTAAGGGACGTCAAAAATCGAAATATAAATATGTTTGTTGTTGTAACCAAACCATTAGGCATTTGGCAAAAAAATATTTTTCATTCATTCGTTTTATGTTTACTTCCGATGCACCGTTTCAAAACTTGTGATTCACAGTATTTTCACACTTGTATATTACTTCTATAATATAACAATCGTCCTTACAATTATATTTGATAATTACACATATCCAGGTCAATTTATGGATAATTGTATTTTCAAAATAAAAATAATTAATAAAAACTTTCGTGCGTTCAATTACAGTTGCAACTCGGGAGAAATTTTATTCTTCCTGTAAAACTCTACCTAGACACTATCAAGATTAAATTCGTTTTGTTTATTTTATGTAAATTTTATTTTAAAAATTACGTACCTGGATAAAACTTTCAAAGTGTACCAATTCAAACCACTACAAAATGAATTAATTTTTATTATAAAATGCAGTAATGGCTCAGATAATTTTTTAAAAACTTTTAAAATTAATGTGCTTAAAACTTTTGTGTATAAATAATTTTTCAGATTTAATTCTTAGTCTTATAAAATGAAAAAGTTATTAAAAGCTATACCATTTAGTGTTTTTGTAAATATTCAACCACCTTATTGATTTTATCAATGACAGCCATATAGCGATTGTTGATATTTGATGTACACGAGTTTCGTGGTGTTGTTAATATTAGAAATCCAATTTTTTTTCTTGGAGATTGATATAAATGTTGGGTATGCAAATAGTGATTTGAAATGAAATTTAATCAAATCTCATGTCAATAAATTCAATCTATACCGTATACACAGGAAATTAAAAAGTATGTATCAAATATGTATATATACATAAATATATATATACCTAATCTTGAACTTGGCGCAAAAAATATAATTACTAACAGCGATATGTGCGGGTAGGTAAATGACTTTATATAATTACCTCGAGTAATTAAAATAATGTATTACTTTCCCTAGGTTGCCTAACGTAATTTTTCCATGCAGAATTATACTCCACTATGTGTATAACACATACATATATATATAAAAAGTGTGGTATCTGCATATTTAATGATTTATTACAAACAGCTCCATTATAAAAAATTTCCTACACATCAGCTATATAAAATCGCTTTAACTAACAAAATTGATAACAAGACGATAGTTTTTTCATTGGTATATAAATGAAGTGAAAATTTCCAACAGTTGTTTAGCACACATTTTGCTTCACTTAAAGTAATGTGTATTAAATAGGGTAGATAATTTTGTACTGTCTACAGCATAATAAAAGCTCCGAAGAAAATTGTTTTGATTTTCTTTCAATTTCTTCCCTTCCTATGAATACATTTTTCCTTTCTTTTAATAAAATGCTTCAGCTACTTGTTTGAATTACCTTCATCGTATGAATTTGTAATTTAACAACAAAGCATAAAAAACAACATAAATTATGTATTTATGATTTATGTATACAATAGAAGAAAAGCTTGAAAATGTATATCGAGAAATTAATAATGTGTCTTTTTGATCTAAACAAATCACTTGAAAACAGACAAATCAAAATGCTGTACGTACGCGAGTAACTTGATGCTACTAAGATGGAAGAAATGCGAGATTGATTTAGGATAAATATTAGAAATTTTTCTGCGAAATATAATTTAAGGAATTTATTGAATAATGCGCTAGGCAAATAGATAATAAATAACAAAACACAAACGATTTTCTAGATACGTAATATTTTGGGAATGTTACAATTTTTGGCAGTGATTTCATGTTAAGTTGATTTACATAAACTTATCTTCAAGTATATGTCAAAATTTTTGATTAAACGAATTGTTTATCACATATTTTATTTGAAATGTTTTTTTTTTATCAAAAATTATGTTTTATGTAATTCAAAAAAGCTCACGAATTAAACGCGTGAAATATTTGCGCGTGAAAAATTTTTAGGAAAGCTTTAGCAAAAACTGCACACTCCTGCATACAGTTGTGAATATTTGCTAAAGAAATCCTACATCTACAGGGTGTCCCAAAATTGGAAGATCAAATGAAGCAGGGTGATAGAGGAGCTCATTTCCAACAAAAACAGCCAAGTAAAGTTTTTTCGAACTTTCACAGCTCGAGCTTTTTCGAATTGTTGATGCTGCAAAACTTATTCCACTTTTAGTGTTTTTTAGTGAATCTGCATGCGGCGCACCCACCAAAAATTAATTTAAAAAAACCAAGAGTTCTTTTGATTAACTTTCTGTTTAAATACGATCTAGAAGAGTGTGCCTTTCCAATAAAACCATTTTTATAAGCGTATTATCTTCTGTCAAATAAAAACAATGATTTTGTAAAGTCTTTTTGTTTTTCAAATTTTTTGTTGATATTTAAGTAACGCCAGCGGGAAAACAATGTACTACAGAAATTTGAGCCACTATCAGAAAAATATGCGACACTAATGCAGATTTTAAAATGGTGTCACACACCGGGCTATTCACAACAAAGTGTTTTTACCAATTTTTTTCACGATGTTAGTCGTGTTTATTAAAAAATGCACTTAATAAATTTCTTTTTATTATATTATAATAAATGGTAGTGCCGTTTCTAACAATTAACAAAAATAAATATGTATTAGTTAACATATCTCATATATTTCAATCTCAGGCAAACCAAAAGTAAAAATTAAAATGTAAGAATCCATGATTGTGAAGTTTCTAACAAAAAAATAACAGCAACTTGTAACGATTATTATTTCAATTTTTCTAAAAATATTTCATCGGGATGTAAATAATAAATTTGTTCAAACAATTAAATTTTCCATCGCCAGATTAATGGTTAAATAAAACTCGTTTATTAAAAAAAAATAGGTGGCACATTTTAAAGTTCCAATAACAGACCACCGTAAAGTTTATACCAAACGGATTGGTACCTTAAGATTTTTGAATAGAACATATTCGGAGAGTTTGACCCATCGCAGAGTTTGTTCCAAAGTGTCACTATTATCGGATGATTTCTACAGGCTTAACCTTTCAAATCAACGAGGTTTAGGTTCCAAACGGATACGTCGCAATAGATTTTTTTGAGTAAAACTCGTTCACGGAATTAATTTAGTGGCGCACGGTGAATGACCAATAACAGGCAGGACATAGAGTAGAGTAGAGTTTGTACAAATTTTTTACTACATACTGATGACACCTATGGATGTAACCTTTCAAATGGCATCAGTGACATTCCAAAACTTATGGACATCGAAAATTTTCTGGCTAGAATTTATTCAGTACACTCATGGAATCTGAATGGCAAGCTTTTAACAGCCAATAACAGGACATCGCACAGTTTCATACTAAATTTTGTTATATACGGATGACATATAGAGACCTATCCTTTCAAATGACAATGCGGTCTTTCCTGATCAATTGACAGCCCAGAACTTTTCTGAATAAAACTCATTCATAGACTTTGTGTAGTGGTAATGTTTAATCGGCCAATAACAGAACATCACAGGATTTGTGCCAAAATGTCACTTTTATCAGATAATACTTATAAGCTTAACATTTCTTCTTCGTCTAAGAATATAGAACTGATTTTCTGAAGAATTGGTTACGCTATATTTTTTTGAGTCTATCTCATTTATTGACTTCGATGAATTTGCATCTCTCTATCTCTGGAATTTTGCCTTCTGCACTGTGAACTTCTATCCATTTCGGTCCGTTGTGCTTGCCTTCCAGTTTCGACTCCCGTATACTCAGTATAATAGTCTAGAGCAACGTCGTCACACCAGCGCAATCGGGGTGTTCCTCTACTGCGGCCTCCGGTTGGTTATTGATGAAATACTACATCACGCCTTAGGATTACGGTACGTGGCAATGGTGCTCAGCCTTCCTAGAATTATTTTACCTCGTATTTCAAGCGAATCAGCTGTGAGTAATTTTAATTTCACTAAACATGGAATGAAAGACCATAACTAGCATTCTTCAGTCATTAGAGGTTAGGATCCAATTCTCACTTTCGATAAACAGACTCAAACTTTGTTAATTTAAACAGCGAAGCAAGTTTATCTGAAGGTTCTCGCAATTGATAATATGCCTGCCGGAAGTCTATCTATAGTTGATGTATATAATTATATTTGAATTTTTGACTTATAGATGAGAAGACTGATTTTTTCAAATCAATAATCTCATCTGTTCGAGACTGATTCTTGTGATTCTTACACATTTGCCATCTATAAGTCAAAAATTCAAATTTAACCGCGATCCAGCGTTATTGGAAAGAAAAGTATGGGGTTGTGGTTGGGAAGTTGATTGTGTATAAGTAGGTGTTGATTATCATAGTCGTTGTCGTACAGTTTGACGCTAAATGGAAGAATTCCCTACGGTTGTGTATTTAATTCGAGAGTGCTGAAATAGACCAATATACGGAACAATCACAAACACCATCACTACAATAGAAAAAACCAAAGTATAATATAATTATATTGTACACCCAACATTATTTCAAAATCCATCTCATTGTTAAGCATTGGTCAGTGGTTGATCGGTTGGGCTGAAAACCATGTTGATAGTCACCAATTATGTTTTCGCGACCTATCCGTTTGGAAACCAAACCAGTTTTATTTGAAAGGTTAAGCATATAGCAATCATCCGATAATCGTGGCATTTTGGTACAAACTCTGCGATAACTTGTTATTGGCCATTAAAAGTATTCCACTCAGACTCCATGAGTGCACTGAATAAATTCTACTCAAAAACCTTCCGACGTCCATCCGTTTTGGAATGTCACTGATATCATTTCAAAGGTTAAGTCCATAGATGTCATTAGTATATAACAGAATTTTGGCACAAACTCTACGATGTCCTGTTATTGGTCATTCAACGTGTGCGACTTAATTAATTCCACAAACGAGTTTTACTCAAAAAATTCTATCGCGACCTATCTATCATCCGATAATAGTGGCATTTTGGTACAAACTCTGCGATGGGTCAAAATCTCCGAAAATGTTCTACTCAAAAATTTTAAGGTACCAATCCGTTTGATATAAACTTTACGGTGGTCTGTTATTGGAACTTTAAAATGTGCCACCTATTTTTTTTTAATAAACGAGTTTTATTTAAACATAAATCTGGTGATGGAAAATTTAATCGTTTCAACAAAATTATTATTTACATCTCGATGAAATATTTTTAGAAAAGTTGAATTTAATAATGAAACACTCAACATATAAATCGGAATGAAATATGAGTTTTACATGAAAGAGCGAGTGAGCTGAATATAATTAGAAAGGCACGAAATGAATTTTTAATTTATTCCTTATTTGAAAAACATGGTGAGCATTTCATCTCTTTCTAATATTGTAGAGCTGTACAAACTAACACATGCAATTTTCTAGAACTTTCTTGAACTCTAGAACTTAGAAACTTCACACTCATAAAACAATCCATTAATATTGAATTAATTGTCATATACGAATCGCGTTTTATTCCATTATTAACTAAATTTAAAATGAAAATAAAATAAGGTAATTCATTCAAAGATTCAAATAAAATTCTGTAAAATTCAAAATCAACTGCCATTGCATAAACTATTTGTGCTAAAGAGTCAAACGCGCACGTTTGTGTTATCCGTACACATATTTTATCCTGATTTACGTAAGCAAATCCATTTGCCAATAGTAACATTTTTTGGTTAGTCATAAACTCATAACTTTTGATAAACTCGAGCGATTTTACTTTCGTATGGGTGGTTTTAGTTTTAATTAATTGTTTTGAATATTTTCTTTTACTTAATAAACACATTTTATTAAACACTTGTTTTTTAATTCGTAAAATCATGTTTCGAAACCAAATCTAATATATTTGAAAGGTTAGGCCTATAGCAATCATCCGATAATAGTGGCATTTTGGTACAAACTCTGCGTTGACTTTTTATTGGCCATTAAAAGTATTTGACTCACACTCCATGAGGGCACTGAATAAATTCTACTCAAAAATCTTCCGACGTCCATCCGTTTTGGAATGACCTGATGTCATTTAAAAGGTTAAGTCCATAGGTGTCATATAATGGAATTTTTGGTACAAACTCTACGATGTCCTGTTATTGGTCATTTAACGTGTGCCACTCAATGAATTCCATGAACGTGCTTTACTCAAAAAAATCTATCGCAACCCATCCGTTTGGAAATCAACCCTGGTCTATTTAAAAGGTTAAGCCTGTAGCAATTATCCGATAATAGTGGCATTTTGCGATGACTGGCTATTAAAAGTAAACTATGTATAGTATTACTTTTTGATTTGTTGATCATACGTCCTATCTTTATTTTCGAAACATTTGGTTCGTATTCTTACATGTTAATATTTTACTTTTAGTTTTTCTGAGTTTTTTTATATTTCACTCAAAATTTCTTATAAGATTTATTTTAACAGTGTACTTCCTAATACATATTTATTTTTGTTAACTGTTAGAAACTTCACACTTATATTGTTTTTCAAGTTCAATAACAAGAACAAATTCAGAAATAAATCTTTCTGCTATTTGCAACATTCTGGAATTAGTAAAAGAACTTAATATTCCATCGATTAGTGTCCAGCAGCCCTATTCCTGATCGTATTTTTAAACGAAAGTATAAGATTCCTATTCAATTTTAAATAAGAATCGTAAGAATCTGTTTCAATTCAAATATGAATTTTGCATTTTCGTGTTCATATCGTATTCAGGAATAGAGGGGCAGTACTGTTGCAGCTGTTCTGACCAAGATATTACTATAACCAAAGGAACTTGAGCATAGATTATTTTGAATTATCCGATCTAGAATTTAAAAATATTGAAAAAACAATTCGTTTATCACATGCCATTGTCCTAATTGCAAAAGTCGAATAAAGCAGTCATCCGATAATAGTGGCATTTTTATACAAACTCCGCGATGATTTGTTATTGACCATTAAAAATATACCACTCAGACTCCATGAGTGCACTGAATAAATTCTACTCAAAAATCTTCCGACGTGCATCCATTTTGGAATGTCACTGTTGTCATTTGGAAGGTTAAGTCTATAGGTATTATCAGTGTATAATGAAATGTTGGTACAAACTCTACGATGAATGTCCTGTTATTGGTCATTCAGCGTGTGCTACTCAATGAAATCCATGAAGGAGTTCTACTACCAAAAAACTATCGCGACCAATCCGTTTGGAAACCAAACCTGGTCTATTTGAAAGGTTAGGCCTATTACAGTCATCCGATAATAGTGACATTTTGGTACAAACTCTACGATGGTACACACTCATCAAATATCCTCTACTCAAAAATCTTTCGGTATCAATCCGTTTGCTATAAACTTTTCGGTGGTCTGTTATTGACACTTTAAAATGTGATACATATTTTTTAAATAAATAATTTTTTAAATTATTTATACATGGCGATGAAAAATTTAATTGTTTGATCAAAATTACTATTTACATCTCTATAAAATATTTTTAGAAAAGAGAACTTTTCTAAAAATATTTCATCGAGATGTAAATAACAATCAAACACTCAACAATTAATCGGAATCCAATATGAGTTATATATAATAGAGCGAGTGAGCTGAATATCATTAGAAAGAAACGAAATGAATTTTTAATTTATTTCTGATTTGAATAAACATGGCGAGCATTTCATCTCTTTCTAATATCGTAGAGCTGTCTCTTTCAACAATGTGTTTAACAGTGTACAAACTAGCACATGCAATTTTCTAGAATATTTTTATTGGAATAGATAGACTTCGCCGATGATCCGACATGGTAATTCAATTATCCGTTGACTATTTCCGCCCACATGTTCACTCCAAATTGGTATTGAAACCGAGTATACCGCACTACTTTTGGATTTACGCTGGTCGAATAATGACAATTATGTAGATTGAATATACCCTCCCATTTAAAACATATTTCGTCACTCCATAAAATGTTGTTAAAAAACTAAGAATTTTCATGGCATCGACGCAGCATTTCGTGACAAAATTGCACCTGTTTTTTCATGGTCAGCAGGTAAAAGGTACTCTCAGGGACTTCGCCTTCACTGAACATTTGATGTACGTTTTGAAATACTCTGTAATCGGGAAGGCATTCCCGACTTGGATATCGTCTCTGGTACTCTCTTGTTGCAGCTCTGACGTTGCCATTACATCAATTATAAATGAGATACATTTCTGTATATTCGCGGAGGGAAAAAGCCACATGGTTAATGATATTTTATTTATAAACGTTTAGGTATGTATGGAACTACTAATATCAATTAAAACCCGTTTTTATTTTTATACCAGAAATTTTGCTTAATTTGGACTACCAGATTTGCTTAAAAAAATTGGTATACTTTAATTTACTATTGTGTTCATCATTTTGTTTTATTTCTGACAAAGCATCGATTTTTAAATAGGAATTTTGTTAAGTGCATTTTTTAATAAACACGGCATACTTTGTGAAAAAAATTTGTAAAAAACATTCTGTTGTGAATAGCTCGGTGTGTGATACCAATTTAAAATCTGCATTAGCGTCGCATATTTTTGTGATGGTAGGTTAAATTTGTGTAGTACATTGTTTTCCCACCGGCGTCACTTAAATATCAAGAAAAAAAATTGAAAAACAAAAAGACTTTACAAAACCATTGTTTTTATTTGACAGAAGATAATGCAGCTTATAAAAATGGTTTTATTGGAATAACTTTTGCAGCTTCAACAATTCGAAAAACTTAACTTGGTTCTTTTTGTGGGAAATGAGCTCCCCTATTAGTTTGTATTGTTTGATCTTCCAATTTTGGGTAGTATATAATTTAAAAATCATTTGTATTATTTGATTTTTTTTTATTGATAACGGTAATAAATTCCGTTTTATCAATTATAATTCATAATCCATTAACTTCTTATAAAACAATGGAAAAAAAATTACATGTGTAACTAAGAATATCACATTAAAAGTCAGTGAAACAACATTTACTCAGTTTTACACCATTTTGGTTGTCTGTGTTTTACTCCAGAAAATCAATATTTTGTCCAAAGCCCTTTAGTTTTATGATTACTTTCGTTCGCCAAGAAATACTTTCAACAAGATTTTCAACTACTTCATTGTTAATTGTTATATGCATTCAGCTTCCATAGTTGATTAATGCTGCTAGGTGGTTCTCTGTAAGCAGAGAGATGTCGTTTAACAATGGCCCATAATTTTTTTATTGTGTTGATATCGGGGCTTTGTGCAGGCCATTTGATTGTGGGAAATTACTGCTCTCGTATTGCTCATCGTATTGGAAAATAATGTCTTCCATCGAATATGCACATTCTTCTACAAAATTCGGTATATTTTCCTGCAATATTTGAAGGTAGTCTTCTTTCTTCATTATCTCATTAATTTTGACTAATGCACCTACGTGCTACAAATTAAAACACCCCCACACCATCAGGCGTATACCTCCAGCATGATATCTATAATACTTGATACCGTTTAGTTTTTCTTTTCCTGATGGCCGATGCCAATAATATGCTTTTCCGTCAGATAGATATCTATTAATTTTAACTTCGTCGGAC
This sequence comes from Nephrotoma flavescens, assembly GCA_932526605.1. Classification (NCBI taxonomy): domain Eukaryota; kingdom Metazoa; phylum Arthropoda; class Insecta; order Diptera; family Tipulidae; genus Nephrotoma; species Nephrotoma flavescens. The sequence goes on along the minus strand of OW052220.1, from coordinate 210,305,963 downwards.
CAAACTATTCGTTTCCAATCTTCAATAGTCCAATCTTTACGATGTTGACCAAATTTTAAACGCCTGATCGTATTTTTCTTCCTTTTTATTCCTGATATTCTGTAGTGCTCTTCGTGACGTCCATTCATTTACACTTTTGTTCACTCTCCTTACCGCCTCCTTGGTTGTTTTAGCCGTCTCATTTTTTATTAAATGAAACATCAAGAGAGTATCAGTATCTGACAAAGCCTTGCACGACCTCCTTTACTTTTTTCTGCAACCAAATTTTTTCGTTTCTGTACTAAATATACAATTTTTTTGCGACACCTACTATTTCAGCAATTTTCCTTGATGAATGCCCTGCTTTGGTCAAGGAAACTATAATGTTTTCCACGTCAACGGTTATTATTCTCATTTCCAATTATTTTTAAGATAATTTATTAAATATTTATTAAAAAAACAAAACCAATATTGTTTTCCGGCTTACTACTAATTAAAAAATAAGTATAAACGTTTTATACTGCATCTAAATCACGAAAACGTATTTTTTTATTTTTTTCTACTTGGAATTTCATTAAAAACAAAACACGTGAAACGTGCAAATCTTAGTAAGTGATGCGTCAAATAATTGTTACATTGTATTTTTTTAATTTAAATTGTTTTTTATTTTATTTTTGGTAACGTAATTCGTTAATGTATAATTAGTTATAATAGAGTTACAATAATAATATTCTCATTTTTGCTCGCCACTGTAGGTGTTTGTGATATCATCAAAAATGTAAACATTCAGGCGAAACGACATTTTAATAAATATCATATCTGACAACTAAGGTTAAACACAAGAACCACCTTCAACTAACGCAGCTTGAGATTTTGACAGGTTTCCATCAATTGCAGTATATTTCTCGGTTAGCACCCTCACACTACTTTTAATGTTTGGTAGTATCAATTTTTAGTAGTTTGAAGGTGCTGTCATGTTGAGATGCAGTTCGAGATATTCCTGCCGAGTCCTCATCAATTCCATCATGGCTCTCGGTTAGCTGTATCAAGCACGTATGTTGTTTAGTAGTTTAAGGTGCTGCCGTAATTATGGAATGTTCAGGGGTTATCGATATTTCCTTTGAATTGAGTAATCATTTTTAACCGATTTGGGATTATAATTACTCTTGCAATAAATACGACAAAATGTGAAAGTTATCTTGACCATTGGAATTGGTTAGACCTCGAAGTAATCGTTTGCATTGCATAGATGTTGAAAATAATAACTCACACGTTTCGAGACCATATGTCAAAATAAACAAATACTTGCCCATGCCAGAATTATGACAAAACTCTGAAAATCATCATGAACATTGAAATTTGATAGACCTTTCTGGAAAATATAACGGGTATGATGAGAATCGGGCATAATATTGCTTAGTAATTATTTGAATTGTAATAATGAGAAATTGAATCATCATTTGAATTGCAATAATGGATTGATGAGAAATTGAGAACCAGGCAAGATCTTTATTAGTAGAAATTTGAATTGCTATTAATATTGTACATAACAGCTCTTACATTTCGGAGACAAATTTACACTTGCCAAAACTATGCCAAAATTCGGGAAATCTTGAATGACAAAAATATTGTGCATCGCAACTCACACGTTTTGAGAAAATACTTGCCCGAACTATGACAAAACTCTGAGAATCATCACGGACCTTGGTCTATGAAATGACCGTCCTGGAAAACGTAACAAGATTGATAAGAACTTGACAAAATCTTGATTAATAATTATTTAAATTACAATTTCATTTTTCAGGGCGATATTTACCCATGCCAGAACTTTGAGACAATTCTATAAATCATCATGGACTTGGACATTGTATAGACCTTACTAGAAATTAGAACGATATTGAGAAGAATCTGGCAAAAATTTGATATTTGAATTGTAAAAATATTGTAAATAACAACACAAACATATTGGAAATATATTTCCCATGCCACAACTACGACAAAATTCTGATAATCATGAATGTGATGAAATTTTTATTTGACTGGATAAATCAAAGTTTGCCATTAAATTTTAAGGATTATTTCATGTAAATGTTGACTGGTATCTCACTAATGACACGTTTAATATTGTCTTCCAATTCTGCAAATGTAGTTGGTTTATTAGAATAGACGAGAGACGTCACGTAGCCCCATAAAAAATAGGCAAGCGGCGTCGGCGATCTAGACGGCCAATACACCGGACCGTAACGTGAGCTAAATTGCTCACCGAACTCATTTCTCAACAAGTCCATGGTTTCGCGTGCTGTGTGGAACGTGGCGCCGTCTTGCTTAAACCACATAGCGACTAGATTCAGTTCGTGCATTTTGGGTAAAAAATTTGGAAATCACTGAACGATGGCGAGTAGCATTGACGGTAACGTTACGGCCATGGTCATCTTTGAAAAAATAGAGACCGATAATTCCACCGTCGAAATACGACCAGGAGTGCTGCGCAGGGTGACCGAAAATTGGGCTTCTAGTTTCGCCATGTACGTGGCAGCTGCGGTGCCCCTATGGTTGAAATCATATTCAAACATTAATGACATAAAATTATCTTTCAAATAAAGCTACGTGACCATTAAAATTATTTACCGTGTTTTACTTAAATTCAAAGTTTTATACCTCGAACTGAAACACCCTTTATAACTTAGGTCCGAAAATTGACAACCCAGGAAAATCAATGGAAATTTGGGAACGTTACAAATTTCATATTGTTGTATAAGCCTCTGCTCAAATTCTGTGATAATTTATTTCTTATGGTAGTTTTGGCATTTACTTCGGTATAAAACGCATTCGAACAAACTACCACAGTCTTTGTAGTAGACTTTGACATAATTGTTATAATATTATACACGTACATACATTGGTGGGAAAAATAAAAATAAATAGTGATTGTTTGTTTATTTTCGAAAAGAGTTATTGGGTACACAAATAAATCTCCACCGTGTTTATCAAAAATTGACATTTATTATGAAAGAACGGAAGGTTATGTTTTATTCAAAGTATTATCCATCGCTAGCCACTATACTTTTTCTCGTCTCTTTCGGAAACATGCGAATACCATGTCGGAAGAATCCTTCATCTGTTGAGGCAATCCATGAATAACCCAAGTTTTGGTATATTCAACGATGTGGCAAGACACGGGTCATCGATCGAGCCGGATACGGCAAGTTGGGTAAAGCTGCCCAATTGAGTGTTTCTAAGTAGGGCTTGACCGGTGCCGCAACATGTTAACGATCATTATCATGCAGGAATATAATGTTGTCATGTTTGGAGTAGTAGTGGGCGCGTTTTTCCTTGAGTGTTCGGCTCAATCTCATCAATTGTAGTTTCGTTCGAATTTAGCAACTCATAATACAAGACACCAAGCTGATCCCACCAAAAACACAACATGAGTTTTTATCCATGAATATTTGACTTGGTTGTCTATGTTGAAACGTGGTCAGGTGCGATCCCCATGATTTCTTCTTTTTTTGGGATATCGTAGTAGATCCATTTTTCATCACCAGTGACTATGCGACAACATCTCTCGACTTCAGTTTATATATGGAACCCAATTTCCTTACTTTCGAATCATTCCCAATAATTTTAAACGATGTGAAATTGCTTGTTGAGTTACTCGTAATGTAAGTGTAAGTTCTTCGGTCGTTTGACACGAACCTTCCTCCAATAATGCTTCCAGTCCTGCATCTCCGTACACTTTCCACCTTCCACTACGTTCTTTGACTTGGACATCAAATTTACCGTTCTTAAATTTTGAAACCATTCTCGACAACTTCTTTCACTTAACGTAGCCTCATTGTATGTTTCTACAAGCAATCGAGGCGCCTGGGCTCAAAAATTTATTACGCTGATACAATTTTTTTAATATTTTAATGTTAACAGATGTCCAACCTTAGGATATGAAGTTTTACAACGGGCATGTTTAACTTACTGGTGGCACCATCTTTAATCGAACGGCGGAGACTTTTTTGTGTACCCAATATTATTCCAAAGCGCTCTAATCTTGCAGAGGTATCCGCTATTACCTAGAATAATGTAAGGTGGAGGCGCGTGCTTACTTGTTTTGTAAAAACCGGACTATTACAAAGCACCCGAGCAAATTGTAAGTTTGAATCACAAATTGACTGACATTGAATAGAGCAGTCTAGTTTCCGATTGATGTATTGGGCGTGCAAGTAAACTGAGCACGAAATACTAATATGTGTGTCATCAATGATCCAAGCAACACTTGTAATCGTGAAGATCTAGTCCTCCTCCTGTCGAATGTTCGAGAATATGACCAAGCTCATTTGCTTTGGGAAACTTAATTACTATTGAAATAATATGAGTGACTGATTGTGATTCCTCCAGATGCATAAGTGCACAATTTCCGTAACCGTATATCTAGGCAGTCCCTCTATCGCGCCAACCATTATATGGCTAGTGGTACCCACTTGCAAACCAGAACAGGAATGTCATTAGTTCTACTCTTGGTTTCCATCTATGGTCCTTGTGTGTCAAAAAAACACGCGATTCTAATAAATGCTGTTACAAAAATTCTCAAGTGATTCTTCGTTCCCTATTCATCCTAGGATAAAATATTATTAATAATGCAATTTTGAGGTTTAAGAGGATACCTAAGGCGTTAGAAGTGGTTGGAAATGACGAATTGATCAGTCCAATTAAGTTAAACAACCATTTTCATTTATCTCGGATAGGCTTAAAAAATTGAACATCATTCGACTTAAATGTTAGCGTTTACACTAATTTTTATTGATAAAAATTAGTTGAGTTGAAATTGAAGTTTAAAATTAGAAAACCGTTATTATTATGTTCAGATTTAGTTGACGAGAGAAAAAGGTTATTTTCTAATATTCTGAATTCGGGCAAGGCCTTAGGCCCATTACACACTTGAGCTATGTATTCACAGCTTCTTGGCTTACTTTTCAGAGCCGAAATAAGTGAAACCGATTTCGTGGAGCTTAGCTGAAGCCACTTATTTGCGCTGATTTATTTATTTTCTTTATTTAAATCTGTGTCATTTTCCGAGCTATGTGGGCTAATTATTTATCTCCAAGACGAAAATAAAATGTCTAAATATTTTGCTTTACATATTGGGTCAATCTGAGATTTATCTACAATGTTTCGCTGATTTGAGTTTTGGAAACCAAAATGGGAAGCTGTAAAATGAAAACATGGTGGCATCAGTCAAAAACCAAGGTTTTGAGATCAAGGTTCTCTGTTTACTTTGCAAAGCTGAAATAAGTGAAACCGAATTCGAGGAGCTAGCGCACAACCACTCATAGTTTCACTATTGAAAGCTGTGGGATATAAAATTAGGTGAAATCGCTCAGAAAATGCTAATTAATTATCTCCAAGGAGAAAATAAAACATTTAAATATATTGCTTGGTAGTGATTGATCCTGAGTTATTTATCTACAATTTTTCTCTTATTTGAGTTTTAAAACGGCAAAACATAGCTGACATCAAAACATACCTGAAGCGTACAACAAGCCTAAGACAGCACGAAATAAGAGACTGTGTTACTCGCCACAAATGGCAGCACAATAGAGAAATTATGTTTAGTTGTTTTAGCAGCAGCGGAAACGTTTTATTCATTTTGCTTGTTTTTCACAAAGGAAAACATTCCAGCAGATTACATTTATTGACCTTCGAAATAAACAAACTCGGTATATGAAACTATGAAGTTTTAGAATGTTCTATCTTTCTCGGTGATTTTCGGACTAAATTCTAAGATATATACATGCTGGACTACACTTGGCCATTTCATTACCAATCCTTATGAAATTTGGTTTCTTGATTGATTTTGGATTAAAACGTAAACTTTAAATGAAGTTCTCGCATCTGTCCATTCTACACGATTAAAACGGATTCTAAGATGCATTTTGAAGGGATTTCTTATATATTCTTATGACTATGCTATGAGCATCCGGTTAATTCTTAATCAATAATTGTGAAATGTGCATCGCAAGTCTATATTGTTAAGTTAATGACGAGCGCTTCTCGTTCACTTCTTTACAAGTAACGTAAAAATATGTATATGGCTAATATCTCGAAAACTTTCACAAGTAACTAATACGTGCGGTTGTTTTTCTAATGGCTGAGATCACACTGCAAGAGATGTTTGGGAAAAATTCATCGGTTAGAATTTTAAAAATATTTTTTGGAGTTTCCGAGGCCATGTCAATTACATCGGGTTTCTTTCAGGATTTATATCGGGTAGTTCAAAAAAATTTTTTAAACATGAATTAGTATACATTACACAAAACTATTAAAATCTTAATTGATACAGTCGCTGATAAAAATATAATTAGGCCAAAAATAATGAACAGGTACACAAAAAATAACAAAAGTTGTAAAAATTCAATTCTTTGGACACAATCTACCACCACAAATTGAATACCAAAATTGATTAAATGATTACAAATTTATCACGATCTCATTAAACAACATTACGAAATTCTACAAATACTATCCCAGTAAAAAAGTTTAGCAGAATACGGTAACATTTGATACCGCAACAACTGGTGAATCGAAATAACAACTGGTGAATGAAACTTTAAAACTACCGTGAAAATACTCAGTAACCGAAACAATTACCTAACCTAAGTTTAAATGTTTACAATTTTGAGACCATTAAACCGATCCATGTGTATGGGGACGATTTACGATCACCACGAAAAAATGTTGAGGCAAAATGCAAAATTATCTGCGAAAACAATAATCAATCACGAAATATTAACAAAAGGTGAAACCCTAGTCAATACTAGATACCCGCACAATTTTAAAAGAAATACAGGAAATGCTATTCCTCTCCAATTTGGACAGTACCCAAAAAAGCAGACACTTCAGGTATCCTTAAAATTAGAGTAGTGATTATGACTCCGGCTGCCTTTTAATGGTTCCGCGGCTGCTAATGTATTTGTAATGTATTCCGACTGACATTGTTATAGTTCGGCTTGAAAGCATATATATTTCAAAAATATTTAAGTGCATTACGCTAATTGTGCAAACTCCTAATATTGTTCCGGCAGGTAAATCTTGGGTTCCGGTTGCTTTGCTTGGGTTCCGTCTGAAAACCCAGAAAGCACAATGATTTACAATGCCCATTTTGTTACTTGTGCCATATTTCATTTGGTTCCGGCGGGCATGGTTCCGGCTGACTTTATATGGTAGCGGTGTGAAGTTCTTGGACAAAAGTTTTTGGACAAAAATTTATGCGAGTGTTCTTTGTGAAGTTTTCGGACACAATTTTATTTGTTGGACAAAAATTTATGGAAGTGTGCAATTTTAACAGTGTATATATTTTATATTAAAATAATTCGAAACAATTATAATAAATATTGAAAAAATAAAAGAAATTGTTTGGCATTAAAAAATCAAAAATGTTCATTATTATAAATTTTTAAGTAAATCACATACCATACTGTATAAAATGATAAACCAAATAGTAAAAATCTCAGAGATTGGCTCGCACACTGACTATGTACGTTCGAAAAGAGATGCATTAGGCTATTCAAACCAGTAAGCCCTATCTCGATATGATTACCATGGCTCGTGAATCGAATTTTTAAAGTTTCAACAATACAGCGAGTCTACGTATCCACGGATGTTCTACTACTCTAAGCCAAATATGTCAGAGCAAAAATGTCAGAGATTGGCTCACATAGTGACTATATACGTTCAAAAGGAGTTACGTTGAGCTATTTAAATCCGTAAGTCCTATCTCGGTATGATGACTAAGGCTCGTGAATCGAATTTTTAAAGTTTTATCAATACAGCGAGATTGAGTCAACTCTAGATTAGCACAAACTCAGCCACTATATTTTTTCGGATGGCAATGAACATACCTGATAGGAATATGATATCTGAATTGCTTACTCTTGGATTTTATAATATTTTATTTCTATTTTTTAATTTGTTGTTCAACAAAAACAATATTGAACGATATACCTTTGTATTTTGTTGGTTAATATAGTATCTTTTAGGGGCTATTTCGTTTTTCCTCAATTTATGAATGAAAATTTATGAAAATCATACTTTTATGATAAGCACAAATTTCGTCAGTGTAGCCGCCTTTGGAAAGTTTTAAACTTAGGCTTAAATTATTTCTGGTTTTTTCTTGAAATTGGGTTTTATTTTTTTCGTCTTTCCGGCGAAATTTGAAATTTTCTTTTCCCATTTTTCGGTTCATCTGCTAGTACTAATATTTTCCCGTGAGCACTAATTAGCACAAATTGAGATTAATCGGTATTCAAAGTTTCATTTTGAAATTCGAAAGTTTCTCCGCTGCAGTTGACCACACCATTCCATAGCATAGCCACAGCAAGATAAAGTATAGGGTATTAAATTGAACGTGGTATTTTCTCGGTGAATCTAAGTTCACTACAACGAACAACAGCTAAGGGTGGCCGAGTTCAGATAGTTAAGCATAAAATTAAATTCATTTTATTAAATAGAGGCTTGAATAAGACTCCTGCCAGTTTACACCTGGTTATAATTTTCGTTAGACTCATTTGATTAAAACCAAATTGTTGTCCTGTAAGTACGAGAATATAAATTTCTACGTGAAAATATCTTCACTTCTCTAAAATGTTCACATCGAAAAACAATAATGACTTCAATAGTTAAGAAATACCTTGCCATTTACACCCGAAAAGCATAACAATCAACAAGTACCCACCAACCGCTAAAAGTGCAAACCAAATGAATTAATAAAATGCTAATTGAATAAAACCGCGAGGAAAAATTGTTGAACGTAATTTCATTACACAATAAGGTGTTTGGAATATCAAAATACTTCTAAAAAATGATTCTTCATTTTCCCGTTCACCACTCTTTAATTAGATAAGCTGATGTACAAATATTTACATTGAAAACACTCGAGTATTGTTATTTTGTTTTGGTAATGAAAAACATTTTCTGATGTTCCCCATAAAAAAGAAGAAAATCATTCAGCATAACATCGGAAACACATACATCCATATATACACTCATACATACATACGAACATGTTACATACAAACTAAATATTCATAGGAATGCCAATGGCTTAATTTTTTTCCATGTTGTTATCACAACAACAATAAAAATGATAAAAAAAATTATGCTCTGCAAACAAATGAAAAACAATAACATAACATCAACCAATTTAGCATAATATCCTGTGTTATGATGTTTGAGTTTGATAGAAGGAAAAAATGAAAAATTCAAAAGATTTTTTTGTTGTTGCTGCTTTTATGAGCTTTCTTGATTATATGGTACTGAACTAAAAATGGCAAACATAAATCATATAATTTTACTCGCATACCATACCGCAGGTTCGTTCTCTATTCCACATTTAAAACATGTTTTTCGTGTGTGGCTGGGTAACACAGCACATAAAAAGCATGAAAACGTATAAAAAATGAAAATGATTTTACAAATCATAAAATTTAGCATATGATTATTTTAGTCTAATGTTATTCTATTTATCATTAGGCATTTTATATATTCGCACGAGTTTGAGTAAAGCACATGCAAGGAAGCGCGACGTACAGATTTTTTTTTTTTTTTTTTGGTGTTTATTTGCTTTGATAAATTGCGGTGAATTAATTCGGTATGGTAATAAATTAGGCATAAACTTGATTAATGTTTTTATGTATATACATAATTTTTGATTATGGTAATCACTTTGATAATGCGGTAATCAAAATATTTAAATAGCAACACCTTATTAAATCTGAACCTTTAAAAATATTAACATTTTTGTTACAGATTTCGGTTAATCTTTTTTTTTTTGAAATTGTACAAATTGTTATTTAAATTTTTAGATGTGGGATGGGGACTTACAAAGGTCGCTTAATCGTTACTATTTGAATATTCGAAGGAAGAACAAGCTACCCTCTGGGCAAAAGTAGTACGTAATTCAATTAAAAGATTCCCACGCATGAATAATTGTTAAGCCTAGCTAATAGCCGTGATTTATTTATTTTATTTTATTTATTTGTTGGTATACAAAATCGAATACTTATGATTTTACTTAAATAAATCAAAAATAATTTACATAAATTGCCTAAATTACATATACCCTATGCATACGTGATTAGTAATAATTTAAATTAAAATCGATTACTTAATAAAATAAAATACGAAAGGACGAAGGTCAAGGCGTAAACAAAATTATAGAAATAAATGTACTTGTCACGCCTGCCGGAAACAAACCAGCTATGGCACAAGTAGCAAAATGTTTAGATCATTTTGTACTGTCTAATTTTTCATCAGGAACCAATATTAAGAAAGTCGGAACCATTTAAAGCCAGCCGAAACAAGAGGTTTTCAGCCGAAATCATTAGAAGTTTGTACTATCAGCATGAATTATTTAGATGGTTGTGAAACATATAAGCTCTCAGGCGAAACCATAACAAGGCTAGCTGGAACTAATACAACAGCAGACAGAACCATATTAAGCTGGCCGTATGGTTCCGGGCTCCATAGAACCAAACCAACTATGACACAGAAGCAAAATGTATTGTGCATCATTGTGCACTATATGATTTTTCAGCCGGAATTATATAATACCAGCCGGAACCACATAAACCGGTGTGATTTTAAATTATTTCTGGTTTTTTCTAGAAATTGGGGTTTATTTTTTTCGTCTTTCCGGCGAAATTTGAAATTTTCTTTTCCCGGTTTTTTGGTTCCTGGACTAGCACTAATTTTTTCCCGTGAGCACTAATTAGCATAAATTGAGCTTAATCGGTATGCAAAGTTTCATTTTGAAATTCGAAAGTTTCCCTGCTGCAAGTACTCACACTTTGGAATGAAAGGATAGAAACAAAAATGTTTTTCACTGAAAATCGTTCTTTTTTTTAATCGTTTTACCAAGCACTCGTTTTCTAAATTCAAAACACACACTTGCAAAGATTGTCATTTCACTTTAAATTGAAGTCGTTTTAACTCGAACGCCATATCTGTCGGAATGAGCGATAAACGAGGAAGTAGTACGTCTTCATCTTTATGATGTCCAATCAAAATTGTTACTTCAAATAGATTACTCATCACTTTTTTAACTACTAATCATGCACCATTGCATAACTTTGGCTGATTGATGTTTCGGAGTAATATAATTCACACTCCACTTTTCAAATTCAGAATGTGTGAACGGTAATCCGGGACGTTCGTTGGTAAATTCACTAATTCATAATTTGGTTATAGATTTGTATGGCACTGTTTCAGAAAGATGTTGTTCATATCCTGTACGTCGTTTTCAGTTAAACGCATTTTTTTACTGTGCTCCAAAAAATTGAATATTTCAAGCAAGCATGCAATTCGGCAGCTGATGTTGAGCGAGGTATCACTAGAAGCGAGTAACACCAGTGCTCAACCAAATGGAACCTGATTATTTTGCAAGTCTTTTAATGTATGGTCTAATGCTTCCAGTGACTTCCTGCTAGTCATTGTATACTCATCCCATACGATAGTTTTGCACGACTGAAGAACATTTCCCATTCATGATGTTTTAGAAATGTTACATGATGGGTTTTCAATGAAATACATGTTTTAATGACAGTTTTAGAGCTGAATGAGCTTTCCTACTTCCTACAACAAGTCGAAATTGCTCGAGTGATTTTTTAAACTTTTAGAACAAATTTTTAAATTAAAATATTCAAAAAATCTAATTTTTGTGAAATGAAAAACAAGTGTTTAATAAAATGTGTTTATTAAGTGTGGTTCGCCAAGTGCCTACGGCAAATAGTGTAAAAAGTATAAAATGTGGGTTTCACTCCAGTAGAAAGCCAACCTACTGGCCTACGGACCCAAATAAAATTCCTGACCTTTTTGATTTCTATATATGAAGAGGTATCTCCGAAAATTACATAGCATTTAAAAATGAAGCAGAGCTATCGTCAGACCATTCTCCAGTTTTAATGACAAAAAGTGACACGGTAATAAGGAAAGCAAGCCCTCCGAGACTAACAAATAACAAAACCAACTGGGTCGAAGAAAGCGTCAATTTACAAGTGCATATTACGAACACACGATAGAAGAAGAACTGGAAAAGCTCATTGAAAGTGTGCAAAAGGCGGCCTGGGAAATTTTGGTTGCGCCAGGAAAACTACAGTGAAGATCATTCAAACATTTCAAAAAAAGTAGTTCGTAGCATTGTGAATGCTTCTTGGTACATTAGAAATGACAATGTCCATCGAGACTTTAACGTGGAATACGTCAGCGAAGAAATACAAAAATTTGCAAGAAGTCTACTGCGACTGCAGCATCATGACAACGAGGAGCTGCAGACGAAAAAGAACAAAGCCTTTAAAATTAGTTATTCCCTGAGCCGCTCAAATCAAAGGACTAGCAGAGCTGGCACACTATTCGGAACCTCTTTTAAGTTATATGTACTCAACTTCATTCACAATGAAGAGGTTACTTCTTGCAATAATTTCTTCAATGACGGTTCCCCACAAACTTACTCGTGATAATGATCTAATTGTTTTCTAGGACATTTTTTTTTTTTACTAACTTTTACACATGCACAATATGATTCGCAATACTGTGATATTTTGAAGCTTGATGAATTATCGACATATATTGTCTTTCTCATTATTAGGTCTAGGGCAAATTTTTAATTTCTCTCTCTCTGGCACTATATCCCATCAAAGGATTTGGCCGCGAAGAGACAACTCGCACCGAAGAAGATTACCAAGTACAGCATCATTTTTTGTCAACCTTGTAACGCAACACAAGTAGAAGATATAAAGTGAAAACTTAATTAGAAGAATCCAGAAGGAGCAGTTTTTTATTACGTACCACATCAGGTATAACTAAATAAGACAGGAAGACAACTCAGCTCCGAATAGTGCTTGATGCCTCATCCGAAATTTGGCACACGACATAATTATGACAAACAATAATTGCAGGGATTAAAATTTTATAAAGGGAGGGACTCGACAAAACTCGCATATGAAAGTGTTGACATAAAATTCACACATAATAATTTATCGCTTTATACGCAGGGCGGGTCTAACTAATTAATGACACGGAAAACAACTAGAAAACGGAACGCAAACTTCTTATTAACACAAAAGCGCACATACCATCAATTTACATACTCGTATACCTTTTAAACCAATTTGACTCAATATAACACTTTTGTCAGTAGGTGCATGTAGCACGAGAAAAATAAATTGATGCTTTCAATATTTCATTTTCACACGTTCACATAAGAAGGGTTCATTCGACAACAAGCGTCATAACATTTTCCCATATATTTTCGCTTTTCTTAATTTTAACTTTAAAGTACACAAATTTTCAGTCTCATACACATATTTCTAGCATTATAAGAAAATTAATTAAAAATCAATAAATTTTCTAATGTAATATAATTTTTTTTTGTTACCAACAAAAACGGTTGATTAAATTAATAAATTTAATGCTTATCGATATTTAGTAAGTACCTGTACTCAACCGAGTAATATTTTTGCATATGAATATGCTATTTATTGAAAACGTATACCTAATTAGAATTTCTATATCAGATTACAGAACAATTGCAGCTTTTTTCGATTCAACAGGAAGTTCGTTTTTGTCTATTTTGCTTTTTAATTGGGACTGTGAAAATTTTTTAAAATACATATATTTACAATAAAAGTTTTATGGTTGACTAAAAATGTACGATAATATGTGTGATGCATTTTAAATATTTTACCGCATGCAGAAATGATTTTCATAAAATTATGAGAAAAGTTAGTTTTTGTGCGGTTATAAAATTTAAAATTCAGATAAATGAAAGTGGGAACTTCCATGTTACGTATATTCAACAGACAGTGGTTTATTATCAATGTGAAGTATTGTTATAAACTGGGTTAGATTGTACGAGTATGTGGCGTACATTTTTTTTGCATCTATACAAGCAGATAATTAATTTACTATACGTGATAAACTGGTGATAAAAGCTTAATTTCTAAGACTATCTCCGTAGTTTCTGTTCTGGTAGTGTGGTAGATATTGTGGTGATGTGCGCTTTCTTATATTTTGCAGGAGATGCAATAAAATATTTTTTGCATGCATATAACATTAAGACTCTCTTCATGTTTTGAATTAATAAAAAGTGTGTTAAATTAAAACTTGCTTAGAATTTTACATTTTTATTAAATTTTACACTGCAGATTACCAAGTACTCTGCTATTTGTTTTAATTACAGGAAAATATTCCATTTGTACATATGTACAATCCTGACGGACAACCTACTCTTCTATACTAAGAATATTAAATTTATGGTCTGATTCACAAACTGTATATAAGCTCTGTAACTGTAAAATTTCCGAGATGTACTAAAACGGTATTCAATCTGGCGGTTTACAATTTTCGCTCAAACTTAAAATAGAAATAACAAAAATCCTTGCGAAATTTACTGTCCTTGAGGAACCTGAGTCCTAATCCGTAGCGAATGAAAGGTCAACATTTAATATTTAAAGTTCACTCATTTCTAAAAATATTCGAATCAAACGATTCCCAATAATTCATCCCAATGATTATTTTGTATCAAAACATACTCTCTTATGTAGATATTTCTAGTAAATTAGGTTAAGATTATATAAAAAATCACTCAATTCGCGAAAGTAATTAACATTTTAAGATATTGGAAACTGTCCTAAGCAAATTTGCAAAATATTAAAGAATTATAAAAATTAAGATCCGATTGAGGATATAGGAATAGAAAAAAAAAATGAGTGAGTCCATTAGTACTCTCAAGGAGATGTGTAAACATGGCGTGTGTATAGTACGTGGGTACAGTTTACTTTGAAGGAAGAAGGAATGCAATTTTACTAACCAGAGTTTTTCATTTGTTTATTATCGTTAAATTGGTCTATTACTCTTTCGGTATAATCGACGCAATTGGATTTTGGTAGCTAAAATAAGATACATATACTGTCGACTCTAACTTTTCTAATTTTCATTGAAAAACTGCACAATGGTCGTTCCATATCTCGTAGTAGATATATTTCGATCTGAGTTCATGTGCAAATCGAATTCGTCTCGCATTAAGTTTATAAGTGGTTCAGCTTGAGGAACAGCAACATTAATATTGAAATCCTCTCTCATAATCACCGGCAAAAGATGATAGTCTCTTTGGAGAATTTTTGAATTTCTTTAGGATATGGGGCAAGGACGAAATGTATGAACTTCATTATGTCTTCGAAAGATTTATTCGGCGAGGTTAATACAACTACAGAAAGCATCTTATTCTCATTGAGAAGCTGAAGTTCAGCCGTATATATATCATCGATGAGTTGTGTTGTTACGCTCATACCAGTTGTTTGTCCAAAGATGATTTTTATTATGCGAGGTGACTGTATGGTATGAGTATTCTATTTGAATTTTTTATATATTGTGACTCCGGCAGCTCACTCACCGTCTCTCTTGAACTGAATGCAGATCTGGAAAAGCAAGAAAATTGAGCATCCTTGCGTGACTGTGTCAGTTAGGTCGAGGTGATGTGTATGACCTAAGACTCTGACAGTTCAATGTTAAAAAACAGACGTCATTATTATCTCGTACAAAATTCGCCATTACAACGGATAAAGCGGATTTGTGGTGAGGCGCGATAGCTAATTTTGAAGAAGACCCATTGAGGTCCCATTTTTACGTCCATGGTAGACGACATGATCATCGATAGCCGACGTGATGAACAGTCCTTCAAGACTCGTTGCTCGTGCTAAAGCAATATACACAATTTATTAACTGTGTCTTTTATCGTAAGAGTATATACTGACTATCTCGTTATAGGTACCACCCTGTGATGCATGAATTGTGGTGGCACATGAAGGTACGACGCTTTACATTAATTGTTGTTTATGCTTAACATTAATTGTTGTTTCGATTAATAGTTGAGCTTTTTCTAGAAATGGGCACCAAACATCGGTCGATATTCGTTTTCTGCGCCCATCCAGCTTCAAGCCACATGACCTTCTTGCCAACTTGTGAATTTGAACCGAAATTCATCCAGAGTCGTTTGACATTTTTTACTGTCGACGTTTTCATCGTTCTCGTTGTCCTGGTTAGGATGCCTATGCATTCGATATAATTTAGACAGCCCATAGTTCCATTCGCCAGTCCATTTGTTACGTCAATATTGGTTTTGAAAAAGTACGGCAAATTATTTGTGTCCACTATTCTCATTTTATGGATCTTTTGACGGAATTGCTACTCAGGCAGCCCACTGACCATCTCTATTGAACTGAAAACAGCATTCAAACGTAGGAATATTAACAAGTTCGTCATTGCGCAGCCAGGTCTCGAAAACCAAATGAATTGAGCATACCTGCGTGACTGTGACCTGAGACTCTGGCAGTTCAATGTTAAAAACGAGATGTCATTATAACCCCATTCAGTAGAAGACATGATCATTGATAGCCGACGTGATGAACAGCGCCTAGAGACTCGTCACTCGTGATAAAGCAATATACAGCAGTTGTTGACTGTGTTTTTAAGCGTATGAGTATGCAATTTCGTAATCGTAATTCGTATTTCGTATCGTATTTTTTTTTTGATTTTTCTGATCGATGGAAATGTCGATGGTTTCTATTTCATTCATTAAATTAATTTTTTCATTTTCCCTACTATTATACATATACATAAAAGCATGCCATGTATAGTAAAAATTGTTTTTGCTGAGTTTCTTGCTTTTTTTTCAAACGAAGTAGGTATACGTCATTTCCGTTCGTTTCATTTACAAGTTTACTCTAATACAAAAAAAAATTGGTAGGCGCGCGTAAAGATGTTTACACATCAAAATTTATTTTACCAATCAGAATGTATTTTTATTTATTGTTGAAAAACGCCGTTTGTACAAATAATTTTGAGTGATATTTTCAAATCGTTTTCCTGAAAAATGAATGCGGTTATATTTCGCTTTAAATGAAAATGTACAAAGTGAATATGATTTCACAAGCAATCGTATCAAACAAAATTTTTTAAATAAAATTATAAAAGAGATACAAACTTTATTTTGAACTAACATTTTGAGTAAAAATTTCAAAAGGTAATTAGCGCTTGAAATAGTATAAAAGGGTTGTTAAATTGCTCATCCATCCGGCTCAACTGGATCTTTCAAACCAGGACAGCAAATTTGTTAAGTGTTTTCGTATTTATATTTTGAGCAAAAATGGTAAACGGCCATTAACACGCCTTCCCAGAGATTTGGACTCAGGTTCCGCGAGTACCTCAAATAGGTTACAAAATTGCCTATCTATAGTCAGCCTAATTAAAACTTCCTAACCCATCAACAAGTTTGTTAAGATTTCTTATGTTTATATTTTTGTTTCGTACGCGACCTTTAACGCGCCATCCCAAAGACTACGACTCAGGTTCAGGGAACACCTAAAATAGGTTGCTAAATTGCTCATTTACCGTAATTGGAACTTACTAACCGGAACAGCAAATTTGTTAAGAATTTTTGAATTTATATTTTGAGGTTGGGCGACAATGGTAAACGGCCATTAACATAGCATTCCAGAAATTTAGACTCAAGTTCGGTGAGCATTTCAAATTGGTTGCTGAAGTAATCATCTTGCGACTCGTATTGAAACTTTCTAATCAGGACTGTAAGTTTGTTAAGATTTTTTGTATTTGTTTCTTGTTTTGTAAACAGTCTTTAACGCGCCTTCCCAGAGATTTGGACTCAGATTCCGTGAACACCTCAAATTGGTTGCTAAAATGGAAATTTAGCCAGCCTAATTAGAACTTCTTAACCAGAGTATCGATTTTGTAACAAAATTTAGAGCGCGAGCTAGCGAGGAGAACAATTATTCTGTGTACATATACACTGTACAATATACAATTTTATATTTGTATTGTATTTTTTCTCTCATGTGTCATGTGTCGTCATGTGTGCATTTTGTTCGTCTATTTGTCAAAGGTAAGCAGCAAAATACAAAGCTTCCGGTTGAACCGGTTGAATATTTATGATGATGACGTATACCTCACCGCTTCTATTCGCGTGCTTTTGAGCAGTGGAATCGATTGTTTGCTATGTGATTTGATTTTTTATTTTCAAATATTTGAACAAAATACGAAACCGCATTTGACACATCAATTAAAATAATATATAAACAAAATAACGCGGCTGCGCTATAGGAAACCAATATAATTAAAATGACCACTACCATGTTTTTCCGGTTTGCTCACCTCGCGCTGTCATTTTTGGTACAAAATCGACACTCAGGACGGCAAATTTGTTACGAATTTTTGAATTTATATTTCGAGTTAGGGTGAAAATGTTAAACGGCCATTAACACGCCTTCCCGTATCCATCTGAATAAATGGTAATCCGACTGAGTCAAAGTCTGGAGAATACGCCGCATGCTGAAAAGCTTCCCTGCCTAAGGAGAAGATGAATTGCAGGATTGTTTTTCTGTATGTGTATGAGTATCACCTTCCGCCTTCCTTGGCTCTAGGGTTTGCAAACCGGTTAAAACCGGTTTCTAAAAACCAGGTTTTCAATGAAAACGAAAAACCGAAAACCCGTTTTTCTGGAAAAATAACCGGGTGGTTTTTTAAATTGCATTTGAAACGATTTAACATAAATTTTACACAAGTAGGCAAACTACTAAATTTCAAATCTATAATTTTTATTGGAAATTTGTTGACACTTCACAAAAACTCAAAATGAAAATGCAAATTGCAGTATTTGTAAACAAATTGTGTATGCAAAGGTGGAACAACATCGACTTTGTTAAGTCATTTAAAGAGCAAGACTTTGTTAAGTCAGCCATAACCTCAACCAAAAGTTGAATGAAAACGAAGGGGCTGCCAGACCTTCAACAAAATCAGTCTTCAGTCTAAAATTTTACAGTTCGTACGACGACAAAGCTTGGAAGAATTGTATCAAGATTAGTTGCTCTAGATGGTTTGTCTATAAGACAAATTACTATTCGGGAACCAATAAATACTCAAGGTTATGAGTAGCCCAAATCCGAAAATACTGTAATGAAACTGATTTTAAACGCTACAAAAATTGAAAGTGAACTTCAAAAGATACCTGAACCTGAATCTTTATAATTCCGATTTGGAATTTATAAATTTGGGTTTAACCCGCATACATGGAAGTTATGATTCATATAAAATAAAGCAACTAATTGTAAATCAGTAAATAATAAATTTGGCAAAGAATCAGAAGCTGAAATTATTCTATGTATGAATCATGGGTTCCATCTTGGTGTTACAGACATTTTATATAAAAAAAATCACCCCGATTAGTGGAAGCCACAATAGAAATAAATGAATTCGACGAATCTGATGGTGATATCCAATATGATGATGAACTCGAAAATGAAGAATATCATGAAGTTGAATATTCTGACATTTCATTCGAGGTATGCATTAATTCAGTTGGCAATGTTACACAATTCTACGAGCGTTTCCCTCTGTACGCAACACAATTTTACAGCAAGAAGTTAAGCAAACATTCAATGTTGAGTTTGGGCTAATTTAAGACACTAAAACTCATTGGAATACTTTACTACTTATGATCCAACGATTTTTAAAGCTGAAAAAAGCACTAGATGATTTACAAAAATTAAATATGCTCAAAAATATTTCTGAAATAATGCTTAAAGATATTGGTGGTGCTTTGTCACCCGTACAAGTAGCAGTGGAAGTTGTGGGACGAAAAAACGCTACAATAATTACGGCCGAAACCATAATCACATTCATGTTGAATAAAATTGATTAGCTAAATACGGAAATCAGCAAATGTTTATTCAATTCAGTACAAAAGAGGATGATAGAACGTTTAGTATCTTTGGCGAAGTATTTGAAAGATCCAAAAACAAAAATCAAATTACTAACTCAACCGGGCGTTTCTCTGCTATATTCGTAAAAACGGGAAATGCTTAATATTGGGAAGCGGTTATTAAATTGGTTGTTTCAAATAGAACCAGAACAAGAAAGGTTGGTGGATGATAATTATAGGAAGATTAACAAATAACATAACAAATGTGCATAATATTGTTGAAATAGCACTTAATGATGAACTTAACATGACTATTGAAAAAGATTGCGTTCAAAAATCACAAGAAGTCATTAATTTCAACACGTTTAGACCAAAATGACAGTTTTGAAACAACACGGAAAAGAACAAACAACTTAGAATCGCTTTTTAATGCCTTACTTATACAGTTAAACCAACTTCAACAGACTCAGAAAGAACCTTTTCTGTATACAGTAAGAAGTCGGTCGTTCTTCCCAAACGGTTAGTTAAAATTACGCGGAGTTAATATTATTTTAATAATTATTCATTAATAATAATTACTCTTATCTTAGTAGTTCAATAATACCTCCAAAAGAATAATTATTCTAACGTAAAATAATTACTAGGTGTAGTTAAATTGGTTGGTTGTTAAAATTTAACACCAATTTGTAGTTAATTTTATTAGCTATTTGTGAAATAGTGTTAAATTTTTAAAATAAGAAAATATTGTAATAGACCATTTTCCTCAAAAAAATTTGACAGCTGAAGCTGTATGGCAAACCAACAAACTAAAATTTGTTTGTAATTTTTAAAGTTTATGACATAACTATTAAAGTTTAATGTTTAAAACATAACCACAAACCATTGTACTGTTAAATTTTAATAGCATTGTGAGAATTTATGAATAAAATAAAAAAATAGAATTTTATTTTAATGGTTTGCCATACACGTTCAACTGTCATAATGTTATTTTGACGTTTGAGGAAAATGGTCTATAGCAATAGCAATCTAATGTATCTCCTTTTAACTCGTTTTTATTCTTCATTATATCATTCCATTTAGTTGTAATTTTTAGCTTTGTAAAATATTTAAACAATCTTCTCTGGCACCTCCAAGCCTAATAATTGTAGATTCAAAAGGGGTATAATAGTACTAATGAACAAATATAATAAAAATTTAGTAGTCGTAAGTATAATGTTTGGAATATGATAGGAACACTGAATGTAATTTTGCGTACAATTATATATGTCACATGTTATAATACCTTTGCTCAGATTATCAAGATGAATATTCTAAAACTATTTTTGTAAAAGTTGTTCATGTTTTTGAACATATCACATCAAAATATTTAATCAAGCACTCAAGTTTGTACATTGCGACCCGTGGCACTCGAATAAATAGAAATACTTACAAATAAAAACAGCCAGCCATGATTTTTTAGATAGTACTGAGTGCGTTTGCTGTCAAACATGATAACTTAAGAATACAAATTTCGATAAAAAAATACTAAGATGCTATACTACAAACCACAAACTAACAACAAACTTTGTTAATTTCTTTCTGATCTACTTCTTGTAGGATCTACATAATTAAATCAAATTTGCAAATTTCAAATGGTTTGTTGAAAGTCTTCACCATCTTGTATCCAGTTATAAAGCATATTACTTTCAGTTTATACCCTAATACTTAAGTTTCGCCACCCTATTTCATCATAATACTTTGTATAAGTCAGAATTTATATACTTACATAAACAAGATGTGCCTTTATAATCAATCGTCTCTGAAATTTTAATGTTTAATGTTCATTGCAAAGTTCATTATTTTTCTAATTTAAAACCATATTCCTCAAAAGTATGTGGTTAGTATCTTTAGATACAAAGTAAGAAAATGTATTGATAGTCAAAAGCCTAAGAGGCTTAAAACTGTGAATTCAATGAATTACAATTGTAAGGGCTAATTATTCTCTGTCTAAAGCTATTAAAATTGTTGATTTTATTCAAGGATTTCAATATTAATGCTGTTCAGGAAATAAATTAGCTTATTATAAAATAGAGAGTTTAGATTTTGCTTAAGTAGTTTCCAATAAAGGGCTCATTTTAATTACAAAATAGATTTCAACGTACATACAGCGTTGTCAATATTATACAAAACCATTTTTAATATAAATAAATAATTTTTTATTTTAACAAAATTACCTAATCAACATTTTCATTGTTGGTATAAAGTTGGTTAATACAAAGTTTCTTCAGTTTTCTTAACTCAAAAATAGAACACCATCTAAATTAGAATGAATAATTCAATAAATACTTTCAGATTATCTAAAATTTCAAATGGCAATGTCGCTTAAAGTAAACTCCTGTTTTTAAATAATTATAACTCTCACTTCGAAAATTGTTTCTATTTCGTTCGGCGAAATTATGTGCACCGAAAGAAAGTAGTCGATTTTAACTTTATATAGGTAATAGAAAATCTCAAGGACAATATACAAAGATACCAGTATATTGCAAATCATTGAAATATCTAAAATCTGTAAACTATTTCTTCTCTATACAGATAAATAAATATATTTTGTCCTTGAGATTTTTTATTACTAATATAAAGTTAAAATCGACTACTTTCTTTCGCTGCACATAATTTTCGCCGAACGAAATAGAAACAATTTTCGAAGTGAGAGTTATAATTATTTAAAAACAGGAGTTTACTTTAAGCGACATTGCCATTTGAAATTTTAGATAATCTGAAAGTATTTATTGAATTATTCATTCTAATTTAGATTGTGTTCTATTTTTGAGTTAAGAAAACTGAAGGAACTTTGTGCCTACCAACAATGAAAACGTTGATTAGGTAATTTTGTTAAAATAATAAATTATTTATTTATATTAATAATCTTTTTTTTATAATATTGACAACGCTGTATGTACGTTAAATTCCGTTTTGTAGTTAAAATGAGCCCTTTATCGGAAAGTACTTAAGCAAAAATATCTCAAAACTCTCTATTTAGTCGTAACTGGTCAACTATTCTCATATTTTTCGGTTGCTTTGGTTCATTTTAGTAAAGCCAGTTGAGCACATAATACGTGTTTTATTTTAAAGTAAAAAAGAAACTTTTGTGTTTTGCGTTTTTAAAATAAAAAATAAACTTTTGTGGTAATTTTAATTTTTAATTAAAAATTAAGTGAAAATTAGTTATAAACTAATAAAAGGTGATTATACTACTCATTAAATCTGTAGTTCCATTGGACATATGGAAAACATTATTGAATTAGTTTTAATGACCACAATTACTTTTATAAATCAGCTAAAATTAACATTATATGTATATATCATCTGAAAATTAAAAATAATTTTTGAACTCATTTATAATTAGCTTCGCGACCATTACACAACACCAATATTTAAAATTTTAAAATGGAAAATGAAAATCTAATTTTATTAGTAATGATTTAAATGAAATATATCGAGAAGAAATATTGATGGTTACATATTTAAACGGCACAAGTTGGGTAAAAATCTGGTACTCAGTAAAACAGGTGTTTCCGAAATATATATATTCAATACATATATATACAACTTTTTTCAGCGTATGTCAGCAAAAAAATGAGCCTACATGTTTTCCAAATATTTTTCAATCGACAAATTTTATTAAGGAAAAAATTTACATAGTAATATTTGTAATCCCATAATATTAAACATAATAAAAAAGCGTTGTATGGCCGGCCTCACATTTTTGGTTACTGCTCTATCTGAGGTTAATGTTATATTTATTTTATTTATAGCTAAACAACAATTCAATATTTTAAGTGATAATATATAACTTCCGGATTCACGCGATGTTATAATACCGATGGAAATATTTGATCACTTTATAAAAACGTACGACCGTTTCCAATATGGATTTAAAATAGCAGTAAAAAATATTACCAAAGATATATGTATTTGATCTAGATCGAATTTTACCTTCATCACCAGCGTCAGTGTCAACTATTTCTAGCGTTTAAAAAAAAATTTTTGCTGCTAAGAAATTGAATATTATAATAATATATATATATATTGTAATCAAACAATTTTTATTATAAATATTAAACGATATTAAACAAACAACCAAATATTTTATTATTTCCTAATAGTTTCCACCTTGATGGCGTTACCTAGTAAATGTGGCTAAAAATAGCATTGCTTTTGAAGTACATCGTACTAAATAACATTTTTAAATTCACCTGTTAAAAGGAGCAACAGTGTAGTACGTAAAGTTAATTATAATAACTCCCAAAAATGTTTTAATATACACCTTATAACGGGTGATTTTTTAAGAGCTTGAGAACTTTTTTTTAAAAAAAAACGCATAAAATTTGCAAAATCTCATCGGTTCTTTATTTGAAACGTTAGATTGGTCCATGACATTTACTTTTTGAAGATAATTTCATTTAAATGTTGACCGCGGCTGCGTCTTAGGTGGTCCATTCGGAAAGTCCAATTTTGGGCAACTTTTTCGAGCATTTCGGCCGGAATAGCCCGAATTTCTTCGGAAATGTTGTCTTCCAAAACTGGAATAGTTGCTGGCTTATTTTTGTAGACTTTAGACTTGACGTAGCCCCACAAAAAATAGTCTGAAGGCGTCAAATCGCATGATCTTGGTGGCCAACTTACCGGGCCATTTCTTGAGATGAATTGTTCTCCGAAGTTTTCCCTCAAAATGGCCATAGAATCGCGAGCTGTGTGGCATGTAGCGCCATCTTGTTGAAACCACATGTCAACTAAGTTCAGTTCTTCCATTTTTGGCAACAAAAAGTTTGTTAGCATCGAACGATAGCGATCGCCATTCACCGTAACGTTGCGTCCAACAGCATCTTTGAAAAAATACGGTCCAATGATTCCACCAGCGTACAAACCACACCAAACAGTGCATTTTTCGGGATGCATGGGCAGTTCTTGAACGGCTTCTGGTTGCTCTTCACTCCAAATGCGGCAATTTTGCTTATTTACGTAGCCATTCAACCAGAAATGAGCCTCATCGCTGAACAAAATTTGTCGATAAAAAAGCGGATTTTCTGCCAACTTTTCTAGGGCCCATTCACTGAAAATTCGACGTTGTGGCAGATCGTTCGGCTTCAGTTCTTGCAGGAGCTGTATTTTATACGGTTTTACACCAAGATCTTTGCGTAAAATCTTCCATGTCGTCGAATAACACAAACCCAATTGCTGCGAACGGCGACGAATCGACATTTCACGGTCTTCAGCAACACTCTCAGAAACAGACGCAATATTCTCTTCTGTACGCACTGTACGCATTCGTGTGGTTGGTTTAATGTCCAATAAAGTAAACTGAGTGCGAAACTTGGTCACAATCGCATTAATTGTTTGCTCACTTGGTCGATTATGTAGACCATAAATCGGACGTAAATCGCGAAACACTTTTCGAACCGAACACTGATTTTTGTAATATAATTCAATTATTTGCAAGCGTTGCTCGTTAGTAAGTCTATTCATTATGAAATGTCAAAGCATACTGAGCATCTTTCTCTTTGACAACTTGTCTGAAATCCCGCGTGATCTGTCAAATACTAATGCATGAAAATCCTAACCACAAAAAAATCACCCGTTATAAAGCTATATAATTAGTTATAAGAGTTAAAAAACATTTTCTGTTTATTTGTAAGAGGTGTATTTTACACTAAGAAGTTAGTAGTAATGACTTCCAAATGGGTCTGTACTAATTAATTATGAAGTTAAATTTATTTTCCTAACGGTCGTGAAAATTACTTAAAATAGGAGTTAAATAATTTTTATGTAGTTGTTTGCATTTCTAATGAGGAAATGATTTAAACACCAATTTTTAATGAAATTATATTGTTAGAAATAACTCAAATTATTTAACGCACCTTTCGGTTACATGCTAATATTTTAACTTCATTATGGAATTGTTTTATCAAAAAATGATTGTTCCTAAATCGGAGTTCGTTTTAACAACTTTTCAAATACGTCCCTTTTTAACATGATGATCGAAATTAAAAACGGCGTCTTATTTCTAACTGTGTATAAGGAAATGTTTGCAATAAAATTAGAAGGCGCCTTAGTGATGAGTCGATAAATGCTGTAGTATTTCTAAAATACTATTTTCTTTCGAAAAAAGAGTAAAATATTTTATTAAATTTTTTTTTTTACATAACTGTATTTGTACTATTTTAATAAATTGTACATAGTTTTATTAATTTTTGTAATAGTTACGAAAATCAGTTTTTGTATCTGAATTGGAGTTAAAAATAAAAACTATGAAAAATCTTTATTTAATGGCGTTTTTTAGCATAGTTATATGGTCTATTTTATTATTGTTTTAATTTTTTCGAATCTAAAACCTGGTTAACCGGTTAACCCGGGTTTTAGATTGGAAAAAGCCATAAAATCGGTTTTACAAGAAACACGGTTTTTTGCAAACCCTACTTGGCCCGTAAAAGGTCTTTTTTTCGGAGCATCATTTGATTTAATCAATTAGGTATGGTATAACGTACAGCTGTTTGACCAGGTTACAGAAGCTCGTAGTGAATAACTCCTTTCCAATACCACACACAGTAATAATTTCTTAACATGAATATTAATTTTTTCAACTGATGTTGACGGCTCGCCTGGATCAACCCATGATTTTTTGCGTTTAAGATTAACGTACAAAATCCACTTTTCATCATCCGTAATGATTTTGTGCAAGCAAATTTTTTTCCGAAGTCAACTCTTGGGTTTTTGTTTTTTTCGGTTAGTTTATGAGGAACCCATTTTCCTTCCTCCTGAATTTTTTACATTGCATTCAATCGAAGTGATATTGCTTGGTGAGAAATTCCTAGCTGTTCTGCAAGCTCTTTCTGAGTTTGACACGGATTTTTATCCAGTAAAACTTTAATTTCTTCGTCTTCAAATTGTTTTACTGCACCTACACGTGGGTCGTCCTCAAGACTAAAATTGCCATCACGAGATCTTGCAACCCACTTTTTTACTGTTGAATGACTCACAGAATATTCACTCAAAGTCGAATTAATCATTTCCATAGCTTGAGTAGCATTTTTTTCAATTAAAAACAGAATAGAATGCAATGACGTACATGTTGCTTATAGACATCCATCTCTTAAAATTGATACATACGGAACAACAGCTTGTAAATGACTGAAACAAAATAAAAACAGCAATGATTAAGCCACATAGGGCCAAAATGGAGGGCGATTTGGATGCGTTCGTGTGTATTAGAATGCAACCAACTTCAGAGCCGAGTTTCTACTTACACACCTAATATCTCCCCACTCAGTAGCATGCAGCGTGCTTACAGAGTAGGCACTTTCCTGGATATTGCGGGTGCTTTTGATGGCACGGTATTTTTTACCATCACTAATCCTTGTGCAAGGTTTGGCATTAACCAGACCATCATCACCTGGATTGAAAGTATTGCTGAGGCTGAACTGGATGGTCTTGTATTTTCAGTTAGGGTTTCGAAAGGTTTCCCTAGTTTGCAGCAATCCGGCTTTATTGCCCAGAGCTATGCTGATGACCTGGTCTTAACAATTTCAGGTAAAAATTTAAACGTTTTACCTGACTTAATGGAGGGTGCCCCACTGTGGAACTGTGATGCATTGAGAAGGATTCTTCACAAATATCTTGGTGTTAGTGCGCAGTTTATCAAACATCTAGGTGTTATCTTTGACAGGAAACTTTTTTAGAAATTTTACCTTGAAACCAAACTACAAGAATCTTCAGTCATATTTTTGCAATGTAAAAGAGCATTTGAGGAATTCTGGGGACTGACTCCCAAACC
Source organism: Nephrotoma flavescens (assembly GCA_932526605.1). Lineage (NCBI taxonomy): Eukaryota > Metazoa > Arthropoda > Insecta > Diptera > Tipulidae > Nephrotoma > Nephrotoma flavescens. The sequence continues at coordinate 210,278,418 of OW052220.1, read as the reverse complement.
TATGCTGTCTTATGCTACTGTTATGTGGTGACATGTGGTCAACTCAAATTCGGCTAAAGTAAAGCTTACACTGAAAAAAATTATTTTGAACTTAAGCTAGTTCAACTTGTTTTAGTTATTATAACCCAGACTTTGCTTACTTTAGGTAAAAGTGACCATGGTTTGTTTTACTTATGCATGTTTCATAATACAAAAATGGCTAAGTTAATTTCAATTTATATCAATAATGCTTTATTTTCTTTCACACTGAACTTGTTTGTATGTCAATTCAAACTAAGCATTTAATTGATAACTTCGGAATTGTTAAACTAAACCATGTAAAAGTAAAATCAACTGAGCTTGGTAGTCAATTCAATTTATTTGCTTGGTTTAATCTGAACATAGGCAAATTCATCTCATAACAGTTTGATCTTGCAAATATGTCATCTAACCTAAGCATTTGTTTAAAAACTAATAATTTAACAATGTAGTAGTAGTTAAATTAAACCATATTTGTTTCATATGAAATAACATAGCAATAGTTTAAACTATGGACATTTAAACGGTGATAATGGATAAAATTCGCTAAATCGATATGTTCTTGTGTTATACTATAGGTATGAAGCAGTTTTGAATTTTTGCAGTTTGGTCGGTGCAACCTGACAACTGACGAGTAGACCAACTTTTAGATGCAACCAAACTGCCAAGAAAGAACTTGAGGAGGTCCTCATTATTTTTTAAGGGTTCGAAATACCTGAAGGTTAATTTAACTAAGTAACTAAAGTAAAATAATTAACCTGTTCAAAATATGTTGATATACGCTGAAAGTTAATATAACCTAGTGAAAGTTTAAAGCTTCGGTTTAAATTAACCTACGTGCTTAGTTATATTAATTGTATTTTTGTTGTCTAAACTAAACTGTGTGTTGGCTCAAATTTTTGTTAAAATTAACCTACATGGTTGGTTATACGTAAAGTTATAATTATTGGTCAAATTAAACTTTAATAATAGTTGTGTCAACATATGCTGTAGGTCAACATAACCTAGCGGATGGTTTAAATTGTTGTTTAAATTAACCGACGTGTTAAGTTGTATTAACGTTTTGCTTAGTTATATTGACTAAAGCAAATAGGTTTTATTGGCATTGGTTATTATTTGAAAATGAACTATTCATTTTAGTATTATGAAACAAGCGCTTAGTTGGCTCAAAAACAATCCAAGTGTTCGTTTAAAATAACCAATGTTTTTGTTTATATTTACCTAGAATTTTTTTTCAGTGTAGCAGTCTACAAAGTATAATTTGTAGAGCTGTTACCGGTGCTAGGCATTCAACCCCAATTCTTGCCTTGCAGACCATGATGTTTCTGTCCCCGTTGCAGTCTTTCATTTTATAGGAACAGCCTGACCGCTGGTTTTCGACTGAGGCACATTGGAGCCAACAACACTCTCAGCTCGATTGTGGGACAAATAGAGACATTTTTACTTACTAAACCTCATCAATACAAATCGACATAGTTAATGACAAACGATTGCCTGAATATTGCTTCGACAGGTGCTTTTCGGTAGTTTACTCATCAAGCGACTAATAGTTGTCTCGGAATTTTAAAACCTGCAGGGAATTTTCGGTTTGATGACAAACTTCATACATGGCTTTAAATGGTATAAATATTTTAAATGGAAAAATAAGAAATAATATAAGAAAGCCGCATAAAACCGATTCCAATTTGATGACTGAGAAAATAAAACTCAGGATGAATGTTTAAAAAAGTCAGTATTTTTTTTAGAAAAAAAAAATTTAAAATTACACTGTTAAATCTATTATTTTTCCTATTACAGTTTATTTTCAAAAGAAATTTATAAAATTGGACTAATTCTAAATGTTGCGCCGTCAAATCTAGAAATATTTACAGATTCTAGTTGATATTTTTGTGAAGGTCTAAAAATGATTTTTGGAATTTTGAAGTTCCCGTGATTTTGAGAAAAATATTATTATTTCCTTCTACAAGATTTTACCAATATATACAATTGAATTTTAAATTGACATTTCTATGCTTTACCTTCACAAAAATGTCAGCTAAAAGCAGCCTTAAATATTTCTAGATTTGACACAACATTTAGAGTTATGTAGTCCAATTTTATAATTTTCTTTTGAAAATAAATTCCAATAGGAAAAATAATAAATTTAACAGTGTAATGTTTTAATAATTTTTTTAGCACAAACTTCACTAACATTCATATTATAAATATTTTTTGTTTAATAATTCGATCGTCGAATAGCTAATTTGAAAATTTACAAAAACATTATATTAGGTATTGTCACAGCGACCCAATCAGCAAAATGCTCATGCTGTTCGTATAAAAATTATAGCAAGCTAAAACTCAGTTGTAGTACTGGACTCAGAAATTGTATGAAATGAGAATTGATTAGTCGAAAAAAAAAATCATATAATTTTGCCATTGCCATTTGTCAGCAAACCGGAATTCACCAGCTGGTGTCTGAGTCGCTTAAGGTTTTCGCTGGCTTCGAAACGGCGCTGGACGCAGTTCATAACACTCATGCATTGCGCGATTGATATGCTTCGAAGCTCGCTGTCTTGGGCAAAAATAGAATTCGACCAGTCATTTTGACCACTGATTTTTTTACATTTTTCGTGATGTGGTTAGCTTGCTTAACCATACAATTGCTAAGGTTATTAGGTTAGTTAGATTTATTCCAGTTCATGGCACATTTTTAATTGTGCCGCATAATTAACATTCTTCGTTTAAATAACATTATGCTAAAAGCATTAACCATATAAGTTTCTAATATAACTGCGGTAACAAGCTTTGAAGGCTTTCTTCAGAATGATAAATGCGTATCGCCAATTGACAATCATCAGATTAAATGTGATGCAACACAATCCAATTGGCCCATTCACCACAGACCACAAAATCAAATTTTTATTTCTTTTTGAATTGAAACTGAATTCCCCCATGTTTCATAAAATTTGGACCGATCGTTATTGTTTGTAGTGCACAGAAGCTAACCTATAGTGTTCCTTATTCATAACTGTGTTTTATATGTACGAGGCGGTACAGCTTTACGAACATATATTACAAGGCATCACTCAAATAATAAAAACAACAGCGATGCATAACATTAAATCCATACAACAAATCGAAAAATATTTAGTCCTCCTTAACGATCTCTTACATTATTCATCCACCATCTCTAGAATTTCCTATTTTCATTCATAACATACAAACAACTTTGATGACTAACAACACTTGAAGTATGTAGGTACTCAAGAAAATTTGAAGATTTTTTTTTTCTTATGTACATACCATCATTTACCTCTTCAGAGTTTTCGGCATATTTTGGTGTGTTTGTGTGTGTGTGTATACTCACTCTCGTATAGATACTAGGTTGTATTGATTTTCGTTTTCTTAAACATTTCAATATACGAACACGATAAATTCAAATCAATTTGAAATCAACCGCATCTAACCAAATCTGTATCTGTTCTTGTGTAATCAATTATGATGTTCGCTTTCATATTTTCACTCGTTGGCGTGTTTCTGGTATTTGCTTTCGATCAGCACCTGTTTTTTAAACTTCATTGATTAAATTTAAATTATTCCCGTATACAATGTAAAGGTATATACAGGTCGGGAGTAAATATAACGGATACAGCTATCACCAATAAAACAAAAAAAAAAAGTTAAATCTACAGACATTCTATAAAATTTCCTTTATCGCCTTTTGTGTCAATTCACTGCATGACCCAATTCAATCAGATACTTTTTGTTGCCATTACAAAAACAAATAATTTTAGTTAATTTTTTTGTGTTCGTAAAGTTTCCAAACGATGAAAAATTTTTAAAATTTTTTTTTTGTGTACGACGAGACGACACGGATAACAAAAAAAAAAGGTTTTATTGATAAAGTTTTCTGGAAAAGAATTTGGTGCAATAAAATTTTAATTTCTAAATTAATTGTTCCCTAATTGTAAAACGTATTTTTCATCCGTCACGTGTCTTTAGGTGTTTACATCTAATTAATAAAATATCCGCACTTTTGTAATATAGGCCAGTCGAGTTCTTTCGCATTCCATTCTACCCGCATAAGTAATGATTGTGAAAATTTTCCTAAAATACCTAAATTTTCCTAAAATTTCAAGTTATTCCTAAAAAACTACTACAACAACTAAACGAATAAATTTCAAAGTTCATTCACAATTTGTGACGTGCAACACAACTAAAAATTTTTAGAACTACGCTTGTAGGCATGTTCTTGACGATATACGAATAGAGAAAATTTCTATAAAGAATTACCGCGGGATAGGTACGAAAGCCCGAATTAAAAAATCCCGAAATATCAAAATCCCGTTTTTCAAAATCCTGCTATTCAAAATTTCGCTTTCCAAAATGCCGCTTTTTCATATCCCATGTTTTAGAATCCAGATAGTGCTGAAATATTTAAAAATCCGTCAAAAGCCGGAATTTTTTTAAAGACATTTTAAAATATTTTTATGTTTGGTAAAACATTTAAGGCACTAGTTTTGGGTTCACGTTGCACGCTGCGTTAAAGGCTGTTATGTTAAATGTTGCGTTAAATTGTTGATACGGATCGACTTAACGGACTAATTGGAAAGTCCATTGGGAATGTTTTTAAATTTAATCTATGCGATCGAATTTAATCTGGTGCGGAATTCAGGCATTTTTAGCCGATTATATTGGAATTGGGAATGTTGGATGGAAATGGGTTTCTTAAATGATTTTGGCTAGAGCTTCTGGAATATGGGACGGAACTCGATCGGTTAAGAATTCACCGATTATGTTGGGATTGGATATGTTGGATGGAAGTGGGCTTCTTAAATGATTTTTGGAAGAAGTTCTGGAATATAGCCACTTGGGACGGAACACGATCAATTATTCACCATCAACCGATTATGATGGGATTGGGTATGTGTAATGGAAATGGGATTTTTAAATGATTTTTGGAAGAAGTTTTGGAATATGGCCACCTGGAAAGGAACTCGATCAATTCTTAACCGATTGTAATGGGATTGGATATGCTGGATGGAAATGGGATTCTTAAATGATTTTAGGAAGAAATTCTGGAATATGGCCACAAGGGATGGAACTCGATCAATTTTTAACCGATTATGATGGGATTGGGTAGATGGAAATGGGATTCTTAATTGATTTTTGGAAAAGTTCTAGAATATCACCACCTGAAATGGAATTCGATAATTTCTTAGCCGATTATTAAGAATTTGAATATGTTGGATGGAAATAAGATTATTTAATAATTTTTAGAAGAAGTTGTGGAATAAGGCCACCTGAGACGGAATTCTGTAACTTAAACTATGACGGAACTCGGTGAAAAGCATGCGTCTTTCTTAAAGCAAGTGGCTCGTGATGTTAACATATTTCTAGGGCGGGATGCCTTAACATCTATCACCAGTACGTGACCCACTCATGTAATTAATGGGCCGAGCGACAGGCCAACTACGTACTCTCATAAAAAATCACATTATGAACCCTACACAAAGGGTGGATACATTTATAGTATTCTTATCAACTTCGACCTCGAAAACTGTTCACGGGAACATGGAATATGATGTCTTCTAAGACCTTGAAATTTCCAGAACCTTTCGAACCAAGCGGAAATTTATACTTTTGATGGTCTGGGAGTTAATTCCATAAAACCACCAATAATTACACTCTCCACAACAGCAATAATCAGGAAAGAGGAAAAGTATGATTCGGTTTCTCATCCTCTGGCTAGTTCCGCTGCTTATCATTTTATAATCCCATATATAACCAAACTGTCGAATTTCATCATTATCGGTTAAGTAATATCCGTGTCCGGTTCCAGGTGGCCATATTAAAAGACTTCTTCTAAAAATCATTAATAAATCCCCTTAAATCCAATCCCATCGTAATCGGTTAAAAACTGACTGGGTTCCTTCCAATGTGGCCATATTCCAGAATTTCTTCCAAAAATCACTTAAGAATATCCGAATCCATCCATCATAATCGGTAACCGAAAAATGGAAAATAAAAAATTGTCTGTTAAATCGAAGGTCCGTTAAATCGAGCGTCCGTTAAATCGGGGTCCTTTAAATCGAGGGTTTACTGTATGTCGCCAAAAACCAATTTCAAATTTTTCCATCATCTCCAGAATCACACCTCCCAAAATGCCCCAAGGAACTGCAGTGTTTGGATAACCATCGACTTCTTGTAAAATTAGCGATGACATGTTTGACCTTAATCATATGCGGTTCAGGTGGAGCTTGAACCCCGTTCGTTTTTTTATCTACATTTTTATTAAGAACAATCCATTTTTGATTGATCTTGGTCAAATTATGAGATGTGATTTCCATTTTAACACGAAATTTTCAAGATTTTTTGGAATTTGGTCTTGAGCATGGCCAAATCCCAGAAATGTGTGAAATTTGGCCATTCCTAATAATTGTCAAATTTGGTATTGTGGTTGGATTCTAACTCGAATTTTGAAGTAATTTGCGGAATTTGGTCATGCTGAATATAGCTATAGGCCAGTTCTCAACAAATTAAGGTCAAATTTAGTCTGTAGAATTGGAATTAGGTCGCGAAGCGGGCTTTTGATAATCGGGGTTTTTAAAAGTGGGATTTTGATAATCGGGACTTTTAAAAGCGGGATTTTGAAAAGCAGAATTTTGTAAATCAGGGTTTTAAAATTATTGATTTTCAAAATAGGAATTTTGATTTTAGGATTTTGAAAAGCGGGCAAACGACTCCACCCAGTTATCGTAAATCAAGATTCGCGATTGCAGGTGCTCCGGCAATCATAACAGTAATTCATTTTGAGTAGGTTACGATTTACTTTAACAGAAACTAAATAAATTTTAACAAATTCTATGGTCACAAACACCTAGGAATGACGATTTTTGAATATTCTAGATAGAATTATCGGGTTTAGCTAAATTTTCCTAAATACCGGTCATCGTTACGAAAACTTATTTTGAGTAGGCCGCAATCTACTACTGTGAGAACAGTATAAGGTCACGCCAGAATCCAAGCGTGAAGAATTAATTAATAAAAAAGCTATGTTGGCACAGACACCGTACCTTGTTACATAAAGAAAAAAAACAAATCAAAAACTGGTCCGAATTCAGAAACCGTGAGTACAGAAGCAAACCACGCTGATATATCAATCCAAATCACACGAGAAACTAGAGTTTCAGAGAAGAAATGGTCGAATTGAGTTATAATAGGGGGTCTACAAATGGGCATTCCTTGGACATTCTCGAGGAAAGGTAGTATTTTCTGAGCGTCCATAGGGACATACGTGATGTTTAAAATAACCCCATTTATTCCAACAGATCTTGTTGACTCTTACAGATGTGAGCCACTAAACGGGTTGCACTTGTAGCACATCCAAAATGTTTGAAGTAACGGATAGTAAATGATTGCAGCTAAACAAAATGATTGGTCGCAGAGAGAACTTCGTTTGGTTGGGAATTGGCCGATAGATTTGATGACGAGACAGAAAGTTCAGCACCGTGTTTATAAGTACTGTTTGACATTGACGCATCTTTACAAGCCGTTAGAAAGTTTAGTCAATATCAGAAAATTGGCCGATAAAAAAGTGCAAAGCTGCTACATATTATCTGACGAAGCAAGCGATAGCAGCCAATAAAGCATTGAAACCTTAAGAGTTTGATAGAACTGCGTTCGTACCATTTTTAGCAACAAGGTGCTTAAAAGAATTAGCGATTGTAATGACAGAGGGTAAACTCAATCCAGGAACCAATAAAATAAAAAAATAACATGATACGATTCTTCAGTCCGCAAAAATCAATACGCGTAAGTGGTCCTCGAATAATTTAGAAATTAGGCGACACATCTAATGCAACCAATCTATACCAATCTATCTATAGTTTATAATGGAGTCGCAAGATCAACTAATTACGTTTCGCGACGAATTTCGAGAGCCGAATGAATCTTACTAAGAGATCGATGTTGTCAGAATCCAATTGAATTGTCGAACCACTGGGTTGGTTAGCTCACACCAATGTACTTGTAAAAATATTGTTTCATGCCACCTGGTTGCAAGCAATCAAATGGGATTACGAATTTCCAGACCTACGAAAAGATAATGAACAAAATTGTGTTAAGATTTAGATAGTTTGCAACGCGTTCGACTTCCTAGGTGGATTGGGTCCCAAAAGTCAATCGAGTTACATGAATTTTTAGCCAAAACGAAGGTAGCACCGATTTATCATTTGAGCATACCCCGGTTAGAACTTTCTTACTGACAAAATCTATGTTGGCTGTCCAATGTGCATTAGACCTAACTATTTAAAAAGTTACGTTATGAGTGATTCTAAAACAATCCTAGATTGAAAATGGCCAACATTTGTTGCCGTTTGAACATGGAATTTTAGGCAATTTCAAACGAGAGTAATGGAAAGATGTAAGCTAAGTCGAATAATCCTGATGACTGTGCGTTTAATCTAATGAAAAACGAGCAATAGTGGAGTGGACCGCAATGGCCTGATGAAAGCAACTGAATATTGACCACCACCGATTCAATTCGAGAAAGCTATTGCGGTTGATAAACATATAAAAAATTTGACCAAGAGTTTGCCGGTCCACAAAATAATTACGGGGTTTTAAATGTTGGCAGTAGGCTCAGATATTCAGCGGCTGTATAACACTAAACTACTGTGGATCCTGCCATACAGAGCAGCAGTTTCCAAATCAACCGTACGTTAACTGCAAACTTACTACGCAGAACATGTTGGATCTCGAAAGCCAAATCGCGAAGTATAACTGACAGGGTCACGTATGCGGCGGCATTTGTAAATGTTGGAGTGGATAGGTGCAATAGAATTTCTTAAAAATTACCTTTTCCTGTTAGAGTAGATCGTGAAGGATGACTGGCGTTTATTAACACCATAAAAATTCAGGGAAACTTGCTTGCTTTTGTGATATTGCTTTTTACTTTGGAGGGTGCATTGTATCTTGTATTCCATCGATCCCAGTTCGTGAAACACGGATGACTCGAAATTTCTACCTTATCTACAAATGAATGAAATTTCTACCTTATCCAAATGTAGTTCTTGCGCGTACTCCGAATCTGCAAATCCAATTGTGCACAAATTTGTCGCCTACCGTCCGGGCTTCCTGATTTACAATCGGATGGGGTTCCACCCACTTCCTAAAGTAGTCAATATACACACCAGTATGTTACGAATGCCATCTTTCGTTGCTGAAACAGGCTGGCAATGAACATTGCTATTCGTTTAAATATTGTTCCAACATCGTATTACTGCATTCTGAATTAGTATTGCTGCAGTCAGTATGGATTGCTACTAGCCAATATCCACTTTTCTGACGGCGTGTCCACTTCATTTAATTTGCAGTAATCAGCACAAAATCGTGTTTTCCCATCCTTTTTCTGCAAAAAGAACCACTGGCAAACTCCATGCATGGGATGTTAGCACCTCAATTCCTTCATCAAGCTCCATTTTTAGTAAATTAATTGGAGTAGCGTTTGCTGTATCAATTCTATGTTGCACGATATTCGTTTTTCCTATAATTCAAAATGATCAAGAGCAAATACATCGGCTAATTCATCCAGTGCTTCCTCCATTGTCTCGACAGGTAGTTAACAGTATAGTTGACTCCCTCAGCTGCAACAATGGCTACCCCTTTCTACATTTTGTCGATGAACTCTCGTTCAAAAGACGTACTCTTAGTTTCTGCTGAAATTTCACGAAGGTTCTCGCATACAGCAACCCGTTATTTTTGACATTCGTAGGCTCTACAGTTCTTATATTGGCATCACCACAGTCACCGTCAATTTTCGCGTAGATGACTTATTTACAACACATCGGCATTTTGTCCACTTGTGTTTATTTGAAGGGATACCTCTATATTGCACACATTTTAGCACCTGTTTGTTCAAATCCACGACCACCTGGTATTTCTTCATAATAACCAGTCCGATGATTCATTCATCAGTTATCCCAGCTACGATAAACCGATTTTTAAACCGCATTCCGTCGAACATTACTGGAAGATTCACCTGTTGCTGTTAGCAAGAAATGACGGACAGTAGCATCTATCTGTTCTGGATCTACAATATCAGGATGCACATCCAATTTTGGAGCTCCGGTGTCCTAGTTATATGATTTTTACGGTGCTCTTGGGTTGCAACCGGTGTAACTTAGTTTTCCGGATCCATTTCCATTAAATGGAACAAGCATTTTCTCTCCTCGTCTCGTTGAACGTCTAAGTGCCTCATTTCTTTACGTTTCAAACCTCGTCTGTTGCACCTACAGCTTGCACAATTCACAATTCTTCATAGACGCGTGAAGTTTTTCCTAAAAAAAATTCCTAAAACATTTTCTTTTGTCTTTTAGGAAATAATTCCCATGTATCATAAATATGCGTATTCCAATTAAATGTAGAAAACATGCATGACTGGCAAATTGTTAATTTAGTTGTTCTACCAAGGAACCGATTGTATTAAATGTAATGGTGTACGAAAATTTCTAATTAACTTATACAAAAAAGAAATCCTTATACACAATCATTAGATTGTGAAATCCTTACATTCTTAACTTACTGTCTTATCATTTCGATCAATGTTAATGATGTGCAATATCAGAAATTAATTTGCCGATTTCCATTTATTTTTTCTTTGAACGTCGTTTAGTTTTTCCCTCTTTTCTTGATTAAGAATCTTATTTCAATTGGCACAGACTGAGAATCGTACAAATTTAAGTAGTAAATATACATCTCTTTTGCTTTCCGGCCTCTTATCATACGTATATACCACTTCTCCTTTATGATTTTATCGTTATCTTGTTGTGTGCTAACCTAATACTGTGTTTACACGAAATGCGGTAATGCCTCTTTTTTCTGATGATGTATGAGAATAATTAACTAGAGACGGTAATGAATATTTCATTATCAAAGGTTGATTTTGATTAACGTTTTTACTAGATAATACACGATTTAGTGTATTTTTTGCGCCAAAATAGTTAAAGAGTTTTTGCTTGCATAGCAAGATTGATTATATTCCAAACTGTTAAGGCTTTCATTAAATTTACATTTTCGGTAGAGTAAATCAAAACATGATGGAAAATCCAAGCTATGCGTGTACGTCACACAGAGATGAAGGGGGGTCTCTCTTTTATTATTAATTGATTTTTCAGGTGTAACAATTTTATATGTAACTGCATTGTTTTCAAAGCAAAGAAAGTTAGTAAAGCAATGCCCTGTGAACTATATGCCTTACGCTAGTTCCAAAAATAGTATAGCAATAATAATTCCTAACAATTGAGTACCTTATTTTTTAACGACCAAATGGCACAGTGGTTAAAGCTTTCGCGTTTGGACGATAAAGGCAGGATGCAAAGTGAAATTTCTTCAACAGATTACGATCTGTGGTGAAATGTAACACATCTACGACTCTCTGTCGCTGTGCAAAACTCATGAGCTATGTAGTTATGTAATGTGCAGATGGTCTTAAATCGGTCCTATAGCCGAACGTCTTCGAGTTGGCTGAAAGGCGTAAAATAAAGACGGCAAAAGCAAAACCGCGAAAGAGTAGGGAGAGCCTTGAACTCCAAAACAGATTGCAAACCTCTCACGCTTTAGTCCAAACTACAAGGAGTTCAATGGTGAAGGTTCATTGCTCATGAATAGCCTAAGAGGCAAAATTCAAGTGAATATCCAGATGAAATTTTTCTCAAAATCTCTCACTTTGCATTCTAAATTAATCGACCGTGGAACGAGATTCAAGAAACTGTATCCAGATAGTTCCAGATAGAATTTTTCTGGAAAACTTTCAGTTTGCAACCATAACTCAAACAAATGTGGTTTTATAGGTCAAGTGCTCTTAAATCTCCTGGAAGGCAAAATTCAAGCATAACCTCATCGTTGACCCTGATTCTAGACAACAGATTCTGGCTTTCCAGGTTAACGACATGAAAAGTGGTCTCAATCTTTCTCAATTACACTTAAGCTAGTTAACTATACGTACCGCTTGAATTTTTGTAAATCAAACCTAGAACAACTTAACAATCTCGTTAAATAAAACTTTGCGTCAAAATATATTTTACCTTTACCTCCATGGTAATTTTTAAAAACTAAATACTCAATTCCCTTAGACGTTACACTTCATGCGACGTGATTATGGATCTTCCTGGACTGGGATATTCTAACATCCTTATGTTTCGATCGATATTTTATCGAAGTCTACGTCTCTTTATGCTAGAACTAATTGGACTTCTGTTTCGTTTATCAATTATTTCTCCTCTATTGCTATCACAACCGACTAGAATATATTTGAACAATATCTATTTCACTTATTTTCATTCAAGAATCAAAAACAAACTATTTGGTGATAGAAACGCTGATGCTATAAAAATTGAAACAGAGACAAATTTTATTCTATCGAAACGAAAAATAAATTTCGATAAATTATCGAAAAATGGTGATGTTACAATATCCCAGCCTAGATTTTAAAATCAAAATTTAATAAATATTTTTGTGCAAAACTCTCAACGAATTTTTTTAAAATCTTAGTTGGCGCATTAGTTTGATTTTATTTTTTATTTATTTGTCACCGCAAAATTTCAAGTGATATAAATTGTCGTTTGAAGTGGTAGCAGTTGCAAGGAAATATTTATAAAGAAGCAAACTAAGTTTAAAAACAGCCAGAACGAGTTTATTGAAGAATTATTTTGTAAGTTTCGATTTAATGATCTGGTAACCAAGAAGATGAGTAGTCACATCACTTGAAGTGTAGCGACTAGGGGAATAGGGGTGTAAGTCGAACACTGATTACTCAACTTATGCTAATGCCATTCTCCTGTTTATCTAACATGGCTACTCGGCTAGATAATTCCCTCGTTATTTAGAACGAACATTATAGAACGCGGTTCTGTGAGGACCATCTACAATATTTTAATGTTTCGAAATAATTTGTGATTTGAATTTCTAATGCCCGGTTGCATAGAAAATAGACTAACGGCTGGTTAGTTGTGCGCCAGTTAAATATTTTATAATGAAATCTGTGCTGACATGTTCTACCATCACATTTTCGATACTTTATCGTAGATTATGTCTCGCTTCTTCAGCATAAAATGTGACACTATTTCACATTTTATATCATTTACCAGGTTGCTAGATTGAAAAACTATGATATTCTACTCCATTTCTATCAAGAAATAATTTGTTTTCGATACTTAAACGAAATTAGAGAAAGACAATTTGTTCTCATTTGTACTAGTAGGTTATGATAGCAATAGAAAAGAAATAATTCATAAATGAAACAGTTGTCCATTTTAGTTTAGGAAAATGAGAAATAAACTTCGATAAAGTATCGAAAATGTGATGGTAGAACATGTTACCACTGTTTTCGCAATCAGAAAAAAGTCAACGCAAACTTGATTAAATATATTTTATTCCATGAAAGATCATAGAAACTAAAAATTTAAATCCACCATTTTTGTTTCAATCTATTCTCGTAAAAGTTCGTATAAACGAGTAAATTATAGTTTATATAATATGATGTAAATAAATTTAAAAATACTTTACATGATTTTTAAAATATAAAAAACCCCTTATCAATCCCCACTAAGTGTTCTTTCGGTTTAATAAGGATACAAAACAACTGAGGGTGTTTAGAACGCCTAATTCGCAATACAATAAATTAATGTTGCAAGCAATTTTCCATTAAATTTTTCCATTTCGTAGAGAATTTTCCACGAAATACTAATACTTTGGAAGTGTGCTAAACATGGGTAAAAGTCAATTGTAAGTAAATTTTTCGTGAGGATTTTGCTAGAACATGAGAAAATTTTATGGGTTTTACTCCCCTCCCAGAGAGATCGAAGATCTATCGAAAATTTAAAAATCTGGTAGGAGTCCTGGATACACGACCCGATCTTGTAGTTTTGTAGTTGTTCTTGTACTTGGTGAAAGATCAAAACAAACCTTTTAGCAAACTTTCGGTTCCTCGGTAGGTAATTTAGGTCCATCAGCCGAGATAATGAGTTCTAGTTGGTGGATCCGTAATTTCTGATTGATTGTCAGAGAAACACGTTTGAGTCGATCGATGGATATTTTAGCGTGTCGTCCGTTCAGATCCAACGTGTAAAATTTGTCTGTACGGTCGATAACCAAATACGGTCCAGTATTTGATGTTTGCAGTGATCTGTGTACTGCTTCAGTCCGTAAGAAAACGAGCGAGCAAGTCAGCAGATCTTTACTGATAAAATGCTGATAAGCCGGTACAGGTCGAATTTCATCAAAGTGTCGTCTTAAGTTCGTAATAAAGTCTGATTGTAAAATTTGGTCGTTCGTAGTATCTAAACACGTTCCAGGAACTCAAGTTAGTCACTGTAAGTCGTTCGTAATCCAAGTAAGATTGCAGGAAGAACACTAGCCCAATCAGATCGATCGTATAACACATAATGGTAGTTTTAACGACCCGATCCCATCTCTCGATCATACCATTCCATTTTATTGTGGTAGGCGTTCTCCTGCCTTGGTCCATGACATGGAACTCTGGCGCACCAAAGCGAGCTATCCAATGAGAATAAACAGGGAAAGCGACGGGTGCAGCAGTTATATCCGGAACTGGAACCGCCTCGGGCCAGCGAGTGTATCTTTCAATCAATGTAACGCAATACCGCTGATTATCAGAAACTGGTAAAGGACCAATGATATCGAGGTGAATAGTCGAAAAGCGTTGAGAAGTTAGTTTATAGTTACCAAGTGGAGATTTTGCATGTCGAGAGAATTTAGCCTTTCGGCAACCTACACAACTTTGAGCCATTTCCTGTACGTCTGTTTTAATCAATGACCAGATGACATTCTGAGTCAAACGTTTGATGGAAGCTTTGACGCCGAGATGTGAAAGGTTATGAAAAGCCTCGGTCTGTGCATCTGCGATGATAGCATAATCAACACTTTCGGGAATAAAAATTTGATTAATGCGTGAAAGAAAATCTGCGACAACGTTATCTAGACCAGCGATGTGCGAACTGCTGAACCAACGCTCCGATCGCCGTATCGGAAGCGTCAATCATGATGGCCAGAGATGCTGTTGATGATGGATGAATAAATAGCGTCCGTAAGTTTATTTTTACAATTATCGAACGCTCCGATAGCCGCCGTCTTAGTATAACCGTGCTGCATTCCTAAGACCGAAAGTCATTCTACAAAATTCAAATAGTCCGAAAGGTGTCGAAATTGCTGTTTTTAGAATGTCCGTCGGTTCAATAGGAATTTGGTGGTAAGCCTGGACAAGGTCTATCGTTGTGAATATAGTACAGCCCTCGAGTTGTTGTGTAAAGTATTGAATATGTGGAATCGGATACCTGTCTGGAATTGTGACTTTATTTAACGTATACGAAGCCCGTTCTGCAAGGACTGACAAGGAGACATCGTTTTCGAATGGAGTGAGCAACATTTGAACTGGCTGATGCAATCTCTTTATTCAAAATTGACGAAGTGTCGCTATTTTCATGAAAAAACAAAAACTCTGACTACACCTTTTATTTTTCAAGGCTTGTTTAATAAATTTATAATCAAAAAACCAAAACATTATACAATATCTAACAAGAGTTGATTTATATCCAACTACCCATTCAGGTGCTAATCAATTTAACTACTTGAGTGATTTGCCCGAGCGTGACTTGGGCGCGTAGTTCGATTGTTTTTTGATTTGCCCGAGTTTTGGTCGAGAGCAAAATATATTCATGTATATGTATATGTGTACATATATGTTATAAGATGTATCGTTTTAAGATATATCATATAAAAAAAACTATTGAAAAATTGTTAAAAATTGCAAAAGGCATTGTTTTCAGATTACTTGGTAATTATTTTCTAAAGAAATGTAAAAAAAACCTGACCTGGGAGTCAATTCGTGTTCCATGAAATAATGAAAATGAAAAGTTTTTTTTCATTTGCAATCGAGTAGGTTTGAATTGCCCATAAGAAATTATGATTTCACACAGTGGAATTGAAAATTACGTGCAAATAATTAAAACTACTAGATTGCAAATAAAAAAACTTTTCATTTTCACTATTTCATGGAAGACGCCACAGATTCATGGAAATCAAAATTAGTTATTTCCATAAAAGGTCATAGAATTTTTCAGAACGTTGGGCAGATGACTTCTTCGAATCTAGCGACAAATTTTTGGGAATTATCCTAATTTTATTTCTAGAGCAAGTTCTTGTTTATTCTTTGAAATTAATAGTTGCCATATTAGTTTATTTGCGAAATTTTTACATTTATTATTTTAATTTTAAGCACAATATCATCCCTTGGTCATTAAATAAGACTCTGCACATAAAAAGGTAACTTACGTATTTATCAATATACGCATTGAAAGTTAAAATTACGTTATAACGAGAGTTTAACCAATTCCTTCACTTTCAGTAAACATTATAATAATAAACCATAACCTGAAAGCAATATGTGTCTAATCAAATTAAAGCGTTTTTACACAAAATTTAAGTAACTAAAAGCTTTTAGATATTTAATGACGTTTGATGATAATTATCACATTATTAAAAATGTTTTAATACAAATTAGAAAAAGTTAATCATGGAAAGACAAAGCTCCACCGAAAACGTTTAATACTAATTGTTTATGACGTAGTAATTATAGGATGAATTATAAATTTATTAAAATTTTCAATGACAAAATATCTAAAACATCGGATGACTATGTTACGCTGAACGTGGCGAATCAAAATTGAAAAAAACTGTGTTACTACTCCGAAATATATGACTATAGAGAGTCCTGTATTTTAGAAATGATTTACATTTCATCCCAAGGATTATTACTAGATTTTCTGAAGAAGTCTTCAATAATTCCCAACCATTAAGACAAAGGCTATCTAACGCCCCTTGTGCTGCTTAGCCTCATGATGGGCAATAATTGGAGTTACGGAGACGTAAGAGGGACAGTTAGTAAATATAAACAGATCTATACAAGAAGAGAGAAATTTTTTGTTCCAAAATTATTCTGAGTATAAAAAAATAATGTGGTGGATAGAACTTTTCATACTGGTAGAATCGGTGTAACGAATTTTTAAACTTCCTCAAACGAAATCCGTAAACCTAAATTTGAATTTTAATTCAGCAAAGTTTACCAACATCTGTATAAAGACAATACAAATTTTAAATTGAAAATATTAGCCGTGTTTTTTTATTAGTGCCCGATAGATTTATTCTGAGCACCCAATTTTGTATGTCAAAACTTACATTTAGCGCGCTATTTTTGCATGTAATTAACTTATTTAACTGCAAACTAAGATTTTTCATTCCACTTTTTAGTTAAAAATCGATATACAAATATTAGGTAGACTTTTTATCGGGAGCCGCTATCGGGAGCGCTCTCCATTTCAATGGGGAATTTGAAAAGCCCTGAAACCATTAGAAACTTAATCTTACAATAAATTTAAAACACCGCAAGTTGAATTCTTATTTATTCTTGTTTATCATTTTTATTTCATAGCCACACCAGTGAATAGTAGCTGCAATCTCAGTAGAAATTTCCCATTCGGCGCCGGTTAGTGCTCGAATAATAAAACACGGCTATTGATACTTTCATGGCCTTGTTAGAATAATGGTCTAATTCACAGACTGTATGTAAGCTCTGTAACTGCAAAATATCCGATATAACTGTAACTGCAAAATATCCGATAAGTTTTGTTCTGTAACTTTATAGTATCTACACATCAAGATTTCGATAGCGAATAACTGAAAAAAACAATTAATTTTCTGAAACAGTTTTCGCATATACATGTTGCTACTAATAGCATCTCTATACCAACAAATATTGAAGCTAATGCCAATTATAGTTTTTGAGCTATTGCGGGATTTATTTCGTGGATTAAATTTATTTGTTTATGATTTCTTGCTTTTCTTATATAAACCTAAATGTTGATAATGAAATACATATACGTACAGTCGAAATAAATAGTTTGTTTGCGATATATACAGAAAAATATTGTTTTTAAGATATACAAACGAATGTCGCCAACTGTATACTAATATGTTATTTGACAACTGTGCAATATATTCTTATTTTTGTTTACTTCTTAATTAGTTTGCATAAAATTCAATCATTTTTATAATAGACAAACATGGTAAATTTTATTTATAACGTTAGTTTAGGTCAAAATTCGAGTGTCGCCATCGAATTTGATCCATTACGTTTTGATTTACATCATGAATATCATTTTTCAGAACACTGTATATTTTTCTCTGTAAGCAATTTCTATAATGTTACAGCTATACATTTTCAGAAACGGACAAATCTATGTACAAATGGACAAATCTATGTATCTCTTCTGAATTTTATTTGGATTCGAAAACAAAGTTATTGTCTGCTTTATTAAAGTACTGCTGAACGCTCACATTTAGTGTACGCTTGAATAAGCTTTAAGCCAGCGCCATAAAACCGGAACATATGTAGTCAATGGTAACAATTCAGAAAACTACACATTCCGCACAATGCATTCTAGATCAATTTTCACCTTCTAAAATTTCAGACGGAACCATAACAACGACAACGGGACATTATACTGATCGTACATGCTTCAAACGGTTCCGGCTGGAAATCGTTTCGAAATAAATTCTGCGCCTCTGTGCACTATTGACTTTTTAGCCGGAACAATCACTATACCAGCCGGAATCATATATAATACTAGCTGGAACCAGAGTTTTGCAACCGAACCCATTTGAAGCTTGCACATATTGGCTATCATCCGGAAGTATAACATCAGCGGTGACAACTACAATCTCGACCGGAATCAAAGCAATATTGGTCGGATCAAGGTCAGCTCACTAGAATGATACCAACTAGAACAATTCAGAGTATACTGACCAATGAGCAACATGACGTGCGCTAGGTCATTGTGGACTATGCCAGCCGAAACCACAAAAAGCCAGGTGGAGCCAGTGTTTTATCAGATGAACTATTTGAATCTTGTACAATGTAACGTCGATTTTTGTTCAACATAGAAGGTTTCAGCCAGAACCATAATAATGACGGCCAGGATCAAACCAACTATGGCACAAGCATGAAGTAACCCAATAATATATATCATCCAGCACCAACAAAAATCAGCCAGAACCATATGAAATCAGTAGAAACAATCAGACCATTTCTCAATTACTGCACAATATATCCTAGGTCATTGTATATATCTAAATAATACCCACTGGCGTGTACCCCTTGAGTTCTACCAAAGCACCCACTGCTTGTCGTAAGAGACAAATAAATTCGTTGGATTATTGGGCTTCACTCACACCCGTCCATTTTTTTCTGTTCTTTGTAATTGTTGTTTAAGTTCAGTTTAAAATTTCGCCCGCGATAATTGTTTATTAAATTTATGGTTTATTCTTTTACAATTCCGAGGACTTCTAACTAACAAAATTTGTGCACGTAAACATCTCGAATCACGCAGACCCGGCATATTAGTACTAACGAAAACAAAAATGTCTCATAGCATCTACGAATCTAGCGAATTATACTACAACCACTTCTACTTCGAACAAGCAATCGAGTTGCAACGTAAAATATCCACATTCGTTAAAGACCACAAACCGTACACTCGACATCAACTATAGTTAACTTCTTTTCGTAATTAGTTTGAATCCCGTAAAACAATTTTCGTCCATTGCGACGTTTCCGTCTCTAGAAGAGACGAAATATCGTGTTAGAGACGAAAATGTCCAACGCTTAAATTAAAAAAAAAGGAAATTCGTACTAAAAGAATCGAAATTATCATTTTATTGGAAACCAGAATCAAAATAAAATTCAATTAGTAAATGAAAGATAAAATTTAAGGTAAATTAGGAACCAACAAAATAAAAGACGAAGACGACTATCAATTGAAATATTAAGTACAAAATAGAGACGAAAACGACTAATGATCGAAATGTTAAATACCAAAATAGAGACGAAACAGACTAGCAATGGAAATGTTAAATACGAAAGAGAGACGAGACAGACTTATGCAATTCAAATGAGACGAATTCGACCGTTTGGAATAAATACAACTTACAAATTAGGGACATTTTCGACTTAAAATTGTTCATTGCCACGTTTCAACTTTTTTTTTCAATTACAAAACATTCGTCGTGCGCGCAGCAAGAAGTTATTAATTTGTGCGCGAGAAAAATTATTATTAAAATAAATTTTATAATAGTAAGTTTTATAAAGTGTAGTGTTTGTAACAATTTATATAATTTCTCGAATTTGTAACAATTTATATAATTTAAATTAATATTGGAAAAAAATCGAATAATAAAACGTGTTCTAATTAATACAGGTTAGTAAATTTATATATTATATTTTTATCGTGGTTTTTTTATTTCGATTCGTAATATTGTGTGTTTATAGATCATTTAGTTGTAGATCCAAAATTACAATTACCATCAGGAAAAAAGCTTTCTTTAGTACAGTATGAAACAATAGATTGCAATATGTAGACAATAAATTGTAACGGTTCTTCGTTTAATAAATATAGTACCAATAAATTACAATATTTATTAAACGGGAAATGGTCGAGTTTTTTGATACTCGAGGATTTTTACTGTTAGATAAATAGGTCACAAACTGATTTTGTTTGTCTCAAAACCGGTTTTCGTAAATATCATTTTATAGTTATGCTTATGCATGAATAAAATTACAAGTCAATAGGGGCCCACACAGTAAGCGTTATAATCTTATACTCATAAGGGTTGCTTGTTGGCAGGGAGTATTTTTTAAATCTTAGTTGGCTGCCGTATTTTTAAAGATTTCTTTTCATGGCAATAGGGAATAGGGGTGGAAAACTTTATAACTAAAACACCCATATGTTCAGTGCTATAATTTTTATAATATTTCTTCTATTAGGTGTATAGATCATAAACCTTCCAAAAGCATAATTAAAATGCCTGGATATAGAAAATTCATACTCGAACTAAAACGAAATTCTTTTAAGCGCCGATTAATTAAAGGCAAAAATCGCACTGTTATTTACCATGAACTGCTCCCGCAACAGATGAATAAATCTACAGCAAATTTTTGCAACAGTGACTATGACACAAATTCGTTACAAATTAATGAAAATTCTCAATTTAACGAAGAACCCACTTTTGAAAGTGAAGAGGTTGAAGAATATTTGTTGGATGACTTTGACGAGAATTATCACAGCCGATTTAATTTAAATAATGATAGCACAATCTATATCGATGAAGACGACCCGTCCGTTGAAAAAGTAAATACGGAAGAGTTATTAATGTTTCTGAGAACTTGGGCCTTACATAATAACATAAAAATGACGGCTTTCAATGAAATACTAAAATTTTTTAAAAATCATGGATATCCCCGATTACCAATAGATAGTCGTACGGTATTAAATACACCTACTAACAAAACAGTTATAGATGTAAGTCCAGGAACATATGTTCACATAGGGATGCAGTTGGCTCTAGACAGAATTTTAGCAAATATCGAACATTTACCTTCGGAAATATTGATTGATTTCAATATTGATGGTTTGCCGATAAGCAAAAGCTCAAACAGTTGTTTTTGGGTTATTTTGGGAAAACTATCTATAAGTAAAAGTATCTTTGCTATAGGCATCTATCATGGGTTTAACAAGCCTCATCAGTTCAATGAATTTTTGCGACCATTTGTCAATGAATTAAAAGATTTAAGCTTAGATTTCAGTTATAGAAACAAACCAATAAAGCTAAGAATTGGCAACTTTATTTGCGACACGCCAGCCAGATGCAGTATTTTGGGAATTAAATCTCACACAGCATATTTCGGGTGCAATAGATGTACGCAAGAAGGGGAATACATTAAAAATCGAATGACTTTTCCTGAAAACAGAGCAACAAAGAGAACAGATAATTCGTTCCGTAATAAATCTGATTAAAACCATCATAATACTACTTCCATTTTAGAAGAACTACCCATAAACATGATAGAGCAGTTTCCTTATGACTACCTACACGTAATATGTTTAGGAGTCATAAAAAGATTTTTGCGTATGTGGATGGTTGGCACATCAGAATCTCTCTTGCCTTCATACCAGATAGAGAAAATTTCAACACGTTTACAGTCAATTGCACTCACACAGCTAAGTGAATTTCAACGTAAATTGAGGCCGTTATCGCAACTGTCTTATTTTAAAGGTACTGAATATAGATGCTTTTTACTATATGCTTCGCCATTTGTTCTGCGTGATGTACTATCAAACGATAAATACAACCACTTTTTATTATTACACATCGCAATTCGTCTGCTATTTACTGACAATTTGTCAGAGAATTTGATCAACTTAAGCCAAATAATGATAAACGAGTTTATTGATGGAGTAAAAGTTTTGTATGCACCGCATCATTTAGTGTTCAATATGCATGCTCTGTCACATTTACCGGAAGATGTTAAAAAAATTGGAAACCTTAATAAGTTTAGTTCATTTCCATTCGAAAGTTTCATGTTTCATATAAAATCCTTATTACG
Source organism: Nephrotoma flavescens (assembly GCA_932526605.1). Classification (NCBI taxonomy): domain Eukaryota; kingdom Metazoa; phylum Arthropoda; class Insecta; order Diptera; family Tipulidae; genus Nephrotoma; species Nephrotoma flavescens. The sequence goes on along the minus strand of OW052220.1, from coordinate 210,255,902 downwards.
AAAGAACAGTCAACCTCTGTCTCAAATTTATAATCGTTTGATGGAACTCAGTGACATTGCAGAAGTAAGAGATAATAATGAAATGGTATTTCCCATATTGAAGCGGGAAAGTAATATAATTGATAACGGTATTAAAAAAATTATCTACAAAGAAATAATATTTCAGGATTTTAGAATAAATAATAGTAAACGCGATTGTTGGATTTTAACCTCACAGAAAAATATTGTACAATTTATTCATGCTTCTAAAATAGGAGGTAGTGTATATGTTTTTGGTTCAGAAGCGATTGGAAAAAGAAATTTGTTTAACCTACCAATTTCATCTGACAAATTAGACATATATGAATCTGGTTTATTGTTAGATACACAAAAATATTGGAAAATTGAACAACCAATAAAAAAATTGTTTGCAATGGAGGTCGGAGGAGAGAACGTTAGGGCATATTTTTCTTTACTTCATACATGAATTTTCAATATAAAATAATTATTATACTCTATAATTCTTGATAATCATTATACGTTTACACATAGATACAATATTATTATGTACATGCTTAATTTATAAATTTACTTGTCTTTTCAAGTACGCACAATGTTATTATTTAGTCAAATTCTAATTTTGATATACTCATATATTCTAATTATATCTTAAACCATAATATTTCTACAAAAATCAGAAATGTACGCAATTGTCGAAACGGTCGATAGAAATAATGAAAAGGAGGTTTCTATCGTCTGTAAAAACTGGTTGGAAACTAAACGCGCTGGAAGTAATTTGTTATGGCCAGATAAAAAAAATATTAAAAGGTTACTAGAGACAAATGCAGCACCGAAAGATTCCTGGGAAAAATTTCCATTTAGGTTACTACAAAATAACATCGGTGAGTTAATCAACATTTTAAAATTTGATGTTTAAGTTAATTTTAATGAGCAATATTTACAGAGACCCTAAGTGAAGCACGAAAGCGCGAAAGGATGTATGAAATTTTTTCAAACTCCGAGGCGGAAATGGCTAGCCACCGAAAAAAGCAGTTTCAAATCATTAATTTAAATGACAAATTTGACGAGATTGAACAACAGCCTACCGATGTAGATCAGGCGGATGAATCAGGCACAATTATGTTTGATGAAGAAACTTATAGTGAGGCCGGTGAGAGTGAGATTGTGTACGAAGTAATGGAATTAAACTCGCCCCCGAATTTCTCCGGTAACGAGAGCAAAATAGGAAAGGAAACGAGAGGAAAATATTGGTAATTATTGTTTTATTTAGACTTTTTTAAGTAAAATAACTCATCATTGCAACACAAATTAATTAAAAGCAATACTTGCTGTAATTCTTAAACAAACATCTTAAATATTTCTAATCAATACAAGAATTTTTTATTGGGTCTAGTTAAAAGATGTAACGCAACGGTTGGAGAAATTGAACCAAACGAGCGAGATTTAAATTCATTGAATAATGTCTCTCAAATGGATACCACGAGCTTGAAGATGCGTATAACGGAATTATCGGGTGAAATTAAAAGTTTAAAGGATAAACTATCGTCGATGGAGGCGGATTTTTCAAATAAATTTATAACATTTGAAAATATGCTAAAGCCTATTCTGCAAGTAGTACCTGAGCTGATATCGCTTGTGCGAAAAAACTCAAGTAATAATATTGAAAAGGACCCTACTTTTAACTTACCAACCTTGCCATTTACCAGCACAGCAGAAGTCGAAGCTTTCAATTCAAAAATAATCGATACGACGTACAGTAACCAAATGGTAAGATATAATAATCAAAAAGTTCATTTTTAAATAAGCAAATACTTACTGAACAAGTTTCAGTTTGACTTAATTTATAAACTATTATAATGTATTCGTTATAATATCGTTCCCGCGCGCTAAGTATGAATCTTTGTTATAAAACTAACAACCCAATTACCATAATCATGTCACCATATTGTGTCAAAGCCGTATCACGTTATCTACACATGGATATCCTCGAAGACGGTCCAAGTGTCGCGGATTATATAACTTAAAAACGCCAAAACCGACTATGCGAGCAATGAAATGTAAGCCACGTAACTGTCATAAGATGTTGTGAGGCGACTATGGAAATTAGGTTGTTTGTAACGTAATAATAAGCTAATAATAATTATTATTTGTATTTTCAATTTTTAGGTTCTCTTTTTAAAATCTGAGGTTGAAGGGCGGAAAATAAACAAAAACATAAGGAATATCCTAGAAAAATTAATTGACATGGAAACTATTAATAATTTTACTTGGACAGGGGCAATAAATATTAAGAAAGGTATAGATATTAAATTAGTTATATTATTAATTAATTATTTTGCGAGTTTATTTAAAATCGAAATAAAATAACCAGTTGTAGAAAATTTTAAGAGCAAAAATTAAAACGACTAAACGCGCATCCCCAATAGAATTCCTTATGACAATTTCCTTACAGAGAAGTAAGAAAAATACTTGAGAAAAAACAATTTTTTCCTCAAGTTTTTTTTCATACTTTTCTGTAAGGAAAAAGTCATAAGAAATTCTATTGAGGATGCGTTCTAACTTCGAATAGTTTCTTTTTATTACATCCTATAGCCATAAAGATTTTTAAAGATAAACATATTGATTTGTTTTAAAGAAAATATAGAGCTAAACCTATAACGAATTTAAAGGTGACTGCAAGCATTATCTATACTGGACTTTCCAGAATTGATAAATTAGGTTAAACGGCACTATAACTGCAAGTTTATCTGGTAAATGGGATTAATTTATTATTCATTCATAGAGAGACCAGATACTCGTTTTATTTTAATTTGTCTCATTTTCGTCATAATCGTTATGCTAATCGTACTAATATTATTTTAATTATTTATTTAAGAAAAAATAAAAAAAGCATTTGGGGACTTGTCGAATTTGACCAATTTAATTGAAAATACGATAAACTATCGTTTTAATGAGCTAGGCTTTCCGGAAATAAGTAAAACAGATTTTAGAAAAAGTTTTGTGGATGTCCTTAAGCGTACTGCAGAGAGATATCGTTATGCTCATAAGTTAATTGATAATAATAAGCTCTAATTGCTGAAAATTAAAAAGAGTTAATAAAATTTAGTTTATTATAAAGTTAAACTAATATATTTAAGATACAATAGACGTTGAATGTAGTTTAGGTATCTAATACATTTAATACTTTATACATACAATAATATCAGATGGATTGAAATGAATTTTTGAGAAAAAGCTGTTTCTTACAAATTATAAACTTAACTATAAGGAAGATCAGAATCACATATACTTAAATTTACTTAAAATAATTAAAAACATTTTTATTTTTATGAATAATGTACTCGAAATTATATGAAACAAAATAAATAAAATAAAATAATTGCAATGTTTTGAATTTTTTATGTAATAGTTTATGTTACAAAATCATAACCTGAAAACCATTAAAAACTGGCTTACCAATGTGCCCCAAAACAGTCTAGCAAATGTTAATCAATTTCGTCTCTTGATTGTTATAAGAAATGACCGTCGAAAGACCTACCGGTTGGTAGCCTTTTGGCTGTCAATTTTGACTTACAAAAGCTGGTCTGATTTTACCAAGTTTATTCGTCCGTAATTTGTTAGTCGATTACATTGGTCAAAAGTCAGTCGAATCAGCTGCGACAGAAATGTCTTTAAATGTTCGTCCCTTTTCTGGCAAGGATTAGACGCACAAATGACTGAACGATTGGCCGACAATTGACTTATTTCGTCTCTTATGGACGAATGGTCAATTTTCGGTCTTTTTATGGTCATAAATCCAAAAATTGTTTTACGGGAATAGGCCCCTCCAATAAAACGGATTAAGAAACAACGAATTTGTTCGATAGTTTGTCAGGTAAATGTGATGATATTCGCAATCAACATCCCCATTGCGAATTAATTTTAGTTGGTGACTTTAATGCCCACCATAGATAATGGTTGAATCACCAAGATACGGACTGAGCTTGGCAGCAAACGGGGAGATGGTTAGTGATTCCACGTCCTAATATCAAAATTGAACAAGAGTTCATATTCTAGATCATTGCCTCACATCCATCCCCCACTTCATGGAAGCACGTGTCGAGGCTGGAATTGGAAATTCTGATCATAACCTGATAACCGTAAAAATATCTGACGAAACAACGCCTGAATTCAGAAAGCAACAAAAGCGTTTCTGACATTTTAACAAGGTTGACTATGATGGTGAACAGATATTTTTTCAACAACGTTACCAATATTTGTATAACAGTCAAATAGACGATCCCGTTCAAACTTTTATCAGTCGATCGCATCGGTTGCCAATATTTCTAAAACATCGATTTAAGCTTTGAAATGTGCATACGGTGCTTTGGTGGAGGATCCACATTTGCCGACTTAATGTCCTGTCAATTTGTCCCCAATGGGTCTATGCCTCCATCAATTCCGTATTGTGATTAAAAAATGAAGTTTAAGGCGAGACCATAACACTGGTTCAAAAGGACCTCCGGTTTCGTTAGGATTTATATGGATTCGGCAAACATATTATCGAGTTCCGGCAAATATTGCACGTCCCGTAGTTGGTTCGGTTCCTGCTGACCTGGCAGTCGCAAGCAAAGCTAAAAACATTGTGTTCAGCTTTCAAATTTTATATGTAAATACAGGCGCGTCCCTCGTATAACACGGTACTTGTAGAACACGGTTTACACGGTACACGAATTGAGATTAAAATAACACGGATTTGATATAACACGATTTCGAAAAATCGAATATGCATTGGAAATTTGAATTTTGTTTTCAATTGCGTTCAATAAGGGGAATCCCTCAAATTTACTGCTACAGAAAAATCTCCCATTTCATTTTGAGAAGTGACAGTATGCGTTTTATTCATTGTAAATGAAGTTCGTAAAGTTTTTGCTTACTTTGTTTTTAATATTTTGGAAAGTAAAGTGAAAAAAGTACATAGTGAATAATAGCCTACTTTTGCAAGTTTATAAGTCCAAAATCATTTTAATTTGAGGTATGTAAAAAATTAAGTTGTACCGTTTATAGTAAATCAAATCTTGGACCCTAAATTTAAAAAATGCCTGGCAAGCTGAAGAAGCAAAAATTTAAACGAAGAAAAAGTTGGAATTTTAGATCGTATAAATTGCAGAGACGAAGCTACTATTCAAACTGTATTAAAAACTGAAAGCGAATATAGAAGAAATGTTGCCTTTGGTTGTTGGCAAGGTACGAAATCTGAATCCCGCAAACGAGATATACAGCGATTCCATACGAAAACGATCACGAGTTGCCCTGACCCCTTTAGATTTCTATGAAACTTCCCAAAAATGTTCTCTATATAAAATAACTCGACACGTATTTTTTTATTTCCTTCTGCGGCACTGTTGTTTGAAACAGGGGCGTACGGCGTTTTACGTTTCTTCTGATTTTTCTTAAAAATGATAATGTTTGGAGGCCTATGTCGCGAGAACCACTTAACGGATTTTAACAGTTAATATCTCAAATGAAAGGGAATGAATAGATCTTATAAATAGCGGTACAATTTTAGTTTTAAAAAAATTCAATCTTAAAGAAAAAAACGTGTTATTTTGGAAAATGTGATTTAAAGTTATGTTGGACTTAAACGACTTATCGATTTTTTCACTTTTTTTTAAGCTTACTTACTTTGTTTTTGTAAGCAAATAGAAAACTAAAAAAAGGAGTGGTACCTATCAATTATCATTTTTAAAATATGATTTTTTGAATAGGTCAAGATCTGAATATTTTAAACCAAAATTGAAGAAAATCTATTCAAACTGTTCCTTCGATAATTTCATTACAAATTTTACTTTATTTTTATATTTTAATTCCTCAATTCAAACACTTTTTGCAATGCAATAAAACCATAAATTAATTGTTAATATAATCTTTATTACTCAATATCAAAAAGTTTGTTTCTTGTACAAAATGAAAACTTCCTAATATCTAAAGATGTCTTATTATGTGGACAAAAACTATGATATTTTCGAGTTCCTGCTATTTGTTTTACTGAGCCATATCTATATTTTAGTTGCTTTTCCATTGTATCATAATCTGTAGTAGTAAAAAATAGATAGTTTACTTTTGATTCTGTTTCGAAAGCCCATGAATAAAGTTCGTGGCATAGTTATTTGGTGTTCAAAAGGATTTTGTAAACTCGCTCTAGCAGCATTCCTCTTGAGAACACCTCCTAATGCATCGCAAGGTCCTTTTCCGTGGCAAGTTGCAAAAAATGCCATTCTGCTTCCATACCGAAGTCCTGCTTGAAATGATCCATCGGAAAAGAAACAAATTTTCTTAACAAATAAATAAAAAAAATCCCATGGACCACAAATATTATTAAACAAAAAACGACAAGAATTTACACACATTTAAAGAAAGACGAAATTTCGTCTAAAGAAAAACCAAAACTATCATTTGTGGTAAAAGGTGGTAAAAAGTAAAGTAAAGTAAAAGGTGGTTTGAAAATTACAAAAAAAAGATTTTCTTTGCCAATGTAAAACTTCAAGGAGAACCTGCTTCAGCAGATGTAGAGGCTGCCTAAAAATGTATAATGAAAATACCACGAATTATTGAAGAGGGAGAATATGCAGAATATCAAATTTTCAAAGCCGATGAGACAGCTTTATAATGAAAGAGACTGCGGCCTCAAACTTTTATTACAAAAATGAGAAAGTAGGACCCTGTCACGTACCAGATTATAAGCCTTGTAAAGATCGTGTTACCCATGTGTAGTAAAATATAAAGAAGTTTTGTACAGTAGAACCAATGATAATAAATCGTTCCGTGAATCCCGGAGCATTGAAAAATGTTGTTAAGTCTCATCTACCGGTCCTCTGGCGAGCAAATAAAAAAGACTGGATGACGCAAAATTTGGTTGAAAAGTGGTTTAAAACTTGCTTTATTCTACAAGTAGAATAGTTTATGAACTAAAAAAAAATGTGCTTTAAAGTTTTATTGCTCATTGACAGTGCAGGTAGCCATAGTATAGAATTAAATCATCCTATCGTAAAATTGTGTGTTTTCTTAAGGCATATGACACCACATACGACTAGCATTCCAAAAAAATCTCGAAAGACTGAAAAACGATAAACATGTAACTGTTACTGAAACCTTTTGTACCCCAAATGATCCAGAGGAAACTTTGTCCCATTTGAGCAAGCATAATTTAACAGAATAATATCTTTATTTAATAATTTTATTTGTTGGCTACACTGTCAACAGCAACAGCACAGCAACAAATTGTTGTAATTCAGGCTCTTGTAGCAATGGGTTCTAATATAGAAGGGGATGGATTTTCAGATATGTTCATTGATGATGTTTGGAACTATTTGAAGAACAAACATTGTAATGAGGAAGTACTAATTGAAATACTAAATACCTCCACTTTTAATTACGCCGGTGATTCCGAAAACATTTGTAATAATATTACAACGGTCCCGCATTTAATTTTAATTGATCTGCAAGAAGGAATAACTTTAGCTAAAAAATTAGAAATTGTTTTCCTTGAAAAAGATCCTTCAGTACGTAGTGAAAAATTTAAAAGGAAAAATTGAAAAGTTTTTTTTAGCTCCAAATAGGCAGGTAATTGCAACAACGTCAGATAGCTTTTGTTATGATTAAGAAATAACTAGAGAAGAGCAGTTTCAACCAACCCTGAGAAATTGATGAGATTGATGATGACAATTAATTTTGTGGTCGTAATAGCTGTTTCTATTTCTTTTTTAATAATTATAATTAATATTTTTTGAATATATTTTTGTTGTGTTTTTAATTTTTGTATTTCATCATAATGTTGAATTTATTTTTTTTGAAGAAAACTTGAAGTTAGTTTACTTTTTCATTTATATAGCATTTGGAACGAAATTTTAACTCTCATAAAATTTTACACCTTAAGACTTGGTTTCGATATTTTCGATATAGCACGGTACGAATTAACCATGTTATACGAGAGACGCCTGTATTGCAATGCCGGTTGTAATTCAATTATCTAGTTGTTGCTATTGTAATTTGATAACGTGCGTATAGATAAAAAAAATCGATACATAATTTCTAATCATCGTGTAATTGTTTTATGTAGCCAATTTGGCTCATATTTCAACATTATGTTATATAGATTTAAATACAGTGGAGAAGGAAATACGGCACACACACTCAAATCGCTGCGAATTTAAACATAAGCACAAGATTCGTCACAAAATATTTTGTAGGCACGTGTTTTTGTGCATCTTCATTACACCCCGCCATATCTTATTATTTTTACCGAGTTTGCAGCTGATGTACATATACGTAAGGCACCTACACAAATCCTTTAAAAAAAATAAACACAAAATATGGATATAAAAAAAATAATTTATAGATTGTCTTGAACTGATATCTGTTTAAAAATTTAAAATGTGTACCACCAACCTAAAATACAAACAAAACGAAATTTTTTAATAAAATCGAAATAATATTTCTGTAAAGTAATAAATCACACAAATCTCATAAAAATATGTGAAGCCTCAGTACGTGTATGTACGAGTATATCCCGAATGGATAGGTCAACAAATAGATATAAATACAAAATACACCCATCCAAAAAAATTAAATGATTAAGTGGCATTTTCCTATAAGATAAACTTCAGTATTTTAACTTCATAAAATAAAAAAAAAAACTTCTAGACATTTTGAAATATATTTCTTTGGATATACCAAAGTGAAAAAGGTTTTGTTAAGTGTCCGCAAAAATATTGAAATCAATTTATCTTACTTGAACTACGTATACTCGTGAGGGTTTTCGTGTGACACATGAATATTTTATACGCATTTTACACAGGTAAAGATGTACACGTGTTTATGTAAAAACTTTGTTTACATAATGCTCGCGTATAAACTTTCTTTCGCAATAATTTTCTATCTCTTGTATCTCGTTACAAACGTCACCCGTGACTTAAATAGTTAAAACCTAAAATTGATTTGATACGATGATATGGTCATGAATTCATTATAGCATAGAACAAAAAATGTAAGCGTTTTATACACGTTTGAGGTTACAGTCGTAAACTTTTTTGTTTACACTGAAGAAGAAACAGCCGTTATGAAAAATTGTAACATTCGTTTTATTGAAGAATGATGTTGAACGTTGTCTACTCTCATCAAAAATATCATTTTTCATTGAAACGGATAAAAGCTTTCTTAGCAATACGCCGAAAAACCTACTGTTAAGGATGTTATACTATAAGCAAAAATTTTATTGGAAACGAAGAAGGAAAGCTGAGATTTAAAAAGACTCTCGTAACGATTCGCATAAATTGAAATATAAAATTTATTATTTTTCTGGAAAAATATTTAGAAAATTTAACATATTTTACGTAGCGGTATATTATTCATGCAGTATGTTATAAAGGTTATAATCGTCCGGGGGTTTAAGCCATTTATGCTACACATATGCAGCAGCATTGAGCCATAGATTCGGTTTATAATTAACCCCGTTTACTTAGGCTCTTTGTCTACTAGTCTTTTGGATCCTTTGACTGAACTTTAATTCAATTTAAACCATACTTCGTATGAAAGCATAACAGGGGGCACAACGAGCTATATTTGAGTGCTCGAAATTCGGGAAAATAACGGAAATCAATTTCCACAAGAACCTAAGCGCTCGCTATTGCATCTTACTTCACTAAATTTAAGCACATTGATGAATTCTACGCTGGGCAGCATTAAGTAAAAAAATCTCACTGAAGAAATACTTAGCACACAAGAAAATGACACAAAACCTATTGCAGATGTTTTATAAAGAATAAAGACATATGCTTGTTGCTCATGTCCATAAAACTGAAAAGGGTTACTTGCTATTGAAAATACAGGGGTTGGCAGCTTTAGTACCAGCATAGAGGTAAGTTAGAGACAACTAAATTAATTGAGCGATCAGGTTGTAGTATAATCAGGGGATAAATACACGACTCGCTTCTTGTACCGGATCTGCTGCCACTATAACAAGTACTTAGTTTGCCTTCTCATGGTAACCGCCGGTAACTACTCCGTAAAAAGGGTAGGCTAAACGTTGGTACGACTCCCTGGTCATACCATTAATGTTTTTTTACTGTTTTGTTTTCAAATTTTTAATTTCTTTGTGATTGTTTGAAAAATACATTTTACTGATGGCATTGCCATCTGTGTTGTGTCATTGGTGTTACATGCTCTGTATTGGTTGGGTATTAATATTTTGTATTGCGTAAATGTCGAATGATTTTGAGAGTGAGTTCAATGTGTACCCCTTTGCGTGTGTACGATCGACTGAGATATAGAGGAATATTTTTGTTGTGTTTTCTTGTTTTGGTGCGTGCAGCTGATGTGGGTGAGAGGGAGTATGCAAGTGACACGCGCGAAAACAACAAAAATATTCTTTTATATTTCTTGATGTGGTGCGAGATTTTATGTTTGTCGGACAGTCTCGTTTTGGTTGTATAATAAAACTGACGAGTTGGTAAGGTGATAAAATAAAGTCAACCAAAACTAAAATATTTAAAAGACATAAAATCTTAAAAGTTCGAAGTTTAATTTGTAATTTTCCTTTTTATTGGAACATTCATGGCAAAATTTAAAGTATCAGAAAATACATAACAGTATTCTGTTTGTTGTTTTTATGAAGAAACAGGAGAATAGAAAAGAGTTGAAGTGCTAATTTTCCGTGGTTGTTCATTTTGTAATGAGAAGAAAATGCTGTTAGGACAAATCTCTATGTATATAAATATTCGAAGGAAAAGTGAAAATCCCAAAACAAAAAGGAATGCATTAACAACGGTACCATATCACCGGGCACCCCGCATTTTTCAACGGGTGTCGCAATTTTCATAAAGCGATCACTGCAACTTAAAGCTAGCACCGCAAGTAATCCCGAGCGCAATATTTTTCGACGGTACCATATATTCAGCGGGTGGCCGCCACGCGGATACACAACATTTCGGTGCGTATCGGTGAAAACAGCAACATACAGGTGGCCAGCCGAAAGCATTTGTAATTTCTTTTGGATATCGGTGAAAACCGCTACATACAACAATTTTTCTACGGTTAAAGCGGGAAGACGCCCAACGCTGTGGAATATACGGGTGGCCAACCGAAGCCAATCTATTTCATTTATCAAAGGTAGGAGTACGCCCAACATTCCAGTTTAATTTTTTTTTTTATTAAATTTTTTTGATTTTCCATTTTTCGATTTTTTTTATTTTCAAATTTTTTGTTCAATTTTTTCAAATTTTTTTATTTCGATTTTACTTTGTAATCAAGCACCGATTAACGTCCGTTGTGCGCGCCACAGTGTCACATTGGGCTTCATTTTCAAAATCATTGTACGTTCGGCGGCGATATTGTGTGTTCGATTTATGTGATCTTTGGTTTCCGCAACCCCTTTTTATTTTTTTCCTTTGGACGATTGTTTGTTTTGTTTTAATTTTGGAATAAAATTCCGTACGGCGGAAGATGCTGTATAAGATAGCGGAATTATGACAGCGGAAAATAAGAGATTAGGCTACTCGCCGCAAGTGGCAGCACTATCACTAAATAGAATTAATTTTGTTATATCCAGCGGAAATTTTTTATTCATTTTATTCATGTATATATTTTTTCACTAAATAAAACATCTCAGCGGAATAAAATATTAAAAGTGATCCTTAAAATAGCAAATTGATTGATCTCCGAAGTAAAGGAACTCGGTATATTAAATGTTTAAATTTAACAATATTCCTTCTTTCCGGCATTTCTTCCACTAGTAACCAATATTTTCGGTTGTTTTTCTAATAGCTTAGGCTATACTATGAAAAATTTGGAGAAAATTTATGTACTAGAATTTTCACTAGAATTTTATGATTTTCTGCGGCCAAATAAGTTATTTTCAGTTTCTGGCCAATATCTCAGTATGACCTACGCTATTAGAAAACCAACCGAAAGTATTTGTTACTAGTGGAAGTTTTTGAGATGTTGTCCAGAAACTGGAAATAACTTATATGGCCGCAGAAAATCAAAAAATTCTAGTGAAAATTCTAGTTGAAAATATTGGTTACTAGTGGAAAAAAAATTGTTAAATTTCAACGTTTCAATACCGAGTTCCTTTACTTCGGAGATCGATCAATTTGCTATTTTAAGGATCACTTTTAATATTTTATTAAGCTGAGATGTTTTATTTAGTGAAAAAATATATACATAATGAATAAAAAATTTCCGCTGGATATAACAAAATTAATTCTATTTAGTGCAGGGGCATTTACTGCCACTTGTGGCGAGTAGCGTAATCTCTTATTTTACGCTGTCAAAATTCCGCTATCTTATACAGCATCGGTGGATGTATCTTGGCGTTCGGCTTCATTTAAATCTTTTATTTTTTTGGTATTCCATCTGGTTATTTTATTTTAGTTTTAATTTTTTAGGTTTGTTCAATGAATAAGATGAATTACTAAATTTTAAATGGGTCGGTATGTTGAGAGGGGATTCGCATTTCGTACCGGTGCCATATTTACAGGCTGGGCTTGCCGCTCCCCTTCGTCTCCTTGGCAGGACATCCACAGGGTCGCAGTGGTGAGTCCAGCATATGTGTCGTTTTCGAGCTGTTGGAGTGTGTATTGTGGGAGATTCTCTGGCGGTCTCTCCGGGTGAAGAGAGGCCTGGTCTGTTGAGGAGACGTCCTTACCCTCTTATGCTGCTACGTTGTGGCTGGGAATCGGCCTTTCTAGGTCAATGGGTCATTTGGGGGGCCTCTTCAGCAGTCTGAGTACTTGTCACTCGAGGCGATCCGGTCACTGCCGGATGGACACACCCGGTTATTATTAATTTTATTACATTCAACGAATTCTGGTGTCTTTAATTTAATTTGTTTTCATTTGCTTTTGATTTTTTCTGTTCCACGGTGTAGGTCAGGAACACGAAGCCTCCATTTTCCCCACGACCCATGCCATTACTCTGAGATCTAGCCGACAAAACATCACCGTGAGAAAGGACTCTGCGTCCTTAGTTCAAAACTGCGGGTTGCCTCAGAACCATCCGTAACAACGTGTGCGGAGTAGCTCATTTAAGAGTTTACGTTTTGCTAGTAACCCAACCTGTGAACAGCAAATTGTTAAGAAACCTCAAAATAAGCCTCGGATAAACTTAGAATTTTAACAACGACTTCGAATATAGGTTAAGGTGCCCTTTATAACTCATGGCATGGGATGCATGTCTGCACCACAAGAAACACGACTAGTCGTCAAAAACACCGTTGATTGGAGTTGGTTATCTAATAGACAACCGATATTGTCATGATCCTAATGCTACACCAGCACTTGTAGGACAATCCAATTGTACAAGAATTGGTTACAATTTAATTACAAACAGTGGCCAACATCTACAAAAATTTATCATAATGATTCGAATTACCTTCCTCTACAATAAATTGGCACTCTTGAATTTGTTACAATAGACCACGCCGACAAATGTCGATTTTAATGTATCGAATTTGTAAAAATAATTTGTAAAAAACTCCAGTACAGTCCCCAGTACGATTCAATAAAGGCGGATGCAGTGTTCCGTTCTTTCGTTCCTTCCTTCCTTCTGATTTTTTTTTTAAACCAACTTCATTGGTTACAAATGACGTTTTTTCCTTGTGAATTTTTTTTAGCAACTTGGATTGATTTAAAAAAAATTTCAGAAGGAAGGAGTAAACGAACGAACGCAACACTCCGGCATAAATGTGATATCGTCAGTTTGTGACTAATTTCATACCTGCCAATAATCGAATCTGTTGACGCAGGTTTCACGGGTGTCATTTTAACAATTCGTTCGTAAACTTTCACGCTCCTACTGAGGATATTCCGGAACAAACAAAAGATGTTTTCTACGACCATCGTGAAAGTATTCTGAGCCAAATAGCTCAGCATGATGTCAAAATAATTTTGAGTGACTTTGAGCAAAGCTAATAAAATACACCGTGAAACATATCGACCCGGACTGTGGTTACGATTTCGTTTAGAGTTAGCTTTACAGCGTAATTTGGTTTCCAGCACGTTCCACGGAAACGCATTCATAGCCAAAGGACATTTCTTCAGAATCAAATATATCAATACAAGACGCGGAGTTGACATCGACTCTGGTCAATTTCTTCTAGTTGCAAAATAAACTTATCGTTCAGTATCAACATACAATCCTCGCTTCTAACGAACCCCGCATTAGAATAATGATGGTTTTAACAACTACGTTAGGTGGAATCAGTGGAATATAATAAAAACTGCGGCAACGGAAGCATCATCATCAACAATTGGATATAAAGGGTGTTCCATCTGTGAGTTTTTTAATCTCCAAGAAAAATATTTATTGTGTGGTGGCAACCCGAAAATTCTTATGACAAACTTATCATAAAAATGGTCGTTCTGTAAAAAAAATCATTTCGTAAATTACGTGATGATTTTGGTCAACATGAACATCCTATACACAACCTGAAATTCGCAAAAAACATTTCGAAGAAACAGAATCAGTTGCAGTTCGTCCAGTTCGTACTCATGAAACGGTAACAGCTGTAAGTGAAAGATAAAGTAACAAAGGCCAAAATCGGATGAAATTGATTTAGATGATCTTTGGTTTCAACAAAACCGTGTCACATGTCACACAAATAGTAGAAAACTCGACTTGCTGAAAGATCGCATAATTTCAAAAAATTCTGATATCAGTTGAGCACCAATATCAGGCGACTTTGCACCGTTAGATTATTTTCTGGCGGGGTTTTTTGAAAAGTAAAGTGTATAGCAATGATCCACAAACAATTCATGATCTTAAGAACACCATTCAAGCCAAAATTGAGGATCAGTTGCAATGTTATTGAAAAGAGTCATCAAAAGTGTCAAATGCTTAAAGTTACAAATTCCAGTCTTAGATATAGATATCACAACATAACAGATAAACCTACAGATTTTCAACCTAGCAGCACTATTTGCAATGAATCTAGAGAGAGGGTTAGTAATGGACACCAACAACGTCGTTCAAGTGTGTCGGACTTATTGTAGCAGTCAGACATCACCACAGAAATGACTCCATCATCTCCACGTATGAAAAGAAGTATGAAATTTTATTTTATTTTATTTATTTAATAGATGTTTTAAGTTCCTACTTAAGAATGATGAAAAATACTTTTTACGAAACATGGCTGGTGTTTTAGAATTTTTAATAACGCAGCTGAAGGAGTTAAGCAATAAGGCTATACCTGTTAATAGCAGACACCAAGAGCTGATTGCGGCAATTATAGAAAAGGTTGTTAATTTGTCAAGGATATAACAAGGTTGTTGACATTTTAGAAACTTAAAAATGTACAAACTGTTCCAAAAAACAGCCCAGTAGTGAATTAGCGAGATGGGAATGTGGTTATATTTCCTTAAGCCCAAGATATATCTTAAACATGAATTAAATATAGACTGAAGAGTTCAATGAAATACATTTTTTTAGTTCAAACAAAACAACGTCACCATATATAAGATGTGGAAGCACATACGATTTTATAATTTGGAGTCTTGTTTTAGAATCGAAACATCTAGTAATAGACTACAACATTCTCAATAACAACACAACATTGCAACAAACAGCTTCAATATGAAACTTCCAACACATGGTTTTATCAAAAATTAATCCCAAAAACATCTAACCCATTAATATGAATTTTAGGGAAATGGTCCGTATTACGATTTGTAATCTAATTTATTATTTATTTACCACTATGTGTTATAAGTTCAATGTCGAAATTTGACTGCTATTCGAGATTTCCGTAGGGCGACAATATTTGTAGATTTAAAAGTCATCAGTAAATAAATAATATTTACTGTTGGAAGTTATAGATGACAGGTCGATTATGTACTTCATAAATAGAAATGGCCCTAAGACTGAGCCTTGAGGCACACCCTGGTTGGTACTACAAATATCTGAAACACCAGAGTGTGTCCTAGCTGATTGAAACCGATCCAGCAGATACGACAAAATTAAGCGACAAGCCAACACCGTGAATTTAAAGCAAGAATGCTATTTCTTAATCAAAATTGAGTGAATAGCACGGCGAATGTCATCATTGATATGAAGTAAAGCAGTACTAGGTAGTACTGTGGTTAAGTCTGTAGACTGATTGAAATGTTGAAAATAGTTTGCTGGATTTGACAAACAACAAAACTTGTGATTGGAGTATCTTCTCAAATACTTTAAACAATGCCGGTAACAAACTAAAATAGGTCAAAAAATAAATGAGCTGGTCGGCATCTTTTTTTTTAGGAGTTGGTCAATTATTGAATTGTTTCACTCAGATGGAAAAATGGAAAACGTTATTAGACTATTAAATACATGCAGTATATGACAACCAATGCGGTGCAAGAGCAACTTCAGGAATTTAATAGGTATGTATTTCATTGGTGCCATGTTGCATTGGATTCAATCGAGTTAAAAGCATCCATAAACTCAGCATAATCAATATTCCTAAAGCTAAACATTCCCTCAGCATCAGGAGAGTTAATAAGATCATTCATTATATTGGTATCAGACAGTGCAGCGTCGACGCTATTAAACGAAAAATAATTTGATAAAATCGTTTGAAGGGAACTGGTTAGTTTATTTCCTTTTTATAGCAGTACAGATTTGATATTCTGTTACGATTTATTTTGGTCATAACACTCCATCTTAGTATTTTACCTCTATGACAAATCTGACATGTAACGGACAGCACTGCCACCTGGGGTGGTATGTTGTACCATCACTTCGAATCGAAATTCGAAAAAAGTCGAATGGCGGTATGTTGTATCATATTCGAAAAGCAAAAATGATACAACTTTCACTTTTTCTTTTCGACTTTTTTCGATTCGAAGTGATGGTATAACATACCGCCCCTGGTTACGAACACGTGATACTGTTGCTGTACTAAAATATTTTTGTTCATGTGGACATGTTTTTGTTGTTTCTTGTGTTTGCCCCTACGTAGATGCCGCGCGATTGGCGGTTAAAGGAGTTAGCGAGACCAATGTGCATCGGGTGTGTGCGAAGCAATACGTTCTAAAAGATTTTTTTTTTGTTATTTGTTTCTCGTTTGTATCAATGTAAATTAATGCAAACGAAAGACAGAGAAGAAAAAAGATTTTTCTGGAGTGTATTGTAGTGCGTTATGTTGTGCGAGAGTTTTTTTTTTGGTTAAGTTAGTCTCGTTTTGGATGTAACCTATTCAAGTTCAGTTGATTGATATCAGTAATAATTTTTTTGTATTGAAAAAGTTTTTTGGCATCCAGCCATGTTGTTAATTATACATAATTTTAAAAAAAATTAAATATAATCTATATTGTTCAAGAAATGTTTCGGCTTTTCGGACAAAATATTATTTTCATGGACACCCATACAATGTTTACGACTATTTTAGTCGCAGAAAACAAAGAGGCCATTTACAAACAATATTTCTACCACAAAAGTAGAAAAAATGCACCCCCTCCCTCAAACCTTTAACCCCGGCGCACTTGTGTACACAAAGATACACAAACCCTTACAACTTTTTTTTTCTACTTTTGTGGTAGAAATATTGTTAGTAAATGGCCTCTTTGTTTTCTGCGTCTAAAATAGTCGTAAACATTGTATGGGTGTCCATGAAAATAATATTTTGTCTGAAAAGCCGGAAAAATTCTTGAACAAATTAAATTCACGGACGATTATAAAATTCTTCTTAATTATTTGTGTTGGCTTGTTACACATACATAGTGAGAATTCCCTGTGGTTTCTGATTTAGTGATTATAATTCGCTAAATCGATATGTTCTTGTTTTGTATTATCGGTACAAAGCAAGAGTTGGATTTTTGCAGTTTGGTCGTTGCAACTTTTTATCAGTACGAAACCAAGCTGCCAAGAAGCTACTTAAGGGATTTCTCTTTTTTATAAGGGTTTGTGTATCTTTGTATACACAAGTGCCCTGGGGTTAAAGGTTTGGGGAAGAGGAGTGCATTTTTTCTACTTTTGTGGTAGAAATATTGTTTGTAAATGGCCTCTTTGTTTTCTGCGACTAAAATAGTCGTAAACATTGTATGGGTGTCCATGAAAATAATATTTTGTCCGAAAAGCCGAAAAAATTCTTGAACAAATTAAATTCACGGACGATTTTAAAATTCTTCTTAATAATCTATATTGTATAATATAAAATAAAACGTTAAAATTGTATTTGGAAATAAAACCAAACGATATATTTGTTTAAATAATTAAAAATTGTTTTGATGTACGAGATCAAATATAGACTTTCGTAAAAAGATTTATGTGTTGTGAAAAGAATGAAAACCAAAAAAAAGAAGAATAAAATATAGTTTCCTTAATATACCTGTGGAGGTTTGACAAATGAGATTAGGGAACGCTTCCTAGCGTATTCAATAATAAAAGGCGCATACCACCGGTATCCCAGTGCAACGGGAATCATAAGTTATTAACGGGACCTGGCACTCACGGTTTTTATCAACGGGTGGCGAAACTAGTTAACGGGTGTCGCATCATTAACGGGCGCCGGCATTAAGTCAGGTGCATAAACGATTTTTTTGCGACCGGACAAGGTCCTTCAGGTACCGATTTATAAGGCGAGACAACCAGTTAATTGACGGTGGCCAGTTGAGGCCACCTAATCAACTCAACAATTTTAGTTCCCAACCAGGCAAAAGTTTAACGAATGCGGGATAATGCCCAACGGTCCGGTGCGGGGCACCTGTGGCATGACGAGCACCCAAGGTCGCAACTGTATATTTTTTTAGTTAAGGTACGATTTTTTTTTTATTATTTTATTTTTTCTATTTTTACATATATTTTTAATTTTTTAATTTCGGTGCACATTGGTCCTCGCTCCATACCTTTTACTTTCTGGGGTTATTTTTTTTTCTTTTTTTGATTTGATTTTGGTTCCCTTAAAGGGGTTTATGTTTTCATTTCCTCTGCGGTGAATAAAATTAAAAAAAGGAATTGCTAAATTTTTCCGGGTTGGGTATGATGGAAGGAGAAATCCTCATTCTGTGTCGGCGTGTTGTTTGCGGTCCCTTGGTACCCGCATCCGATTTCAGAACCGGCGATTGCGCCGTTTGAGTTCGGATGGATGTGCGCATCAAGGCACCCCTCTTTCCGTTATAATTACTTTTTTATTGGTATTGTTCGTTCCTCAAGTTCCGGCCGACGAATTTCGGCGGAACTCCGGGCTTTATTATTTGCGTTTATTTTTTTTCAAGTTTCTGTACACGGTGTAAGCCAGAGTACCCGCAAGCCTCAAACCCCACGACCAATAGCACTTCTCCCTGAGTTGTAGCCGGAAAAAGATCGCCGTGTGGGGCCTCTGCGTGGTATTAGTGAAATCTGCAGAATGGTGTTGAACCATTCTGTAACAATTCTACCAAAAAACTTTCGAGGGTAATGATAGATTTAAAACCACTGAAAAATACTTTGCTTTGACCCGCTTAATGACGTTATCAATTTTTGTTTTTTCTAGTGGCTCTAAATTCTTGATATAAACACTCATTTTTTGTGTGCTTCCATCGACGTAAAACAAGTTAAAAATCGCCAGAATTAGATCCCATTCACCACACTCATAGGGTTTTGACTGATCTATTTGGCCATGTAGATGAGATCACGCGAACATCTCTAGGTTCGGTGAAATAAAATTTGATAATTTATTCAAATTATTTCATGAAACTTCTAACAAGGAAGGGGCGCGAAGTGTCCCTCTCCGATTTCGCTGAAATTTGAATATGTGAAAGTAAACTGATAAATAAAGGATACGTATTTGGGGGTAAAAAACGGACTTTTGATAATTTCGCCTAGAAAAATCAGTGAAATTTCGAAGAAACTTATTTAGGAATGTGTATTTTAATGAGCTAAATAATATACTATTTTCTGGAAAAAATTCGGAACAATCCAGGGGGTGAAACACCCCCTAACAGGGGTAAAAAAATCAACTAATTGATGTAAAATTCTTACATTAACGCGGCATAAACTGAAAAAATATATGTTACTTAATAAGCGAAATCAAGGTTGACGTGTTCGAGGATTTTTTGAAACTACCCCCGTATGGGGTAAACTACCCCTACCCTGAATCTTTGAATTATGGAAAGGAGAAAAAAAAATTCTCGACGCAAGTTTCTTGTTACCCTTATAAATGGTTAATACTAACCTATCTCATTAATATTAATAATTTTTAGGGTTCGAAACATCCCCTAATCGGCGTATAAATTTGAAAAATTACGAAATATTCAGAAAAAAGTTCAAAATCTTCTGGAAAATCTAGAAAAATTGTATAATGTTGCGTTTTTAACAATACCCTTGGTTTGTCCAAGAATATATCGTAATTCCCCTACCTCTACTGACAGGAAGTTAACCACCCCTTTAGCGAAACGTTGAACTTTTCGATTGGGAAACATTTGTTCCGGCAAGAAATCTTTTTTTCTCCTTGAACATTATTATTACTATCATACCTTATCAACAACAATGACCTTCAGAGTTTGAGGCCCCTCCCCCTCCCCCTCCCCCATGGTGGGTGAAAGTAGAAAAAATTCCGAAAATATATTTGAAACGTTCTGAAAAAACGTACGGTTTTGGTTTATAAGAAGTGACTTTTTATTCTCAAGGAATTTTCGGAACCTCTCCTCTGTAGCGAGTTAATTACCCCTTTAGTGAGTCCTTGAAGTACTCTAGTCTATGTGAAAATAACATTAGTGAGAATTAGAACAATTGCGAAAGTATATGGAATATCGTCTCACAATAAATGTAAATATAAATATGCTCATAATCAGCTGAAGATATATGTATATCGATATGTACCAAGCCTTGTCAAAGATATGAACATATCCGAAATGTTCGGATAATTTTTTAAAATTTGATCCTTGATGGAGATGTTTTGAATCCCTAAAAATCGTTAACAGTAATAAGAAATAATAATGGAAGGAGGCAGGGAAAAAACATCTGGATAGAATAAAATCTCCCTCACACTCACTACTGAGGTTCCTAAAATTCCTTGAGAATAAAAAGTCACTTCTTATAAACTAAAACCGTACGTTTTTTCAGAACGTTTCAAATATATTTTCGGAATTTTTTCTACTTTCACCCACCATGAGTAAGGGGGGGGGAGGGTCTTCAAACTCTGAAGGTCATTGTTGTTGATAAGGGATGATAGTAATAATAATGTTCAAGGAGAATAAAAGATTTCTTGAAGCAACAAATGTTTCCCAAACGAAAAATTCATCGTTTCGCTAAAGGGGTGGTTAACTTCCTGTCAGTAGAGGTAAGGGCATTACGATATATTCTGGGACAAACCAAGGGTATTGTTAAAAACGCAACATTATACAATTTTTCTAGATTTTTTCCAGAAGATTTTGAACTTTTTTCTGAATATTTCGTAATTTTTCAAATTTATACGCCGATTAGGGGATGTTTCGAACCCTAAAAATTATTAATATTAATGAGATAGGTTAGTATTAACCATTTATAAGGGAAAGGGGTAGGGGTAGTTTACCCCAGGGTAGTTTCAAAAAATCCTCGAACACGTCAACCTTGATTTCTCTTATTAAGTAACATATATTTTTTTCAGATTTTTCCGCGTTAATGTAAGAATTTTACATCAATTAGTTGATTTTTTTACCCCTGTTAGGGGGTGTTTCACCCCCTGGATTGTTCCGAATGTTTTCCAAAAAATAGTATATTATTTAGCTCATTAAAATACACATTCCTAAATAAGTTGTTTCAAAATTTCACTAATTTTTCTAGGCGAAATTATCAAAAGTCCGTTTTTTACCCCCAAAGAGGGGTGTTTCACCCCCTCAGAGTGTTTTTCCGCCGATAGAAAAAATACATATCCCTTATTTTGCAGTCTACTTTCACATATTCAAATTTCAGCGAAATCGGAGAGGGACACTTCGCGCCCCTTCCTTGTAAGTCGTGTATGGCACTGTAAATATCGCCATAACTGAACCCTGTGTTGAACTATCGAAAGTCGCATCTTTGAACTATTCAAAAGTATAAACGTGAGCCAGTGAACATCTCTAAGATTTCTGTTATTTGATTATTATTACAATAAATCGGGTTCGTTGCTTATTTGGGAATGTCAATGGGGTAAAAATCCTATTGGAAAAAATACCAAAATTTGCAATTGAGGAAGAAATCGAAAATGAAGAAGTTTTAAATTTTGGAAAACAAGGTGAAAATCATTATTCGTGTCCCGTTTTCACAATATTGATAGATAATTTTCTGACCTATTCGAATATATGAAAGAGATCCCGTGAACATTTCTGGTATATGGGATATAACCGTAAACGTAAAAATGTCTCTGGGCAAGTTAAAAATCGCCAGAATTAGATCCCATTCACCACACTCATAGGGTTTCGACTGATCTATTTGGCCATGTAGGTGAGATCCTGTGAACATCTCTAGGATCGATGAAATAAAATTTGAAAATTTATTAAAATTCATGGATTTTATAAGTAGCCTGGGGGGCTATTTGGGAATTCGATTCGATAACGAGAATACAAGATTCATATTGGATTTTAAATAAGAATCGTTCGAATCACATTCAAATCAAATATGAATCTTGTACTCTCGTTATCGAATCGAATTCCCAAATAGCCCCCCTGTATGGTACAGAAAATATCATTTTAAACTATCTATGTTCATTCCAGTATTACAACTTTGTCTACGCTATCCTAAATTACGTTTTAAAAACTGTGAACGTTTTTAGGAGCAGTAACAGAAAAATTAGAAAATAAATTGAAATCAAAGTCCATAGTTGTTTAAAAATGCGCTGGACTTGTTAAAAACCCATCATAATTAAATTTTGTTCGCTACACGCGTGGGGTTTTGATTTAGCTATTCGGTCATATAGGTGGGACTCCGTGAGCATCTCTAGGATCGGATATATAAAAGTAGAAACATAGTCTAAAATATCCTTCTTTAGAATTAATAAAAGTTTAATAAATCGTTTTACGATTTTCTCGTGTTTATTTCAAATCGTTAGCAAATTATTTGATCTTTACAGCGACACTATTAAGAACTTAGGGACTTATCTATCTATATATCGCTCATTTGCTGCAAGAGTGACACAATTCAAAATTTTTAATTTTTCAGTAGAGCGATTTGAAAATACCACTCAAAATTATTTGTAAAAACGGCGATTTTCAAAAGTAAATAAAAATACATTCTGATTAGTAAAACAAATTTTTTTCTATTCCTACATCCTCAGTCGGATCTTAATTTTTATAATTCTTTAATAATTTGCAAGTTTTCTTAGGATAGTTTCCAATACCTTAAAATGTTAATTCCATTCGCGAATTGAGCAATTTTTGATATGGAATTTTACTTAATTTGCTTGAAATAACTACATAAGAGAGTATGTTTTGAGACAAAATTATAAAAATCAGATTTATTGGGAAACGTTTGATTCGAATATCTTAGAAATGAGTGAATTTTGAGTTGTGTCACTGTTGCAACAAATGAGCGATATATAAAAATGGATGTTTGTGTATATATATGTCACCGTTTCACTCCAACACCATTCAACCAATCACTATGAAAATTGGTATGTGTATGTATTTTTGTGTGGAGAAGGTTTTTGTGTTATTTTCTTTATTGTGCCTCCCCGCCAGGTGGCGCTGTAGCCAGAACCAGCCTTATGATATTTTCGAAAGGGCTGGACCCCGGGGTCTAGGGGCTGCGGTACAAAATTTTTCGACAATTTCAATTTTTTTTAAATTTGTTCACGGGAATGAGTTGAGAATATGAAATTAGAGAGATGCTCAAATTCGATCGAGGTGTTAGCCCTTGGATCAAGAATTAATTTTTACATAGATATAAAATTTACTGTTTGTTCCAAATTTGTAGGACCCTTCCTACAAATTTCCACGCCATTCATCCAACTTTGCATAGGGAAATGCAATGAGAGGGGATCAAACAATACATCTCCATGTAATCGTCAGCAATTTGGAATGGAGTCGCCTCAATAAACAAAAGAGAACGCTGTTGACTATGAAATATTACACGAAACGAATTGCGCTATTAATCAATTGAATCGATCCATATAAGTTATAATGATTATCCATTTTTTTAATGTCTAATTCAGACACAAACAAAGAATTATTTCTAACTGTTATACCTTTTTTTCAGTTCAGATAGTTGTAAAAAAAACTGATAATGGAGTAATCCGTAATCGATATTCCAAACATTAAAACAAACCATTGTCACAATAAGAAACTAAAATTTGTTTTCAATTAAAAAGACTGAAACAGATTAATTTGAATAAATTAATTTTTTTTTTTAAAATTAAATATTTGAATAAATTGGTTTTGTAATTCGTGGGTTTTATACGAAACGGCACGTTTTGCAACAGGAAATGCTAAAACATGGACATTACAAAACAGTTAACTTAATTAAGCAAATTAATTTTAATAATTTAAATTTAAGTTAATCTTTCAAATAATAATTTAAATAAATTTAAATAATAATTCAAACCTAAGTCAAATCTCTACGTCATAATATCCATACTAACGATCCACTATTGTGCACTGTACTGTTTTGTCAAGTCCAGTTTTAATCGGTCCTGCTCCGTATCATGTACTTTAATGTACTATGCACGATTTGGACTTATGTACTATTTAACCGGTTTTGCAATGTGACATAGTGCGCGGCTTCGAAATTCTATATAACTTTAGAAATAATTGACATTCAATTGTAGTCCATTAATGCCACCGTTCCAATCGCCAGTAGTTTACGATATAAATAGTCAAGGTTTATTAAATGATCAATTTAGAGGGAAAAAACTTTTAAAAATTAAAAAAGTAGATCTTCTACAAGAAATGTCCTTTGCTACAAAATATTGTTGTTAGTGTAAAATTGACTTATTTTGAAATAGTACTAACGTTTTATATTAAAAATTACATCTTATACAAGAAATACCCTTTGATATAAAAAATTGTACGTGTAAAATTGGCTTATTTTGAAAAAATATCTTTTGTTTTCCTTGATGTCATTTTCAAACACAGTTCGCAGTGAAACGTATCGAAGTGGTCATATTTTTAATAGTTTAGTGTAAATCAATTTGTGTTCATCCGAATGCCCGTTATTCCCAATTACTTAGTTATATTGGAATAAAATAATTGTTGGTGACTATTTTTCAGGTATTAAATATTGTTTCAAGTGAATATACATTATTTTATGTCTTATTATTCTGATTTATGTTTACATACAATACATTGTCAAATAGAAACTATTTGAAATGCCACGAAAAACAAAATCAAACATTGGAAGGTCAGTTCGTAGAGATACTGAAACTTCTGAAAACCGAGAGACACGCTTAGAAACTAATCGGATCAAAGCCTCTATTTCAAGAGGGGCTGAAACATCACAACAGCACGATGCACGAGTAGCAGATCTTCGAGCAAGAGCCTCTACTTCAAGAGCGGCTGAGACATCACAACAGCACGATGCACGAGTTGCAGATCTTCGAGCAAGAGCGTCTACTTCAAGAGCTGCTGAAACACCTGAAGAGCGAACCACACGAAATAAAGCTCAACGCTCACGGCAGACTCTGTTAAGAATTAGAGTCAATCTTAAGAATGCGGCATTTAATTACGATAAATACTACGATTATGGAATGCATCGCGATGTTGTTATTGATCCAATGGCTACATTGTGCTTACATTGTCGTGCTTTAAAATTTTTGAAAGAAACACCTGGTATGTGCTGCTCCAATGGCAAAGTCAATTTGCCACAACTGACTGAACCACCAGAGCCACTTCTTACTTATGTGGCTGGAGCTACTCGGGAGTCCAAATACTTTCTAAAGCATATTCGAAAACATAACTCATGTTTTCAAATGACATCATTTGGAGCGACAAATATTGTGACATATGACAATTTTATGCCCACATTCAAAGTCCAAGGACAAGTGTATCATCAGATTGGTTCACTTCTTCCAGTACCCGAACAAGATCCACAATTTTTGCAAATTTATTTTATGGACAACGTGGAGAAAGAGATAAATCGACGATGCACATTCAGTATAGCAACAGATCGAGAAATTATTGCTGAACTACGATCACTATTCCACGAGCACAAGTGTTTGGTCAGAGATTTTCAATCCGCTTTAGAGGATGTGAGATCTGATGACTTGAAAGTCATTATCAGAGCAGATAAAACGCCATCAAATGAACATGAAAGACGCTTCAATGCTCCAATAGCTCCTGAAGTAGCAGCTGTAATTGTTGGAACAGAAATTACCCGGCGAGATATTGTTATTAGCAAACGAGATCAAACCAAGCAACGTATTTCTGAAACACATCGGTCATACGACGCACTGCAATATCCAATACTGTTTCCACGAGGAGAAGACGGATATCATCTTGAATTGTATGAAACTAATCCCACTACAGGTGCTGTAACATCAAAAAAAGTTAGCTGTATGGATTTTTATGCATACCGTGTCATGATTCGATCTAAACAGTTCAACCATATTCTGAAATGTCGTCAACTTTTTCAGCAATTCATTGTTGATATGTAAGCTAAAGTTGAAAGCGAATGACTAAATTACATTCGTTACAACGAAACTTCGAGCTGAAGAGTATATTCATTTACGAGATACAATTGCAAATGATAAAGAAGCTGGTGATATTGAGCAAAGGGTTATACTTCCAGCTTCGTACACTGGAAGTCCAAGACACATGCATGAATGTGCTCAGGATGCTTTGACGTACGTTTGCAAATATGGCCGTCCAGATATTTTCATCACTTTCACATGTAATCCATCTTGGGATGAAATTATAGATTCACTCCTGCATGGACAGCAATCATTTCATCGACATGACCTCACAGCGAGAGTTTTCAAACAAAAATTGATACCTCTTATGGATCTCATCACTAAGAACCATATATACGGAGAAACTCGCTGCTGGATGTATTCCATTGAATGGCAGAAAAGAGGTTTACCACATGCTCATATCTTAATTTGGTTGGTTGAAAAAATTGTTCCCACTCAAATTGACGATATCATTAGAGCTGAGCTACCTGACCCAGAAGAAGATCCGGGATTATTTGAAATTATCAAGAAGAACATGATTCATGGACCATGTGGGCTACATAACCCACATTCGCCCTGCATGAAAGACGGAAAATGTACCAAAAATTATCCACGTCTGCTGTTGAAGGAAACACAAACGTGTGGCGATGGTTATCCGCTGTACAGACGACGAAAACCAGTTGATGGTGGACACACAACAACTGTCAAACTCAATAATGTTGATATTGAAATTGATAATCAATGGATTGTGCCCTATTCTCCTATACTTTTAAAGTCATTCAAGGCGCATATCAACATAGAGGTCTGCAATTCAGTTAAGTCGATTAAATAAATACGTAAATGTAAATGTAAATACGTAAATAAAGGCAGTGATATGGCAGTTTTTGGAATTGCGATTTCCAATGCACCCGTTAATGAAGTCGAAAAATTTCAAATGGGACGTTATATTAGCAGTAATGAAGCTATATGGCGAATTTTTGGTTTTGATATCCATGAACGTTTTCCTGCTGTTATGCATCTCAGTGTTCACTTAGAAAAGGGTCAACGAGTCTGTTTCACGGAAGATAACGCCCTTCAAAGAGCTGTAGAGCCACAAAACACAACGTTGACAGCTTTTTTTCAACTGTGTGCAACTAATGAATTTGCGAAAACATTGCTATATCATGAAGTCCCGCAGTATTATACATGGAATCAATAAACGAAGAAATTTCTGGCAGGACAACGTCTGCCGGGTTCCGCTAGTCTAATATAAATGTTAAAGATTATATAAAAAATGTTTCAATTTCACCACAAAACAAATCCAATTGGAATATTTTTAATTTTAACAGTGTACATTTTTGGTATTATATTTGGTATGTATTTCACAATCATCCCAAATAGCGTAAAAAGTATACAGTGTTGATTAATAATGGGCTATGCTATTATTGCTTGATGTTTTCAAAAACAATTTCGATGAGTTTATAAAAGAAGCACGAGAATCATCGGTCGCAATAAATGCAATCGCACAATTCACTGAACGGCCTTCTCGTGACACTCAAATATTAACAAGTAGAAACAGAGAATGTCTTGATAAATCACAAGAACCTAGTTAATGATTGGCTGACTATTGTTAACAGACTATAACCATCGAGCAAATGATAAATATGACGATGTAGGTATCATTAGATATAGATGATAGATCAAATGAAGAAATTAAGATTTGACAACTTATTGTTATTTTCATGTATAAAATAATTAAAAAATAAATAAAATTTTTAAAAAACATAATATACATATATTTATGGAGACCATTTGAACTTAACACGGATCATGAAGCGCTTAAGTGGCTTCATAAATACTTAAGTAATCTGCAATTTTATTTTCTTTCTCCTGTAAAAATGTAGTTTACCTTGATATTATATTCACCAAATAATAAATTCAAAGGTGGAATTTATTATTTGGTGAATATAATATCAAGGTAAACTATTTACAGGAGAAAGAAAACAAAATTGCAGATATTCTAAGCCGGACAAATAAAGATGCCCACGAAATAAACAAAGTTGAGAATAGTTTTCAGTTTAACGAAAGGAGAGATTTAAACATCTCTTCGAATAAGAAACACTCAGTTAACCGAAATTTTAATTTTTAGGAAATTTTTTAGCTATTTTCACTTTCACAAGGGTAAGTATTTTTTTGATTATTCGGGGATTCCCAGAAAATATACTTTCCTTTACTTTTTTTCTATTTTATGCATTATTCGAAGAATAATTTTTTTGAAAATTGTAATTTTCTTTAAATTTTTCCAAGAAAATGAGTTTATGGGGCTGGTTATATGGAATTACTGACATGTTCGAAAGCGAGGGGCCCAGCCCTGGATCAAAAATTAATTTTTACATGTATAGATACAAATATTTGATTATTCTAAAATGACTTCTCAGTCACTCAACTGATCGCCATGAAACGTTTACCATGTAAATGTTGCATGTTCAGAACCAATCTTACGATATTTTGAAAGGGGCTGGACCCCGGGGTCTAGGGGTCATGGTACAATTTTTTTCAAAAATTTAAATTTTTTACGAGAATGAATTCTGGAAAAGGGGTTGTATGAAATAAGAGACATGTTCGAATTCGGGGAACCCGCCCCTGAATCAAAAATTCATTTTTACATGTAAAGGTAATACCATTTTTACATGTAAATCCATTTTTACATGTAAAGGGTTGTGGTACAAACTTTTTCTCAAATTTCAATTTTTTTAAGATTTTTTGACGGGAATGACTTTAGGAAAGGGGTTATATGAAATTAGTAACATGCTCCAATCCGGAAGACTGCCCTGGATCAAGAATTCACTTTTACATGTAAAGATACAATTATTTAAATGTTCCAAAACAGCGCCTTAGCCGCAAATTTAGACTCCAAAAAGGATATCTAGCGTGTGATTGTTATACACAAATCATACCTCTACTATAATTGATTTAATTATTCAAATTAATTTTATTAATTTAAAATTAAGGCTATCTTTCATCACTTTAACTGAAGACAGATCTCTGAACAGTTATATTAGCCATACTAATAATCCAATTTACTGGTTTGACATGTACTGTTTAGTGATATCCCATTTATCATATCCTGTTTTGAAATGTACCATAGTCAGCGAGTTCTAATTTCCACATAACTTCAGAAATAATTAACATTCTATTTTAATCCACTATTGCAACCGGCGGCTTTTAATGAAAATATGTAGTAGTTTCATACTAAACGCCAATAGTTTATTACTTTATTTAGCTTATTACTTAAATAATCAATGATTGTTTCATAAAATCAATTCTAGGAAAGGTACTAAAAATATGGTACGTATAAACTGATTTACTTTGAAAAGTACTAGCGTTTTATATTTGGAAATAGCATCTTCTACAAGAAACATCCTTGGATTCAAATGATTGTACATGTAAAATTGCTTTAGTTTGAAAAAACTTCTTTTGTTTTTCGAAATGTCATTTTCAACCCCAGTTCGCAGTAAACCGTATCGAAGTATTATTGAAAATTGCTGGTGTTATTTTGGAAAATTCATGCTTTTCACATGGCCAACTGTATGTTGCTTGTTCCAGAGTGGGAACGCCAAAAAGTTTATTTATTTACACACCAAATGGAAAAACCAAAAATATTGTTTATCAAAAGGCTTTATAATAACAATTATTAACTAAAATATCTTTATATTTATTATTCACTTTGATCTGGTTGAAGGTTTGTAAAAATGGAGTATAATTATTTGGCAATTAGTAAGAAATACCAAACCAAAATTAATTAACTATCCTCACAAACATTACAAAAGTTCGCCTGGATGCATTGAAGGAGGCACCCGTTACTGAATACAGCTACTTATAATTTTCTTTTCATATGTGATTGCAACTACAGCGATGTAAAGAGAGAATTCTTGCATAACAATCAAGGTATTTGAATTATATACCTCCCGTGCAACGCCGGGTAACTCAGCTAGTCAGTGATAAAATTGAAACTATTAACAGATTGAAGAGAGGTGAATCTCGAGAGGAATTATTGATGAATTTTTATAACATTAGCAGTTCAACTTTAATTACGACATAAAAAGTAATAAAGAAAAATTGTTAGTTTGCTTCTAAAATGGAAAATGATAAATTCGCAAAAATAAATGAGAAAACAATGCATAAAGCTAAACTGGAGCAGCTCGATTCTATTTTATATGAGTGTTTTTTGTGTAAGAGAAGTGACGGAATGTAAACTGGCCCCATCATCTTAGAAAAAGCTAAATATTTCTATGACGCTCTAAAAGTAACTGTAAAACTGTAAAAATCATCTCACTCGTGAACAGGTTTATAATGCTGATGAAACCGGGCTGTTGTGGCGATGTTTATCAAATTGAACAGGGGAAGCTGCTGCTACTGGCTTCAAACAGAACAAACAGCGATTAACAATTATTTGTTGTGCAAATGCAGCTGGAATGCATCGGTTGGAGTTATTGGTTATTGGTAAATATGCTCGACCAAAACCATTAAAAAATATCAGCGGCTTACCGGTAATATATAAATCAAAGTCGAATGCTTGGATGAACCAAGAAATATTTTATGACTGGTTTAAATCAAATTTTATACCATCGGTTAAATCGCATTTCACAACCTTAGCTGGCACACACAATCAAAAATGTTTCCTATTATTAGACAATTGTAAAGCTCACCCTTCAACAAGTGAGCTACTATCAGATTTTGGAAATTTCATTGTTCTGTGTTTACCGCCCAATGTGGCATCTTTAATTCAGCCGATTCTAGTGTCACTTTGGGTACTGAAGTGGCGCTTATGGAGATGACAAATCTAATTTATAATGCTTTTGATCGGAAGGAATGTGTTGGAACTCTATTTCTTGATCTCATGAAAGCATTTGGCACGATTGATCATAAATTACTTCTTAATAAATTATATTTCTGTGGATTTCGTCGAATATCTTACAAATTAATCCGGAGTTATTTACTTAATCGACTACAGTACGTAATATGATTGATGGGATCAGGAGTCATGTACGCGATGTTAATTGTGGAGTTCCTCAAGGTAGTGTCCTAGGGATCCGTTATTGTTACTAATATTAATTAATAATATTTCATTTTTGCCATTGATTGGTAGCAGTTTTCTGCGTTATCTACGAAACACAGGATCCTTCTGTTATAATTAATAATATCAAACATGACATGAATATTTTACTTGAATATTTCAAGTCTAACATGATTTCATTGAATCTAGCAAAAACTAAATTTATGATTTTTTATTCGCCACATACAATATGTGCAAAAAGAGTGTGTACGGCAAAAAAACTAAGTAAAAATAAAAGCACGTTTTTTTATTTGCTTTTATTATGAAAGTTTATGCATTTTTCTGTATACTGTGGTGATAAGTTTTTCCATACCTTCCGGACAACTCGCGCTAGAGCGCTCAAATTATGTATGTCTTACATTTTCAGCTTAATCTTGAGTGTCCATAAATGTCGATCGGATTGGAATCAGATGACTGAAATGGCCAATCCAATGTTGTGATGCTCTTTTTGAGTTTAATTTCCGAGTAGAGTATTCTATGATATTTTGAATTGTTGTCTTCTTGAAAGATCCAATTAGTGTTCCCCACTTCAAACCATTTAATAACAGATGGTAACAAACCTCGTGAATAAATTTTATTCATGAAAAGTGCGTTTAGGTTCCGTGTGCAAACGATTAATTTACCAAAACCTTGATTAGTGAAGCATCCCCACACATGGAGCTAGGACGGGTTCTTCATAGTTCTGACAATCCGGTTTTCTTGCTTAGTTGACCAAACACGCCTTTTAATATTAAAACACTAAAAGGATGATCATCGGTAAACACAATATCCAAATAAAAAATTTAGCTTCCTCCTTCTAAAAACTGATAGTAAACAATCCTGCATTTAAAAAATGCCAAAATTTATCCTCCTTACTGGGTTTTCTTGATGTATACGTAAAATAAATGACGTCGTCGTGGATCGAGTAAACATTTCAAATACCTAGGGGTAATATTTGATTCTCGTATATTGCATGAGATGAACATGTTGCCACAACTTGTAGTATGTGCCTAAATATGTTCTGAGATTAATGTATTTTGCCTTTATTCATCTCAGAATTCTGTACGGGATTGCTGTTTATGGTACTGCTAGCTACGCTACGCTAAAGAGAATTCAGATCTTACAAAACAAAAGTTTGAAGGCAATTTCGAGACTACTTGCACGTTTTCCTACGTAATTTTTAAATATCTATTGATATTTAAAAATTATTATTTTAAAACAACATTGACACAATACGACATTCACCACCTAAAGACAAGTCGAATTTTGTCGTCACATTTTCGTTTAATTCGAGTCGTATTTTTATTTTTTGTTTCATAATCTGGCGAATTTATCGATTTCGAATTATTCGATAGACAAAAAAAAATCATAAGACTTATGAATTTGTCAAAATCGAATAAGTTTCATAACAGACCCTCGGAACAAATGGTAGTCGGATGAGAGTCATCTGAGTCACACAAGCAACATGAGGTCGAGCGTTGTCATGCAGCAGTATGACTTGCCTGCTTCCTTGCCCAGTAAATGTCCTTTTCTGACCAAGTTATTCGCTCAGTTTGTTCAATTGTCGGCTGTAGTGTTCCACAGTCACCGTCCGACCAGTTTTCAGGAGTTTGTAGTAAAACAAACTCGTCATATCCCACCAGATACACAGGAAAACCTTCTGTAAGTGAATGTTCTGTTTCGGCGTCGATGTACTGGGTTGGCCGGGATCTATCAACAACTTTTTACGTTTGGGCTTCTCGTAAAAAATATATTTTTCATCACCAGTCATCACAATTTTCCACAAGAACTCCTATTTTTATTGCCGAGCAAGCAGTGAAAGGCACGTGTTCATACGCTGACCTAGTTTGTGCTCGGTCAATACATGTGGGACCGATCTTTCAATTTTTTGAATTTTTTCCATTCTGTGTAAACGCTTGAAAATATCTGATTGGGTGAGTCCTAGCTGAAGTTCATTTATAAAGTTGATTTCCCTTAAAAGGACACGAAATCCATTGCGAATCAACTTTGTAAATTATAATAAATATTGTAAATTAATTATAAATTAAAGAAAACAGTTTTACAGAAAATTTATTCAATGAAATCGTTTCAACTGAAGTAAAATGTTCAACTTAAGCAAATGGCTGGAACGAGTTGTTGTTTAATGATAACCAACACCAAGTAACAACGACGCGCCTTACGATGAAATTTGTGAAATCTTGAATTCTAATCCAAAACAATTTGTGGGCATTCTAGAGCACGAAATTGCTGACTGGTTGCATTTCGATGATAACTCAGAATTTGTGCAAACTTTTACAGATGAACAACTTATCGAAAGTGTTTTAAATCCCAACGCAGCAGAGAT
This sequence comes from Nephrotoma flavescens, assembly GCA_932526605.1. Classification (NCBI taxonomy): domain Eukaryota; kingdom Metazoa; phylum Arthropoda; class Insecta; order Diptera; family Tipulidae; genus Nephrotoma; species Nephrotoma flavescens. The sequence goes on along the minus strand of OW052220.1, from coordinate 210,221,936 downwards.
CTTAAGTTCAGATTCTGATGAAGATGTACAAGTTGTTGAAAAAGGTATCACTTTGCAAGAAGCAGAATCTGGTTTGATGACATTGTTCAAATTTGCAGAACAATGCTCGCAGTACTCTGCTCCAGAAGTTATGCAGATTTATGCCATGCAGAACAGTTTTCTTGTGAAAAAAGAGAAGTCTACCAAACAACTGGATATAAGATAGTGGTTTTTAAAAAACTCATGAAGTTTGAGGTCTAATAATGACGAAGTCTGAGTTTTTTGATATTTTATTATTAAATTTTATAAATGAATTATTTTATGACTCGTATACATAATATGTTTGTATTTCTTACATAATTTGAAAATGAATAAACGAGAATCCTAAAAAATAGTGAAATCAAGCGAAATTCCCGTAAAATTTCTAGTTTTAATAAAACATTCAATTATCCGGAATTTTCGATTACCCGGAATGCTTGGGATGAGCGCAGAGCTTTTACTGTAATTAACGAAGAGGTAATAGAAGGAGATTAATTCAAACTGGCTGAAAACTATAGAAGCTTACAAACTATTGTAAACCGTTTTAAAACTCAAATTATATTCACGTAAAATTCTGCTCAAGAAATAGAAAACGTATTAGGAAATATGAGGGTTATACAATTAGGAGGGTTGTACAAATACAATAGGAGGGTTATACAATTAATCCCAAATTAACAAGAAATAAGCTAGTTGTACAAGAGATGACATTTCGGACGTTTATGGCTGACTAAATACCAATGAAGTTTATCCTAAATTAATCCTAAATTGTAAAAATGACGGTTAGTACTATTTTAGGAAAACCTTCAAACTTCTACTGAGAAGTACCGTTTTGACAAAATTGTTAGGTTTACAAATAATTTAAATTCATAATGTTTATTTAGGTTCAATTTGATTAAAATTCATTATTCTAATAACAGCAAAATTGTGGAGAAATTATGTTACGCAGAAGTAACTAAACATCGTTCACGGATTTTATTAAAAAAAATTAAAACTAGGGTCAAATAAAAAGTGGGCATTTTATTCATTCAAAGTACTCAAAATTAAAAAAAAAGATGATTTAAATTCCTATACATGTACTCTACTAGTGCGAACCAAAATTAACAACTATATAACAACTTGGTAGACCCATATGTGCACTCCACTTTTGCCATCCCAGAAAACCAACCAGAAAATGACATTTTTGTGAAAACGGAACTTATTAGAAATTTTGAGCCTAAGAAATCGTATCTCAAGATTTTCACCGATCGGTAAACTTGCCACTATAATATTTTGGTAGGCCTATATGTGCACTCTACTTGGGCCAACGCGATTTAAATTCTAATGGAGCTCGCATATCTAAAACGACATTCAACTAAAGAACGGAATTTCTTAGTAAATTTAATTCTAAGAAAATCTATATCTCAAGATTAGATATGAATTTTCTTACAATCAAATTTACTAAGAAATTCCGTTCTTCAATTGATTGTCGTCTTAGATATGCGAGCTCCATTAGAATTTTAAACGGGGTAGCCTAAGTAGAGTGCACATACAGGTCTATCAAATTATTATAGTGGCAAGTTTGCCGATCGGTGAAAATCTTGAGATATGAATTTTCTTAGAATCAAATTTACTGAGAAATTCCGTTCTTCAATTGAATGTTTTAGATGTGCGAGCTCCAATAGAATGAACAATTTTAATCGAGTTGTTACTTGTCGAGTATACATATGGCTCTATTAAAATATGTTTTTTTATATTGACATGTTTTTTCCTCAAATAAATTTGATTGTTTAAATAAATAAATGAATTTTTTAAAAATTATTTTAATAGAAATATTCGGCTTCGCCTATATGACTGCTTTAAACCAATACACTCTCATTAATTTTTGTTTTTGTTTTTTTAGGATTAATTTAGTATAAACTTCAATTGGTTTTTTAAAGGGTGTCTCGAAATTCTAGAGACAGCCCAACCAAACAAAAAAAATAACAAAACCAGAAAAACGAGTTTGATTGTTTGGTTTTGAAAGAAGAAATAGCTAAATTATATATCTTCAATCAAATTTGAATTTTGGCGGAGTAACATCGCCACCACGTTTTATGAAAATAATTTAAAGTTCAAAGAGTTTTAATTATTAACTAATTAATTTATTATTAAATTAAATTATAGTCCTCGGAATTGTATCGACAATGGGCTAACATAGGTTATTTTTTAATGTATCCACCGTTTCAAAAATTTACGAAGAAATCGTTATGTGAACACAGCCAAATATACGATGTGGTTCCTGTCTAAAGTCAAAAATTTCTTATCCATACTTAACTTAACGACTACTTTATATTTTATTCCAAAATGTTTCTTATTCCAATTACTCATAAAATAAATCAATCAATTCAGCCCATTCCTATTAATAAACTTTGCTCTTTCCAACCACAACAATAATTTTAGGGCTCCCATCAAATAAATCACAAAAATTTTACTCTTGACAACCGCAAAAACAAAAAAAATTAGCCGGCAGCCGTCTATGAGTAAATCATCAAAAAATCGTTTCAAAAAAAAAAATACGAACATAAAATTAGTGAATTATTATTAAACAAACAAAATTATGTTTTTCGGCAATAATTATTATGAAACATAATATAACTGTAATTAAATACACGATTAAACGGATTCCTCAAACAGAAATGTTTTAAAGAAAATTCTTTTGCAGTCGTTAAAATGAGAAATACTAAAAACTACACGAGCAATAATAAACAACAAGTCCACAATTTGCTCGAAGTATGAACTAAACACTACACTCGGCCTATTAATTTAATTACACAACGTATCCTCTGTGTAACTTTGAAAACCGTAACAAACTGTATTGAGAATGTTCAATGAACCAAACATAACGTAATAATTAGTATTGGTTGTATATGTAAACCAATTTAGATCGAATTCATAGAATAAAAAAGCAATGTACAATTTTTGGAATTAATTACTTAATATAGAATTTTTAATTATTATTTCAATGCTAGTAGATAGGTTGTTGCAACAAAACATTAAAAATCGTGAATAAATATTAACGGTTTATATTTACATGAAAGGCTTATGTTAAATCATAAAAAAGCACCTTAAAATTTTTCACTGCTGGCAGAAACTCACTTTCCTTGGTTTATGTATTTTTTTTATATTTTTTATGTTTCAAACTAATCACTTTTTACTTAAAATTTTTGAGCAACACTTTCTTGATATAAAATAATATATATTTTCACATTCACATTCACCAAATAAATTAAATTTTAAATTTTTAAAACATTCAACACAAAAAAGTTTAAAACAGCACTTCAAGTTTAACACTTAAAAAAAATCCACTTAACGTATATTTCGTTTTCACAAATTATCACCAAATAAATATTTTATTCACCAAAATTTTTTTTTTTTTTTTTAAATATTTTTTAATAAAAATTTACACAACAAAACAATTTTTTAATAAATAAAAAAATGTTAACCAAACGCGATTTAAGTGACGAACGCTACGGCTTTCAAAAAGCAACTGAATGAGAAAGATGAAAAACTCAACAATATTTATATTTTCAGCAACCGAAGAAAAACTTTGTATTACTTCTGTTTGTTTGTTGTTTTCGTTTTTTTTGTGCTTGTGCTGTGCTGTGCCAAAGAATGAGTGCTTTTTTGATACTGTTGGTGTGTTTAACATCTTCTACTATGCGATGTTTATACGGAGCTGAGTGTTTTTTTTTCTGTTGAGTATTTTTATGTTGATTGTGAATTTCAATGAGTTTAGTTTTCGTTTTATCAATGAAAATTCGATTTTGTGTGTCTGTGTTTAGTATAAATGTTACAGTGTAAGGCATGAATGAAAATTATATTTTGGGAAATATGCACACTCGTTAGTTTTAGAAATTTAAAGTTATGTGTATAGGAGTTTTATTCGAGTATTTGTATTATTATAAGCAGTACATGTTTTAGAAGTGTGTTAGATTGTGTTACGCCTAATTGCCTAAAGTACGTGATTAATGAATACTGAATAGTGTCAACATTTTAGCGGGAAATTGATTTGGAAATTATTAATGAATTATTGGAATGCAAACTGCTTTTAAATGATGACAATGGAAAGATATAATATGATGTAACTATTCGAATTATATGCAGCACAGTTAATGCCTATATGCGGAATAATATTATTACAAAATTAAATAAATATTTTATTTTACATGAAAATTCTTATAAATTTATATCGAAAGCCTGGAATAATCTTGTCGGTCTATTTAAATATTTTTTGATGTGTAAGCATCTTTATTCACGCCTACCAATAATTGTTGTATTTTCAAAATACAACAACACCTATCGAGAATACTCAAGTTCGACAAACTTTTATGATACAAATAGGAGATTTACCTTTCGATTTAATTAAACCAGTTTGGTGCAATATGTAAAATTTGTGGTCGACTATGTTTCGAACAGGATCTTAAAAATCCTCTACATGGTTCGATACCATTCTCTCGGCTGAATTTCCAGAACTCAACTGTTCCGAATTTCTGATTTTTAATAAATGTTACGCATCGCTGAAAAAAATAAATATGAATTCCATTACTTTCAAAATCGAACGGTTTTGTATATCCGAAACGTCGAATGAACCGTTTTTCTTTGAGGTTGTTATTTTTCACACAATATATTTTGAGATCACTTTGCGTCAAAAGAATAGACGGAGTTACGCTTTCAAAAATAGTAAGTCACTTATATTTTCCCTCTAGAATTTAAATTCTCCATGACTCGATTATCTTCGAAAATTTTAACTTTTTGTATTCCGCGTTGTTTTGATTTTATTTTGAAGTGTACTAAACGGATCATCAGCTGTTTTTTGTTTGAGCCCACAGTGTTCCCAACAAATAGATGTTTTGTGGGACCCGTGTTTTTATATGAACCAGAAACAGGTTGGCCCATTCAAAGGCTTTCAAAGGAAAACAGTGAAATAGATGAAGAATTGAAACCACAATTTTTACAATGGATATAGAGAGAAAGATTTTCTAAAAAGTCAAGACTAGTACGGACAATTGCATGGGCACTAAAGGCAATCAATAATATGAACAATAAAAAATCGGAGGGGAACTAACCTGTGATGAGACTCAAGAAGCTGAAAATGAGTTATAACATGTACAACGAAAAGTGTACTCTGATGAATTTTTTTCATGTTTAAAGGATAATTCATCAAAACCATTAGATAAAACTAATTCCATTTTTGGTTGAAAGTTAAGTTTTACGAGTTCGAGGTAGAATATCTGAGGCGGAAGGAATTGCTTTCGATACATAAAATCCAATTATCCTACCGAATAAACATCATATAGCTCGTCTCATCTTGGCCGAGTACCACGAACGGCTTCATCATCACAACCACGAAACTGTTGTAAATGAAGTTCGGCATAAATATTACATTAGCAAACTTCGAGTGGCGCTGAAGCTAATCAGAGCAAACTTCCAAAAATGTAAAGTAAAAAAAGCGAAACCAAAAGTTCCAGAAATGGCTGACCATCCCTCAGCAAGACTTGCGTCACACACTGCTCCGTTCTCACTCGTCTGGATTGATTATTTTGGACCAGTGGAAGTTACCCAAGGCCGTCGTGCAGAGAAACGTTGGGGTGTTTGATTTATATGTCTAACTACTCGTCATGTCTTATTGCAATTCGGAATTTTATAGCACGTCGCGGAACTCTGTTAGAAATTCGAACGGACAACGGAATAAATTTTCATGGGGTGAATAATAAATTGAATCAACTATACGATAAAATACGATCCACCAACATCTCCACATATGGGCACATGTTGGGAACGACTGATACAATCAGTTAAAAATATCTGACAGCGACAATGCCAACACGGAATCCTAACGGCAAAGTCCTCCGATGTTATCTAATGGAAGCTGAAAATATTATCAATTCAAGGCCACTGACTTACATACCGATTGAACCATATGAGAATGAAGCTCTCACCCCAACCACTTTCTTCTGGAGTTATCAAGTGGTATGAAGCCCATTACCGTTTTAAAAGGTGACGTCTACTTCTTACGCAAGGATTGGAAAATGGCTGATGGCAGATCAATTTTGGCATCGATGGGCGCGAGAATATCTACTCGCTATTACTCAAAGAACTAAATGGTTTTAAAGTAGCAATACTCGAGGTTAGAGTTTAGTTAAAGTAGCAATACTCGAGGAGAATGTTGAGAATCAAAACTAAAAGTTTAATTTCGAAACTGAGTAGGTGAAGAAATCTATTATTCGTTTATCACACTGCCTTAGATTTATTTTGTTTCTATATAAAAAAAAAGAAAAAAGAAGCGAGTGAGTTGTCTGAACAAATAGCTGGCATACGTGAGCAAGTAGCTCCAAGGATGATTCATTTTCATTAGATGTTCTATGGTAAAGGTTAGTCCCAATTATTGATCTGCAAACTATTATTCTCAAATCCAATATGGGCATTAAAATCGCCCATTAGCACAACTTCTCGTGTTTTTGGGCAGCGCCTTATAATGGATATTAAAGTTGTAAAATTTCTAGAAGAGCGTTGCTTATTATACTGCGAAGTTTGTGGCGGTACGTACGTGAATATTAAGAGTACTTCTCCTAGTGAAGAAATGCTGCCAAGTAAAGTTAAAATGAACCCAAAATAACTTGTCACCTGTTTAAAACGTATAGATGTATCCTTATGGATTAATAGCCCAACCCCTTGCAGTTTCATCCTAGGGTTATTTACCAAATACCATATATAATTCTCAGTAGAACATGAGCCTGTAACCATATTTGTCTCCTGAATACAACAAATGTCAATCTTGCGCCGACTGAGAATAGCATCAATAGTATCTCGCTTGAACTCACTGTTCAGCCCGCGAACATTCCAGGGGGTCAATTCGCGTTCCGTGAAATAATGAAAATGAAAAGTTTTTTTCATTGGCAATCTAGTAGTTAGTACGTATTCTTTGTACGTAATTTGAAATTTTACTGTGTGAAATCGCAATTTCTTATGGGAAATGCAAACCTACGATTCCTAATGAAAAATTTTTTTCATTTTCATTATTTCTCCGAACGCGGATTGTTGACCCCCAGGTCCCAAAATTTAATGTGTCAGAAACCGTTTTCATAACAGAAGTAGTCAGCTGAGATTGGGTCCTTTCTATGAGTATGAAGGGATTTTGGTCTGCATGTATGTTACGAGGCAAATGTTCAGTTAAACTTTAGCTAGACTCTTGAACGTCACTAATAGAGGATATAGTATTCGGAAGATATGTTATACTATCATAATGTGATCCATTATATAGCAGATTGATTTCGGGTTCGGTATCATCTGTATTGGGATTAAAACAAGTTTCGTTTCCCGCATGGTGTATACTTTAATCCTAATCTGCATTAGGATTGAAATCGCAGATAAACATTCAGCTCCTCCCCAAAAGCGATCCTTTTGTAAATCCATTAAATATCTAATTGTGGAACATGTTATCAATGATTGATTGTCGAGTTAAAGGTGAGATCATAGAAGCCCTATAATCTCTAATATATATATATATATATATATATATATATATATATATATATATATATATATATATATATATATATATATATATATATATATATATATATATATATATATATATATATATATATATATATATATATAATAAATAAATAAGTGCGTAAGCTTACCGTGAAATTAATTGAGATTCAGTTAAATTGATAATATCATTGTTAGGATAAACTTGAATACAAGAATCCAGTAATGTTGGAATATAGTGTTCCAGATTATTTGGATCTTGTATAAAATTAACGATTTCAGAACGTAGTTCTTGTGAAGTGCATAAGAGATATTGCGAACTAGTTAATTGAAGCTGGTGGATGATCACATTAAAAAGGCAATTCCCATCCCCATCGATTTGATGAACTTCCATTGCAATTGGTTATTTTTAACAACCAAATCCTGCTAGATCAGGTTATATTAGTAAAAGATAACAGTAAATTTTTTGAACAACAAAAAACACTTAACAACAACACTTAATCAATCTAGGATAAACCAGTTTTTCACAAACACTCGTTCTACATTTGGTCATTAATTTGAGTAAATCTTTCATCCTTTATGGGTGTAGATTTAACTCTAAAGATTAATGACCACAAAATTTGTCTGGTTACATTACATTATATAATTTTGATGGAATGGCTTTTGGAAAAAATTAGGATGGAATTGAACAACACTGAGCAAAACTCCGTTAATTTAGATCATGGTGTATTAATAAAAGATATTAACAGTAATTTTTTGAACAACACCTAAACAATTTAGGATAAACCAGTGTCACAAATACTCGATTTTATTTTTGGTTATTATGTTGAGGAAATCTTTCTAGGTGTGAATTTAGCTCCAAATATTAATGATCACAAAATTTATTTGGCTACACTCCATAATTTGGAGGGTATGATTCTACTATTAAGAAATCCTGTTATATCATGTTGTGTTAACTTGATGTTGTAAACACTTAACTTAAATCGTAAAATAAAAATTTTTTTTAATACCTTATCTAGTAATCGGAGTAATTAAAAGATAGTGGGAATAAAGAATAAGGATGAAATAGAATTGTGCGAAGAAAGGCTCATATTTTACATGCTAATTTTATTATAAATAAGAGCTAGTATCTTACCAGTAGTTTTAATTTATTACGTTGTAGATATCGTGTCCAAAGGTAGAGTGGTGGTCAAATTGCTGTTAATAGGCGAAAAAAATCGTGTCCAGTTGTATAAAATGAGTCCTAGTTTTCAAAATGCAAAAAAATCATGTACAGGGGTAGAGCAGTGGCCGATAATATCGTTGCGGTATCTCTCGTAATCCAAATTAGTTCCTCAGGTAGTTTTTAATCCAAACTGCTAAAATCCTATATTTACTTACTTGCGTATTAAATCTTTTATTTGGTTATATTACGTTAATTTTACTTTATTTTTTTCTCTCACTGTCACTTTTCACTTCACGTTTCTAATTGATCACTGACTAGAAGAATGATTGTTCTTTTTGGTTTTCGGCTGTATATATGCAACCTAACGAGTTTCTTTACACAATATCATTGAAACTTGTAATGGCATCTACTATCATTTTATCTCATCGTTTTTTTTTTTTAAATTGGGTAATAATTTAATAGATGGCGTTTTCTTTAGCAGAAGTCTAACACCCTTAATTATTGATGACAGTATGTATATCTGACCAGACAGATATTGGATTATGTTTGATTAAATTGTCGCCAAATTTGGATGGAGTGATATTATTTTGTGATCATTAATCACATGTTGCTACATTATGTATGGTTTAATTGTAATTTGTTAATATGGTAGTTACTTATCATCAGCCGTAAACTATAATTTTATATTTGTAGTTCTAGATGTACCATTCTAGTTATACTACATTTTTATTATTTGCAGCTTTATTATTTTGTAAGCTTCGAGGAATAAATACTCTTGGGATAAATAAGTTTTGCCTGAACAGCTAACATATATGATTTTTTGCTGTTATTGGCATTTTGTCCATTTAGGTAGGACATGTAGCAGGAAAAATTAATTCATTATTAAATTTCAGAGAATGTGCAGATGTGTACATACAATAATTCTTTGTAATTTATGTTACTAATTATTATTTTACGCAACCTAGGTAAAGATGCAATTATTGATGACAAATACCATCATTATCCGTTGAACCTATATAACCTTTATCCTTCCTCAAGTAGATTAGAAATTGTCTTGTGTTAACCGTCTTATTATATTTTTTTACTAACAAGATACTAATTCATCGAACATCTAGGTGTCTGTAACCAGGTTCATTCTTTGCTACTAATAAACAACCTATCCAAGTCCGATCCTACTGTTATGTGTAAAGAGGTATAATGGGACCGGCGTCATCCGGAACTCAGGCTTAGGCTTGATTATCCACTTCAATCAATCAAATCAATCAATAATGTTCAAGTGCCAATAAGACAAAGAAACGCTCGGAGTAATGCAAATATTGTTGCCGTTCAGGCAAGTGTTGCTGAAGACCGCAATTTGCCGATTCCAAGACGGTCTCAAGAACTGGCGGATTTTGAGAAAGGATTTGGGTTTGCATCCGTATGCATCTCACTCAAGAACTGAAGCCATAGGACTACCGTAAACATCGAGAATTTGCTGATTTTGTCTTGGAACAACTTGAAAACGATAACGTTTTTTTTAAGAAAATCATCTTCTCCGATGAGGCTCACTTTCATCTGAGTGGTGCGGTAAATAAACAAAACTGTCGATTCTGGTGCGAAGAAAATCTACAAATTATTCATGAAAAACCATTACATTCACCTAAATTGACAGTTTGGTATGGTTTTTGGTCTGGTGGAATCATCGGTTCGTATTTTTCCGAAAAGAAGCTGGTAACACCGTTACTTTCAATGGAGATCGGTAAAGATCGGTGATAACCAACTTTTTATGGCCGAAATTGAAAGAAGTTGATCTTGACAACATTTGGTTCCAAAAAGACGAGGCTACGTGCCACACACCAAGTGCAACAATTGGATTATTGCGAGAAAAGTTTGGAAATTCGATTATTTCAAGAAATTGTGATATTGAATGGCCTCCAAGAAGTTGTGATTTAACACCATTAGACTATTTTTTGTGGGGTTATTTGAAGTTATTGGTCTTTAGCTATAAACCAAACTCTCTTCAAGCTTTACAAGTCAATATTGAACGTGCTATTCATGACATACGACTTGATTTAGTGGAAAAAGTGCTCGAAAATTGGGTTCATCGAATTCGTAAAAATAAGATTAAATATAAGTATGTATGTGTGTGATATAAATGATTCACAATTATAAATTATAACTGAGGCGGATGTTCACACAAATTTGCGAAAATTAAGATAAGTTTATGATTCGAAATAATTCAAGTTTTTTCAATACTCAATAATTCATTTATGTGGTTTATTTTAGGTAGTCTTTCTTAACATAGTCTCGGCCGTTCTGTAATAGCCAAATCATTAATTATTGAATAATTAAATAGAAATACCTCTTTCAGCTTCCAATTAGCTCCAATGAATTTCGTGCCGTTGGCGGAGCATATATCGCTTGGAACATTTCTTCTAGAACAAAATCTTTTTAATGCTGTTGTAAATGCGTCTGTGCTAAGTTCCGTAACTGCTTCTATATGTATCGCTTTGGTCACAATGCACAACAAATATCGCGATTTAAGTTTTGGTCATCTTGGCTCTGCAACCCTTCCTGCTGGCTAAAACAATAGGCCCGACATAATCTACCCGCATGTAGAAAACGGTCTGGCTGGTATTACTCGAACGGATGGCAAATCTCTCATAAGCTGCTGCGCTGTTTTACCTCGAGCTTTGATGCATTGAATACACCTTCTCACTTCGCTTATTAAAAGTGCTCGGTCTTTCACGATGCAATATGTTTCGTGGATAAGATAGAATGTATAAGATTGGCCTGGATGAAGATACTTTTTATAGAAAAAGGAAATAATCGTTCTACTTAGGGAGTTCGGTAGAATGATAGGGTATTTAAAATCATAAGAATTCAACGGATTCTTTAGTCTGCCACCAACACATAATAAACCATTTTTATCCAAAAATGATGTAAGTGATGCCAATTTATAATTGTTGGCTAACGTTTGCCCTGTAGCTAGTATTTTTATTTCATTTGAGTACTCATTTTATCAATCTTTCAGTACAGCTGTGGTAATCTCTTCTACGGTTATCGCTGTGCATTTCCTTGCTCCCTCCGTAATTGGCCAACATTGCTTTGATTCAATTATATCCATGATGGCCCATGCCACAAGTTTGGAAGGAAGAACTTCTCTTAAAGCGTAATCGGCAAGATTGTTTTCAGACTTGATATGATTTCGTGGCAGCAATTCTTGTACACAAGCACATCTTCAAGGAAGGCCTTTCATACCTCACAAATTAATTTAGCTAGAAGGTGAGCCCCACATAATTCTAATCTTGGAAGTGATATTTGCTTGATTGGAGCTACCTTAGATTTAGCCGTGATGGAGCTGCACATCGTTTCGATTTATGTGTCGACGTATTTGAAGTCGTCCGAATTGTGGGAGCTCTGCCTTCAACTGATTCCATACTAACGCGATATCACTTGGTAACTCGTCGTCCCAGTCTAAATTTCTCAACCATAAATTTTGATACAGTATCTTAGCTATTATAATGGAAGGGGATAAAAATCCGATCGGGTCAAAAACTTTAGACGAGTTTGGAATTAGTGTTCGTTTCGTTGAGATTCTTTCTCCAGGTATAGGCTTACCGTGAAGTATAATCGATCATCTAGGGAATTCCATTAGAGATACTGTTAAAGTTAGCCGAAAGTTTCCAGCCGAAAGATAATGCAGAAGGTGTCTTGAATACAGCAAAAATATTTTGGTGGTTGTAGGTGGTTAGAAACCAGTAACTATCGCTTCTCGTGTGAAGGCTGGTCACGCAACTCGGTATAGCGTTTGATCTCCATTTTTTCAAATCAAATCCTCGGAGTCGTGACAAATAAGTTAGTTGATCTTTCAAATTTTTTGCTTCGCAAAAAATAAAATTAAAATATAAAATTTGTTAATAGTTTCATCCATGGATACTGCTGTTTGAAATCAAAAGCCGTTTGTCGAAGAGATCTAACGGCCAAAAATGCTGAACTAGCCATGCCAAATGTAACGGTAGTTAATTTATACTGGATTAAAGGATCACTAACATTTTCTCGCCAAAGGATTCGCTGATAATCTTGATCTTTGTCGGCTACCAAAACCTGTCTATACATTTTTCTATATCAGCTATAACAGCGATTTTGTTGTATCGAAAATATAACGTCACCCATAGGGTTGGTTGAATAGTCGGGCCGACCATTAGGACATCATTAATGGAGTTTCTATTGGTAGTCTTGCTGGAACAATCGAACACAACCTGCACCTTTGTGGTTGTACTTTCGTTCATCATTACTGCATGATAGTAACTCCGGGCATCTATGATGGTTGACGTAGTCTTCGGAATTTCGTTTAAATGCCCGAATGTTATATATTCCCGGATAATTTTACTATATTCTAATTTCAGTTTAGGATCGGTATTTAATTCTTGCTGTAAATTAAAACATCGTTTCTTGGCAATATTTGGCAAATTTCCCAAATGTATAAATTGTTTTTTAAAAGGGAGTTTCACAATAAATTTGCCACTATAATGCCCGCTAAAACTTAAAATGCTCCTCGCATTCGTTCTCTTCCTTGGAAAATGGAATACATCTTGGGATTTCCTCAATTTCCCAAAAGTGTTTAAATCGACGTTTAGACCCATTAATCCCGCCCCGAATCTGAATTAGTATTTGATGTAAGAAGCCAATCTTACCTAACCACATGCTCGGAAATCTCGGAGATTTTTGTTATTTGAGAGAGAATATCATTGAGTGTAATACGAAAATACTGCAGTAGAAACTGGATAACACGAAATCGAAGGGAAAAACAAAATATTTCGTGTTATGAGAATTTCGTCTTAAACGATAATATCAATGAAAAAATTTAAAGTTAAATGCATACATACCTACTTATGGTGAGGACCTAACAAACGCGTGGAATGATTTGGCGGAAGAACTATTGTACTATTCGAAGATGTGGTGAAGAACTTCGAAATAAATTTAAAGATTCGAAGTCGAGAACCAAAAAAAGAGTTGCCGAAATAAAAAGTCACCAAAATAAAACCGGTGGAGCTCCTCCAAAAGGCCTTTCGGAAACTGAAATGTTAGTTGAAAAGCTAGCCGGGGCAAACGCAATGTCTGGTTTAAATTACAGCGCTGATAGTTTTTTTGAGGTAAGTTAATACTTTCTTCAACCCTGTAAATAAACAATACCAGAATTTATTCTTTATTATATTGTAGAGTGTTATTAATGTTATCAACTGTAGCGATGATAATGCTGAAATAATAGCCCTGGAAACGGAACTAAACCCAACAGAAACAGTAATTAACAAAGAGATACAACATCAAAAAACTTCAGGATAAAACGTCAGGATAGTCAGAGACAAACATGCCGAAATGGTAAGAAATATTTATAGTGTTGTTTACAAGGATTTATTTAATATTGTTTTTTTTTATAAGAACTAGACAACGAGTTGCTATTAATTTTTAAAGAGAAGGTAGCAGTCTCAAAGGAAAAACTGGCTATAGCAAAGGAGCAACTTGCTATTTCCAAAGAGAGGCTTGAGGTGGAAAGGGAAATACTCAAGATTGCCAAGAAAAATGACCAAAATGAATCGTTGAAAAGTGATATTTATTTTGAAGAAGAATACCTATAAACAAAGAATATGCTGCCGCAAAAGACTGAATTGTGATACCTGCAAAGACTAAATATTGTTGAAATAACTATATAATTATTTCAACAATATTTAATCTTTGCAGATATCACAATTATTTTATGAATTATTTTATGTACATAATTTGAAATTATACTAAACACGGCATCTCAAAATTATTGTTGTTTTATTTGTTTCGTCAATTAAGTTTTGGAAATTATAATTAATTAAAATATTTCGGCTTATCTGACCTCTTGCTCCTGAAGAAGTTAGGACAACTTAATTGTCATCATCACTCTCATTATCAGATAGAAAATCGTCAGTGTCATCTTCAAAACTATTTGGAATATTGTACATTTTTGCAATATTGTGTAAAATAAAGGAAGATAGAATAATTTGCATACATCCCACCACTTTTACTTATTATTCTAAAACGGCTCTTGAGTATTCCTAAAGATTGTTCTATAATTTTTCTTGCTCTCTTGTGAAATTTGTTATAGTTTTCTTCTCGTTTTACTCTTGAGATTTCTAAACCATTCTTGGGGAATTTAATAATTTTTTTTGTTTTAGATATCAAAGCTTTTAAAAATTCGCTAAACACTTTGCTAACTCCTGATTGCCCTAAGTCGTCGTATACAATTTGTCCACTGACTAATTGAAAATTGCCAGTTGCTAATATTTATATTCATCAAACCGCCACAGAATAATTTAGTATTACAAATGTATGCACTTCTTCAGAGGTTCAACATAAATAAAGGAAATATAATTGAAAAGCCAGAAAATGAAAATTTTTCTATAGATTCAGATGAGAATGAAAACGAATCTGGAGATATATATTATTAACTTTTAAAGAAAAAATTAGATAGGCAAATGTTAGAAAAGACTAGCTAATCAGAATTACAAATTACAAAATCCGGCAAAAAAATCTAAAAAAGATTTACTATCGATTGTACGAGCAGAAATAAAATATTATGAGTCAGAAAAAATGAAAGGGAAATATTTAAATATAATTTATTACTTAAAAACCATTCGACCAACAAGCTTCACATTTAGTAACAAAAGTACGATCATCTTTATCTGATCAATCAATAAACAATTTATGCTTAATCCGAGCATTTTACAATAATAAAAAATAAGACATAATAATTTATTTTATATATATGTATGTGTTTTATATATTATAATGAATTACATATATTATTTAATTAATATAATGGCGCAGAAACAGAATATAAATTGTTAACCTTAGATGTCAATATTTTTATTATAAAGAATTAAATATATATGTCTTCTAATAAAATATGATTGCTTATGAAATAAAAAACGTTTAAAAGTTTTATTTTATGTGAAAAATTATTTGTTCTGAAAAGCGGTTTAACCGGTTAAATAGGTTTTAAAATTTTGGAAAACCGAAAACCGGTTTTTAAAAATATCGACGGTTTTGCAAGCCCTAATTATGTAGGTAATGAAAAATAAAATTCATAAAGGTACTGTTAAAAAATTGCACATATGTACCTAGTTTTCAAAAATACTTATCTAGATTATAAAAGACATTCTGCTGTTCATCAATCGCTGTTGTTTCAAAAATGTCTGTAATTTTCTTTTGTACCACTTTATTAATTATGTTTTCCTCCAAATAATTTTCCAAGTCACCAAGCATGTTCTACATTTTTCCTCCATCTGGTTGGGCTTACGAACGGTTTTAACTGAAGATACCGGAACTGGAACCTCATCTTCATTCTCTTTATCGCTATCCTCATTTCCTTGGGCGGTTGTGAATTTTATAATGAGACAAATTTCGCGATCACTTAGAAGCGGCGTAGTATCAATAGTGATATTTTGAGGTAAATTTGTAACCAAAGAAATACGATCTCACGTCATCGTTTACAGTAGTCTGACATATTGTCTCTGGCTGATCATCGTCGGAAGATTTTGGAATTGTAAAACCAGAATAGCGAAAGCAATTTGTTATAGTTACAGGTGTAACAAGTTTCAATGCGTAACGTAACATGTACAACGCATCTAAGACTGATACCTGTTTCATATCTTCCTAGAAGCTCAATACTTGCTAAATATTTTTGAAGGAGCATTATTTTGTAAAACACTTTTAAATTCTTAATGATTTCTTGTTCACAAGGCTGTAATACACTGGTAGTAATTAGGAGACAGACAAATTTATTTTAACACTTTCTAGCTGGATCTTCGGATGTACTGGGCAATTATCTATAATTAAAACTGCCTTTCTCTTTTCCTTTAAAAAGTTTTTATCGAACGATATCAACCAACTTGAAAATACGCCCGCTGTCATCCAAGTTTTTCTTTGTGGTATAACAATAAGAGGAAGTTTCTCTGTTCCATCTGAATTACATCCAACAAGTACTGTAAAACGTTCCTTAGATTTTTTGCCACCAAAACAAGTTTCTCCTTTAAATGTTAAAGTTTTGACAGGCATGTAACGAAAAAATAAACCGAATTCGTTCGCATTAAAACTATCTTTTCTATTGAAATCCTTCATAATTGTAGGTAAAGCTGAAGATATCAAATCAGAAGTCATATCAGCTTATATTTGTCTCGCCTCTCCACTAATATACTTAAAGACAATTCCGCATCTTGTTTATACACGTTCCTGCCATCAAAAATTAGATTTAAATGTAATTCCCATTTTGCTGGCTATTTTACCAGCCTTTTCCATTAATAGAGGTCCAGAAAGAGGAGCATTTTGAGATCGAGCTTGGTAAACCAAAGCAGCAATCCCGAACCTCTAAATCTTCATACTTTGGTAAATGCCATCGTTTCCAGCTTCCTTCGAAATCACCCTTTTCATATGAAGATTAAATTCTTAGACGATTTTTTATAATCGTTGATAAAGTAGAGTATGGAATCCCAAATTCTTTACCAGTTTCTGATCGATCGCCTCGATATTTTCCTGAATATCAATTTTTTTTACCGTTAAAGCGTTTTGTTTTTTATTTCCGCTAGCCATGCTTTAGCTCATTAATCACTGAAGAAGCAACATCAATTTTAAAGAATTCTAGAGAACACAATTTAGACAACAAGACTCAACAAAACTAGCACGGTCATCAAAAGTAACACCAATACTAACCCGAACGACACCAAAAATTCAATTTTATGGTTTACAGAAACAATTTTACGTCTAACGAGAATTGTGTACTCACTACTACCAAACCAAATACAAAGCAAACTAAAACCAACTCCAACAAAACAAAATTTAATAACGAAATTTAATTTCGGGGAATTCCCTAAAACTGAACGATATTATTTGTTTTATGAAAGCACAGGTGTTCAATTATAAAATTCGTGTTAAGCAAATATTTATGTACTAATTTTATATAAAGGAACTGAAAAATTTGTTCGCGTTAAACGAAAATTCGTGTTAAAAGTTTCATCTTAAACGAAAAATTTCATACTAAAATTATACGAAAAAGGGGTCATATTTAAAATGCGATATTTCAAAACGCGATATTTTAAAACGCGATATGGTAAAAAACGCGATATGGTACAAAACGGGAGTTTAGGATCGGGTTGTATCAGGCGGGTGAAGGGAAATTTAATTTCAGTTTATAGGAAATTAAAAGTCGATAGAAACGATGGTACATATAGGATCGGTATCAGGTGGCTCGCTGCGCTCCCGCCGCTTCGCAACGCATATTCTGTACCATATCGCGTTTTTAAATAGCGCGTTTAGAAATATCGCGTTTCGAAATATCGCATTTTGTACCATATCGCATTTTGTACCATATCGCGTTTTGAAATATCGCATTTTGAAATATTTCGTTGTGTACCATATCTCGTTTTGTCATATCTCGTTTTGAAATATCGCGTTTTAAAATATCGCGTTTCAAGCGGATCCCATGAAAAAGCTAAATACCAAAAAAAAATTCTTGTTATCCGATATTTCGTGTTATCCGTGTTCGTGTTCACTGAATTCCACTTATTGGAAACTATTTAACTCGGTCGCTACGATCGCACATACATAGGTGATCGAAGCACTTCTAAATTAGAATTTAATGTAAGAAACCAATCTTACCTACATGCTCAGAAATCTCTGAGATTTTTGTAATTTGAGAGAGAACATCATTGAGTGATACAAAAATTTTAAAATTTTGAGCGTTGATGAGCATGTGGTTTTTTAATTTCTGAGCATGTGGTTAAATAAGACTGATTTCTTACATCAGTTACTACTCCAGATCCACTTTGATCACGTCTGTGCGATCTGTAAAGGCCGCGTTAAATACATTATTTCAAATGTTTAAGAATTTTCATATTACACTCAATGATAGCTGCGTTTTTTTTTTTTTTAAACAATCGAGTAGAGTTCACGATAGCTATTTTCAAATTTGTCTAATTTAAATTTAAAAATTTAATTTTGTTTAAATTAAATTATTTAGATTTAATAGAAATCTATGTATAACCAAAAATATTCATCATAAAAGTTATATGGTTTTCTTGTAATATCGTTGTTCTGTATAGTTATGTATAATAACGGAGTAGTTCAGAACTATACAGAACAACGATATTACAATAAAACCATATAACTTTTATGATGAATTGTTTTGGTTATACATAGATTTCTATTAAATCTAAATTATTAAATTTAAAAAAAAGTAAATTTTTATATTTAAATTGGACAAACTTGAAAATAGCTATCGCCGAACTCTACTCGATTGTTTAAAAAAAAAAACAGCTGATATTCTCTCTCAAATAACAAAAATTCAATTTTTGAGTGTTTTTTCAATTAATAGGCATTTTCGGACTTCTGAATAACTTGCTGACAAAAAATTACCAAATCTATTTCCGAACATGTCGAGTAACTTTAGGGTAATTTACTTTTAGTTGGTTTTTAATTTTTGTCTTTCTGACAATTTGTATTAAATTAGTAGTGTCAGAAAAATTAAAGTACAAACTTTCAAAGTATAAACTATTAAAAAAAATACAACAAAAAAGTTGTATCTGTTAAAAAACGTCATTGAATTTTGCTGAATATAAATATCACCATGCGAAATGTTATCTTACTTTTTTTATAGCCAGGGTAATTTTAGTAACTTTTGTTACCAACATTAAAACAATTAAAAATTACTCAAAAGTTACCATGGGATCTTATAGGACAACGCGTGTATTTTGTTGTTTTGGCATAAACTTCACTCCGATAGCTAGCACTACACATTATTAAGGTTACTGAATAAAATACCTCACACAAAAAAATCATCCTACAGTACGTCCCGAAGCAGAATGCAAAGTTTATTGTAAGCAAATTTAGGCCTAAGAATTATATTCTTTAACAGATTTAAGGTGCAACAATGTAGATTTTTATAGACTACGATACCAACTTTTCCAAAATACGAGTAATAAAGATTTTGTTTGATTGCTAGCTTTCTACAAAACACCCATGTCTTAACTTAAAAGATATTATCATATGTATATAACAATAAAAATCAACTATTTTTACAAACTATGTATATATGATACAGTTACACATCACGTCGTTTCATTCACGTAATATATTTGCACATATAAAGAAGAAAATACATTTAAACGGAAACACTCAAACCACAATATATTGTCAAATGACTTCTAAGCCATTACTCGCACATCCAATTGTATACCAATGTACGATGCTACCGTATTACACAAACGTTAAACTTAAGGTATTATAAATACAATTTAAGACTTTACGAGATTAAATTTGCCGAGAAGATATTTTGTTGTGTAATGAAAATTCCACAGCACATGAATATGCGCTGTGTATCTTTAATTTTAAATGTTAATGAAGATGTTTACTTTAAAAATAATTAAATAAGACATAAAGACTACACAGTTTACTAAATAGTTTTATTGTAATGTAGTATAAAATATAATAAACTATAATAGTTTACGTACTATACCAAGATGATACAGCGTCTACACCTCTAAAGGAATATGCACGTAAATCACTTGAAAATGTTTAACGAGCAATTAATTAAATTTAATATGGTTAATAAAATTTATTTTTTCCGACGTACTATTAGTCAGTTAAACGCAATTATTTTGTCGCTTTTACGTATCGGTATTTACCTTCGGTAACATAAACGGTTAGATATAACGCCAACCGTATTTTAAGTTCCTTAAGGATTTTATGGTTACAAATACTTTTCGCAATTTGATGTTTTCTTAGCGGCTCAGGCTAGAACAATTTTTATGTTTGTTCGATAATTAAAACTATAGAACTTCAATTTTCTCATGATAAGATTATAATATTTCCACAACTATAAACTTTTACACCGTGGTAAATTATCGGCCAACATTTTAGCACGTACGTGTAGTTAAATACAACACTGAGCAATTGACAATAAAAAAAAAATCTGTGTGACGGATGCAACACGTATCTGTAAAATAATAAGAATGGCAGTTTTGTAAACAATATACGTATGCAGAATTTTAGTTCCACATACGTTAAATGGTCTAAAGGTTGTAAAAAAATTTAAAGTATTTAAATTGTATCGTCTAATCGAAAATAATTTAGTTGCGAATTTTCGGTTTCATACACTATAAAGGATAGCGATAAGATGCTGTAGAAGACAGCGGTAATTTGAAAGCGAAAAATAAGAGATTACGCTTTCCGCCACAAGTGGCAGAGGAAATTTTTTATTCATTTTGTATCCCGTTTTTCACTATAAAGAAAGGAATAAAATATTAAAAGTGATCCTTAAAATGATAATTTGATTGATCTCCTCTGTAAAGCAACTCGTTAAATGAAATCTTGAAATTTAACAATATTCTGTCTTTCCGCCATTTCTTTTTCGAATTCTAGGATCTGTTCAGGCTGGACTAAATTTGGCCATTTGAAAACCAATCCTTATGAAATTTGGTTTCTAAATTGATTTTTGATTGAAATTTACATAAATTTTAAATGAAGATATGATACCTGTACATTCTACACGATTAAAATGGATTTTGAGCTTTAGAGAACTCAGCTAAATCTTAATTAATAAATTGTAAAATTTGCGTTGATTTTCTGCGGCCATATAAGTTCTTCTCAGTGTCTGGCCAATATCTCAAAAACTTCCACTAGTAACCAATATTTTTGGTGATTTTTCTAATAGCTTAAGTCATTCAGAGATTACATAGAAAATTTGAAGAAAATCTATTGGTTAGAATTTTTTTATTATCTTTGCCATCGGTTCTGGGGCAGAGGCTCTCCCAACTCTTTACCGGTTCGCTTTTCACTTCCTACTTTTATGCCGTTGCCAGCCATTTCGAGAATGTACGACTATAGGTCCGATTTTTCGCAGAACCATCTGCACTTTGCATAGCTCCATGCCATCTTATTGTACTGTCACGGAAGATGAGCCAGCCCATGAGTTTTGCACTCCAACAGTCATAGTTGTGTTTTTTTCATCATAGATCCCAGTTTGACTTTTGGTATTTTGCGGCAACATGGCCGCGGAAAATCAATCATATGATAATTATTAAAAAATAGCCGAATTCACTCCATGTTTAAAATCCATTTAAGTCGTGTAGAATGTACTTAGTTTTAGTTTTTTCATCTAAAATTTATATTTCATTCAAAAATCAATCTAGAAATTAATTTTCATAACGATTGGTTATGATATGGTCAAGTTTTGCCCAGCATGAACAGATTCTAGAATGTTATCATAAACTCACTTTAAAATCCCTGATCAATATTTGCTGTGTTTTAATATTGGAGCACTATCCTGCGCCGAAGGGAAATTTTCTACTGAAACTGCTGCAGCTATTATTCGCTGGTGTCGCTACTAATCAAAAAAATTAAATTGCAAACTTCATGCAGTCGAATGACACTTCTACTCTTGTGTTTATGTTGTTTGAAAAAAAAATCGCAAACATTTTAAAACAAACAAATTGCGAAATAAATAATAAATTAAATAAATTTAACAATGTTTTATTAATATTTAGTTGTTCACAATAGTAAATATAGTGAATAAATTTTTAAGTTTATAATTTGAGTGCTGTGCCTGTGTGATACTTATAAATATAATGGTTACTCCAACGAAAGCCTCTCGAACGTCATTAATATTCGAAACATCGTTGCCCAGTTGTAAATGAGTTAGATTACGACTGTGAAGTTTCCGACAAAATTAAAAAATAACAAAACATGGCGGAACATAAAATTTGTCGAAATAACAAAAATGCACATGTATTAGTAAAACAGCTGGCAAAAGCAATGTTAGGCTTATTAAATTTTTTTGTTATCAATAGTTAATAACGCAATTACTAAATTAGCGACTTCGGAAACAAATGACAAATAAAAATAAATAGATTAATACGAAATTCGAAATGTTATATCTACACTTCATTATAAATTGTAAAAATATTTTATTACGAAACCCAAACATGGGGTTTTTAAATCAACAAATTACTAAAGAGTACACCTAATTTCTTATACTATCGAAATATGTTTGGTAATAGATTTCGATTAAGATAATTATACGTCATAAAAATCAAAAACAAATCAAAATAAATGTTCAAAGTGCGTTCAATATCCACATGCTTTAAAAAATTATACGAGCGACTAAAAAAATTCAAAATCTTATTAATCTCAGAGATGTCTAAGAGAAACGGTATATGTGGGCTAGTTGGCTCAAGATAAGTGCTATCAAACGAAACCACCCTTATATCAATACGATGACCAGAACCAATTTGTTGTTAAACATGAATATGACTGTCTAAATAACAGAGGGGATGATCACTGCGGAAAAAATTGCCCAAATTTCAGAGATGTCTAAGAGAAACGGTATATGTGGCTAGATGGCTTAAGACAAGAGTTATCAAACGACACCTCCCTTTTATCAATACGATGACCAGAACCCATTTGTCTTTAATGATGAATTTGACTGTTTAAATAACCAAGGAGATGATCAGTGTAAAAAAAAAATCCAAATCTCAGAGATGTCTAAGAAAAACGGTATATGTGGCGAGATGGCTTAAGAAAAGAGCTATCAAACGACACCTCCCTTACATCAGTACGATGACCAGAACCCATCTGTCTTTAATGACGAATTTGACTGTTTAAATAACCAAGGGGATGATCAGTGTAAAAGTTTTTCCAAATCTTATGTAGTTTTCGATTGATCATAATAACGTGCACTGAGTGTAAAAATTGTACCCTTTTTACCCCGAAAATTCTCGATTGATCAAAACAAATTGCACTGACAGCTAAATTTTATTACATCGAGTAATTTTTGCTAAACTGGGTTTTTTGGTAGAGTAACCCCTCTTTTCACGCACACCAACAACTGTAGTGTCATTGTACTGTCATTTTAGATTTGACGATTGTCATTTGTGACAATATCCATATTTGAAATTACGTACATTATGCTCAATAGCTAGCACACACAGACACATAAATGAGGGTAAAAAAGTTTTTTGTTCGATTGACGCAAAAAATCAGTGCACTATGTTAATGAGGGGTAAAAAATCAATCGAAAACACCATTAGAGATGTCTAATAGAATCGGTATATGTGGCTAGATGGCTTAAAAAAAGAGCTATCAAACGACACCTCCCTTATATCAATACGATGACCAAAACCCATTTGGCGTTGACGATGAATATGACTGTTTAAATAACCAAGGGGATGATCACTGTAAAAAAAAATGGCCCAAATCTCAGAGATGTCTTAGAAAAACGGTATATGTGGCTAGATGGCTTAAGAAAAGAGCTATCAGACGACACCACTTTTATAATATTACGATGACCAGAACCCATTTGGCGTTGACGATGAATATGACTGTCTTACTAACCAAGGGGATGATCACTGTAAAAAAATGTTCCAAATCTCACAGATGTCTAAGAGAAACGGTATATGTGGCAAAATTGCCTTATATAAGAGATGTCAGACGACACCACCCAGTCAAGGAAAATTTATGTAGAGGGTCAACCGGCGGGACACGGGTTCCATCTTACATTTTTTCAAATCTTGTATGATTTAATTCAAAATTTGTAGCTCGAACGTTTTCAGGGATCTCCGAATTCCATTTTTTGCGGTTTTTTATGGGATTGTTTGTTTGTTTTGTTGAAAATGTGTAAAGGTTTTCGAGTGTCGGAAAAATCGATTGTGATGAGCCCTGATGACAGGTAAAATTTTTAAAAGGACGTCGAGTGAGAAAAGGGTTCTGTTTTATATTTTTACAAATTACTACTGATTATAATCAAAATTAGGAATGCAAGGATCTAAAGTACCGGAAAACAATTCCGTAGAATCATGATGGATGGGAGGGACTCGAAACTAAATGTTTGAAATAACAACCCACTTATACTGTACTTATAAAAAACAATGAGAATTGGACAATTTTTACGATATTCAACGTCAACGTCAAATGGGTTCTGGTCATCGTATTGATATAAGTGTGGTGTCGTTTGATAGCTCTTTTCTTAAGCCATCTAGCCACATATACCGTTTCTCTTAGACATCTCTGAGATTTGGAAATTTTTTTACACTGATCATCTCCTTGGTTATTTAAACAGTCAAATTCGTCATTAAAGACAGATGGGTTCTAGTCATCGTATTGATATAAGGGAGGTGTCGTTTGATAGCTCTTATCTTAAGCCATCTAGCCACATATACCGTTTCTCTTAGACATCTCTGAGATTTGGGCAATTTTTTTTACATTGATCATCCCCTTGGTTATTTAAACAGTCATATTCATCGTCAACGCCAAATGGGTTCTGGTCATCGTATTGATATAAGTGTGGTGTCGTTTGATAGCTCTTTTCTTAAGCCAACTAGACACATATACCGTTTTTCTTAGACATCTCTGAAATTTGGGCAATTTTTTCCGCAGCGATCATCCCCTCTGTTATTTAGACAGTCATATTCATGTTTAACAACAAATTGGTTCTGGTCATCGTATTGATATAAGGGTGGTTTCGTTTGATAGCACTTATCTTGAGCCAACTAGCCCACATATACCGTTTCTCTTAGACATCTCTGAGATTAATAAGATTTTGAATTTTTTTAGTCGCTCGTATAATTTTTTAAAGCATGTGGATATTGAACGCACTTTGAACATTTATTTTGATTTGTTTTTGATTTTTATGACGTATAATTATCTTAATCGAAATCTATTACCAAACATATTTCGATAGTATTAGGTGTACTCTTTAGTAATTTGTTGATTTAAAAACCCCAGTTTGGGTTTCGTAATAAAATATTTTTACAATTTATAATGAAGTGTAGATATAACATTTCGAATTTCGTATTAATCTATTTATTTTTATTTGTCATTTGTTTCCGTCGCTAATTTAGTAATTGCGTTATTAACTATTGATAACAAAAAAATGTAATAAGCCTAACATTGCTTTGTTTTGTTATTTTTTAATTTTGTCGGAAACTTCACAGTCGTGTTAGATTTGATCGTGAATTTCATTAAGTGTGCGAAACGGATAGTTTAATTGCTGGGGGTAGTAATGATGTGCAGGATCCAAAAGCAAGGGCTAAGGCTAAAGCAAAAAAGCGACGTCTACAAAGTTCAACCGTAACAAAATGTAAAGGAATGATAAATGGTAAACTAAATAAGGTATCTTTCTTGGATCCCGTATTTGCCGATTCAAAATCGAACTTAAGCGATATGAATAGTTCGAATGGAGCTTCTCTAAATACGCTGGAATCGAATAACTCGGAAATTTTATTTGATTACGATAATCCGTGCTGGGATAATACACCAAATGAATTTATACTCAATGAGAACACCAGTTGAAAAAGAAATTTTATTTTATGAATTACAAAAAGCTGAACGGCCCGTTAAAATTACGACAATATTTACGGAATACAATATTATAAGCCATGCGATATGAATAAGTACGTTTTTGGCTGGAACCATCTAAGTAAGGAATCGCTCTATAACGATCTTTTTAATTTCAGAATGCTGCAATCAACCGCAGGTGATAGTAACATAAATATAGATGACAGCGATAGTGATAATGGATTTTTGGGAGTGAAAATGTCGAAACGGTGTTGTGCCCATTCATGCCATAATTCGCAACTTAAAAACCGTATGGTTCATTATTTCGAATTTCCAAAGAATGGGGATTAGTAAGTTCCATTGAATTATTTCGATCCTGTAGGTAGGTAGAGAATTTTAATCCAATGTACTATTCTTTTCTAGCGCTCAGAAATGGGCAGTCAAGATCCGCCACTTAATTCGGGACCCAAGAAAACAGTGCGGCCCGATACTGTACGAATCCCAACAATATTTGTTTCAAATATTGAACAATTTATGCCCGGAGGAGATAAGCTATTCCTCGATCCAGTTACGATAAATCACAGACGGAGGATGATATCACCTTGAGCAAAATGCCTTCAATAAGTTTGCTTAAGAGACAGCACACTGAAGAACCAAAGACAACAAATTTATGAGACAGTCCATCTTCTGAATGGAACCATGGAACCTATCTACCAAGAAGAATATGATTTACCACAAACTAAACAGTCGCGAGATGTTGAATCTCCACTTTTAACGTCCGAACCGGATGACGAACTCGAAGAGCGCCTTGAAGAAGATGAAGATCCACCAAATGAAAAACTCACATGCTCCGATAAGTATTTTATAAAAGACGAAGGTTCCCAAACTTCAACCTAAGCCGAATATTTTCTGGATGAACAAGATGAAATTGATCAGGTTCCATGTCGTCTATGTGCCAATGAATTTTTCGGAGAGCAATTACTATTTTTCCACGAAGATGTTCACATGATCGAACTAATAAATAGTGTGTTACCACGATCCGCAATCGCGTCCCACGATTACTTACCACAACAAATAATTATACCATGCCTAAAAAGAGTTCATCAATGCGCGAAACAATGAACGATTTCGACGCGGTTCGAGAAAAACTAATGAACAGTTGAAATCGTGTATTTTAATTTAATAAATTTTCTTATCAATGTACAAAATATTTTTGATTTATAAACATAATTTATTAAAGTTTTCCTTATTTTTCACGATTTTACTATGTAATTTAAATCCATAGATGATACATGTTATGAAATTGGACGACTGTCGTCCGCTAACACAAGAACTGTACAAATATTAAAAATTTTTAACGATTAAAATTTTACATTGATATAAATTCCAATTAAATTAGGCAATTACAATTGTTCTTGTTCCACCGGAAAATTTTCCCACGCTCTTCTTTTGCTCTACTGATTGGCCCAAATTCATAACCGCCACGTCCATCGAACTGTAAAAAGTAATCATGGTGATTCCATAGTGATTTACGATGGGATATGGTGAATAATGTGATTACTGATTTTCGGCATTGTTGCTACATGCATCCTTCGACATCGACCGAAATGGCACTCGTACATTCGTCCAAAATTGCAAATTGTGGATTGTGATAGCACATCGATATGGTAATTGTACAATTTCCAAAAATCGATGGTTATCGGTCCGACCCCGTCGCAAAATTACATCGTACGTATGCGGCTAAATAATTTGATCACGTAGCGTACTTTAATTTTAATAAAAATTAAATTATATTATAAATTTAATTGTTTTTTTTTATAATTTTTTTTAAAACACAAAACTATTTTTTACTAAAAAGAATTTCGTATATTTTTCTAATGGTGTTATGACATTGACTAGTTTTTCAAATGGTTCATATGATTTAAAATGAAAATAGATTAGGACAAGTAATGTAAGTACAAATCACTTGAAAGAATGAGTGTGTACAACATATAAACAAAAAATAGGAATAAATTCAGTAACAAATGATATAGCTTACTTTTGCAGCAGTTTAAATTGGGCAAATCTATAAAAAATTAATCAACTTTGATTATATTTTTTGACGTATAGTCATTTATTAGTAATATGATTTTGTGTGTACGTGTATACTACAAATATATTTCAAAACAAAACATTGCAGCGCACGCTGCACAAATATATTATTTGGTTTTCATAACGTCAAAATAAATGAGCATAGTGTTGTCTACTGTTTAAATTAGTTGTTTCTCTTTTTCGCCTTAATAGTTTTGCAGCACATTAAAGCACTTGAAAACTAGTCAGTATCAAAACACCATAAACAAAACAAAACAAAAAAAAATGGACCCGTCAAAATTTGAAGTTTTCTTTGATTTAAGGGTTGTACAAAACAAGGGACATTTAAAGTTTCACCCTGAAATAAATAGTGCTCCCGATAGCGGCTCCCGATAAATAAGTGAGCCAAGATATTTTTTTATCGATTTTTAATTAAAAAGTTGACTGAAAAATTTTAGTTTAGAGTTAAATAAATTAATTATATGCAATAATAGCGCGCTATAATATAAGTTTTGACATAGAAAATTGGCTGCTCTGGATACAGCTATCGGGCGCTAATAAAAAAACACAGCAACTATTATCCAATTTTCAAATCTGGGAAAAATTGCTCTTTTTGAATCACATTTCACAAAATAAATAATTCTCTTTTTTGATAGTAATGCCACTTGCGGCGAGTAGCGTAATTCCTTATTTTCCGCTGTCAAATTTCCGGTATCTTATACAGCATTTACGATAACCTCTTGTAATCTTGCACGCAGTCTTGCAGCGTCGATGTTAGGGTGTGAATGGAACCTCTCCTGTGGCACTGTTCTGGTAATTCTCGGGGAATAGAAATCTTAAATTTTGTAGCAGTTTAATTCCGTTTTCTCCAAAGTGTATTCTGATTTTTGGGAAAATTGTTTCTTGGGAAAAAATTATTCCCAATTATAGCAGTTTTGACGTTTATTATTCCATACCTATTTTACGAAAGCATTAACTGGGAATAGAATTTCCGGACCACCGGACAAGTGGTGCAGTGGTTAAAGATTAGGCACTTGGACCGGGAGGTAATGTGTTCGAATCCGAGCAGAGGCAGGATGCAAAGCGAAATTTCGTCATCGATTACGATCGGAGATGTTAATAAACTCAACTTAGACCCTCTGTTGTCCACGTCAGTGTACAGATTGACATGGAACTTGCAATGAGCAGGTGGTATACTGTAATTGTGTGAATAGGTGGTGTGTGCGAGTAATACTTTCTTTAAAAAAAATATAAAAAATTAAAATAATTAATAAAAATGTATGGTTGTATTTACTTATAGCTATATTATGGGTGAAAATTTATATTGGTAATATAAATTGCAAATATCAATATACAAACAGAAATCAACCAATACATGTTTAAATTATTTTTCCGTAAATGTATTCCCCAATTGACAGAATTAACTTTTTCAAACCGGGGAATTAGGAAAAAATGTCTGGGGAATAGGCTACAAAAAAAAATCATTCCCTATTCCCGGGGAATTGCCAGAATAATGCCACTGGTGTTTTTGATCATTCCGAGATCACTATGAAGGTCACTATTACGGATATACCTATGGGCGTCTACAATCCCTCTGAATACTTTATTTTGAAATCGTTGAAATTGAAGTATTTTATTAGTCTGGTTATTATTTGAATCATTGACCGAAACAGAACTATGTTTGTTAAGGCATCCAAAATAATAAGTTACAATTTAAGTATGGTGCACATCCCATAATATTATGTACCTAAATATTTATAATTTATAATTGCTAATATATACTTTGAACATTATTTATACATAATATATTGAATTATATTTTATTTCACTTATAATATTACATAAACATTGTATGTATATAGTACTCATACAAATAATTTGTTATATATATATTATTATGTATCTAAATTGTAATAAATATTGGGCATAACGAAATTGTATATAAATTGTATATAAATAGAATTGTACAAGAATGCACAATTAGTCAATGTATATAGTATTATAAATGTATGTGCATACCAAAATCTATGTACTTAAATTATATATGTACAAGCGATAAGCTTCTTGTTTTTGAAATTATTAGAAATTATTATTATTCTTGTAAACTTTGTATAATAAAGATCGTTTGTTTATACAACAAATTAAATTCTTCGATATAAAATTATAATAATTTATATAATAAAAATCCTAAGTACTATATTATAAAAATTAAATATATTAAATAAAATAAATTAAAACTAATAAAATATTAATACGGCTTCGAGTTATAAGTTTCTTTGAGTGTTTTTCTTAAATGGAATAGTTGGCTAAAACTTCAAATTCTTCGAACTCCACTATTACCAATGTTGTTTTTCCGAACTTCCAATAATGAGTGCATATGTGGCACATGTTACATTTGGATTAGTTCTTGTTAGCATGTTTAATGCTTGGTATGACCTCAAATTTGTAGGGGTCGAGTTGATTTCTGGTATGTTACTTATTGAAGTTTCCCTTGTTTTGTTATGTATTTTTTGCAGATCTTTTATAACAATGCAACTTCTGTAGTTTGCTGGATGTGCATCTCAACAGTTGACACATTTTGGTGGGGTGTTTTTTTGTTTCTAACATTCAGCCGTACGGAGTTTTCCTGAATAGAGAAAACATTTATTGAAAAGTTATTTCAGTGCAATGCGATGAAAGCTTCCAAATGACCCCTCCCCCCTTCCAATCTCTCAAAAAAATTGTCGGTCTACGCTCCAAACACCCTGTATAAATTAACAATGAAATAAATTTAGAAAAAGAAATAGTAGACAAAAAACGAAATCAGACAAAATAATTGTAGCAATTGCCAATATAAAAGTGCTCTCAACCTGCACCGGCCATATTAGCCCGCCTCAATGAAATCTGTACTATAGTTTGTTGCACATTTATTACAATTTATTACAACAAATCCCGAATTTATTACAGTTACCGTTTTCGAACGGTCGGTAATAAATTGTTGAAGGTGATAAAATCGAAGTTTAATTGGATGTTTGAACCCTTTACGGTTTGGAGCCAACTCCGTGTAACCTGACACAAAGATAATTTATTACACACCTGGATAAGGTTGATCTAACATCCACAAGGTCCAAGGAGTAACATTTGTCTCAATATCTGGTGGCGGTCTGGTGTAACAATTTATTAATATTGGTAAAATCGATGTTTTTGTCATAAATTATCGTTTGGGGTGAAATTTACTCTTAGTCAAGATATAGGGTTGATCTTGAACTTTTTAATTAATGTAATTAATTTGTAGTAAATTCTGGTCCAAGAACCATCCCGATATCACAGCTTCATCAAAAGTTACAATTTTGGCGGTGTAGGTTTAATTACAAGCTAAACCGACCACTCGTTCCTCGAAAACGGTAACTGTAATAAATTCGGGATTTGTTGTAATAAATTGTAATAAATGTGCAACAAACTATAGTACAGGTTTCATTGAGGCGGGCTAATATGGTCGGTGCAGGTTAAGAGCACTCAATATAAACGCAATCTGTATAGAGCATTTTCCTCCAAAAAATTTGACAGCTGAAGCTGTATGACAAACAAGAACAAACTAAAATTTATTTGAAAATTTTGAAGTTTATGACACAACTATTAAAGTTTAATGTTTAAAACACAACCATAAACAATTGTACTGTTAAATTTTAATAGCATTATGAAAATTTATGAATAAAATAAAAAATACAATTCCATTTTAATGGTTTGCCGTACACGTTCAACTGTCATAATGTTACTTTGACGTTTGAGGAAAATGGTCTATTAACGGAATTAGTGCTAGATTTGATATAGAGTATCTCTAAAATTGATCTTTTCCTAAAATTTCGTTCTTTTTCTAATATTTTTATATTATTTAGACTAATTATGTGGCCCGAATTGTTTAATTGTATTGTAAGTGCACTGGTACCTTGTTGTTGTTTACATCATTTTTATGTTGATAAATCTCTTTTGCGTATAAGCAACACTACAATCACATTTAACTTCATAAATTAAATTTGAAAAAATAAATAAAAGGAAATCCAAAACAGAAATTTTGTTTCAACTTCCTTTCCCAAAATAAATTTTATTTTTTATTAAAACACAAAAAATCTTGGGGTATATGAAATTTCGAATTCTTTGAAATTTAGAACAAAAGAATTAGTTCTTCCTACACTAAATTTAAAAATATTACCTAAAAAAACCTCTATGTGGGACCATCTATTGAACGATAGGATAGGGGTTAGTGATCAAACAATGTTACCCTTTCTCATGCTCACCACTCCACAAACAGGAATTTACAGTACAAGACAACTTTTGATAAACTCGAGCGGTTGCTCCTAAATCTTACACGAATACTCTTTAGCAGCCGAGAAAAACAATATAGAGGGGTAAGTGATCAAAAAATTTTACAACCTCTCCATGCTCACCTGTAAAGAGGAATTTACAATATATGAAAGCTTTTGATCCACTCGAGTAATTGTTCCGAAATTTTGCACGAGTACTATTTAGCGGCCGAGAAAAATCATAGGGGGCTTAGTGATCAAAAAATGTTACCCCTTTCCCATACTCACCTGTAAGGAAGAATTTACAATATATGCAAGTGGGTATACAAAATTAGCACGAATACATTTAGGCAGCCGAGAAAAACCATGGGTGTGTTAACAAATATTTTATATGCATCAAAATTATTTGTGTATCAACCGTAGTTATAAAGAAATCATTATTAATCATATAAACTTGAACTTTGACCATTTGAACTGATTTACGTATTAAACTTGATTTTTTACAAATAACTTCTTACCTTTCATGTGTTATGCGGCAACAAAACCTCTGATGAACTCTGTGATCTAATCGGAGCGGCCATATAAAAGAAGCTCAAAATAGCCACTCTATATAAATATGTAGAGCCAAATATTTTTTTATATCAAGTTTTCACTGAGCAATTGTTTTGTTTCTTTTGTTAATACAGTCGTGTTATGTAACTAAACCTGAAAAAATTTAATATAGATTTTATTAAATAACCAAATCACATAGATTATTAGATATTAATTTTGGATTAACATTGGTTTATTAAATAGCGACAATTTTGAAAAATATTTTACTATACAGGAAAATCTGATACCAGGTAATTTAATATATATTCTAAAAAAAAATTGCAGGTTTTTCAGAAAAATATAAAATGGAAAATGTGAACAGAATGTAAACACATAGCAGAAATTTTACGAGTGCATTTAATAGAAATTTATTTATTTATAGTTGTTTGTATCACGTTTCAAAATGCCTAAAAACAAGAAATCTATAATTGGACAGTCAATCCAAAGGCAAAGAAAATGAAACTTCAGCGAGCACATCAGACTCTTGAAAAGCGAGAGTGCCGGCTGGAACAAGTGCGAGTTGCAGCAGTCGAGTTTAGGATTAGCAAAAATGAGGAGCAGCGAGAAATCAGACTGACAAAAATGCGAATTGCGAATGCGGAGTCTAGGACTAAGGAAAATGAGGAGCAGCGGGAAATCGGGCTGAAACGGATACAAGTTGCAGTTACCACGTCTAGAGCTGCGGAGAATGAGGAAAAGCGGGTGGATCGACTAGAGCAAATGCGAGTTGCGGCAGTTGCGTCGAGGACTACAGAAATCGAAGCGCAGCGGGAAATTCGACACGACGACAACCGAATTCGTTTAGCCAGAGAAAGACGATCAGTTGGACATTCCCAATTAGCGCTTGCGGCATTTAACTATGATCCGCATTGAGATTACCAAAATTATCCTAATGCTCTGATTGGCAAAATGAACAAGATATGTGGTCACTGCTCTGCCAAAAAGTATAAAGGTGAGGCCTCCGGAATATGCTGCAGTGATGGTAAGGTGAGACTTCCACTACTAGACTCGCCGCCTGATGAATTCATGTCATATATGACCGCAACAACAGCGGAGTCGAGACATTTCCTACAAAATATTCGAAAATACAACTCCTGTTTTCAGATGACATCATTCGAGGCAACTTCTATTGTTGATACACCAGGTTTCATGCACACATTCAAAATCCAGGGTCAAACTTATCACCGAATAGGCTCACTTCTTCCGTGCGCAAATGAATCGCCAAAATTCTTGAAAATTTATTTTATGGGGAACGAACAAGATCAAGCAGATCAACGCTGTCAGAATATTCCCGGCACAAGACGTAACATTGTTGAACATCTTCAAGGTCTCTTACATGTCCATAACCAACTTTTTAATATATTCACAACCGCCCTGGAGCAATTGCCGACGGATGAATATAAAATCGTCATTCGTGCTGACAAAAGACCGGCTGGCGAGCATGAACGTCGCTTCCATGCCCCTCAAAGTAATAAAGTGGCTATTGTTATGGTAGGGTAGGCGACCAATTCGGAAGAAGGGATATCATTATTCAGCGACGTGGTGAAGCGTTGCAACGGATCACTGAGACGCACCAATCCTACAACGCCCTGCAGTACCCGTTGATGCTATGGCAAGGTGAGGATGGTTACCATTTCAACATGATGCAAACCAACTCTGCCACAGGTCAACCAATCAACAAAAAAGTCTCTGCGATGGACTTCTATGCCTACAGAATGATGATACGTGAAAGGCAAACTAATCACATTCTCAACGCCAAAATCGAAAGTGAGCGTCTTTTGTATATTCGGCTGAATCAAACGAAGCTTCGCGCCGATGAATACACCATTTTGCGAGATGCCGTGGCCAACGATGGGAATGTAGCTGATATTGGCAAATTGGTAATTTTACCTGCCACTTTTACAGGGAGTCCGAGACGTATGCAGGAATATGCCCAAGACGCCGTGACATATGTTCGAGCTTATGGGCGTCCGGACCTCTTTATAACTATAAATATTCACTTGCAATCCCACTTGGCCTGAGATTAAAGAAGAGCTCATATTCGGCCAAATGTCAGTGGATCGTCATGATTTAACAACAAGGGTGTTTCAACAAAAGCTTTCAAAGTTGATGGACGTTCTAACGAAGAAAAAGCACAACATATTTGGAGAAGCTCGCTGTTGGATGTACTCCGTCGAGTGGCAAAAGAGAGGACTGCCACATGCTCATATACTCCTGTGGTTAAATATGAAAATTCGTCCAACACAAATTGACAGTGTTATCTCCGCTGAGTTTCCCAATGCAGAGCAAGACTCCATCCTGTATGAGGTCATCAAGAGGAACATGATTCACGGGCCGTGTGGATAGCTCAATCCGAACGCACCATTCATGAAGGACCGGAAATGCAGTATAAGAGACGAGGAACGGACCATGGAGGGTTTACTGCCACATTAATAATGCATGGAAACCAAGAAATTGAAATAGACAACAAGTGGGTGGTGCCATACCCGCCGCTGCTTTCGAAGATGTTCCAAGCTCATATCAACGTTAAGTACTGTAATTCGGTCAAATACATTTGTAAATATGTGAACAAGGGCAGCGATATAGCTGTGTTTGGACTGGCAAATCAAAACAGACTTGACGAGATCACAAGCTATCAAATGGGCAGATACATCAGCAGCAATGAAGCGGTCTGGCTTATTTTAAACTTCCACATCCATGAACACCACCCAACTGTTGCCCACCTAAGTGTATACACTTGAAAAATGGGCAGAGAGTGTATTTCACTGCCAATACCGCCCAACAAGTTGCTGCCACACAGCCGAACACAACGTTAACGGCCTTTTTCAACTTTGTCAACAAAATCCCTTTGCAAGGACGTTGACGTATCCAGAAGTTCCAATGTATTATACTTGGAATGCTTCGAGGAAAATATTTTGTCCATCCCATTTTTTGAGAATGTTGCTTTATACTGTTCGAGGACCAACATCTTTTCTGGCTTTGAGGACTGTTGATGGCGAAGTTAGTGAAACATTCAGAGAAGCATGCCAAAAGCTGGGTTTACTCGAGAATGACCGACACTGGGAAATGACACTTTCTGAAGCAGCTTTAACGTGTTTGCCAGTGCAAATTAGAAACCTCTTCGCCGTTATGTTAACAACGTGCAACCCATCAAATCGGAGTAGCCTATGGGAGAAATATAAGGAGAGCATGAGCGAAGATGTACTTCTTGATGCCCGGAGGAACCACGCTGATCCAAACTTGAAATTCCTACCACAAATATTTAATGAAGCATTAATTCTTTTAGAATATAAGTGCATAGCGATGAACGGTAAGACATTGCTACAGCTCGGAGTGCAAGCTCCAGATAGAAGTGGCTCCGACATCCTTCATAGCGAAGTCATGAGGAAGCGCAATACAACGTCGAAGAGCTGACCCACCATGTTCAAACGAGCAAGCCACTCTTGGTGGACGATCAGATAAAAGTATTCGATACCATCATGGAATGCGTAAGAATATCGAGCGGCGGCCTATTTTTCTTAAATGCACCTGGCGGCACAGGCAAAACATTCCTTATAAATCTCATACTGGCTAAAATACGTATGAGGCAGGAGGTGGCGCTTGCTATTGCATCATCTGGTATAGCAGCCACCCTAATGGCTGGAGGGCGAACAGCCCACTCAGCTTTGAAGTTACCTCTCAATATTTCTACAGAAAATGAGCACCCTATCTGCAATATAAGCAAGAGTTCTGGTCAAGCACAAGTCGTAAAATTGTGCAAACTGGTCGTATGGGGCGAGTGCACGATAGCACACAGAAAATCATTAGAAGCTCTTAACCGAACATTATACAAGACCTAAAAGGGAGTAGTGAACTGATGGGAGGAGCATTAGTGCTCTTATGCTTCTGCGGGATCTGGACCCGCCAAAACTATGTAATGGAACGTGGCTCTGTGTCAAAAGTCTTTTTCCAAATGTTATCGAAGCCACTGTATTGACGGGGATTGCAAAAGGAGAGGACGTATTCATACCTCGCATACCGTTGATACCAACCGACCTGCCATTTAGCTTCAAACGAGTCCAGTTCCCTGTTAGACTTTCATTTGCCATAACTATATCAACAAAGCTCAAGGTCAATCCCTTAAAGTTGTAGGCGTGAATTTGGAAAGTCCTTGCTTTCCTCATGGCCAGTTGTATATGGCATGCTCAAGAGTAGGGACTTCAAAAAATTTGTATGTTTTAGCTCCGGGAGGAAAATAAAAAAAAATGTGGTTTACAAGCAAGCATTGCGTTAAACACGACAAATTATTTTTGTATCGATTTTATTCGCGATTTTATTTTATTTCTAATAAAATAAAAAAAAATACCTGTTGAAGTTCAGCAGTTCAATTTTAACCCGGGCAAAGCCGGGTACTTCATCTAGTATTCTATATTATTCTATTCTCACAACTTAAGTTTTCACAACACACAATTACCGTCGAAAAACCAAAGTAGATTTTCTTTTATTTTTCTGGTATGAAATTCTGGGCTAACTTCACAAGGGTTTAGATCGGCCGTTATGAAACTTAAAATATTCATCAAAATTGTGAAGTTTTTGTTGAGACCACGTAAACATCTCCAGGATTTTCTAAAATGTTGTTTGAAACCCTTCTATAATGCTCAATTTAGAAATAACATTCGAACGAATCCCAAAAACAGCTATAGAATTTGGAGGTAATTCTAGATTCGATAACACAATCTTACAACACATGTCCAATTTTAATATTTTCTTTTGAAAATTAATTTTTTGTGATCATTTTATTACCATTGATGAATTGCCGGCTTTTTTACGTATAATTAAGCCGTGGGTTAATACATAAGATAAATGAATATTTTAAAAGGCCGCCCTAACTATCTGTATTATAAATATTTATAGTAGAATCACCGAAGCAGGTAATGAATTAACTGTGAAAAAATTGATTATTCTATCCAGTGGCCAAAAATATAAATCTATACGTTTAGATCCTTTACGTGCGCGCCCGCATCGTTTCAATCTTTATGTTCTTAGTGTCCCGCTGGCAGACGCCGTAAAATTAAACAAATTGAACTTAAAATTAACTCAATGTAAATTGAATTCGATATGCGCCTGATTTATAGAAAGTAGCGCACTAAATACAGCCTACAATTAAGCACTTCATTATTATTTTGTCTTTGAACTTATATCACTTAGTTTAAATCAACCTTCAATTTATTGATTTGTGTGTGCAATGTGTAATTACATTATAAAACTATAAAGAAAACTATCCACCTTTAAATATTTAATCAGGCATGAATCAAGAGTTTTATATTCTCGTTAGAAACACGTGATATCTCGTATGTATGTTGAGGTGTAAGAATATAGTGATAAGAAATGGAATATTTGACAAATTTATCAATATGTTGATAAGACATATAAAAAATTAGTTTTGTCAATTTTTTTTTCGAATACGATTGATCATATCGACATACCCGCGTGTATACGAGTAAGAGATAACATCGTCAAGATTCGATTATTTTATACTTGATTAGTTCGGTGATAACAATTTTTGGTCGAAATACAATTGCTATCTATATGTAAATAAAGTTTGCTGTGCGCTGAGGTGATTTAAAGGTAAACCATAAAACACTTTAAGATTTACGCACATTTACACAATTTGAATGGATAATAGCTTCAAGAAAAATTATAACAATTTAATCAAATTGGGTTAATAATATTAATTCAATTTTTAACGACATAAAACAATCATTCACCTTCATCTTAAATATATATTAGATACCATTCTAAGTAAAAGTATTTGTATCTAACTTAAGTAACACATAAAGAATTGATATACAACTCGTAACTTTGGATATATGTATTTCTGCAATGTTGACTAAAAAAAGCTAATAGACATAATATTAAATAATAAAATAGTGTTGAGTGCTAAAATGGAAAATCTAGTTCAATAATAAATAATTTGTTAACGTAAGATAAATTTGAAAAGCTGATAAATTATCGATGCATGCACATCTGGCAGTATACGAGTAAGGTGTTTTATATAAGAAAATTTCGATTCTTTTTTATCAATTTCAATAGGTACAGGGTTAGGATATACTTGCTAAATAGTATAAAGCTAAAAACTCTCGTTACAAATATTGTATCTTCAACATTTTCTTTGAATAATATATATGTTACGATAAAAGCCCGAAATCGGTAAATGTCAGAATGAAATGAGAGTCCTATTATATTCTCGAAATGTTCACCCTTCACCCCACGAAGTAATTTTTATCGTATTTGAGCAAATTGGAATTTGGAATAGGCATTATAAACTCTCACGGGCTTGCGGAAGCTAATTGTGCCCCTCATGACGCTTAGCCCTCTGATTTTGAATAAATGAAACTACGGAAATGTAAGGTGGAGGTCAGCAAATATTTTGTAACAACGAGACTTCTGAAAAACCGGTTTTTAATCTTGAAAACAGGGCCATATAAAAGCTTGTTTTTAAAAACGCCATAATGTGAGTATATAGTGTTGTGGGAACTTTTTTTATTAGTGCAGAATACTTTTCACAATGGTCCAACTAATGGCCAGTTAGTGCGACCGGCGTGGAGTTGTGGTCACAGTCGCAATATCGAGCGTGCACACTATCCGAGCTCGGGGACAACTTCTATCATCCAATAGCAAGCCTTTCTCACGAACTTTCATCGCCAAATTCACACTACAGCGGTTTCGCTTGGTGCTCTTTTACGACCCATACTTCTTTTCAAAATTCGCATGGTTTCGGCTACACAACACTGACGACTTTGAAAATAAGTTTTCAATATTTCAAAATGCTCTTCAAGCGAAAACGTGATTGTTTCGTGACGCGGAACATCAGTCTGACGAGCTATCAAAATTACAAGCAAATCGTTCAAAAAAGTGTTGCCATAGCGCGCCTATGATTTAAAAACAAACTAATGGATGGCCCACTCTGTATAAAGTGGTTTGTTGTGGATAGCTAATTTACGTAAAACCAGCAAATTTTCCTCAAGTCTGTTACCTTTAAGCAGGTAACGGACAATAAAACAAATATAAACTTTCACATTTCGCAGACGATTTCATTTTATTTATTGAGCAGAAACCGTAATATTAATGAGAATGTTACCGCAAAATAAAGGGTCTTTCAATAAGGACGCTCTGAATTTGTTATAACCTAACAATATAAGAGCAAACAATAAAGCATCATCTGGTAAATTTGCTGTGAATTGTTCAGTAGTGTATATGGCAAACCACCTTAGAAGGTTAAATTATTTTCCAAATAAGTTCTGAACGAATCACGTTCTGCGCAATACGTAATTTGTATCCTAGACAAGAATCTGGAACGTTATAGATTTGAAGAGTTACTTCATTTACTAAGAGACTCTGAAGGCGGTTTGCTTCTGCCAGCTAATGCTCAGTGGATGGGGTGAGTTTTAATTCGGAGTGTTAGTAAATCTTGCTTAACCGCCAGAAAGGTTGGATTTATTTAAGGGAAAGTAAAACAAGGGATCAAAATTTGAGTTTTGAACAAAATAAGTAAAAAAGGCAATTTATTAAACATAACTAGCAAATTCAAAAAGTTTAAGAAAAAAATAAAAATAAACCTTAATTTTAAATGGAAATTAAATTTGTTATAGTTAGTAATGTTTAACCGTCTGAGCACCAAGTAGCGCGAAATATAGGTTCTTTAAAATAAAACACTTGATTTATCACTTCTTTTAGATCTTTTAATTTACAATTTATCGACGATGTTCATTCGTCAAATCACAAGTACAATCTGATTTTTTTTAGTTAATACATTCTCTAAGTTTGTTAGATTTTGCTGTTGCATCTAAATATTATTTTTTATGAAGTTCTCATGAAAAATGGAACAATAAGCAAAATTAAAAATGTATCGAATTAATAAAAAAATTAGAGGTAAAATATAGAAAATTAAATGTATCATATTTTAATGGAATTTACAAGATATGGAAAAATGAGTAAAATTAAATGTATCATATTTTAATGGAATTTACAAGATAAGGAAAAATGAGTTTAGGTTGAATTGAAGAAAATATAAAACGTATATAAGTTGTTGTTGTTGTTGTTGGGGTGACGTGATAACGTAACTCCTCCCCCCTAAGAATGAAGCGAGGCCCAGCTGAGCTGAGTTGACTGTGGTGAAGTGGCTGCTGGATCTGGAACTGTTTCGATGGTCCTTTTCTTTTTGATCATTTGTATTAACATGAGGGTTCCTATTATGCATGGAATTGTAACAAATATTGCTCCTATAATGGAAATATGATTATTATTATTATTATTGCTTAAATTAAGTAAATTAATCGCTTCTGTGTTTTTAGTTGTCCATAATTTTAACTTTTCCAATGTCAAATTTTTCGTTGTTATTGATGTATTAATCTCATTGTACAATGTTGAGATTATTTGCACTGAGTCCCAGAATGTTGCATACTTGCTTGAATACTGGATGTTGTTTATATTAATTATACAGTCTTCGAAGTATATTAGTGCTATTCCTTTTAGGATTTTACTTTCTGCATCTTTGTTACATGTGGTTTCCATCAGGATTTCTGTGTGTGTAAATACGAACAGGAAGTTTTGTTCGATTGATTCGACAGTGTCTTCGATTGTCTCC
Organism: Nephrotoma flavescens; assembly: GCA_932526605.1. Classification (NCBI taxonomy): domain Eukaryota; kingdom Metazoa; phylum Arthropoda; class Insecta; order Diptera; family Tipulidae; genus Nephrotoma; species Nephrotoma flavescens. The sequence goes on along the minus strand of OW052220.1, from coordinate 210,180,340 downwards.
TCCACCAAATTGCAATGTGCTGGTTTGTCGTTGATCAAATTTGTTATACATCCTTCTTGTGTGTTTTTTAATAATTTTGTTTTGGAGCAGTATCTTGTTTGCTCAATCTTTGTACATGGTTTGTCGACATATTGGTAAAAATATTTATTGAGTAAAAGGAATTGGGATTTCAATTCTAAAGTGTAGGTATTATTAATAGGTAATTGTTTCAATCTATAGAATGAAAATGGTTCAGGATAAAAGGTAGGTATTTGTATGATAAAAATTATATTTGATTGGTTAAAATATGCATCTAATTCCAAAAATTCGTATATATTCTCATCGACTTTCACATCTATGTTCTGTTGCTTTAGTTTTTCATAAATGTATTCTATTTCTTGTGGATGTAAGATATGTTTTGAAATTACTTTTAATTTTGCTAAAGTTACAGATTCTAGAATGTCTTCCAAATGGTTATTCAATATTTGAATGTCAAAGAACAATAGATCAAGGTATTGATTTACTTTTAACTTGTGTTCAACATTGTTCAATTTATCTATGATATCGTTTTGAAATCTATTTATGTGATCTTCTAAGGTGTTTTGTTGTTTATTAATATGTTCGGAAATGTTATTGAATCTTTGTATCATACGTTCGTTAATTATTATTTGGTTGTTTACCTGATGCTCTAAATTAATTTGATTTGATTTAAGAATATCTATATTTTTATTGATCTCAACGTAGTCGTCGTAATCCAGGTTTCCAGTTATGGTTTTTACTAAAGATCCTAGTCCGTTAATTAGTCCACGTCTAAATCTATATCTTGGCTTAATTAAGTTCAAATTATTTAATAACATGTTGTATTTTTGTTTCAGTATAACTATCTTTTGTTCGTATTGCGTTTCGTTCTGCGTTTGATTACATATATTTTCGATATTTCGTTGAATTAATTGAATGTTCAATTCGTAGTCGGTTATGTTTATTATATGTACTAATTTTGAATAAGTTTCGATGACTCTAGCATCTCCTAATTTTAATGGTAACAGTCCTCTGTTATTTGTTAAGTCATGTATTTCCATTTTCTGTCCGTGTATTATGTTGAAGAGGGTGAACCTGAAATTACGTTTATATATTACTCACTAAAATTTAAAAATAAGATTTATCGCACTTCTCAACTAAAGTGTTGGGAAAAATTTCACCTACTCGTTGGAGTTAGGCTCGGTTGTATTTTTATTCCTACCTAATTTATTTTGAAATTTCCTTCTAAATTTTACCTTTTGTTTGTGAACTTTGCGTCTATTAGTTACTAATGTTATTTTATTATCTTCGACTACGTTATGTTTCATAAATCTGGGAGCTAGTTTATTTCTTCTATTTTCGAGTTCGAAAATTTGTTCATTTGGTTCAAACTCTGGTGGATCAATCCTATTTTCATTTAACTTATTTATTAGTTTTTTTTTTCGTTTCTAAATTTCTATCGTGTACTATTTTAGCTAAAGTTTCATAAGTTTTTTTGTGATTTTGAAGATAATCTTGTTCTGTTAGTTGATTGAATTTAGTAGTGATTGGATTTGATTCATTATAGTGTCCTGATATTAAGTCAAACGGGGTAAATTTGGTTGATGAATGGATAGAGTTGTTGTAGGTTATAACAGCTTCGTCCATTATTTCTCCTATTGCCTTAGTCTTATTTTGGTTATAGATTATCCTAATGATTTCTGTCAATGTGGAGTGAAGTCTTTCTACGGGAGAATTCCCAGTGGAATTTTTTGCAGTAGTAGTATGTAGCTGTATATTGTACAATTTAGTAAAGTCCTGAAAAATTGTTGAGATAAACTCAGCTCCGTTATCCACTACTATTTTACTTGGGATGCCGTGGTGTGCGAAAAAATGTTTTAAGGATTTGATAATATTTATGCTGTTCCTACCGTTCAATAGATAGGCACATGCAAATTTACTGAATTTATCAATAGTCGTTAGAAAATTCTCGTTATGTACGGAATATATGTCTATGTGTAGGATATCTAAGGGTTTCCGTTAACTCGAGTTTTATTGGTTTAACATTCCTTTCGTACTTGTACGTTCCACAAATATCGCAATTATTAATTATTTTCGTTATTATTATTTTCATGTTAGGGCAATAGTATCGTCTTTTTAAATGCTGCAGTGTTTCATTTATGCCCCTATGGTTGGATTTGTTATGATAATCCTTAATAATATTTTCTTGACTATCTTGATTACTAACATCTTCTACTAAGGTTCTACATCTAACTATCTTAAAAATACTGTTATTAAAATATTTATTATATACTACTTGAATGACCTTAAACGTCTCGTCATCCGTAATAATACCTGTGACCCGTTTTGGCACGGTATAATTCTTGAGAATATCTATTATGGTTTCTTCATTATTTAAGTTATTTTGTTTAATTGTATATCTTTTTTTATTACTAAATAATATTTTTAATTTTACAATACGATTTAAGCTATAATTCTTTTCTAAAACTAATTGATGAGTAAATTCGTTCAGGGGTCTATCTGAAATCGGTAAGCAGCCGATTGGAGGACCTTCTGTTGAATTTAAATTCGAAATTGTTTCATCATTATCCGTTACGTCGGTAACGCTATTTGTTTCATTTAAATGTATCTCCACTCGTGATAAAGCGTCAGCATTCGTGTTTTGTTTTCCCTTTTTGTATACGATCTGATAATCAAACTCTTCCAATTTCAATCTCCAGCGTATTAACTTTGAATTAGGTTCTTTTAGAGAGAGTAGCCAAGTTAACGGTTTATGATCCGTAATAATTTTAAACTTTCTTCCAAATAAATACGGGCGGAAGTATTTGGTTGCCCAAACAATGGCCAACAATTCCTTCTCTATCGTACTATAATTTTGTTCTGACTGATTTAAGGTTCTACTGGCCTAGCATATAGGTTTATCTGACCCTATTGGTCCTTGAGAAAGTATGGCTCCAAGAGCGAAATTACTGGCGTCAGTAGTTAAATTAAATTGTTTGGAAAAATCCGGATATTGTAAAATTGGATCATTGCAAAGAAGTGTTTTGCAAGTTTCGAAGCATTCAATATATCTAGAGTCTATAACGACCTTTTTGTTTTTCCTTAGGCATTCGGTCATAGGCTTTGTAATTTTGGAAAAGTCTCGAATAAATTTTCTATAGTATCCTATGAGACCTAGGAAAGATTTTATCTGTTTTTCCGTACGAGGAAGAGGAAAATTTTTGATAGCTTTTATTTTATCTACATTGGGTTTAACGCCTTCGTTGGTGACTAAGTGACCCAGAAATGATATTTCCTTATGAAGAAATTCGGATTTTACGATTTGTATCTTTAGGTTAGCTCCTCTGAGTTTTGTGAACACTTTTTCTAGGTTTTCGATGTGTTCTTGCAAAGAGGTGGAAAAGATGATTATGTCATCCATATAACATAAGCAAATTTTACCTTGTAGGTCCTGTAATACATGGTCCATAACCCTTTGGAAGGTGGACGGGGCATTTTTTAGTCCGAACGGCATTCGAACAAACTCGTAATGGCCGTTTTCTACGTTAAATGCTGTTTTTGGAATATCGTTCGGTTTGATTTCAATTTGGTGAAATCCCGAAGCTAAGTCGAGGGTGGAAAAGTACATACATCTACCTAGTTTATCTAAAATTTCTGTTATATTCGGGAGAGGATACCTGTCATCGATTGTTTTTTCATTGAGTTTCCTGTAATCTATAACTAACCGCCATTTTTGGGTTCCACTAGCATCAAGCTTTTTTGAAACTATCCATATCGGCGATGACCAGGGTGAAAAGCTTGGTCTTATGATCCCTTGTTCTAACATTTTTGATATTTGATTTTGAACTTCCTGTTTATGGATGTATGGGTATCGGTATGACTTACTATGAATGGGAATATTGTCTGTAGTTTGAATTTCATGTTTTATCTGATTGGTAAAAGTCAAATTCTGACCTTCTTTAAAAAATATATCCTCGAAGTTCTTGCATAGTTTACTTATGGCTTTAGACTCTTCGATATTTAAGTGATCAATACGGATTAATTTTAAAATATCTTGGTTTGCAATTTTATTGGAATTATCATTAATGCCACTATGAACTGAAAAGTTATGCATTTCAGTGTGTGAACTACTTTTAAGAGGTTCGACTTTTAGAGGTTGTTCAATTTTAAAATTTTGAGTTACGTCGGAAAGGTTTATGACTTCTATATACGAGTACCAATTTTTACACTGAAAGATGCCTTCGGGAATGATGAGGTGTTCTTTGATTTTTATTGGTTTGATATAAATGTCTCCATTTTGTACGTCTACAGGCAAATGGGCGATTATTTTACTACCAGGGTCAATTGCATAAGGTTTTGACATGAAATTCGGTTTAAAAATCAAAGGGATTCTTGCGCCATTTTTTGTTTCTAGGATCGAATTTTGAAACTCAAGTTTAATTTGGAGTTGTTGCATGAGCTCTAATCCGATTAATCCATCAAAATAATTGTGGAACTTAAACAATAAGAATTGAAGGTTTTCCTTCGTTTTTAATTCATCTAAGCCTTTCTTGATTATATGTCTATTGATGGAGTGGGTGTTAAATACCGTCTTAATGTTTACAGGTTCGATAGTCTCAACTAATTTAGGGTTGACTAACGTCGGGTCGATAAAGGATTTATTGCTGCCGGTGTCAATTAAAAATTTTAAAAATATGTTATTCGGTCCTCTTATATGAATATACGGTAAAAGGGACGACTGATGCTTGTTTACATCTATGTATCCAAATTGTGTTCCGAGGCAAGTGTATGAAAATTTTGGTCGTCAATTTTGTTTTCGATTGGATTAATATATTCGTCGTTAGAAAAATCAATTTGAGGATTGTCTGAGTGAATTTGTTGATTACAATGATTTTGTGAATCTGGTGGATAATTGTTTCCGTCCTGTTCGTTATAGTAGTCCTGTGAGTCAGATTGAAGGTTATTCTCTACCGTAAATAATTCTTCGTGATGAAATTTTGGTGATTGTCCCGTTGGTCGGAAAAATCGGTTATTATTATTATTGTTATAGTTTAGATTGTTCTAATATTTTAATTTTGAATGACCACTGGCCGTATCCATAGGCTCGTGTTGCTTGTTTTGTACCGGGTTTTGAGTGTGTAACGGTCTTGGTGAATTAAAATTATGCTTAAAGGTATTAAAATTTGGCTGAAAATTAGGTCGATGCTGCGTAAATTGATTGTGATTGAATCTAGGTTGAGAGGAACTAGGATGGTTTATTGATGCGTTTGATCTATAAAATGTGTTATTAGGTTGTGATATTATTACAGGTTTAATATGTAACGGTTTTTTAATTGGTATATTATTCTTATTATAATTATAATTTTTAAGGTAACTAATATTTTGTTCCCTTAGACAGAAGCTGAAAGCTTCGCTGAGTGTCGTGGGTCTCATTGCCCTTACTGTAGAGCCTAGAGGCTCCCTAATGCCAGAAAGAAATATATTTCTGCACATTTCCTCATATAGTCTTTGTTTTGACTGTAATACATTGTGATCCTTTTCATTTATTTTAATATTATTCATAATGGTTGAGTATATTTCAATTATTTTTGAGTAATAACATTCGATTGAATCTACTCCTTGACTCAATCTATGGAGATCTCGTACTAAACTAGTTTCGTTGCGTTTATCGCTATAATGATTAACTAAATTAATTCTAATATTCTCCCAAACTAGTGGTGTGCCGTACATGTTTAACACTTCATTGGCCCCTCCGACTACTTTGTTTCTGATTGCCCTTAGAATAATTTTACCATTCGGTTTTCCGTCAAGTTCTTTTACTATCGTTAAGATTTCTTCAACGTTTTCTATAAAATCGAACAACGTACGACTATTACCATCAAAAGGTGGTAAATCCTTGATTGCGTCGGGTATCCGAAGTTGGTCTAACTGTTCTTTTACATTCATGTCTAAACAATTATTTGGGTAACCTAATTTAATGCTAACTAAATCGCTAAGACTGTATGCGTCAGTCGAATGAGAATTGCACTTGTTAATTATTCTAAATTTAAATGACATAAAAAAGGGGGAACACTCAATAAATATAATTGTTACAATATAATCGCTTACCAGAAAAAGTAGAGCAACTGCATGACCATCTGCTTGTCCGTCCGATATCCACTCGAAGGTTGCCACCAATTCAATATGTTGATTTGGTACCAATACACAATGATACGATGCACAATTTTGTAGTTACACGTTATACTTATTAGTGTTCGTGATACAGGTTTAAAGTTCAAGTTGGTTTTATCGAATTTTGCTTTATACACAATTTTCTTTTATTCACGTTTATTTTTATTGTTGTACTATGTACAACGTTCACTTTTTATTTAGTTATTAATCACTTAACTTTATGTATTATAGTAGGAAAATAATTTTTTACTTTTATTTTAACTTTTAAATTATAAATTTCAATTTTAATTTTAATTTTTAATTTTAATTTCTATTAAAAAAAATTTTATGTTTTTTTTTTATGAATCCTATTGAAATAGGATCCTATCAACTGCGCCAAATATAGGTTCTTTAAAATAAAACACTTGATTTATCACTTCTTTTAGATCTTTTAATTTACAATTTATCGACGATGTTCATTCGTCAAATCACAAGTACAATCTGATTTTTTTTAGTTAATACATTCTCTAAGTTTGTTAGATTTTGCTGTTGCATCTAAATATTATTTTTTATGAAGTTCTCATGAAAAATGGAACAATAAGCAAAATTAAAAATGTATCGAATTAATAAAAAAATTAGAGGTAAAATATAGAAAATTAAATGTATCATATTTTAATGGAATTTACAAGATATGGAAAAATGAGTAAAATTAAATGTATCATATTTTAATGGAATTTACAAGATAAGGAAAAATGAGTTTAGGTTGAATTGAAGAAAATATAAAACGTATATAAGTTGTTGTTGTTGTTGTTGTTGGGGTGACGTGATAACGTAACTCGCGATCACGCTGTTGAACATTGTCGACAACTGACGGTTCGTTACCGATTGTCGAAGCCGCGCGCTCAGATTTACTGCAGCAAGTACATCACACAGCTCCTTTTAATGTAAATAGTACATTTTACAATAGGTTTGTCTCAATAGATTGCCTTTTCATATCATTCATTTCATCTTCCTATCTCATTTAAAGAAAGCGCAATCGCGCTTTTTGGGATTTTTTCGACAGTGTTTTCTTAATACCCCATTTCTGGCCTAAAATTTTCATCAAATCATTATCTATAACATCGAAAATAATGACTAAAGATAAACTATTCAAACAAAAAAATAAATGGTAAAGGCAAAATTTTAACAAAAAATAAGTTGCTAATAAATTGAAAAAATTCAAAAAAATATTAAATAGAATTAAATAGAAAAATTAATTAGAAAGATTAAATAGAAAGAGAACGTAAAAATATAAATTGTTTTTTTCCAGCAATAAACGAAAATTAATAAATGTAAATTTTTAATTAACCAAATGGCGTCGATCAGAGTTTTAATTTATATGCAAAAATTTATATGTAGGTCGTTTTAACTTATGCACCAACAATGCACCAGTGTATGTAGCTTAAGTTAAAACAACTGTAGATTTTTTTGTAGGTTTGCGGTTCGATTGTTGGACGCAAAGTTAGACGCCAAATCCACAAGATAGTATTGTTTATACTTTTTCACGAAATAGTTTTTAATATATGTATTAAAGTTGATCAAACTACGAAATAGAATATATTGAGCTCCACTAAATTTTATGATTATAATTTAATCACTAATAACCCAACCAACACCGCAACGTCTGTATTTGGATGGTTATTACACTGAGCCACTGTATGATTTCGTAGTACACAATAATAGGACATACATTTACATTTCCTTTCATTAATGTTTCAGCCATGCTACACACGATTTCATAAGACCGGCTTCACCTTCCTTGCTTTCCTCGTTCAGCCGTGCTACACCGCTACACGTAGTCTCATAAAGCCGGCTTCATCTTCCTTTCTTTCCCATTTTACGTACAAAATTCGTTTTAACTGCCGAATTAATTTTTTCGGTGATTTTGAAATGAAAAAATAGAAATGAAAATAAAAAAATTTAAGGCCATTTTTGAGATGTAGATTTTGGCTCCCTGAATTAAAAAAAGCTCAATTAAAAAGGTGGAAATTTTCTGACTTAACAAAGGTGTTTTACAAAAACAAATTCATTTTCAAAATGACTTTAAAAAGGCATATTTTATTTTATATTATCAACATAAAATTTACATTTGTTTTTAATACACATAGAAATGTATGCGTAATTTCACGTTTTTAAGAAAATGGTTTCTTGTTTTTCTTGTTACAGTTTTTTGTTGTATTGTAGGGAAAGATAAAAAACATGCATTTCATTTGTGAATTATTATTTGTGTATTAATTATGAATTAAAATATGGATTTTTTAATTCTTTTGAAATTTGCAATTGTTTTTTGCACATTTTCATTAATGAAAGCAGTAGTTGAAAATTTGGAATGGCTTTAATTTACTTATTACAGTAAAAACCCGATTATCTGGCATCCATTTAACCGGAACACTCAGTTAACCGGAAATTTCACTTTTAGGATTTTTTGTTGCTTTTTGTTTATTTTCCCTTTCATATGCATTTTGAATTTATTTTGAAATTTGCAATTGTTTTTTGCACATTTTCATTAATGAAAGCATTAGTTGAAATTTGGAATGGCCTTAATTTTCATATTACAGTAAAAGTTCAATTATCCGGCATCCAATTAACCGGAACATTCAGTTAACCGGAATTTTAATTTTTAGGATTGTTTTTGCTTCTGTCTCTTTCTTTTCGCAGTAAAATCCCGATTATCCTGCATCCAATTAACCGGAACACTCAGTTAACTGGAATTTTAGTATTTAGGAGCATTTTTTTTAATTCATATTGAAATTTACAATTGTTTTTATGAATTTTTCAGTTTTTTGACATTTTTATTATTTGAGTAATGATAGCATTACTTTCCACACTTTCATTAATGAAAGCACTAGTTAAAAATTTTGAGTGGTTTTAATTTTCATATTACAGTAAAAGCCAAATTATCCGGCATCCAATTATCTGGAACACTCAGTGGACGTGAATTTAAATTTTTTGGGATTGGTTTTGCTTTTTTCCTCTTTCAGAAGCGAAATTATTTTTATTATTATTTGGGGATTCATAGAAAATATTCTTTCCTTTCCTTTTTTCTGTTTTATGCATTTTTCTATTTGAATTGAATGTGTAAAGTCGTACTACATAGCTAGGCTAGTGAAATATTGAATATATGTATTATTAAATGTTGGGTACTCGTATGGGTGTACTCGTATACATAGTATGTATGTATTTCTTATTCGCAATAAATTCAATTATTTGATGTACAAAAAAATTATTTTCTAGTACATAATTTGAAAATAAATAAACGAGAATCCTAAAAAATAATGAAAACAAGCGAAATTCTCGAAAAATTTCTAGTTTTAATGAAACATTCATTTATCCGGAATTTTCGATTATCCGGAATGCTCTCATCCCCAAACATTCCAGATAACAGGGCTTTTACTGTAACGTATACTACATTTTCAAATTATGTAACAAAAAACAATTTGTTTATACATCAGTTCATTGAATTTATTGCAAATAATAAATACATGCATATTATGTATAAGAGTACAACCAATGCACCTAGAAGACAAGGCAATACTGCTTGTTACGTCATCAAGTTTATGTCTAAATAAATACATAACATTTAAGGGTTTAACGAAATGTTTAATGCATATTTTGATAATAATATAATATGTAAATTATTTTTTACCAAATATAAAAAACTCGGATCATTTATTTGACTTCAATGCCATACCAAAGATTGAAATCGTCGACATAAAATGTCGTCATATAGCAAAAATTTTAAAGCAATGAGGCCATTAGTATCTAGGTGCACTGGTACAACCATACGAGTACCCAAAATTTAATAATACATATCAAATATTCCACTAACCTAACTATGTAATATACGACTTTACACATTCAATTCAAAAAGAATAATGCATAAAACAGAAAAAAGTAAAGGAAAGTAAATTTTCTATGAATCCCCGAATAATAAGAAAAATAATATCCCTTGTGAAAAAGAAAAAATAAAAAAAAACCTAAAAGTTAAAATTCTGGTTAACTGAGTAATTTCGGTTATTGGATGCGGGATAATTGAACTTTTACTGTGAAAAAATAATGAAAATTAAAGCCATTTCAAATGTTCAACTAATGCTTTCATTAATGAAAATGTGCAAAAACAATTGAAAATTTCAAAATGAATTAAAAAATGCATATGCAAGAGAAAATAAAGAGAAAAATGGGGAAAAATCCTAAAAATTAAAATTCCGGTTAACTGAGTGTTCCGGTTAATTGGATGCCGGATAATCGGGCTTTTACTGTTATACATTTTTACGTTTTATTTCAATCTTAAATCCACATTTTATTTCATTTTCAAAATGAATTAAAAAATACACATTTTATGTCATTTATAAACACACTTCTTCATTACAGGTTTTAAGTCAATTTTAAAATGAAATAAAAACGCAAGTTTTTCGTCCGAAAAAACACCATTTTTAAGTCAGCCTTTTTTAATTCAGGAAGCCGTAAATTTTTGTTTAAATTTTATTTTTGAACAGGGGCGGTATGTTGTACCATCACTTCGAATCGAATTCGAAAAAAGTCGAATCGAAAAAGTGAAAGTTGTATCATTTTTGCTTTTCGAAAATGATACAACATACCGCCATTCGACTTTTTTCGAATTTCGATTCGAAGTGATGGTACAACATACCGCCCCAGAATAACACAATACAAAATAATTTGTTGTTTTAATATAAAATAAGGGTTTAAATTAACAATAAAAATCTTTTGTGACGTAGTTTGAAACCAGAAACTAAAATCTCGTGTAGCTTGGGTATTGAAGATTTAAAAAAAATTGTTTTGTTTTATTATTTCACATAATATTGGAATAGTTTTAATGAAATGGTTGAACTGAGATTTAAATTACCAAATTTTCAATGTCGTAAGTTAACAGGGGCGGTATGTTGTACCATCACTTCGAATTGAAAAAAGTCGAATTCGAAAAAAGTCGAATCGAAAAAATGAAAGTTGTATCATTTTTGCTTTTCGAAAATGATACAACATACCGCTATTTGACTTTTTTCGAATTTCGATTCGAAGTGATGGTACAACATACCGCCCCAGATTAGTTCATATACACAAATAACGAAATTCGCCATTAGGCATTTACACAGCCCTTCATTATCGTTCTCGTACACTTTACATTATTCGCTAAGCTAGATATCCGATTAAATTTTTCGGTAGATAGCAAATTAAATACATATTTAGTGGTTTATAGTAGTTTTATTATATGATTATTTATTAAATTTAAATTTAATTATACATTTGTTATTAATACTTTTTACGCTATTTGCCGTAGGCACTTGGCGAAACACACTTATACTTAATAAACATATTTTTATTAATCACTTGTTTTTTGTTTCGCAGAATATTTTGAATATTTTTCAAAAAGTTTAAAAAATCATTCGATCGATTTCGACTTGTTAGGTCATCATCAGGAGTATCTACTCGTACGAGAAAGAGTAGATACTCCTGATGATGACCTAACAAGTCGAAATCGATCGAGTGATTTTTTAAACTTTTTGAAAAATATTCAAAATATTCTGCGAAACAAAAAACAAGTGATTAATAAAAATGTATTTATTTTGTTATTAATTTATTATTATTAGAGTACTTTGCAATATTATTATTATTATTATAAATAGTTTATTTCACTAAAAAGTATGCATACAAAACTTAACATTACGAGAAATAAAAATTAAGAAAAAAAACTATTCTAGTGAACTCCTGGGGCGGTATGTTGTACCATCACTTCGATCGAAAAAAGTCGAATCGAAAAAGTGAATAAAGTTGTATCATTTTTGCTTTTCGAAAATGATACAACTTACCGCCATTCAACTTTTTTCGAATTTCCATCCGAAGTGATGGTACAACATACCGCCCCTGATTTTAAGAAAAATGTTTCGGAGTTACGATTCAATATTACAATATTTTAAAAAAAGAAAATTTAATAAATGTAAATTTTTCAAACGACGAGCATTATTTATAATTTGGAAAAATTATATAAAAAAGCAAAATATTAACATTATGGTATAGAACAATAAAAACATAATTATCTATTTAACACACAGGCCTAAATAACATAACTTGGCAAAATTGGAAGCACATCCAGTGAAAACGTCATTTATCAAACGACCTTTTAGATTATAATTAGAACAAAAACTCGATATCCTCAAAATTAAATAACCATTCTTTTAATAGACAGACAAATCCTTTCAGACTTTTTGCATTCATAATATCGGGTGGCAATTGACTATACAACTTAGGAGCGGTACAAGAAAAAAAAAACTTTAAAATGTTCTTTGTTTGGCTGTGGTATTTTTATTCTATTATTATTTCGGAACATATAAGGCTCATCCCTGGAGTTATTAAGCAACCGATTTCCGGTCATAATAAAAACTGTTTTAAGTACTTTAAACACGTACAGATATCTGAGAGGTAATATACGATGTCTTAAAAATAATGGAAATGACGGAGTGGTTCTTGGCAGATAATACATTACTTTCAAGACCCCTTTTTGTAATGTCACTAACGCTTTCATATTTGTCAGGTAAATATCTCGCCAGCATGTTAATCCATATTGAAGGTGGGAATCAACTAGGGCATAGTAAAGACTTTTCAAAAATTCTGGAGTACAAATGGAACGCAGGTAGAAAAATGGTCTAAGTGCCAGCCTAAGTATAACAACTTTTAAGTTAGCCACATGACCTTTAAAGTTAAGCTGACTATCCAAAGTTACTCCTAAATATTTAAAAGAATCCACTATTTCGATTGGTATACATAATGTATTACAATACATTATGAGAATCTATCGCAATTTAGTGAATGATAGATGATAGGTGTAACATCATTGTTTATTGATCTCAAACTAAAGTGTATATTTTTAGATTTACAGCTGAGATTCATGTTATGCACATAAAACCATTTTTTTAGTAAACTCATATCCACCGACATCGCACATTTGATGGAACCAGCACTGAAATTTGCGTAAACCAACGCCATGTCATCTGCGAAGGCAACAATATTACCATGCATAGTAAGATCAAAAATTGAGTTACAATAAATCAGAAAGAGCAATGGGCCTAACACACCGATCCTTGCGGAACTCCTACATTGATAACTTTTTCATCACTATAAATTTGGTTAATACAGACACATTGATATCGATCTCGTAAATATGTTTTAAATAAATTCAGCGCAGGGCCGCTAGCACCGATGTGGAACAGTTTTGCTAGTAATAATTTATGATCAACAGTATCAAACTCTTTAGCTATATCAATAAATATAGCGGAAACTTGTACGGGTGCTAAAAATGAAAGAAGGGCTTTTTCTGTTGATGACATTTTTATAAAACTAAATTGTCTTTTATCAAGAAAACCTACCTTGTTCAAATAATCAACCAACCTAAATTTTATAATTTTCCCAAATACTTTAGAAAAAGTATTTAAAATAGTTATAGGTCGGTAGTTGTTAGGGTCTAGTTGTGAACCCTTTTTATGAAAAGGTTTAACAACGCCTTTTTTCAATTTTTCTGGAAACACTTCATTCGAGACACAAATTAAATATAAACTCGAGAATGTGTGCTATTCTAAATACTATTTGTTTGACCATAATACTTGATATTCCATCTAATCCACAAGAATAACAGGATTTCAGTTCATTGACTACCGATATAATTTCCGCTTTGCTTATAGGAAAAAGAAAAAATTTTAATTTACAGACCGCGAAAGAATCAAAATATCTGAAATGGCGCTATCAAAAATACATTTTCGCGATTTTCGTTTAATATAATGTATGGAATTTTAATAAAATGTTCATTGAAAGTATTGGCAATAATTAAAAGATCCGATTGTACTACGTTATTATTACCAATATCAATTGAATTTATCGTATTCTTATTAGGGGTGCCTTTCAACACACTATTGACCACTTTCCATCAGATCTGTAGCGGCTTCAAATTTATTTTTAAAGTATATTTCTTTTGCCAATGGAACTGAGGTTTTAATTTTGGCGTTTAGTCTATCCAGTTTATTCTTTAACAAAAAAATATTACGGTTTTTAGAAAATTCTTTAGCTAAAATGTTTCGATCATTAATGAGTTTTAACAATGCGTTAGTCATCCAAGGTTTCAATTTAACATTATTAAGAAAATTTGAGTAAGCATTGTTGGATTCATCAGCATCAAGCACGGTACGCCAATCGTATAACTGCAAAGCTTCAACAAAACCAGGGTAATTCACTTTAGTTTGATATGAATAATGGCATTTTCGACCAACCTTTCCTGCAACAGCTCTTGAAATCTTCAAAATTAAGTGGATTGCGGTATGATCAGTCACATAAAGATGTAAATTTTGCAGCTCGAGTTCACAATGTTGATCAAGGATTTAAGAAAGTACATGATCAATACAGGAATTAGTGATTGGCCTCGTTATACTATTCATTAGTGATTCCAAACCATATGAAGCACATAACGACAAGTAGTCATCCCTGATTTGTGAATTTTTTAGAAGATCAATATTCATGTCACCTAAAATAATTTTATGCTTTGATTTATCTGTACTTAAAAGTTGGTTTAATTCAATTAAAAACGAAACGGGCGATGAGGAATGTAATCTGTAAATCAAAATAAAACAATATTTAATATTATCTAGCATTACAGTTACCTTCATAATATCAGCAGATTTGTAATTTAAGGAATACACCCGATACTTTAATGTGGGCCTTATAAGATTTAATCACTATTTAACATTTAATCTTATAATCAATACAAATGTTCAATATATTTTAGATTATTCGTTTATCAGATTAATTTAAATTTTATAAATATTAGACTTTTTAATTTTTGTACATATTTAGTAAAAATCGTCGTGTTACAACCAACTCAAAAACTGAACTACCCGCATGGCAAAAATTTTTCCCTTTTATATCTTTCTCTCAAACCGTAAGCAATCGTGGGGTTCACAAGAAGAAATTTTGTGACCAACAAGTTAATTATATAAACCGTAATCATTAAATCCCATCAGGGGAGTTCAATCCAAAATGTAGCGAAGATTCGTTATACAACACTCGTACATCACCGAGAGAAACAGGCATTGCCATAACCGTCAACTGCGAGCGCTACAGATCGATGATAAGCAACTTTTTGGGTATAAGAACGTCGTCATGGCACTGACCATGCACTCCGACGTGAACTGGCGATGGAAATCATGCGATTTAACGCCTTTAGACTTCTTTATTTGGGGCTATTTTAAATCGCGGGTCATCACCTAGAGAGTCATGAAAAGTTGAACCTCTCGATTACGTGCCACAACGCAAAGCCGCTATGGATGTTGAGTAGATATGCCACGCACAACTTATTTAATTGGTATGATATCAAGCAGCCGAATGTCGAAGGGCCGAATGTCAAAGGGCCGAATGTCGAAGAGCTGAATGTGTCGAAGGGCCGAATGTGTCGAAGGGCCGAATGGGTCGAAGAATAGGTCGAAAGGCCGATTTCTTTGATTATTTTTTTGTTTTTAGAAATATATATTTATTATATTTTTTATTTTTTTTAATCCTATGAGAAGCCCGACTTTCAAAATCCCGACTTTCAAAATCCCGATTTTCAAAATCCCGATTTTGCTGAAACTTTAAAAATCCCCCCCAGTGAAACCTGTTAAGTTGGACACCTTTCTAAGTTGGTCAACTGGCTAAATTGGACGATTTTGTCTTGCACAAACTGGCTAAGTTGGACGATTTTGTCTTGCATTTTTAATTATTTTTCAACAAAAAATTTATTTCGTGGACACCCTAAAGCTGTTAATTTTGATTTTTGTTTAAAACCTTTTCAAGTTGGACACCTTTATAAATTGGCCATTTTTTAAGGTACGGTGAATGTACAACTTACACAGTTTCCACTGTATTTAATATTTTTTATACCTACATACTAGAGTAGATGTCATTAACAGATTCTATATATAGTGCGCTCCTACGTGCGGCACGCAGTGCGACATGTTTACTGATCCCGGCCCCTATGTCCACCGAAGTTCAAATCTAAAGCCTCTCGGAGGGGGGTGCGCAGCGACCTCCCGCGTGCCCGTGAGATTTATGGAAGCTGTTAGCCTCTACAATTATTGCATTTCTAAATGCCAGGATTTTGATTTCGGGATTTTGAAAGCGGGCAAACGACCCCAACTCCAAAATTTTCCTTCACCAAAATGTATCGCTGACTGGATACATAGAATTTCATGAATACACAAAGATGAAAAGTAGTAAAAAACATAAATTCATAAGAAATTCATTTATGTTTAATAAAAATAAAATTTACAAAATGTTCCATAAAACAACAAATTTAAAAAATTTTATTTCTAAAAACAAAAAAAAAATTCTGCCCTTCGACCCATTCGGCCCTTTGATACACTCGGCCCTTCAACACATTCGGCCCTTCGATATTCAGCCCTTCGACACATTCGGCCCTTCGACATTCAGGCATTCGACATTCGGCCCTTCAAGATTCGACCCTTTGTACCCATTCCTTTTAATTTACATTTAAAAATCGAGCGTCCTTATTGAAAACCCCTTTATTTCAAACCGGGTGTTTTTAATATGGCATCCAATTCAAACTCAAAGAAAGCAAAATTATTTTATTTTTAAAATGCCAAAGAAATAAAATGAAAACAAATTTTGGAAACAAAACGTTCAGGAGGTTCTCCGGCGGCGACCGTGTTCCTCGTTTTAATTTTTTTTTTCCTTAGCGTTTGGGCTAAATGAATCTTGAATTAAAATGCGGAAAGGAGAAATTTTCCGAGTACCAGTAATCGATTATAATATGTCCTCGTTAAAATCGTTTAGAGGGTCCCCAAGTTTGATCGAGGTTGTTTATTTAAATTTGATATCCTCAGCTCTATCGATTTTTATTGATTTCGAGAAAATTATTTAAGGGAATTCTGCGGTGTAACCCGAGCTCTTTTTTATATTTTCTCCAAACTACATGAATGGCGTTTGGTCCTGGGGGCTATTTGGGAATTCGATTCGATAACGAGAGTACTCGAAATACTCTCGAAATTTGATTTTAAATAAGAATCGTTCGTATCACATTCATTCGTAAACTATCGTTAAAAGGGTCCTCTGATGAATCCTTTATTTATTTATTTTTTCTCAGCCCAAATGGCTTTGATGGAAATCGTCAAATGAAAGATTACGAGTACCACGAATCAATTACGTTGGATCCGAATATCGAGATAGCTCGCTAAGGGGATCCTCCGGGGGATGCGTAACCTTTATTTATTTGTTGTTTCTGGGAAGATGTTTTAGAATACCACTTACCAGCAACCCATCTTCATTGGTCCTGAGTTCGGGAAAATGTATCAATATAGTCTACCGGTGGCACCAAGGTTCCTTTCAAAATTTTTTTTTGCTGAAAACAACTTTATGAAATTTCTGAAAGAGGATTTACGAGTATCGAGAATCCATTGCGATGTGTACTGATTTTGGAAAAATTCAGTATAAAGAAGCCTTCCGCTGGGTATCAAATTTATTTGTTCTCAGTCAATATATCCTTAGTGCAAATTGCCAAAAGCAAGCTTACGAGAACCGGGAATCGATTGTAATCGGTTCTGATTTCGAAACAATTCATTAAGAAACCATTTCGGTTGAGCGGAGATTCCTTTATTTGTTTTTATACTGCTGAAAAGATGTAGTACAATGCAATTAACAAGCACTCGACTGTCGTGCGCCTTGATTTTGGGAAACAAACTTAAGGGGTTCTGTAATGGAGCCCAGCTTTGAAAGGGAATTGTTGAGTTGCTGGAATCGATTGCAATGGGTCCCAATTTCAAAAAAATCTCTTCCAGAGGAATCCGGGTTAATAGGAAGTTTACTAGTACTCTTAATCGATGGCGATGTGGCCGAATTTGTTAAGAAGTTCCTTCGGGGAGACCCGAACTCAACCTTTTTTCATTACTGAAAAGATGTTTTAGCGATTATCAGAGAGGTTCAAATTATCAGCGATGCTCCTTTTTCTAAATTTTTTTCAGCTCAAACGACTGTGACAAAAATTACTGAAAAGGTGAATTTCGAGTATCAGGAATCAATTGCGGTGGATCTTGAGGTTCTCCGGTGGAGCACCTCTCCAATATTAAGTTTTATGTTATATACCAGAAATCGATTGTCATTGGTCCTGATCTCGAAAAAATTAATTATGATGTCTGATGGTAGGCCCGAATTTCTTTTTTTGATAATGATGTGCTCAGCTCCAACAATTTAAAAAAACAGCTGAAAGTTGGTTTATAATTTCCAGTAGACGAATACACTGGGTCCTAATTTCTGAAATGTGGAACTCGGACTCTTTTTTATAATGCGACTGGTTAATTTTCTGGTAACCCAAACTTAATATCACACCGTACGCGAAGCTCTCTGCCAAGCATCACCGTGGTTGCACCCAAGATGAATATCCCACCTGCCTGCGAGTACGCCAAAATAGAAGTCCTACATAATTTCTTCTTCAACTTTTCAAATTTGTATTGATGCTTCATGTTCCAGTGAGATGGTTCTTTTTCCGTGAGGCAATAAAGACTTTCTGCAAAATCTGCAAAATTTGGGACAAGGTCGGTAGTAGGAGGATAATCCTAGGAAATTTCTGAGTTGACCACTATTCATGGTGGTCACCAATTCATTGCTAATACTAATTCATTTTTATCAGTTCGCACATCATTGCTAGAAACAGTATGATTCAAATAGTAGATTTGTTAACTGATATAGCTTATGTAGCCTCTTAGACCTTGCTCTATTAATCTTTCAAATGTAACACGCGCATTGCATAACTCAAGAAAGATTAAAACAAATCGTTGAAGAAGAATCCCTGTTGAAAATTCCATCTTATATCTATCATATAGGGATGAATTGCTACTGGCTAGTATCTGCTTTTAAGATCCAATGTACTAGAAACACTGGCTCTTAACATCGAGTCCAAGTTGTTAGCAATATGCGAGGTAAAAGATAACTGTCCTACTTCGTCACTTCATTTACTTTCCGGTAATCAACACAAGGACAAAAACCACTGGCCAATACAGTATAGGTTGCTAAAATTCTCTATTACTTTGTCCCGTTCCAATTGCTTCGTAGCCGGATTAAAGTAGCGCTTCCTTTGTCGATTGAAAATATTTTAGTTCTAACTCAGTCAGGACCCGGATATAGCTCATTTTTCAGCTTTCACTCGAAGAGATAAATTGAAGGCTCCCAAACTTTACATGTGATCCCTTCTTAAGAAGTTCTTCGATTATTAAGCGTGGAACTTCAATTTTGGAGGATGGTAACTAACTTGCTTTAGAAGTTGCTTGGCGTCTTTTATTTAAGCCGACACGATGCTTTGGTAACAAGATAGATTCTGTAGTTCTTAACAATTGAAGCTACTTAGCGATACATTCAACCGTCATTTGCTCTCATGAAATAGCGTAATTGTTTGTGCGGGTATTTATATTGGTTCATGGGAACACGGAATGTCCCGTTTATCCCTGAATTTTATAAACTTCTCTGGGATATACGAGCAGATGGCAGCACTTGTTGAATCAGAGAAAAAGCATTTAAAAAACGAAGCCCGCGGCTACCGATTGCATCCCCGTATTTTGCATAGTAATTTGACCACGTCAACACTGTCTTTGTCACTTCCCTAAATGAAATACACCATATAAAATAGGCCTTATATTAACAGTAATTAAATAAATGTGTAAAATAAAAACCAAAAATTATTGCTCAACATTTAAATTCGCTCAGTTTTCATTCTGCTACTAGAATTGCACTACAAAAATGGCCCTAACTTCACTGTTAAAATATTGAGCAATTTTATTTGTTGTGTCAAAATATTGTTGCTCATTCGTGTATTTGTGACGGGTGTAACATTCCGCAATATTGTGATGAAATTTTAAAATCGAATAAAACGATAATTTACTATTTTCGCATATTTCTAAATACATTTTTTATATATTTTGTATTGCCCTATAGTTTTATTCTACTTATTGTTTAATAATTGTGTTCTATCGGAATGTGTTTCACCGCACAAATCGAATAAAAGAAAAATTAGAAAATTTTTGTATCTTGCGAGCGTAGTGTTATGTCGAAATTTTGACAGAAGCGAAATGGCCACGAATTGCATTCCGAGTAAATACATTAAATACAAAAAATTTGTTAAATAAATAAAAAATCCGTACTTAAAAGTAACATTTACGATCTATAAAGATTGTGTTAAATGTAAAATGCAAACAAATTCATTAAAAACTAAAGAAATGTTTATCGTCAGGGCTCTAGAGAAAATTTTGGGTGACAAGGACATTAAACGATCCCATCACTTGCAATTAAAACGAGCCTGCGACGTGGCCTTAGGTAATAATTCCTTAATTGTTGTATTAATATTTTATGTAATAATCTGGATATCGTGTATTGTAGAAGAAATTAAGGAGGAACTGAAAGAAGCTGGGCATATCGAAAATCAAGAAGCATCGTCCCCATCAGCGGCATTACCGCTTCCTAAAAACGATGCTTCAAATATAATAAATGCAGAAAAATACTTTCTACCATTCGAACTAGCCTGCCAGAGTAAAACACCACGTATTGTTGTCACAGCCCTTGATTGTCTGCAAAAACTAATCGCATATGGCCATTTAACTGGAAACATACCCGATTCGGCTAATCCTGGTAAATTCCTAATCGACCGTATTGTTACCACAATCTGTAATTGTTTTATGGGGCCGCAGACAGATGAAGGGGTACAATTACAGATAATTAAAGCTCTGTTAACTGTTGTCACCTCACAACATGTGGAAGTACATGAAGGCACAGTATTACAGGTAAGCGTTTTAATTCACAATTAGTTTAAGACATTTTAAGGTATAGTATAATCATAAATAAAAAATTTTCTAGCCCGTTCGAACATGTTACGATATTTTTCTATCAAGCAAAAATCTCATCAACCAAACTACGGCCCGAGCTACCCTCACCCAAATGTTAAACGTTATATTCACTCGTATGGAGAATCAAGCCTATGAATCTTCGTCAATTAGTCAAGAATCGCAGAATTCAGTGGCTCAAAATCAAAACATAAAAGAATTAGACGAAGGCGAGCGAGTGGTTAAAGATGTAATTGATTATATCATTGAATCCGCATTGCAGGCCATTGAAGAGAAGGAAAAGGAGAAATCGAAGGAGGAAGGTGAAAAAGATTTAAATTCAAGTGGTGAAACCGTGTCGATAGGCCGGATACCATCACAAGAAAGTGTTGAGATTCACAGTGAAAATGATAATGTAGTCACTGCGAAATTTACCCACATTTATCAAAAGGATGCGTTCCTAGTGTTTCGAGCGCTTTGCAAGCTATCGATGAAACCACTACCAGATGGAGTTCCAGACCCAAAATCCCATGAACTCCGATCTAAAGTGCTTTCGCTACACTTACTATTGTTGATACTTCAGAATGCGGGGCCTGTTTTCCGGTCCAACGAAATGTTTATTATGGCAATTAAGCAATACTTGTGTGTAGCGCTATCGAAGAATGGAGTTAGTGCGGTGGCGGAAGTATTCGAATTATCGTTATCAATATTCGTGGCTCTCCTATCAAATTTTAAGACGCATTTAAAGAAACAGATAGAAGTATTTTTCAAGGAAATATTTTTAAACATATTAGAAAATACAAGTTCGTCATTCGAACACAAATGGATGGTAATTCAAGCACTAACCCGGATTTGCGATGATGCACAAAGCGTCGTCGATATCTACGTAAATTATGATTGTGATTTTTCGGCGGCCAATTTATTCGAAAAACTTGTTAATGACCTATCAAAAATTGCTCAAGGACGACATGCCCTAGAACTTGGTGCTTCGCCAGGTCAAGAAAAATCAATGCGGATTCGTGGCCTCGAGTGTCTAGTATCAATTCTAAAATGCATGGTCGAATGGAGTAAGGATTTGTATGTAAACCCGAATTCACAAACGACACTCGGCGGCGAGTCACTTAAAAGCAATACGAACCTTAATACAAGCAACAATCAGGAGGAGATTAATGAAATTCTGAAAAACGCGTCACAACACGGCGGTTCAAATCAAAGCCTTAATAGTCTCGGAAGCGTAAATACGCTTTCTGGAAACCAAGAATTGGTCGATCTCCCGGAGCGGTTAGAGGAACGAAAGCAAAGAAAAGAAATTATGGAAACGGGTATTGAGCTATTCAATCGCAAACCAAAACGAGGAATCGAATTTCTCAAGGAGCATCAATTTTTGGGTTCCGAATTTATCGACATTGCAAAATTGTTGCATAAAGAAGAAAGGCTCGATAAAACGTTGATTGGAGACTATCTAGGTGAAAATGATGAGCACAATAAATCCGTAATGTGTGCGTACATCGATGCAATGGATTTTTGTGATCTTGACATAGTGGCAGCTCTTCGATATTTCCTAGAAGGTTTCCGACTACCAGGTGAGGCACAAAAAATTGATCGCCTTATGGAAAAATTTGCCAGTCGTTACTGTGACTGTAATCCAAATAACACGTTATTCGCGAGCGCCGATACCGTATACGTTCTAGCCTTCTCGGTAATTATGTTGACTACGGATCTACATTCACCTCAAGTCAAGAATAAAATGACAAAGGAACAGTACATTAAATTAAATCGAGGCATAAGCGATAATAAAGATTTGCCCGAGGAATATTTATCGCAAATTTATGACGAGATCGCGGGTCACGAGATAAAAATGAAAACAAATTCGGTAACTAAAGTTGGTAAGCAAATAATAGCAAATGAAAAGAAACGAAAATTTGTTTGGAACATGGAAATGGAAACGATTTCGTCAACGGCAAAGAATTTAATGGAATCTGTATCCCATGTTAAATCACCGTTTACGTCTGCTAAACATTTGGAACACGTTCGACCAATGTTTAAAATGGCTTGGACGCCATTTTTGGCCGCGTTCTCTGTCGGGCTTCAAGATTGCGATGATGCTGAAATTGCGAGCTTGTGTCTTGATGGAATTAGATGTGCAATACGGATTGCTTGTATATTTCATATGACATTAGAACGAGACGCTTATGTTCAAGCTTTAGCCCGATTTACATTACTAACGGCTAATTCACCAATCACGGAAATGAAAGCGAAAAATATCGACACAATCAAAACGCTTATCATGGTCGCGCACACTGATGGGAATTATCTTGGAAATAGTTGGCTGGATATTGTAAAATGTATATCGCAGTTGGAATTGGCGCAATTAATTGGAACCGGTGTCCGACCACAATACCTATCCGGGCCAACACATCGAGACACTCTAGATCCATCGTTCAAAGAACATATCGGCGAGACCAGTTCACAAAGTGTTGTGGTTGCAGTCGATCGTATTTTTACCGGATCAATTCGATTAGATGGTGATGCAATCGTCGATTTTGTGCGCGCCCTGTGCCAAGTTTCTCTCGATGAACTAAATGCTGCTGTACCTCGTATGTTTTCTCTGCAAAAAATAGTAGAAATCTCCTATTACAACATGGGCCGTATTCGTCTGCAATGGTCACGTATTTGGCAAGTACTCGGAGATCATTTCAACACAGTGGGTTGTAATCCAAATGTAGAAATAGCATTTTTTGCGCTTGATTCACTTCGACAATTGTCTATGAAATTTATTGAGAAGGGCGAATTTACAAATTTCCGTTTCCAAAAGGATTTCCTGCGGCCTTTCGAACACATCATGAAAAAGAACAAATCATTATCGATCCGAGATATGGTCGTTACGTGTGTAACCCAAATGGTTAATTCACAGGCTCACAACATAAAATCCGGTTGGAAAAATATATTCTCTGTATTTCATTTGGCCGCGGGTGATAACGAAAAGACCATAGTGGATTTAGCGTTCCAAACTACAGGCAAAATAATTAGTGATCTTTATCAAAAACAATTTGCTGTAATGATCGATTCGTTCCAAGATGCAGTCAAATGCCTATCAGAATTTGCTTGCAATTCAAAATTCCCAGACACCAGCATGGAGGCTATCCGATTGGTACGGACTTGCGCCCATTGTGTAAATTCCGCACCGAACTTATTTGCTGAACACACCGGTATGGAAAATGATGTATCCGTATCGGAAGAAGATCGAGTTTGGGTACGAGGATGGTTTCCAATGTTTTTCTCATTATCGTGCGTTGTCAGTCGATGTAAATTAGATGTCCGAACACGTGGTTTAACCGTCTTATTCGAAATCGTTAAAACGTACGGAGATTCATTTAAAACGAATTGGTGGAATGATCTATTTAATATTCTCTTTCGAATATTTGATAATATGAAGTTACCAGAGCAGCATACCGAAAAAGCGGAATGGATGACAACCACCTGTAATCATGC
Source organism: Nephrotoma flavescens (assembly GCA_932526605.1). Lineage (NCBI taxonomy): Eukaryota > Metazoa > Arthropoda > Insecta > Diptera > Tipulidae > Nephrotoma > Nephrotoma flavescens. Next base: position 210,155,807 of record OW052220.1, on the reverse strand, counting down.
CCTATACGCGATTGTTGATGTATTTACACAATATTTCGATATACTTGGACCACTGCTGCTTACAAATTTGTACACACAGCTGCATTGGTGCGTGCAACAAAATAATGAACAACTCGCCCGATCGGGCACGAATTGCCTAGAAAATTTAGTTATCTCAAACGGTTTAAAATTTATGCCGGAAACATGGAATGAAACATGTCAATGTATGCTAGATATTTTCAATAGCACCTTACCGACTGAATTACTATCGTGGAAACCAGATACGACACCATATACACCACAACCACAGCGGCATGGTAGTAATGGCGAGATACGTCATGGCATATTAAAGCGAACTAACTCACAACATTCGGTTTATTCGAATTACATGTTCGAAGATGGCCAAACAGATCCAGCCTACTCCCAAAATAAATTATTCTCGAGTCTGCTAATAAAATGTGTGGTACAAATTGAGTTAATCCAAACTATTGACAATATTGTGTTTTTCCCAGCCACGTCGCGCAAAGAGGATGCCGAAACTTTAGCGCTAGCAACAGCAGATTTCTCGCGCAATTCAATACATTCGCACAGCATAGAAGAGCAGCAACGCGAAGAGCAAGGCATGTACAGTTATCTAAATACACCACATCTCATTCAACTATCCGAATGTTTAATGAAAAGTCATCGGTTTGCCAAATCGTTTAATTCGAATCATGAGCAAAGAACAATTTTGTGGCGTGCCGGTTTTAAAGGATCAGTTAAACCGAATCTTTTAAAACAGGAGACCCAATCGATTGCGTGTGTTTTGCGGATATTTTTTAAAATGTATAGTGATGAAATACGACGCAGTGATTGGCAGGATATTGAGAAGCGATTGATTTCGGTGTGTAAAGAAGCCTTAGAATATTTCCTGGAATTGCAGAATGAAGCACATCGTGATGCATGGACCTCGCTATTATTGTTAATTTTAACACGTTTACTGAAAATGCCTGATTCTAGGGTGAGTAATATTTTTTTTTTTAAATTATATTTTTCGTTAATAGCTATGTGGTATGTCATAAATTTTTTATGGAGTTATTATCAATTAACTGTAATCAGTAATGTATATTTAGTATTACTGTCTGTTTATCATTACTTTAGGTACAAAGTAAGATTGTAACTTAAGCTGGGTAAGAATAAACTTAAAACGAATTAATCAGAATCAATGACGGCGATTCCTATAAATCCTTTTTAATCAAATTGTTCTGGATTATACCAGGTTCCCCTTGTGAGTATCCTTCGTTATGATCACTAATAATACCGTAGAAAGACACAAAATTTATCGCGATTTTCATTTATCTAGATTGAAAATTAAATTATAATAATCGTAATAAACAAAATTGTGGTGACAGACCGAAATTCTATTATGAAATTTTCGACGCGCGTATTTTTTTCGACAATGTCGACAACGTCGAAAATCGCTATTAGATTTTTTTTTCGACGATGTCGACAATTCGTAAATATAATTTATTATTAAATTTAATATTTATTGTTGGAAATTATCAAAAATATTAAATTTAAATTAATTATTTTTTATTAAATTTAAATTAATTAATTTTTATTTATACTAACATACTTTTTTTTATTTCTCAACACTTAACACTTTTCTTTTATGTACTCGACACCTGCCGTAAAATAGTCGACGTTATCTAAAAAAAAACGCGTCGAGTATTTCATAATACAAAAATTCGACAACGTCGAAATAAAAACGCGGTCGAAAATATTTCATAATATCAAATTTTCGACGTCGAAAAAAAAACTCGGTCGAAAATGTTTGCGAGTGTGCCTAATTTATCGGAATAGATTGCATTTATCTAGTTATGAAAACTTAATAATTCTGTTTTGAAAAAATCGTGTGCAGACAGAGATATAACTTAATCATCTAAATAACGAGGTTATCTAGTGTGTGTCTGTCTACGGTATAAGGGCTCGATTACTCTAATTCCGAGAGGGCATGGCTTACTAGAAACTTTATCCTAAACTATATAAACTTTATCTTTCTTTGAAGGATTTTGTTTGAATCAAACCGGAACTGATCAGGGTTTCTGGCTACAGCTGTTGCTTTCAAATCATTATAATATGGAACGAAATCTGTAAAATGCGGTTTTATCTCAACCTGAAGGACGTTTTTATTGTATAGTAAAAACAATAACTAATTAAAACAATTTGTAATTGATTTATTCCTTATAGTAACAATATTTATTATTTTTTTTTTTATTTTTGAATATCGATTTCGAAATATAATTTCATCTTCAGTTCAAAATTAGTTCAAAATAAGTTCAAAATTACAAGTAAGTATCTATAAGGAATAATACTTTTAACGCTATTTGCCGTAGGCACTTGGCGAAACACACTTATTCTTAATAAACACATTTTTATTAATCACTTGTTTTTTGTTCCGCAGAATATTTTGAATGTCTTTCAAAAAGTTTAAAAAATCACTCGATCGATTTCGACATACAACCCAAAGGCAGACGTTTAGATACCTTAGAATCTTACGAAATTCGAAAATCAATATTTCTTAACCAAAATATCCTTAACGAACAAAGAGAAATCCGGTTCTCACCAATTACAGACCCCGCCCTTTTCTATTCTCACGTACGCAATAATATACCTTGAATTTTGTTACTCAACCTACATATGACTCATCGCCTACCTGCGCGATCCGTAGATTAATTTTTATTGCTTATTTTTTCTTCTCTCCTTTTATTATATTTTGCTTTTTTCTATTATATAACAAAAATTTTTACTAATACAAATCAGTAGATACTCCTGATGATGACCTAACAAGTCGAAATCGATCGAGTGATTTTTTAAACTTTTTGAAAGACATTCAAAATATTCTGCGGAACAAAAAACAAGTGATTAATAAAAATGTGTTTATTAAGAAGAATGTGTTTATAAGGAATAAATAAATTACAAATTGTTTTAGTTAGTTTAGACGACGCAGATTGTCGCCCTCTGTAACACAGTGGGTAGAACGCTTGCTGTGTGTATAGAGAGTCTCGGGTTCGATTCCCGGTGGTAACGAAAGTTACGACTGGATACACATAAAAAAATATAATTGATAAAAATACATTGCCTGGTCATATATACTATAAGTGCTAGTCGACCTAAGCAAATGATATTAAAAAAAAAAAAAAAACCGCAGATCGATGTTTTAGTGTATATGTCGAATAGATAATTTTTCACTCAGCTCTCAATAGGCCGCTCCGGATAGCGAATAAAAAAACAGCACGTGTAACCTCGTAACAACATTGCTCTCCCCCCCCCATTAAAAATCAAAGTTAGTAACTACATATTTGTAACAACAAAAATAAGGAAATTCAATATAACATCAAAATAAATTCTAATATCGCTTATCGCGATGATCGGTGAATCAATCTGGTCATATCATAGACATATAGCGCTTTGGGACCCTCCGGCATTAGCTCGAGCCATGCCACGTAGTCGTAGTATCTGTTCTTCGAAATCTTCTGCGACCTCTTCAAAAGGCTCGTCCTATGATTCTGTTTCCAGTTCTGACAAGACCTCTGGCCCTACTGCTCGTTGTGTTGGCGCCGGCAAATCAAAATCATCCAGCAAAAGGTGTCCACCGTCATCGACAAAGGTGAATTGCTTTTACATTTGGTTCATGTGTCTTAATTTCTTTCGTATTAGTGTTTCGGTTAGCACAAAATAGTTTACCAAACCGCATCTCTTCATATAGACTCCGGGTTACCATTTCCTCGTATTATTTATGAAAATGTTGTTCAACACCTCATCAGGCGCGAACTCTTTCGACTTTGCGTCATATTTCTGGTTGATTTGCATAAGTTCAATTTCGTTTTAATCTGTCGTCCGATCATCACCACGATCAATCTTCAACATAGTCTTTTCTATTGTTGTTTTGCTATTGTTGGTCTAGATCACCAACTAGACAAATGCATCCCGCTACTCAGCAGGAGAACGAAAATGCTGAACGCAGGGAGAACGTAAACCAAGAAAACCACCACGAAGTCGCTAGAGAAAACGCTGATTTAAAGAAATCGATAGAAAACTTAATGAAAATCAATGAACAGCTATTCAAAGAAGTCCAACAGCTTAAAGAAGAAATTGCTGTGACCAAAAATGATAGTCAATCCAAAGAAAATACTATAGCTATCTTTGAAACAGATGAAGATGAATTGGCGTATGCAACGAGTTTTATACGAAGGCAAATTAAAACTAAACGTCAAAACAAAAAAAGAAAAGCAGTCTTCGCCTGAGATGGAACAATCAACACAGAGCGTCAGAAAGCCACAACGGACCTAGTGAAGGTACATAAGAACGTATAACTGATGCTGAAATAGAGACCACTGCAACCACTTATACATCCAACGTAATCAACCAAGGGGAAATGCAGGAAAATCAAAAAATACACAAAGATTCCACCTCCACCCATCAACATACTTAATGTTAGTGAATATGAAACAAGTAAAAAAATTGTGAAGCTAGTTCCAAACGATACATACAAAGTCACTGCACTGAATAATAACGTATGGAAAGTGAATGCACTTGACCCAGAAACGTACAGAATATTATCAAATGCAATCACCGCTCAAAACATCGAATGGTTCACCTATGAAAACAAAGCTGAGCAACCAATTAAAGGCATGACTACGTCATACATGCCCAAATGAAGAAATAATTGAGGAACTTTGCAAGAAAGGATTCAAAATTCTAAACGCTGTGAACATATTAAAGAGAAAGGTCACTATAAACGCAAACGGTGAATGAGAAATAACCAAAGTTGGCCTCTCTCTTTTCATGCTAACATGTGACAACGCTGAGAGCATTGATATAAGGTATATGGAATCAAAGCAATCCTTAATATGAAAGTTAAGATTGAGACATTAAAAAACAACACTAGTCGAATGCCACAATGCTACAACTGCCAGGCGTATAACCACACATACAAATACTGTAATAGGGACCCGAGATGCGTAAACTGCGCTGGGAAACATCTATCAAAAGAATGCAACAAAAGTAAGAACAAACCAGTGAAATGCATACACGGTGCTAATCATCACCCAGGTAATTACAGAGAATGCGAGGTAGTGAAAGAGCTGCAAAGAAAGACAAACAACAAGAGAAATCAAACAATTAAGAGTTCTCAACCTAGGATGCAAGCCTACTCAAATCAAATCCTCCTAAATAGCGCCAAAGTAAAAGAAGGCATAACATATGCACAAATGGCTAAGCAGAACGAAAATATCAATTCACATCTGGCTGGGCAGGACCACAGACTAGAATCTATTGGCGAGTTACTGCAAAAACAAGAAGAGAGACTAGGAACACTGGAAAACACATCGATGAGCCAAGATATAAGAATAACGGATGCGGCAAATAAAACTAGAGAAGTTGTTGGCTACTTTCATTCTAGTCCATACAAACTTAACAAAAAAAATAATGACACACTATTTAAGAATTGCTACTTGGAATTCAAATGGCCTAGCGCAACGCATTTCAGAAGTAGAAGTATTTTTAAACACAAAAAAAATTGATATATACCTAATCTCAGAAAGCCATTTTACCAGGACCTCGTATGCCAAAATACGTGGGTACCAATGCTATCAAGCTCTACATCCAGCAGAAAGAGCTAGAGGCGGGACAGAAATCTTTATTAAGGATAATATAAAACACGGGGAATTAAAAATAGAGAAGGAAGCTATGCAAGTAGCTACCGTATCTATTGAGACCAAAAATAACAAGAGCTATAGTATATCAGCAATCTACTGTCCACCCAGATATAACACAAAAAAAGAAGACTACATCAAACTTCTTAAATCGCTTGGTAGTAATTTTATTATTGGAGGCGACTTTAACGCGAAACACATATTCTGGGGATCAAATAGAACTAGTCCTAAAGGAAGGGAGCTATTTGAAGCAGGCAGGATATTAAAATATGAGTTCCACTCCAGTAGAAAGCCAACCTACTGGCCTACGGACCCAAATAAAATTCCTGACCTTCTGCGATTTCTATATATCAAGAGGTATCTCCGAAAATTACCTAGCAGTTGACAATGAAGAAGGGCTATCGTCAGACCATTCTGCACTTTTAATGACAATAAGTGACACGGTAATAAGAAAAGCAAGCCCTCCAAGACTAACAAATAACAAAACCAACTGGGAATACTTTCGAGAGGTAGTCGAAGAAAGCGTCAATCTACAGGTGCAGATCTCGAACGCTTACATGATAGAAGAAGAACCGAAAAACCTCATTGAAAGTGTGCAAAGAGCGGCCTGAAAAAGTACTCCTGATCAGCAAGAAATATTACAAAAAAGTATATACTATCCAGTTGAAGTGAGAGTGTTGGTTAAAGAAGAGCTCGTAAGACCTGGCAGAGAACTAGAGCCCCTGAAGATTGTTTTGTCTTGTCCTTTGTCCTAAACAACTTGTACAACAAACTTAAACTACTTATAAAGGAGATTAAGAATGAGTCAGTTGCAAGCTTCCTAAGTAATCTGACAGGTAAACCTGACACAGACTATTCCTTGTAAAAAGCCACCAAAGAATTAAAAAGGCCTAAAATGCAAGTGCAACCCATTAGAATAGTTGATGGAACCTGGGCTCGCAGCGAAAAGCAAACAGCCGATCTGTTTGCCGAACACGTAGAAAATGCGTTCAAACCTCCAACTGGACAAGCAGATAATGAATATCCAAAAAACCTATAATAAGCAAAGTAGACGAGGCATCTGTGCTACCAGTTACTCTGAAAAAAGTCAAAGAAGAAGTAAAAATTCTCAGAGATAAAAAAGGCCCTGGATACAACTTGATAACGGTGCAAATAAACAAAGCTCTACCAGAAAAAGCACTAAGGAAACTACAGCACATAATCAATGCTATCTTTAGACTATTATGTTCCAAGACAGTGGAAAGTAGCGGAAATCATAATGATTCCAAAGCCTAATAAATCACTAAACGATAAAACATCGTATAGGCCTATTTCTTTGTTAACAACAACATCAAAGATTTTCGAGAGACTGTTTCTCAAGAGATTAAAGCCAATTATATAGAGCAGAAATCGTATCCAGCACATAAATGTGGGTTTCGGGAAAGGCACTCAACGATAGAACAGGTACATAGGATTACCGACGCAATTGAAGAGGCGCTGGAAAAAAAGGAAGTATGTTCAGCAATATTCTTAGACGTAGCCCAAGCATTTGATAAGGTTTGGCACCGTGGTCCAGAATTTAAGCTCCAACGAGAATTGCCAAAACAAATATTTTGAATTGCTAAAGTCCTACATAAACAATCGTTACTTCCGGGTGAGACAGGACGGAGAATACTCTAAACTGAAGAAAATATTGGCAGGGGTTCCACAAGGCAGTGTTCTAGGCCCCGTATTATACCTCCTGTATACGAATGATCTACCAGACATAGAAGAAGCTAGAATAGGAACGTTTGCTGATGACACAGCTGTTATGACCATCGATGCTAGTATCGTTGAGTCCACCAGGAAACTACAAAATGCTATTAATATAGTGGATAGCTGGACAAAACGATGGAGGATAACACTTAACGAATCGAAATCAACACATATCACCTTTACAAATAGGAAATTAGAATATATTCCGATTAGTCTGAATTCACAACCAATTCCATATTCTGATAATGCTAAGTATCTCGGCATGACGCTAGACTCTAAACTCAGGTGGAAAGCGCATGTTAAAAAGAAAAGGCAAGAACTGAATTTAAAATTCAGAAAAATGCACTGGCTTATTTGAAGAAACTCCGAACTGACAATGCACAACAAACTGCTGTTATATAAACAAATCCTGAAACCTATCTGGACGTATGATATTCAGCTTTGGGGGTGCGCAAGGAAAACTATAGTGAAGATCATTCAAATATTTCAAAACAAAGTACTACTTAGCATTGTAAATGCTCCTTGGTACATTAGAAATGACAATCTCCATCGAGACTTAAACGTGGAACTACAATAATTTGCAAGGAGTCATGTCCTGCAACTGCAGCAGCATGACAACGAAGAGCTGCGGAACCTACTGGATCGCACCAATGGATTAAAGCGCCTAAAAAGAACAAAGCCTTTAGAATTAGCGGTTCTCTGAGCTGCTTAAATCAAAGGACTGGCAGAGCTGGGATGTATCGATAAGTTTCATCCCACAAGAAGACAATTAAGCAGAAGTCGTTTTCGGTGAATTGTCGATTTCGGTGGATTAGTTTTTGGTGATTTGCCGTTTTCGGTTTATTGTCATTTTCGTTGAATTGTAGTTTTTGGTAGATTGTAATTTTCGGTGAATTGTCGGTTTCGGCGAGTTGCCGTTGCGGCCAATTGTGGTATTCGGGTAATTGTCGTTTTCAGTTAATTGCTATTTCGGTGATATGCTTTTCAATAAATTTTTGTTTTCGGTGAATTGCTTTTTGGTGAATTGTCGTGCTTCCATAAAGCTATTTAATTTTTGTTAGTGGATAATGATTGGTTTTAAAGTTTAAATATTTATTTTTATAAGAAAATAGTTTTGGATAATTTTCGAAGAATACTTGAAGAATGATGCGCGGTTGTTGAATATAAATATTGATTATGATTTTTGATGGGGTATCAAGAACCGTTGTAGATAAGAACGGCTATGTGGAATAAATCGAATTTTCTAAGTGTAATTTAAATACTATACTCGTATTATTATTATTTATAGAAAACGCATATTATTTTAGAGGTGGATTTATGATCTTTAGTTTTATGAATTTCTTCAATAGCCCCTCGGAGGGCTAAGCGAGGGGTAGCGCAGCGGCCTCCCGCGTGCTCGTGAGAGTTATCGAAGCCGTTAGCCTGGACAATTATTGCATTTCAAAATGCCGGCTCGCGGGCATCCGAATTCATAAAAAAAATTTAAAATATCGAGCTTTTGGAAATCGGGATTTTGAAAGTCGGGATTTTGAAATTCGGGAAAACGCCGTATCCAAAAAATAATTACATAAAAGATTATTACAAAGAACAATGTTGACTAATTTTAAATCGAAGAGTTATTTTGATTTTTGACTAGTGTGGGGAAAATTATTGTGGAAATATTCGGGAATATTCCAGAAGTTGTGTGAGTATTACAGTATTGGTGTAAGTATTTGAGGCATTATGTCCGGTGTTTTCGGGAATATTCAGGAAGCGGTATAAATTACGAGAATTGGTGTTATAACCGTCAAATTATATAGCTGTATTCACAATCCAGTGAACGGATCGGGCAAATTCGTAACAATATTATATTATTTTCGCAAAAATACAGGGAATGATCAATAATCAGAGTGGTACTTTAATATTAATCCCAATAATTCACTTGACACAATTTGTTTCACTTTGTTCATGTTCATGTTATTTATATACAGAGGTGAATATTCTAGATTCGCCTAGATTTATATAGAGAAAAATGATCTCGATTTACCCAGAATGTTTTCTAGTACTAATATCTAAGCAAGGATTGCGTTCACTGCATGAGAAATTGTTACTAAAAGTTACATTAAGAAAGTTTACAATTGACCAAAAAATGGCATACATGTCGTTCTCTCTCTCTCTCTCTCTTTGGCACTACATCCCATCAAGGGATTTGGCCGCCTCAAAATGATGTTTCATAATCAAATTTTCATTTCGGATAATGAGTGATTAATTCATTGATCCTAAACCAGCCGTGAAATTTTTTTCTTCTCACCACCGGGAATCGAACCCGGGACCTCCGGTCGCTGGAGCAAGCATGCTGACCACTTTGCCACTGGGGCGGCGACATGTCGTTCACTGAGTTTTAAAGTGACTTCGAATGACACCGATAAATATTTGAAATTACTGACACTAGACCACACCGACACCAATTTTTTGCAGTGAACGCAACCAAGATATCAGGGATGGAATTTTGTATGTTCGAATCGATTCGAAATTCGAAAAATGTGGAATGGCGGTATGTTGTATTGTTTTCGAATTGCGATAATGATAAAATTTCATCATTTAAAACCGAAGTAAAAATAAATGTAGTTGACATTTCATTCTCGAAAAAGTATTGCAAGATTAAAAAAACGATAATAGTGAAATCATACAAAATGCCGACTTTCTTTTTTCGACTCGACTCTCAAAGTCGATTCGATTCGAAGTGATGGTACAACATACCACTCCATGGGATCCGCTCGAATGCGATATTTCAAAACGTGATATTTCGAAACGAGATATGACAAAACGAGATATGGTACAAAACGCGATATTTCAAAACGGTATGGTACAAAACGCGATATGGTACAGAATGTGCATTGCAAAGCGACGGGAGCGCAGTGACCCGTCAAATGTAACCCGGTCCTATACTCCCGCTTCTATCGATTTTTAAATTCCTATAAACTGAAATTAAATGTCCCCTTCATCCATCTGATAAACCCGATCCAAAACTCCCACTCCTATCGATTTTTAAATTCCTATAAACTGAAATTAAATTTCCCCTTTTCCAGAATGTACATTGCGAAGCGAGGGGAACGCAGCGACCAGCCTGATTTAACCCGATCCTATACTCCCGCTCCTATCGATTTTAAGGGTCCCATTTAAAACGCGAGTTATCAAAACGCGATATTTTAAATAAGTATTACAATTAAATAATTTTTTGGTATTATTTAGCTTAACGTTTTGTATCGCATCGTGTTTTAAAATATCGCGTATTGTACCATATCACGTTTTCAAATATCGCATTTTGAAATATCGCGTTTCAAATGGGACCCCCACCGCAGATATTAGTCCAAGTGATCAATTGACATTTAGCCCAAGTAACCAGTTTCGGGTATATTTCATATTTTAATAAGTTACAATGTTAAATCGTAACAACATAAAATATTAAAAAGTGTATATTTAAATTTACCTAAATAAATATTTCATTATAAAATTAAAATTATTTAAAAAAAAATTATGATGGAAAATAATAAAACAAATTTTGTTGACCTACTTAGTCAAAATAAAATTAGATACTTTATTCTTAAAATTCAATCCTGTATATTGGGGTCCCGATTCCGGGATCTAAAATTTTATGTTATGCTATTTTAGTTTTTTCAATAGAAACTCCAATAGGAAGCGGGGGAATAAAGTAACATAACAGCAATTTTATGCCACGAGAATCGGGCCCATTCTTTACCTCCATATTTCATCAAGTGGATCGGGCGTGTTCAGTCCGACCAAAATGATAAAAATTATCGTGATATTCTTTTAGACTCTTACTTCACTCCGTATAATTTTATGTCAAACCCGAGTGAACGAGCTAATCGAGAAAAACAATATAAACTGATTTTGTACGTCAAAACATTGTCGACGCTGTCAAAACAAAAGTTTAATATTTGTACTAGTTCCTAAGTGTTTTTTGCGATAGTCTACACCAAACCCGGTAAGTAATTGATAAATGAGTGCGACTGAATACTGTTGGTAACAGGTGTGTGTGGGTCTCAAGAATTGAGGATATCGGTTATTGATAATGAATCGCATGCCAACTACGTGTTTTCAGCGTTTTATTTTATCCCGCCGACGCTGGAAAAGGAATTTTTACAACTTTAAAATCACCATATTCCATGAATTTTTTGTTAGTTTGCAATAACATGTAACGAATCATAATAACACTCACAATTTTAATTTTAATATACAATAGTTAATATTTTTTATCCTACAAATCTAATAATTATTATTGTTTTCTTAATTTATATTTTCAGTTTGCCACTCACATATCGTACTATTACATACAGCTATGTGAAATCATGTGTTTTGATCTAAAACCAGAATTGCGAAGTGTTCTTAGACGTGTATTCCTTAGAATTGGTCCTGTTTTTAATATAACAAGTGCCACTTAGTGAAGATAAAATTTTAATCGAGCATAATATTAATTTTAATTGAATAAACAAAATTTGCGCTAATTAGACAAACAATAAATGAAAATATAAAAAGAATTGTATATTTTAATAAAATACAATTATTTAAATAACAAAAAGGTATATTTTATATTATGTAGTAGTATTTTTTGTGATAAAAATGAATAAACAAAAATCAATATGTAGATTTAAAACTAAATTAATTAATTAATTTTCAAGCACATACAAATTATATATATATATATATATATATATATATATATATATATATATATATATATATATATATATATATATATATATATATATATATATATATATATATATATATATATATATATATATATATATATATATATATATATATATATATATATATATATATATATATATATATATATATATATATATATATATATATATATATATATATATATATATATATATATATATATATATATATATATATATATATATATATATATATATATATATATATATATATATATATATATATATATATATATATATATATATATATATATATATATATATATATATATATATATATTTATATATATATATATATATATATATATATATATATATATATATACAATATATATATATATATATATATATATATATATATATATATATATATATATATATATATATATATATATATATATATATATATATATATATATATATATATATATATATATATATATATATATATATATATATATATATATATATATATATATATATATATATATATATATATATATATATATATATATATATATATATATATATATATATATATATATATATATATATATATATATATATATATATATATATATATATATATATATATATATATATATATATATATATATATATATATATATATATATATATATATATATATATATATATATATATATATATATATATATATATATATATATATATATATATATATATATATATATATATATATATATATATATATATATATATATTATATATATATATATATATATATATATATATATATATATATATATATATATATATATATATATATATATATATATATATATATAATATATATATATATATATATATATATATATATATATATATATATATATATATATATATATATATATATATATATATATATATATATATATATATATATATATATATTTATATATACAATATATATATATATATATATATATATATATATATATATATATATATATATATATATATATATATATATATATATATATATATATATATATATATATATATATATATATATATATATATATATATATATATATATATATATATATATATATATATATATATATATGTATATATATATATATATATATATATATATATATATATATATATATATCACATTATTTTAGAATATTTTCGAATTGTTTATTGATATAAATAAGATGGCATTCCTAAATTCCTAAATTTAAAATCAAAAAAAAACACAAAAAAAATAATTATTATCACAAATTTTATTAGAATGGAAAGAGAATTTAACGTTAGAATTTTTATTTATGTTATTATATAAAATAATTAATTAATTAATAATATATTATTACCTATATTTTCCAACATTTACATTTTTATTTATTTACTTAATTACTAGTTTATTTGTTTCCGAGGTGTAGCAATTAACTGAATGCATATAATTAAAACTGAGGTGTATACAATTAACAAAAGATGTATTGGTACACCACTTTGAGTGATGGTACTTAGAATCGATTTAATCACAAAACCTGACGGTATGTAATTGTTTATGTTGCTTAATCATTGAAAAATTGGACAACATTTGAGACTACGGGTTTCTTCTGCTCCGTGGGCTCTCCCGTGGGCATTTTTGTTTCAATCACCTTCCGTTATTCCTTTTTCTTCAGGTCACCAAAATATGTTTTGGCAGCCTCAATCAAATATTTTATAAACTTTATCAATACTCAATACGTGATCCCTAAGTTAAGACATCACTATAGTAACTACAATTAAACAATTCGTTAAATTCAAAACATGATTAGGGTTTCCCTTTAGTCATGGGACCGAATTTCATTTACCAAAGAGTCCAACAGGAACAACTTGAAAGATGTTCAATATTAGCCGGCATGATTTTCCCGGTATACCGCGGTCCACGACACCATATTATTTTTGCGGCCATCCCGCGGACAATGCCTATGTGGCTATTATGAATTTTTAAAGCAAACAAAAATACACAATTGGTTTAATAAAAAACGCATATGTACGTAAAAAAAATTTAATAAATAAAAATATAATTTATTATTATATAAAAAATATATTTTGAAGTACTTTCAAATTTAATGTGGTATTAATATTTTTTTAGTGTCTGAAGGACCAGTTTCGAGCATTCGCTCTTTGTCAACTTTACTTCAGTCGAAGTCGTGATTGAAGTAAAGTTAACAAAGAGCGAATGCTCGAAACCGGTCCTTCAGACACTAAAAAAATATTAATATTACATTAAATTTGAAAGTACAATACATACTTCAAAATATATTTTTATATAATAATAAATTTTATTTTTATATATTAAAAAATGATTATGTTATATACGTATTTTATTAAACAATTCGTGTTATATTGTGATATAAGGCCATGGAAGTTTAAAATATAGGTCACCATTTTTACGGCACCAAAAACAAATATAGAGCATTTCATACGGTGACCAGATTCTTAAATTTAAACAAAATGAAATTATACTCAAACTGTTTGTACTACGCTCCAAGCATGCTCGTAAACAATGTTGTAAATTATTAAACTACATAACACATTTCACGTTACAAAATGGTTTACTTCTCTTGGTTCCCGTAATGAAAACTATTTGGTTTAAAAAGACAACAGAGGCCATTATGGTCGGAAGCAATAAGGTATAACTTCAAGAAAATCAGGAAACAGTATTATCTCAACATTTTGGTGGATATTACTTTTTACGCTATTTGCCGTAGGCACTTGGCGAAACACACTTATACTTAATAAACACATTTTTATTAATCACTTGTTTTTTGTTTCGCAGAATATTTTTCAAATTGGTGGATATTCATAATTTGTAATAACCGAACTGGAATATAAAACATGAGTTGTTGCTTTTAAAACAAATAAGCCATTAACTAATTCTGCACAGTTTGAGGGATAATTTTCAAAAATACTTTTGTCATATACCCCTTTTCTGGCCACAAATCTGGCCGGAATTAAAACTGGTGTTGCCCAATTGACGTGGAAAAGTATCGCTTGTAATGAATTTTTGAGGCCAAATTTAATTTATTTAAGATGGATTAATCTTAATAATACATAGAATGTCATCTAATCTTTTTGTAAAAAGCATTATAATTTGATAACATATAAATTATTTTAATATTATTATAGTTATAGTGTTATTTTTATGACGAAAACAATTTAAGTGTATGCACAAATGTCTATGTTGGTCCAAAATACATACAAAAATAAATTGTTGACATGATTCTTTTTCGTTACCACCTACACAATTGTGATGGCAGGCAGGACAAGGGATATTATATATTTATATTTAGAAATGTTTTGAGAAAAAATGCCAAAAATGCAAATGTAGGTATCACGCAGATAATAAAGTTTTATATTGTATGTAAAGAAGTTATAGTCTTATGAGAGCCTCATTAAATAATTTGTAATTTAAAAGAACCCTAAGGGTTTCAAACAAAATTAAATTGTTTAAAACCTGTATAGGTTCCTAATGCTATTTAGGTCAATTAACACGGGAGCACGGGATGAAACTCCACTATTGAACATTGTACTCGGCCCGCAAACTATAGCATCGGCTCTGCATGCAGGACTCTTGTGCACTGCAATGTTTCGAATTTATGCTGCGAGAAACGAAGAGACCAGAGCTTTATAATCTTAGATTTACCAAGAAGCGTGCAGTTTAATACAAGGGTACTACACTCCCGAGAAGAGTATGTCTGGTCACCTTTTTCATAAAGTCTAAATTTGCCGGGTTTCATGAGACCAATTCACAAGTTCCACACTGTTCTTCAAAGAAGCACCTTCGTTTCTTTCCCCGTTTACCTATGAAACCGGTTTAAATTACGACTCATTTTTCAATCAAATTTGTTTGGTGAAACAACACTAACACAAATAAAAATGAAATAAAAAATTTAATACCATTTTTGATTTAAGTTTTATTTTCGAGAACAGATTAAAACAATACAAAAAAATTGTATGTCTAAATATAAAAAAGTTTTAAAGTAGCAATAAAAAATATTTTACGACTTATTTTGAAGCGTAAAGCAGTGCTTCAAAGAAGCACAGTATCGAACGCAGTATTGATCCGGATCAGTTCAAATTTTATATGAAAACCAGATCTAAATTTTATTTTATATCTTAAATTTTGATTTTAAATCAAGTGCCATTGCATGTTGAATCATATCAAGCATCAAGAAGCACAGCTATTGTTAAAATTACTACAACATTAGCTGTGTTTCATGATGCTTGATCTGATGCGGTTCTGTTCATATTTTGTGAAACAACGCGAGGGCGCTTACTATATCTCTTTTGCTGCCCGGTAACACAATTGTGTGGGTATGGCAAAAGTACCATGTCAAAAATTTATTTTTGTATATGTTTTCAACAAACTTACACATTTGTGTTTTCCTTTCAAATTTATTTTCGTCCGAAAAAATACATTATAACTATACTCATCATAATTGTGTTGGTTGTACTTCAAATCAAGCGAAATTTTTTATCAAAAACGCCACATACAAAAATTTTTTACTCACACATTTGTGTGGTTGAACTTAGAGCCATTTTTTTTTTGGTTGAAAAAGGGATGGTTCAAACCATAATTTACAAGTCGCCATGATTTTATGCGATCGATTTTTTAAAATCAATAATCTTATCGGTCAAAGGAATAGAGTCAAATTATTAGAATATTCGTTTTGGTTGGTTTCAGCATATTTACTATTTTGGCAGCCAGAACGATTTTTTCAATTTTTGCGAAAATATTTTATATATAGCCGTTACCCCAAGAAAATTTTCCACATTTTTTTATTCTGAGTTTTACAAACGTCCTTTTTGTCAAATAGGCAATAAATTTACTGGGAAAATTATAATGCAGTCGCCACGCGATCGCAATAAATGAAAAGAAATAGTTTGCTGCGGTCAATAAGTTCTTTTAAACGTTGTTATTTTAATCGAATTTTTCTTAAAGCCTAAAGCCTCGTTCTCATTAGTCAAGTTACTTGATTTCAAGTAACTTGAATCTACTTGACTGATATGAACGTGGTATTTTACTTGAATTCAAATTAATTTTACTTTACTTCAAGTATCAAGTAAAGTACAGACCCTTTCAACTTTTGGATTCAAGTTGAGCCGTCTGAATTTTTGAAGTTTTTTGAAACATCGATTTAACTTTATATCACGACCGAAATGCTGGAGATGAAAATTTTAAAAACATTTATTAACTAAAATGAACGGAAAAAGGCTTTCCGAGAGAGAATAATTGAGCGAACCCACCCCGGATGAGAATAATTATGCGAACCCACCCCGGATGTAATATCTGACATTGATTGTTCAGCTTTCCCAGTAGTTTCTCGCCATGCCCCAGGACATATTAGGCCTATCTATTATGGTCTTCTTCATCTAGGGATCCTGTTGTTAAATATGCTGTTTCAGTTATGCTTCTAAGTCAATTATACAAGAAACAGCTAGCCAGTATCACTAAATTTACTGTCTCTGGTAATAGTGAAATTCTCTCTCTCTCTGGCACCATATCCCATCAAGGGGTTTGGCCGCCTCAAATAAGGTTTCATAATCATATTTTCATTTCGGATAATGAGTGATTAATTCATTGATCCTAAACCAGCCGTGAAATTTTTTCCTTGTCACCACCGGGAATCGAAACCAGGCCCTCCGGTCGCTGGAGCAAGCATGCTGACCACTTTGCCACCGGGGCGGCATTAATAGTGAAATTGGTCTTTCAAATACTCTAAAATCTAAACCACGTTGACTATCTCCGGATTCTCCGTTTACGTTTATGTTTAATTAATAACGCATTTGCAATTTTTAATAATTCATTCGGAATTTCAGTTTTTATTATTTAAATTTCAGCACGCACCAACTCATTCGATGACATTTTAAGCAACTACTTGACTAAATTAACTTGAATATATAAGAATGCAAACTTGAATTCAAGTTACTTGAATTCTAGTACTTGAAATCAAGTAACTTGACTAATGAGAACGAGGCTTAACACTCAGTTCGATTTCACCAGTAAAAAGCCAAGTGTGTTCAATACATCAACGATGAAGCGCATAAACTCTTCAAATCATTTTCATGTGTCGGTAAAATTTTATTTCACTTTGAACTGAGTACTAAGCTTAAAAAGAAAGGTTTACTCCATGAAAAATAAGTTTATCGATTTTCGTAAAATTTTAACGCAGATAGCTTCATCTTGAATTTATATTTTTGTATAACCATGTAAAAATATTTTTTATGCGAGTTTCTTTAACAACGAATAAAAATAATTGATGAAATGTCAAAAATTTAGCTTACTTTTATCGTATGGCAACCTAAAAACCATGTGTTACACTTTTATGTGTGTATATTCACTTTTCGAACCGCTCTGTTTATCCACCTTTGTAACATTTGTTTTGTTCCCCACAGTGTTAAAACCACGGCTGCCTAACTTATAAAATCTATTACTAACTGTTACTCACACAGGGCCTCAGAAATAACAGGTAGATAAAAATGGTGATATGCAGAAATATTCTATGCCATCTATCATTGGCTGGTACGAACTAACAATTGTTTACTACGTAAATAGATGAAGTATGATCTTATTTTTTTAAATTCCTTATTATATTAATATGTATTATTATATTTTAATAGAAAGTTCGATGAAAACTATCATGTTAATTGTAAGCATAATTCAAAGCAAAGTAATTTTGGGAGAAGTACCAAAAACCATTTACATATATGTCCAAATTCACTAAATAACTGCTTCAAGTTTTTATTTTAGAACCTGTATAGCAACCAATATTGTATGTATAAATATTTCGCTGTCCCATAATTCCTATAAATAAAATAATAACTAGAGATACTGGTAATAATAAATTATTGGTCAATTATTCTAGTTAACTTTTATTATCGCTCACTTTAATATCCCCTACAATATCATTAATTCAAAAAATATCCGCAAATTTGATTTTCCTTGCATATTCCAAGTTGCTAAGCTATACTAGAATCGTTCCTAATCTAAGTACCATCATTATTAAAAAAATTAAAATTTTGGAGACTAATTACCGCGTTGGTAATTGGGCTAAGCAAACTATATCATCTCCCGAATTTGTTGTTATTTTGTATTTTAAATAAATAAAATAATTTATCAGAATAAAATTTTTAAGTATTTTATAAATCTTAGTTTCAAATCAGGGCTAGAACTTAGCAACGATCCGTACCTAGTTTCAAAATTCGACTGAACACATTTTCTAAACTATGAGAATATATTTACAATCATGAAGCATATTCTAAAAAAATATTCTACTCATAGTGACATTCTAAAAATGTTTTATTTTTTGCTATAATCTATATTTTATATAATTTATTAAATCACAAAATAGACAAAACCTAATTACCTTATTATCTTTGTTAGTTACTTACACGTTAACTATTATTTACGCAAATTAATAAATTTTTAATGTAAATAAACCTACAAACCAGAAATATTTATGTCGTTACGTAAAATTATAATAAAACTGGGATATGATCAATACCAGGCGAAAAAAAAATATAATTTATTAAAATACAAAAACTAAGTTCTGTAATTTTATTAAATATATTATTATATATAAAATAAATTAAATTTATAATTTATATAATTATTATACATAAATATATTATATAATATGATTAATTGATTAATATGAAGTTAATATAATAACAATTTAAATACTGTTTGATTAAAATGAATTTTTCTTAATGAATGAGGTTTGAAACTACGGATTTTAGTGTAAAGGTTGAACGGCCGATCATACAAATGACAAATATGGACCAACATTTTTGTATGTCTGAAAAGATCAATGGTAACTATTTTCATTGGTGCTTACATTTGTGTCTCGGCAATGCAATTGATGCATTTTATATTTTTCAAATATGTAGTTGTAACATCGCATTGGTTGCATTTTTCATTCGTGTGTATAGGCTGAATAGCTTCAGATTTATTGGTACAAATTTTTATCGTCAAGATTTACTGATGTTCTTTTAACACTTACGGCGCCTTTGTGCTTGCGTTCGTTCGTTCATTCAAACAATTTTTTTCGGCGAATCATCTCTTGTGAAAAAATGCAGAAGAAGAAAAATCGTCATTTTGGGCCAATATGATTGGTCGACAAAAATTGTTTCAATGGACGGACGAACGAAATAAATCCTGGGGTGGGATGTTGTAACATCACTTTTTTCGATATTTATCAAATATTATATCTCTTTTTCCTAAAACAAAATTGCTTATCGCTATTACTAGAATAAATTGCTTATTTGTCTCTTTTTTGATTTTCGATAAAGTATCACTCTTGAAATAAGTAGGTGATACAAAAAGAGTAGAACGACATAATGTTTTATTCGAATAGGTAGAGATCGCAATAGAAGTAATGTAATTGAAAAATGAAAACACGATAAATTTAATTTGTGATGAAAGAGATGTAAATTTCGATAGTATCGAAAAAAGTGATGTTACAACATCCCACCCCTGATGATAATTAAGTTTTTAAATCTCATGCGTTGCTATAATGCAGTCATGTACCCTAGATCGCGTTTATTGAAAAATTATGACTCACCAAAACTCGTCAATTGGGCTAATGTTTATGAAAGTAGTGACATCTAGATTTAAGTAGTAGTTGTAGTTTTGAGTTCGTCGCATTTAGCTTATTCACCACTGTACATTAATATAGGCGCGATGAACGCTAGAGTTTAGTTGAAGTAGAGATTCGGTTCGCGATTAAAAGCGAAATGATTTATTTTGGAAAAAATTTAGTGACGTTTAAAGGAAAATCAATTATGGGATTTATTGTAATTGTGCCAAGTGATTTAATAAATAAATTGTGAAAATTAATGTTGTTTGCTTAAAGAATTAAGTGTCTAGATAGGCGATTCTTGGGTAAGTATTATGAGATTATTTCTGGTATTTTCGGGAATATTCATTCTAACTGACCGTTATATTCATAATCCATTGAACGCAATATGAATTATCAGCTTCCACATCATTATATAATTACGCTTAGTTTGCTGATTTTGACAATATGTAGATTCCCGTGTTT
The DNA here is from genome assembly GCA_932526605.1 of Nephrotoma flavescens. NCBI lineage: Eukaryota > Metazoa > Arthropoda > Insecta > Diptera > Tipulidae > Nephrotoma > Nephrotoma flavescens. Next base: position 210,134,564 of record OW052220.1, on the reverse strand, counting down.
TCCATCCCTAGGTAAGTATCTGCCTACTAGGGTCTAATCTGCATCCATTCCTCGAAGGGTGTTGTTTATTATGTTTAAGCATTTCTATACGCATGTATACTGCGTTTAGCTTGCTACATGACCTGGGGCGGTATGTTGGACCATCACTTCGAATCGAAATTCGAAAAAAGTTGAATGGCGGTATGTTGTACCATTTTCGAAAAGCAAAAATGATACAACTTTCACATTTGCGATTCGACTTGTTTCGAATTCGACCTTTTTCGATTCGAAGTGATGGTACAACATACCGCCCCAAGGCTGGGATGTTCTAACATCACCATTTTTCGATATTTTATTGAAGTCTACGTCTCTTTCAGCTAGAATTAATTTGACTTCTGTTTCGTTTATCAATTATTTCTTCTCTATTGCTATCACAACAGTGCTATTTCACTTATTTTCGTTCTATAATCCAAAACAAATTATTTGGTGATAGAAACACAGTAGAAAAATCCCTATGTTGCGATCTAGCAGGCTGGTAAATGATATAAAAATTGAAACAGAGATAAATTTTATTCTACAGAAACGAGATATAAACTTCGATAAATTATCGAAACATGGTGATGTTAGAACATCCCAACCCTGATTTGCATTTGGTAATACCGCTGGGAACGTAGTTGGAATGGTAGTTGCAATGCGCCTCGGACCACGTTGGTCAAACTGTATATTTTGCCACTAACTGCCATTTTCCGGTGGGGCACTAGTGGTCTATTGATCCGGAAATGTTTTTATTGGCGTAAGTGTTTCTGATAATCATCGATTAATGGTCAGAGTGATGTGGAATTTAAACACGCATCACTTTGTGAATTTACCATAATTAGGTCGGTACGAAATCCCGCTACTATAAAAATCCCGCTTTATAAATATACCGCCTTTTAAATTCCGTTTTTTTAAAATCTCGCTTTCTGCCATCTTAAAAAAAATCCCGCCTAAAAGCACGATTTTTCGTAAGAATTATTTAAATATTTTTTTAGCGGCCATTTCTTGACCGTATATCGTCAAATTTTGAGTATAAGGTGCGTTCAGCATTTTATCAGGAATTTTTAGAATTTGGTCATGCTGAATGTATCTTGGCCATACTGAATGGAACTATTTAGACACTTTCTTAACAATTTATGGTGAATTTTTTTTTGTATATGGAACTACGGGTTTGAATTTTAACGTGATTTTTGGATGAAATTCTGGGAAACTATTTTGGGTAATTATTAACCAATTATTACCAAATTTGGTATTTAGGAATAGGTTTGGATTGTAAAATTAATTTTTTAATTAATTAAGGTGCGCGTTCAGCATTTTATCAGGAATTTTTAGAATTTGGTCATGCTCAATGGAGCTTGGCCATAGTGAATGGAACTATTTAGACAATTTATGGTGAAATTTTGTATATGGAACAAGTGGTGAAGTTTGAATTTTAACGTGATTTTTGGATGAAATTCTGGGAAGCTATTTTGGTTAATTATTAACCAATTATTACCAAATTTGGTATTTAGGAATAGGTTTGGATTGTAAAATTAATTTTTAACGAATTTTTGAATTCGGCCTTACTGAATGGAACTAGGCGATTTCTTTATTGATTATACTCAAATTTAGTTTGTAGAACTGGATTGCGAATTTAACATGACAGAGTTGAAATTTAATTAAATGATGTAAAAAATGAATTTTAATCATATTTGGATAATCAGGATTTTGAAAAGCGAGATTATGGAAAGCGGGATTTTACAAATTGGGCAAACAACCCCAACCTGCTAGTTCGGTTGTATACCGGTTGTTATTGTGGTGCCGCCTTGCTCATAAATTTGTGTATGCTTTATGAGCCAGCTGGTACCCCTTCCTCTATACCATTCGCTGGGCTTGAATTCACCCCCCCCCCCCCTAAGGTGAGTGACTTCCCCATACCTTTCGGGACTCTAATCATCGCATTATAACTCTCATACATTGGTTGAACGTCGGAAATCTTCTCGGGAAGGGATAGAATGTCCCATATCTCGAATGGGTGTTCTAATCGAAAATTTTGAATGCTATTCAAGCTTCATCATATAACCTTCTGATATTTGCTGCCTTTTTGGGAGAGATCTTGTTAGATGATAGTATTGTGTTTGATGTTATCCAATGGGCCTGTTATGAAACTTTCATGAGTTCGTAAAATACGCTACGCAATAAGATTTTTCCAAAATGTAATATTGAAATCCGCCTGATATTTATAATAGGCCTTCAGTTTTCCGTATACGAGGGACATATTATTTTTCTCGAGGAGCAATGCTTGATTTAATTTGTCCCTGGATTTGCGACGCATAGTAACAGGAATCGATGCTTGTGATGGCCTTTGTTTGAGTCGCTTTCGAGATAGTTTACTGCGTCTAAAGATTGATCTAGAAAATAATACTGTTTATATTGAATCTTCAATATAAACACCAAAAGTTAGCTTGGAGTTAACACGACTCAATCCAAAAAATATCTTAGGTCGAGTCGAAAAACAACAACAAAAATAAAATTAAAATTAAAAAAAAACAAAAAAAATTATTTATTTAAATTTTTTTGTGTGATCAGTGGTATGTATCTAAATAACAAAACATATTTTTTGTGATTTTTTCCGATTTTAATTTATTAAGTTTTCCCTAAAATTAATTGCATTCACCTAGATATGTTTAAAAATTTTTGGAATCGATCAAAAGATAACTGCCAATATAAATACTAGAAGTTAACTTCAAGGTTAACCTGAAGATAACTACAAGTTGACTCGACTTCCAATGCAAACCGCATAAATGATGTGAGGAAGCATAGGTACGCTACATCCTCAACGGCACTGCTATTGAGTTGTATACGCACTAACGTGTTAGGGATCAAGCACACAGAGAGCAGAACAGAGTTATAAAAATGTCACAATATTAAAACTACATAGGTTTCAGTATACTGCTATGCATTTATATTTTGATATTTTTCATTTTATTAAGATCGTTCACTTTTAACACGTTGGTATCAATTTCGTTGAACAAACTTTGCGCTAAATTGAACGGTGTACAATCTCGTTTTAGAAAATTTGCGACTAACTGTTTACTTGGTATGCCTCCACCATGGGCCAAACATTCTTTACGATATTTTTCTCCTTGCTCCCGACTAAACGGATCTTTTTCAAAATACGTTTGCCAAATCCATGAAGCAATCGCTCTTGATATTAAATACGAGTAATATTTTGCCCCATATCCAACCAGATGAGAAAAGCGCAGTTGCCAAGCCTAAAAATAAGATGTTGCTTAAAACTGATTTATGGATATTTAGAAAGTTCTTACCGTATTATCTACGTAGGGAAGTCCATAGTATTTTTCTTGTACTTTCTTTAGAGTTTTGGTGGTAGTTTCTTCATTTTCGGCGGGATCGCCGTGATATACTTGATCTAAAGCTGAATAAAACACCTGCAATTGAGTTTCGCTTGCTGAAAATAATAATTTCGAGGCAGACAATCTATACAACATATCCTCTGGCATTGGTTCTTGCGTCTGGAAATGTTTGGCAAATGTTGCCAACACTCTTGGATCACTCGCGAAATATTCCATTAGTATAGAGGGCACCTCAGCAAAATCGGTACTACATCGTGTCCCAGTAACATGTTGATACGAAGTTCGAGCTAACATTGAATGCATCGCATGTCCCATTTCATGGAATAAATTCTCTACCATTGAGGGAGTTAAAAGAGTTGGGCCAGACCATCTGGATAAACTAAGATTTAACATTACAACCACAATAGGATTTTGATATTCACCATTCGGTAATTGCCTTCCTCCTTGTATTGTAAAATGGCAATCTTGATTAGGTTTGGCCGGTCGTTCGAATAAATCAAAGTAAATATAACCGAGTAATCCTTCTGTATCATGAATTACAGATAATTTGTAAATATCGGGAGCCCACGATTCGCCTGGATCCATTTCTGTATTAACTAATGTTATTCCGAATAGGCTGGACATAATTCTATTTAAACCTTCCATACAAGCACCTAAACTAAAATAAGGCATAAACTCAGATGTAGATAGCTGAATACACTGTCGTTTCAGCTTTGATGTAAAATATGGCGTATCCCAGGCGGCCAATGTTTGGTTACTGGTGAGTTCAGAATTCTACAAAAGAATCAAATTTAAGTTAAAACAAATGATTGTAAATTTATTTAAAACGTACTTTCATGTCTTGCATATATTGAAAATCTTTAGCGGCTCTTTCACGTAAACCATCTGTTAGTATATCGAGAAATTCATTGACTACTTCGGGTGATTCGACAGTACTGGCTTTAAGAGCTCGATGGCTATATGTTTTAAAACCGCATGTTATTGCTAGTTCATTTCGCGCCATTAACAAATTCATTAAAATTTGTTCCTGATGTAAATCCGGAAATAAAAATAAACGATAAGCTGCTTCTCTTGCTGCCGCACTATTTGAATCGGCATACAGTCCCCCTACTAATACTTTATCACCCTCAACGGAAAATAAATGACGAATATTTTGGGGTAAGACATCTTTTGATACAGAACGCGGATGGACAGCACCCTCCATAAACCGTTGCCCCAATTGTAGTATATAATCATTTAAGTACACAACTTTTTGTCTCAATTTTTTCTCCAAATGTATTCCACTTTGTTCGAAATCGAACAAAAACAATTTTGCGACATGATCATCTATTGGTGTTGTTTCTAAAATGTCTTTGCTATTGACGGTATTTTTGAGAGCCTGATACAACCTATGGTGAGTATTAAGCCTATGGAAGAGAAATAATATTTGTTGAGTGACTTCGGTATATAAATTGAGCGGTTGATTTACTTTTCTACAACCCCACTAATACTAATGCAGGCATCGCGACCAGCCTGTGAAAAATTTTGCTGTGGATGGGCTAACCGAATAAATTCCGCTAAATCAGCAACCTTACACAATGAGTCCGACAATTCATCAAATATCTCGACCATTTTTCGGTTTCTGGTGGGCGATATTGCTTCGTTGATAAGCTCATCAGTTTTGGTAATAACATTTTCTTTTAGCAAATAAAATCCATCGTAAGTTTTAAGCTCTGGAATATTGAATAGACCCTAGAATACAAAATAATATGTGATTAAATGCCTTTCGCTAGCAAAATCACAAATTTTGGTCCTTACCACTTCATTTCGTGTAAAATTTATCTTCGAATTTGGTCTCGAGTTAAACGTTGTTGCCAATGGTGACCATGTAGATAATTTGGTGATATAACTTTTGTAAAGAGCATTCACGATCAATTTATTGTGTTTTAAATGCATTTTAATGTTGTTACGAAAATGAACAAACATAAAATGTCACATGAATCAAAACTTAATTATATTATTCATTTTTTGAAAAGTGAAATTAAACTAAATTATTACTGACAGACAGTAGGTTATTTTTTAATAATACTATTTTATATAATAAATTAATTTTAAAATTTCAAACAAAATAAAATTGTCATTGGTATTTTAAGAGTTTTGACGTTTGTGGTTGGATTCTAGTATTTTCAATTCAATGTTACCGCAAGTCTAATATGTCTGCATTGCAGACTTTGGTTTCTCAACTGCATAATCTTGCAGTTGAGCGCGGTCATGGCCATTTTACCATGGCTTGATAAATAAACAATTTTATGAGGAAACTTTTAAGACTTTAATTTTATTACAAGATCAAAATATAATCTAAAATTTTACCGCTTAACATTTAGCATTAATAATTTGAACAAATTCGGGTTTGAGCGAAGCACCTCCAACAAGGAATCCATCAATATCAGGTTGGTTACCAAGTTCCTTACAATTTGCCGCAGTAACTGAACCACCATATTGAATACGAATAGCGTCAGATACTGCAGGCGAAACATTTTCAGTAAACCATTTGCGCAGAGCTGCATGCACTTCTTGGGCTTGTTGAGGTGTGGCCACTTTACCTGTACCAATGGCCCAAACCGGTTCATAAGCAATAACGACATTTGTCCAGTCTTTTACTGCACCAGCGATTGCTTTGGTTTGACGAAAAACAACTTGTTCCGTGTGTCCAGCTTCGCGTTCTTGTAATGTTTCACCAATGCAAGCGATGACCTTCATACCTTCGGAGAGGGCATGGGCAACTTTTTCTGCGATTAAGTCGTCTTTCTCACCAAAAATTGTACGGCGTTCAGAATGACCAATGATAACCCACTCGATACCAATGTCTTTCAACATGGCTGGTGATTGTTCACCGGTAAACGCACCGTGCGCAACTTTATAACAATTTTGACCGGCAACTTCTACTTGTTGGGGTAATAAGCCGCGTGCATATTCAAGATATGGTGCCGGTACACCAATTACAATCTCAACATTTGGATCCAATGGTCCGGTAGCTAAATTTTTGGCAATTTCTGCAATAGCTGTCTTGCTGCCATTCATTTTCCAGTTACCACCAACACAAAATTTACGAGGCATGTTGCAGTGACAGGGGTCTCCGTTTAAACAACTACATATTTCAAAAATCTTGTATTAGAATAAAATTAAGTAATTCCGCGGAACAAACTTACGTAGTAATAGAAAATGACAAACTCTGCGTACCACCAGCTACAGAAATTGCTTTCGATAAAAATTTATATGAAATTTTATAACCTTTGATTGACCTTGCAATAGGATGTATCATAATAATTTACTGTCAAATTTTGCTATAAATTTTTACGTCCAACAAACAAATTATTGTTACAAAGTTGGAGATTTATAAAAAGTTAATATTTCTAGTGAAAAAGAATAATGTTATAATAAATCAAACATTACTAAATAAAAAACAAAAGAATACAAAAAGGCTTCCTTGATCGAAATATATCGTATAATTTTTCATAGAAACCCATTTTGTATATAATTAACCCTTAAAGCAACATTTTAATAATGCTATTCGAATTCCACGTGAAGCAACAAAAATAACAACGCATCCCCAATAGAATTCCTTATGACTTTTTCCTTACAGAAAAGTATGAAAAAAAAATTGAGAAAAATGTTTTTTCTCATTTTTTTTCATACTTTTCTGTAAAGAAAAAGTCATAAGGAATTCTATTGGGGATGCGCGGTAAATTATCAGAAATCGAGACCAAACAAGACTGGTAGAAAATTGACATCTTGAACATATACAGCCATGCTACATATGAAAAATGACATTTTGAACATACACGGTTTCATAAGGCCCGCTTCACATTCCTTTCTTTTCCCTTTAAGCTAAGCTAAATTTTAACGCGGTCTCCACAAGTCTCCGCTAAATTACAGATAATTACAGGTAAGCTAAAACGTTTATGTAGAGATACATTTTGACGTTTCTTTTATTTGTCCTATAACAAACAAAAATATATTTCGAAACTATTTTCATAGTCTAGAAAAATATTTTGTTCATCCATTTAAAAAAATAAGTTTTCAAGTTTTACTGTCAAAATTTATCTAAATTTAACTGTTCTAGGCAGATAAATTGCTGCGAAAACGTTTGTAGAATTTTCACTAGCGCAGTCTATATGTGAATGAGATAACTACAAACTTTTCACGACAGCTGCGTGCGTAGCGCATCTACGAAATCGTGAGCTAAATATTTTTTTGTTATTTCGCTAGCTTTAGCGTTATTTTTTACGTCAAATTTGTGTGTAACATTTATCTTAGCGCGAGCTAGAAACCGACCTTTACCTACAAAATCCGTTTTAACTGCGACATTAAATTTTTCGGTGAATCCGAAATGAAAAAATAGAAATCTGCCATGCTACACTATAATTTGGTTTTCTGGATTCAAACTATTGCGCAATAGATTTTAATTTTTAATTTTAAACCCTTATTTTAAATTAAATCATTAAATTTTTTTGTCTTGTTTTATTCTTTTCTCTCGAAAATAAAATTTAAACAAAAATCTACATCTCGAAAATGTCCGTAAATTTTTTTATTTTCATTTCAGTTTTTTTCATTTCGGATTCACGGTCAAAATTTTTACGTCGCAGCTACGTAATAAAATTTTTGTCCGTGAATCCGAAATGAAAAAAATTGAAATGAAAATAAAAAAATTTAAGGACATTTTTGAGATGTAGATTTTTGTTTAAATTTTATTTTCGAGAGAAAAGAATAAAACAAGACAAAAAAAAATTTAATGATTTAATTTAAAATAAGGGTTTAGAATTGAAAATTGGGGTCTGTTGCGCAATAGTTTGAATCCAGAAACCAAAATTGTGTGTAGCATAGCTGAATGAAAAAAAAAAAAATTAAGGCCATTTTTGAGATGTAGATTTTTGTTTAAATTTTATTTTCGAAAGAACAGAATAAAGCAATACAAAAAATTTGGTGTTTTAATATAAAATAAGTTTATTAACAATAAAAATTTATTACGACTTAGTTTGAAACCCTACAAGCTAAAATCGTGTGTAGCTTGGCTGATACAGTATGCTATTTTTCCACTGTGGGAAATTTGTTTTAATTCAACCATAGAAAAATAGATTCTACAGAATGAATGTGATGAAGTTAGGAAGTTGAAATTAAAAACTATAAAAAACAAAATGATTTTTATTCCTCCAATGTAGTACATTAATTGTTTTTATTTTCGATAAGAAATTGTACTTATAGTATTCCAAAATAATAATAAATTATGAAAAACAAATCACACGCACACCGGTTGTTGGTGAAACACTTTATTGATCATCCGTTGTTGTGGGGACCTTTTAACCTGGCCGAGTCAACTAAACTCGATTGGATTTGATAAAGCCGATGTTATCACTACCTCCGTGAAGTGCTTTACCTCGTGGTTCATACGAATCCGATATTCGTTTTTCACGACTTTAATTAAACCAAAGCTTGAACGAATGACCTTCCTGTCGAAAGTAGGTAGCAATCTACAATCGTTAGAGGTCATGGTCTAGCTCTCGCTTCCAAAAGCCAGGCTTTTATGTCTGCCTGCTTATCATTCAACAATGCTATAACTGACCCGAATTATGGTCGCCACTTCCGAGTTTTGCCATGAAGATGTTCCTGGGTGTTGCAAAAAATTTGGTTTTACTACTGTTCACCTCCGAACCTCTTCTTGCGCAGCGATCGAGTAGTATGAAACGGATTAAGCGGTCTAAGATTCATGACAGGAACAAAAATATTTAGTTTTCAAGAATGTATAAGTTGAACGCGTTTTTGGCTCAAGTAATTTTTGCCTATTAGCCAGAGTCAAAATCTTATAATTTTTTACTTCTGGTAGTGTATGCAGGAAGATGAGCTACATAAGGAAAATCATGTTCATAGTTCCAATCAGTTTTTTTCCTTATAAACAGTAGCACTTTTTTCTCAATGTGAGCTTGTAAAATTTGAACTGCATATTCCAGCTGATATCTGATATATGTAGCTGAAGTGTAGGATGAACAGAGTGTTCTTTTCAGTTAAGTCCTTGGTTGATCTCCAGATAAAACCAAACATAGCATTCGCCTTGATAATAATTAGATCAATGTGCTTGTTAAAGGACATATTTCTAACAAACAACTCATAATCATTAAATGCTGGTGTTTTTCCCCGGTTGAAAGACATAGTTTTAAATTTTTCGATACTGAGATGTAATTGGTTGACTTCAAGCCATTCTATATACCTATATAGTCTTGTAGTAATTTGAAATCTTGTGAATGCAATACTTCTGACGATTTTTAAATCATCCGCAAATAGAAGTAAACTTGAATTAAAAATAACATTAGATACTTCACCAATAAATATGATAAATATCCACATGCGAGCATGGTGAAACACTAGAGTAGGCTTTCAGAATTCAGACTGGCCAACGCATTGCTATGATGCAGTTAAATGCTTTACTAAAGTTCATATAAACTGTGTTCACTTGTTGATGTTGTTCAATGGCTTTAAAAACACTACTTGTATATAATAAAATTGTCTTTGTTAATTTGCTAGCCATAAACCCATATTAGTAGATGTCGTGGAATGATGTTTTTGAAACTTTTACACACAAGTTTTTCAAATAACTTCGGTATTATTGATCTGGAGGAATATCCCCTCTGTAGCTTGAAATGTCGCTCCTTTTCTATGATTTGAAAATCGGTATAATTTTCGATGTCGTTCACCTGCTGGAATGATCCTCTACGTAGTGAGAAATAAAAATTGTTGTAGAGTTATTGCAGTTTAAGTTCAGTTGGTGCTTTTAGACATGGATGATTTCAGGTTTGTAGGTCCATGGCTGATTACTTTAATTCACATTTCAAACTCATCTGAACTCAATATGATTAAAGACAAAGCACGTGTGAGAGACCTTTGGTTTTATGATTTCTCCATTAATTACTTCTTAATATAATTTGTTTATATTCCCTGACGGATTTCACTCGAGTTTTTGTATGGGACTTGAAATACAGCTTTGTTTATGACCAATGTCGCTGGTTGGTTGGATTAATATCGCTTACACTATATATAATGAAGCTACGTTCAAATTGATTAAAAAATCCCCAGACCAACTTTAAGATTGTAGTGATTATCTTAACGTTTTTTGTTCCAGTAATATTGCTACGACGTTTATGCGAATTCTAGTTCTTTGAAATATTACGGGCAACGAGATTGTGGATTTTCCGGCTAAACCATGTTTAAAGTTAAAACTGATTCGCCCTAAACCAAGCAAGAGCTCCCTTCATTCTGACGTTAGGCAAAGGCTTTATTCCCGAGTCGAACCTAAGAATAATCAAGGGATCACTGATGTTTAGGAAGAACCAGCTAATACTTTTTGTTTTGATTAAAAGCTCGTCTATATCGGATGGAGTTTGCAGAAAGTACTTTATATGGGTTGAAGAGAATGAAGATTACATGTCTCTAATAACGCTAGGTCGTTTGACTTCCTTGTGCTATCAAGTTCATTCAATTTACTAAGGGAGCAGCATGTTTTATTTTCTGGCAATATAGATTTAGATTTTTCCAAGTTAATTCAATAATGACTGGTAGCTTTTCCAAAAAAGGAATGGTAACGAAAATTTTGCTAAATTTATTTCCGTTTCACTTTTTATAGAAAAAGAAGATAAATAAATTATGCGTGTATTTATCGTTAGAACTATATTGCTTGTATTGTTAAAAATTATCCTTGAAGAGTTGATAAAAATGAAATTGTCGCACCATCTGATGGAAGACATTGGCCGAACGCTTCTAATAAGAGTGGTTCCTCCGTTACAGCTGTTTGAAAATCTTGAAATGATACCTTTAAGAAATTACACATATTTAAATTGAAGATTAATCTGTTATTGTCTATATTATATAAATATTAAGATAAAAATTGTCGTACCTTGCTATCTTTATCGATATCAAATTTTCTAAGTGCAATTTCTACCAAATCTCTAACTCCTTCATCTGGATCTTCGTCTTGTGGCTGCTTAATAAGGCAATTTTTTAAAAGTGTAAACATTTCATCTCTCGTTATATATCCATCACTGTTCAAATCATACACACGAAAACAAAATGCCATTTTTTCTGAAGTCGTTCCACGTAAAAATACTGAAAGTCCTGTCAGCCATCCTTCTAAACGCAAAGGAATTCCTTCGTGCCCTTTATCCCATGCACAAAATATTCGTTCCATTAGGGTTTCTTCCGTTACTATATCAAAGGTACTATGCAGCAGTTCGCGAAATACAATTCTGTCAATGCCCTGCGTGAAAAAATCATAAAAATTTATATTCACATTATCAAAATATGAAAGTAAATATTTTTGAAATTTGCTGATTGTTTTTAATGTTATAACAGATATTCATGTTTTAATTAGAATTTTGAAACAACGTCGTTTCGTATAGGCCACCAAATAAAAATCGTTCAAACAAAGAAATAGTGCCAATACAAATTTTAGTGCCGAAAATACCAGTTAAACACTATCTTGTGTACTAACATAAATTATTGGGCAACTTCATATAAAAATGGAAATTTCGTTTTAATTTTTCCACCAAAAAATGAGTCAAAAATAGCGTTATGACGTTTCTGTCTATTCTGTGTCTGAACTGTAATTGTTTTAATATTTTATATTAAAATACATACATATATTTAAATTTTAATAACTTATTTAATATTTATTAATACATATTTCAAATTTAAAACTCAAAAATAACGAATTTTTTCTTCTATTGGGTACCCTGCAAACAATTTTGTCTACCTAAAAAAAAACAAAGGACAACAAAATGAGTCGATATTTTTCCATACAAATATAGGACTTTTCCATACAAAAATAGGATAGGGCTCAAACTCTTGCTTCACCCTCCATTCCCACCAAGCTGCCCAAAAAACAAAAAATGGCAACGCGCTTTTTGTAGTATTTATTGTGTTCCGGGTTAAACGAATTTCCGGGTTTGGGAACATTGAAAAAATTGTATGTATGGAACTGTCAAGATATACCATTATGAGTAATTATGATCAATGTACGAAATTAATACAGACTGTCAATTTAACTATTACTAGTTTTAAATAAATATTTTAAAACTACGTATTCGCATATTTTACTAGGTATAGTGATTGGTGACGCAAATTTTTGGGATAATTTAATCCGTATGAAAGCCCGGCTTATTGGAGTTTTGTTCTTATTTTTATACTAGAAATCCAGTAACCTACCAACATTTTCGCCATAAAGAGTCATAATTTCCATTGCTTTCCATTGCAAATGTTTCATTTTTCGCCACTTTTGCACCATTGTGTCGTATTGTGTTTTTCAAAGTAAATTCTGCCTGCTTAATGTTAGGTTAGTAGTTGGATAAATGCTTTCGCGTACGCTTTAATGCTTTGAAATCTGCGCATTTACTTATTTTATGTATTCCATCGCAATGTCGAAAATTATTGTGACTAGGGCCGTTCGTATTGCCATATACGTTTTTAAGGGGACATAGCACCTTCAAATTTTCAAAAAATCGAAATTTTTTTATGATAGAATATGTTAGAATGAACGTTGAAAGACATGATTTTAATGATATAAACATGAAAATCTCAAAAAAAAAAATTTATTTATATTTTTATTTTATTTATTGCGAAGCGCGCCTTACTTATTTAAAGCGCAATAATTTAAACGCGATTATCTCGAAATGACGTTTTTTAAGTTTGCGTGCAAGATTGAGAAAAAACTACTTATCCAATCGTTCTAAAATTTTAACACGTTGATCTACATATATTTCTACTCAGAATGAACTGCGGAAGGAATAATCGGCTTTCAATTTTTTGAGTTACAACTAATTGGGGGGGACAAAAAAGTTGCATTTTCGAAAAAATGCCGCCATTTTTTTATTTTTCAACCAATTTTTCCCCTTTTAGTTCATTCCAAGGGCGATTTAATGCTGAATAAATCCCCGTTTTTTTTAAGACGTTTCTAAGAGCAGTTATGATGCACGCCGCGAATTTTCAGTGTTTTTGGAAAACCCTTGTAGCAGACGACAGTGGGCTAAAAAAAATCTAAAAAAAATTTTTTTTGTATACTTTCAGTTAAATAAAATGTCAATGGTTGAAATGTCAAAGTTTCATTAAGATATCTGTTTTTATTCCAAAAAAAAAAGAAGGAATGAAGGTGCTATGTGTCCTGAATATCTCTATGATGTGTCACACGTGCTTCATAAGGCTTGCTTGTGATGAATTTCTTATATGTTTCACGTGATGAAAACTCTTGTTCCAAAAAACGAAGAAGATCCTTGAGGTTCTCCATCTTTTTGGGATCTTCTTATTGCATTTCGTACAATTCGCTGGTTTCTGGTTCAACTTTGTTTAGATATGCGAGTTATGAATAAATCCCAGGTAGATGTATCAAATCTTGCATGCATTTACAACTTCAAATGTGGTATCATCGAGTTCTTTTCGGGATCCTCCTGATTCATGAGACGACTTAGGTATTTGTAAGAAGATAGTCAACTGCTTGTGAGCAAGTATAGTATTTTATTTTCATACCTATCATGTAGCAGCTGCCATGCTCTGTCGTAGTTATCTTCTGTTATCTCCAGGTTGCTTATTACCTTTGATACAGAACCTCCAATACATGATTTTAAACTGAGATTTTAATAGCGTTTGGTATTTTCTTGTTTTCGTGAACGATTTGCCAATACAGTTCACTAACTCTAATTCTGGTAGTCTCATACCGTTTTGTTTTCATCTTTCGTGATTTAACAAAAACTTCTTGTATTCTATGTGTTACATCTGTAAATGCTCGCCTTATCTTTACATAATAATCGGAGATAAAGTGATTTGATTTCGTAATTGCCTCATTTTTAATAGATTTTACGCAAATCTCGTCATGAAGCTTGTGATTTTACCCATTAAAGTACCTGTACCTGGTTTCCAAAGTGGCCTTTGGTGAATGTTCTTCTAGCATTTCTTCGGCACTTGCCTATTTTGTTGTTCATTATTCAAATTCTTTCTAGTTGTAAATCTAAGATTTCATCTTCTTCAGGAACATTGTGCTGTTGCGGTTTAAAGAATTTTTCATACAGTTCTTTATCTGAAATTTTCTTTTTTAAATATGTTTTAGTTTTCATATCCGGGCTGTTTTTTTTGTAATTTATTCAGAGTTTTTTGATTTGATCTGCGATTTCGACCTGCCTGTCAGTTTGATTAATTGTTTGGTTGTTATGTCAGTTATATCAGTTCAGTCTCTGCTTGAACTGGAAAATTAAATTTTTTGCTTAGAGATTAGTGTGCCAATCGTGAGTCGAAGCTATTCCACTAATTCTAACCAAATAGTTCTGTTCTTTACTCAAAAATTTATAACGTTTATAGTACTACAGGGTGCGGCAACTTTTAGTACGTTTTAAAAATGTATATTATTGTATCTTTGGCTGTATGGTAGTGGTGCCGTCTTGTTGAAACCGAATATCTGCCAAGTCTTCCTCTTCAATCGTAAGGAATAAAAAGTCAGTTAACATGAATCGATAACGATCGCTATTGATTGATAGTGTAGCCCTTGCTAATTTCCGAAGAAAAATGGCCTTATGATACCTTTGGACTACATTCCTCACCAAACAGTCACTGGTTTGGGGTGTTTTGGCTTCTCAATTGTCACGTGTGGATTCTATGTGCAGTAAATACGGGAATTTTGTTTAATCAAATAATCGCCGAGGTGAAAATGAGCTTTGTTGGAAAAGATGATTTTTGGCAAAAATACTCATATTCTCCCAACCGAGAATTGGTGCATTTAGCAAAGTGAAAACGCAATGTATGGCCAACTGCAATTGGAACCGACTGAACTTGAAGCCCTTCATACTCAGGCGCTCGGTTGTTGACGCTCAGTTTTAGAAGTTTTTAGCTACACCAGTAATATTTTCCATCGGACCAACTGGACGATAAAATGAACTTTATTCTCAAATTGTATCATACTGTCCTCACATATAAGATAGCGGAAATTTAACAACGGAAAATAAGAGATTACGCTATTCGCCACAAGTGGCAGCACTATCACCAAAGATAATTAATTTTGTATTTACCAGCGGAAATTTTGTATTCATTATGTATCTCTTTTTCCACTAAAAACATCCCAGCGTAATAAAACATTAAAAGTGATCCTTAAAATGGCAAATTGATTGATCTCCGAAGTAAAGGAACTCGGTAAATGAAATCTTGAAATTTAACAACATTCCGTCTTTCCGCCACTTCTTACCGAATTACGATGAAATTTGGATAGTAGTATTGATCAGGGATTTTAAATTAAGTTGTGGACAAAATTCTATAGAATCTGTTCCATCTGGACTAAACTGGCCGTTTCATAACCAATCCTTACGAAAAATGGTATCTGTACATTTTACACGATATAAATAAATTTTAAACTGGAGGGAACTCGGCTATTTCTTAATTAAATTTTGTAAAATTTGCATCGCATACAGGGAGAGTTCGGAAAAAAGTTTATGGATTGGATTTTTCATTACAATTTTTTGATTTTCTGCGGCCATATAAGTTATTTTCAGCTATTGGCCAATATCTCAAAAACTTCCTTTAGTAACCAATACTTTTCTTACAGCTTACGTCATACTGAGACTACATGGAAAATTTGGGGAAAATTTATCGACTATATAAGTTATTTTCAGTTTTCGACAATATCTCCAAAATTTCCGCTAGTAACCGATACTTTCGGTTGTTTTTATAATAGCCTAGCCTTGTCAGTATGACCTAAGCTGTTAGAAAAACAACCGAAAGTATCTGTTACTATAGTGGAAGTTTATGATATATTTGCAAAAAACTGAATATAACTTATAACTTAGAAAATAAAAAACTTATAATGAAAATTCTAATCCATAAATTTTTTCCGAAGTGTCCCTGTATGTGACGCAAATTTTACAAAATGCTACACTTTAAAATTTATTTATATCGTGTACAATGTACAGATACCATTTTTCATATGGACTGGTTATGAAATGACCAGTTTAGTCCAGAAGGAACAGATCCTATAGAATTTTGTCCAAAACTTAATTTAAAATGCCTGATCAATACTACTATCCAAATTTAATACTGCAAGTTCCTTTACTTCGGAGATCAATCAATTTGCCATTTTAAGGATCACTTTTAATATTTTATTCCGCTCACATGTTTTATTTAGTGAACAAAGAGATACATAATGAATAAAAAATTTCCGCTGGTAAATACATAACAAAACTAATTCTCTTTAGTGATAGTGCCGCCACTTGCAGCGAGTAGCGTAATCACTTATTTCCCAAAGTCAAACTTCCGCTATTTTATACAGCATCATTTGACTTACTACTATGGAGGTACATTTTCAATATTTCCCAACTTCGTTCAAGGGTATATCGACTAATTTCGTTCACCGGAAATATAATACTGAATTTCTGTCGCTTGACAGATGGCATTAGAGCTTTAAGCGGCGAAATAACCGCACTTTCACATATGCCTTATAAACACTTTTATATACAGTCATCAGTCACGTAAATGTCCTACACACTGATTTTTGAGAAAAATTTACAAAATATAAGGATTATAGAACTTATTTCGCAGTTTACCACAAGGTTAAATTATTTTACAACTTAGCAAATCCAAAAATACAAAATGAAAATTCATTAACCGTTTTTTACTAAAAAAAAAAATAATGAATCAAGAATTTTTTGCAACGAAAACGATCACACGCATATGTTAGTATCATCCTTGATTTTTTTAAAATCATTTACATAAATTATGTTTCAAATTATTTTAATATCGAGTTGGTCCTCCTTTATATTTATAACCTCTTTCATATTGAATACACGCGTATACAAACTAAAATGTAATGATTGCGAGGCGTTCGGCCGGTGTTAGAAAGGATACTACAAACGAAGACTGCCAAATAATATTTAATATGAAACGTACTGGAAAATCTGTGCGCGAAATTGGAACATTAGTTGGCCGAAGTCATTCTACAGTGGCCCAAATAATATCCAGATTCAATGTCACACAATCGGTTGAAAATGGGCAGCGAACAAG
The DNA here is from genome assembly GCA_932526605.1 of Nephrotoma flavescens. Classification (NCBI taxonomy): domain Eukaryota; kingdom Metazoa; phylum Arthropoda; class Insecta; order Diptera; family Tipulidae; genus Nephrotoma; species Nephrotoma flavescens. Next base: position 210,117,141 of record OW052220.1, on the reverse strand, counting down.
GCGAAAAGCAATAATTTCCAATCGGGACGAGCGAAAAATTTTGGATTTGGTGAGAGAAAATCCAAAAACAAGCACTGCAACACTATGCTTCAGAAGTGGAGAAGATACTTAATAAAACTACCCACCCCCAAAATATTAGAAGGGGTTTTTGAAAAGATGGACATCATGGCCGTGTGCCATGCAAGAAGCAATTAATTTCGAATGTTAATTCCAAAAAAAGAATTGAATTAGCAAAATTAAAAACAAAAGACTTCAACTTCTGGAAGACGCTTGTTTTTACAGATGAAAGTAAATTCAACATTTTCGGGTCCGATGAGGGAGGTAAAATTTGGAGAAAACCTGCTACAGCGCTGGAGCCACAACAAATCATCCCAACTATTAAACATGATGGTGGTTCGGTTATGGTATGGGGTTCAATGTCGGCGACTGTGGTAGGTAAACTAGTTTTTATAAATGAAAATTTGGATCGCTGGAAATACCTAGGTATTCTAAAGGACAATTTGAAAACATCCGTGATACAATTTAGGGCTCGTGCCATCATGGATCTTCCAGCAAGACAACGATCCTAAGCATACGGTATACACATTGTGAAATAATGGACTCTGAATAACGTCCCAAATCAGTTACATTCGCCACCCCAATCACCTGACCTGAACCCCAATGAACATTTATGGGATCACCTGGAACGCCAAATTAGAAAATACAGGATTACCGCAGTAAAATAAACGTTGCAAGAATCAATAATGAAAGAATGGGATAAAATTTCACCGGAAATTAACAAGAAGTTAGTAATTAGCAACTGCGTTTAATCAACAAATATTAAACAACAGATTGTTCCATTGCAGTGGGGTTGTCATGAAATCTTTTGGAATCCATTCGTTTATACATTGTTTTAACTTTATGACATATAGAAAGTTAAAACAAACCGTAATAAAGTTTCATAGTTCCAAAACAATTAACTTATAACAAACGAAATAAAAACATTTATATAGACATCAGCAAGAAACCCCCAAAAAACTTTAAAATTCCATTTAAATATTTCATTAAACTTTAAATAAGAAATGAATGTGCTTTTTTGACATAATATAGTTGAAAGTTTTATAAAACTAAACAACAACCGTGATAAGCATAATTTATATCGTCACGGAATTGCTTAAGTTGTATTATTGTTAAATTGACTTTGTACACGGTTAAAAATTTGAGTATAATTTCTTATATATTTGAACCTATTAAACTTATTGATACAATTTAACGAATTGGTTTAATACTTAAGAGAATAATTGATAATCTTTATATTATTGTAATATTAACTGAATACCAAAATATATGAAAATGTTTTCAATATGTAATTAAAAAATAATTTAACTCTCGTTCAGTTATTCAATTAATACAATATAGATATTAAAACTTTTACAAAAAAAACAATTTACAAATTTCATAAAAAAATTATGTACTTATATCGTACTTATTAAAATACTAGTACTCTAAGAGAGGGCATAATTTTATTTAATACCACCACGAATTCAAAACAATACTTCCACATATCCTTTCTAAATGTTAACTGTATTAATTTTATATGTTAGTGTATAATATTTTCTATCGTTAACTGATAGCAAACAAGTATCCAATGTATACAATAAATGTATAAAATTAATTCAAGCACCATTTAAAAAGGATATTTTCAAATATTGCTTTTATATCTAGATGGTATTAAATATTAGTTAATTCTCTCTAGATTCTTGAAATTTATTTAGTTTAGAATTTAGTTGTGCTGAATTTTCTTTCGATAAAGAAGTATGTTCAAATCGTTTGATTAGCAAATTTATTTGTTTAAAAATGAGTGTTTTTTCATAACAGTGCAAATTGGAAATAATAATAAAAAAATTGTGGAAATTATAAAATATACGCCCACCGCAAGTTTTGAGTATAATGATTACGTATATTCAGGTAAGTTATATTTTTAGTAATTTAAAATATGGTGTAGTTTTAGCTTAAAGTAAAATGTGGTGTAATGGAATTTGGTTGCATGTGACTCCATCTTGAAAACTTTTTGTCAACGCAGTGGATTCATTACTAGTGTATTTATATAAATTTAAAAACATCTTGCTCCACTTCTAGACAACGATATAAAATTAGAAGATTATGTCAACGTGCATGGTGCGCGTATTGAAGAAATCATATTTGTAAGGTATATGGAACAATTTGTTCATATGCGTTGTGCCAGTTTAATACTGAAGATACAAACAAAACTGGTATATGGATTTGTGAGTGTTGACATCAAGGTTCTAGTAGGGCTTATTTTAAGTATCTTATTATTTTTAATTCATTCTATGTGGTTTGCGATTACCTGTAAGGCCCATTACTTTGTGTTGAACCTGTATGCAAACCAGAAAATAATTTTGGAGGCTGTCGTAACCGATTCTCACGCCATATGAAATTTATTTTATGTTATATGAATTTTGTTCTTTCTTTATGAATAAAAATGAAATACTTATAGCACAACATAAAATTTATTAACTTCAATTGGCCAAAACTAAAATTAAGTTTTAATTTTTATTTAATAATTAATCATTGAATTTTTATTTTCTAGGAAGTTCTTATTAATTCTTCCAACAGTGGCTTTCTGCAAAGCAAGTTAAGAAACGATAGAGTTAGAAGAGAAAAATCGAGAAAGATCTAGAAGTTGAACCTAACTTGCCCGAGCCCATCTTTACAGTGGAAATAGACACCGAGACTTTTCAAAAACATTTACAGATTTCGAAATCTGCCAATCTCCCCGAGGAAATTCATCTAGCTAAGGAGAAAGTCAAACTCACGATAGAACACAGAAAATTGGCAATTAAAAAGGAGAATTTTTCGATATACGATGCATGCCGGTATTTTTTTGTATGCCCGAAATTGGTACGTATAACGGTACGTCATAAATTCGTCAAAGTTTAAATAACTATTTTTTCGAATTGAGATTGCATATGATTTTACGTTGAGATTTGGTGAAACCCCACTTTTAGAAACAACGTGGGAATTGTACCGGAATCACATTTTTACAATTGTAAAAATTCAGGCAAACGAGTGTTATATACAGAAGTTGACACAAATATTGGTAATTCTAAACTAAAGTACTAGTTCAAATACCATTTTACAAAGTTTATTTATTTTATTTTAGATTGGGATACCGAAACTCTCATTTTTAAACTTATTAAAACTTCTTACGCCATCTCCAGCTGGAGGAGTCAAATTTAATCGAAAAAAGGACGAGCAGGCTGTGATCAACATAGATGTTTACAAAGAGGTAAGCTAATAATTAATAATAATGAAAATAATAATATTTAATTATTTTAAACCACACAAATTTTAAAGTTAGAAATTTTTTACATGTAACGCGAACAGTAGTTATTACAATTCTTCTTTACAAACCTGTTTGATATTGCAACTTTTTCATAACAATTGCACAAATTAATTTAATCGATGTTCATTTTTGAAAATTCAAGTGATATTTTTCAATATATCTCTTAGACAGATCTTAGACAAAATGTTCTGCTTCCATCTAAGGTCTGCGTTTTTAAACACCAGGCTCACTATTTTGCAAGACAATGTCAATGTTTTTTAAAATGAACTGACATTTTTTTCAAATCTTTATAAATTTGACTGTTTTTTGTTTATGACCATCATTCATGCAGGCGACAAAACCTGATTTCAATATATTTTTTAATTAGCCTTTTAATTATTTTTATTATATACATTCAGTGTGGATTATCAAACGAAGAATACCTTAGCAATACTAGTGGGAAGGCTCCATACATAGTTGCAATTGGAAAATCGAAAGAAGATATAGGCCAATATATGGTAATTATTGACGGAAATCTTATAACACAAATAATTTCAAATTTATTGATGCACTGGACTTAGTATTTAAATTACACTTTCTGTTTGATATTAAATATGACAGTAATCTGCGATAGTTCTGGTGTTTTTTGCAAAATTATGTGTACAACATTCGATTAAATAACCTACCGGTAACCATATAGGATCCTAATGCAAAATTTGTTAACGCAGGAGAAAATTAATTTGGAATTTTCAAAATTTTTTGTAAGTTTTCTTTAAACTTTTATTTTATAAAATGAGAATTTTAATTTAAGTTTTTGGATAAATATATGAATTATAATTGAAAATAATTATATACTTTAAAAATTATGTACATTTCCGATCTCAGTTATGTATTTCCTTGGTAGATACTGAACAAACAAGTTTTTCCAAATCAAACATATAAGATTTTGAAATCAGTTTTTACTTTTGTGTAGAAAGTTTATTACTAAAGGTTTTGACAAATTTCACAACTCATTTGAGGTAGAAGAAGATTTCTCCATTATTTTGAATGGCTGTATTTCTGATTATAATAAATTTAATGAGAAAATACGTACTTAATGAGTTGGTAACATCCAGAAAAACAAACAAATTGTGCATGCAAAAAATACTAATACATAAATACATAATACTGAATTTTAAGTATTGTATACTGAAAATCTTTAAATTTTTAATATTATAATATTTGGCATGGTCTTGATGTAAAATTACATTATTTTCTAAGAATTTGTTTGTAAATAAAATATGTACAAATGTGATTTTAATACTGAAATGTGTTTTATTTCAAAGAGAAGTCGTTATTAATGTTTCAAATGATTAGTTTTGATTATTTTTCTTGTTTCTTATTTCCAGAAAATTTTTATCCTGTATTTCGAATTTTAGGTGGTCAGAGTTAAATGTGTTTAGTTTACATTATTATAATGTTCCTTTACTTGACAATAATAATAATAAATTTTGATTTATTTATTGTGGCAATTTTTGACAAGATAATGTTTAATGAATTGATACTAGCGGCATATTAAAATAAATACATCAAGTGTGTTAAATACTTTTATATTCTAATAAGAATTACTTTAATACCATTCCTGTATTAGTATTTAAGATCTAATTTTAAACACAAAATATATTAAAATTAATACATGTAGTGTATTAAATCATTTAATACCTGTAATTTATTTATAATTTAATATATCATTGGTATTCATTTGTTTAACACAAAATGTTATCAAAACTATATCCTTCATAGTATACAAATTGTGTATACGGACCTCGCATCGGATTAATACTTTTGTTTTCTATTATTTAATATGTGTATAAGTGTAAAATTCATCAACTCAGTTATCAATTTTCATAAATGGTGACTATATCAGTGTAATACTGTATATTGTGTAGACTTATATGAATACCTAAATTTGTTTAATTTTATACCTATTTTTTCAACCGTGTAATGTAGCAACAAAAAAAAAATGATTTATGTATTTATAACAAAATTTCTGTCGTATAGTGGTATGCTATCAGTTTAATTTAAAAATGAAAAAATGGCATATCAATCAATTTCTTTCTTACGATTTTGTTAAAGTAAGATATACATAAATAACATGTAAAAATAAAGCTTTCCGTCTTCTTGTGATACATTTTAGTTTATAATTTGTAAATGTATTCATAAACGAAGTCATAATTGAATTGAAGCTTTGAATAAATCTCTAAACATTTCATTATTGTGAGGCTACCACACTTCATTTATTATGGCAAATAGTTATCGATCGTTTTGATGAAACTCTGCTATGTTGATCACGGGTGTACTACGAAATCCCGGTTTTCAAAATCCCGGTTTCAAAATCGCGGTTCCAAAATCCAGGTTTTCGAAATCCCGGTTTTCAAAATCCCGATAAAAAACATTACGAAATATTCCTTAAAACAAATTAAAAAAATTATATTAGCCATTTTCTAGAACTTTATCGCAGTGAGTTTGCCAAAAAATAAATTTTGTCAAAAAATCATTCAAGAGTCCCATTTTCTCTACTAGTTACATGTCAAATTTTAAAAATTCAAACTCCTAAAATTTGAGATTTTTTTTTATACAAAACCGGGATTTTGAAAACCGAGATTTCGTTACACACCCGTTAATCACATATATCTGGATGAAATCGACGAAACTAAATCGTCAACCGCAAATAAATTGTCACTTTTGGTATTTTTAGAAAATTCAGTTTGCAGTGCAGATCGATAATACAATCAAACCTGTATTTGTGCGGTCTTTTTTGCGCGATTTTTTTGTGCGCTTTGTTTTTGTGCGATTTTTTTGTGCGCTCTTTTTTGAGCGATTTTTTTATGCGGTAAGAAAAAGTAAATATTCAGAACAATCTACTTAAGTTCGTTCAAAAATTCAATCAAATTAGAACACAATTGAAATTGATTAACCTAACTAGTTAACTGACGTTGGCCTGTATTTGAGGATTGACTGTATTTTATTTTGGTTTACCTGTTTGGAATAGCACATGTAATTAACATTTAAAAATGTCTATGCTAGGGTTTTCGAAGAAAAATGAAAAACAATTTTGAGCCTGAAAATTAACATGCAAAATGTCAAAACAAAATATTGTGAAAAAATTATGCTTCCCCTAAAAGTAGGCTAAACAGTTTTTAATTAAACAAACTATTTTAAAAACAAACTTTACCCCTGAAACACTTCCATTTGCGATGATTTGACTTAACGTTAGTAAGGTAAAATATTTAAATACGGAGTGATTTTGATGCTAAATGCAGCGCAACATTCAACTGAAATTGTACCTAGTACTATAAAAACGAACAATTAGATGAAATAACAAGCATGGCAATTGGTCCAGCTGATTAAACAAATGACGTACTCCAGGACAAGGTGCTTTCACCCAATAATGATAATTACCTCAATCTTTACCCCGCCATCGCCTGTATTTATATGTACCACACGGAATTTTTGAAATTTTTCACGAACAAACTACTTATAATGCTTAAATCTATAAGATGTCACTATTTGGTAAATGTCATTAAACTTTTAACCCTTGATTAGCCAATTTACGTTGAATATACGCCCAAGCTGAATTGATGCTCAACCGACCAATCTACGCTGAATTCATGCCCAAGAAACGAAATCATAACATTACACCGCACTGAAGCTTGAAAAGTCAACAATTGTTGCCATAAAAAGTATTGAGTTTCATACTTTTTATGGCAACATTTTCCCCAGTAAATTTTACTGAATTTTTTTTTTGTTTCGTTTTGGTACGTGGCGAAATTACATTTTTATCACGCTCTTTTTTTACTGAAAAAATATGTTTCATTGTGGAATAAAGCCTTTATTCTTTAACAATCGTTTGAGTGGGTCGATTTCAGTGTTTTTGTGAAAATGGAAAAAATCGAGTATCGAGCTGTCATTAAATATTTATTTTTGAAACCATCGTGAAATATTAGGCAGCTGGAATTTAAAGTTAGAGAGATAGAAGAGGCTATGAATATGTTCAAAAAACGTGTTTATCATATATTAAATCAAGATTTAGGCAAGAGAAAGCTGTTCGCGCGTTGAATGTTGCGTTTGCCCACTTTGGACCAGAAAGATGTTTGAGTGAATATTTGCAACGCTCTGTTGGCGCAGTTAGGCACAGCGCTGTAAGTGTTTCCTTGCATGATTCTTTATTTCATCGGTGACGTATTCCATCTTCAAGTCTCTATGGATGTTGTCATTCCTAATGTACCATGGGGCGTTCACAATCCCTCGTAGCACTTTATTTTGGAAGCATTGTATCATTTGTACATTGGTTTTCTTGGCACAACCCCAAAGCTGGATACCATAGGTCCATACTGGTTTTAGCATTTGCCTGTATAGAAGCAATTTGTTGTGTGTTGAGAGCTCAGAGTTTCTACCCATGAGCCAGTACACTTTTCTATATTTGATGTTTAACTCTTCTTTTTTCTTCTTGATGTGTTCTTTCCATCTTAGCTTAGAATCGAGGGTCATGCCAAGGTATTTAGCTGTATTTGCATATGGAATTCGGTTTGAGTTGAGAACCACGGGAATACAGTTTACATTTTGATTTGTAAAGTTGACGTGTACTGATTTGGCTTCATTTAATGAGATGCGCCATTTTTTAGTCCAGTTGCTCATCCGGTTAACTGCACTTTGAAGTTTGCTTGTTGCAAAATATCTTTTCCAACTGCTAGAATAGCTGTATCGTCTGCAAATGTTGCTACAGTGGTACCTTCAATATTCGGTAAGTCTCTCGTATAAAGAATAAACAGAATAGGTCCAAGTACGCTACCTATATGAAAAGCAATTTGCATTACATAGGCCATATTTTTTTCAACTGTGCTGTTAATGAAATTTCGATTACATTCCAGAATTAAAAATACAGTCAAAACAGTGGGCGATCAAGGAGCAGGGGAATTGACTCCAAATAGGGCAGACACAAATACTTCGGTTGGGAAAGTGATGGTGGTTTTTTTCTGGGACAGTCATCGGATTATCTTAATGGATTAGTTTTAATTTTACTGTCGTAAGGTTCGGACGTAAAGTAAAACAAACGAAAAGTGCAGTGTTAGTGCTTTTTAACTTGTTATATCTTTTTTTTCAATTGTGTGAATGGTTTTATAATTAAATACACACAGTGCAAAAAAACTAATATAAAATTGTAATTTAATAAGTGATGATGTAAGCGTGATGGGGCTTTTTTCCCCAAAAAAGACTTCTTCAAACATCGAACGCCAAACAAAATCTACAACAAACTTGAACCAGTTTCATGTAGAAAGTATAAATATGGCAAGTGCAAGTGTAAAACAAGTGGGCAAAGTTCAGCACAGCCCAAAGAAAACACCTATGCCAATGATTAAAAGTGCTTCTTCGACAGAATTAATTATACCGCAGTTTAAAAACCAAAATCAAAACCGCGATGAAAAAATTAATTCATCAGCAAATTTAACAATGCAATATGAAAATAACAGTAATGAACTCAGTGCGACGAACTCTAGTGACCGTGGTCAGTGCGAAAATAACCTAGTGCATACGGGAATGGATAGGTATATCACTGTTCAATCTAAAAGAAAACGTAGCCCGAGATCTGCCCAGTTTGCTGGCAGGAGCAAAGTGACACGGACTGAAGCAGGTGTTAACCAAATACCTCTTAACAATTGATTCTCTAGTCTAGAGGTCATTGACCCCAATGCAGTGCCACATTCGAAAACTGAGAAACCGCCTCCAATTTATTTAAGAGAAGCATCTAACAATGAATTGGTTAACAACATCGCAAAATTAACAGATTCTAAATTTTATATTGCCCCGCTCAAACGAGGTAATATAAACGAAACAAAGATTCAAACTTTCGAAATCGATGGCTTCAGAGCCCTAGTTAAACATTTCGACGAAGTTGGTAAAAAATATTACACATACCAGCTAAAAAGCCAAAAAGGGCTGACTGTTGTGCTAAAAGGAATTGAAAGCTGCGTAGATGTTAGCGACATACAAGCTGCACTTGCTGCGGAAGGTTTCCATGCCAAATCCATTGGTAATATAGTAAACCGTGAGAAGGTACCTCAACTGATGTTCCGTTTGGAACTAGAACCAGAGGAAGAAAAGTCGAAAGGAGTTCATAAGATTTACAACTTAAAATATTTGCTACATCGCAAAATCGTAATTGAAGAACCTAAGAAGAGGTCTGGACCAGTTCAATGCATAAAGTGCCAAGAATACGGACACACGAAAGCATACTACGCCTTAAATGAAGTTTGCGTTATTTGTGGTGAACTCCACGACTCCAAACAGTGCGAAAAGTCTCGCAATGACCCATCTGTGAGACGTTGTAATAACTGCGGTGAAAATCATACTGCAAACTACAGGGGTTGCGCAGTGTATCTGGACTTAAAACGCAAAATAAACCCTAAAATGAGAGCTGAGCAACGAATGCTGAATATGCAATTTAATCAGAGGGCCATGTTACCAAAAAATACAATAGTCACCAAACCAACGAGTGCAAACACACAAAACGATAACTTGGAGACATTTGCCAGCAGTTTTGCACAGTCAGGTGTTTCGTACGCAAATATCCTAAAAGGTAACAAACCGAAACCAAAAGTTCATTCTAATGAGGACCTAAACATTCACACCATGATAAATAAATTAACCGAGACCATCCAAAGTTTCATGTTGATGATGGAAAGACAAATGAGCATGATGATGCAAAATATGAATACGCTTATGCAAATTATAGTCAAAAATCAAAAATGACAATTCTAAAAATAGCCATTTGGAATGCGAACGGGCTCTCGCAACATAAAGCTGAGGTACAAACATTCCTTATCGAACAAAATATAGACATCATGTTAATATCTGAAACACACTTCACAAAACAAAATTTTTTTAATATTACCGGCTATTCCGTTTATGACACCAAACATCCGGATGGAAAAGCACACGGCGGCACTGCAGTCTTAATAAAAAGAAGATTAAAGCACTACGAGCTCCAAAAATATGCTAAAGATCACATCCAGGCTACAACTGTCAGTTTGGAAGAATGGTCTGGGAAATTTTTAATATCGGCTGTCTACTGTCCACCGAAACACGCAATTAAAAAACAGCAATTTATCGATTACTTTAACCAGTTGGGAATCAAATTTCTAGCAGGGGGTGATTACAACGCTAAACATGTGCAATGGGGTTCGAGGTTGACGTCACCGAAAGGAAAGCAACTCTACGAAGCAATAAACGAGAAAAACCTTGATTATTTATCATCTGGACATCCCACATATTGGCCTACAGATAGAAAAAAAATTCCTGATTTAATAGATTTCTGTGTAATACGAGGAATAGCACGCACCAATGCTCAAGTCGTTGACTGTTATGATTTATCATCAGATCACTCACCAATAATAGTAACACTAAGTACCCAAGCATTAAAAACTAAACCACCACAACGTTTAACAAACAAACTAACGAAATGGGTTCTCTATAGAAACATAGTAGATGTAAATTGTCATCTTGATGTTCCACTTCGCACACCAGAAGACATTGATGCCGCGATAGAAAACTTAAGTCAAATAATGGAAATGGCTGCAAAAAATGCTACTCCGGAGAATAAAAATTCCGAAAAAAATATAAGGCTTTCAAGTAACATTCAAAAGTTATTAGCAGAGAAGCGGACATTTTGGCGACTATGGCAGCTTCACCAATCTCCTTTGCATAAATGGAAATTAAATAGAGCTATTAAAGCTTTGAGAGAAGCAATACGGGAAGAACAAAATTTAGGAATACAGAATTACCTAAGTGAGCTCACAGCAACAGAAACAACAGATTACTCACTGTGGAAGGCAACAAGAAATTTAAAAAAACCAGAGGTATCGAACCCACCGATAAGGAAACCAGATGGTCACTGGGCCAGAAGTGACTTAGAAAAGGCTATCGCTTTCTCTAACCATCTACAAAAAGTGTTCGCCCCAAACGAACAAAATAATGATTGCGTACTACCACAGCTTACGAGGGACGAGTCGAACCCAAACCCAGTAAAATTTAAATGGAAATGCGTCAAAAAAGTTATCAAAAACAGTATAAATCCCAAAAAAGCGCCAGGTCATGACCTAATAACTGGAAAAATGATCAAAGAATTACCAGATAGATGCATAAAATATATAACATATATTTTTAACGCGATTATGAGATGTGGATACTTTCCCCAAAAATGGAAAATATCTCAAATTATCATGATTCCTAAGCCAGGTAAAGACGAAACCCAAGTCTCGTCGTACAGACCAATAAGTCTACTTCCGATAATTTCAAAGCTTTTTGAAAAGATTATACTACAAGAACTAATACCTATATTATCTGAAGGTCGCATTATACCAGATCACCAATTTGGATTTAGAGAGCAACACGGCACAATAGAACAAGTGCACAGAATTGTAAATACAATTAAGGTTTCCTTAGAAGAAAAGAAATATTGCTCGGCAGTTTTCTTAGATATTGCGCAAGCTTTCGACAAAGTATGGCATGAAGGATTAAATTACAAAATTAAAACTCTTTTGCCTAAACAATTTCATGCAGTTCTTGAAAACTACTTAGCCCAAAGGATGTTCCAGGTGAAACAAAATACGGCCACTACTGATCTAACCGTGATAAAGGCAAGAGTACCGCAAGGTAGTGTATTGGGACCTGTGCTATACTTGTTATTCACAGCTGACCTACCAATAACTGAAAAAATCGTCACTTCAACTTTTGCTGATGACACAGCTATATTATTTTCACACAAAAATCCTCAAACAGCATCGAGAGAATTACAAGAACATCTACACAAAATAGGAGATTGGTTAAAAACTTGGCGGATAAGGACGAATGAATGTAAATCAACACATGTAACATTCACATTAAATAAACGTATATGTCCAGCAGTAAAATTAAACAATATCACAATTCCTCAACAAACAAACGTCAAATATCTCGGTCTTCATCTCGATAGAAGATTGACATGGAAAAACCACATTGAAACAAAACGCAATGAATTAAAAATAAAATTTTCTAAAATGTACTGGATGATCGGAAGAAAATCGAAATTCTCTCTAGACTGCAAGCGTCTACTATACAAAGCGATCCTAATCCCCATATGGACATATGGTATCCAACTATGGGGCTCAACTAGTGCATCAAATATAGATATCGTACAAAGAACGCAAGCAAAGATACTTCGTAGCATTACAAATGCCCCATGGTATATTCGAAACAGCAACATCCATAGAGACCTAGGAATCAAAACTGTTAAAGAGACAATTAAATCATGCAGTCTAAAATACCAACTGAAACTGGAATCACACCCTAACGAATTAGCTAGAGATCTACTAAGGCAACCGAAATATGGACGGCTTCGCAGAACAGATCCTCTAGATTTAATTAACTGAGAAATATAATCTAATAATTTCGTGCATGTTGAAATGAAATTAAGTAATTAATAATAATTTAATAATAATAATAATGCATAATGATATTAAGTATTAACATAGGTTAAGGCTTAAGTTAAAAAATTTTTTTTTATAGTTTTTAAAAATTTCACACTTCTTGTTAGTTTCGTATAAAGAAAGATTCAAGAATAAAGCCTTTGGCAATAGTTACAAAAAAAAAAAAAATCTTAATGGATTATCTTGAAAAAGAGAAAACCATTACAGGAGTAGGCTCCACCAAGGCCATGCGTCATCTCACACCTTAGCGGTTGCCATGGCGAAAATCAACGAACTACAGTTTGAACTGCTTCACCACTCTCCTTACTCACCAGATCTAGTCCAAAGCGGAGCTTTTCTGTTCCCTAAGCTAAAAGTAGCTCTAGGAGGACAAATATGTTTGTCGAATGAGGAGGCCATCATCTTCGTAGTTTACAGAGAAACAAGCTGGTTCCTATTTGGACGGGTAGAAGAGATGGGAGCATCGCTGGGAAAAGTGTATAGACTCATTGTAAGTCTATGTAGAGAAATAAAACTAAATTTGAAGAAAAAATTTCTTATATCTTTGTTATGACGGAAACTTTTTAGACAACTATAACAATGATATTCAATGATAATTATATTACCCAACAACATCAAAATAAAATGTTTACATGTATGTGTACAAACTTGTGAATAAATAAAAAAAACTGCATATTAACGAATTAAAAATTATTCAATTTTTTACATGTATTCCTCATAGGTTGCGTTTTTCCGCAAGTTGTCTCTATTTATAAAAAAACACACCGCTGCAGAATGGGTAACACAAAAAAAATAAATTCTGAATTAATACTAATTTCACGTCGGTATTTCATCTTTTTTAACAGAAACTCAAAATAAAATATGGAGGAAAAAATAATTGAATTTATTCGTGGAAACGAATTTAATTATAATAAAAAACATAAATGCTATAAAAATATATATTTAAGGGATACGACATTCTAAATTGATCTTGGTCATTGTTTTTAATTACCAAAAATAGTTTGTGAAAAATTCGTGCATTTCTCTTTCATTTTCTGTGTAAATTTCCCTAGTTCAAATCCGTCTATTTGATTTCCTCTGGAGGCTGTTCGTAAACTCTACATTGTTACGATATTGTTAACAATGACAGCTCTAAATCGATCTGAAACTATCATCGTAACAACGACCACGTATCATTGTAACAACGACCAGCCCATAATTAGTCTAAAATTATTTGTTCTCAATGATCTTGTTTTGCGTTCGAATTTGAGTTTTAATTCGATGTTCGATTTGGCTTCTGTTAGTTTTTAAGTGATAAAGCCTTACCTTTTCCTAGAGCGAGCATAATAAAAATATTTAAATAGGGCATTTAATTAGCCTAAAATAATTTTTTAATTTTCCAATTGTTTTTATACCGTTTTTTGATATGGGTTCTGCTAACTTTTTCTAAAGGTAGCAGAACTCGCGTTTTAGTTGGAAGGGATATAGCCCAAAATTGTTTAATAGAGCATTTAATTAGCCTATAATTATTCATACTATCTTGTAATGTTCTGCATTATGGGTTCTGCTAGCTTAAGGGACGTCTTATATTAGGTGTTTTGCTTTGGTAAAATTAAGCGGGTTTTACTTTAATATCTCAAAGCAACAGCTTTTGGCTTAAGTTTTTCGTTGCATTTTGATTTTCTTTTGTTCGTAATAAAACATTTATATGTCAAATTTTGATCGTGTGATAATTTATTAGAATGTAGATTTAAATATAAATAGTACATTAAAAAAAAAAAAATTTAAAAATAAAAAAAAAATTAAAAAATGACCGCCTTGCGGTGAACACCATAACTATAAAATGGGTTTATTTTCTTAAAACTAAATTTTTTGTGGTTTACATTAAAGCGTCTTCGGTTTTTTACAGTGCAATTGTTGTTATCGAGTATCGCAGTAGTATATTGCAAATAAAGTTGCGGATACTGAAAAACCATCACATTTTCTTGCCGATCTAACGGTACATTTTATTACCGTCACAAAAAACATTAGACGAATTTTTTAAACTTTGACGAAAATGTTTTAAAAGGAAATCTGACATGCGATCTGAGCGGGCAAAATTTAATAAAAATGAAACAAGGTGATGGCGAAACCGTGGAAGCTTATAAACTAAAATTAATGCATGCGGTCGCTTGTGAATTGTAAAGCTCACGTAGCATTAAAAAATGTATTAAGCTTCATTGCTTTATTAGATAGATTTATAGTAGGCATACGTGGTGAAAGAATATTTACATCTTTATTAAACTTTCCATCGAACACACTTACTTGGGATGAGGCATGTGATTACGCACAAAACGTTGAGCTTCGGTTTATTGAGAGTTCTGAACGGAAAACTGCAGTGATTAATGTTATTTCTACGGCACCTTCAACAAAACTACAAGTTTCAAACAACAGTAATTATTCAAGGTCAAACAACAGTCAAAGGCAACGGCAGAACACGACGAAACGAATGCCCTGCGATTAAATAGGACATACTTCTGTATGCTGTCAGAATCCAAGGAGAGCCATCCGTGTTATTATTCACAGTATAAATTTTTTAAATGAACCTTCAACTATTTCTTTATTTGTGGAGGGGCAACATATGTCACTTGAAATGGACACAGGATCACCTATACTGGAATTTCCTATGATGAGTATATAAGTAAATTTAAAACAGGTAAACTAATTAATAAGATTAACAGGTTTTCAATGTTTCCGCAGAATCAGTAGACATTTTTGGAGTCATTTTTGTTAAAGTCAGAACTATTGATGGCGGTGTAACAAAAAAATTAGAAATTGCAGTTCTGCGTCCAAAAGACCTCTACGGAAAATTATTGGCAGATGCAGGTTGGATGAAATCGTGCCTACCTGGCGGAATAATTTTAAAAATAATCCTGAATTTGTTAAATTAAAAAGTAATGAACACTCAGTTATTTACCGCGGAAATAATATTAAATGAAAATTTCACTCTAATTTTTCATACACCATATTCCGATGCCTTATCGTCTCAAGGAAAAAGTCAACCAGGAATTAGGTCGACTGGTTAAGGAGAATGTTTTGGTGCTCCTTCGTCATAGTCGTTGGGCGTCTCTTACTGTACTAAAAAAAAAAACAGAAACGTCCGAATTTGTATAGACTGCAAAGCTAGCATAAACCAATTTGTGAAAACGGAGCATTACCCTCTTCCAAAAATAGAGGATATTTTTGCAAGTTTAACAAATTGTAATGTCTTCTGTGTGTTGGATCTAACGGGAACGTATCAGCAATTATTGCTTAGCCCTCAGTCTCAGGAATATTTAGTTAGCAATACCTATCGCGGATTGTATAGAAATACAAGATTAGCTTTAATGCCTGTAATGGTTGGTCTTCAAGCGTACCACACCACTTACAATATTATAAAAATGAATCTATAGTCATTTCAGTACTGAAAATAAATGCTTATACTTTTGTGGTAGAGTTGTGGCACTATTTAATTTACATCGTCAAGTACTAGATCTTATTCATGGTGAAAGTCATTGAAGGAAATTGAAAATTATGTACAATCATGTTATATTTGCCAATCATCTCAAAATGTTCCATGTGATATTTTTGATTTCGCCAGAAAAAAATCCTCTTAGTTATTGATAGTTTTTCGAAGTATGTGAATGTCAGAAGAGTATATTCTACAAGAGCTGGAAATGTAATTAAAATAATCTTACAAATTTGTTCTATTTTTGGTCTTACAAATGAGATAGTTAGTGATACCGGTTCACCTTTTCAAAGCATAGAGTTCAAAAAGTTTTGCCAATATCACTCTATAAAATTATGGCATTCACCGCCTTACCACCTCCAGTTGAATGGGTTGGCCGAGTGTTTCATCAAAATAACAAAAACTGTGTTAAAAAAACTTAATCGAAGCAAAAGAGGTCTTTGGAAATGGAAATTCAAAATTTTATGTTTGAAAATCGTATCACACCGAATTCAAAGTTCAAAAATGACTCCAACCAAATTCGAGGTTATTTACATAAAGCCTCGAACATTAGTCAGTTCATTATCTCAGGAAACGGTGAAATAGCAAGAACAATCCATCAGGGATAATAACAATTTAGAAACCGAGGAAGATAAATTAGTTTCTCAAAAACCCATAATAAAGCAAACAAATAAATATTATGTTGGTGAAAACGTTTTATATAAAAATCATATAAAATCAACAAATAAATGGATCCCAACAAAAGTTGTACAAATTATTAGTCCTTTGACATATTTAATCAAAATGTATACAAACATTCGGGTTGTCCACGAAAATCAATTAAAAATGAGGATCTATCATCCTTAATTTGTATTTCCAGAAAGTTTAGAGAAAAATGCGGAACTGAAAACAAAAGTCAAATAATTATAAAATGAGACCGAATAAAAAGAAATCCTGATAGGTTCGGTCCTTTAAGAAACAATAAAAATCTGTTATTTTTTAAGCTAAATTAAGTTATTTGAAAAAATAAGATTAAATAACATTTATTTTTAAATTTTCTCATTGAGTTGCCTTTGACTTTCATATCGACCAGACGTGTTTTTGTTTTTTCATTTATTTTAATTTTTAATTTTTGATTTTTAATTTTTAAAAAATAATTTTGAGTTATTAGTTTTCTATAATAATCACGAGTTATTAAGCGAACTGTGTGGTTTTGTTTTGAGAACCTAAATGGTCACAATCATGAGAAGTCGTAGTAGTTCTGGAGTCTGATTGGTCTGCTACCAAAGGATTGTGCATCATTTGATTATGAATCATCAGCAACCAGTTACTGGATTGTTTCCAACTAGCTCAACTTATCCTCATGCTTGGAAAGTACGCAGACGTAGCCTCATTTATTGGGGGACGTGGCGAAGTGGTAATGGTGGTATTCACCCTGATGGGCAGGTAAGGGATGCATACAGCCCACGTAAAGTCTACCGAAGTTTGGTATGTATACTATTTAGAGCATAAGGAAGGTACATGTGACAGTAGCTGTATGCATCAATCTCTTTTGTGTTTTTCGTTTTTTTTGTCTTGTCAAATATGACGTTTCAAATAAATTACACAGAGCCCTTTGATTGCAATTTAGAGTTATCGAGGTTTATCAAATGTTTATTATTAATACTATTATTCATTGCAGTTCCTGATTAAGCTTATATATATGATTCTAATGAACATTTTTGATTACTACATTTTAGATAGTTTTTCAGGGATCATGGCATTTCTTTAATTAAATGGTTTTCTAGGTTGTTTCGGGAGACTGTAAATTGGTGAAGGTTTTGATTATATTGTTCTGGGTTGGATAAATAATTATCGCTGGTTGTTGTTTTATGATTTATTTAATACGATTAGGTGATACGATACGATGAAGGATCATACAGTCGTGTTAACAACTTATTATTAATTCTATCATCTTACAGATTCGTGATTGCTTTAAAAGTTTTATTTAATTTGTTTAGGTGTTGGGGTTCTGGGGTTTTGGAGCTGTGGCAAACATCCATTACTGATCTTATATTACAGATTAGCTTTTTTTTTTTTTTGTTTTTTTTTTTAACCATTTGGAATTAGCTACACGATAGATATGCTGTTATGATTAAAAATTAGATTCCGATTTCAGAAGCAGTTAAAAACTTTGTTGGACTATTTTGTAGTATAGAGACCTCTGTTTTTCCAGTGTCTTGGCTCCTGTTTTAGTTAGGCGTTTTAGTAAGAATTTTTTAATTTTTAGTATTGCATCCAGTGGGTGGTATTTAATAATAATTATTAATTTTAATTTTTTATTATTTTAGATCTTTCTTTTAGATTTTATTAAAAATAGGTATTAACGAAAATTCAAGAAGATTAAATAACTATTTTTAATTTTCAGATGACTGGAAGTTTTTCAGTTACATGATTAATAATTATTTCGTAGTTAGAATTGTGTCATTGTGTTACTAACTATCGACTACTTAGGTGTCTGTAACCTGGTCGAGTCTATCCTTACTAACATAACCTTTTCTATCCCTCCTATTTTGTTATGTGTAATACAGGTGTACGGTGGGCCCCGGCCATATCTGGGATTACTTGTCAAATGACTTGGCCGTACATCTCAATCAAATCAAAAATCAAATTTATTTTTAAATTTTCTCATTGTTTTATTTAATTACACTGTTCTAGTTGAAAAAAGTGACAAGCTGTGCACCCAGGGGGTAAACCTAATTTAAGTATGCTGAATTCAATGGTGCTAGGCCCATTTCAAAGTTAGTCCCCATTTTTGAGATATCGCTTTCGACATGTTTTGGCTCTTAATTTTTCAAGATTTTCGTTATACTTTCTTCAGCGAAGTTGTTCTTATTATTCTGGCCAAATAATTGCACCCAGTGGAGGTTTTTTTTAAACAAAATGTCGTAAAAAACAGGATTTTTTTTCGTTGTACACCAATTAAGATTGAAGAACCATTAAGATTTTCGTTATGCTTTCTTCAGCAAAATTGTTGCGCAAGTCAAGACAAACAATTTTGCCGAACATATCAAGACCGAAAAACCACATCCACCTTTATGTGTGTTTTACTTAAGCCAAGGTTAGATTAGGTTAGGTTGGAATGGGAATGTGCTTTCCACATTTAGACCAGTAGTGGCCCGTTGTGATACCACAGCATCCTATTTCCCCTTTACCCCTGTTCAAAACCATTCGGAGCAGGCGTACGTAGCGCAAAATATCTCGCACTTCACAGTCCGCAAGATCTGAAAGGCTGGCCATACTATACACGCCTAAATATGCTGACCGCTTTTCATAAACGTTCGAATGTCATTGAAAATAAATTTTTTGCATTGTAATGTGAAAAATTCGCCTAACAGTCATAAGCCGAATCTGATAAGGACGGCGCGCGCTTTCACCAAGTGACGGCAAAGCTCGAATATTGGTACAGCGGCAAAATGCTACATACACTCTTGGGTGACATTTGTAAGAATTTGCAAGAAGATCCCGAAGACGACACGAACGAATCGGAAAATTAAAATTATAAAAGTTAAGAAAAATGTTAATTTTTTCGGAAAATATTAAGAAAAATCACCATAAAATTTTATTTTAAATAGTTTCTATTTTATCTATTTTTGTCGATTTCAATCGATTTCAATTCAATAAATGGACAAAAAATGATAAAAAAGTGGTTTTCGTCGATATGAAAGAAAACAAATAACACAAAAATGTGAATGTAGATGTGGTTTTTCGGTCTTGATATGTTCGGTAAAGTTGTTTGTCTTGGGCTTGTGCAACAACTTTGCTGAAGAAAGCAAAACGAAAATCTTAATGGTTCAAGAGCTATCAACGTGAAAATGAGTGTATATTCTGACAAATGTTTGACTCAAAGCACCGAGGGTGCCGAGCTTGTCACTAAAAAAAAAGTTTGCGATTCAAGCACAGTGTTGTAAATTTTTTAATAAAATTGAATCAATTAGATAGAATATTAAAATCAGATTTTTCACAGCTCGGCTAGATTCGTGAATTTTTTTCTAAAAAAAATTATAAAAATATTTAAACAGTTTTAGGAAATTCTCCACGTGCCAACCAAATTTGATGTAATTGGGCTGTGAATTGTTTCCCTATCCCCCGTATTCTCCAAAACCAACACCCTGCGATTATTATTTGTCACTATTTGTTACTATTTGACAGTGTATAGCCCAAGTCGAACGAAGCGACTACAACTTTAAATTGCAGTCATAGATTTTTCCAAATGAATGTTCGAATGTTGTATGTACAAAATTATGGTTTTCTAAAACTTTAATCACAAACTAGAGATCTCTCACACAGAACACTATTTAGTTTTTACACAGAACACTGTTTAGTTTTTAAAGTTCGTTATCTTTGGACTCGATCACTATACAGCATATTATAAATAAACACTTAACACATGCAATTGAACAATAACAATTTCGGTTTTCCCGCTTATTCTTTAGAAACAGTCTATCGTACCGTGTACTTTATAATATAATTAAACGAGAAATATTTAATTGTTTAATATCACAAAACACATATTTTTTATTATGTAATTTTATGTAACACTTGTATTTTAATTTAATGATACAAAATCTATTTTCTAATTTGGGAAACTGAAAATAAATAATAAATTAACATGAACAAACGAATAAATAAGCATAAATCATAAAAAAATGATCAACAAAAAATATTTTAGATACAAAAATAAATTAAATTATTGATTGATAGGTGCTTATGTTATATGTATAATTATGATAAAACAACATTTTATTTTGTATGCTAATAGATCTACTTGTTTTATGGGATACTTACTTCAACGGTTGCGTGTGGTTTAGCTATAACGAAGCTTGATGTAGTGGCGGCTAACGCCCTCGAGGTTATTAAACAATTCGAAACCAGTTTCTTGTATATTCGACACAAATTTTCAATTTCGATGCTATATAAAACAAGTAAAATATAACATAAACAATAATAAATCGTCTGCTCCCATAATATAATATTACATATTGTAATAAATCATACCGTGAAAAATGAGTTTTCTTTTTAAATGCATCAATTATTTTTGGATTAATTTTACCCGATGCATCTTCCATTTTATTACTAAATTTCGATTTACGTTTATTTGAATCACTGTGATGTTTGTCACTACCGCCTTTATTGTGTGTGCCGGATGCACGTCTGCCACTAGCAAGAAATATTGATACACTTTTCATAATCATGGTTCCACGATTCATTCCACCCCCACCACCACTACTTGTATTATTATTGTTTGTTTTGGTAGAGACACGCGCACCACCATCGCCGTTTTTCATGATTCCCCATTTAGCATTGATGTTGTTACTGCTCATCTTTTCGTTTAGGCTAATGTTTTTTTGGTTTTGTTTCTTTGTTTGGTTTTCTATTATAGGTTGTCTTTGTCGGATTTTCCCTCAATTGCTTGTGGGGTTGAAGTTGATTTAATAGAATTATTTTTTCCTGCAATGAAATAGAAAACACGAAATAAACCAAACATATATTTTATAGAAATTTTGATGTAAATACATGAATAAAGATATAATTTTGTTGTTCCCATTGATTAGCTGTAAGAAGTTATGTAGTCGCATTTTATGCATAAAGTATGGTAATTTATGTCTATGCCAAATTTTTTTTGTTGTGTAAGCGGAATATTTCAAGTGAAATATGTTCAAAAATGTTAAAACACATTAAATTAATGAATAATTTTGGTATAGGTTCTCAGGAAAGCTAAGGTAAGTTAAAGCTTATCTTTTCTAAAATGTTAAAAACCAATAAACCGTTCATCTACCATAACAATATTATTGATGTGGGGTTAAGACAGCTAGCAGGTATATATTTGCTCAGTTTAATTTGATTTATGTTAGATTACCACTGCGATCTAACAATAAAAAACACGTTGTTAACTTGACCGCTTTCTTTATTTTGCCTTGTATTATTACCTAAAAGGTTGAAATTAAATTGTTTGGCATGGTGTCGAGTGTCCGGAAACATTGTAGACTGATAATTTTTCATGTTGTATTCTCAACATATTCCTCGGCCCTCAAGCATCCGGAAGTGTGCCTAAGTTCTGAGGTCTCGCATTAAAACTTCTTATTTTTTTCATCAAATACCAGGTAACCGAAATAAGCATTGCTGCGGGATTAGCAAGTATATTGCAATATTGCAAGATCATGATGATAGTCGTGCGCAGTTACATCAACTATCGATAGCTCCAGCTGTTCATTGTGTTGTTGAATGGTCGCCTAAATAGTCATAATTTCGGAAAAATTTGTTTCTGAGATTGGGTTCAGCAGCTCAGTAATCGTTATTTATCATTTCGCTTATGTTGAATTGTGGTAGGAATGAGATCTCTAATTTACTGCTAGATGATATGTGACCTGATACATACACCCTGTTAAAGTTAGCCGAAAGTTTCCAGCAGAAAGGCGGTAATGCAGAGAGTGTCTTTGCTATCCAAGCCGAAAAAATATTTTATAGCCGAAAGGTATATTACTTGATATACCTAGTTCTACTATCATCTACAAATCATCAGAATACAGCAAAAACATTTAAGGGGTCATGTAATTTTACCAAATTAGTACTTTCCCATCGACCCCACTATGTTTATTAGATAGTTCATAACCCTAGGTAAGCCCAGGCGAAATTTGGGGAAGTCTGAAGAGACTAGGGGGATGCAATTTGGTATAATATGCTAAAAAACCCGAAATTTCCGAAACTAAATTAATAAAATATTCTGTAACTTTTGAGTTATCCACTTTCCCATCGATCCCTAATAATATATCCCTAATAATAATTCCGGTTGCATCAAAATGTGCACATAAATTTAAATTTAATTGCTTTAGCTTAGCAAGTAATCGAATCTGGTTTTTTGCAAACGAATAAATCGTAAAAGAATTAGCCATTAAAAAGTGAAGGTAGTCGAGCATTTTAACTTTAACGTCTAAATCAAGAAAGTCATCTACGTGATCATCCATTAACAAAAATGCCTCACGTCGATCTTGATTAAGCACATCAATGCCTTTATAATGACCAAGATTCCCTTTTTCTTTCAGTTCTATATTCACATCTCACATTAATTTTGTTTGAACTTCCGCGCTGTATGTATTTTTTTAGCGTTTCTTTTAAAATGTCCCGTTTTTTCCCACGAAACTGACCTGATAATTCCTTACGATGATCGATTTCTCCAACGCTATGTTTAATATAAAATATTTTGTGAACGTTTAGGTCGTATTTATAAATGTTTGAAAGTATAATATCTTGGACAACCTTTTTGTTTGCATTTTTTACTGTAAATTGTAATACAGGATTCGGTCATATATGTTTTTGCAGCCGCAATTATACATGGATAATGTTCTACAAATTTGTCTCGAATAGCATCCATATACGACTCAACTATAGTAAGCGATTGCACGACCTTAGAATAACACTGTTGTAACACCGGTGTGAAGTTTTCAACATTTATGAAAAGTGTAGCTACACAAATTAACAAAAAACAAAAATGTAGATACACAATTCAACAAAAAGTGTAGAACTACATAAAAAAATTATTGTAGGGTTGAATTTTTATTTATCCCACTAGAACTTTCACAAGAAAATTGTAAAATCGCTAGAGATAAATTTCAAATAAGCAAAATATTACAGAATTATTGGTGTCGATTCCGTGTGCAAGTTCGTTTTTTCTTACCGTCTATTCTTCTACAATTTGCTAGGCAACTTGATGTTCAATTCCAATTTTGAACCTGAATATATAATTTGCTCGTGTATGCACCGGGTTTTCATAGTAGAAACGGCAGAATTGAAAAGATAAATATAAGATTTTCACTATTTCACCAAAATTATTAATTCATAGTCAGCGTTTACCACAATGATTTCAGGTTCAAGATCCTGGTTTTGCTGTATGTGCAGAGCATATCCTTTCAACCATTATAAGAACAACATTAAATATATTAAAGTATACTTGAGCTTGATGATTTCCGAAAAATTAATGCGACCTACCGGTAACCTTCTACAGAATCTGTGAAAATTCAAAAAGTAAAAATGCACATGTAGAAACCGAAAACCGGGTCTTACGGATGCTAGCACAAGTCTGAGTATACTGGCATTTCGGGGACAGTTTCAAGAATTTTTAGTGATAAGCGGCATATCACTGCGATCTTCGGGGAATTTTTTTGATTTAATGTAAATGAAAATAATAATGAAAAAGTGTATAGACCGGGTCTTGTGGATGCTTAAGGGCTATCAACACTTAATTCTAGAGATGATAGCACAAGTCTGAGTATACTGGCATTTCGGGGACAGTTTCGAGAATTTTTAGTGATAAGCGGCATATTACAAGACCCGGTCTACACTTTTTCATTATTATTTTCATATACATTAAATCAAACAAAATTCCCCGAAGATCGCAGTGATATGCCGCTTATCACTAAAAATTCTCGAAACTGTCTCCGAAATGCCAGTATACTCAGACTTGTGCTATCATCTCTAGAATTAAGTGTTGATAGCCCTTAAGCATCCACAAGACCCGGTCTATACACTTTTTCATTATTATTTTCATTTACATTAAATCAAAAAAATTCCCCGAAGATCGCAGTGATATGCCGCTTATCACTAAAAATTCTTGAAACTGTCCCCGAAATGCCAGTATACTCAGACTTGTGCTAGCATCCGTAAGACCCGGTTTTCGGTTTCTACATGTGCATTTTTACTTTTTGAATTTTCACAGATTCTGTAGAAGGTTACCGGTAGGTCGCATTAATTTTCCGGAAATCATCAAGCTCAAGTATACTTTAATATATTTAATGTTGTTCTTATAATGGTTGAAAGGATATGCTCTGCACATACAGCAAAACCAGGATCTTGACCCTGAAATCATTGTGGTAAACGCTGACTATGAATTAATAATTTTGGTGAAATAGTGAAAATCTTATATTTATCTTTTCAATTCTGCCGTTTCTACTATGAAAACCCGGTGCATAATACACGAGCAAATTATATATTCAGGTTCAAAATTGGAATTGAACATCAAGTTGCCTAGCAAATTGTAGAAGAATAGACGGTAAGAAAAAACGAACTTGCACACGGAATCGACACCAATAATTCTGTAATATTTTGCTTATTTGAAATTTATCTCTAGCGATTTTACAATTTTCTTGTGAAAGTTCTAGTGGGATAAATAAAAATTCAACCCTACAATAATTTTTTTATGTAGTTCTACACTTTTTGTTGAATTGTGTATCTACATTTTTGTTTTTTGTTAATTTGTGTAGCTACACTTTTGATAAATGTTGAAAACTTCACACCGGTTGTTGTAACTAACATTTTTTGACACTTTTTACGCTATTTGCCGTAGGCACTTGGCGAAACACACTTATACTTAATAAACACATTTTTATTAATCACTTGTTTTTGTTTCGCAGAATATTTTTCAAAAAGTTTAAAAAATCACTCGATCGATTTCGACTTGTTAGGTCATCATCAGGAGTATCTACTGAATTGTATTAGTAAAAATTTTTTGTTATATAGTAGAAGAAAGCAAAATATAAATAAAAATAAAAGAAGGAGGGGAAAAAAATTTAAGCAATAAAAATTAATCTACGGATCGCGCAGGTAGGCGATGAGTCATAGGTTGAGCAACAAAATTCAAGGTATATTATTGCGTACGTGAGAATAGAAAAGGGCGGGGTCTGTAATTGGTGAGAACCGGATTTCTCTCTGTTCGTCAAGGATATTTTGGAACGCCAAACAAAATCGACCTTCGATCATTCGAAAATCTGGCTGTAGATGCCGAAACAGCCTTATCTGGCCAGATAACCCAAATAAAATCAGTGTGTGCGTTACAAATAAAGAAAGGTATTGATAACTCTTCTACTCCACCATTCTCTTCTTCTGCTGCTTCTAATAATACTAACTTCAAAGTGATTGGTGCGATAAAGAAAAAACTACGTGACCATGACCTTATAGCGTGTAAAGCGGATAAAGGCAATACAATTACCGTGCTCACAAAAGTCGATTACTGCAATAAAATTTCTGATTTTATTACAGAAAGCAAAGCAATAGTGCTTAGCAGAGATCCAACTAAGTCTTTTAAGACTTTGGTTAGTAAGTGTATCAACCAATGCCAGAAGTTATTTGATGGAACTGGTTGGAAGTACTCTGTCATGAATCCATCTGCCCCAATCCTTTATGGTTTACCAAAAATCCATAAAAAAGGCATTCCGATTAGACCAATAGTAGCGTATTGCAATGCTCCTGCCTACAAGCTATGTAAGGGTTTCATAAATTTTTTCAATTGTCATACTAATTTCTTTTCGGCTTACTCGGTTAAGAACTCGGTAGAATTGATTAACAAAATTCAAGACGTCAACATTCCGTTACATTCAAAACTAGTTCATTTGACGTTGCCAGTCTTTTCACTTCTATTCCAATTAATACTTTGTCCCAAATAGTTTGTAATTACTTAGATAGGGATGTTGTAGATGAGAGCTTACGTCGTGAACTGAAGTTAGTTTTTGAGACTTGCATTAAACAAAATTATTTCTGTTTTGATAATACATATTTCAAATTTGCTGATGGTCTACCCATGGGCTTCCCTCTGTCACCTTTGTTGGCTGAAATTATCATGAATTTCTTCGAACAAATGATCATATCAAATAACAATCCTTATTTTCGTCATATAATCTTTTGGTATAGATATGTTGATGACATATTATGTCTATGGAATGGAACTGATAGACTGTTAGACTCTTTCCTTACTTGGTTAAATTCTCAATATCCCACCATTGATTTTACGTTAGAAAAAGAAGAAAATAAATGTATTAATTTTCTAGATATAACAATAACCAGGATTAATTCTACTTTAGACTTCAAAATTTATCGGAAACCCACGTATACAGACGCGGTTATCCCTAGTTCTTCAAACCATCCCCATAATATTAAAATGTCAGCTTTCCACTCACTCATAGATAGACTAATAAACATCCCTCTGTCAAATTCAAATTATAACACTGAGCTTAACATAATTCTTCAAATAGCAACAAATAACGGATATGCAACTAGGACTATATTAAAGTTATTAAATAAAAAGCTAAAGCGTAAAATTCTAACGGGTATTTATCCACCGGATAGTCCAACGCGGAAAAATTGGCGTCGCTTAGAGTATATAGAAAAAACGAGCCAACGGATTAGCAACATCGTGTCCAATTATACCAATATTAGTTTTGCTTTTTATAATAATAACACAATAAAGAAAATGATTTTTAACAATAAACCTAGAGTTGATCACCTTTCCAAATCTGGCGTTTATAGGATTAATTGCAATGATTGTAGTTTCTCCTATATTGGTCAGACTGGGCGCAATTTTGGAGTTAGAGCTAAAGAACATTTATCTGGTTGCAATCAATCAACGATGACCAATGCCGTAGGGTCGTCGAAAATAAACGAACGCTTTGTGAAAAATGGTTGGCTCGCAACACTAGAAGCACTCTAGCAGAATATCTCCGCGCCAGGAAAGCCACGACTAAATACCTTCGACTAAAAAAGCGCGAACATATAAGATTATGCATCGAAAACATCAGCTTCCAAGCGGAACTAGGAAACTCAAGGGACTGTTTTGCCAACGCCAGGAATCTCACTAAAGACTTCCACCCAAGAAGTACAGCCATCAAAGACGGGAATGGAGAGTTGAGAACAAACGTGGCTGATGTTCTCTCAGTATGGCAAACCTACTTTCAAAATCTGCTAAATCGGAATGACGACGTGACCCCCATTAGAGCAATAGCTCCTCCAGGTGACGAGGTCTTTGTCGAATATCCCACAGTGGAGGAAGTAGACGCAGCTATTAGTCGATTGAAAAACGGAAAGGCACCCGGTCTCGATGGAATCCCCGCAGAATTGATTAAACTCGGAGGCGCTACTCTTGCAACAAGTCTATACGACCTCGTCGTCTGTATTTGGGACCAAGAAGAGCTGCCTGAGAATTGGAAGACCGCGCTCATATGTCCGCTGCATAAAAAAGGCGACCGTCTCAAATGTGAAAACTATCGTGGCATAGCTTTATTGAACGCTGCTTACAAAGTGTTGGCTAATGTTGTACTTGCCAGACTCATCCCTTTCGCCGAAAACATCATTGGCGACTATCAATGTGGTTTTCGACCCAACCGATCAACCACGGACCAGTGTTTTACCATGAGGATGATCTTGGAAAAATGTTGGGAGTACAACATAACCATACATCAACTATATATAGACTTTCGGCAGGCATATGACAGTATAAACCGCGACAACCTATGGGCCGCACTCATATGCCTAGGAATCCCAGAGAAACTCGTTTCGCTGTGTAAATTAACAACGTCTGGGTCTGTATGTAGAATCGTAATTGAAGGAACTGTGTCAGACTCCTTTGAAATAACATCTGGCGTTCGACAAGGTGATGTACTCGCGCCTTTACTGTTCAATTTGGCGCTTGAGTACGTAGTGAGAAAAAGCAACATCGAAACTTCGCGCTGTATATTTAATAAATCCGGCCAAATTCTTGGATATGCAGATGATATCGTGCTTCTTGGCCGAAGACCTAGCGATATCAAAGACAGTTTCATACCGCTCGATCGCTGCGCAAGAAGACTTGGTTTGGAGGTGAACAGCAGTAAAACCAAATATCTAACAACACCCAGGAACATCTCTAGTGCAAATCTCGGAATTGGCGACCACAATTTTGATGGTGTCGAAAACTTTAAATACCTCGGGTCAGTTATAACATCACTGAATGAAATGCAGGTAGAAATAAAAGCCCGAATCGCTGCCGGACAACGAGTTTTCCACGCCCAATCAAGATTATTGCGTTCGAAACATCTATCGCAGTCGTGCAAGCTCGCACTTTATAAAGCACTAATACGACCTGTGCTGACTTTCGGAAGCGAGAGCTGGACCATGACCTCTAACGATTGTAGATTGTTATCTACATTCGAAAGGAAGGTCATCCGTTCAATTTTTGGTCCAATTAAAGTTGCGAACAACGAATATCGGATTCGTATGAATCACGAAATAAAGCAACTCCTCGGAGGCAGCGATATCATCGGATTCATTAAATCCAATCGAGTGAGATGGCTCGGCCACGTTACAAGGTCCCCACAACAACGGATGATAAATAAAGTGTTTCACCAACAACCAGCCGGAGTACGTCGTAGAGGAAGACCCCGACTACGCTGGCGTGACGACATTGAACAAGATCTGAAAGCATTAGGATGTCGAAACTGGAGGACGAGAGCAATGGATCGGGATGGATGGAGGGCCATTGTGCAGGCGGCGAAATCCCTTCATGGGATGTGAAAGCCAGAGAGAGAGAGAAAATCAATCAACTTTCCATAACCATTTAACTTCAGAAAATCATACAGCTAGCTTGAACAATTTAGACATATTACATATACAACCCAAAGGCAGACGTTTAGATACCTTAGAATCTTACGAAATTCGAAAATCAATATTTCTTAACCAAAATATCCTTAACGAACAGAGAGAAATCCAGTTCTCACCAATTACAGACCCCGCCCTTTTCTATTCTCACGTACGCAATAATATACCTTGAATTTTGTTACTCAACCTATGACTCATCGCCTACCTGCGCGATCCGTAGATTAATTTTTATTGCTTAATTTTTTTTTCCCTCCTTCTTTTATTTTTATTTATATTTTGCTTTCTTCTACTATATAACAAAAAAATTTTACTAATACAATTCAGTAGATACTCCTGATGATGACCTAACAAGTCGAAATCGATCGAGTGATTTTTTAAACTTTTTGAAAAATATTCTGCGAAACAAAAACAAGTGATTAATAAAAATGTGTTTATTAACATTTTTTGACTTTTTGAGTTTTATATGTCTATATACTAATTCACATGCGCTCTTTCTAAATATGCACTCCAAATTTTGCTATCTCTTTTCGTTTTTGATGTAGACAAATAAAAATTGTTGTAAGTAACATAATTTTACCACCGTTTCTTTTTTCATTGAGTAAACAATATTGTATCTACCACTTACAACTTTGTAATCCCAATCAAGAATATTTTTCATGTAGATACCACTTTGTAATTTCTCTTTTTGTACATACAACTTTGTTATTCTCACTTACGTTTTTAAAATGAGTATAGTTAGTATTTTGTAATGCTCAAAAACGCTTAATGACAGTTCAAAATTGGCGCTCAAAATAGAAAGACGTGTAAATTTCACTGTAAGCTATTTATTTTTTAATTAGTTTTCTTATTCGTTCTATAGATTTAATGTTTGTTATTTACAAAATAGGAATCATGGCAGATCTAGAGTTGAATTTGTATGTACCTGGAAACGAAAATATTGTTTTTTGTAATCAAATTTTTAGATCATTCCACGCTTGTATCTGAGATTGATGGAGCAATTGAAGTCGGTTCAGCGCAGAACTGTGTGATTGAACCATTCATTCCTTACTTAATCGACGTATTAAGCGAACCGTTAAATGATGAACCACCACCGTCAACTCCAAAGAAATCTAGGAAACGTAGACGTAATCCTGTAAATTGGATAAGTTCTGTTCGCAAAATGAATGTTCGAGGGAAAACGGTTCCATGCAAAATCGTTCAAACAAAAAAAGACTGTCTCAATAAGTGCAAATGTTCGTATGTCAAAAATGTGACGAAAAGAGAAAGAGAAGAACAGTTTAAGGCGTTTAATGCCTTAGATGCTCAACGAAAGCGAGATTTTATTCTAAAAACTACCACTCGTAATTCACGAGCAAGAAAAACAACGACAATGCAATCCCGTCGGTCTTTCACCTTTTCCTACTTTATGAAGGTTTCTGGCTATACATATACGGTGTGTAAAAATTTTTATCTGGGAACTTATAGCATTTCGCAATCACCAGTCTATACAGCGCATCAAAATAAATGCGAACAATCTGAGATGTCCAAAGGAGATATGCGTGGGCGGACAAGTAGTAAGAGAACACCACAGGAAAAAATTGCAGACGTCATGGATAAATGCATTTCCTAGAATCTCATATTATTATTGCAGAGCTAAAACCTAGAGACAAATTTGAACTTTTCCAAGATGTATGACTTATACAAAGAATACACAAAAGATTCAGTGCCAGTGAAGGAAAGTTTTTATCGCCATATTATTTGTACAAAATTTAATATAGCCTTTCAACAACCTAAGAGTGATAGATGCGGTTCTTGCGAACAGTATAAAGTTGCTGAGCAGGAACAACTTATCACATCTGAAATGATCTTGGAGAAAGAACAACATGTCGAGTTGAAAATCAACATGAGACAGCAGAAAGATATTGACAAAGAAGGGGAAGTTCCGATCCTCTGTTTTGATCTACAGAACGTGATAAATTGCCCCAGATCAGAAATTATCCCGATGTTTTATTATTCCAAATTAAACTTCTATAATTTAACTGCATATTTAAGTAGTAGTAAAAAAACCTATTGCTGCTTATGGACGGAATATACATCAGGTAGAAGCGGCAATGATATAGCGTCTGCATTAGTGAAAATTTTGAATAGAAGATAATAGTGACATTTATAACCTAATTACATGGAGTGATTCGTGTGTACCCCAAAACAAAAACTCGTTCATGTCGACTGCAATTTTGCATGTCATTAAACAAAACCCACAAATAAATTCAATTTTCATGAAATATTCAGTTCCAGGTCACGGTGTAGTTCAGGAAGTATAGACCATATCCATAGTTCAATTGAAAAGGTATTGGCAGTTAACGAATTTTTCTCTCCAATGAGGCTTATTCGAACGCTTAAAACAGTGAACTAGAGGAATAACTTAATTATCATGCAAATGACTGCTACCGATTTTATGGACTTTGTGCAGTATGGGAAAATGTGTTTTGATTTTTCCAAAATTCCCTACATCAAATTAAAAATGTTGATGTACACTCAATGAAGGTCAGTTAACTACCTAAAGCATAAGGCGTTTAGAGAAATCCAGGAAAATGTCTTCCTCAGATGTGTGTGAATTAAAGTAGCTAAAAAAAATCAGAATTATCAGACACTAAAAAGAAACATCTACAAGCGATGATTCAGTACATGCCCCTTAGTGATATTAAGTATTACAAAGTCATTTTGAAATTAGAAGTGCCTTCTGTAATCCAATCTGATGAGACAAATTTGACCTCAAGTGCCGAAAACGTTCGTACAAATCGGGCTGTTTTAACTGAAACGGAAAAGTCTCAGACCACTTTTACAAGAGTCTCGATATAGAAAATTAGGAAAAGTGATAGAAACAACCCGATCTTTCTTGTTTTTAAAGCTTTATTTCTTTTTAAATACCAAAATGAATTAATGTATATTTTATTTTAAGTTAATTTAAAAAAAAACATGTGATATAAAATGTAATAATAAAAACTAAAATAACTGATAACGTTTATAGACTGAAATTATATATTTTTATTCCAAAACATGAATATTACGGTAAAACCGTTTAGTTTTATTTCAATAAATTTGAATTCTCTGTGTAAATTAAAATTATTTAGTTTAATTTTCCATAATTAAAAAGATGTAACTACGAAAGTGGTATATTTTGGTTCACACAAAATAACTATGTTGTATCTGCCAGATACATGGTTGATATTCCAAGGCTAAACGTGTCAAAGTTCAGTTACAAAAGTGTATCTACTTTTGGAGCACCAATTATTTCAATAATAAACCTACAATTTTAAAGTAATATTTAGTTTATCATAAATCCATATATACACACACACACACATTTATTTATTTATTTATTTATTTTTATACAATTTACAATTTTGCAACACCGCACACCCCATTTTGAGCATCAAAGCTAATTAATAACGAGGGTGCAGTTCATAGTTTTCTCAAAAATCTTATGTTCAATTTAGGGGTGCGAGATATTTTACGCTACATCAATAGCTCTGGTTGGTTTCAGCGGGAGTAAGGGGAGATTGGATCCTGTGGTATCACAATGGGCCATTATTGTCCTAAGTGTGCGATAGCAGCCACTCTAACCTAACCTAACCTAACCTATGTTCAATTTACAAGGTGAATTCTAAAAAGGATATAACTCATAGTTCCATTCACTATCAGTTGCTCTGAATTGCACGAGTAACTTGTACGAAATACATCGAATTTGTGCCAATGGCTATGACGCCAAGCGCCTTTTCCAGTGTCACCTTTTCCAACTATACAGAGATATCCGTGTAAGCGTTTCAGGAAGCTACTTCAAAATATATCCTACAATCTACACCGGTTGCGGTACTTCAACATTCTACTGGGAGACACTGCGTCACTCCAGCAACAAAAATACAATTTCTGATTTTTGATGATTTCGGATAGAGCAGCTAAAAGGTCCAGTACAAATTATTTGTTTTTTCCATTTTAAGTATTGAAATAAAAACTATTAAAAAATATATAATGTAAAAAAACAAACGACTGGCTGACGCGAAAGTCAAAGCATAATACCAGACCACCACAATTTTATAAAAATTTTCCATAAAACTAAAAAGTTACAGTATATCAAATTTTCCAGTTTCATTTTCTCAAAAGTATGTATCGAGTAGATACAATATAGTGTTATTCTAAGGTCGCGGTTGTTCTCTTCGTCAAACACGTGCTCTTTAAATTCGTCAAATGAAAAAGTAATAATTTTACATTTGTCCGTATAAGGCGCATGATTTGAACCCTTCCGTTCAGCAACTGAATTACTACAATTACCTTCAATATATCATATTGCTGATCTGAAGCCGTCGGATTATTATGTTCTAGTTCTACATTTGCTTTTTCACGAAGTTCCGTCGTTACAAACTTGGTGGGGAATTTATTAGATTGATGATCGCTGATCATCAGTTCGTCATTGAAGACGGGCTGCTTCGAGGCTTTGAAAAAACACGAATAGATGCTTTCTGGAGACAAAACTTAAGGATTAATTTAGGGGGGCAAAGTCCTAGTTTCATACCTCCTCGCGGTGCCTGGATAACGCTAAATGAATCAGGCGATGAAGATGAAGCGAAGCAGAAGAAATTTTGATTATAGTCAAGGACACTACATGACACGGCGGAAATTGGCAAGCCTTATAGCAAGTGGCTCGCAATATAAACGTGTTTCAGGTATGTCCGGACACCTTAATATCTGTCGCCAGTACGTGATCCACACCAGCAAAAACGAAGGCTTCATATAAATTTATCGTATTCAGCATCAGAACGATCTAGGAAAATTTATATGGACAAAGATAAAAAAGGGAACATGGAATTCTCTCGACATTGCAATAAACTTTGGCTTCAAACTTTACATAGATATTCTGTTTTTAGGCCCGAGCATAATAATATATCCCGCTTACCTGTGGATCATTTCAAGAGAAAACGAGATTTCAGACATGGTGGAGAATTTGTTTAAGATTTTTTTTCGGCTTTTCGGACAAAATATTATTTTAATGGACACCCATATGATGTTTACGACTATTTTAGTCGCAGAAACAAAGAGGCCATTTATTAACAATATTTCTACTACAAAAGTAGAAAAAATGCGCTCCCCTCCCCCAAACCTTTAACCCCAGGGCAATAGTGTACACAAAGATACACAAACCCTTACAAAAATGAGAAATCGCTTGTAACTCTTCTTGGCAGCTTGGTTTCGTACTGATAAGAAAGTAAAAAAAGCCTCTTTGTTTCTGCGACTAAAATAGTCG
The DNA here is from genome assembly GCA_932526605.1 of Nephrotoma flavescens. Taxonomy (NCBI): domain Eukaryota; kingdom Metazoa; phylum Arthropoda; class Insecta; order Diptera; family Tipulidae; genus Nephrotoma; species Nephrotoma flavescens. The sequence continues at coordinate 210,082,153 of OW052220.1, read as the reverse complement.
TAAACATCGTATGGGTGTCCATTAAAATAATATTTTGTCCGAAAAGCCGAAAGAAATTCTTAAACAAATTAAATTCACGGACAATTAAAAAATTCTTCTTAATGGTGGAGAATATTCGGAAATCCAACTATGATCCCACATAAACTTTGAACTGGAACTTTACATGGATGGTTATCAGTAAGGTATCTTTCGGCTTTAAGGAGAGAATGAATGTGCTTGAAGCACTGCAAAGTGCAAACACCACCGCCAAAAAGGTATCAATCAACACAATCGATGGAAATACCACGACCCTACTCTCAACGGCTAAAGTAATAACCAAAACCTCCACAAACAAAACAGTTACATTACGAGCATTAATCGACCTACGATCCCAAGTATCCTTGATTACTGAAAATGCATGTAAGCAGCTGGGATTACTTCAGGAATTGGAGGAAATGCTAAAAACACCTGTAGCTCTATAGTTCAACTTGAAATTCAACCACATTCTCCATCGGTGTTTAAGCTACAAATAGAAGCATATGTTTTGCGGAAAAAACATCAGATGTGCCAGAGCAGAAAATAAAACGAAATGACTCTCGGTGGAAAAATATTATATTGGCGGATCCACAATATGATTGTCCGACTCCTATAGACATCTTGTTAGGAGCAGACGTCTATGCGGACATGTCAGAATCTCAGATCATTCGAGGAAATCCAAATGCAGTGAAAACAAGTTTGGGTTGGCTGATAGTAGGCCCGGAAACAACCGCGCAACCCAGGACTCTAATGTCTAACATCAGTATCAAGGAAGAGTTAGCTCAAGCTCAAGAGCTTCGCAAGTTTTGGGAGTTAGAAGAAGTACCGGTTGAACCTCCACTAACAAAATCTGACGAACAGTGTGAAACAATTTATCAACAAACGGTTAAGCGGACCTCAAATGGACGCTACGTGGTTACCTTGACGTTCAAAGCAAAACGATACCAGTATCCTTGGTGCTTCGAAACAAAGAGCCATGCAACGGTTTTTCAAATTGAGAAAATATTGCAAAATAATGAACGACTATACAACAATTATATCTAGAATTCATGAAAGAATATCTTCAAATGGGGCATATGACACCATCACCCAGTTGCAAGGGACAATTTTACATTCCACACCATGCAATATTAAAGGAAAATTGAAAGAAAACTAAATTTTGCGTTGTATTTGACGCTTTAATGAAGTCAACATCACGTTGCAGTTTGATTGATACTCTGCATGTCGGAGCTACTCTGCAAAATAATTTATGTTCACTTATTCTACGGTGGAGAAAACACAAAATAGTATTTGCAGCCGACATACTCAAAATGTATCGACAAATCAAGGTGGCAAAGAAACACCAAGCTTATCAAAGAATACTATATGGAGGATGAATCCAAACCAACCATTATGGGAGTACAACTTAACTACCGTTACATATGGCACATCAGCGGCTCCGTTCTATGCAATAAGAACACTACATCAGTTAGCAATGGATGAAGGTGAACACTGTCCAACGGCCAGGAAGGTCTTAATAGAAGACTGTTATGTTGATGACGTTCTACCCGGCGCTGATAATCTACACGATGCACTAATTCTACAAGAGCAGCTAATCAGATTACTTCAAAAAGGGCAATTTCAACTGAGCAAGTTGTCGAGCAGCCACCCACAATTACTGCAGTCTATACAAGGATCAAATAAATTAATTGGGAACATGGAGTTGGCAGAAGATGAAACTATTAAAACTTTAGGAATCCATTGGCGGCTATCTTAGAATCGAGATATTTTACTGTTTTTTTCCGTCTGCATCCTTTTTGTAGTTACTGTTAGCTTAAGACTACAAGTGTTTGCAGTACCCGATTTGCTCAGACCGCCCTTCGACAGATTTTGTGAAGAGGCTTCTCAGGCTTCTATTTCCTTAACGGGTTGCGAACCTCGTTCCATATATAGTTGTCTATACAGTAGTCGGCTACCCATTATGGATTGTTCATAATACGATTGTAAGGCGGAGAACCCCTATACCAGTTGACCTATTTATGCCTCAGCTTGTGAATAACAAGTGAATAAGTAAAACGCTACACTAAAATTTTTATCGTACATGAAAAGTGTTATACCTACCTTCGTGCCGTAATCTAAGAATGTAGAACGTTTATGCATACGGCATACATATGTGTAATTTGTAGTTACTTGTAATATTATTATTATGTTTTTTTTTGTTCGAAAGTAAACAAATAAAACGCAACATGAATAATAACATAAATAAACAAAGTTGTAATCGTTTATCGTAAAAATTTAAATAATCAATCATTATAACTTTACCAGACATGTAAATACCTAAATACGAATATAAATAATTTGTTTCGCATAACAAATTTTAACCCTTTCATTTGGTGATATAACATAAAATCACTAAACACGAACTCGATTAATCATTTGTGTATTCATATATACTCCTAAATATGCCGATGTCTTGAATTTGTGGATTTTTGTTGGATTATACGGTACTGAAACCCCAAAATATCACTAGAATCCCCAAACTCCTGGCTTTTCGTGTTACTCGTAGCAGAAAGGCGTTAGCAAAATGGTAGTGATATTTTTAAATTATGTGAACATTAAAAATTATGCGTGTTTGTTGATATTTTGTGCTGTGTGGTTTGTTTATCATTTCAAGAACCACATTTTAATCTAGGCTCTTTCCAATTCGGGGTGTTTTCTTTATGGAAATCTAACAAAATTTGGGTTAATTGAAAACATTCTATTTTTGGTATATAGGGTAATAATTTTATATAATTAATCCAAAAATGTGCGTCTTAATTTATTGTAGATTAACCTTTTTTCACTTATTAAATATTTGCCAAATTAACTTATTAAAAAAATATAAAAGTGTATACCCTTCCACTCCCTCTAAAATGTCTATTAAAATATGCCCTCTATACAAAGAACGTTAAATGCTGAAAATGTATAGCATGAAAATATTTATTAGAAAATTAAGGTTTGAGTTTTAATAACGCTGTCATAAATCATAAATAAAAAAAAACCAAACTGTCAAATATTCACACGAAATCAATGTTCAAAACATGAGTTTCGCATTGAAACTATCGTGAAGTTAGTACCACTCAGCAAAAAATGAAAGTGACATTTTTCATTTTGATTTTCATAGCACGTATATGTTCGTATACACATTACAGTTTGAAGAATAATTTGTTAGCTTGCACGTTTGAAGTAATTTAGAACTTAAATTTAGTTATAATAATTACCATAATACAGTTAGAGCACAGAACAGTTCTCGATTCCAGGCCAGTGTCTTCCAAAAACGTTGGAATAACCAATTTAAACACAAATCATTTAGAAATTAGAAACGCGCAAATTTTATATGAAAAACTAGGGTACATCTATTTCATAAAAGATGGCAGTAAAAATCAAGCGAAAACTATATTTTTAGAAAACGCCGACAACCTAGGAAATGACATTAAAAACTCAATTTTCTCATTATTTTCTCTTTATATTACACCGACTCTCACGTTGACCTTAACTCGGAGATGTTTTACATTCGCTTCTATTCAACATTATAAAGTGAGTTGTGTAAAAAACACATGATCTGTTGGAGTGGTGCACACGCCACCATCATTGTATATAGATTTTTATGTTTCATATTATAGAATAATTTTAGCGAATTATTTAGCGATCTAAAAAAGAATGATTGAGTGTCGCGTAAAGTTTGTATATTATTTTAAATTGTTAACAATATTGTATGTACGTTGCTATTCTGACGGTCCGACAATTTCAATAAATTTTCCCAAATATTTTGAGAAATCTATTGCTTCTAGTTCCATCCAATGCGTTCCATGTACAGGCTGCGTTTTATAATGATCATCTCGCCACTGAACAACATTTTAGACCCAAGAATTTTTAAGTGTTTTAAAGTTAAACGGGACCTAGTCACTTGGCTGAACAATTCTAGTAACTTTAGGAAGCATAGCAAAATAGCATTGGGCGATTTTAATGTTGAAATCGGCGGCACTGACGGGTACATCTTGGTACCATCGGTCAGAACTCCACACAGTTTTTTAAAAACAACATTGGGACAGGATCCAGTGATCTCGCCATGCTCTACAATTTGGTAGTTGCTACCACATATTTCCCACTTTGTTACTTCGGATTATTTTCAATAGATGGCGTTTGTTTGAAATGTGGTTTAGCGACGCTCGATTAGTTTTGATACACGAAGATATCACAGTAGTGAAGTTTCTTCTACTAAATTTTACTAAAATTTTTTAGTTTTTTATTGTATGTTATTGACTCCCCAGTTTGATTGTGATTATTTATTGTATGTTATTGACTCCCAACATGAAACTTGACCTGGAAAATTTTCTAGCGATAGCCGTCAACAAACCGATTCAAACGAGACCTTTTCCAGACATAACACTTTAAACGTTGTTTTATAAATTTTTGAAGTTTGTACGTGTAGGGGTGTAGGGGTAGTAAAATTCAAGGGATTGTCTTGAAATTTTATACAGTTACAGTACTACTAATTAGCTAACGTAAAAGTAGCGTGAGAGCGATGGTAATTTTCCGAAACAATCTTCAATTCTTCAATGTATTGACGCTAATCAGCTAACGTAAAAATAGCGTGAAACAGATAGTAAATTTTCCTGATTGTCTTTCCTTTTAACACAACCATGTTTTTTAATAAATAAATTATGATGAATTAATTCTTAATTCTAAATAAATAAATTTACCTAATTTATTTTGATTTACTAATCTCTTTAAAATAATTAAATATTTGTTTCTTAACTTTTTAAATCACGTTTACAAAAGAAATTAAAATTTATTTTATATTTTAAACGAATTAAAATATTTGCCCCTGAATATATGCAAATGAATAACATGTGATATTTAGTAAAAACTTCACTCGCGTAAGATTTCAGCAGAGATAACCTAAAAGAGATATTTCATCCTATGTAAACGTCGTATTCATTTTCTGTAAATAGCTGCATACAATCAAAAATATTTTGTTTTTTTGCATATACGTATACGCAGTTTAACGAAAAATCACAGATACAACGATGACATTGGAATTATCAGAAATAAATTTTGTTTTAATTTTTTAGTTCAAATGAAAAATCTCTTTTGATTGTCTCTGATATCAATATTGTAAAGTTCTCAGTGAAGAATATCAACGTAATTTGGACAGTATTGGTTCGTGTACACGTGATTGTGAATACAATTCCGTGTCGTTTTACAGTGTCCATTACAATACAATTCATAAAGCAGGTCGTCACAGTCAGTCAAATGCGCGGCGATCTACTTCGCAGTCAGTCAAATACGCGGTCCCAATTATGTTAGAGAGTAACTGAATTTGAACGACAAGTGAGTAGATTCAGAATGCAACAAGTTCGTGCACATCAAACACAATGACCATGAGCGAATGTGCCGACGCGGTGTTTCTATAAACCAACGAGCGGCATTTCATTACGATTCATTAATCGATTACAGTGCGGACAGATCAGTAACGATTGGAGAAATGTCAGACGTTTATCTACATTGTAAGGCGTTGAAATTCAGCGGCGAAACTCTTGGATTGTAATGCGCAGGTGGAAAAGAGAAATTGCCACGTCCCGCCACCAGAGTCATTACGCTCATTGGTTGTAGAAACAGGATGTGATTCTATCCATTTCGTGGCCGACATCCAAAGATACAACAGTTGCATCCAGACATCGTTTGGCGCAACGCATACGGTACGCGACAATTTCATGTCCACTTTCAAGGTAACAACACAATTCTCTTTCGCATCATTTGCCATTGTATCAGAAAATACATTGAAATCATTTAACACGTTCAATTTCACATTGCAGATTCAAGGGCAAATGTATCATTTAGTAGGAACACTGTTGCCACCGCCAGTAGCCGATCATCAATTCTTACAAATTTATTACATGGGCAATTCGGATCGATTCGACAACGATGCGGGCCATTGTTGGCGAATTGTAAACGCTTCTTCATCAGAATAACAAATTGATCAAATTGTTCAAAATTACGTTGGATCGGATGCCATCCGAAAGGCATAACATCGTCATCAGGGCTGACAAACCGCCGGCTGGTGAGCACGCAAGAAGATTCAACTCGCCGACAATCAACGAATTTGTTGTTGTTATTGTCGGAGAAAATTTGCTTTTTAGTGATATCGTGCTTCATTACGATGCTTTACAATATCCATTGGTCTTGTGTCAGAGGGGGAGACTGAACGACTGATATATATTCGTTTGAAAGGCAGCTCCGAGAATACATTCATCTTGGCGGTATGATTAATTCCCACGGCGATGCACATGCAAACAACATGGGAAGAATGACAATTTTATCGGCCACTTACTTCGGAAGACTTCGCCACATGCACGAGTACTTGCAAAATGCGATGTCGTATGTTAGACAATATGGCCGCCCAGATCTATTCATAACATTCCTTATGATTATGAATTATCTATCAAGAAAGAACTGCTACCCAGCTAAACACCAGTTGACAGATGACATCACTGCCAAAGTTTTTAAACATAGTACCGTGTGTATGGCGATTGTCAAGTTCGTTGTTTCGTTGTTGGATGTACTCCGTTGAATGTTAAAAACGTGGTCTGCCTCGTGTGTACATTTTGGTTTGGTTCGTTCAAGAAATCAGACCGGGTAAAATCGATTCGATCATCTCAGCCGAAATCCCGGATGAAGTTGTGGAACCGAAGATTATGATCCATAGGCCTTGCGGAGTTTTCAATAACAACTTAACCCTGATCGATGACAAGTATTCCAAGCGGAACTGGAGAGACTTGATTCTCTACCTACACCATCATCGGCAATAACAGACACCCATATTATCATAGGTGATCATTGCAAACAACTGGCGATCTACGGTTGTGAAGGTCGTAGGGAAAGATGTTGATGTGCAACCGTTTGATTGTGCCATATCCGCCGATATTGTCCAAGGCTTTTGAGGCTCACATCAATGTGAAATATGGAACCGTCTACAACATTGACAAGCACTTTTCGAGGTTTGCCAAGCAGATGATTTCACAGCCATTTTGCTGTATGATGCCACGCTACTACATATAGAACGCATAGTCGAAATCGCTTTCGTGTTGGAGACAAAGAACACGAGTTGAAGGACATCCAAATGTATTTGCTTCAGAAGCTCTGGGTCGCTTCTACACTGTGCGTCCAAATAATAACGTATGTTACTATCTTCGATTATTGTTGGTGAATGTTCGTGGTCCGATGTCATTTCAAGGCGTGTCCACTCTTACAGTTGCTCGAGAACGATTCACATTGGGACGATACGTTCAAAGATTCCATCATATCTTCGTCACCGCATCAAATTCTAACATTGTTTGCGATTATCATATCACCGTGTTCCCCTTCGAATGCGAACGATTTGTGGGTGAAATATAAGGACGACATGTCTGAGGATGTTTTCGTCACACTTCAAATCCAACATTGCAAATGCGATATTGCATTGTATTTGGGCATGATATCACCTAATTGTTCAATGCACGATGCAGTCAACCACGAATTACAATACGAAGTATTAGCCGAAGCAGTTGGTGCAAATGTTACGCAATTGAATTAACAACAAAATACTGCATATGACACTTTGATAGACGCTGTGAAAAATGAAACGGGTGGCATTTACTTCATGGATGCTCCCGGACTGACTGTAAAAACTTTCTCAATTTATTTGTTTTTGACATCGATTCGATCGCAGCATGAAGTTACCCAGTGGCTTCATCTGGAATACCAGAGACTTTGTTAGAAGGCAGACGAATTGCACATCCAAAAAAAAAATCGACTGAAATTGCCACTGAACATACAAATCAACGAGACACCAACTTGCAACATCGCCAAAAGCAGTGTAATGTCAAAGATTTTACAGAGATGCAAATTGATCGTTTGGGACGAATGTACGATGGCCCACTAAAGATCACTGGAGGCGCTGGACAGAACGTTGAAAGATCTTCGTGACAATCAAAACATTTTCGTGGAACCATGATTCTGTTATCCGGAACTAAACGTCTGTCTTAAATCATCAAATTTGTGGCGGCGTGTAAAGACCCTCCTATTAACGACTTACATTTGAGTGTTTTTGCAACAAGTTTGAACTGCAGATGTATTTTCCAAGCAATTGTTGAACTTTGGTAATGGAAAAATCGCAGTTGACATCTCGACCGGATCCATCACATTGCCCACTGATTTTTTTCAGTTGACCGAATTAAAGGCAGAGTTGAGTCGACGTGTTTTTTCGTTCAAAGAAAAACATAATTGGCTGAGCAAATGAGCCATATCGGCGACGAAAACGATATAATTTTTTTTTCGATTAAATAAAAATAAATGAATGCAACCAAACTGCTATACAAATTTTGTACATGCAACCCGCAAAAAAACTAACTAAATTTAGACAAAATTTTATCAGTGCATAGGAGGAGGGTACTTATAAAAAAATATTCATTATTTTGAAAGCAATTTTTTTTATCTAGCGAGAATCAAACAAATTTCTTTATACATAATTATTTATAATTTTTATTGAAAAACGAGAAACACCAATTAGCCTCTTGATTTGCTTTTACTATAAATTTATTTATTAATTTTTTAATATATTAATTTTTTAATATATGATTTATTTGGGTATTTTAATATTTAGAAAATAATCTATGTAATAAATTAGTCAATACCGGATACGGATATATTTAATGTTTTCAAAACAATTTTAAAATACAAATATTTGTTTATTGAACACAACATTATTTCATTATTCAAAATGTAAAACAAACGGCGATAAATTACCACAAATTGAAAAGTGATTGTGAAATGTGAAACATAATAAAATGAATCAAAGTTGCACATACGTCTATGCTATGCTATGAGTTAAAAAATATTAAAAGTTCAACGTACGTTTTTGTACCAAACTACAAGAAATTATATCGAATTTTTTTTCGCTAAAATCTGCGCATGGTTCCTATATAGATGTGAAGAAGTTAAGCATTCCACTGAATTCTTGAATTCGCTGGGACGATTATCATGGAAAATTGAACAGGACAGGATGTTTTGATTCCACGCATCCCAATGATTCAAACGGACATGCTATTCGAGTTCAAACGGTTTCAGTACTCAGGCCAGCCGTTGGGAGTTTAACTTGGAGTTCCCGTTTTTCGAGCACTGAAATAAAACGAAAAACGTAGTTTATCACAACGCTTTGCATTGATTGTTAATTTCAGTTTTTTCCATGTAAATATAAGACATTGAATTAATTTGCCCTATACGACCGAGTTTCAGTTAATCACCAAACGAATCTCCAACCGTACATAGTGCGGCCAATATTGCCGATTCAATGAATTGAAGTTGGAAGGTTGAATGGGATTCATAATCGCTTATAAACAGTTACAATTAGTCAAATCAATTTTAGGTGTTACGAAGTTCACCGGAATATAATATTTCTCCAATCCAAGAGTTTGTTCACATGCTGAAAAGCAAAGTTCATTTGCTTTTTCTTGTTGATGTTTTAATTCTTATGGAGATAGTTCATCTACAGATTTACCTTCCTATAATATTTTTTGATATTTTGAAAACATTGGAAACTGACTTGGGACATTTAATCAACTCTCTAGCTAAACGGCGATCAACTGCTTCATTTGTTACTCTTTTCAGCCGACATCTCTCTGTTTTTTTATAAATTTGTTTATATTGTAATAAATAGTACTTTTCTGTAATTTTATATGTTTACTTAGCTCTTGCACTGATATTCCTCTACTGAAAGTTCACAGTTTTTAGGCAATTTGATAGGTTAATTATTGGCTGGTTCACGTTTGCCCTTTGACAATTAAACAAGATTAAAATAATTTCCAAGTAAAACAAAGGACAAACCTCTAGAAGAAAACCATGTTGCGACGTGAACAAATGAAATTCAAATTACTTTTGCCCCAGTGACAATGTATTACTACTTAGATTTGAGTTTTTTTTCGTATCGCTGTTTCATTTTTTGCTTAACAATTTATAAAAGCAATGCACAAAAAAAATGTAAACAAAATTTAGAAGCAAAATTTTGATTTTAGTAACCCAGTATGCAATTTTTCCACTGTGTGGAAAAAATATTTTGATTCCATACTAAATTCGGTACAACAAAATATCAAACACACAATAAATTATACTTTGGAGAAAAATAATTATACTATTTCTCTCTCTCTGTTTCGCGGTAGCCGGTAATATGAGTTTTTAGTTTTGTTTGTATATTGAATCATTTATATTATTCTCTTCTCAGTTTCATGTCAATGCGCACACGATTGTGCACGCGCGTGTTCTTGTTTATTTTATTTTCTCGTGTTGTTTTAATTTAATATTTTTTAATTATTACAGTAACATCAATTTAAATATAAAACGGTTGCGATCGGATTGGGCTAAAGAGGTAATAAAAATGAGTTTTTCCATGGCGTCGCTATTTACATATTTAAGCAGTTTATTTACGTAAAAAAATATTTTTGTTTTATTTTTTTAAGATGCTGTGTGAAAATCTAACAGGTGGAATGGGCGTGAACATGTAAACCAACACCCTACATAGGCAGATTTTTAAAATTTAAATAAAGAAATATGTATTAAATATGTGAATAAAAATATAAAAATTTCAACAAATATTTCTTTCTAATTTCAATAGAAAATTATTATTAATCCCATGTAAAAGTGCTGTAGATAGCTGCTCTATTTACATGCAATAAAGTGTGTTAAATTAGTGCATGGAATATACCCGAGTTCTCGACGAAATTCCACCTTATTTCCACTTTGATTTTTTTCTCTTTTTAGTCCGGCGTCACACACTGGAATTTTTGTGACACTTTGGTTTTTGAACGCGAATGTAAACAGAATTCCGTCGGCATTGCATATTGGGAAATGATCTACAATTTGCTCATGGCTGCATTTGTTTTGTGTAGACTTGCCTTTACAACTCAAGAAATAAAATTATTTGTCTCCTATACTATCACCCTGTGCTAAATAGTTTCGAAAGTTTCAAAACAAATTTACTTAACAGTCATAGAAGCGTGTAACTGCAGCAGAGTAACTTTCGGATTTCAAAATGATTAGGCCCAATTTGTGCTAATTAGTGCTCACGGGAAAAAGTTAGTGCTAGTCCAGGAGTCGTAAAAACGAGGAAAGAAAATTTCAAATTTCGCCTGAAAGGCGAAAAACATAACACCCGATTTCTAGAAAAAACCAAAAAAAATCTTTTATCATAGAAATATGATTTTATAAATTGAGGAAAACCCCTAGCCCCTAAAAGATACTATATTAAACATTCAAAATATAGAGATATACCGTTCAATAATATTTTTGTTGAACAACAAAATAAAAAATAGAAATATAATATCATAAAATCCAGGAATAGGCAATTCAGATAGCATATTCTTGTCAGGCATGTTCATTGCCATCCGAAATATACCGGGAGTTTCTTTTAAACTGAGACGATCAAATATCTCGAAAAATGGCCACTCTACGGAAAAAATGTCCATAATCAAAATTTAATCATATCGCGGGGGAAATACATTAGTACAAAAAATAGTCCCCACCCCCGCTTTGTAGGTGGGGCCGGGGTAACTTTTAAACTAAGATAGGAAGCCATATTTTTTATTGCAGATACGGATTCTACGCCTAAAAGTACGTATGATTTGAATGAAATATTTTGTTCGGTTCATGATAGATGGCGTTGTAATCGACGAAATTCAATTTTTTCAATTTCTTCTTCTTAGAACACACGCATTCGATTCTGCAATACGTTTGAAATAAAAAACATCACGTTTTCATTGGAAATACTCGAAATTCGCCATCAAAATAATTTATTCAGTTTTGTAAATCACATTTAACGTTTGTGTTATTTCTTATGTTCATGTTTTTCGTAATTGCAAAATATACGATAAAACGATAGAATGGAGCGTTTAACTGTGCCAGAGAAAATTGAAATGGTTCTGGTTTATGGAGAAGCTGGCAGAAATCTTGAAAATGCTGTTGCTATTTACGCTCAACGTTTTCCGGATAGGATTCGTTCACGTGCTTCATTTGGCCGTACTATCAAACAATTTATTACTGATGGAAATGTTCAACCGAAAAAGAGGACCCGTAGAGCAACAGTCATTGGAGAAAATAATGAAATTGCTGTATTGACAGCAGTGGCTCATAATCCTCATGTTAGTACACGAGAAATTGTTCGCGATTCCGGATTGTCCCTCACCAGTGTTGTGAAGAATTTTAAAACGGCACAAGTATCATCCGCATATCATGTGTCTTTACACCAAGATCTTCATGGCGCTGATTTCCAAAATCGGGTAACTTTTTGTCAATGGGCACGTGAACAAATACAACAAAACCCCAATTTTTAAGCTAAAGTTATTTTATTCACCTGCCATTTACATTAATAAATAGTTTTGATGACGAATTTCGAGTATTTCCAATGAAAACGTGATGTTTTTTATTTCAAACGTATTGCAGAATCGAATGCGTGTGTTCTAAGAAGAAGAAATTGAAAAAATTGGATTTCGTCGATTACAACGCCATCTATCATGTACCAAACAAAATATTTCATTCAAATCATACGTACTTTTAGGCGTAGAATCCGTATCTGCAATAAAAAATATGGCTTCCAATCTTAGTTTAAAAGTTACCCCGGCCCCACCTACAAAGCGGGGTGTGAGGGACTATTTTTTGCACTAATGTATTTCCTCTGCGGTATGATTAAATTTTGATTATGGACATTTTTTCCGTAGAGTGGCTATTACTCGAGATATTTGATCGTCTCAGTTTAAAAGAAACACCCGGTATATTAACTGAATTTGTGCCAATCCAGAATTGGTTAAATTCCATTGAACAACAACGACCGTTGAGTGAACAATTTTTCTGATTGCATATTCCTATCAGGTATGCTCATTGCCATCCGAAAAATATATAGTCGCGGAATTAGTGCTAATCCAGAATTGGATCAATGAAATTGGGGAATATTCAATCACTTGTTCCAACATTGGTTTCTGGAACAGTTTTTCTCAGAAAATCGTTCATTAAACGGTCTTTGTTGTTCAATGAAATTAGACAATTCTGGATTAGCACAAATTCAGCCACATACTTTTCGGGTGGCAGTGAACATACCTGATAGGAACATGCTATCTGAATTGCTTATTCCTGGATTTCATAATATTTTATTTCTATTTTTTAAATTGTTGTTCAACAAAAATATTTTTGAACGGTATATCTCTGTATTTTGTACGTTTTATATATTATCTTTTACGGGGCTAGTTTGTTTTTCCTCAATTTATGAATGAAAATGTATGAAAATCATATTTCTATGATAAGCACAAATTTTGTAGTGTAGACGCCTTTGGAAAGTTTTAAAATTAGGCTTAAATTATTTCTGGTTTTTTCTAGAAATCGTTTTTTATTTTTTTCGTCTTTCAGGCGAAATTTGAAATTTTCTTTTCCCGTCTTTTCGGCTCCTGGACTAGCACTAATCTTTTCTCGTGAGCACTAAATAGCACAAATTGGGCTTAATCGGTATGCAAAGTTTCATTTTGAAATTCGACAGTTTCCTTGCTGCAGTTACCCACGCCATATCACAGAACGCAATGGTAATATTTCGCCTGAATTACTTCTAATTAAGTAATACAGTTATAATTTGTTGTTGCTATATTTAGGGAAGTTAGCACAAACTTTATTTTCATATGTATATGAGATTTCAACATATTTTTAATTTAAGCAACCACTACGCTAGACTCTAGAGCTTCATGTATTTTATATCTATATATGGAACAATAATTTGCAACTCATTTGATTACGATTTTGCTTTAAGCTACGGTATAAAGAACTGAGGTTGATCTCATGCTAGAAACACCGAAGTCGCATGTAAGCTAATATAACATTCAAAATAAAAAACACTATTATGAATTTGGCTCATTTTTGTTTGCATGATGCCACCCCATGAGTCCTGGCTTCATTGTTCTATTCGTTGTGAAAAATTAATATCCATTAGCAATATTACATTAATAGAACGATGATTGACAAATTTCATATTTTATGATTGATAGTTTATTAAAATTCGTTGCGTGCGTTAATATTTTTATTGTTATCAACGAAATACAATTATGATTTATTTTTTTGTCTAATTGATAACAATTTTCTGTTGATACTAATATATTCTTCCATGTACACATAAATTTTGTAACATTAGAAGAATGCGCGATTTTTCACTGTACGAGTACGTTACTAAAAAAAAAAAACTTTCTACTAACCTGTTACTGTATACAAAACGTTTCTATTTAATTATTTTACTTGTATAATCACACCAAACAATTGAATATTCGATTTTAAACCGGAAATTAAAATTAAATTTGATTTTCAATAGAAATATTAGAATGAAATTAGAAGAATTGATTTTTTTCTACTTGTCAGGAAAAAACATTGTTGATTTACGTTTATATGGCAACACTGATTTTTGTTTAATCGAAACATACCGGTATTCGCGTAAAAAGTATAAACATATGAAAAACGATTTGTTTTTGCGACTGAGGAAAATATAAAGGTTGCAAGTCTTCACCTGTGCTAACATAGATATAGCTTTTCGATTTTTTAATGGGCTAGGGGCTTCGACAATAGCAGACTGAGCTTTCAATTATACTTATATTCTACTAATTGAAAATGAATCTTATAAATTTAGTTCATACGCAAAACAGAAGTTCACCTGTATCGTTAATGTAATGTTTGCGAGCCAGAACATTCTTCTGGCCTGCGATAGTTGATATGAATCGAATTTAGTCTTAAGGATGTCCCTGAGGATATGTATATTTTAAATATCACATATTTATTGTTGTTGCATATTTGGAACTGGTCGGATTATTCATTCCCCAAATCCTGTCAGGATAATTTATAATCGATGTGCCGACAGAGGTGCACAATTGTGTTCGGTGTCGTACACAATAATAATTTTTCAACTTAAAGTGACAACAATCTTCCATTCCTCCTGGGCTATTTTGAGGCTTGGGTTATAAGGAATCGATTCTATTGGACTAGTTTGAGGTGTTCAGAATGCAGTCATGTAAACATGCTCAGAGGTCCCTTAACTAACCTTGACGATCTTCTAAGATTATGGTATTTAGCCTTTTTGGCTGTGTATATGGTTGGCGTTCAATGCTGGCAGGTTTGTCACTGGTAATTAATTTCCTTGCGATGAACCGAAACTACACGGATCTTGGCGTCTGTGTGCCCGACTGTAAATCCCCAATTTTGTCTAGAGCCCATTAAGATGGCGGTAGATTCAATCCTTTGATTATAACTATGTTTAAAATTTCTGTATTTGGCCTTTCTTTGTACCATTTTATTACATCTGCGTAGTAAATGATGTTAAATATTCACTCAACCATATTCTCCAGAAATCTTGTACCAGCTTCTGAGTCAACTTGCAACGATTGTCTAAGGGGGTTAAAACCTACTGTGTTTTCGATGTCTAGAGACGTGGACACTGGCCTAGAATTAAGGCATGCTTTTATTTAGCTTAGCTCTGTTGACGTTTATTCACCTAAAATTCTTTTAAAGGTAGTATTTAGCTGATTTTACGGCTTCCTACCACAATCCATCGAATTTAGGACTTGTTGGGGCATTAAAATCCCAATTTATGCCTTCATTTGATATTATATTAATTATCTCGAAGATATGGGTTTTGTTAAATTCCTCTATGGCAGTCTTGAATTGTTTATTTGCGCCTTTAAATGGGTGGCCGGGAAATAAATAGTTTCAGTGCAGCTATGAAGACTATGTTTGTTGTATACAGATGAATATTGCATTGTAAGTTCTTACCAACTGGTATACCGGTAACAACGAACACGTAGTTAGTTATTTTTTGAATTATTTGTTTGTCCTAAAATTTATTGGCATCCTCCATACAAAATTTTAGCATGTGCATCTGTGATAATTTATTTAGTAAAATGACGATTTTTCGACAAAATAATTCAATGTTTAGTCTCGAACGATGTTATCGGGATATTCCTTCACCTATAACAACCAACTTTTTCCTTGCTGAAGTGCATTCAGGATTCGCAGCATCTCGTCCTAAATTGGGGCATATTTTCTTCATATTTACCTCTTCCATATGTGGTATTTTTTTGAGGTGCCCTATCTAATTTTTGGTCCGCGGGTGATACTTTATTTCGTGTATGATGTTTTGTTGTAATTATGAATTTATGGTTACCGAAATAATTCTTTTAGTGTTCGTATTTTTATAGTTTGGTATACGTGCCTTGGTATCAACGTTATAATCTGCACGTGTAACATTATATTAGGTGTATGATGTAATTTTTACAAATTTCCCAGCAAATTTATTTTATATATAAAAAAATAGACAACAACGAATTTAATCTTGGAAATATTGTCCTTCGTTTTGTACTGGGTTGCCCGGAAGAAGTCTTTTTTTGTTGGCGGATAAGCAATGAAAGGCACGTGTTCATCCGTTGGCCTAGGATGTGTTCGGTCAACACATGTGGGACGCTCCTTCCAAGTTTTTGAATTTGTCCCAGTTGAGTCTTCTCCAGTATAGCTTGCAGTCCCGCATCTTCAAAATTTCGAGTCTGTCCAGGGCACGGCTAGGTACTAAGGATGAAATCACCACTTCTTAAACGTTTGTACCAATAAGTACTAATTTCATAAGACACAACGTTAATTGCTGAATGTGCTGTGTATCAGTAGCCATCGTTAACTCTGCTATTCTGAGGGGTTATGTAACTCGCGTAGACTTGTCGTTCGGTGTTTTGATCGGACTTTTTCCGTTCCTGTAAAATCCACAAAATATCGTGAAAATATGTCTATTTTAAATATAATTTTAAGCTCGAAGAAAGAATCTGTTTAAATTAAGTCATTCACCTGTAATATATTGTCTGTGTTACTGCACAAATTTTTTGATAATGCATGTGGCTTGGCTGATATGATTTTACAGATGGAACTATGCAATGTGCAGATGATGATAAAATCGGACCTACAGCCATACGTCCTCGAATTGGCTGGCAACGGCGTAAAAGTCAGGACGGGAAAAACAAATCCGCGGAGGAGTTGGGAGAGCCTTGGCCCCCGAACAGATTGCAGGGATAATAAAATTAAAAAATTAAACAGGTGTGAGTCATCAGAAATCCCATCTTGAAAATCCCATGGTTTTCTTATTTTGTGGAGTAGTATTTGAGCGCAATTTTGTACGTCTAACGGTAAAATTTTTGTCCTAATGAATTTTGGGTGATAATGTGGGATTTCTGACGTGACTATATCACACCAGAAACCCCACAGATCAGTTTAATCATTACAACAATTTAGTTCTTATCCAGAATGGGTCAGGATTTTTCGGAGAACGGATATATCCGCCCATTTACATGCGTTATATACAAAATCTCTTGAAGTACATCAAACATGTAAGAAAATATTGTAGTTTTTAGTCACATTGTTTAAACTGTAAACCTGATAAGACCGGGATTCACTGGTGTCATACTCTTTATCAGTCAGATTTGGCAATTGAAAATCCATAATTCAACTTTATTTTTACAAGTTGAAATTTCTGAAACACTTTTTATGGATGATTTCTGCAAATTCCACCTTTTTTTAAATTAAATCACTTAAACTGCTTGCACTAAGCACACTGACCTAGTTTCATGATTGTGAAAACTCCCCATCACCTTGGGAACGTTCTTTAATGATGTCACACATTTAGGGAGGGAAGGTGGTTTAAGTACTTGTGAGAGTTTGTGCCAGAGGGGGGAGGGAAGGGGTACTGAAAAAGACGGCACAGCAGAATATGGAATCAAACAAAATTTTAAACTAAAACAAAATATTTCATTTTATTAAGAAACATAACATATTATCACAATGATTTCATTTAAATAAATAAAAAATAATTCAAACGTACATAGCGTGTAATGTACATAAACTTTTTCTTTTTAATTTATGCATCCTCCCGGAGGATCCTCAGATATCCAAATGCTCACTCATTGTACAAACAAGCATTGTCCCATTTCGCACGAGATTTTTGGTTTTTTGATTATTTTTTCAACGTCAACTAGTCGTAATAGATAATCAAATAAAAAACCTCTTAACGACGAGGTAAATGTTCGAGTGACGAAAGCCGAATTCAACTCACAAAATTTCTGATATCAAATTTGTGCCGAAAAAAACAATTGTATTCGATTTGTCAACGATTTTTCGGAATGTTAGTGCATTCAGCGCGTTGTTGTTTAACATTCAAAAAACCGTTGACAAGTTGTTGTTTTTGACAGCTAGAAAGAAAAATGTAAACAAACGCGCCGAATGCACTAACATTCCGAAAAATCGTTGACAAATCGAATACAATTGTTTTTTTTCGGCACAAATTTGATATCAGAAATTTTGTGAATTGAATTCGGCTTTCGTCACTCGAACATTTACCTCGTCGTTAAGAGGTTTTTTATTTGATATCAATGATTTTGGCAAGGCAAATTGAAAATGAATTGAATTGCGATTCGTTTTATTTTTGTCAGTCGTTTTGACTTCGACTTTGAGTTCACACACACACGATAGCACACAAGTGGCCGCTACGTGTTATTGTGCCTCATACATAGATGCGCGGCATTGAAATGACCAAAACGAACAACAAAGCCATGCTAATGCAACAAATACAGAAAAAACTACACTATAGATAGTTGTATTAGAATATATGTTTACATCGTATGTGCGCACTAGTTTAATAAGTAGTGGTGCGAAAGAAAAAAATTAATATGAGATTGTTAGTGTAATCAATACAATCTTCTGTAGTTTGTTGAATATTGGCATCTGCGTTTCAGACTTTGTTCAGAGCTTAATTGTTGTTCGTTTCGCGAAAAACGAATTACGCATACTCTCACACAGCTGCCGGCTGTGTGTTACGGAGTGGATGATTCGTTCTTCTTCTCTCGATATTCGTCACTCCAGTGGCCTGCGTCTGTGTATGAGGCACAATAGAACGTAAAACAATAGAACGAAACTGTTTCAATAAAAAAATGGAAAACAATAAAACAAAATTGTTTCTATTGAAGAATGGTTCAATACGATTTATGTTTGGAAAGTATATGCTCCTGGCCTCGAAATAGTAAAGACATATTTTTTCTTTTTTATGTTGAAAAGTAGGGTCAGGTCTCATCATTAGGTTCAGGTTGGTAGTTTTTTTTTATTATGTCCAGCACGATAACCTACGTTCTGGTGTACTGTTTCTAGTGTGTGGAAGACGATTCTATTTCTTTATTTTGCATGCAATTTTTCAATCTTCATTTTGTAGTCTTTTAGTAGATTTTATTTCAGAATCCTTTACCACATGCCACAAACAGGTCATGTCGGGTGTGATCTTATTACACACCCGGTTCTTGTAGGCTATCGGCTGAACATTTGTATAGTCTAGTTTTTAGTGTATGTTACAGAGTAGTAAAAATTTAGATCAGATGCATGTGTTTTTGGTAGAAACTCGATTGAGTAATTCAACAATTTTTTTTGCATGTTTCTTGCTGTTTGTCACTAACTGCATGCGGCTACCATTCATTTTTGACTCCTTAAACAATACAATGAAATATACATATTTTAGTGTGTTAGTTGGAAATAAAAGTTAATGGTAGCTAGCCTCTCGCTGATATTCCATCTTCATGCGATGGGAGGGGAGATAAGATCTATTTTTCAAAGAAATCAACATAATGATAAAAAAATATCGATTTTATGCAAGGAGACGCAAATGTTCAATGTTTTTGGTGATTTTTTTCGATCACATCAATTTGTCAGTTTTTTCATTTTTTTTGTTATGAAAAAAGAGTCACTGGTAAAAATTCTCTTAGCAATGATAATAATATGATGTATTTATATTTGTTTCATTATAATACGTTGATTCACTATCATTATGAACCGCAACGGACCGATATTAGGGTGCATTTGAGCCAAAAAATAAAATTTTGCAAAAAAATTAGGGTGGCTTTTAAGTTGTGGAGGTCAATATCTAAAATATACGAGTTTTCTGGGACAAACGGTTGATGTCATATTGTAGGTGAGATTTGTGGCTAATAATCCTGAAAATATGAACCAAAAGTCTTGGGCTCATTTTTTAGCAATTCGGCCTAATGTGGCCGGGCGATTTCGCATTTTTCAGTTTTTTGGCCAAAATGACCCTCCAACCTAATTTTTTGAATTCTTTTTTTTGCTATTTGATAGCTGGCCTTTCCAACGATATGCATATGTCCAGGGTATGTCGAATAGATTCAGCACTGTGGACGTGGCAAAATGGCCAAAAATGGCCGTTCAGAGACCGGCCGCGGCCAACATGGCGGTCAAATCAAAAAGTTGTAGAACAAAAATTGCTTAGTTTTTCAAGTACTACAACCCCTGAAAATATGAGATCAAATAAAAGAGGTACGGACAAACAAACATATATGTATACCAAACCAAGATTATATGGTGACGTCATAGAAAAATTTAAAATTGTCATAACTTTGGTCAAAATCATTCGTTTTGGACGTTTGAGGTGTCGTTGAATTGGTATTGACGTCTACAATCATAATTTGCCAGTTAGAAAATAATTTTGGCATTTTTTGGGGCAGTTATACGCGAAAAACTGATTTTTTGGGGCAATTTTTGGAAGGTCATATCTCCACTCAATTTTGGTAGAAATTCATGCTTTTATAAATTATTTAGGTTTATTTTTCAAGACCTTTCCAACGGTATATAACATGATCCTGGCGGCCTCAAAGTGAAAAAGTTCGAAACTTGCTGTATAATATACTTCGTTCGACTTCCAGCACAGTAGGTGCTTTCGTCACTCGTTTGGACTGCCGTCCAAAGTGATGATTGTATATATGCATGTGTGTTGTATTTTGTTTTGTTCTGCTCTCTCGCAAATAAAATTTAAAATAAAATGAGTCAAAAATGTCCTTGAAATATTTTTTATTTCATTTATGTTTGTGTTAGAGTGGTTGCACCGAAAATTTGTTTAAGTCACAATTAAAACCGGTATCATAGGTAAACGGGAAAGAAACGAAGAAAAATACGGTTTCTGTGATACCCCGTGTAGCATCCGCCATTGGTGTATTTTCATCATTTTCATTTGTATAATTAAATTTTATACATTCAAATCATCTTCGTCGATCCATTCAGCTACGTCAAGCTGGTCTGTTTGAATTAAAATGGTCTCTCGTTGTCTTTTAGCCGTTGTCTTTTTTTCCATCTTGAGTAGTTTAGAATTAGCAGTTGTTTCTACACCATGTACAGTTACAGGCTTCTTAAGCGTAATATTCGATGCAAAATATACATAATATGACAAACTTTGCAAATCCCGTTCTCAAGTTCATTCTGAACCGTCGTGCAATACAAATTGTACGGAAATATTTTAAATTTTCGCAAATTTAATGCTTTTGTGATGAATAATGGAGCAAAATTATAATTTTGTTTTTGTTTTTCTTCTAATACTTTTAATCCATCAGAAGTTTGAGACAGTATGACACTAGTGGTGGTAGACATCGTTCACATAATATATTAAAAATTGAGCAGCGTGGTTCCGAACAGCAATTTCGATTATTCCACAATTTGAAGACCATATTGACTCGTTCTGATGTGTTTTGCAAACTATTCCTTGTTTTTCGAATTTAGAGAATTAGCATCAGTTTCAAAAGCATCCGGTTGGACATATTAACATACAGTTGGATGTCCATCAATAATAACTTCATTCCAAATTTCTGCCAAAGTATTAGAAGAAAACGCAAAATTTTCCAATTCCAGTTTGTTATCGATGGTTCGTCCTTGAGCATCTAAATGACTGCCAAATTTTTCACTCGACAGTTGTTTGCTTAATGGTGTCATTCTTCTTTCGACTCTGTTAAAGGCCCTACTACCAGGTGCATTTGTTGCAATAAAAATGGCTTCTAAATTATATTTGATAACATGATGAATAGCAACGTCTTCAACTTTTTGATATCTGGGGTTTTCATTTAATGAATCATTCGAATTCATGAAGTTCAACCAATTTATCCATGTCCAAACAATGCGAATATGCGGTTGACGAAGAATGCTTTTGATTGCGATAAAAGTAAGGCCACTGTACCCTACTGCTTTTGGATTACCAATACCATTTTCATTTATTTAAATTGCAGCATAAGCAGATGTAATTAGTTTATGACGAGCAGCAACAACGTAATCGTAATCTGGGAGACTAACTCTATACTCGACATGCATGAGGATAGCAGACTGTTCGTTTGCTGCTCTTATTCTCAAAGGTACTCTCGTTTTATCGTCCTGGCTTAAGAGGAACACTTCATTGGGCTCAAGTAAACTAGCAGTTTCTTCTAATATGGTTGTCTTTTTGAGTACGAATTAATTTAACTGGCACAGTTAAACAACGTGACTGGAAAACTACAACATTTCCCTCCTCATCAAATATGTACAACTTCAACAGATTTTGTATATAACGCATGTAAATGGGCGGATATAGCCGTTCTAGGAAAAATCCTGACCAAACTGAACTAAATTGATTTTGGAATGCACAGTTTGGCACAATTAAACTAAAGTAAAACATGTGCAACAATGATTAAAAGGATCTTTGGGATTTCTGGTGTAATAACACGTCAGAAATCCCACATTATCTCCCAAAATACGCAGTATGCACTAATTTTACCGTTAAACGTACAAAATCGCACAATCAAATACACTCGACAAAATAAGAAATCCGTGGGATTTCTAAAATGGGATTTCTGTCGTGACTCACACAAATAGAGTTAAAACAATTTATCTTTTCTATGCTTTAATGTCTACAAACTTGAATGGCACATTTCTTGCATCAAATTTAATTATGTTATGGTAAGCTAATATCTTCAACGGATCTTTATCCATAAAGTAAAAATAAGCGAGTAATGTAAAACCGCAAGTACATTTTATATTGTATTGGGATATTGCGATTTTCATGTAATACCTAAACAGCACATTTACAAAGGGCATGCGCAAAAATCCAATTCATAAAATGTAACATGAATATTACGATATTTCAAAACACCATTTTTGTACGTATCATTTAATTTTATTCTTGTGTAATCTAAATTATTTTCTTTTGTATTCAATTCTACTTGTCTAGATCACCTGTGTAATTATGAATTACATCACAACAAATTCAAAAGATATTTACGTAGTACAACGGCTACACAGCGTAGAATAATAATAATCAAATTGTTTTTATTCCCTTCTCTGTCGTTAAATACAAGTTAACAAATGCACAAAACACAACCACTTGCGTATATTCTCGCTGTCATAATAATGGCTATATTGATAGTGAAAGACAGAGACATAGACATAGAGCCAAATTGATATGAATGAGTGGTTTCCATGAATCGAAATAATTTCATTGAAATTCTTTAAATGTGGAAGAGTCGGTTTGTTGATTGAATGAGGATTACTATTCTCGTTTTAATTTTGGAATGACCTTTGCGTTATTATAATGAAAATTCTTAATGTCGGTGGTAAAGTTAAAAATTAACCTTGAAAATAAGAAAACTATACGAGAGGAATTTAGGGTGTGAGTAACTGCAGTGGGTAATACGGGAAAAAAATAGTTCTTATTAAAATACCGAAATACATACATCGTACAATAAAATTCGTGCCAAACAGCAAAGACGAACGTGTTTTCTAGAAACCAATAAACTTCTGATTCCATATTCTTATGGTACGGTCATTACCAGCCGAAAAATGTGGTCGCTGTATTTGTGATAATCCAGATTTGGCCCAATTCCATTGAACAGTAAAAATGGTTGAATGAACAAATTTCTGGTATAAAGTGTTTTACAAACCAACAAACTTGGCACTTCTGTACTTTATTCTTATTCTTTATTGTCCATCGTTAGCTACGACTTTTTCCTATCTTTCAGGCAGCATACGGATTCCGCGTCGAAAAAACCCTCGTGTATCGATCCAGAATCGACCCAATTTATTTCTGCTTCCTAAGCAGTGAAGTGCTGCTCGGCCAGGCCATTAGTCATCGACCGGAACAAGTGGTAGCCGTAAGAAGGAGTCTAGTTTGAGCTTCAATGCTCGGTTTAATTGCACCAATTGGTGTTGAAACGTTCTCCATTGATGGTTTCGTTAGGCTGGACAGTGTTGTGCAGATACATTACGTTACATTACATACGCTATTATTTACGCGTAAATAATTGTATTAATTACGCGAATTTTTTACGTTACGTAACGTAAAAAATGTAATTAATTGCGACATCTACCTGAAAAAAATTAAATTAGTAAAAAATTTAAAATACATTATTTTCTAGTCGATAATACAACCATTACATGCTTATACATCTATTGAAATTTTTTAAAACTAATGTATTACAACAGATTGTTTTGTGAGCCTGACATCTGCTAATTAATGGCGCTACTACAATATTTTAAGGTGGAAATTATTACGTAAATATTTATTTGTATCGATAATTTAAATAAATATCAATGTACTTTTCTAACGTTGCATACTGTATGATAAAAAAGCGTAATTCACTTCACGTATAAATCTGAAAATGTAATTCATTTTTTCTCTTCCACAGTTTGAAGTTTCTGCTCATTTTTTGATTTCGCGTGCACTAGTAGCACATATACTTTCTTTATGTATGTGTGGTGGCTGGTGGCTGTCAATTTGTTTAGTTTGGGGAAAATTGGTTCATTTTGAGAAAATGCTTCTTCGATTCTTTTCCGGGACAGATATGAATGCAGCGTATGTGGATGTAAATCGATATGCGACGCTGATTTGCAAATTAGTACACGAATTATTTATCTGGTTAGAAATTAAATGCGATGTGACATGTGATGTGATTACGTAAAGTAAAAGTTAAATGAAATTTTGCTCCAAGTTGTATTTTGTATGTGTATTGCATTGCGATGCTCAGAGACAAGTTAAAGAGCTGATAACGTTTCAATATGAAAAGACTGATTTAGGATAGCTGCTATCAGTATTATAGAAAGTGTTTGTAAGTAGACATTCTGGATTCACGTCATTCTAATTCAGCACTGCCGCAAAACCAACAGACTAAACGAATTAAAACGAGAGCTCAACAAATGGGCTTATGTTTTGAGTATGGATAATCAAATATATCCTCATTACTTGTAAGCGGGCACGACAGAGCATCATCTGATTTTGCGTCATTCTCAAACCGACCAATCTGCCCGAAGCCGAAGATAATCCGGCCGATTACACATATTTCTTCATGTATTCGATCCGCGGATTCCATTTCTGTAGCTCGAGTTGTTTAGTTTATAAATTTTATTGCAGTTGGCTGAATTCAGAACCGCCGATATAATTCTTTGATCGAATCCCACCGTGCATTGTAAAAGTGTCTTTGATTAAATGTCCTCTCACAAATTTATTAGTTTTGTTTTTGTTTTTCTAGTAATTGCTAGCCGAAGACGAAATACCACTTGTACGAGTATGTGCACTCGATACATTAATCGCCTAGATGAATTGCCACGCAGCGATATTAACGATTTCCCAGAATATGGTTTACCTTCAATAGCGCCTATAGCAACGGAAGCTTCAACAATTGAAAAAGTAGCATGTGCTAAAAATTTTTGCGACGCTTGCTGAAACTGCCATACGGTCTTCAGAACAGTCGCAAATCAAGAATAGATCCGACATGGTACCCCAACGGTACGAACTCGAATTAAGCACGTTGATTAAGATGCTGCAACAAATAATTTCTAATTACTTAATAACCGACCAACAACAACAATTGATTGTCATTGTCAAGCAAACGCTTATGGAATCGGATATTACTAAACTGTATTTTTTGATTGCATCGTTGGTGTAGTCTCGTCTCATACGTCGGTCGTCGGGCGGCATTGTGTTAGTGTTTTAGTTCCATAGCTGCAACAGACTCATAGTCATCACTATAACCGACCGAATTGATTACAAAATCAATTACATCTATGAATTATTTCATTGAAGTAAGTATTTGAATAATGTAATAATAACAGAAGATAAATATTAATTCGATTTTTATTGTTTCTTAGCTAAAATATTGCCCGGTAATAACAGATGAAATAATAAAACTTACGCCACTAATGAAATTTCTTATCGAGATTATTAATTTGATTAACAGCCGCAAAACCATCAAACTAAACGAATTAAAACGAGAGCTCAATATACAAATGGGCTTATGTTTTGAATATGGATAATCAAATATATCCTCATTACTTGTAAGGGGGCACGTCATCTGTTTTATCATCTGATTTTGCGTCATTCACAAACCGACCAATCTGCCCGAAGATAATCCGGCCGAGACAAACAATTCAAATAATGTATTTGGAAGTCTCTTTGCGACAGAGCTATGCTCACAAAATTCAAGACAATCAAAAACTGTTTCCGATAACACACTATTTGTTGGACTGTTGAAACCATCTTCGGTGCTCGTTCAGACCGCACTCCCGCGTCGTAGTGTTGCGCCAATGTCAACAAGTGATGTCTCAACTGTTGAAACTCTCTCACCTGAAACTCAAACTGACGAAATAAAAGCAGAACAACAAAATAATACAGAAAATCGGGTTAAAATTCTGTGTGTTGCAGATACAGTATTACTCCAGTCGCCAACAATGACACGGCTCTTGGAATCGTTATCGCATTAAATGCGTCATTTGTTATATGGTTGCGTCCTCGATGTATTCGATCAATAACGTCGAGACGTATAACAGTATAAGTGAACTGCAAAGTGTAGACTATACTGAATTTTAACTTTTATTCTTGCTATTAACAAAGCTAAACGGCCTATGCTAATTGTTAAGCCGCTATATTTCTTCTTAGCCACATCAACCGTTGGTATGACTTGCATCAAATAAAAATTCGCCCTACCTGAAATTGCGACTAGTATAGTGATTCGACCATATCGACCTTTCGATAGTTCTAACATTGGACTGACTGAAAAATCCCTATTCTGGGCACAACCACATCCGGAGACAATAATTATAATATAATTCCGTCTAAAAGTACAACGGTTGGTGAATTTTCGAATGCAGACGATTCTATAGCTAAATCAAGTCTAGGGTGGTTACGTATTTTGGCACAATGTTTTAGTGTCGTCACGCCACCTATAAATCGAAGAAGGATGAGCGGTTTCCAATAAAGTGATACAATCGGCAACAGATGTGCCGGGATTTTTGAAGCATGCTGCTCTTTATTAGACGTTAGTGCTACACATTCTTATCCTAATACAATAAATAGGACCTCGGTGCCACGACCACCACATTCCTTAGCATTTGGATTATTTTTGAGACTGCCTGCGTATTCAGATATCCTGCTACGGGATAAGATTAAGACACAATGTTTGTTGCGCTTAGTACTGGGAGTTACTGGAGATGGAGAAGGTAATGAAATTTATAGTTTATCGTTAGCCTCGTCGCTCTCAACGCTGCCATTTGAAATTTTTCGATAATTATTGGATTATTCACCGCTGACGGCGGATACTGGTGTCTTATTAAGAAGACTGGTGGGTGATTGAAGTCGGTGCAATACATCTAGTTCTGAATTATTTGAGCGTGTTCACACATCATTCTCAAACTACACAAATGAGCGGATTATAGAACGAGCTTCCAGCGACTTTAAAAACTACAACGAACGGCACCGGGAAGCAAATAATATCGTACGATAAATGTCATGTATATTGGGCAAAAGGTACTGGTTTTTGAACAGGCTCCATTCAACAATCATGGAATGTTGAACATGCACTTCTGCGACAAAAAAAAGTGAAGATGAACATTTCAGCTCGAGCAATATCAAACATTTAAATCCGGGTGATAAAATTCCGTCCAATATGAATATGGAAGAAATTATTTATATTGAAATTAATGACGAATCACTTAAATTGCCAATTTGCCATCTTCTTATATTTACTACAGAACGATTCGGTTCTCGATATAACGACACATTCCGATTCCCTTGTATCGTGCCATTTTAAAATTACTTCGTGCTATTGTGCTATTAGGTCAATATGCTGCGTTATTGAGTATTGAACAGAAATAAAATTCAATTCCAAGTTGGCGGTAACCCCTCTTGACTGAATTGAACGACACGGCTCTGGAGAATATACTCAGTAATCGGTATGGTACTTCATTCCAAATATAGGAAAGTTTCCAGAAAATTTATATAGAAAGGGTGTAACTGTTGGAATGACTGACACAAATTTTGTGTGATTCGCCGTTAATATTTACTTCTCGCACATCGTGATTGTATTGCAAATTAAAACTCAAAGTGGTACATTTATTTGTTTTAATATTATTTTTATTTTTATAATACAATAAACAATTGTTACAAATAATTCGATTTGTTTTAATTCAGGTGCTCTTGCAGTTCCGACCATAGGTAGCTAAAAAAAATATATTGTCAGTTTTCATCTTCTTCGTCATGATCACTATCGACTGAGCAATAGTTCAACAGTTCTTTATTATTCAGCGAGAAATAAATGTGGAGCAGTTTTTTTGAGCGTTCGAATGTTAAACGATTTCTTATTGGAGTATGTATTATGCCCCAATTGGAGAAAACTCTTTCTATCTGTCCAGATGAAGCTGGTAAATTTAGAACCTTCAAAGCAATTTTCGACAATAGAGGATAATGGATTGCAGCTGTTCTCCAAAATGTACCCGAGTTTTCAATATCTTTTCCGAACAGAATGTGGAAAACTCCGGTTTTGTTGTTAAACTGATCAAGTTCTTCTAATCCTTCACCACACAATTTCTGCATTAAGAAACAATTAACTTGACCCTGGTAATCGTCATTTAATTTATTATTGTCATATCTCGGATGTAAATAATAAGCGATTAGTGCAAATACATTCAATGCCATTGTGAGACGATATTGTAATGACCTTTGATGAGATGTAGATTCAAAATTAAGCGACAGCCACAAGTTAACCGCATCCGCAAGTGAAGCATCCGATTTCTGACAAAAATTAATTAGCTTACAAATCGGGTCTAGAAGGATTATATCTGCTTTAATTTGTTCAATAAATTGTTCGTTAAAAATTAAGTTCGATACATTCGGTTTTATTTTTCGCGGGTGCTCGTTAATCATAACCTCCTTCATGAATTGCAGATTGGAAATTAAATTTTGATAAGCATTTCGATGAGAGCACCATCTAGTCTCACACTCTAGTTTCATTTTAGATCCGCCTTTATTAACAATTGTCTTTTCAAAATCAGCATTTTTAAATTCTTTCAAAACCGTATTCACATTTTCCGTTAACTTCACATCTATAATATCGTTAACTAAAAGGTTTCCAATATGACTGTGACATGTACTGTGCCATAGACAGTGATTAAGATTCTTACCCATTTTGACCATCGTTGCTGCATTGTTCGATACAACTGCATATATTTCCGTATTATATAATTCCTGGGCTAATTCTATGGATTCTATGACAATTTCTGTGAGTTTGTCAGCCGTTTCAGATTCTCCGCTCAAATCCCACGCATTAATCAATGCTTTAATTAATTTAATTTAATTTTTTATATTAGACTTTTGCCGGGGTTATATCCAATGGCCGTGCTTTAGTCGACGTCGCTGAATGATCGTTTATTCAGTGCTGTTCGACCGGTGCTTCCGTTATGTCATCATCGTGGTCGGCTCAAGGAGTTGAGCTCTATATTATATGCTCGAACCTTCGGGTTTCTTGTGCGGATATTACGGATATACAATTGGCAAAGCTAAGCAAACCACTAAGAGTAACATTGAGTCATTGATTGAAATTAACACTGAAGGAATATTAAACAAGCAAACGAATTGTAGCTTTTGGCGTCGACAATGTAGACAATTGGCGTAGAATATGTCGAGAATGTCGATAATTGGTAGATAATTGTAGAATATTATATTGCTTTATGTTTGTACATGTATTTTATAATACAAGTACATACATTAGTATTATTGTACATTAAAATAAGGAATGGCGTTTGTTATAAGTTGGCCGTATGACAATGATAATGCACTAGCATTGCCCGTATTAATTTTAATACTTAATACCAAGTTAAATTGTTGTTGAATTCGGAATAAACCAAATTGATGATTGTTTGGCTATTAAGCATTAGGGTCCACTAATACATTACAAATTCAACCTGAGTTTCCTGTATGCCTCAAGCACAATCAAATTACGATACGATGCCCTAGGCCTACAAATCTATACTGTTGCTAAAAAGTACGTTCTGCAATAAATAAATAGAGACGCCGTGAACATTTTTACTTCAGCTTGAGCCACCCATATCGATAGTGCGATAGTTCACATTTCAAGCGGTCTTCCTTCTTGAAGATAAGGCACATCGCTGCCACTTTCAATTCATCAAACTTAACTTGTTCATGACGAA
Organism: Nephrotoma flavescens; assembly: GCA_932526605.1. Taxonomy (NCBI): domain Eukaryota; kingdom Metazoa; phylum Arthropoda; class Insecta; order Diptera; family Tipulidae; genus Nephrotoma; species Nephrotoma flavescens. Next base: position 210,051,772 of record OW052220.1, on the reverse strand, counting down.
TGAAAAATATAGCCAAAAATACTGTTCTACAATGTTCCTCTTTCGAATAACAAGAGTGCTGAATTAGGGAATTCATCGTAAGATGGATCTGATCTTTTCGATCTACAAATTTGTCCAACTGCTCTAACTAGTACAGCCTTCTTGTTCTTAGCCTAAGTTTAACTGCGATTGTCAATTTTGAGTCAATTTTGCGTTTATTCCTACAGAGTATTGTTATTACTTGAAATCACCAGAAATCATCATAACTTCCGTTCTAAATGCAATTAGCACATTCTGTAAAGTAATTTGAACTTGTCAATGCTTCCTTTACAACTTTCATAAGTGTCGACCCGATCTGAGTTATGTAAGTGTTTCTAGAAAAACACCAGAAATCATCATAACTTTAATGCACTTTAAATCATATCAAAGAAAAAATTACATAATTATGTACATATGTAACATTTTTGCTTCACGTATGTATTTGGAATTCGTAAACCACGCAAAACCAAAAACATTTGATTATTTTTGTTTTCGTAAACAAAACAACAACAAAAGAAAAATATTATGCACAATTTTTTGCAGCAGTCGTTTGCGCGCCAACATGTAAAAAAAAAATAATAATAACAATACATAAGCCCACGTTATTTTTTTTATCCCATACACACGCAAAAATACAAAGCGCATGCGCTAGACGACGCTAATGAAATAAAATATTATATATGTACATATTTATGTATGTTTTTATGTGCATGTCTAATTTCATTAAAATCGAATCGTATCGGAATCGTAAGATTTTAAATAGAAGATCGGCTAGTTTTTATTTTTTTTATTAAATGCACGTGCTAGATTACAACAACAATGCTGAAAAAATCAAATTATTTTCTATATGAAGTTTTTACTATTTAAGCTAATATATATGTGTGTGTGTGTGTGTGTGTGCTATATAAAAAATGTTCTAATAGAAAAGGATGAACTGGTGCGCATGCCATTAGTCAGAGAAAAGAGACTATACACAATGGAAAATAGAATAATGTTTATTTCAATCAGCTGATGCCTTGTGACCTAAATTTGGATATTATGAAATAAATAGAGCATTGACCTATATGTATACGGAAAATCTGAAATCGTTGAATATAAAGAAGTTAGAATTTATTTTACCTATGTGATAAATGCTAATGAAATTTAACTGTTATATATATGATGTTCAGAGAAGATTCAAACTATTTACAACTTCCATACGTGTCGATCCGATCTAGTTATGTAGGTGTTTCTATTACGAGTCAATTTTGCGTTTATTCCTACAGAGTATTGTTATTACTTGAAATCACCAGAAATCATCATAACTTCCATTCTAAATGCAATTAAGACATTCTGTAAAGTAATTTGAACTTGTCAATGCATCCTTTACAACTTCCATAAGTGTCGATCTGATCTGAGTTATGTAAGTGTTTCTATTACGAGTCAATTTTGCGTTTATTCCTACAGAGTATTGTTATTACTTGAAATCACCAGAAATCATCATAACTTCCGTTCTAAATGCAATTAAGACATTCTGTAAAGTAATTTGAACTTGTCAATGCATCCTTTACAACTTCCATAAGTGTCGACCCGATCTGAGATATGTAAGTGTTTCTATTACGAGTCAATTTTGCGTTTATTCCTACAGAGTATTGTTATTACTTGAAATGACCAGAAATCATCATAACTTCCATTCTAAATGCAATTAAGACATTCTGTAAAGTAATTTGAACTTGTCAATGCATCCTTTACAACTTTCATAAGTGTCGACCCGATCTGAGATATGTAAGTGTTTCTATTACGAGTCAATTTTGCGTTTATTCCTACAGAGTATTGTTATTACTTGAAATGACCAGAAATCATCATAACTTCCATTCTAAATGCAATTAAGACATTCTGTAAAGTAATTTGAACTTGTCAATGCATCCTTTACAACTTCCATAAGTGTCGATCTGATCTGAGTCATGTAAGTGTTTCTATTACGAGTCAATTTTGCGTTTATTCCTACAGAGTATTGTTATTACTTGAAATCACCAGAAATCATCATAACTTCCGTTCTAAATGCAATTAAGACATTCTGTAAAGTAATTTGAACTTGTCAATGCATCCTTTACAACTTCCATAAGTGTCGATCTGATCTGAGTTATGTAAGTGTTTCTATTACGAGTCAATTTTGCGTTTATTCCTACAGAGTATTGTTATTACTTGAAATCACCAGAAATCATCATAACTTCCATTCTAAATGCAATTAAGACATTCTGTAAAGTAATTTGAACTTGTCAATGCATCCTTTACAACTTTCATAAGTGTCGACCCGATCTGAGTTATGTAAGTGTTTCTATTACGAGTCAATTTTGCGTTTATTCCTACAGAGTATTGTTATTACTTGAAATCACCAGAAATCATCATAACTTCCATTCTAAATGCAATTAAGACATTCTGTAAAGTAATTTGAACTTGTCAATGCATCCTTTACAACTTCCATAAGTGTCGATCTGATCTGAGTCATGTAAGTGTTTCTATTACGAGTCAATTTTGCGTTTATTCCTACAGAGTATTGTTATTACTTGAAATCACCAGAAATCATCATAACTTCCATTCTAAATGCAATTAAGACATTCTGTAAAGTAATTTGAACTTGTCAATGCATCCTTTACAACTTTCATAAGTGTCGATCCGATCTGAGTTATGTAAGTGTTTCTATTACGAGTCAATTTTGCGTTTATTCCTACAGAGTATTGTTATTACTTGAAATCACCAGAAATCATCATAACTTCCATTCTAAATGCAATTAAGACATTCTGTAAAGTAATTTGAACTTGTCAATGCATCCTTTACAACTTCCATAAGTGTCGATCTGATCTGAGTTATGTAAGTGTTTCTATTACGAGTCAATTTTGCGTTTATTCCTACAGAGTATTGTTATTACTTGAAATCACCAGAAATCATCATAACTTCCGTTCTAAATGCAATTAAGACATTCTGTAAAGTAATTTGAACTTGTCAATGCATCCTTTACAACTTTCATAAGTGTCGACCCGATCTGAGTTATGTAAGTGTTTCTATTACGAGTCAATTTTGCGTTTATTCCTACAGAGTATTGTTATTACTTGAAATCACCAGAAATCATCATAACTTCCATTCTAAATGCAATTAAGACATTCTGTAAAGTAATTTGAACTTGTCAATGCATCCTTTACAACTTCCATAAGTGTCGATCTGATCTGAGTTATTAAGTGTTTCTATTACGAGTCAATTTTGCGTTTATTCCTACAGAGTATTGTTATTACTTGAAATCACCAGAAATCATCATAACTTCCATTCTAAATGCAATTAAGACATTCTGTAAAGTAATTTGAACTTGTCAATGCATCCTTTACAACTTTCATAAGTGTCGATCCGATCTGAGTTATGTAAGTGTTTCTATTACGAGTCAATTTTGCGTTTATTCCTACAGAGTATTGTTATTACTTGAAATCACCAGAAATCATCATAACTTCCGTTCTAAATGCAATTAAGACATTCTGTAAAGTAATTTGAACTTGTCAATGCATCCTTTACAACTTTCATAAGTGTCGACCCGATCTGAGTTATGTAAGTGTTTCTATTACGAGTCAATTTTGCGTTTATTCCTACAGAGTATTGTTATTACTTGAAATCACCAGAAATCATCATAACTTCCATTCTAAATGCAATTAAGACATTCTGTAAAGTAATTTGAACTTGTCAATGCATCCTTTACAACTTCCATAAGTGTCGATCTGATCTGAGTTATGTAAGTGTTTCTATTACGAGTCAATTTTGCGTTTATTCCTACAGAGTATTGTTATTACTTGAAATCACCAGAAATCATCATAACTTCCATTCTAAATGCAATTAAGACATTCTGTAAAGTAATTTGAACTTGTCAATGCATCCTTTACAACTTCCATAAGTGTCGATCTGATCTGAGTCATGTAAGTGTTTCTATTACGAGTCAATTTTGCGTTTATTCCTACAGAGTATTGTTATTACTTGAAATCACCAGAAATCATCATAACTTCCGTTCTAAATGCAATCAAGACATTCTGTAAAGTAATTTGAACTTGTCAATGCATCCTTTACAACTTTCATAAGTGTCGACCCGATCTGAGTTATTAAGTGTTTCTATTACGAGTCAATTTTGCGTTTATTCCTACAGAGTATTGTTATTACTTGAAATCACCAGAAATCATCATAACTTCCGTTCTAAATGCAATTAAGACATTCTGTAAAGTAATTTGAACTTGTCAATGCATCCTTTACAACTTTCATAAGTGTCGACCCGATCTGAGTTATTAAGTGTTTCTATTACGAGTCAATTTTGCGTTTATTCCTACAGAGTATTGTTATTACTTGAAATCACCAGAAATCATCATAACTTCCATTCTAAATGCAATTAAGACATTCTGTAAAGTAATTTGAACTTGTCAATGCATCCTTTACAACTTCCATAAGTGTCGATCTGATCTGAGTCATGTAAGTGTTTCTATTACGAGTCAATTTTGCGTTTATTCCTACAGAGTATTGTTATTACTTGAAATCACCAGAAATCATCATAACTTCCGTTCTAAATGCAATTAAGACATTCTGTAAAGCAATTTGAACTTGTCAATGCATCCTTTACAACTTTCATAAGTGTCGACCCGATCTGAGTTATGTAAGTGTTTCTATTACGAGTCAATTTTGCGTTTATTCCTACAGAGTATTGTTATTACTTGAAATCACCAGAAATCATCATAACTTCCGTTCTAAATGCAATTAGCACATTCTGTAAAGTAATTTGAACTTGTCAATGCTTCCTTTACAACTTTCATAAGTGTCGACCCGATCTGAGTTATGTAAGTGTTTCTATTACGAGTCAATTTTGCGTTTATTCCTACAGAGTATTGTTATTACTTGAAATCACCAGAAATCATCATAACTTCCGTTCTAAATGCAATTAAGACATTCTGTAAAGTAATTTGAACTTGTCAATGCATCCTTTACAACTTTCATAAGTGTCGACCCGATCTGAGTTATGTAAGTGTTTCTATTACGAGTCAATTTTGCGTTTATTCCTACAGAGTATTGTTATTACTTGAAATCACCAGAAATCATCATAACTTCCATTCTAAATGCAATTAAGACATTCTGTAAAGTAATTTGAACTTGTCAATGCATCCTTTACAACTTCCATAAGTGTCGATCTGATCTGAGTTATGTAAGTGTTTCTATTACGAGTCAATTTTGCGTTTATTCCTACAGAGTATTGTTATTACTTGAAATCACCAGAAATCATCATAACTTCCATTCTAAATGCAATTAAGACATTCTGTAAAGTAATTTGAACTTGTCAATGCATCCTTTACAACTTCCATAAGTGTCGATCTGATCTGAGTCATGTAAGTGTTTCTATTACGAGTCAATTTTGCGTTTATTCCTACAGAGTATTGTTATTACTTGAAATCACCAGAAATCATCATAACTTCCGTTCTAAATGCAATCAAGACATTCTGTAAAGTAATTTGAACTTGTCAATGCATCCTTTACAACTTTCATAAGTGTCGACCCGATCTGAGTTATTAAGTGTTTCTATTACGAGTCAATTTTGCGTTTATTCCTACAGAGTATTGTTATTACTTGAAATCACCAGAAATCATCATAACTTCCGTTCTAAATGCAATTAAGACATTCTGTAAAGTAATTTGAACTTGTCAATGCATCCTTTACAACTTTCATAAGTGTCGACCCGATCTGAGTTATTAAGTGTTTCTATTACGAGTCAATTTTGCGTTTATTCCTACAGAGTATTGTTATTACTTGAAATCACCAGAAATCATCATAACTTCCATTCTAAATGCAATTAAGACATTCTGTAAAGTAATTTGAACTTGTCAATGCATCCTTTACAACTTCCATAAGTGTCGATCTGATCTGAGTCATGTAAGTGTTTCTATTACGAGTCAATTTTGCGTTTATTCCTACAGAGTATTGTTATTACTTGAAATCACCAGAAATCATCATAACTTCCGTTCTAAATGCAATTAAGACATTCTGTAAAGCAATTTGAACTTGTCAATGCATCCTTTACAACTTTCATAAGTGTCGACCCGATCTGAGTTATGTAAGTGTTTCTATTACGAGTCAATTTTGCGTTTATTCCTACAGAGTATTGTTATTACTTGAAATCACCAGAAATCATCATAACTTCCGTTCTAAATGCAATTAGCACATTCTGTAAAGTAATTTGAACTTGTCAATGCTTCCTTTACAACTTTCATAAGTGTCGACCCGATCTGAGTTATGTAAGTGTTTCTAGAAAAACACCAGAAATCATCATAACTTTAATGCACTTTAAATCATATCAAAGAAAAAATTACATAATTATGTACATATGTAACATTTTTGCTTCACGTATGTATTTGGAATTCGTAAACCACGCAAAACCAAAAACATTTGATTATTTTTGTTTTCGTAAACAAAACAACAACAAAAGAAAAATATTATGCACAATTTTTTGCAGCAGTCGTTTGCGCGCCAACATGTAAAAAAAAAATAATAATAACAATACATAAGCCCACGTTATTTTTTTTATCCCATACACACGCAAAAATACAAAGCGCATGCGCTAGACGACGCTAATGAAATAAAATATTATATACATATATACATATTTATGTATGTTTTTATGTGCATGTCTAATTTCATTAAAATCGAATCGTATCGGAATCGTAAGATTTTAAATAGAAGATCGGCTAGTTTTTATTTTTTTTATTAAATGCACGTGCTAGATTTCAACAACAATGCTGAAAAAATCAAATTATTTTCTATATGAAGTTTTTACTATTTAAGCTAATATATATGTGTGTGTGTGTGTGTGCTATATAAAAAATGTTCTAATAGAAAAGGATGAACTGGTGCGCATGCCATTAGTCAGAGAAAAGAGACTATACACAATGGAAAATAGAATAATGTTTATTTCAATCAGCTGATGCCTTGTGACCTAAATTTGGATATTATGAAATAAATAGAGCATTGACCTATATGTATACGGAAAATCTGAAATCGTTGAATATAAAGAAGTTAGAATTTATTTTACCTATGTGATAAATGCTAATGAAATTTAACTGTTATATATATGATGTTCAGAGAAGATTCAAACTATTTACAACTTCCATACGTGTCGATCCGATCTAGTTATGTAGGTGTTTCTATTACGAGTCAATTTTGCGTTTATTCCTACAGAGTATTGTTATTACTTGAAATCACCAGAAATCATCATAACTTCCGTTCTAAATGCAATTAAGACATTCTGTAAAGCAATTTGAACTTGTCAATGCATCCTTTACAACTTTCATAAGTGTCGACCCGATCTGAGTTATGTAAGTGTTTCTATTACGAGTCAATTTTGCGTTTATTCCTACAGAGTATTGTTATTACTTGAAATCACCAGAAATCATCATAACTTCCGTTCTAAATGCAATTAGCACATTCTGTAAAGTAATTTGAACTTGTCAATGCTTCCTTTACAACTTTCATAAGTGTCGACCCGATCTGAGTTATGTAAGTGTTTCTAGAAAAACACCAGAAATCATCATAACTTTAATGCACTTTAAATCATATCAAAGAAAAAATTACATAATTATGTACATATGTAACATTTTTGCTTCACGTATGTATTTGGAATTCGTAAACCACGCAAAACCAAAAACATTTGATTATTTTTGTTTTCGTAAACAAAACAACAACAAAAGAAAAATATTATGCACAATTTTTTGCAGCAGTCGTTTGCGCGCCAACATGTAAAAAAAAAATAATAATAACAATACATAAGCCCACGTTATTTTTTTTATCCCATACACACGCAAAAATACAAAGCGCATGCGCTAGACGACGCTAATGAAATAAAATATTATATACATATATACATATTTATGTATGTTTTTATGTGCATGTCTAATTTCATTAAAATCGAATCGTATCGGAATCGTAAGATTTTAAATAGAAGATCGGCTAGTTTTTATTTTTTTTATTAAATGCACGTGCTAGATTTCAACAACAATGCTGAAAAAATCAAATTATTTTCTATATGAAGTTTTTACTATTTAAGCTAATATATATGTGTGTGTGTGTGTGTGCTATATAAAAAATGTTCTAATAGAAAAGGATGAACTGGTGCGCATGCCATTAGTCAGAGAAAAGAGACTATACACAATGGAAAATAGAATAATGTTTATTTCAATCAGCTGATGCCTTGTGACCTAAATTTGGATATTATGAAATAAATAGAGCATTGACCTATATGTATACGGAAAATCTGAAATCGTTGAATATAAAGAAGTTAGAATTTATTTTACCTATGTGATAAATGCTAATGAAATTTAACTGTTATATATATGATGTTCAGAGAAGATTCAAACTATTTACAACTTCCATACGTGTCGATCCGATCTAGTTATGTAGGTGTTTCTATTACGAGTCAATTTTGCGTTTATTCCTACAGAGTATTGTTATTACTTGAAATCACCAGAAATCATCATAACTTCCATTCTAAATGCAATTAAGACATTCTGTAAAGTAATTTGAACTTGTCAATGCATCCTTTACAACTTCCATAAGTGTCGATCTGATCTGAGTTATGTAAGTGTTTCTAACTATTACGAGTCAATTTTGCGTTTATTCCTACAGAGTATTGTTATTACTTGAAATCACCAGAAATCATCATAACTTCCGTTCTAAATGCAATTAAGACATTCTGTAAAGTAATTTGAACTTGTCAATGCATCCTTTACAACTTTCATAAGTGTCGACCCGATCTGAGTTATGTAAGTGTTTCTATTACGAGTCAATTTTGCGTTTATTCCTACAGAGTATTGTTATTACTTGAAATCACCAGAAATCATCATAACTTCCGTTCTAAATGCAATTAGCACATTCTGTAAAGTAATTTGAACTTGTCAATGCTTCCTTTACAACTTTCATAAGTGTCGACCCGATCTGAGTTATGTAAGTGTTTCTAGAAAAACACCAGAAATCATCATAACTTTAATGCACTTTAAATCATATCAAAGAAAAAATTACATAATTATGTACATATGTAACATTTTTGCTTCACGTATGTATTTGGAATTCGTAAACCACGCAAAACCAAAAACATTTGATTATTTTTGTTTTCGTAAACAAAACAACAACAAAAGAAAAATATTATGCACAATTTTTTGCAGCAGTCGTTTGCGCGCCAACATGTAAAAAAAAAATAATAATAACAATACATAAGCCCACGTTATTTTTTTTATCCCATACACACGCAAAAATACAAAGCGCATGCGCTAGACGACGCTAATGAAATAAAATATTATATATGTACATATTTATGTATGTTTTTATGTGCATGCCTAATTTCATTAAAATCGAATCGTATCGGAATCGTAAGATTTTAAATAGAAGATCGGCTAGTTTTTATTTTTTTTATTAAATGCACGTGCTAGATTTCAACAACAATGCTGAAAAAATCAAATTATTTTCTATATGAAGTTTTTACTATTTAAGCTAATATATATGTGTGTGTGTGTGTGTGCTATATAAAAAATGTTCTAATAGAAAAGGATGAACTGGTGCGCATGCCATTAGTCAGAGAAAAGAGACTATACACAATGGAAAATAGAATAATGTTTATTTCAATCAGCTGATGCCTTGTGACCTAAATTTGGATATTATGAAATAAATAGAGCATTGACCTATATGTATACGGAAAATCTGAAATCGTTGAATATAAAGAAGTTAGAATTTATTTTACCTATGTGATAAATGCTAATGAAATTTAACTGTTATATATATGATGTTCAGAGAAGATTCAAACTATTTACAACTTCCATACGTGTCGATCCGATCTAGTTATGTAGGTGTTTCTATTACGAGTCAATTTTGCGTTTATTCCTACAGAGTATTGTTATTACTTGAAATCACCAGAAATCATCATAACTTCCGTTCTAAATGCAATTAAGACATTCTGTAAAGTGATCTGAACAGGACGAAGCATCCTTTACAACTTTCATAATCTGGCGCTTGAAATTAAATCTAAGCACATTTTGAATCAAAATTGGATTGGAAAGCTACTATTATTTTTAATTAGGCATTATTTATATTTAAAGAATAAAAAAGAAAACCAAAGAATCATTAATAAATATTGTTATTTTGTTAATATCTAATGATTATGATTAATTTTCGACATTGTCGACGTCAGTTTTTTAATTTTCGACATACATTGTCTGCATGTGTAGACAATGTATTAATTACGCCATGTAGACAATACGGCACAACGCTGGTAATATCTGCTTTTTCTTGAGCGGTGACTACATCTACAATTTACGGCTTGATGAAGTACCAGCGTCTGCCACGCCGAAACGTGATGATGATGATGTACTAGTAGAAACGGCTGACATTTCACTTTCGATGCTAAGTGTTGGTGTAACTAGTGTTGCAGTATCAGAGGCGCACGATGATCTGGCTATAGTTCCTTATTAAGTACTTGGTTTTCGAGTAAATTACCTTGTTCGAGGTCTATTATCTCAACCTGCACCTCATCCAAGGTATATAGGTAAAGGAGTCATCAACATCCTATATCGTGATTCTGTTCTACTTTAACCAATTCCCCAACTGTCGGACTTTTCTCCTTTTCAGAGTTCGGGTTATTTATTTTATTAGAGTTAATTTGAGCAATGTATCACTCGTTAAAATCGCCCCAGGACAAGCAGGGGCAGTTAATTGGAAACATCCGAATTTTGGGACATTGTATGTGTGTCGTGCTCGTCGACGTCGAGTTTCATTCGGAATTTCGAAATAATATCTTTTGCCTTCATTCGATTTTTCACCTGTTTGAAGCGTTTATTTTTAGTTGTTACTCCTGTAGCAACACTTATCTCTATTTCAAAACAGATTCCAGCTTCCATGTCAAGGAGTTCTGAACGCGCATAACGATTTGTTTGCTCATTACCTATATAAGCTGAAATTAATTCACGTTAGAACAACCAAACTTAAACATATCAAGAAAATCTTACAAGACACAGTTTTCAAGTATATCCTGGAACATATTTCCGAAAAGGATTCCAAAATTTCTGCGATCATCTTAACATTAACTAATGTATAATATATATTCTTGTGCTTTTCGGAAGCTTTATCCGAATCGGTTAGATTTTGCTGAATTACTTTCAGCTGTTCAGATTTTGCTGAATTATTTTCAGCATTGGAATTCGCCTCGTTCTGTTCGCGCGAAATAATAGCTAATAAAATCTAAAATCGCCGAGATATAGTAATTGCGGTAATCCAGTTTTGAGTAATTGTTGTGCTGCTAATGGAGATTGGCAGTGCACTAAATCGCACGCCATTGCTATAGTACGCAGCTCTGACGAATTAAGGGTTAATTTCGATGTCATGTATCACTAAATGACTACCATTCTGCGGTGTCGGATTCCTCTTGCTTTACATCATCCGTCATACTGTCCGGATCGTTTGATATGGACGCATCAACATCGGAGGATAAATTATGAGCTAGCACATCAATTTTCCACATTTCCGGCCGAATACAACAAATCGAGCACACCAGTGCATAGATTGCGAGTTTCAAAGGTTCATCCTTTTCTAGCACCAACGTCCATTGGTATACCGCATCGAATAGATTTTTAGTGATCATATTCGATAAATCGGTTATCAAAACTAGTTGAGTAGGCAGTCCTTATCGAAGCTAAACATAATATGTTATATATTATATCCGTTATAAGGGTTTGTTGTATACCTAATGTAAATTTTCAAGGCGCTTGTTGTATAAATTCTTGAGCCATTCGATCATAGCCTGAATACGATCTCGAGTATAATTATGATTGGTAATACACAAATCATACAATAAATCGGATACCGGTTCGTTGCACAGTTTAAAAGTTAATTCTCGATTAGTTCCAAACCGATCGATCACGATTATGGAGTCCCAATTTTAAAAGTATCGCCTCTAAATTTTCCTAAGTTGTATTAGAATAACAATGTGTAACGTTTAATAAAGAGCAGCATGCTTTAAAAAATCCCAGCACATCTGCTGCCGATTGTATCACTTTATTGGAAAGCTCATCCTTCTTCGATTTATAGGTTGCGACACTAAAACATTGCGCAAAAATACGTAACCATCCTAGACTTGATTTAGCTATAGATTCGTCTTCATTTGAAAATTCGCCAACCGTCGTACTTTTAGACGGAATCATATTATAATAGTCTCCGAATGTGGTTGTGCCCAGGATCGAGATTTGAGTTAGTCCAGTGTTAGAACTATCGCAAGGTCGATATAGTCGAATCACTATACTAGTCGCAATTTCAGGTTGATACAAGTCATACCACCGGTTGATAACGGTTGACAGATCGGTACCGGTCCCAAATTTATATCCTTAACGATTTCTATAGCAACCGCAGAAGCACATGTTGCTAGTGTCGATAAATGAGGTTAGAGATGCATCTCGTGTAATAAAACTGCCGAAGGCAGGGTTGTTGTAAGATCGACATGCGATTGATTAGGATAGAATAAATATGAACAGGCGGTCCCTATTCCTGAATACGATACGAAAACGAAAGTATAAGATTCCTATTCAATTTTAAATAAGAATCGTACGAATCTGATTCAATTCAAATATGAATTTTGCATTTTCGTATCGTATTAGGGAATAGGGGGGACTTCGGGCACGGCGATTGGTACTTATATTAATACAACTGCTGGCTGCGCGGTTGGATTACCGGCGTAATTGTACAGAATGGAGCAAAATTTATTAAATCTCTCCCACTTCCCGATGAATTTGACGCCTTCTTCGTTGTTGCATTATTTGATGTGGCTATGAAAAAATATCGCTGCTTAACAATTAGAATAGGCCGTGTAGCTTTTTTACTTAGCAAGAGTAAAAGTTAAAATACAGCATCGACTACAATTTGCGGTTCACTTATACTGTTACTATGTCTCGAAGTTATTGATCGGATACATCGAGGAAGCAACCCCAACCATCATAACAAATGCCCAACTTGAACAAATGCGATAACAATCCTAAAACCAGTGTCATTGTTGGCGAGTGGTGTAATACTGTATCTGTTTCTGTAAAACACGGCATTTAACCCGATTTTCGGTATTATTTTGTTGTTCTGCTTTTATTTCATCAGTTTGACGTTTGTTTGACTTTTGTAGTGGTGCGAGATCAAAAAATGAGCAGTAACTTCAACAAACTATGGAAGAGAAAAAATAAATTACATTTTCAGATCTATACGTGAAGTGAATTACGCTTTTATACAGTATGCAACGTTAGAAAAGTACGTTGATATTTATTAAAATTATCGATACAAATAAATATTTACGTAATAATTTCCACCTTAAATTATTGTAGTAGCGCCATTAATTAGCAGATGTCAGGCTCAGAATAATCAGTTGTAATTTATTAATTTTAAAATTTTCAATAGATGTGGCTGCATGTAATGGTTGTATTATCGACTAGAAAATAATAAATTTTTTACTAGTCTAATTATTTTCAGGTAGATGTCGCAATTAATTACATTTTTTACATTTATTACAATTTTTTACATTAATTACTAATTTTTTACATTATTTACGTAAAAAATGTAATTAATTATTTTTTACGCGTAAATGCACAACACTGGCTGGAGTACCTCATAGTAGATCACTCTGAACAGATCCCACTAGATGCACCCCACGATTTTCTGCGCTTTGGGTTGTCGTTGAAGATCTGTTGAAGCAACTGCTTCGCACGCGAAAAATGGCGTTCTACGTCGCTTAACTTGAGTTCATACGGAACCGGAGTTTTTGCACCATACCCATGGTCTCGAGACGATTTGTTGAGTCACTCCCAATCGCTTGTTGAGTCACTCTCAAAGTTTCAGCGAGCTTCTCTTGAGTTTGGCATGAATCATGGTCCAATAATGCCTCCAACTCAGCGTCTTCAAACTTTACTGATTTCCCTTCGCGTTCGTCACTGGTATCAAAATCGCCATTTTACACCTGCGGAACTAGCACTTATATATTATTAATGGAGCCCCCATATTTTTCACACAGCATCCGATGGCTGTCAGCTACAATTTTCTTCAAATTACAACAAAAAGCAGCGCTTCCCGTAATTTGTGTTTTGTTTGCATAAAGGTTTACATGTTTATAGGACAAAAAATATGTTGTTTTCACTTCAGATGACACATACTGATTTTTAGAGGGAAATGATTGCGCTTTAACATGAATATAGTTAGAATATCTCCCGATGCGATTCAATACTAGTAATGCCATCTTTTGTAAATCCCTCAAAAGTTATTTGTTCTCCCAATAGAACTGCGCAGCTCCGTCGGTTTCTGCCTTTGGAGCTTCCTCGCTCAATTGGTAATATCCAACATACAACGGTTATCTACATTTTCATGTCGAAATAATCGCTGTACGTGTTTCCATGCATGTCTCTTTATTTCATCGGCTACGTATTCCATATTCAAGTCCATATGAAGGTTTTAGTTTCTAATCTACAGCACTTTATGTTTCATTCGGAAGCATTGTACCATTTGTGCATTGGTCGTCTTGGCACAGCCCCAAACTTGGATACCATAGGGCCATACTGGTTTAGCATTTGCCTGAATAGAAGCAATTTGTTGTGTATTGAGAGCTCAAAATTTCTACTCATGTGCCAGTACATTTTCCTATATTTGATGTTCAACTATACGTTTTTCTTCTTGATATGTTCTTTCTACCGTAGCTTAGCATCGCGCGTCATGCCAATGCATTTAGCTGTATTTGCATTTGGAGTTTGGTTTGAGTTGAGAACCACGGGAATACCGTTTACATTTTGGTTTGTAAAGTTGATGTGTGCTGATTTGGTTTCATTTAATAAGATCCGTAATTTCTTGGTCCAGTTGCTCACAGTGTTAACTGTTTGCTTGTTGCTTCCAAAAAATCTTTTCAAATGGCAAGGATAGCTGTATCGTCTGCAAATGTTGTTTCTGTAGTGCCTTGCATATTTGGTAAGTCTCTCGTAAAAAGAATGAACAGAATATGGCCAAGTACACTACCTTGTGGTATACCGGCTGATATTTTTTTTAGTTCAGAGAACTCAAACTTGACTCTAAAATGTCCATTTGCTATGTAAGATTTAAGAATTTGATAAAATTGCTTAGTCAGATCTTGATGCAGTTTAAATACAAGCCCTTGAAGCCAAACTTTGTTGAAAGCTTGGGCTATATCTAAGAAAATACTTTAGCATATTATCTACTTATTCTCAAATACATCCTCAATGATCTTCGTTATTCTGCGAACTTGTTCAACTGAAGAGTACTTTTCTTTAAACCCAAATTGGTGTGGTGGAATTAAACATCTCTCTGGTTCACCTGGTTTAGGAATCATAATTAACGGTTGAAAAAACTCTTCCAAATAATCAGCAAATAGAGAGACTTTCTGTTTGTCACTTTCAGCCCAGGATATGTCTTCACTTTTGATAGGTGGCACAAGCTTTTTGGTTCTATTTAGGCCCTTCGTTATTTTTCATTGAGTAATCGTCATCCTTTAGCTCAGAAATACCTCGAAGTCATTTATTTATGTTTCGTTCTCCATTTTCTTTTTCAAAAATTCTTCTAGTTCTTCAAAACTCCTTTTGTTACAAAGAAATCAAGAAGATCTGGTATTTTATGTATGTCGGCAAGCCAATATGTTGGTTTATTGCCCGAATAGAATGCGCAGTTTTTCCCGCGAGCTGCATTAAATAATTCTTTTAGTTGAAAGGTTGTAAGTTTAGATCCCCAATAGGTATTACTTGCATTAAAATCACCACCTAAGTTCGTAGTAAATGACTCCTTTCCAATCTCACTACGACACACAGTAACACTTCCTTGGCATGCATATTCATTTTTGCAGCTGATGTTGATAACTGCGTTTAGGATTATCGTACAAAATCCGCTTTTCATCGCCCGCGTAATGATTTTGTGTAAAAAATTCTTTCTTTTGTACCGAGGAAGTAAATTTATGCAGATGACAACTTTTCGGTTTTCGTTTTCTTCGGCCAGTTTGTGAGGAACTCATTTTCGTTCTTTCTCTATTTTTCCCATTGCACGCAATATAAATGACTTGGTGAGTAATTTCTAACTGTTCTGCCTAACTGTCCTATTGATTAATAACAGTTATAATAAATATAGAACTATATTTTTTCAATTACCTTCGACCAGTCCTGTCTCATATTTGTCTTAACAAGTACACGTCATGCAGCTTTGTGTCGTACCACTAATTTGTGTCGTAGCACTAATCTTGGTACCTGTTTCGTTTTTGTGTAACTCATGTGCCCCAACCCAATACCTTTTACTTAATAGTTTTCGTGGAGTTATTGGCTTCTTTAACCAGCCCTCGTACTTTTTGGCAAGTCTTAGACCCATTGCACATTTCAGCTAAGCTAAGCAAGAAACGTACAGTTTCTATTAGCATAGTTTAGTTCGCACAGCTCATGCCGCTCACATAGGCGGGACGTCATCCAAATGTCATCCAAATGTCATCCAAATTTGAATGTTATAAATATGTACACAATAATAGCAATGTTTATGTCAGCGATATAGCTGACTTTTGTAATCCAAAGACAACCCGCGCTAAGTTAGTTTGCATCACTTAAAACAGAAAAACATAGCTCGCATACTTTAGCTCAAGTGTACATCGTTCCATTAAAACTTTTTATTTAGATACATACAAGAGCGATGAACTTCGCTCACATCGCATAGCTAAGCTGAAATGTGCAACGGGCCTTAACCTTCCACGAAAAGGGTTTGAATTTTTCCTTTTTCCACGGCCGATAATTATTTTCCACGTGGCACTATTTCCTATACAGCATTTGGCTGTTTGGCAGACCGAATAAAACTAAAATATTTATTAATTTATTAAGCTCAAAACAGAACAAGTGCGACAACGACGAGTGTCGAGGAATACATAAAAAATATCCCCGCGATATCGCTGTAGCTAACAGAAGAGCGCCAGCTTATGGCGATAAAAAAACAACCACAAATAACATAACGAGCAGCATTTAGCATACTCGGATAATAAAAATTTTAATATTATAAAAATTGTTTATGTTTTATTTTTTTGGCATATGACGTTGGGGTGTTACCAACTTAGTGCGTGTTTCAATTGGTTTAAATGCCGCATAAAAAGTTAAAAAGTTAAAAAAAAAATCGTGGTAATTTTTTTTTAACTTTTTAACTTTTTATCTGTTTCAATTGGTTTAAATTTTGACATTAACATTGTTGCTTATTTTATGTGTTATTATGAACGTATATAGCAAATTTAAATATGAAAATATGCAAAATAAATACTATTTTAATGTATATTAGTATTATGTAATTATGGCCAGTTTACATCTAAATCATTATGATTTTTCTCAAAATTTGTACATGACAAATTTGTGTTTACAAACAAATATTTTTCTCAGCCAAATGTTTTCCACATAAAAATTTTATCAGCTCTTGAAGCAGATAAAAAGTTTGACATTTTTATTCACCACAATTTTTAACTTTTAAACTTTTTATGCGGCATTTAAACCAATTGAAACACGCACTTATATGTATAAAAAAAAGTTGGCAAATAGCAGCATGGTTTTGTCGGCGATAAAAATAGAAATAGACTTTAAATTTGTTTCAACGAAAAAATCGTCGCCTGCGTCGATGGTTGTGTTTGTATTACATGTTTTCCGTGTTTTGTAATATGACAGGTGATTTTGCTCAACGTCTTCGCTCTTGTTCTGGGGCAGAATCATGAACGCCGCACGGAAATTTTAGACGGTAGAGAAATTTTATATGTAAAGCAGTAATAATTCTACCGGTTTTATTCTGTTGTTTCAAAAAAACCTTACAAATTCGTTCGATTGCTATAAAGCTGACGGATGAATTATTTTTTTTCTGGCTTGCTATTTGTGTTTTTTTTTGCGAAACAATGGAACAAAACCGGTACAATTATTGCTGTTTTCCATATAAAATTTCACTACCGTTTAAATTTTCCGTCCGGCGTTCATGATTCCACCCCTGCTTTGAGCTTTAGGCTTAGCGAGAAAAATTTATTCAAAGGCTACTGGGGTTATATAGTTATGGAACTAAGCAATTTAGAAAAAATATTTTTTTCTCGCACTGTACATTCATTTATTTTTATAATCGGTGAAATTTTTCAGGAGAAACTAAAAACATTATTATCCTCAAACTTAATATAATTAAAAAAAAACAAAATATCACATTTGATTAAATAATATTTCAATTTAATAATTCAATAAATAAAATACTATAGATTTTTTAATTATGTGGCATAGAGTTAATTAACAAATAGTAAAAAAGGGACACAGTGGTTGTTTCTTTTTTTAATTCCTGCAAATGACCCCATTTTGTTTGTATATTTAAACATTTCAAGCAAATCAGTGTAATCATCATCGAAATGTGTTTTGAATTATTTGAAACAGTCTCCGCTATTTCTGCAACCAGGTATAATGCTAGAGAACCTTTGTTGTCATTAACCTAAAATTGTTATGGTTGTAATTATAAAAGAAGTCGTGAGAAAGATATTCTATGTCATAAGGCTGACTAGTGACTTGTTGGTTAACTTTTATAAATGTCCGTGCTTCTTTTGTTATACATGGACATTTTCGTGTGGCCTTTGTACAGGACCATTTGTTCAACAAACTTGTTACTAACAAAAACAAAATTTGAAAGTGCATTAGATAGATACTGATTTCGGTTTTGGTAACCACATCCATCGGAAAATATAACAATCGGCAAATCATCACCCAGGCAATATCTGGTCAAGTTGTAATGCATAGACGAAGCGTTCAAGGGTGGGCACGGCACATCTTAACTGCTTGAACGTTCATTGTAAATATGTACTGCTCTTTCTGTCAACTGCCAGTTTATCTGCTTCTTTTTCTTGTTTGGCCCGTTTCTCATTATTAGAGTGTTCCCCAAAAGGCCCAAAGTATTGAGGAACATAGATCTGCACACCTATAAAATGTTACTAGATTTAGTATTAAAATAATTATATTTAATAAGAATAAAATAAACAAACCTGAGTAACCTAAGTAATAAACGTACGATCCAAGTCTTCGTAGTTTTCACCAACATACCATCTTTTCTTTTCTATATACTGGCTCCGAATATTATGTACATATTACTTTCCCAATTGAGTTTCCAAATTCTTCTGTAAATCAGAACAGCTTCGTAGCGATGATCGTAGCACACAGTTGAAGAACAAGACGGTCTCAATAATCTATCGTTGCGTAATTTTGTGTTGATTAAAGCTGTACCCTAAATACGAATCGCCAGCCATTCTTTTTTGCTTAGATTCAAGTCAAGCTTTACCAATTACCAGCAAACTGTCTAGTTATTTATCACGATTTTTGTTAACGCTTGTTACTACCGAATCAAAATGCCTTTTACTGATGGCATTGCCATCTGTTCTCGAGCATTTGACACTTAGGTTTTTTTTGTGAGTGTGGGTTGGCCTTTATACTATGTTTTACGTTTTGCTCCCCTCTGTTGTATCACGTAAACGTCGAATAATGTTGAGAGCAAGTATGAATATAGAAGAGTATTTTCGTCGTGTGAATTGATGTGTGGTGTGAAAGAATAAGCGAGTGACGCGAACGAAAAGCGAAAATATTCTTCTAAATTTTTGGATTTGGGGCGAAAATTTTGGTCAGTCTAGTTTCGAATTCTGAACAAATAGAGTCCGAGTTGAAAATTTTCATAAATACAGTCGGGTAATCATTTTTGTGCTCGAGTTTAGTTTTTTATGCAATTTTTATTGCGTGGTAAATCCACGAGAATGGACCTATAAATTAAAACCCAATTTTATAATTTAATATTAATTACAGTGATTGTATATGATTAATTTATGTGATTGCTTAAATATGATTATTTAATTAGTTAATAAATAAATACAAAATTTTAATAAAATGGAAGTTTTTGGTATCGCAATTTGAAGTGAGTTCATAGTGAAAAATATGAAAACTCAATGAAAACTCGCGGTGTGGCAAATTTTGGTTTGCAATCTAAACTTATTAATCAAAATTATGTATACAGTTTAGTTATAGAAACCATTTCTGCTTTTTATATCAAAATACAAGAAAACATTAAAAAAATATAGTAGTATCCTCGAAATTTGGAAAAAAAATATTTTAGTTTAGTTGGTTATTGGCAATTGTGTGGATAAACAGAAAAGTGCAATGTCAAACGGGTTAAGTTTACCACCAGAGGGGAAAAAATCGTTTGGTTTTAATGACCGAGGTCATTCTGCCATTTTATGTACAAACAGACGAGATGAGACGTTAGCGGTATAAAGGGTATCGTAATTACCAACAGTACCACAATTATGAAACCGGTACCGCCACGCGAAATATGTTTCGAAATATGAGGCCATTCAACACTTTAATACAGCGCACCAACGCCCAACGTTATTATTATCCAAGGTTTGAAGACGCCCAACGTTTTAATTTACGGTTCAAGGCGGGATGACGCACGACAGTTTTTATTTTGCGGTGAAAGGCGGAAAGACGTCCAACGATTCATTTTCGTTTTTAACGTTTTAATTTACGGTCCCAGGCGGGAAGACGCCCAACAACAATTCACGGTTACGGCTGGTCAACCACGTGGCTATTTGGATTTTTTGGTATCATGGTATCAATGAGAAGACACCGCAACCCATTTCGGTGGGACCTTTTCCGAAAGCCGGTACCATTCATTTTATTTTTAAACTCAGATTTTTTTTTTGATTTTTTAAATTTCATTTTCCTTTTATTTTTTCTCTTATTCAATTTTTTGTTACCCAAATTTTAAAATAGATTTGTAATCGAGCGCCGAATAACGGTTGCTTGGCGCGCACTTGATGCACATTGGTTCAATTTATTTTTCGCACTCAAAATTATTCATATTCGGCGAGCATATTTTAGTTTGATTTTTTTTTCGCTCCGGAACTTTCACGTTTAACCGTTTTAGTTTGATTTATTTTTTATTCGTTTTTATCCGTCTCTGATTTTTTCCGTTGGACAAAATTTTTGTATTTAAATAAAAAACTCTACGGCGAATTATTCTCGGCATTTGATTTATTGCTTTCCTCGGTCGGTCTATTTCCTTCCTTGATTATTTCGTCATTTCACCTAAATTGTTTTGTGTTTTTTTCCTTTTTCGAATAATAAGATGAATTACTAATTTTCTTGGATAGGTATGATGGGAGGAGGATTCTCATTCCGTGTCGGTTCCATGCTCGCAGATTGGGCTTGTCACTCCCCGTCATCCCCTTGGCAGGACATCCACAGGCTGGGAGTGGCAGGCCCAGCATATGTGTCGTCCATTAGGGGACGACCGTAAAATCTACACGGTCTCTCTGTGGCACTCCGGTAGATTCAAGCTGTCGGCGGAGTGTGAATTGTATGAGATCCTCGAGAGGTCTCTCCGGGCGAAGAAAGGCTTTGTCTGTTGTAGCAGCGTCCCTATTATGCTGCTTCGTTGTGGCTGAGCATCGGCTTCTAGCGGTGGATAGGTCTTTCGGGGAGGGAGGAGGGGTTCGATCGTTCCTGGGTGGGCACACCCGGATATTATTAACTTTATTCACGTTCCTGAAATTTCGATCGATGTATTCTGCAATAAAAATTCAATTTAGTTTCGGTTTTTTTAGTTTGATTTTATTTCTATTCTGTTCTGTTACACGGTGTAGGCCGGGAGCATGCAAACTTTCTCACCACCAAAACCCTGAGATCTAGCGGGAAAAATCACCGTGAGAGTGGCCTCTGCATTTTTAGATGAAATTTGCGGGTTGGCTTCGTGCCACCCGTAACATTACTTAAGTGTTCTTCCTACAAAATAATTTATGGTAACAGATTTTAGCACTGGCGCTAAAGTGGTAGCAATGAAATAATAATTATTAAACCTTAGGAATTTCATCTGAATTTTCTTCATCATCGTCTTTATCTAATTCACTTAATGTCTCGTCGGTACAATTATTTACAAAAGTTTCTTCTATCTTACCGCTAAAATAAGTTACTACCGGTTGTTTCACTATCAAAAACATTACCATTTTGGTCTAATTGCACTCCAGCAGTTTCCTCAACAAAGTTATTGGTTACTTCATAAACGATTCCAGCTCGCAGCCGTAGCCATTTGCACCAATTTTAGCGCCGTAAAAATGGTAATACATAGTTAAGTTTTCCCGTACTCCTATTGCATCCTTTTTATTGCTTGCATGTCATAATATATGAAATTGTATGTACAACTCAATTTGAATTAAATCAATTTAAAATAAATTGTAATCGACCAATTTTAATTAGACAGTCTCTAAATCACCGAGCCTTGCTAGGCCAAAGATGGTTGATTTGAAAGTTTTTTTTTGCCATTAGGTATAAACATTTCCAAAATTGGTACGGTAATTTTTAATTGTAATAACGGGGAAAAATTGAGACTATACATTAGACAAACTGGAAATGAAATACCGCAGTTGTACTATTATGATAAATTAGCATACCTCCAAACAATTTAACAATTTTCTTTATTTTCATTGCATTTCTATGCTGTACTATGGAGTCGTTATTCTTTTCAGACTAGTTAAATAAGTCTACTTATCAGCTGTTAATAAAAATGGAGAGTGTTATGTTGGTGTTATGCTCAACACCCGATTTTCTTGTGGAAAATGATTCCCATGAGCTCATATGTATGCCAAAATGAACTCATGAGGAACTCTTTTGGAATCCTATCCTATATTTAACAAAAGACGAGAGTTATATCTCAATCAGTTAAGAAATGGCTTAGGCTCATTTAAATTGAAACATTTCCAGAGGCATGTCCAAAATTTATATTAGATTCCCATTTTAATCATTAATCTGAGTTTCATCCTCTTTGATCGGGATGGCTTAATGAACATATCAAGGAACAATACGCAACATAGCGGCTAAACCTGACCACCTCTATATACAAATTTCCCAAAATCATGATCCATTGCAATCATTTCCTGATATTTAAAAATATTTTTTCTCAAATTTTCTATCAAAATCGTTCGAGCCGATCTGTTTTTTACACCCCAATTGTTGAAGTCGTCTCACTTCAAGTGACGTGACTACAGTCGTGTCACGTCGCGCCTAAATTGGTATTGTTGAAGTCGTTTTAAACGACACGCATACTACAATAGAAATATATCGGGCAGCACTTATTATTTCCTCAAATTTGACAAGCCATTCGATGTCAAAAATCAAAACATTTACGAATATTTTATTGTAAAAGCCACGTAAATTGAAAATAGGTAACTAAAATCTAATTATTTAATTATTAAATTAATTTCCAGAAATCATACTGTAATTTGTGATGAAGGTAAAATATCCATGATGTACATAATTTGTAATTTTCCATCGTAATTAAAAATTGAGAAGGGGTGGTTTGAGGCATCCAAATTTTCAACAAAACCCTTCGATTATTGAATGGTAAATTTATCTTATATATTTACTAAAGCAGTAAAATATTTGAAAAATGAATATAAATTGTATTACAAAAAAAATCATAAATGTGTTTCATTAATGAACGTCGCATAAAATATTCTTGTCACTTGAAAAAATTAGGTGACTGTTGTCGTATCATGCGACTAGAGTCGTAGCAGACGACTTCGATAATAGCAAAAATGAAGTGACGTGACTATAGTCGTCTAAAATGACGTGAGACGACTTCGACAATTGGGGTGTTAAATAGGGATCTGGATCCCATTTGAGAACCTCCTAACCACCCGAATTAACTCATCACAATCGATTAATCGTACTCAAAAACCCATCTCAACCAATTTTATTACAGGTCGCTGGACCCAAAAAACCCTAAATGAATTTTCCAGAAATTAGGACTCATCGCAATTCATTCCTGATATTAGAACACGTTTATCACGTTCGATGCGAAAAGGATTAAAAGAGGGTACCAGACCCCACCAAAGAAACTCCCAAATAAATTTTTCCAAACTTAACACCCAATTCCAAACTTAAAACTTAATCAAAAATACCCGAGCTGTACCAGACGACATCTAAATCGTTTGGAGCGGAATAAAATGTGAAAAAGGGACCAAGGTCAAAATATTAATAAGAAAGCGAATGCTACAAGTAAATATTGTTACTCATCTAATGTGACTGTAATGCAACCAACATAATGCTAGATTTCTATATTAAAAATACAAACGCCAGATTTATTATTAACGAAAAACACAAGACAGGACGAAGCAACACGACGCGATATAGTACAAAATCGCGCAACATGGTACACATAACGTAAGCTGCTACATTAAGCATCAACACGTAAAAGAATGCAACCTGAACGCCTATTTTGATCCAGAATTGAGAGACGAAACCACAAATTTGTGTATACGTATACGACGTATAATACACAATTTTGAATAAGTGTGCTGTCATTTGTTACGCATGTATGTGTGTTGTTTTTGTGACCATATGCATCAAAATTTATCGAACCGGGTGGAATCGGTTCAAATTTTTGGTGCTTCCACTCCTGTTTTGTGACATTTTCCCATGGTATCTAGATGGGGAACAAATTTGTTCGGACGTAACACCACACCATTCGCAATATTTTTATTTTAGGTTAATAATTTTATATTTTGTAAATTAACAAATTTTATATTTTATAAAAAAAAAGCAATTGTAAAACATTTCGTGTTTATTTATTTTTTACGTGTCGTTTTATTGAACACGAAATGTTTTACAATTGTTATTTTTTTTATAAATTATAAAATTTGTAAATTTACAAAATATAAAATTATTAACCTAAAATAAAAATATTGCGAATGGTGTGGCGTTACGTCCGAACAAATTTGTTTGTTACTAATACAAAAACACATATATTCTACACTATTGCGTTTCGGTAATTCTTCTCTCCTGTTATTATTTTAGGATCAAAATACGCGTTCTGGTAATGTTCCACCACGCAACATAGTGCAACATGACGGCATATGAGGAGGAATTCTAAATGAATTATCCTGAAATCAGAACTATCAGAAATAATAAAACTTTGCATTCCAAACCAAATTTTATCAAAATTTACAGCCAAATTTGTAAAATGTTAAAAGACCGACCCCAAGTCAACATTATGCAACACAGTGGATTATCATACAACATCCCTTAACAATTAGACGCCAGATCAAGCGACATTGTTCAACATCACGCAACATGGTTCAACATCACGCAACATCCTACAACACGGTGCAACATAACGCAACATCGTGCAAAATGGAGAAACATGGTGTTTGACCATGCAACACGGTGGAACATCATGCAACATGTTACAATATCATGCAACATGGTGCAACATTATGCAACATGGTGTGTTGCAACATGACGGCCTATCCGAGAATCCTTAATGAATTATCCAGAAATTAGAATTCCTTTATCAAATCGTCAAAATAGTTTGAAATTTGATCAAAATCATCGAAGCCAAATATAATGTTAAAAGAGGGCTCCCTCGAAAACGCTTCTCCTGATATCTGGATGGCAATTAAAAACCACCCCTTCATCAATTTTTATCAAAATCGTAAAATAAAATAAAAATTTTAAGAACCAAGACGTAAATACTATGGCTGAAAATCTGCAAAAGGACGAACATATAAATAACATATGACACACACCATACATGAAATACATGAAATTCGGCACCTTCCATAGGAAACTATGTAGGATTTTATTTATAATTCCAGTAAGCAACAAAATATATAATTTATTTTATCTTACAAGTTTAAATTAATTTAGCTTTTTATTTCATGAGTGATTTTATGGTTATGCACACAAAACATTACCATCGGATTTTATTTTATATGATCTAAATGACCAATGCTAACTCAAAAACGTAACTAACAGGTTTTAATACATTAAAATATAATATTTGGTTAGACTATTTTACAGGGTGATCCCACAATGCCCTCGTGGCAAAGTGGTCAGCATGCTTGCTCCAGCGACCGAACGCCCCGAGTTCGATTCCCGGTGATGAAAAAATTTCACGGCTGGTTTAGAATCAATGAATTAATCACTCATTATCCGAAATGAAAATATGATTATGAAACCTCATTTGAGGCGGCCAAATCCCTTGATGGGATATGGTGCCAGAAAGAGAGAGAGAGAGAGAGAGTAGTCCTATATCACAAATAACACAAATTAAAAATAATATAGAAAATAAAAATATTTAAAGCACTTTCAATTAATGTGATATTACAATTTTTAATATGTCTGAAAGACCGGTTTAAAGCTCTTTGTCAACTTCGTCTAAAACCATAAAAATTAATAACAATTGATTTGCACTTAGTTGTATTTATCCAGGTTGAAGAAACACGAGCAAAACTACAAATTTCGTTCACTGTATAATCCGAATGTTGGTTCAACATTTTACCAATCAATACGTTTCCACATACAAATTCAAATTCAATGGTTTATGGTGCAAATCTAAGTACATACATGTTAGATTTTCTATTTCATTCGCGTATAAAGCAAAACACAGAACTAAAAGAACAAAACAAAACAAGATACATACATATTTTTTATTTTTGTTTTTTAAGTTTTGTTTCTTTCTTCGTTTTTACCTTGTGTGTATGTTGTAACGTAACAATGGTGATTAATAATTCCATTCAGAAACCCAAGAACAAACTAAAATTTGACATCGCAATACACAACAGCACACTGTCGTGTATGTGTACTTTGATTTGAAATATTATTGATTTTAAAATTGAAAGTGCTTCGGATTCGGAATTTGAGTGATAATTTTTATTTACATAAATGTTTGGTTTATGCTTTATGCTAAATAAAATAAATGAGTAGACCTGTGTTTAGTGTTTTTATTTATCTATTAAATTGTTGTGCAATTGATCAATAAAAAATGTGATAATGTGCATGAAATAGAATTATTTTGTTTATTGTGACTGTGTTTGTGAAAAATATAATAATAATTTATAAATTGTAGCAAATCGTGATTTGTGAATTAATTTACCTGTAAAATAACGAAAAAAACTGGAACAACTTTAATTAACTTTTAATTACGTTTTTCAAGTGAGTAAAATAATACGTAGTATTTTTTTCTGTTGCTTAGTTAAGTTTGGATAAGAATTATACCTAGGTAGTGTTATTTTTTAATTGGTTGACTCGGAATATTATTAAACTGAACCTAGGTTCTATGATGCCAGGTTTGTCGAAAAATTAAATTACTTTACTTCAGTAATCAATCGTTTTGCATTTTGCAGAAAAGCTAAACATCTCGCCCCTACCTTAGTATGAATAACGGGAACTTTATAAAAAGTAAAAGGTAAAAGTACAATGAAATGCATTTTCTTTTATCTCCTTAATCTTTATGTTTATAATCGCTTACCCGGGACTTTTTCATTTTTAACAACAAAATGTTTGTATGTCGAAATGGGTTGAAAGATTTTATATTTTCTAAACTGTTAGTCTGAAGCACATCAAATTGTTTTGATACTAACCATTGAGGATAGCGTTGTGGACTATTTCTGAAATAATCCCTCGTACTGATAACCTGCAATCTCGGGTAGAACATTGAAAATCGATGATGATAAAATGTGATTCCTAATGTTTCATGACTAATTATCAACCACCATATTACAAGAACACTGTGTGTTACTCGAATTCTCAGTTTGGCCAGCTTGATAGCTTTTTAGATTTTAGCTTTACATAACCGATAAAATCATCGTCAGAGATCATTGCCCAATCTATCCCGAGTAACAAACTTTGTTTAAAAATCCCAAGTTAACTTTGAATTTGCCGATATCCGAAAATCAATACACTTGCGGATTAAATTTAATCAAAGGTTAATTTTTAACTTTAATTGAACCTAGGAGAGAAGGCCAGAGCTAATACACATTTTCATAACTGTCTTCTTAAAACCCTCCCAAGTTTCAGAAAAACCAGAAGTGTAGTTTAATTTAAGAGTTTATGTGACTAGTATTTTTGAAACGGTTCCATCATGTCTTCAACTTCGAATAATTTAAACGTTTCCAAACGAGTTTTATGAAACCCTTTTGACACTATTATAATTCGCTAAGTCAATATGAATTTATTTTGTTTATAAGCACAAAGAATTTAGTTGAATTTTTAGAGTTTCTACAATGCCACCCACCCGATAAACTTGGCGAATGACGATCTTTTGATAAGAGAAGTTGTCACTTGGTAATCGCAGGTCGAAGTAAAAAATCCAATTTGGCTTTTAAAGAATTAAAACTTTTTTTTTTAACTTTAGACGATTTTAATTTTTTTATTTAATCAGTTAATAACCGATTTTGATTAGATAGTTTGTGTTACTAATCGAATTTATTGTGTTTTTTACTTTTTTACAAGCCGTGTTAAAACACATTTTTTCGGTTTTTTCGGTTACGGGTTTTCAGATTTTTTTTCTGTTTTTTTGTTACGGTGTTTTTGAAACTATGAAAGTATGAACAAATATATAGATTTGTCACCCCTTAAAAGTAGCTTAAATACAAATTTTAAAAAATACAAGTTATAAAAAAATCTGGAATTGTTTAGACTAACTAAAATTCCGGTTCACAACAGTAAAAATAAAATGAGATGGTATCAAAAAACGCGGCCAAAGGCAGTATCTGCTAAGGTTTTGTAACGTGTCGAAAACGTTTCTGAAACCATTTCAAAACAAATAATAATGGAACTTCCAAAACAAATAATAATGGACACTCGGAATTGCTGCCTGAAGAAATGGAAGCTTCAGAATTTCAAACAATTAAATATAAATGTCGTGAAATAAAAACAATGACCAGCGAACATATAAACCCCAAAAAGGCACCGAGCCATGATCTTATTAGTGGTAAAATACTTATAGAACTTCCAGATATATGTATCAAATTAATAACCTGCATTTTCAATGATGTAATGAAAACTAGGTATTTTCCTGAAACTTGGAAAATTTAACAGATCATAATGATCCATAAACCAGGTAAAAATGAAACAAAAGTAAACTCGTATCGTCCAGTTAGTTTACTGCCAACTCTGTCAAATCTCTTTGAGAAAATGCTTCTTAAAAAGCTTAAACCAATTCTGCAAGAGCAAATTATTATACCGGATCACCAGTTTGGATTTAGAGAAGATCATAGAACCATAGAACAAGTACAGAGGATCGTATCAGAAACTCATTTGAACAAAATAAATACTGCTCTGCAGCATTTTTAGACATAACACAAGCTTTCGATAAAGTATGGAATGAAGGGCTTGTACATTAAAGCCCCTGCCATCAAACTATCATTCGATTATTAAAAATTACCTGCTAAACGGGAAATATAATAGTGCTTCTTCCAATTTAAATGAAATACACGCAGAGGTTCCACCAGGCAGTGTACTGGGTCCATTGTTATATTTAATTTACACAGCGGATCTTCGTGCTTCAAATTATGTAACAGTTTCAACATTTGCAGATGATACAGCATTGTTAGCGACACATGAAAACCCTCAAATAGCGTCAAGAGTCCTGCAAGAGCACTAGAAGAAGAAATAGCTAAGTGGCTTTCAAAATGGAGAATAAAAGCAAACGAGTACAAATGAGCACACGTTACATTCACTCTCCGTAAACAAACCTGCCCTTCGGTGAAGTTTTAAATAACATCAATTTACCCCAATACAAAACCATGGGGGGGGGGGGAGTCAAGGAAAATGAAGAAATTATATTAGAAAATTATGAATAAAACACATATCTAATGTGTTATCGTCCCGTGAGATGGATGATCAATGCTAGTGAAGTTTATCCAAACTATTCCACAAAATACAAAAACAACAAACTTATTGTAATAAAATTGGTGTAAGCAAACATTCAGGCGAATTTATATTGTGTAATTTAGACGAGATGTGATTTTTAAATAGGCCTTAGGCACATTCCAAAGTCATTCTAAGTATTTTCTAAGCATTTAACATACACTTTAGCATACACTTTAGTAACATGGTAGACTGTTTAAATCCAAACAAGTGGCCCTAGTAAATTATATGATTTTCTACTGGATCTGACAGGGTGTTCCATGAGATTTAATAATGTGATTTTTTAACAGGTCTTAGGTACATTCCAAAGTCATTCGAAGTATTTTCTAAGCATTTAGCATGAACTTCAGTGATATTGGTAGACTGTTAAAATCCAAACGAGATCCCTTAGAAAATCATATAATTTACTAGGGACACTCGTTTTGGCTTAGGTAGTCCACCAATGTCACTGAAATTTATGCTAAAAGCTTAGAAAATATTTGGAATGTACCTAAGGCCTATTTAAAAATCACATCTCGTCTAAATTACACAATATAAATTCGCCTGAATGTTATTACACCAATACTATTACAATAAGTTTGTTGTTGTTGTATTTTTTGGATTAGTTTGGATAAATTTCACTAGCATGATCGTTCGGTTAAACCGCGATAAACAATACGTTTCAGATGCCTTGGTGACCTAGTAGACCTATCATTACAGTCAGGGATATATTGATAGTTCTAAGTTGCATTGCAAAGACACACCTTATTTATATTGGAAAATATCAGTGTTTGATCGAACATCTCGTTATTGCGAAATTGGAAAACTTGAAGACACAGGATCTCAGAGAAACACCAATTTATTGGGAACATCAGAACCTACAGGGGAGGATGTCACACCATCCTATAATACAAACGCCGTGGCACAATTATTGTTGATGCAAGGTAGTAGTATCATAGCTAAAATAAAAAGAAGGTTATCTGGTACTCAAAAGAAAGGCCAGGGATGCATTGTCACGTGCCTCATTCAATTCTGACTATCCAGATGGTGTTTCAAAAAGAACAGGATGCAGAAGAACACTTCTTATTCCGGGAAGGGGCCTAGATTCAGGACCACTCAGAAACTAAGACATAACGGAATTGTCAACCACGAAATTCTTGGGAAAGCGATCTTTTATCTTTTAATAGGGTAACTATAAACTTGTCTCAAATAGAGTGGAAAAGAGTTGTTTTGAAATACAAGCGGGATGCTTTATGAGCACTGACGAGGTGAAGTAGAGAAGAGAGTTGAGATGCTTTAAAAATAATAAGCATATATGAGCTGCTTAGAGCTACCCTCTTAGTAAACCTAACCGAACTGAGACATCCTGGTGGACTATAGTGAGTTGAATATACTGAGAAAACCATTAACTATGGTAAAACGGAGTTCTGGAATTAATATAAAGAGTATTCCATATGTTAGTTTTTTTATATTAAAAAAAATACATAATGTATGTTGGAAATCCAAATTTTTTTGTTGAAAATGAAAGTTCTATTCCATTTATCCGAACATCAAAATTGTTGATTTTCAATAAAAGCAGTTCAATGGCCTCAATTTTAGCTCGAATGTGGTTCTTAAGATATTCAATTGGTTGTGGATTATTGCTATAAACTATACTTTTCAAAAAAGCTCAAAGAAAATAATCTAACGTCGTCAAATCGCATGATCTTGGTGACCAATTGACATCAGAATTTCTTGAAATTATGCGATCATCGAACTAGATTGCCAAGTCATGTGTTTCATGATTTGTATGACATGTAGCACCGTCTTGTTGAAACCAACGATCATCTAAATCAATCATTCAATTTTTTGACAAAAATCCAGTTAACATGCTCGGCTCTTCACGAACATTTTCAGTTATAGCTGTTTCTGTTTTACGAGTACGAACTGGACGCTGATTATGCTGTACAACAAGCAACTAATCCAGTTTCTTCAAAACATTTAACAATTCTGCAGATTACAGGCTTTGTAGGTTGATCAAAATCATTGCATAATTTACGAAAGTTTTTTTTTTACAGAATGACGCGTTGTCGTCTTGTAAACAAACATCTGACTAAAAATGGCATAGTTTTAACTTTTCATTTCTGTCCAAAAAATTTTCGTACAAAAAATATTTTTTCGAGCTTAAGAAAACCAATAGATCGAACACCCTTTATATCCGGAATGGAGAACAAGGCAAAATCGATATCTTTCTGTGAGGAAGTAAAAAACTCTCTGTGTGTTGGTTTTATGGAATTATAGAGAAAATGGATGGATTTTTACGAGAACAAATAAGGTAATTTTCTATCTTTTATTGAATACCAATTTCCTATGGACCAAAAACCAAGTGCCAGAGATTGGTAACTGGCTCCCCATTGCCTCAAAAGCCTTACCCATTTCTCCGAATACAAAATAGACCCAGGTGGTATATTTACAGCCCTTCTGCAGAAGGAACTGTTATTTATACCTGCTTCCATATATAATCAGATATTATCTGGATTTAGAATTCGTTCCACAATGGAGGAAAGTAAAGGTGGTATTTGTGCCTAAGAATGTGAAGGTGCGAGATATGATCTCGCTAAAAGTTTTCATGTTTTCTAAGCCTGCCTTTTTTTAAATGAACGCCTAGTGATTAGGTCCTGAAGAAATATTGGGGGTAAAAGTAAGTTTTGAGGTTTTTTTTTATAACTTCGAAGTTTTATTCAGAGAAATTGGTACAATGTATTTTATTCAAAGTATTGTCCATCGTTAGCTACGACGGCTTCCCATCTTTCAGGCATCATACGGAATCCACGTCGAAAAAGTTCGTCGTGTTTTGAGGCGATCCAAGAATCGACCAAATTTATAGCTTATACGTTAGCAGTGGAGTGCCGCTCAGTGGTAATCGGAAAGAGCAATGTCTGGTGAATAAAGCGGGATGGGTAGGACATCCCATTGAAGCGCCTCCAAGTTTTCCTTCACGACTTTTGCAATATGTGGCCGAGCTGTGTCGTACTGAAAGATCACTTTGTCATTTGAGCTTCAATACTCGGCTTAATTGCATCAATTGTTGTTGATAACGTTCTTCAGTGATGGTTTCGTTAGGCTGGAGTAGCTCATAGTAGATCACAATTCTTTGTTTTTAGTTAGGCCTCCTTTTAGTACAGGGCTGTGTACCAATTGGTGGGTAAACAATAAATTTTAGGTACATTTTTCAGTAAATTCATTCACAACTTGTGTCAGTTTTGAATTAAAATCAACGTGACACCAGTAGCCCGACAGAACGTATTTTTCTGCATTGGACAGAACCAGTTTGCAAGAATATTCAGGTCAAAATTAATGCAAAATTATCTGCAAAATCGACAATTTTCCGAATTTATTTTGAAAAGCCCAAAATACGGACATTTTGGTACGTATACGCCAAATTTAGAAATTACGTACGTCATAAATTCGATTACAAAATATACGATATGTGCGTATTAAATATTAGGGTTGTTCGAAAAGTAATTTCGTTTTTCTTGTGTATTCGAAAGCCGATTTTTGTATAGCATTTACAGATTTTATTGTATTAAATATTTTCCATTTTGATCCAATACTTTTTGTTATCTTCCTGGCAGTAGGAACAAGTAATAATCTGAAGGTGTCAGATCTTGAGAATATTGTAGGTTTGGTGTACATCCCATCCAAGTTTCAATATCTTTTGGCGTGTTACCAAACACTATAAATTTTCTAACGATCAATTCTGGCCTATTATGTTTGAGTAAATCATTCA
Organism: Nephrotoma flavescens; assembly: GCA_932526605.1. Lineage (NCBI taxonomy): Eukaryota > Metazoa > Arthropoda > Insecta > Diptera > Tipulidae > Nephrotoma > Nephrotoma flavescens. The sequence goes on along the minus strand of OW052220.1, from coordinate 210,018,235 downwards.
ATTTGTCCAGTTGATGACAGTACACTTCAAAATTTATCGTGATATTGTCCGGTAGAAGCTAAAAAACGAAAGGGGTTCAAGCTCCACCTGAACCGCTAATGTTTGGTAAAACATAAGGTCAAAAATTTAAAATCCCGTATGGCACCGCTAATTGCAAGAAGTCGATGGTTATCCAAACGGATCGTTTAAGAATTGTGACCGGTTAAGAATTGATCGAGTTTCGCCCCAGGTCATGTTCCAGAAGTTCTACCCAAAATTGTTTAAAAAACCCATTTCCATACAACATATACTCAATTTCATCATAATCGGTTAAGGATTGATCAAGTTCCGTTCCAGGTGGCCATATTCTATATAAAAACATTCGGATTTAACGGACTCCCCAATTTGTCCGTTAAATTCGAGGTTGCGTGGAAGAATTTTGGGAATATGGTCACCAGGGACGGAACTTGTTCAATTCTTAACCAATTATGATGGGATTGGTTATGTGGGATGAAAATGGGATTCTTAAATGATTTTTGGTAAAGATTCTGGAATGTGGTCACCTGGGACGGAACTCGATCAATTCTAAACCGACTATGATGGGATTAGGTATGCTGGATAGAAATGGGATTCTTAAACGATTTTTGGAAGATATTCTGGAAAATGGCCACGTGGGACGGAACTCGATCAATTCTTAACCGATTATGACGGGATTCGGTGTGTTCGATGGAAATAAGATTCTGAAATGTTTTTGGGAAGAAGTTCTGGAATATGGACGGAACTCAATCAATTCTTTACAGATTATGATGGGATTGAGTATGCTGGATGGAAATGAGATTCTGAAACGAATTTGGGAAGAAATTTTGGAAAATGGCCACTTGGGGCGGAACTCGATCAATTCTTAACCGTTCACACTCCCAAAATTCACGAACTCCGCAATGAACTGCAGCGTTTGGATGACCATCGACTTCCTGCAATTAGCGATGACAACTTTATTTGTAATTTTTGACCTTTACCAAACATTTGCGGTTCAGGTGGAGCTTGAAACTAAACCAAAGCGTTTTACGTGATCATAAACGGTCGATAAATCTAATCACTCAGCGATCTCGCGAATTATTATTCGGCGATTTGCATCAACCAATGCCTTCATTTTGTCTTCATCAGCTGCAACGGGAATTTCAAATAAATGTTTGCACAAATAAGCCCTGCTATATCAGTTTTCAAAATATATATTAAAAATGCTGTTGAAATTTGAACTTAGCTATGAAACATTACATTTTAGACTTCTGTTGGGAAAAAGAGTCTACTTTCCGAACAACCCAATACGTACGTTTGGCAAGCATAACCATGTCGTATTTCTTTAATTCATGCAATACGTATAGGAAACAATTGTTAGATAATTGGTTAATTTCATCATAATTTATTTGAGTATCCTTACATTGAGTTGAAATCTGCAATGTGATATCGTTAATGTCGTACTTCGTAGAGCTGAGTTCTAAATCTTTCCTGAGTTCATGAGAGTTAAAAACCCGTGTTAATTTACCGCATCCTGGAACACCTTGGATTCCATTGATGATGAACGTGGACTACTTCTTTGAATAGTTTTCTGGTTAAGTAACATTTCTGTATATTACAGAAATTATATCGTTTGGTCTTTAGACACGACAAAAAATATCTGCGTTAAAATTAACCAAAGCTACTTCATCATAACCCCAAAGAAGTTTTCAATAATATCTGGTCATTGTTATCATAAACATAAACATTACTCGATGATAACGAACTATAGCGGTGTTGCTTTTGACTTGACTTGAAACACACGTAGACCAACACAATAATCTAAAATAATGTTTTCTTCTTATTTTGAGTATTACGATCGTTTACAAATGTTAACAAACTCTTACTGGCCACACGATGATTAACAAAAAAAAATTGATTTTATTTTTATTTTCTGTTAATACTTTTTAATTAAAACCGTTATTAATTATTATTTGCAAATTGAGACAGTGAAATTTAGACCAACGCAATAATAAAAATTCATTCTAAATTTTACTTTCAATTAGTGCGTGAAAGCAGATTATCTCGGCTTCCGATACCGCCAATTCGTAGGCCAACAACATTTACCAGGAAGCTACATAAAAAAATATTAATTCAAATTTTTACCATGTGGTAATTATAAAAACTTTACATCATATCTGATGAAGTGAATCTTGTCATCTTTACATATATCTTAATAGTTATGACACCCATCTTAGATTATTTATATTATATTTCGCTGCTAAAATTGTAAGAAGTTGATTATTCATCTAATTCAAACGTTCTTGAATCTGTATATTTTTGCAATGTAACCTAAAAATAAATACAAAATGTACATTCAATCACGAATATGAGCTACTAAGTTAACAACAAGCTAACTAAATGAAATTTTTATTACTTACTATAGAATTTGGTAGCGTCAATGATATTCCCATATTGGTCATAATTTCGCAACATGTGGCCGTTTGATAAATGAGGTCAATGTTAAGAAACCATAAACTACGTTCAAGTAAAATATTTTACGTTAGGTATGCTAAATATTTTTGTTCCGATGTAATCGTATATGTTTAGAGCAGTGTTGTGCATCTGTCTACGCGTATTTCGAAATTGTTTACATGTTTGAGTCGAAAATACAGTAGACAATTGATTTTTACCTATACTCGTACAATGTCGAGAATTGGTAGAGTAGGTAAACAATTAGGAAATGTAGATTATTACTTTTTTACTATCGGGTTAACCAATTTTCTGAAAATAGTGCTTTCAGGGGGGGTATACGAGTAAGTTCGGTAAATTTATCAGGTGCGCAACTAAATTTCCGGGTGTCACACATAGATAGTGGTAACTACACATCTAGTTATCATTTATGTCAGAAGTTGTGTTTTGTTCATAGCGTGGAGCGCATATCGAACCGTAAAATATTTTTTCTAAAGGTATAACCAGAGATACAGCGACAAGATACAATGCCTGTTAAATTAAAATACACGTAAACCATAGGATACTAACACAACCAATGTCGCTGGCGACGACGACATTGTCGCTGAATTTTTTTTAGAATCTATTCTAATTTTGTCGCCGGCGCTGCAGTACCACCAAAATAAGTTTCAGATTATTATGTTGGTAAACATTTTTTACAACTGTTTTAAAATGAATTTCATTCAAATCTGAATGCTGTACACAATTTTTTATGTAAAAAAAATAAATAGAGTCGATAAAAAGATAAATAAAATATTTTAGGGTTAATTTATTATTATTTTTCTTGTTTTGTCGCTTCAACGCTGACGCGCTTGTTGTGTTTACTAAAGCGACATCGCCGGCAGGCAAATGTATTTTGCCGATGTATCTTGTCGCTGTATCTCTGGTTCTGTTTATACCTTAAGAACGAAAATGGTTTTTTTCCAAACAAACCGCAAAGTGCGGGAAACTTTACTTTTCTTCTTCAACTTGAAAAAAATGCAGCTATGAAGCACGTCATTTGCTTGAGGAGGCCTACGGCGAATATGGACCATCGAAAACCACCTGTGAAGATTGGTTTAAACGCTTCAGGAGTGGCGAAGAAGCGCTCATGAAGACCAAAAACATTTGAAGACACCGAGCTGCAAGCGTTATTTATTTTTATTATTTTTTTTTCGCTTATAGCACGCAGGCTTATCATATATTTTCAATACGATTTTTTGTCACATATAATAATAATATGCAAAATGAAATTAAATGAGTAGAGTAATCATCACCGTTTTAACGGCAGTACTGATCTATCCTTTACCAAAGAAAACTTATGATAAAAAGTTGTGAAAAAAATTAAAAATTTAAGAATAAAAATATAAAAAAGATAAACAATTTGAACTAAAATTAAACTGCATCAGACTAAAACTCTAAATAGAAAATCTGTATTAGGTTGCTCAAAAAACCAAACTTTAAGTAATTAGAGAAATGGTTTTGAATTTATTTGTTGTCGAATGCTAAGTGAAAGTTGGTTAAATAAGGAAGTGGCAGTTACCAGGAAATATTTTCTAAAATGTTCACTAAAAAAATGTGGAACAACAAATAAGAACTGATCATTGTTCTTAACATTGTATCGCATTGTATGTTGTAATGGTAAAACTTTAAAACTCAAAAATAATGGCCATGAAGACTTAAAACACATGATACGAATATCATATTTCTGAACAATAATGAGAATTTTTAAAGTTGAATGATAGCAACCACTCCAACACGATAACGCATATTCAAGCCTAGAGTTAATTCAGGCATAGTAGAATTTTAGCAATACCGATTTTGGAGCTACTGGTCTTAATAGATATACGGTTCGTAATGCATTGCTGAGAGACGTTTTTAATTTTTCGATGCTGCCAACTCTGAATACAATCAACAATAATTCCAAGATACTTGAAACTCTCAACAGCTTCAATGGAAATGCACGAGCTGGAGCAATTAACGGCATTACAAAAACTGGAATGATACGTTATCGGTGGATGTAAAAGTGTGCTACCCAAACTAAAATGCATAATCTTAGTTTTGTCACTTAAAATTAGGAAATGCTGGTCAAACCATTTCCTTAAAACTTAAAGGTTCGCTGCAATTTTACGGCAAACGTCAGTTTGTGAGAACCCACGATAACATTAGCTCATATCGTCTGCAAAGGCAACCATAGTGCCTGCCAAATTTATACTAATAATTGAGTTTATGTAAATCAAAAATAAAAGAGGCCCCAACACGGAACCTTGAGGAACACCAATGTTAAAAACATAAGCTCATAGTTCCATTCACCGCTCATTCAGCGTTTCATTCAGCTGCTCATAGTTCCATTCACCTTAACAACATAATTACGATTTGCAAGATACGATTTAACCCAATTATTAATGTCTCCTCTGAAACCAATTCTAGAAAGCTTATGTAATAGAAGGTTATGATCAACCAGGTCAAAGGCTTTTTTATGTCTACAAAAAGTCCAGCGCAAAAGTCGGAATTATTTAGCGATGCATGCACGCCATTTAAAAATTCAATTTAAGCAGACTCAGTAGAAAATCCATTGCGAAAACCGTGCTGATAACAACTTATAATACTACGCTTCTCTAAAATTACCACCATTCTAAATTTAATAATTTTTTCCATTATTTTTAACAAAACTGATTGTACGAGTAGAGCGATAGGCCGGTAATTATTTAAGTCGCATCTGGAACCATTTTTATGAAGAGGTAGTAAATACAATTGATGACTTCAAAATTTCAGGAACAATACCGGTTCCAAAACAACAATTAAAAATATGGCATAAAGGAGGACATATACGACTAACGGAAATTTTAATTAAGTAATTGCTAAAACCGAATATATCGTAAGAGTTGCTTGATTTTAAAGAAGTAATGGCTTTAGAAACTTCAAGACCGTGGATGAAGATGATACGCAATGATCGTATTGGATGAAGATGGTACACAAAATGAAGATAAACTTGCGGAGCCATTAAGCACGACTCGCCAAGGTATTTCTAAAAGTTTACATCCTATGGGAAAAATTCAAAAGGACGGAAAATGGGTGCCGCATGAGTTGACTGAGAGACAGATGGAAAATCGAAGAGCCACTTGCGAAATTTAGCTTTCACGGCATGAAAGAAACAGCTTGCTGCATCAAATTGTTATGGGAGATGAGAAGTGGATCTTTTTTAAGAATCTCAAACGCAAAAAGTTGTGGCTTTTATCTGGCGAACTATCAACATCGACGGTACAGGGAGCAGAAAGGAATCGTATACTATGAGCTGCTGAAACTGAACAAAACTGTCTATGGGCAACGCTACCAACAACAATCCATCAATCTGAAACATGCATTGCTCGAAAATCGGCCAGAATGGGACACGAGACATGAACGAGTGATATTGCAGCACGACAACTATCCATGCAATCGGATCTACTACCGCACCCGCCCTATTCGCTAGACCTGGCCCCCTCGGATTATCACTTGTTCCGGTCGATATGGTGCATGGCTTTGCAGGGCTACACTTGGCCAGTTTCGAAGAAGTGCAAAACTGGTTGAATGAATGGTTTCGGTTCAAAGACACGTTGTTTTATCATCGTGGTATTCATGTATTGCCAGAAAGATGACAAAAATGTGTAGATAGCGAAGGATATTTCTATTGAAATTTTCCATTTTTTTATTTTTTAAAAAAAGCCGGAAATTTAGTTGCTCACCTAGTACAATATGAAATAATGGTATTGGACAATGCAATCAATTATTTTATTTAATTCCTTGAGTGATTTAAAGGACACATGTTATGCAATTTTAGGTGGAAGCGGAAAAAAGTTGAAAATATTGATAATCGTGATCCGATTTTAATTTGAAAAATAAGCCGCAAGGTTCGAGCCTAACCCCCGCAAGGTTCGAGCCAGGTGGTACTCGTATCACGTCGATTTTTTTCTCTTAGGCTTATTTCAGATAGATTCTCCGAACTTATTGAACACCCCTCATAATTGAGGTAAGATAGCGGAAATTCGACAGCGGAAAATAAGAGATTACGCTACTCGCCGCAAGTGGCAGCACTATCACTAGAAATAATTTATTTTGTTATTTAATTACCAGCGCAAATTTTTTATTCATTATGTATCACTTTTTTCACTAAATAAAACAGCGGAATAAAATATTAAAAATGATCCTTAAAATGGTAATAGTAATTGTGGAACCGACACGAAATGAGAATCGCCCCCTCCCCACACACCGATCCGAAAAAATTTAGAACTTCATATTATATTGCTCATAAAAAAAATACGAAAACGACAACAATAATAACCGAGATCCGGGCCTATGAAAAAAAAAACCGAATGTCAGGATATGTCGTCGTGCTGTATTTTTAAGCATTTTTGTTAAAAAAAATGCTATATGGTTTCGGTTTGCCGTCTGTCCGTCTGTGTGCACGATAACTTGAGAACGGATAGAGATGTCCACTTAATTTCTTCACTAAAAGTTCAAGAAATCCATGGGAATGATCCCTATTGATTTGGACATTTCTGTGTTATGGGTGTTCGGAGATAGGTGGGGTTTTGTTAACCCCCCTCCTTAAAATTGATAGATTTTTTTTTATTTTCTATTCTATTTTAGTTTCATCGAGCATGTGAATGTGGAATAAAAGTATATCTCGTCTGGATGTGGGTTTGTGTGGGTGGTGTGGTTATGGGGGTGGTAGGAGTGGTGGTATGGGAGGTGGAGGGTGGGATTAGGTGTTTTGGGTTTTTTGTGGGAATTTGGGATTTGGTGGGTTAGGTGGGTGTGGGAGTGGTTGGCTGTAATATTTGAAATACGCAAATCACACTTAGTACTCGTGGAAAAAGTTGTACCCGTTACTTATATAATGTGCACGTACCTTGGTCGGTCGCTCGTAAATAAAAAATGTTACCTTCGTACAAAACTAGGCCACTTAAGTTTTACGACCCGTCCTTGGTTAACTGCTACGGCCTCACCGCAACTTACTCACTTAGAATCAAATTTGAAAACGAGTACTCTAAACTAAAAAGAATATGAGCTGGTATACCACAAGGTAGTGTACTTGGCCCTATTCTGTTCATTTATAACGTTTTTAAATTTAATTATTTATTTATATTAATTTATATTTATTTATTATTTATTAAATCTAATTTATATTTATTTTATTTAAATTATTGTATTTATTATTTTACTTAATTAATTATTTATTTAATTTATTAAAATAAATTTTCATTTAAATTACCACCATTTGCAATGGAGGTGTGGTGTGTTTGCGGCATGGTGGTGTGCAGCGGCGATTTGATGTGCTGCTTGTGCAGCTTGTTGCTAGCACGGCTGTGGTTGGACTTTGGAGACGAACTGATTGGAGAAGAACATTAAATTTATCGTGTTCGTTGTTTTGGTTTCGTCTTCGTCGTGTTGCTTTTGCTTTCGTTTGGAATGCTCGTCGTGTTGTTTCCGGCTTGCATGTATCTGTGCATCTGTTGATGCATTTACTCTGTTTAGGCGTACAGAGTGATGATGAGTTAGCGATGAGCTTGCGAGATGTTAAGTTTGTAACATGTACGATTAGAATATTGGTTTGCAATATTCTAACCGCTACACATTCTTTATACGAGAGACTTACAAAATACTCAAGGTACTACAGAAACAACATTTGCAGACGATACAGCTGTCCTAACAGTTAGAAAAGGTATATAGGAGGCAACACGTATACTTCAAAATGTTAACACTCAGACAAATTACTTCTATATAGGCAAATGTTAAAACCAGTATGGACCTTTGGGGTTGAGCCAAGAAGACCAATGTACATTTGCTTCCAAAATAAAGTGCTGCGAGGGATTATGAAAGCCCCATGCATGGTTCATTAGGAACGACAACCTTCATAGAGATTTGAAGATGGAATACGTCACCGATGAAATAAAGTACCAAACTATAGGAAATACGTTGAACACCACTAACGGAGTGAAGAAGTGAAGAGACTACAAAGGCAGAAACCGCGGGAGCTGGGCATTTCTAATTAGATTAAGAAATGATTGGAAAATTAGTAACCAATCCAATAGGTTATACTATCGGTTTATGATGCAGAGAAACTAATTTAAGATAGATAAATTACTAGGTGAAAAAAAAAATATTTGAAATTTTATCTAGTCTTACTTGAAGTGGTCTTCATATGACTAGGAATATCTCAGCTTACCTAAGATTTTTTATTATATTTGGTAATAATAAAAAGTCTATAAATAGTCCCCACCCCTGGACGAGGATTATTTTTTCTAACTGACATGGCTCCATCTAATAATCCATATACCCTAGGTTGTGTTAAGATCTCTATAGGAAATCTCAGTACCTAAATACTTTTATAATATTTGGTCATAGTTCAAAATTCTGGTGGACTTCTAGACTATTTTTCTAACTGGCCCGGTCCCCAACTAACAGCTGAACTACCTGAGGTTGTGTTAAGATCTCTAGGAATATCTCAGTTGGCCTAAACATTTCTATCATATTTAGTAAGATTACAATATTCTATAAATTGGTCCGCCCGTTGTTGATAGCTCCTGCCTCAAAGCAATACCTCGTATATCTGAGGCTGTGTTAAAGTTTCTAGGGATATCGTACTTGGCCTAAAAATCGTTTTACATATATTTGGCCATAATACAAAACTCTATAAATTGTTCTCACCTGAATGGGAAGCTCCTTTTTTATTTAATTGTTTTTATTGTTAACTATATGCGATCTGTTTTGGGACTCAAGGCTCACTCTGCTTTTCCGTGTTTATGCTTTTTACGTCCTTACTTTACGCCTCCCGGCCAACTCGAGGACACGAGGACGTACGGCTATAGAATCGATTTAAGAGCATCTACACATTGCAGGGTCCATGCTAGCCTATGGGTCGGCCCATGGGTTTTGCATACCGACAGGGGGTCATAGATGCATTACATTTCACCACAGATCCTACTCTGTTGATGAAATTTAACTTTGGCATCCTGCCCCTATCGGTATTCGAACCCGGTACCTCCCGATCCAAACGCCAAAGCTTTAAGCACTGTGTTATTTTGTCGATAGGAAGCTGCTTATTAGTTTGTCTTACCGGCATGGTCATTAATTAATACACCATAAACCTGAGCACTCAATATTAAATTCTTATTAGAATAAATTGAGTGAGTTTTATTACACTGTTAAATTATTCACCGAATATAGAACATTTAAAAATTATATTAGTTAACAATTAAATAAAAATTAAAGCTTTAATTTTGGTTTAACTGTTAACTTTTTCCTTTAAGTTATTTATGCATTTCTTTAATATTTATTGTATTTATTTTCTTGTTTATATTATGAATTTTATTTAATATAATTATAATTTAATTATTTTAATTATAATTTTTAATAAAATTTTCAATAATTTGCGTTTATATTAACAGTGTAAATCACCAATACTAAAACAAATCAATATGGCAACTATTGGAATCTATTTGAATCCAATAAGAATTCTATTTCCAACATGTTTTCCAATTGAAACCGTATACGTACACGTGTTATTCTTTGTTAGAAACTTCACGGGCTCAACCTGAGGTTGTATTTTTATCTTTATAGGGATATTGTAGTTGGCCATCCAGGCTTGGACAAGGGGTCCCCAACTAACTCGCCTTACACCTGAGTTGGTCTGATATTGTCCCCATCTAACACTTTATCTAGCTGAGGTCATGTAAAAATCTCTAGGAGTACCTCAGTAGTTGGCCTAAGAACTTTTATTATATAATTAATCATAATATAAAATTCTCGAGGAATTTTGAGGTTTTGTTAATTTATAGCGATATCTTAATTTGTCTAAGAATTCTTTTGGTATTTGGCCAGAATACTACATTAAGGGAAATTTTCCACCTTTTGAGCTTGCAAAAATTTTTCTATTACTCCACCAATTTTTCCCGTGGTTGAATTATGGCCTTTGCTATTATCTCATCTGGTTTCAATAATTCATGTACTCGTACTTCAGATGATTTTCTAATCTACCTCGGCTACAGTTTTTCTAGCTGTTTTTTTTAATTTTTTACCATATTAACTACAATATATAGTGATCATCCAAATGGGAAATACAGTAATCCCCCATAACACGGTAGATTAGTTCCGCGTTATAGGTAAACTCGTTGTACGAGAATGCTCGTATAATGCGTTCGTAAGGCCCCGTATAACGCATTATGTACAAATGATTCACGTATAACTTTTCTCGTTAAAAGGGGTTTAAATCGAATTTTGTGCAAACGTACAGAAACATAACGTGGGAAACCCCCGCATTAAATGGGGGAAACGAAAGACAGGAAATCGCGTAGTATGAAAACGCGTTATAAGAGCACCGTGTTATAGGGGGGTGAATTGTATATTATAATTTCTTCTGGTCTTTTTAAAACTAAGTGCCAATAATTTAAAAGAATGGTCACAATTCAAAAATTACATTGAATTCCGCTTAAGACAGGTGTTAACAGTATCTTCACATGCATCAAAGTCGTAACTTTTTGAAAAAAGCATTACAGTTTACCCAATTAGTTGAAATGAATGGTGCCATTCATTCAGTTATAATTCTTCAACATTAACCAGCTTTATGGGGTGTGAAGTTTCTTATCCGTATATGAAGGTTTTAACCATGGAAACGATATACCCCAGCTTAAGTGGGCTGAGTAATACTACTTTGGACATTATTTTGTAAACCCACGCAGTTACCACCTGTACATGATAATACCTTATACAGTATTGCTAATTTAATATTTTGCATCATATAATCTTTGATGATATTGTTATTCTCAATAGTTTAATAAAGTTCAATAAACTTATTAATATTCTAAATCACCAATAAGGCATTTTATCGTCTTGCATATAATTAATTTAATCCAAACTTAGCAATAATATCATAAGAATAAATGTAAGATTTATTCTAAGCCAATTAAAAAATTTACAAAATTTATATTTTCAGTAAATTATCTGAAGGTGTATCATTTAACATGACTTGGTATTGGTGGTCACATTGGTTTTGGATAACCTTATCCCAAGGTAAGTCGTTACGAAGTTATTATTCAATTATTTTTGTATTGCACGTATTGAAAGGTGGACATTTTAGAAAGTGATGAATCAACTGATGCGCAACTTTAACTATTACCGACTATTACCGTTCACATCATAATTGTTGCTAATTTAAGTTTTGCTTGAATTTTTATTCCAGTTTATAGAAACATCGATAGATTTGCTTTTATAGACATTTGGGTGCAAACAATTCGCACATTGATAAATTTTCAACAAAAGCTCAAAAATATCAAAAAAATCCAATGTTTTTTTTATTTTCTTGAATGCAGATTCAAAGTCTATCTCAACACATATCCAGTGGTATCTTTCTTGTACTTTGCCGTGCCAACAAAGTGATTTTTGGGGTCAACATCTGTAGCACACGTTTGTGAATTTGTTAGCATCCCCTAGCCTGAATGGCAGCTTCTATTAGATGTTTCATTGATTTCACCAAAGTTTTCACCATTGAGAAATCGCTTCCCATCCCTCTGCGATCGCCTGTTTTAGCTCTGGCTTGAACTCTTTTTTTGCAGCTCGTCCCTTAAATGTTCGATTGGATTGAGATCCGGGCTTTGACCTGGCCAATCCATAACAGGTACATCCACCTCTTGAAGGTACTGATACACTATACCAACCGTATGTGGTCTCGCATTATCCTGCTTGAACAGGAGGTTTCACCAATAAACCTGGCTAAAAGTACGACGTATTCCTCGAGTACTTCTTCAATGTACAGTTGAGAAATCAATCCTCTTGATCGATGGCCAGTATTCTCTCCGAATATGAACACAAGATCTGTCTTCGTCTGCAGTGGCATGACTCCCCAGTACATGCACGATTCACCCCCATACGGGACACGTTCTTCAGTACAATATTGTACAAGTCGCTCTCCTGATCTTCTATACACGCTTTCTTGCCCATCGTGTGTTTTCCTCATTAAATATTTTTTTATAATTTTTATTTCAATACTCAAAATGGTAAAAACAAATAATCTGTACAGGCCTACCCGAAATCATTCCGAGAATTTGGAAATTGTAATTTTATTGCTGGAGTGTAAAAGACTAACAGTGCCTCCAGTAAAATTTTTAAATTAAGCAGCTGGTGTGGATTTTAGGATATATTTTGAAGCAGCTTGCTGAAACACTACACGATTAATTAACGATCGGCAAATTGACAAACAGCGCGTCATACGTGCTTGTCCTCATAGCTATTGTCACCAGCTTGGCTGGTTATAACACAATGGCTATATGCATGTCCATCATGCAATTCAGAGCAACTACAAACTTTTGAAGACGATAGTGAATGGAGCTATGAGTTACATCCATTTTATAATTGACCTTGTAAATTACACATAAAACTTTTGGAGAAAACTAGAACTGCACTCTCGTTATGAATGAGCTTTGATGCTCAAAATGGAGTGTGCAGTTTTGCAATATTGTAAATTGTATAAAAATAAATAAATGAACATCGTTGCCATGTAAAAACATGCTGTACTCACGAGAAAACAGGAATATTCTCCATTGTTCTTCTGTCCAATCCAAATGCTTCCGAGCGAAATGAAGGCGGGCTCATCGGTAGGCCAGAATCAATTTCAGCCCGTTTGCTGGTCTGTGTGCAGTCGGATCGAAGACGTCTTCTAACTGTCCATCGACTGACTTCGACGTCACGAACTTCTTGACAAGACGTAATCGATGGCAGACCATTCAGGCTAAGCGTTGATATGCGAATGTTGACAATTCCCATCCCAGTTCTTGTTAGACAGTACAGATAATACGCACACGTGGTATCATTGGATGGGTGGTGAAGTGATCTTTAACTTGACATATTTTGATTCAAAAAAACATTTCGATTTGCGAGAAAAATTAAAAAAAAAAAGAAAGAAATGCAACTGTGCGAATTTTTTGCACCCAAGTGTATAAATGACAAAAGGCTAATAAGCAAGTCCCAAACTAGACTCAAACGTAATTCAAATTTCGAGTTAATTGTAATTATGTTGCGCTTGCTGTATAAAAGGTAGCAGAAAGTGTCCAGTGGGAACTTGTGATTTCGCTATTCTCCGCTAGAGGCAGCATTGCCACAAAAAAGAATTTAACAACAAAAGTTTTAAGGTCATTTTTATGTAAAATATTTACAATTTTTTAACAAAAGTATAAAAAAAACCTGTAACTACTCTTGGCTTATGGGAAGCAACAAATAGGAATTATAGCCTGCATCGATAGCATATGAAATGTTTTCAGGTTTCTAACAAAAGTGTTAGAACCCCTATATTACTGGCGTGGGTTTATATTTTATAATAGATAGGATCTTAATCTATTGAAGTCCATGTAGGTAGATTATGATCTCAGGTATCATAAAAATGTTTCATAATAAAATGACTTTAAAAATATCAGTAGTGCTATTGACGTCGGCGTTTTGTGTATTTTGTCACGTAATTGCTTTATGATGATTATCGTAGTTTTATTTTATTTTGGGAGTCTTTTCAAAACGTTTCAAAATATATTTATCCTTATGTTTCACAAATCTACTTATTTTTCATAAAACATTCTATTGATTTGCTTAAAAATTTCACAAATTTACAACTATCAGTAGAACATTTCTTTTTTGTGATAGTGCTGCCTCTAGCGGTACATATCAAAACTCTACATGTAAAACACCATTTTGAATCATATGTGGGATCGCGCTAGGAGAAATATTTGGATCTGCATAGTCGTAATATTTTCACAAATCCAGCGATCAGAAACGTTTATTCATCTGTCATTGAACAAAATTAAGGCAAATTATCATTTAGAAATCTTTAAGCAATATTTTGATTTTTTGCTGTCAAGGGCAACATCAGGTGAGCTTGTTGACAATTCATCACCTCCTCTGCTTCACGACTCATCTCAACCAGTCGCCAGTTCAACACAACTTCAAGTCGGCTCAATCGCAGTATAAACTTCGGTTATGACTCCGACTGAAACGCGTCAACCTCAGGAAGAATCGTAGTTTGCTCGACGTCCAAGCTTAGCGAACAATGTAACTTGCTTCAAATTTCGATAAAAAACCAACGATCGTGAACGATCGGTGTGAGCTGAAATTCGAGGAGTTTGCGTGTTACATCATCCGTTTCTGCATTGCTTCAATGGACACAAAGTAGTTCGACCGCAGTTACGATCTCACCGCTGGAGTACATTCAGCAGCGTATCATGGGCAAGACACGAGATTCCAGCGCACCAATTGCCTCTTTTACGCACTCGTAACGTACGAGTATCAACGCATCAGATTCACATGTCTACGGCAAGAAGATCCAGCATAACAACGAGAAGGTGGAAAAGCTCATCTCTACGTTAAGTTCTTTGTAAGGCATGCTGTCTTATTGGACTTCTGCTGTAAGCGAGCTATAATTCATTAAATTCATTACATTCAGCTGCAATAATCTTCCCGGTGAATACCTGATTCGCGCAATGTTGATCGTTTAACGAAGATGCTAACAAGAATACGGACTCTGTGTGAACATACGAAGTACAGAAACTCGTTGAGAAGAAACCGGTCATTGTGAGCCGTTACTTCATTATTCCAGTCAACGCAATGATGATTTAAATCGGACGATTCGATTCTTGGACGTAAGTTATTCGATCGTTTGTGGCACATCGAATTTCAGAATCGAGGCTCGCCTCATCTTCACATGCTTGATGAATCGACGGTACACCAGACTTTCAATGCTTGAAATGCTGGATGGATGACAAGGACATTCAACCGTGCGGTAATAACGAAGCAATTGCAATATACAGGCAAGTACTGCGAGATATCTTCCGATTTGCGGAAGCCATTCGAAAGATTCTACAAGAAGTCAGCAACACCTTAGCAAAGCTATTCAAGTTCTCCATGACGATTCTGCATTTTACGACAAGTTTCCATGGGCGAGTACATTAACCGAGTCTGCCTTCTCCCACTGAAGCAATATTCTCGTCGACGTGTCTTCTTTAACATGCGCAAACCTGCAGAACAGTACAAAGTTCCCCGCTTTGTGAGTGACGTGATTGAACGCTATATGCAGTGTTCACTCCACCACCAGAGTACACCAAGAAAGCGATTGTTGACGAAGACGAAGGAGATCAAAATGCATAACACACATCAGATGTTCCTCAAAAATCCCGTTTGCTGGAAGAAACTCTGAAGAATGTTAGCAGGGCGGCTTACAATTTTCATTTATGTAGAAGCCGCAATGTCACGCGATAAGAACGAACTATTGGCAAACTAGGAGTCACTTCAGGAAGCATTCTTGGTGAGAAAAAGTCAGTTGAAGATGCGCATATAGTAATTCATCGGACATGAGACCGACAGCTGGAAAACACGATTAATCAGGCTTTCATTTAGCTGGCCGATCCAGTTATCGTCAATGGCAACGATGACAGAGAATGAGGAGGCAACGATGTTAGACCGAACTTCCAAAAGGCATTAGGGAAATAAATGTTGGTTGGAGTAATCTCTTCAACCACATCAAGCAAAGCATCGAGAAGTACCTAGCTGGATCATCGGAGAGTTCATTACAAACGTTCGTTGAAGTTTGGAGTGGTTACTGATGTCGCAGCTAAACAAATTTTGGCTCGACTCTACACTCAATGTTCAAATTTATTGTTGAGATGGAAAGCTGCTAAGACCGCCAAATCTCACCGTTGTTTACTTGAAACAATCGCGACTGCAATGGCGCAGTACCGAGTTTCTTAGCGTCGATGAGATTTCCATGGTTCTATACGATGTTCTCGGACATTTAAACCTCCGTTTACAACAGCTGAAAGACAACACGGAACTCTATTGCGGGATACTTATTTTACACCCGTCAAACTGGCGGCGCCGTTTCCAACCAACCGAAACGCATCAACTTATATGAGGTGAACTTTGTTGTTCTGCGAACTCGTTTAAAATAAGTCACAACAAGGAGACACAACTTTCATCGACCTTCGGAATGACTTGCGAGTTGGTAAACTAAAGGCGGATAACGGCAAGATTCTTCTTGACAAAATCGAAAAAAACGGCTCTCCAGCTAAATAAGGCAAACAATTGGTAAATTTTCGAGCAGTTTATCGCATTATCGACGCTACCAATGACATCGATACCAAGAAACTCATAGCAGAAAAGGGAGAGGGACAAGATCCCGATATTTATAATCCCAAAGGTACAAAATCCTGAAGGTTTATAAAGATCCCGAAGTAATAAACTCCCGAGGGTACAAAATCCCGAGAATACAAAATCCCGAGGGTACAAAATCCCGAGATATCAAAATCCCGAGGTCCAAAATCTCCCGGGAACAAAATCCCGAGGGACAAAATCCCGAATACCTATGAAAATTTCAAAGTCTATTTGTTAGAAAGTTATGGCTGTTTTTGCAGATTTTAAGAACACATCAACGTATTGGCCCAACATTGGTATACATTCACTCAATAGGCGATTTTTTATAAAAAGATCAAAGGAAACTTTTCAAAAAACCAATTAGAGCACGTCGTGTAGACAGTCAAATTCTATTGCAATAACATTTGTCATATCACGTTGGGCCAACATTGGTCAATATTCTTCATTTGCGTAGCCGCGGCTTAAGGCTAATATTTCTACACATTAAACAGCGAGTAGAGATAAGATGTATAAAAAAATAAAAATTTGATATATAAATTTTTTTTATTTTTCTATAAGTAACCGTTCAATCTAATTTTTTAAGAAACTCGAAGTTTTTTACACAAAAAAACGAAGCTAGCAATACCAAATAAGCAAAGTTTTTTTAATATATTTTGTTATGTAAGAGGACATAGATTGGATATTATTTTGAAAATAAAAACAATTTTGTAATCTGATAAACTAGCGAAAATTAACTTGAATTTTGAATATAACCCTTTTTCGGCCAGAAATTTTTTTCCACATCGCAATTGTGTATGTAAAAAATGACAGGTTGTAATGTCTTATGGATTTTAACGGGTCTAATGCCTCTATTACACCAAGAAAAGCTTACTGTCAGTAAAAACGAAACGAGATAAAAATATAGATATTCTTTATACTAGAATGAAACAAAAAATAAAATCAGTAAAATTTACTGACAAAATATTTGTGTATGTGTTTGTGATGTTGCTATAATAAATT
The DNA here is from genome assembly GCA_932526605.1 of Nephrotoma flavescens. Classification (NCBI taxonomy): domain Eukaryota; kingdom Metazoa; phylum Arthropoda; class Insecta; order Diptera; family Tipulidae; genus Nephrotoma; species Nephrotoma flavescens. Next base: position 210,000,607 of record OW052220.1, on the reverse strand, counting down.
TAAAAAATTTGTATCGAGAGTACTTTTTATGGCAACATTTCAATACATATGAAGAAATATTGTGTAGCGATAGAAAATATTTTTCTCACACATGTACCATCAAATTTTTTATAGTTAATTATGGTAACGGTATTTTCTCTCAATTTTGATTACATTATTTTTCATTGTAATTTGTTTCAAAAACCACTTTAAACTTAATAATTGTCAACACACACAACGAGCCGCACCAAAAATAAATTTGTTTGGTTATGTTTTTTGTAGTTGCCAAAATTTAGCTATAAAATCTTGGTATTACAACAAAAAAAATGAAATATTTGTCTTCTTCACTCCAATGTAATTTTATATAATTTTTCTTGTTTTGGTTTTTCAGTATTTTTTACTGACAGTACATTTTTCTTGGTGTAATAGAGGCATAATACTACAGACACATTACCAGTTTCGTAACCATGATTTCGGGATCATAATTTCCTAAATGAGAATACAAGACACACTACAATTTCATTTGTCTTCTCATTTGGGTTTAAATAGTAATTGAGTAGGCGTTGATAAAAACGTCAATTAATTGTGTCCGTCACGCCAGCCGGAACCATATCAGCCGGAACCAAACAACGATGGCACAAGTAGCACGATGCATTGTGCATCATTGTGCACTAAATGCTTTTCCAGCCGGAACCTTATAATTCCAGCCGGAACCTGATAAAGCCATCCAGAACCCTACAACAGCCAATCAACTATGGCACTAGTAGCACGATGCATTGTGCAATATTTTGCACTATATAATTTTTTAGCCGGAACCTCACAAATCCGGAAATATAGGATTTTTCGATAAAAAACCTTACAATTTCAGCCGGAACCATACCCTCTACAGCTAAGTTAACTATAGTACAAGTAGCACGATGAAATGCTTTTCCAGCCGAAACCTTATAATTTCTGCCAAAACCTGACAAAGACGGCCAGAACCTTACAACAGGCAAACCAACTATGACAGTAGTAGCACGATGCATTGTGCATCATTCTGCACTATATAACTAACCGAAAAATCGTGTAGTGTAGGACTTATAAGGTTCCGGCTGATAATTTATATAGTGCACAATGATGCACAATGCATCGTGCTATTTGTGCCATGGTTAGTTTGGCTGTAGGGGGTATGGTTCCGGCTGAATTTGTAAGGTTTTCCCCGAAAAATCTTATATTGCTCCTGTTCTTAAGGTTCCGGCTTTTAAATTATATAGTGCACAATGATGCAGAATGCATCGTGCTGTTTGTGCCATAGTTGGTTTGGCTGATGTAGGGTTCTGACTGGCTTTATCAGGTTCTAAGTGAAATTATAAGGTTCCGGCTGAAAAAGCATTTAGTGCACAATGATACACAATCCATTGTGCTACTTATGATGTAGTTAATTTGACTGTAGGTTTTGGTTGAAATTGTTAGGTTTTTCTCTGAAAAATCTTATATTGCTGGATTTATAAGGTTCCGGCTGAAAAGTTTTATAGTGCACAATGATGCACAATGCATCGTGCTACTACTGTCATAGTTGGTTTGCCTGTTGTAAGGTTCTGGTCGTCTTTGTCAGGTTTTGGCAGAAATTATAAGGTTCCGGCTGGAAAAGCATTTAGTGGACAATGATGCACAATGCATCGTGCTACTTGTACTATAGTTAATTTAGCTGTAGAGGGTATGGTTCCGGCTGAAATTGTAATGTTTTTTCTCTCGAAAAACCCTATATTTCTTGATTTGTGAGGTTCCGGCTGAAAAATTATATAGTGCACAATAATGCACAATGCATCGTGCTACTAGTGCCATAGTTGGTTTGCTGTTGTAGGGTTCTGGATAACTTTATCAAGTTCCGGCTGGAATTATAAGGTTCCGGCTGAAAAAGCATTTAGTGCACAATAATACACAATCCATTGTGCTACTAGTGATGTAGTTAATATGACTGTATGTTACCATACCATCGTTCCCGGCTGGAATTATAAGGTTCCACTGAAAATCATATATTGCTGCATTTATAAGGTTCCGACTGAAAAATTATATAGTGCACAATTATGCACAATACATCGTGCTACTTTTGCCATACTTAGTTTGGCTGTAGAGGGTATGGTTCCGGCTGAATTTGTAAGGTTTTTCTCGAAAAATCTTATATTTCTGGATTTGTAAGGTTCCGGCTGAAAAATTATATAGTGCACAATGATGCAGAATGCATCGTGCTACTGCTGCCATAGTTGGTTTGGCTGTTGTAGGGTTCTGGGTGGCTTTATCAGGTTCGGGCTGGAATTATAAGGTTCCGGCTGGAAAAGCATTTAGTGCACAATGATGCACAATGCATCGTGCTACTTGTGCCATCGTTGTTCGGTTCCGGCTGATATGGTTCCGGCTGGCGTGACGGACACAATTAATTGTCAATAATTGAATGTCATTTAATTGTTAATAATTGTCAATAATTGACTTTTAAACAAAGACATAATATTATATAGACTAGTAATCACTAAATGCCAAGTGAGTAAATTTGAAAGAAAAAAAGAGATAGTCAAAAAATAATCAGTACTGTATTACGAATTTTCATTAACGAATATGAATGAAGTTAATTACTTGTAGAATAAGAATTTTGTCTATAATAATTATCAACATTCAAGAATTTTATAATATTTTTTTAAACCACAACTGGTTTATGAGTCTTACACAAAATACTTAATCGAATTTATACAATAAAATTATATCGAAAAAGCTATTCAACTATTCCATATAATTCATAAAACCGAACTATTCACTGTTTAACAATTATCAATATAATTAATTAACCCTAGAATCGCATTTAACTATAATTATACATATTTTATAATTAAAATATTTAAAATACTGAAAAAATGCGCCATTTTGTTACCACATATATAATTGAAAACGTTTTCAGTACGGGACTGGTAGAATCTATTGTGCAAAATTCATATCATCCACAACAAATATTTTTTTTTCCGATACATTTATTTTAATAACACACAAATTAGAAACACACAAATTTGATCACAAATTGTATTCAACACACAAATTTCATCATAAATTACATAGAATTTTCATATAATTCTATTTTGAAAGACAAACAACCAGAAACAAAAGCTTTAAGTTGTGGATGATATAGAAATCAAAGACAGAGATATAAATAGAGTTTTATATATGCATCTCGTCGTAACTGTCCACGCATGAAATAGACGATTTTATATGGAGAAAAAGTACATTACTGGTCTATGTATATAGCATTATGTCTATGCTTTTAAATTGTCAGAAATGACTTTTATATTGACAGAACAGAAAAAAAAAATGTTCCCGCCAACTAAATATCTCAATAACAAATAGAAAAATCAAAGGAAACTAGATTTTCTTGGTAAATTGTTAGTGCCCGGCATCTCCATTTTTGATGTATTCGGCGTTGGGAGTAGAAAAATGCCTCGGGATGGGAAAAAATATCTCATTCCGAAACTATGTATAAACCAAGTTGTAGGCATGATAACCAGTAGTCTATCTATAATGGCGTTTTTTTTAAACAATCGAGTAGAGTTCGCGATAGCTATTTTCAAATTTATCCAATTTAAAATTAAAAATTAATTTTTTTTTAAATTAAATAATTTAGATTTAATAGAAATCTAGGTATAACCAAAAAAATCAATCATAAAAGTTGTATGGTTTTCTTGTAATATCGTTGTTCTGTATAGTTCTGAACTACTCCGTTATTATATAGAACTATACAGAACAACGATATTACAAGAAATCCTTACAACTTTTATGATTGATTTTTTTGGTTATACCTAGATTTCTATCGAATCTAAATTATTTAATTTAAAAAAAATTAAATTTTTAATTTTAAATTGGAAAAAATTTGAAAATAGCTATCGCGAACTCTACTCGATTGTTTTCAAAAAAACGCAGCTTATAGCATTAGTTAGACCAGAATTCTTTTTGAAAAAAAGCACAATAATTTGATAACATATTAATTATTTTTTTATTATTATGTTATAGTGTTATTTTTCGGACGAAAATGGTTTAAGTGGTGTGCACAAATGCGTATGTTGGTCCAAAATAAATACAAAAATAAGTTTTTGACATGATTGGTACACGATTTTTACCCACACTATTGTGATGGTAGGCCGGAAAAAGGAAAACTTTTAATGCTTGGTGTCGCCCTCGATAGCATATAAGTAGAGCGCTTGCTATGTAATTCGGAGGTCCTGGGTTCGATTCCTGGTGGTGACGAAAAAAAAGTTACGACTGGGCGTTTTTAATGTGTAATGTCCATTACTGTTATGGCCATAGTTATCGGCTTTTTTCCATAAAATATTTAAAAAAAAATATTTATATTTAAATTATTTGTCATTTGAGTTTAGTATATTATATTAGCATAGAATAAGTACATAAGAATGATAATTTTCTTGTATTAAAATGGCATTAGGCATATAATTGGGTACTGGCGTATAATTGCTAACGCAGTACGAGACAACGATATATTTAGGATTGTTCGCCTTTCCTTGTTACACAATATTGAAAACAAGAAAAAAACGTTCGTATTTTTTTTTGCTCGACTACCCAGTAGTACAAATCAGCGCACAAAGAGCGCATAAACAGCATATAATTAGAGCGCTTAATTTTTACTTCAAACTGATGCACCTAATTCCATGCTATTCGTATTGTTGTCGACCGAAAACTCGGCTTTATTACCCCTACAAATTAATTTATCTCTCTTTCACTTTGATTTGGGTATAATATGTAACTGTTGTTAATCGTTGGTTTACCAGAAAATATTATTTTTTAATGTATTTTGTTGTATCAAAACCAAACACAATCATATATTATTGATTGTGTTTGATTTTGGTTGTAAGTACCAAATGTGTATTGTCATTCAGATACAACTACACATTTTTAATTTTGTATGTACTTACTTTATATGTTATCCATGTATTTCCACCTGAAAAACATTTACAAACGTCTATTACCTTCAGCTGAAATCTGGAGACTGATAGAAATGAAATTACAATTTTTGAAATGAAATTGATAAACAAGAGATTAGGTGGGGGTAAAAATGCAGTGCATAGAAGAAACCGAAGTAAATTTATTTGTTTTCTCGCTTCGACGTGTGCAAATGTTTCCATCTATTTCATTCTGCTATCAGCGTTTGTTTGCTGGGTATATAGTAAACGAAAACTTTTGAATGAAGGAAACAATAACAAAACAACACAATGTGACAATGATCATACTGTCGGGTTATTAAAAACGACCGCACGATTTATTTGTTTATCTGTGTGTGTATAATGAACATTTATAAAAAATAAAATATTCTATATACATATAAAAATAATATTAAACAAATAAAGTAAAATAGAAAGATAATTATTTTTTCTATATATGCATATGCGGCTGCATATAGTTTTTTGCTTCAATTTACGAGTATGGTTGAATGTGTATAATTTTAATTTTTAATGAATTATACCTTTCGTTATTTTTCATACTTCGTTTCCCATTTTATATTTATGCATAGCATACTTGACAGGAATATAATTCAAAAGTTTTCGTTTACTATATAGTCGAGCAAAAAAAAATACGAACGTTTTTTTCTTGTTTTCAATATTATGTAACAAGGAAAGGCGAACAATCCTAAATATATCGTTGTCTCGTACTGCGTTAGCAATTATACGCCAGTACCCTATTATATGCCTAATGCCATTTTAATACAAGAAAATTATCATTCTTATGTACTTATTCTATGATATTAGTTTACAGTAAAAAAATAACATGAACAATTTAAGTTTAATTGTGATTTTTGCAAAACTATAATTTAAAATTTTAAAATTAACAATAAATATAAAACATAATTTTAAAAAATTATTAACATATTAATTTGATTAAAAAATAAAACAAATAAGAAACAATATAATTAATAATGACTAAGTTTATAATGACTAATGTTATATTTCAATTCAAAATTTTTTAATAATCATTACCTAAATGAAACAAACCTTCGAAAACCTTTTCATTTTTGTTATTTTCTCGGGATTGCGGGATTTTATCCTTTCGGGATTTTGTACTTTCGGGATTTTGTCCCTCGGGATTATGTAACTTCGAGATTTTGTACCCTCGGGATTTTGTATCATCGGGATTTTGTATCATCGGGAATATGACTCTCGGGATTTTGTCTTTCGGGAATATGTCACCAACCCAGCAGAAAACATCAACAAGACTGAGGGATTGCAACAAATGTTGACGCTGTTTGGCGATGCAAGGGTGATGCTATGGTATAACTTCAACACCACAAAAAGCCTCGTGAATGGTGCGATGTTAACTTTTCTTGAGATCGTCGAAAGCATGATCGAGCCTTGGACGGTTGAATTTCTTGTAAAATGCTCAGCTGCAGCTGTAGAAGGTGGAATGCTTCTCCAAACACATTGCTGGACTGTGACCGTGCGCAAGATGCAGGGATCAACGGTGGACCATGCAGTTGTCAAATTAGGGTTGAAAGTTTCCGCTTCAAGTTAGGCATACGTCGCATTGAGCCGTGTAAGAACGCTCTAGGGAACTTAACGAATTTCTTAATTACGCAAACGTTTCCGGCAAACAACTTTGGCAGCGATAGAGCCGTATGATTCCGGTTGGCCTGTAGGACACAAATTTCCAAGTAAATTCTCTATTTTCTTACATATCAAACTAAAATGAAAAAATGCTTAAATATAACAACATAAAAAAAATTGACGTCAATTAGGGAAAACAAGAAACATTGTTTTATTCAGTCTTTTTGTAATTTGGCAGTTTTCGTAATCACTTCATCTTTGCCAAAGTTTTCAACCAGACCCAAACCAACTAAGGTACTTGTAACACCGGTACCTTGCCAGCACAACTATAGGACAAATAACAGAATGTATCATTGTGCATAATCTTACTTTTCAGCCGAAACCAATATACAGCCGGAACCACATTTAGCCAGCCGGAGTCAGAGTTGTATCAGCCGGAACCAATAGGAGTTGGCACAATGAGCACAACACACTTAAATGGTTGTAAATACACATATAAGATTTCAGTTTTAACCACTTTAATATTTGTCTGGGTTCATATGGTTCTGGCTGATATTGAAGTGGTTCCGGCTCAAAGCTTTATACGGCTCTGGCTGGCATTACATAGTTATGGTTGATAAATCATATAGTGCACAATGATGCACAATATATTGTACCTCTTGTGCCATAGTTGGTTAAATTTTATAGATGTGGCTCCGGCTGTATGGTTCTGGGTGCAATTTTAGTGGTTTCGGCTGAAAGCTTATATGTTTCACAACCATTTAAGTGCATTGTGCTCAATGTGCAAGCTTCTAATGGTTCCGGTTGATAAAACACTGCGGTTCCGGCTGAGTTTAAATAGTTCCGGCTGAAAAATCAGGCAGTAAACAAATGATGCACAATGCATTGTGTTATTTGTTCCAAAGTTGTTTTGGTTCCGGCTGCTATGTGTCCAGCTGGCGTGACGGACACAAAAATCTTAAATTTTTATGGGTTTTTACTTTCTTTTACGTGGTAAAATAATAGTAATCAAGAAAAATTTTGTCATCGAGATTATTGCAGAGCTATATTTTTTGACCTCAGTCAAAAGGGGGTTTTTTAAAAATCTCGGAACATTTTTTCGAAATTTAACCGGAACCGACGTTTTTGACAAAATCGGTTTTTTTAACAAAAACTTGGCCCTGTATGAATTGATTGGTTAGGATGAAACTTCATACTTAGATTTTTTCACAAATTAGGAGATCCCATTCATTGTTGACTGAAATCGGCAACCGGAAGTGGCAGCTCTCTTAGGAACTATTTCGTTTTTTATAGCATTTACGTAAAACCATTTTAAACAAAAAAATTGTAGTTAAGTTTTAAAAATTGTTTTTTTCTTAAATTTTACCAGAAATAACGAGGTTTTATGAAAAAAAAATATTTCGCTCAAATTCAGTCCAGGCGGATTGGAAATTCGGAATAAAATTTTATATTAAAGGAAACTTTAAATTTTTGCAGTTGTAATGTATTCGAGATTTACACACATTTAACGAGAAAGAAAATCGGGTGTTGCCCTCAACATATTCACCTCTCCATTTTTTTTAGTTTTACAGTAACAATATGTGTAATAATTTCATTTTAAAGATGTTTTTACGAGGCGAATTATTTGCGCAGCTGATTACACCTTCAAAATACCACAACAAAGTGATTAATTTGTTTTCATTTTTCCTCTAATTTCAGTGTTAATCAACGTTACGCTAATCGGCTCGATAGACACAATTTCGCCATTCAAACCAATGCAACACAACAATAAACGGGAACCATTAAAATTTCCCATCGCCGTTGATATTGATGCAGATGACGACATATTCGGCGGCGACAGTGAGAACATATTCAAAAATGGTTTGATTGAAAATGATCGAACTTGGATAAGTAATTCGGATAAAATAATTGATAACAATCTGCATAATAATAATAATAATAATAATGAAGATGTTCATGTTGTAGTGGATTTTAACAGTAAAAATAATCATACTAATAGTAATAATAATAATAATAACAATAATAGTTTGAATAGTAATTTAGATAAAACTGAAACAATTAATAATATTAACTCGACAATCAAAAATATATCGACCATAGCAAAGTAAGTAGTAATCTTGTAACAAAAATTTATAAAGAACAATGGTCATCAATTATTATTGGTTGGTTTACATTTTTTTTTTTTTGGTACGATTTCATTTTTAGCTGTGTCTGTATTTGGGTATTTTTATTATACAAATTTATGAATCATTAAATTTTATATTATAATGTTACATGTTTTGAATCTTAAAAGAAAATACTCATTATGAATTATGACGTACATCTTATTGTTATTACTCATCCGCAGCATTTGGTAAACTTGAATAAAATTTAAGTCTTCTTATTTTGGAAATGATTTAACAAGAGGTTGTTTCACACTTAAATATAGTCTGCGTAATGCTGATCCATCATTATGTACGCGTGCATTGACAAATTTTGAATAGAAGTTGAAACAATGGGTGGATGAGTTGTACATTATTCTCTAATTGCCCTTGAACATAATTCCAGTTTGAGTAATTACAGTGATCGCTCAGGGGATCATTATACGCGCCTAAACAATATCATTGTAGAAAAAACAAGTTTAATAAATTTAATTTACTGGAAATAATACACTTTTACATGAATTTCGATCGTAAGCCATGTGGGATTATTCTAACGTAACGAGGTTACCACTAACCTGTACTTATTAATATGTATGTGAAGATATTTGGGCTATGCCCGAAAAATGCGGTGGCAACACTATTTATTGCTATCATTACATTTTTTACTCGCAGCCCAAAAAACTACCACAGCTTTACTCTCAGTCCCGAAAATTCTTGCTATCACGACACTTAAAAACTCTCATGACAATCAAAATTTTCGAGGTTGAAGTAAAAACGTAGGGATTTTCTTATGTGGTGCAAATCGTTTGATAGCTGAATGTTTAAAGACGTACGACTTTTTATAGAGTTTTTCTATAGGCACATTCGATTGAACTGATTTAACTGAATAATCTGAATTAACTGAGGTAAACTGATGTGATATATTAAGCTAATTCAGATTATTCAGTTAAATCAGTTCAATCGAATGTGCCTTATGTGTATGAGTTAAGATATAGTCCATAAAAGGAAGGGATCTATTCGTTGGCCCAACTAGCGGTGCACACCATTTGATTGGTGAATGTTTAAGGAGCACGTACGATTTTTTGTCGAATTTTGCCGCATGTACGTTTTTTTGTAGTAGGTATTGAAAAATAAAATTCATAAAGGTACTGTTACACACTTGTACCTACTTTTCAAAAATACATATCTTTATATATATAACTACCTGAAGTACCCGGCTTTGCCCGAGTTAAAGTTGAACTGCTAAACTTTAATAAGTGTTTGTTTTATTTTATAACTAATTAGAAATACCTAAGTGAATTTAACAAAATCAATACAAAAATAATTTGTTGGATTTACCGCAATGCTCGCTTATAAACCACATTTTTTTATTTTCCTCCCGAAGCTAAAACATACAAATTTGTTGAAGTTCCTACTCTTGAGCATGCTACATACAACTGGCCATGGAAGAAGCAAGGACTTTCCAAATTCACGCCTGCAAACTAAAGGGATTATCATTTAGCTTTGTTGATGGTTATGGCAAATGACAGTCTAACTGGGAACTGGACTCGTTTGAAGCTGAATGGCAGGCCGGTTGGTATCAACGGTATGCGAGGTATGAATACGTCCTTTCCTTTTGCAATCCCCGTCAATACAGTGGTTTCGATAACATTTGGCAAAAGACTTTTGCCACAGAGTTGTGTTCCATTGCAGAATTTTGGTGGGTCCAGATTCCGCAGAAGCATTATTGATGATCCTTTCTTCAAATTCTAAATATGAGAAGGCATTCCAGCGGCACTATTCTGGCTTTCCCCGGGAATAGGGAATTGGGAAAAATATTTTCATGGCATTTTTGTCCAAATTGTATTTTTCTGGCTTACTGAGGAAATAAGTTTGGTGTAAACATTTTCAAAACAAACTTAATTGGTAAACTTTTGTTCCACAAAAATTTTATAGGGAAAAATATTTTCCCATTTAACTTTGTTTCGAAAATATTTACACTAAACTTATTTCCTCAGTAGGCCAGAAAAATACAATTTGGACAAAAATGCTATGAAAATATTTTTCCCAATTCCCTATTCCCAGGGAAAACCAGAATAGTGCTACAGGTGACTCCAGCGTGTTCAGAAATTCCAGCGGGTAATTAGTGGCATCATCGTTGTCCACTACAGAATCAAATCACTTGGATGTGGTACCTGTTCCTAGTATTTGTTCGTTAATTTGATACACGCTTTTATTTTTAAGTGCAAGTATGGTTCTCTCGCATTGCCTATCATGATTTTTGAAGCTTTAGTCAATGTTTGGGTATATTTTCTGAATCAGCTGTTCAATCGTCGACTCTTGTTGGCACAGGTTTTCAGTGAATGTGATTTCGCCTGCCAGTATATCAATGGGGAAAGTGCTAGCGCCAATCTGCAGCAGTTTCGCTGCGAATTGCTGTGCATCTGTTTCTTGCTGAATGCGATATCTGTGATCACATATTTGTTGACAATTGGAGTTTCGTGCACAGAGCTGAAGGTTTCAGGCAGGCGTTATGCTCATCAGCAAGTGTTGACCGCGTAATTATCGGCAGCGTTTGGCAAAATTCACCAGCCAGAACAATAATACTCCTCCCATCAGTTCACTACTTCCTGTTAGGTCTTGTAATGTACGGAGAGAGAGGTTCCAATGATTTTATGCACAGTAAAAAAATTACATATTATTAAGGGTAAACAAAATGCCTCGTAAATGTATGTAAATTTCACGTATTCCATGTCTTATGTACCGTACATAAGACATGGAATTTTCATTTTCTGATTTATGAAAAATTGAACAGTGCAGATATGTAATTTTCAATTTTCAATAAACCAGTATGTAATTTTGAATACTGGGTAAGAGTAATATTCCATATTTTAATATTGAAATTTACAAAATTTGTCTAAAAATTGCCTAACCTATGAAGAATTTAATTCCGAATATGGGAAATTAATTTTTATTTAAAGTTTTTTTTTTTAGTAAAAAACAAAGAGATCGATAATCTATTCATAATATATACCGGATGTTTCTTTTAAACTGAGACGATCAAATATCTCGAAAAATAGCCACTCTACGGAAAAAATGTCTATAATCAAAATTTAATCATACCGCGGGGGAAATACATTAGTGCAAAAAAATAGTTCCCCACCCCCCGCTTTGTAGGTGGGGCGAGGGTAACTTTTAAACTAAGATAGGAAGCCTCATTTTTTATTGCAGATACGGATTCTACGACTAAAAGTACGTATGATTTGAATGAAATATTTTGTTCGGTTCATGATAGATGGCGTTGTAATCGACGAAATTCAATTTTTTCAATTTCTTCTTCTTAGAACACACGCATTCGATTCTGCAATACGTTTGAAATAAAAAACATCACGTTTTCATTGGAAATACTCGAAATTCGTCATCAAAACAATTTATTAATGTAAATGGCAGGTGAATAAAATAATGTTAGCTTAAAATAAGTGTTCAAAATGATGGCCAGCGACTTCAATGCACTTATTAATACTCATTTCCAATGATTGTACACAACTGAGAAGTGTGCTTGGTTGAATTTCAGCACACGCATTTCTGATTCACTCAATCATGTTCTCACGTGTTGTTGGTTCTTGTTTGTAAACTTTGTCTTTGAGATAGCCCCACAAAAAGAAATCTGGCGAAGTAAGATCTGGTGATCTGGCGGGCCAATTTATCGGAGCAGCTCTACCGATCCAGCGACCATTGAAATCACATTCAAGTATTTCACGTGCCACCACCGAATAGTGTGCAGGACAACCATCATGTTGAAACCACATGTTCCATCTCACTTCTAAGTTCAAATTTTCAAGTAATATTGGCAGTTCATTTTCCAAAAAGTTTCGGTACATTTGACCATTCAAGTTGCCTTCAATAATGTGAGGCCTATGAGTTTGTTGACAATTATTCCACACCACACGTTGACAGTCCAAGGACGCTGATGTTCAACTTGACGAAGCCAGTGCGGATTTGTAACACTCCAATAATGCATGTTGTGTCGATTAACCGTTCCAACGAAAAAAATTGGGGTTTTCTTGTATTTATTCACGTGCCCATTGAAAAAAAGTTACCCGATTTTGGAAATCAGCGCCATGAAGATCTTGGTGTAAAGACACATGATATGGATGATACTTGTGCCGTTTTAAAATTCTCCAAACACTGGTGAGGGACAATCCGGAATCGCGAACTATTTCTCGTGTACTAACATGAGGATTATGAGAAACTGCTGCCAATACAGCAATTTCATTATTTTCTCCAGTGACTGTTGCTCTACGGGTCCTCTTTTTCGGTTGAACATTTCTATCAGTAATAAATTGTTTGATAGTATGGCCAAATGAAGCACATGAACGAATCCTATCCGGAAAACGTTGAGCATAAATAGCAACAGCATTTTCAAGATTTCTGCCAGCTTCTTCATAAACCAGAACCATTTCAATTTTCTCTGGAACAGTTAAACGGTCCATTCTAAAGTATTTTATCGTTTATTTTGCAATTACGAAAAACATGAAGATAAGAAATAACACAAACGTTAAATGTGATTTACAAAACTGAATAAATTGTTTTGATGACGAATTTCGAGTATTTCCAATGAAAACGTGATGTTTTTTATTTCAAACGTATTGCAGAATCGAATGCGTGTGTTCTAAGAAGAAGAAATTGAAAAAATTGAATTTCGTCGATTACAACGCCATCTATCATGAACCGAACAAAATATTTCATTCAAATCATACGTACTTTTAGTCGTAGAATCCGCATCTACAATAAAAAATATGGCTTCCTATCTTAGTTTAAAAGTTACCCCCGCCCCACTTACAAAGCGGGGGGTGGGGAACTATTTTTTTGTACTAATGTATTTCCCCCGCGGTTTTATTAAATTTTGATTATGGACATTTTTTCCGTAGAGTGGCTATTTTTCGAGATATTTGATCGTCTCAGTTTAAAGGAAACACCCGGTATATCTACCACAAAAGTAGAAAATTAACTCCCCCCCCCCCCACATTTGTATCCCCCAGAGTCATTGTGTAAAAATACACATAACCCTTACAAAACATGAGAACCTCCACTAGTGCTTTCTTGTCAGTTTGGTTTCGTACTGATAAAGAGTTGGTTTACCCATCACGTTGCAACGACCAAACTGTAAAAATTCAAATCTTGCTTTACAACTAAAGCATAACAAAAGAACATATCTATTTGGTGAATTATATCACATTAAACAAAAAATTCTCTATGCGTCACATTTATTCTTACTCGTCTAGATTTCTCATTTGTCGTATTTATCTCCGACAATATTCTACATAGTAGTTTTGGAATATTTTTGGAAAGGATGTAATTTTCTTACAAAATGTCGCAAAACTGTATAAGATACTTAAAATTACATGATCACATTTTGCGATATTTTATCGAAGTCTACGTCTCTTTCAGCTAGAATTAATTTGATTTCTGTTTCAATTATCAATTATTTCTTTTTTATTGCTATCACAGCCTACTAGAATATATTTGAACAATATCTATTTCACTTATTTTCGTTCTACAATCGAAAAAAAAATATTTAGTGATAGAAACACAGTAGAAACATCACAATGCTGCAATCTAGCATGCTGGTAAATGATATAAAAATTGAAACATAAATTTTATTCTACAGAAACGAGAAATAAACTTCGATAAATTTTCGAAACATGGTGGTGTAAGGCCCTTTTCCAATTACCGACTTATTTGTGGACACCGACTTATTCAAATAAGTCACCTCGCGAGGAGACTTATTTGAATAAGTATGTCTACACAGAAATGTCTCCAAAAACGTGTCTTGACTAAATGTAATACATGCAGTTTTGTTTTTCAAATCTAGTAATATTGCAGGTAGGTTCTCATTTTCTGTAGCAATATTGAGAGGTGATTTCAAAGCTGAGCAGGTTGTTCGCCTTCTAGCCATTAGAGTGGCCACTATACCAGATGATACAATAGCAAGCACCGCCCCCTCTCTCATACGTATCTCAGGCAGTATAAGATTTATAAGGAATGTTTTGTCTGTGCCACCAGGTGCATTTAAAAAAATAAGCAGCCGCTCCATGTTCTTACGCATTCCATGGTGGTATCGTGTACTCTTCTCTGAAGCAATCGCTCGAGTGGATCAAAAGTTTTCATATACCTATTGTAAATTCCTCCTAACAGGCGAGCATGTAGAAGGGGTAACATTATTTGATCACTAGCCCCCTATGTTTTTTCTCGGCTACTAAAACGTATTCGTTAAAAATTTAGGAGCAATCGCTCGACTTCATCAAAAGTTGTCATATATTGTAAATTCCTCCTTACAGGTGAGCATAGGGAGGGGATGACATTTATTGATCACTAAACCCACTATGTTTTTTCTCGGTTACTTAAAAGTATTCGTGCAAAATTTCGGAGCAATCGCTCGAGTGGATCAAAAGTTTTCATATATGTATTGCAAATTCCTCCTTACAGGTGAGCACGAGGAAGGGGTAACATTTTTTGATCACTGGTTTCTATGTTTTATCTCGGCTTCTAAAAAGTATTCTTGCAAAATTTGGGAGCAATCGCTTGAGTTGATCAAAAGTTTTTATGCAACAAACATAGTTACTTACATACTTTTCTTCTTTATATATAGATTCTTCTATACGTGTGTATGTGACTGAACTCATCCTAACCGGCTGAACCGATTTTAATGAAATTTAAGATGCAATGTTGAAGTGAATACAATGAAGTGATATTCAATGAATTTCAATTATATATATACATGCGCATTCAATGGCAATCAATCTAACTACAGAATATATCAGAAATGACAGTTAGAAACCATTTTTTTGACAATACTCCTAAAAAAGTTGTCACGTTCGTCAATAGATGGCTCTAAATTTAAAAGAAAAATAATTTTGTAATCATTGAAAAATTTTAGTAGTGTAAAAATAAATTCTCTCTCTTCGACTTCTGTCAAATTTTTCGCGATCATTTGTCAAACAATGAGCATTATTGTTAATGAAAAAGATTCGGTTAAGGCTAAAAATTTAGCACGGGCACAAAATTGAGACTGTTCTATATTCTTTGGCACGAGTATCAAATATTTTTGATCGTATATCCCCAGATCGAGTAAAAATATTGTCCACGGATTATGTGATCCGAATCTACCACAACGACAGTCCATCGTGGTTCAATTCAGCCGAGGCAACCCATTTATTTGAATTCGTCATCAAGCTATATCAGAATGAATTTAATTCATTCGACATTGGCATAATTGCACCTTGCAGTCAATAATGTTGCGTCGGAGGAGTCTGACATGGGGATAGGAGCCCCAAAAGTTGCGTCTCGAAGAATTCCAGGAACAAGACATTATACTCATTTCAACCGTACGCGTAGCGAAACAATGGCGATTAAAGACCGGCGAAACGCTATTGGATTTGTCGATGATGTAAAGCGAATCAATGTAGCGATTTCACGTACTCGAGCATTACTTGTAATCTTTGATAATTCATACTTATTGTGCATCGACCGAAATTGGCGGTAGTTATTGTGTTGAGAAAACAACTGTTGATTAATTGAAATCTCCGGCTTTTTATTAAATTTTTTCATAAATTCGGATTATTCCGGATTCTCCATTTTATCGGGTGACTATAAAAAGAAAAAAATGTTTGTAGGTTCCACAAATTGTTTAGTAGTACTTTCAATTATTTTCACCACTTTCTTGTGTTTTAGCTTCGGTTTCTTTCTACAGTACCAGTGGGAGCTTCCGAACGAACCGAGAGCGAATCAATTACTTATTTCAAATAGATTTTGATATGGGGGCAAAGGTTGCGTTACCATTATAACATGACCCAATTTCTAGTCAATTTTAGCATCGGGTCCAGCATTACGAATTAAAGTCACAATCCAACATTCAGCTTCCTCTGATTTTATGGTTAATTTATCATCCAACATACTTATGGTAATGCCAATAAAACGATGATCGGCCGAACTATTTGTAATATAATTTCGTGTGTGGTGTTAAATTGAAGGCTATTTGGAAAACATGTTTAGCATGCTTGGCTATATATTGTGTGTCTTGGCCTTATTCGCATCAATAAGCCAATTCACGGCTTGGTCTTATTAAACTCGTAACTAGAATATACAAATTATGAAAACACATTCATTAGTACATATATGAAATCAGGACTTACGTAATATTTTATCGGGCAAACATTTGATTCAGAGTTCCATCGGATAACAAAAATCGCGGTCACAGATTAAAAGCGTTAGTAATCCCAAATTCATGAATGGTGTTGCAGGTTTTAGTTTAATTTCAATCATTTCACATGCGACAAAATGAAATAAAAAATTTGACTTACAGCCGAAAATTCTCTGAACCCAGTATTCATTTATAACAAATATTTAAAGCGAGTAACAGTATTTATCGATAGCAAACATCATCTGGCGGTACAAATACAAAAAAAATCGACTTACAACTGTCCAGTTGAAAATCAGGATGTAAATCATAAACGAATTTTCTATTCAGCTAATAATTCAGCTCCAACATATGAACTTCCAACACGACTCAACATTGCGATTTTCGATTCATAAATTTATAATGATTTTAGATTGTCTGGTGTTGTTTCTTTATCATTAGATTTTAGGACGCCGTCTATTAAATGGGACAAATAACCTCGTTTCTAAATAAAGTGGATAAAATTGTATACATCCAAGAGCATATCAATACAATGCGAGCATTTTACATAAATCGTGCCACCATCACATAACATTTCACAATTTATCGCCACCAATTAAAAATACTTCGGCTGCCAGCTCGATACTGTTAAAGTTAGCCGAAAGTTTCCAGCCGAAAGATAATGCAGATAGTGCCTTCAATACAGTCATGAACTCGAATTTAGGAGAATTTAAGATCGGATTACATCACTCGGGTGAAGGAGAAATTATTTCAGTTTATAGGAATTTAAAAATCGATAGGAGCGAGAGTATAAAGAGAATTTAAAAATAGTCAAGACACTATCTGCATTATCTTTCGGCTGGCAACTTTCGGCTAACTTTAACAAGGTGCCAGCTCGCTGATTCACAAAATCGCCATCATACGAATTGCCGCATAGTTCCTTCCAAACGGGACACATATCTAGAAATAAAACAATATTAGAATATTTAATTCATTTGTAATAAATTTTTACCAGCAAGTGGTGCAGTGGTTAAAGCTTCGGCACTTGGACCGGGAGGTACTGGGTTCGAATCCCATCAGAGGCTAGATGCAAATCAAATTTTCATAATCGATTACAATCGGTGATGTTCATAAACACAACTAAGACCCTCTGATGGAGTGTAGAATTCAACGCTGACCCACCGTCCATGTCAATGTACAGGTTGACATGGAGCTTCCAATGTGCAGGTGGTATACTGTAATTGTGTGAGTAGGTGAATAGGTGAATGGGTTAATGATGTTGCGTGAATGCGTGGTATCACAATGGGCCAAAAATGGCTTAAGTGTCAAGCACTGAAACCTAAAAACCTAACCTAATAAATTATTAAAACTCACTTTTGTGCTGGAACATCATCATATATTGTAATTTTGTCATTTCCCTTTCTAATATGCATATAATTTAAAAATAAAGCATACATGTTGATTAGAAGTGATTGAAATGTACCAGCACTTACTATAATCCATTCGAAGATATTCTTCAGTATATAATTTAATTTTAGCACTGAATGCTAATGATTCTTGTGTTGTATTGTTATTAATTATTGATTGCGTATTACTCAGTCTCAACAAATTTAATTATAAAGCAATGATTTAAATTTACCAATTAACGCGTATTGCTGTTGATGTAGCCAACATCAAAGTGAGATTTGTTATTGAGAGCCAATTGAGAGGAAATTTCAGTTGTACACTGCTAAGTATTTATAATATTTTTGAAAACTAGCGCTATCTATTATCTACCATTTAAACAATTTTACCACTCCTATTTTGATTAAAAAAATCAAATATTCGAGTCGAAAGAAATTAATATAAAAATAGAGTTATGTCGCTTCTGTATATATTCTGTGATCTAACCTACTCTTCTGCATCGCATTTGGACCACTGATCAAGATCCCAATATCGATTTTTTGCCACAAATATATAATCTACATTATAAAAAAAATATTGATGCTTTAATTCAATTCGCTGTTGTTTCAAAAAAGTCTGGAAGTTTCTCTTGTACTATTTTATTAATTATGTTTTCCTCCAAATAGTTTCCCGAGTCACCAAGGATGTTGTGCACTTTTTCTCCATCTGGTTGGGCTTCGGTAAATCGGCGCAAATCTAGTAAGCCCTTACGAACGGTTTCAACTGAAGGTACCGGAACTGGAACATAATCTTCATCCTCATTTCCTTGGACTGTTGTAGATTTTATAATGTGACAGATTTCGGGTCTAAGTGGAAGCGGCGTGGTATCAATACTATTATCGAAACTCAGGTTATCTTGGACGGTGATATTTTAAGGTAAATTTGTAACCAAAGAAATACGATAGAAAATATTATTCACGTCATCGTTTACAGTTGTCCCACATATTATCTCTGGCTGATCATCGTCGAAAGATTTTGAAATTGTAAAACCAAAATGGCGAAAGCAATTTGTTATAGTTACAGGCGTTACAAGTTTCTATCCGTGGCGTAACATGTACAGCGCATCTAAGACTGATACCGGTTTCATATCTTCCTTAAGCTCAATACTTACTAAATATTTTTGAAGAAGCATTTTTTTGTAAAACATTTTTAAATTCGTAATGATTCCTTGATCACAAGGCTATAATACACATTTTCAATAACGAAATTTTCAATTACGTTTTCGCATTAATCTGGCTGTATTTAACCAATAACGCGCCGCATTTCCTCTTTAAGATGTTCAATTGTTTCAGGCTTATTCGCATACACCGTTTCCTTCATATAGCCCCAAAGAAAAAAGTCCATCGGTATTAAATCGCACGATCTTGGTGGTCAACGTTGATCACCAAATCGAGAAATGGCACGGCCTGGAAACTTAGTCTGCAGTAAGATCATTGTTTCACATGCTGTGTGGCAGGTCGCACTTTCTTGGAAAAACATGTCCTCCACATCAATTATATCCAATTCGGGCCACAAAAACTCCGTTAAAATTTCGCGATACCGCACTCCATTAACAGTTAGCGCATTTCCAGCCGTATTTTCAAAGAAATACGGCCCAATTACTCCGCCAGCCCAAAATGCACACCAAATAGTTACTCGCGTGGATGTATTGGTTGTTTGAGTATCACACGAGCGTTTTCAGCACCCCAAATCCGACAGTTTTGTTATTTACATATCCGTCGAGTTGAAAATGTGCCTCATCTGAAAAAATGATTTTCTGAAAATTCGTTGTATAGTGCTTCTGGAAATGTTTGATTCTTGACCACGATGCCGAATGGAAGTTCCTGGATTCTCGGCCACAGATTCCCTTAATGTGGCTATATGTTCGAGTGGCCGACAAGGACGACGACGAACAATGATCTTCTGATCCATCAGCGTAAATTTGGTCTCAAATTTTGTAATTAAACGCCTCACTGTCGATTCATTTGGCGCATTATTGCGACCGATAACTTGACGTAATTCGCGAACTATTTTCGCTAAACTTTCACCATTTTTGTAATGTGTTTTTAGAATAATTAAACGTTGTTGGTTTGAATACTTCTCCATATTCTTAAATCGCGTGGTCTGAACGTGACAAATATTAAAAAAATAAAAAAAACACCGTACAACTCGTATTAACAAAGTGGCGGCAAATAAAATCCAGGGCTCTTGTAGAGACAACCGTCAGATTCCATTATTCCATTATAGGTCCAGAAATAGGAGCATTTTTAGATCGCGCTTGTTTAAACCAAAGCAGCAATCCCGAATCTAAATCTTTATAAATTGGTAACCGCAAACGTTTCCGGCTTCCTTCAAAATCACCCTTTTCATATGAAGATTGAATTTTTATACGATTTTTTACAATCGTTGATAAAGTAGAGTAGAATTTGGAATTCCAAAATTTTGTACAAATTTCTGTTTTTGATCGATCGCCTCGATCATCATTTTCCAGGGGTGGGATGTTGTAACATCACTGTTTTTGATACTATCGAAATTTACATCTCTTTCATCACAAATTAAATTTATCGTTTTCACATTTTTCAATTACATTGCTTCTATTGCGATCTCTACCTATTCGAATAAAACATTATGTCGTTCTACTCTTTTTGTATCACCTACTTATTTCAAGAGTGATACTTTATCGAAAAACAAAAAAGAGATAAATAAACAATTTATTCAGTAGTGTGCGATCGCAATATAGAAAGCAAAATTGAAAAGTGAAACGACAAGCAATTTTGTTTTACGAAAAAGAGATATAATATTCGATAAATATCGAAAAAAAGTGATGTTACAACATCCCACTCCTGAATAAAGCGAATTTTCCGTTAAAGTGTTTTGTTTTTTACCTCCGCTAGCTATGATTAATCGCTGAAGAAGCAACAGCAATTTAAAAGAATTCTGGAAAACAAAATTTAGACAACAAGAATAATTTGATATCTTACTCACCAAAACTAACATGGTCACCGCCCCCCACCTCCTCTCCGCCCCGCGAACGACACCAACAAATTCAATTTTATGATTTCAAACAGAAACAATTTTACGTTGAACGAGAATTATGTACTAACTACTGCCAAGAATAAAACAAACTAAAACCAGTTCTCTCCAACAAAACAAAATTTAATTTCGGGGAATTCCCCAAAACTGAAAGATATTTTTTGTTCATGAAAGCACAGGTGTTCAATTATAAAATTCATGTTAATATTTCTGTACTAATTTTGTATATAAAGGGACTGAGAAATTAGTTCGCGTTAAACGAAAATTCGTGTTAAAAGTTTCGTCTTAAGCGAAAAACTTCATACTAAAATAATATAAATATGCTAGGTACTAAAAAAAAATTCTTGTTACCCAATATTTCGTGTTATCCGTTTTCGTGTTACCTGAATCCGTTTTCGTGTTACCACTGTGTTTAAAAATCAAACTTTTATTTATTAAGTTTTTAACATATGAATAGTATTTTGTATATAGGGTGTTCCAATAAGAGTGATATGATTTCTTTAAAAAACAAACACACTAATTGTTAAGGAAATTGAAATGTTTTTTATTTAATGTGAAGTACAATCGATACAACTAAGTTCTGAATAAAACGTCATTCAAATGGCCTCCACGACTTCTTTTGCAGGAGCGAATTCGATGAACCGAATTTTCGAGCACTTTTTCCACTAAATCAAGTCGTATGTCATGAATTGCACGTTCAATATTGACTTGTAACAAGAATTAGTCTAATGGTGTTAAATCACAACTTCTTGGAGGCCATTCAATATCACAATTTCTTGAAATAATCGAATCTCCAAACTTTTCTCGCAATAATTCAATTGTTGCACTTGCTGTGTGGCACGTAGCCTCGTATTGTTGGAACCAAATGTTGTCAAGATCAACTCCTTCCAGTTTCGGCCATAAAAAGTTGGTCATCATAGATCTATACCAATCTCCATTGACAGTAATGGTGTTACCAGCTTTATTTTGAAAAAAATACGAACCGATGATTCCACCAGACCAAAAACCACACCAAACTGTCAATTTAGGTGAATGTAATGGTTTTTCATGAATAATTTGTGGATTTTCTTCGCACCAGAATAACAGTTTTTTTTATTTACCGCGCCACTCACATGAAAGTGAGCCTCATCGGAGAAGATGATTTTTTAAAAAAATCGTTATCGTTTTCAAGTTGTTCCAAGGCAAAATCAGCAAATTCTCGACGTTTACAGTGGTCCAATGATGGCTTCAGTTCTTGAGTGAGAACAATTTTATACGGATGCAAACCCAAATCCTTTCTCAAAATCAGCCAGGTTGTGGTTTGAGACAGTCCCAATTCTTGAGAACGTCTTGGAATCGACAAATTGCGGTCTTCAGCAACACTTGCCTGAACGGCAGCAATATTTGCATTACTTCGAGCGTTTCTTTCTCTTATTGGCACTTGAACTTTATGTAAAGAAAATGTACGCTCAAAATGTCCAACAATTCGATGAATAGCCAGTACACTTTAACGATTACTATGAAAAATGGCAAAAGCGCACGAAAAGTTGCAGTTGGAGAACGATTATTTTGATAATAAAACTGAATAATTTGTAAACGTTGTTCTTGCGTATATCTCACCATGATGAAATTGTAAACATTACTGAATACTATAAAAGAAAAAATGACAGATCATGACATATTACAAATGGCCGAAACGTCAGTTAATAATCATATCATTCCTATTGGAAAACCCTATATAAGGAGAGAGCTATAATTATAATGATATGTCGTATTAGTATAAATAGAGTTTAATGGTATCGCCTCGCCATATGTATCTTTTTTCTATTTTTGGGGCTGGAATTTTTGGCTATCTTCACAAAATTTACTGATTATCACTAAATATTGATGCACTTAGCATATAAAAACGATAGCCTTGTCAATCTGTTAGCCACACATAAATAATTCTTGCTTAACAAAGGAAATTTATTTCAAAAATCATCAGCATAATTATGGGTTGGGGAAAAAGAAATCCATTACTTTTTCGCTAAATGGCTTTATTGACATGTATCTTGTGATGTATTTGTCACCAGTCAAGTCAGACCACAGCCAATTATGCGCAATTTTAGTTTCGTCGATTCCGTTCCGGTAATTTCGATATCAATAAAGATGCACCAGACACTGGAAGGCCTATCATCGAAAATGTCGATAAAATCCTGGAAATTGTCGAAGTAGACCGGCGTACAAGCTGCCGTAGCATTGCCCAGGAGCTGAAGATCGTCCAAACCATTTGCATAAAGCTGGCTTCAAAAAGAAGCTCGATGTTTGGGTGCCACACAAGTTGACGCAGAAAAACTTGATGGACTGTGTTTCCATCTGCAAATCCTTGGCCAGACGTAAGAAAATCGTGCCATTTCTGAAGAAGATGATGACTGGCGACGAGAAATGGATTACATACGACAATGTCAAGTGGAAACGATCATGGTCGAACGCCGGCGAAGTGGCCCAAACGGTGGCAAAACCAGGATTGACGGCCAGGAAAGTTTCGTGTTTAGTGGAACTAGAAGAGAATCATCTATTATAGCTGCTACCCAACGGCCAAACGCTCAATTCGGACCTCTACTGCCAGAATTAACCAATTGCTAGGCCTCACACGTTCATGCTCACCCGCTAGAAGCCCCGGGAGCTCCGGGGTTGGAAGGTTATTATGCATCCATCTTATAGTGCGGACCTGGCACCAAGCGATTATCATTTTTTTTTTATCGATGGCAAATGCTCTTGGAGGTGTAAAAATGGCCTTAAGAGAGCTTGTGAAAACTGGCTCTTTCAGTTTTTTGCTAACAAGGCGTTTTGGAAAAGCGGCCTAATGGCAGTTAGTAGCCATGTTATATAAAGCCCCGAAACAAACGCAAAAATAATGGATTTCTTTCTTCCCAGCCTTATACAGGAGGGTGTTCAAAATTTAGGTATCTTTTAAAATTTTAGAGACATAAATTGTGTGAAATTTTTATTTATTTTTATTAGAAATTAAAGTACATTGGTTAATAATGAGAAAGGATGTCGTTCAAGGGATCTCCTCTGCTAGCAGGCTCTCAATCTTTTACCAAAATTTTCAATAAATTTTTCGCAAAATGATGGTTCAATTAGTGATATTTGCTCGATGATGTTGTCTTTCAGGTGTTGAACAGTTTGAGGTTCATCTGTATAAACATCTTTACTCTTCAAGGAATCCTATAAAAAGAAGTCCAATGGCGTTAAAACGCATAATCTGTGGCCGACTCACGCCTGTTCTTCGAGAATTTATTCGATTATTAAACTTCTGTTTCAAGAGACCGATTGATTCCGTTGCTGTGTGGCACGTTGCATCGCCCTGTTGAAATCACATATTCCGCACATCATAAAATCTTCCGATTGACTCCATAATAAGTTTCTAAGTATCTCTCGATGTTGAGCTCTATTCACAGTAATTACATTGCAATTTTGATTTTCGAAAAAAATATGGACCAGTTACGCCACCACACCAGTAAGAAATACCGGTACAGTAACTTTTTTTTGGTTTCATTGTCTTTTCAAACAATTCTCTATTCAAAATGAGCTTCATCGGTGAAGATAATTTGCTTGAAAATTTTCTCGTTTACTTCTTGTTTTTCTATGGCCCAGTTAACGGATTGCAGAAGTAATGACCACGCATTGGCTTTAATTCTTGTGTTTTTTGTAAGCCTTTATACATGAAGATCTTTGTGTAAAATATTGAACAAAGTTGTTGGTTTGAGGTTTAATTGCTGTGAACAACGATTTGATGTCCTTGGCCCTTCAGCAACACTTGCGCTAACAAATGCAACATTTTCACTTGAACAACCACCTCGATGATAAATTCTGCTTTTATGATATTGAACTGAACCAATTTTTCAAATGTATCAATGATAAGTTTAATTGCACGGTTTGTCGGAGCATTTTCTCTACCGTATTTTGAACGAAATTTTCTTCCAACTTCTGAATAACGTTCACGATATTTAAAATAAGTTTTATTAATGAAAACACGTTGTTCAATCGTATATCTCTCCATTTTAACTAACTGGAATGTTTGTAATTGTCATCTGTGAAATAACATATGATATTCTAGTATATACAAAAAATATTAATGGCGAAATATTTAAAAAATCATTTTAAATTCGAACACCCGTTTTTTAAAAAACCAGTTCAAAATCTATAAATTACTGTATTGTTCTACTAGAGTTTAACGAAAAGCTCAACGACCCCTATAACTTGGCTAAGAGTAAATTTCACTCCAAACGATTATTTATACCAAAAACCTCAATTTAAGCAACTTGGGCCCAAAGTTGCACAAGAAGTCTTGTCGAGAGTAGGTTAGCCCTATCCAGGTGTGTAAAATATTATTTAAATGTCAGGCTAAAATAAAAAATTATTTATATTTCGACCACTCTCACTTTTAAACTACCGTATATCGAATCTACGGAATGACTCGTGTTCATCACACTCGTATTTATAAACCGCGCTGAATTTACACACACATTGATTACACACGAACATTTTGTTCTGTTCCAGGCTAATAAAATTAAACTGTTATAAAACTACTTCTAATGCTTTAATCTAGATGTCACTATTTCATAAATTATTTAATTCCCAACTCTTGGTTATGGTATTATGACACTGGCTCGTTTTTATTGTCTGAAAAATCCTAATGAAGGGAGACAAATAAAATGTATACAAAATATTAATAGTGTGAGTGCAAAAAAAAGCCGCCCAACGAGCAATTCTAGCAGTTTAGAATAAATATTTTTTTTTGACATTTCCGACTTTTTTTTATCAAATCCAGTCAAAACGAATATTTTTATGTGAGTGCAACAAAAAAAATATTTTTCTCACTTCATTTGTCATTTGTATTTTTCAGACGCTGAAAATTAATTAGCTAGTGGCATAATCGGTGGTTCCACACTTTGATTCTATGGTCGTGATTCTTTCTTTCCTCGTTCCCTTCCCCTTCACCAACAAACTAATTTTTGGCGGGGAAATTCTTGATTCTTTTTTCAGTAAAAATTTTTTTTTGACTCAACTGATTCTCGCACAACAACAAAAATTAATTTTTCAAGGACACCTTGTTTATTTGTCGTGTTTAGGTTAATTTTAGTTTAATTTGCACATCGAGTACAAAAAATATATTTTTTCAACCAAGGGAGCAGTTTTCGCAGCAAATAATAAACATTTTTTACAATACGAATAAATCAAAAAACATAATTTTACGCACATACATAAAAAAAAAGAAATGCGCAAAGAAATCAAATGTGGACAGCGATTGATTTTTTGAAATCATTTAATCACGACGAAAGAATTAAAGTGTTGCGAGGCTCAATGCAATTAAGCGAGGTTGGTTTAATGGGCAACAATTTCGCAAGGATTAATCATTTTGCCAGGACATTAATTCAGTGTGGACTGGTTAATAAAGGGTTAGGATTTTTATGACATTTATTAATGACACCTATGTTTAGTCTTTATAAATAGTTTCATAGCGGTTTATGCCCGGTTTACATGAGAAAATTGTTTTCTTTTACAAATTTTTGCAGGTAAATAAGAAAGAATCCGCTATATAAAAGTATTCAATATGCCAGAAAGAAATAACCATATATAGTAATGGCGTAATTTTTTTTATAGGATCATTATTAATTTATTTTTAATGAATTAAAATGCGAAATTTACATTTTTATCTATGTCGTCTGTTTTTATTATAAATCCTCAACATTTATAAATACGAAATAATTTTTTTTCTTGTTAATTTTAAAAATGTTGCCATAAAAATACTCGGATCGAATACATTTTATGGCAACATTTTCATTTTTATGGTGATTTGTGCTCAAAAATTCTTCTGCAAAATTTTATTGGGATATATTGCTTTTCTTGTCTCTCATGTGCAAAAAGTCAATGTTATATCTTATTCATTTTGCAGAAGAAAAATGTTGGTCGTATGTAAACCGGGCATTAGTTTAATTGCAGATTAGTCTAGAAACGAACTGAATGTTCGTTTAAAATGTGGAATATTCAGCGCAATATATAAATGTAGGTACGATGAACACAATCAGTTAGTCTTAAATTAGTTTTTGGTGAGACTGAGTTAACGCGCGGTACGCCATAGTTTAATGTTTGTGTTTTAGTTTTTAGTGTTGTTAGATAATAGCGAGAAAACTATTATGTGAATGTTTCTGGTATTTTCGGGAATATCTCAGTAGTGGTGTTAGTATTCCGTAGGAAGGAAAGTGGTGTGAATTACAGAAATTGTTGTTGTAAACCGCCAAACTTTCACGATGTTTACGATCCAGTGATATGAACCAACCATTTATCATTGCCGTTTGCTGATTTATCATTGCCAATAGCGCCAATTTATGATGAGACATGAAGTTCCAGTGATCGTGATAATTCTCGTTGTTGAAAATAGAAAAATTCTATTGTCTAATGGTTCCAAAGATCTGTAGATTTGTTGATTAAGATGAATTCTAAACTCTATGGCAACGACACAGGCGTGTCACGAATATTGGAATTGCGGGAATTTCAACGAGCAGGGGATCTTCATGTTTCGTTTTAAATTGGGCAACAGACCTTTTGAAAGACGTACATATTTCCTATTAATTTTATTTGCTCAAATTCGTAGCATATCGTTGAACGCTCATTCAAATGTACATAGTGAGAATTCAATGACGAAAAACGCTTCTCAAATTTACATAGCAGTAATTCCCGCACGATCCAGCCTAGAAAGCTCATAAGAAATACATAAATTTTTTAATACCAACTGGGTTTTTCGACAGGAATATCTTTGCAAATTAACCTCTTCCAGTGCTCCCTTGGTAATTCTAAATGAATCAGACGGTGAAATAGAGGCGAGTTATTGGCGCCTTAAAACTTTGGTATTGGTTTTACAAATAAGCGTATGTTGTCTAAGTGAGGGGCCGTTGAAGCAAGCGGCCTATAAAAAGTCTCAGATTAATCTATCGGCTTTATAACGACGTCCTCGGAACGTTCTAAGCCTTTTAGAACCTGAAAATCTTCAGGAACTTTCGAATCAGGAGGAAATTTACACATTGAATTAACTTGCGCTACAAGGACAGAGAAGGTCTGGGAGTAGGAGCCATAATACCACAAATAGCCACACTCTCCACTACAGTGGTCTTCAGAATGGGAGACAATTTGGAGTCGGCTTTCTTGTCTACCAGTAGATTAGCATAAATTACGCACAAAAAAGTTCAATATCACGATTTTAAACGAGCTGGAAGACATTTTCAGTAATATCCCGCACCATGATATCAAAATCAAAATAATAAAATCCAGTGATCGAATGATGGAAGAACGGTAAACAAAATTGTTACGCTATTTCCAAGAGACATTAGAGTCACTGATATTAACAGTGATTATATAATTGTATGCTTGTTATTTTCAATATAGGTGCAAATTATCATCCAAATTTAATAATCAAGCAAAACGTGATCTTTGCTGAATGATTGGTGCGACAATCAGTGCCACCGCCACTCGTCGAAAATAAAAGCTGCGGGAAAAATGGTAGACTCATAACACTAAAGGCTCTCAAACAGAATAGACGACTGTTAAAAATAGATAAGACTTCTTTTTATTCACGTTCCACAGTATGGCACATTTACCAGGCGAGGAGGTATTTGTCTCACATCTCTCAGTAGAGGAGGTAGTCACAGCTATTAGTAAATTAAAAAATGGTATTAGTAGATTAAAACCCGGTCTCGACGGAATCCCCGGAGAACTGTTATACACGGATTAGTTATTCTTTTATTTAATCTTTATGACAATTTTAAACCACCGCCTGCAAAGTGTTTGCTAATGTTGTACTTAACAGAATCATTCCCCTCGCCAAAAATATCATTGATGCCTTTCAATGTGGTTTTTACCCCAACCGATCAACCACTGATCAATCTTTCACGCTACGTATGATCATGGAAAAATGTTGGAAGTACGAAAATGGTTCTCTACATAAACTTTCAGCGGGCATATGACAGCATAAATCGAGAAACGATGTGGGCCTCGCTCATATGTGTAGGATTTCTAGAGAAACTGGGTTCTCTGTGTAGGCTAATAACATTGGGCTCACTGTGTAGAATCGTAGTGGAAGCACAGTATCTGGTCCGTACGAAGTAACATTATGGTTTGCGACGGGGAGATCCAGTCGCACCTGTGCTGTTTAATCTGGCGCTTGAGTATCTAATGAGGAAAGTTACATTGAATCTTCGCGTTGCATATTCAACAAGTCAGGTCAAATTTTTGGACATGTAGATGCTATCGCGTTTCTTCGCTGAACTCCAAATGACATCAATTACTGTTTAAAATTGCTTGACCAGCACTCGAAACGAATTAGCTTGAAAATAAACAACAACAAAAAGCAAATTGTATCAACACCAACAAGCATCTCTATAGCGCAAATCTCGGAGAAAACGCGGCTACAACTTTGACAACGTGGAAGACTTTAAATATCTCGGCTCAATTATAAGATCAATAAATGGTATCCAGGCAGCTATAAAAGTCAGCATGGTAGCCGGACATCGAGTCTACTCGAATTTATATGAGTTGATATGATTTGAAAAAGATTTTAATGTGATTTGATATGACTTGATATGATTTGATAAGATTTGATATGATTTGATATGGTTTGATATGATTTGATATGATTTGATATGATTTTATATGATTTGATATGATTTGATATGATTTTATCTGATTTGATATGATTTGATATGATTTTATATGTTTTGATATGATTTGAGATAATTCGATATGATTTGAGATGATTTGATATGATTTAATATGATTTGATATGATTTTATCTGATTTGGTATGATTTGATGTAAATTGATATGATTTGATTTGAAACGATTTGTTTGTGTTTTAATTTGACATGCTCTTTCTAACTTAGTTTTATATATGGATTGGTTTGATTTATTATAATTTGATATAATTTGATATGACTTTATCTGGTTTGATATGATTTAATATGACTTGATATGATATGATATGATATAAATTGATGTGATTTGATTTAAAATGATTTTTTGTGTGGCTTGATTTAATCTAATTTGATTTGATACGGATTGATACGATTTAATATAATTTGATATGATTTTATCTGATTTGATGTGATTTGATATGCTTTGATATGATTTGTTATGATTTAATATGATTTGATAAGATTTGTTATTATTTGATATGCTTTGATATGATTTGATATGATTTGATATAATTTTATCTGATTTGATATGATTTGATATGCTTTGATATTATTTGATATGATTTGATATGACTTGAAAAGATATACATTTATATGATTTGATTTGATATGGATTTATTTGATTTAATATATTTTGATATGATTTGATATGATTTGTTGTTGTTGATATGGTTTAATCTAATTTGGTTTAATATAGATTGACTTGATTTGATGATTTGAACTGATTTGATATGATTTCATATTATCATAATGATGTGATATAATTTGAATTGATACGATTTGATGATAAGATTTAATATGATTTGATATGGTTTGATGTGACTTCGAGTTCTACGTCATACCTTATAGGGATACCAGTTTGGAACCTTTCAGAGATGTTTGTTAATCGATGCGATATCGATTTTATAAATTAGGTGTTTCAAATTTGTTGGCCCCTACATTAGGATTAGGTAAGCTTCGATTAATTCATCTACTATGGGTTGAAATTTGCACCTCGATTTATACTGTCTGCCTTTGTAATTTTACCGAAGCCGTTACATTTTCTATTGAATCAATTCTGGCTAAAGTGTACGGTTCAACCCCGTTAATCTTTCTGAGTTTGTGTTGTATAGTAAGCTGTTACCATCAGCTTATTATTTTTAATTGTTGTATACTTATTCATGCTTCATTGTGTTAGACATTGTCGACGTAATTTTTAATAAGAGAACAGCTCAAACAATTCAGTAATAAATTTATTTTCTCATTTCAGAATATATAACAGTCCCGACGTGTTATCAACTAGTACAATAGATTCAATATCAGCCAGTAGTTTAAATTTGAGTTCGCTCGAAATCGGTTCCGGAGATGCACCATACACGGAGTCCAATACATTATCAGCAATCGAAAATCAAACTAATGATTATATCGACAATATTGGATTTCAGGAAAATGACACAAGACCCGAATATGAACCGTCGAGGAGAAAATCAAAAATTTTGCAGGAATTTCGAGAAGAAACAAAAATTGTAAATTTTACTGGTGAGTTATTTAACGGCAATTAAAGAAATCAGGATTTGTGTACTACCGCAGAATAATATATATTTAGCATTTGATTCTCCTGAACCTCCTCCGTTTGCAGAACTTATAGCACTTATGCCTTGAGTCTGAAAAAGAAAATATCCGTTTTAATTGATTTGACGTGAACGTTTATCATACCATTTATATTTGTTTATTTTTATTGGCACACTGTAAAACTGCGCTTCATGAGCTTATTAGTACGTTTGAAAGAACCTTGAATAACAAAGAATTTCTCATGGATATCTTCCTAGATATTGAAGGAGCATTGGACAGCACATCTTTTGCTACAATAATAAATTCGTATATCAGATTTGGTATCGACAACACCATTACCAATCGTTTAATCAAACTTCAACAGTCCTGGATTTGCTTTCACTAAACGCATAAATCAGTAGGTTCTTGTCATTCCCATGTTTTTTGGGAGCGTGATGACTAAATCAGATCGCATAAAGCATTTGGTTGCCATTTTGAATTTTAAACTGCCTTGAAATTCTTATCTTGGCCAGAAGCTTCAAAAAGCAACTGCTGTGTATTGGTAATGTCGCAGAGCTTTTAGCACTTCCTGGGGATTGTCTCCGAAAATAGTTGTGCTAACTTACACATCTATTGTTTAGTGGCCGGTAGTCAACTTAAAGCGCTTGCGATCGTGAAACTTAATGGCCTAAAAAATATTTCGTGTAGGGCTATTACTGGATCTTTGTCGCCTAATTCACTCATAACCATGAATTTTACTTCCTTGGCCACAAACCTCTATTTTGGGCACACTTTGCTCAGTTTTTTATCGATTGAAGTACAGCGGTGCGTGGGTTGTATTAAGGGCACTCACAAGGCATCGGCCGCAATTCTCAAGAAGTATAGCACGATAATTCAAGAAATTTATCGTTCGCGAGATTTATGGATGTCTTAAGAATTTAAGGATGAATTGTTCGAATCACTAGTCTTCTACAAAGATGATTCGCGCGATGAATTTTATGCGGGTTGACGCTCTGTTTTTACGAGGATTATCTGAAAAGTTTCCGACCTCAAAATGAAGATAAAAGGTACTCAACAAAATATCACCCACTTTGGACGCGCAGTTGTTACCAATCGTTTATGTGAGTCGATGTGAGTGTTTTTGTGTAAATGAAAAAAAACGAGTATCGAGCCGTTATTAAATATTTATTTTTGAAAGGCAATACTTTTACGCAAATCAAAGATGAGTTACACGCTCTGTACGGGGACTCTGCACCATCATTTACCACCGGAATAAATTTTGGGCGGCTGAATTTAAACGGGGCCGTATTGGGTGGTCGCCCCGGTGGCAAAGTGGTTAGCATGCTTGCTCCAGCAACCGGAGGTCCCGGGTTCGATTCCCGGCGGTGACAAGGAAAAATTTTCACGGCTGGTTTAGGATCAATGAATTAATCACTCATTATCCGAAATGAAAATATGATTATGAAACCTCATTTGAGGCGGCCAAATACCTTGATGGGATATAGTGCCAGAGAGAGAGAGAGAGTATTGGGTGGCGATGAACGTTCGGGACGTCCAAAAGCTGCAACCACTGACTATAACATCACTCAAGTTCACCAAATGATGCTAGACAACTGTCCAACTAAAGTTAGAGAGATAGAAAAGCCTACTCCTTACTCACCAAATCACCTCACAAGCCCCTTTAATCACCTCACAAGCCACTTTTTTTTGTTTCCTAAGCCCCTCCCTTCAAATGAGGAGGTCATCACCTTCGTAAACAATTATTTTGCAGAGAAAGGCGCAGAGTGCTACTTGGTCGGGCTGAAGAAATGGTATCATCGCTGGGAGAATTGTGCAGATTAACAAGGAGACCATGTAGAGAAATCAAAATAAACTTTGTTAGGCGGGAAACTTTTCAGACAATCCTCGTATATATTCTATAACGAACGTTTTAGTTAGTTACCACTGCCAGAACGGTAGATTTACGAACTAAGATGCTAAAAAAGTGCTGCTTCAAGCGCCACAACGGTAGTTTTTAGCACTAAGGTGGTCCTTCAAAACCTTTTCAATGATGTGGAACGCGTATATATTCTAGTATATCAGCTATCGACGGCGGATTTGTGAACTAAAGTTCTGATAACGAAATTATTGCTTGTTCCGGGAGTAAAGTTTACGACATTCTTCAAGATCTTTTTAATGATATACGACAAGAATATATTCTATAATAAACAAATAATTTACGAACGGTGCCAAAACAGTGGATTTTTGAACTAACGTTGTATTATCTAAATTCCCGTTCTAAGCCCTTTAAAACGATGTACTCAGTATATAAGAAGAATGTAAAGCAATATCGTAGTATTCCGTGGCCATTTTGGATAATCTCTGATGGTAGGTCCCGGACCTCCTCCAGGCACTGGTACCAAAAGCTTTACGATTCCCCAAATAGAAAATAGAGGCATGGCAAGAAACAGATTCAAATCGTATTAGCAATTTCTTAGATTATCTAGACATTCAGACAAACGAACTAATTATTTTTCGGCCTGTAAGGCCAAGTTATTAAAACCCAGTAAAGTGATGAAAAATAGCCCTGGCTCAAAACCAAATTTCTCGACGTTTTAAATGTGTCTAACCCCAAAACTGTATTCATTTCGGTGTCGAATGGCTTTTGCGATTTGTTATTTGCCATTTTTAGTCAATCTTTTAAATTTTTAAATCGAAGAATTAATAAGCTTTTGCATCAAACTCAAAGGGGTTGCCATATGAAATCAACCAAAAATCGCAATATTGCTTTACATTATTTCCATATGC
The DNA here is from genome assembly GCA_932526605.1 of Nephrotoma flavescens. NCBI lineage: Eukaryota > Metazoa > Arthropoda > Insecta > Diptera > Tipulidae > Nephrotoma > Nephrotoma flavescens. The sequence goes on along the minus strand of OW052220.1, from coordinate 209,966,278 downwards.
TCGTGTAGTTGATCGTTTTAAAGGTCTTGGATTAGACAACACGTTTGAAGATAGAAGTTTAGTTCATAAATCCGCCGGTTTGGCGCTGGTAGTTAATTATTTTTGTTTATTATATAATACATACTTGCTATATATCGCGGAAAAGGTCTTAAAGATTGTCATAAATTTTGCTGAAGCTTCTTAGTACAGAAATGAACGATCAAACGACACCGGTTGATATAGCCAAACAAAGTTTTATCGAATTGTTGGTGGTTCAAAAGTTATTCGCATGCACTCCCACCACAAAATTATTTTGTTTATTTTCAAATGATATCGTTTTACAAACTCTGTCAAATAAAAACAATGGTTTGGTGAAGTGTTTTTGTCTCCTAAAAGGTTTAGTCGACGGCAAGTGACGCTGACGGCATAATATTGTACTACAGAAAGTTGCTCAACTATCAGAAAAATATAAGAAACTAATAGAACAGATTTTAAAATGTTATCACGCATTGGGGTGCTAAAGAGAAGGACAACATTTTATAAAGCCTTTATTCCACAATGAAACATATTTTTTCAGTAAAAAATACTGGGAAACCGAAAAGAAGATAGTATACATATTAAAATTACGGTAGAGTGATAAAGACAAACAAATGTTGCCATAAAAAATATTGAGTTTGATACTTTTTATGGCAACATTTTCCCCGCTTACTGCTTTTCCCCGCTTACAAAATTTTTTTTGTTTCATTTTGGTACGTGGCGAAATTATATTTTTATCTCGCCCTTTTTTTACTGAACAAAAATGTTTCTTTATTCCAGGCTTAATCCAATTTGTAGTTCGAAACATAACTGACCGTTTATAATTAACCGTTCGAGTCCCAAGCAGCGCGATCGCGCTGATGAGATTTTATGTCGAGAGAACCCAGCACATTTCAAACATTGTCGACAACTGACGATGTGTTATCGATTGTCGAAGTGGCGCGCTCAGATTTATTGCAGCAAGTACACCTGACAGCTCATTTTAATGTAAATAGTACATTTTACAATATTTGTTTCAACAGATTGCCTTTTCATCTCATTCGTTTCATCTTCATCTTTCGTTTAGAGAAAGAGCGGTTGCGCTGTTTGGGATTCTTCGACAGTGTTTTGCAATGCCCCGTGGGACTCAAACAGTTAAAAAGTCAATTGGGCCATGTGACTTATTCCCTCCGCGAATATGCGGAAATGCATTAGATTTTCGTTTTCCGTTTCTATTTTGCGAATAACTTCAGCCATGTTGTTAAGGTCCTGAATCTTTTATGGATTGTTGTGGCCACAAAATATCGGTTATCAACACTCACCTTGGGTCGAATTACGTCGAATTACCTACTTTCTGTTACATCAGCAATATTCTCTGCTGTATGCAGTGCCTCGAGCATGTGGACAACTTTTGTTGTCCACTAGTATGCCCATCTCTCGAGCTTTCTTCACACATCTTTCGTGGTTGGTGTTTTTTCTAATTCGAAGTTCGCACTGTCTCAGCAGCACAACACTCACTTTGCAAATCAGTTTTTCATGTTTTGCAACGTAACTCAAGCGTAAATATTTTAATTTGGAACCGCGGAGATATGATACTGTGTTTTTGCCAATAGTTGGAGCAGCTGAAAATAGCTGTCAATGTCGAAATCACATTGAATTTAAAAATAAACCGCTAGATGGCTAACAGTAGATTAATAATTACCATCTAATCTTACTACTTTTTGCATAACTGTAATTAATTACATATATAATTTTTGTTTAAATTTCAGATTATAGAAAAAATTTGCTTGCACGTTCCGCTGAGATAATCGCACAGTCTCACAATGACATAAACAGTGACCACTTGTCGTCAGAGGCATTATCAATACACGAAGAGCAAAGCTTTTTAAATGTTGGCGCAATATCTGGAATATGTGCAATTGTGATAGGTTTTATGTTTGCATTTAGTATTACCGGAGTAGTATTATATCGGCGCCGGTACACAAACAAACCGCAAACGTTAAGTGAACCCGATTCAAGTGGATACATTGATGATAGTACAATTAGAGTATTTACAAAAAAAAAATTATATTTTTTCATTCCAATGTTAAATAATGTTTTTTTTTTATATTTTAGGATAATTCTGACGAAATGTATAGCTTGGATAATGATTCATTTCTTAATTCACTGGAAGCAATGACAATACAAAATTACTGGACCGAAAATGTGAAACATACCAAACTTTAGTATTTACATAAATTATTTTATAAATTTATTTTGTAAACAGTTAGGACATAAAATTTAATTTGATTAATTAGAAGAGAATTTTAAGAATATTTACTATCAGACTAAGCATAAATAATGCAAAAAGTACTTATATCACACGTGATTTGAAATGAAACATTTTATTGTATTAATATAACACAAAATATTATTTAATAATAAATATAATTTTATTATTTGATTAGTTATTTATAAATCAACGATATTTTTATTGAGCGTCTATATTGAAACCGAATTGCATCCTTTCGAAATTACTTAGTGTAAAATATCGAAACGAGAGGTCGCATGACAAGAGCTAGAAAGATGTGAAGTCCACTACGATGTATGACCCCGCTGGAATGTAAATGCAAAAAAGCGATGCAGGTGCCTCTGTTTACCTACGTCTAAGTAACGATACAACAAATACGAAATGTAATTTTCCAGGGGGAGACTAGTTTGAAATATTATGAGAGGGCCAATCATTGCTTAACCCAGTTGGTGCAAGCTCCAAATAATCAAGGACACAATTACGCACAACTGAAAATATTGTTATAAATTTCACTTGTCAAACCTAGTTCGTAGCACTGGATTGCGAACACAGCCACAAATACCATAAATATTCCCACAATAATGTTCCTGCTATTATTAACCAACACTAAAACACCACAAAAAATAATTTTCATAATTAGGTTAGGTAAGGTTAGGTTAGAGTGGCTGCTATCGCACACTTAGGCCAATAATGGCCCATTGTGATACCACAGTATCCAATCTCCCCTTACTCCCGCTGAAACCAACCAGAGCTACTGATGTAGCGTAATATATCTCGCACCCCAAAGTCCGCGAGTTCAGAAAGGCTGTCCATGTTGTACACACCCAAGTACCTATGTCTTTTGTATGATAGTGCTGGACACGAGCATAGGAAGTGAACTAACGTCTCTTCCTCCTCTTCGTCCATACAACTTCTACAAAAGTCATTCGTCTCTAGACCCAGCCTTCTCGCATGTTCCCCAAAAAGGCAGTGTCCTGTCAGTATCCCTACGACCAATCCTAAATCTCTTTTTCCCAGGGATATAAGTGCCTTGGAGCGCCGCAGGTCCAGTTTTGGCCAAACCTGTTTTGCTACCCTGCACGTGAGAGTGTTGGTCCACCTCTCATCTGTCAAGGCGATTGCCTTTTTACTGAGCGTCAATTTGAGCGCTGCTATAGGCCTCCCCAGACCTGCCCTTTCCGGTTGCATCTGGAGAGTCGTACCGTACCTAGTTAGTTCGTCTGCCCTGCAGTTTCCCGTGACGTCCGAGTGACCAGGGACCCAGATTATCTGGATACTGAAATACTCGCTCATCTCATTAAGAGATGATCGGCAATCCAGCGCCACCCGTGACTTCAGAGAAACCGCCTCTAGTGACCTGAGTGCCGCTTGACTGTCCACATAAATCGCGATATCCCTAACAGATACCACGTTATGCTTCAACCATGTCACGACTTCCACTATCGCCACCACTTCAGCCTGGTACACGCTGCAGTAGTCAGGGAGACGAACAGAAATATTAACATTAAGCTTCTCACAGAAGACTCCGGCTCCTACTTTGCCGTCTAGCTTAGAGCCGTCCGTGAAAAATTGCAGTGCCTCGTTTTCCAGTATTGATCCGTTCCACCAGGATTCCCTAGAAGGACAGATGATCCGGAAACCTATATCGAAGCACAACATTGGTTTAATATAATCTAGATTCACCAGTTCTTCCCCTAGTGATCTAACTATCGTCGAGTGTCCCGCCTGAAGACACTTCCACTGAGAGACAGCCGAGAGCCTTGCAGCCACATTGGCTGCCATCTGCTTACCAAAAAATTCGATTGGAATAAGATGGAACATAACCTCTAAAGCGCGTGTAGGTGTTGTCCTAAGCGCCCCGTTATAAGCATACAGGCCGTTCTTTGCACCTTCTCCAACATCCTTATATAGGTTACCTTTTCCAGAGCTGGCCACTACACGCCAACCCCGTACATCAGCACAGGCCTTACCACTGCGGTATAGAGCCAGTGTACCAGCTCTGGATTCAAACCCCATTTCTTCCCTATGGCGTTTCTACACGAGTAAATGGCTACATTAGCCTTATTTAGCCTTTCTACAATGTTAGGCTTCCAGCTGAGCTTACTGTCCAAGATTATGCCCAAAAATCTCGCTCTGTCAGCAAAACCCAGTCTAATGCCGTTCACGGTAGGAGGGCTAACTACCGGAATTTTATATTTCTTAGTAAATAGTACCAGCTCTATCTTGGACGGGTTGATCCCTAATCCACATTTGCTGGCCCATTTCGTAACGATCAGGAGTGCATTCTGCATAACATCCCTAATCGTATCCAGATATTTGCCTGAGACAGCTATTGCTACATCATCTGCATACGCTACAACCCCTATACCCTCTTTCTCCAGTTCCAACAGCAATCCATTCACCACTGCACTCCAAAGAAAGGGGGACATTACTCCTCCCTGCGGAGTTCCTCTAACCACCCGCCTTCTAATGGTGGACTCTCCCAGTTCCGAGATAATAATCCTGCTTACCAGCATCTGATTTATCAACCTACTTATAGGATAATCCACCTTCAGAAATGACAATCCTTCCATGATCGCCTCCGTTTTTACATTATTAAAGGCACCCTCAATGTCGAGAAATGCTACCATACAATACTCTTGCGAGTAAATTGACTTCTCAATCATGCGTACTAGATCGTGCAGAGCTGTGTCCACCGACTTTCCCTTACAGTACGCATGCTGCGACGTTGCCCAATTCCTTGGCTCAACTTTTGTTCGAATAAGTACATCTATCAATCTTTCCAAGGTTTTCAACAGAAAGGATGATAGAGTTATAGGCCTCAGGTCCTTTGGATAAGCCTGTGAGCTTTTTCCCGATTTCGGGATAAAAACCACTTTGACCTCCGTCCATTTCCTGGGAATATAGACCAATTGCAGACATCCCCTGAAGATAACCTCCAGCCAGGGGAGGATAACTGCAGAGTTCCTTTGGACCTCTGCTGGTATAATCCGATCCGGGCCCGCCGATTTATAAGGCTTAAAACCGTTCAGCGCCCACAGGATTCGTTTCCTGTCCACGATGCCATCCACATCTGTTAAAGTTGTTCCTCGATGAGCTTCAGGCTCCATCGAGTCATCAATGCTTCCCGGAAAATGGGTCTCAATGAGAAGCTCCAATGATTCCGCACTTGAAGCTGTCCATAACCCGTCCGGCCTAATTAAGTAACTAGGACTAGTTGGGTTAGTAGATAGAATTTTCCTAAGGCAAGAAGTCTCAGAGACTTCCTCCATTCTACAACAGAAGAGTCTCCAAGACCCCCTTTGTGCCTTCCTCAACTCTTTCTTGTATTCTCTCAGGTCTTCCTTATAGGAATCCCAATCCCGATTTTCAGTGGTGTTCTTAGCCTTATTAAAGGCTGTCCTACACGCTCTCCGATAGGTTCCCAACTCCGTGGTCCACCATGTCGGTTTTTGCCTGCCCCTAGGTTTTATCAGGGGACACGCAGCATTAAATGACAGATTGCATGCTTTTGTGACAATATCAACCATGCCATCTAATTCCTCTATTGTCGCCGGAAGTCCAGGAGCCTCCAGCGGCAATAGTTCCTTCAACACCTCCCCATATTTGTTCCAGTTTATCCTTCTGGGATTTCTAAAGGCTTTCCGGGCAACAGGTTTGATGTTGAGGTTATATGTAATATATCGGTGATCAGAGAATGAGTGCTCCTTCGCAACTCTCAACCCACTGATCATATCAAAAATTGTTTCTGACGCACAGGTTACATCTAGAACCTCCTGTCGATTTCTAACAATGAATGTTGGTTCACACCCAATATTGCAAACTACGAGGTTAGTATTTAATAAGTAATCAAAAAATAACTCACCTCTTTCGTTAATGTCTGTGCTTCCCCAGATTGTGTGATGCGCGTTTGCATCACATCCAAGTATCACACCTACCTTTTTCAGACCTGCTTCCCGGGTCAGTTCCCCCAGATTACCCGGTGGAACCTCCTTTTCACGATCCATATAGGCTGAGGCTAGCCATAGTTTTTCACAGCCTACCTCAGCGCTCACCGCTGTAACGTCCCCGCTACTAAATTGTGGAAGAAGAAAAATATTCAAATTATTTTTCGCTAAGATACACGATCTGATCTTTTCAGAATTGCTTGAGTATAATACTTTATACCCTTTCATTCTGAGGCCACAGATCCTGTTATTGTTAATCCAAGGTTATTGGATTAACACCAAGTCCTCATCTGACTTAGTCAGTCTGAGCACGAGAGCTGCCGAGGCAGCCTTCGTGTGATGTAGGTTTATTTGTACAATGCTAATCATTGTAATGGACCTTACTCACCTCTTCCTGCACTCCCTGCATCAGGATAGTGCAATTTACCTCATTGTTCCGGACCCTGTCTTCCTCTCGTCGAGAGCCTGACAGGATGTCCCCATCAGGCTCCAGAGAGAGGAGGCTCCCTCCCATCACCAACTTCTCTTCGTCCGAAATATCGGAACGGCTACCCTGGTCGTCCTCAGTCCGCTTGACCATTTCCTGCCGGGTCCGTTCGCCGTCGCCCCCAGGCTGGTCTTCCGCGCCCTTATCGACCTCGTCTTTCTTATAAAGGGAAGCCAAGGATTCCTTATTGATCAGCATGATTGCCAATCTAAAGCCCCCCCTGGCCTCCTCCTGCTTCACAATCCTCCATCCTTCCGTTGGAAGATCGGGATTACTGGCCCGGATAATCTCAATGATCTCCTCTGGCTTATCCGGCTCAGTTGGTAACCAGACACGTGCCCTCGGCCTGCTCGGGATTTCCCCTCTGCTGACTGCTTCAAGCCTCGCGCCCGGCCACACCTCGCCTACCTCGGCCACTACCCTTTTATAGAGATCGACCGATCTCTGGTCCGAGCACGCAGTTAGCTTAACGCGCCCTTGGTGCCATCGGATTTTCTCTCAGGATCCTCAAGAAAATGGAATTTAGTGCATTATACACTATCCTCCACTTTTCCGATGTGATGCTCCCATCTTCCTGACCTTTGTCAATGACGGTTAGCACCAGCACGTGCTCCTTCAGGGTTTCACTGAATAATTTCAGTTTCTGCTCCTTAGGAGCCCCCGACGTCATGTCTGCTTGCACTTTGGCCCGCTTACTGCCTTCTGCTTCAAGCTCATCCTGGGACCTCTGTCTTTTAGACACAAGGACCCTCTCCGAGCTATTGCAGCCGACAGTTTTCTTAGCCCATGCTACAACTTCCTTCTGCGCAACTGTAAGCTGCCCCTCAGGGGTCGCAGCCAGTTTCTCCAGAATTCTAAACGCCGACCGTCTTTCTCTGTACCGTCGCTTTGCTGGGGGGATCTCTTTCGGTCCCCCGCTTTTCTGTTTAGCGGTTCCGCTTTCACCTGGCTTCGATGCCATGGTGTTGCTTGCCCCTGCCTCAGATGAGGGAACCGCACCTTTCTGGTTAGAGTTACTCCCCTCTATAGTACTTTCCGGTTTTTGGTGGGTACCGGTCCCCTTCTTTTTACTATTTTTTTTAAAATCTTCCATTTATTCCCACGAGTATCGGAGAAATACGTCCACCTGCGCAGAGATCCGTATACGCAGGTAAGGCTAAATACAACTGGAGGTCGCCAGGTATCCAGAGGGCTCCGTTCACGACTGGGCTTTGTTAAATGGGCCCCCAGTCTAGTCGATCATCAGCACGGGTCGCGTAACACCTTAATCCAGCCCATTGGCTTACCGAGCACCCCGTCCGCCGCGCCCCGACCTCCTCCCACATTCACTCACTCATTCACCATTCATATGGATATCCCAAACAAATGGGACCCACTTCATTCATGGGATACCCGTTTATACGGTTCCCCATTCACTACCTGGAAGCCCGGAAGCGCAAGGAGGCGTGACGCTCAGTTCACCGTGGTTGTGGTCGATGGTTTTATGGCGCCATCAGTTCGCCTTTCCCTACTGGGTATCATAGGCACTCAGAATTTAGTGAACAGAGGTTAACCACTCCCCCGTTCTCTGAGACTCTCCTTCCAGCAGAGCTGCGGTTGGGGACGGCTTATTTAATTCACCGCTAACCTACCTATCGATAATCCGTTCACGATCCACCACCTGTGACCCCCCGATAGCTGCAGCTCGCCACGGGAATTTTCATAATTATTATTAGGCAATTTCGTGTTAAAAACTCTTAACTAAGCCCCTTCGAAGACTAACTCAATTCCAACTCTTGGTTCATTGTACCCGTATTTATATACCGCTCGGAATATTCTAGATTTTACACGAACATTCGGTTCTGTCCTACACCAAACGGTTATAATCAACATTACTGAAATTATTTCTAATGCTTGAATCTAGATGTCACTATTTCATAACTGTAATTAAATGCATAACTCATATTTTTAAGCTGCATTGGACAATCCATGTTACCAATATACACGGAATTGATCCACAATAAACGAAATCATAATGTTACCCTTCTGCTAAGTCTGTTTAACCTGAATAGGATATAAACTATTACCGTTGCCCTTTCTTTATTGTGTAAACTATGTCGTTTATCTTGGTGATGAAGGAATATGATCCTTTCCATGTCAGTTAGACCTTTGTTGATAACTCTTTTATTCGCTGACCTACGAAGATTTTATTGTTTGTACTGAAATATGGAATGGTCCCGTCACGTTCATTGCAATTCTTTCGTATGGTGGGCGTTTGCAATTGTTTAACTTTTGACATACTAGCTTTCCTATATTCAATTTAAACAACCATTCTGTACAAGAGGTTTCCCCACTGTTCCCAATACGCAAACTTTTGATCATTCCCGAAATAATTCGAGATCCCAAAATGATTACGTTTAAATTGGGCTATGACACATACTATTAAAGTTAGCCGAAAGTTTCCAGCCGAAATATCAAAAAAATCGATAATGCAGATAATGTCTTCGCTTTCTCAGCCGTAGTGATAAAGGGGTGTAATTTGAAAAAAAATTCCATAGTTCATTTACTGAAAAATTCATTGAATGGCCCGGCGCTCTTGTTTAACCTTAATTCGCATTGATGCCACTATGGCCATTTGATAGGCCCTAATGCCTGCTAACAACAGTACAATTTTGAAGAAATGCTGATGGGAATACAGGGTTGTAATTTGACAACATAATTCAATTTCTAAAACATTTATTGAAAGGCCCGGCGCTCCTGATTAACCTAAATTGTTAAACCTAAATTGATGCCACTATGACCATTTGATACGCTCTAATGCTTCTTAAAAACAGTCCAATTTTAAAAAAATTCTTAAACTTGTTAGCAGGCATTAGGGCCTATCAAATGGTCATAGTGGCATTAATGTGAATTAAGGTTAAGCATGAGCGCCGGGCCATTCAATGGATTTTTCAGAAATTGATCGATGGATTTTTTTTCAAATTACACCCCTGTATTCCCACTAGAATTTCTTCAAAATTGAAAAAAAACCTTTATTTTAATATCAACTTAAAGAAGTTAATTATATGAAGGATTAAATAATTTTTCTTAAATACCTAACTTCGGGCTGAAATATATTGATCAACATTGTTGAATTTTTCTTTTCGGCTATCAAACCAAAGACACACCGTTTTGCCTTAATTCACATTTGAATATCAAACATTTTTACTTCCAGTGCAAAATTCGTGCTTCCAGTACATAATTTCCTCAATATTTCTTCGTCAACGCCATGTCTTATTGGTCTTACACCAAATTCCTTTCAATTTTGCTACCAAAGTTGTTCAATATTTTCTGTCAAATTTTCCTGGTGGTTAGCTTTACTGATTTTTTGTCTTACGCGGCTTTTACATCAAGTAAACTTTTTGTTTGATAAACATTTTTGTTATCTAAAAACAATATTTGTAGTTGTTTTTAATATGAATATAGATTATTTTTAAAAACTTTGATCGTATTTAAGCTTTTAAAAATAAAAAAAAAATTAAAGCAATGCAATTTATGAACTTTTTAGCGAATTTAATATTCTATAAAAACTTCGATAAAGAATTTACTTATCGAACTCAAAAGTTTATTAAACAAGCACTAAATCAGTAAAAAGAATGTGAGTGTTGAAGAAACTAAAGTTATTACACCAGGCAATTTCACTTATAATACGAGCGCATCGGGTAATTCGAGTTTTCAATCATGTCAAAATATTCAAATAATTGTGACAGATAAATAATAACATGCACATATTTGTTCAATTTTATTATTTTATGAGAATATATTTGCCAATATATAAAATATCATTAGATTTATGCAATTACGGACTTAACGAACAACAATGTTCAGCGATAATTAGCAGCTTTGTATAATACGTTAACCTTTTCATGCGATAAAATTTCTATTCTAAGTTAAAAGGGCCATAATGTTTTAATTTAGAGATTATTGTAAAATGCATGATACTCGTAACTTTTATTAGGTTTGACATCGTCAGACAGACGTGTTTCGATTTTTCGTTCAGACATTATAATAAATTTATTATTTCTATTAAAAGTTAATAAATAGAACTTTTAGTAGACATAACTGTATTGCAATGCTTTAATGATTTTATTTTCAATTAAAAATTCTGACATTTAGAGTATTCACAATGCCTACTAGATGTCGTAAGAATCATAAAAAGTTTATCAAATATATTTAATGCATGTTCGTTTGATGTAAAACCCGCGTAACTTATCGAACTCAAAAGTTTATTAAACAAGCGCTAAATCAGTAAAAAGAATTTGAGTGTTGAAGAAACTAAAGTTATTACAGCAGGCAATTTCACTTATAATACGAGCGCATCGGGTAATTCGAGTTTTCAATCATGTCAAAATATTCAAATAATTGTGACAGATAAATAATAACATGCACATATTTGTTCAGTTTTATTATTTTTTGAGAATATATTTGCCAATATATAGAATATCATTAGATTTATGCAATTACGGACTTAACGAACAACAATGTTCAGCGATATCTAGCAGCTTTGTATAATACGTTAACTTTTTCATGCGATAAAATTTCTATTCGAAGTTAAAAGGGCCATAATTTTTTAATTTAGAGATTATTGTAAAATGCATGATACTCGTAACTTTTATTAGGTTTGACATCGTCAGACAGACGTGTTTCGATTTTTCGTTCAGACATTATAATAAATTTATTATTTCTATTAAAAGTTAATAAATAGAACTTTTAGTAGACATAACTGTATTGCAATGCTTTACTGTGCGTTTCCATTTGATATTGCTTTGCAATTATTTGCAATCAGTTTCTTCGATAGCACACATTCAAAATAATTCCGTATCGGTATATAGATTTTTACACATACATAAAAAAAATTACAAAGCAATTTGCAATCAAAAGTAGTCGGGCATACAACATTTTGCTTTGCAAATTTTGCATTTACAAAACGAAATCGAAAATTTCCCAAATTATAAAGGGAAATTTTCAACCCTGCAATAAACACAACAACAAACATATTGTGTTATGTCAAAATGTTTTGCTAATAAATGGCCGTAGATTGATTTGAATAATAAACTTCTTTGTTTTTCAAATATTATTTGTTATTTAATATAAAAAATTGTTTTAATTGGATTAAATTGTTGCTCGCAGAATAAAATGAATATATTTAAAAGCGAAGCTCGTGGCGTAGTAGCTTTTCTTTGTAGGTAGATCTTAGTTTTGCTGCCATTATTTGGAATTTGTATCGTGGTCATTGTGTTAGTGGGCAGCAAAAGGGATATACAAATGAAAATAACACACAAATACAACTGTATGATACAAAAATTTCCCTTTGCAAATATTTGCAATCATGTTAAATGGAAACCGATAGTTAATGATTTTATTTTCAATTTAAAATTCTGACATTTAGAGTATTCACAATGCCTACTAATTGTCGTAAGAATCATAAAAAGTTTATCAAATATATTTAATGCATGTTCGTTTGATGTAAAACCCGCGTTAGTTCATAGGTTTTATATCGTTTTGCAAACGTGTATTTCAAACGTGTTTTCCTTCCAGTGGACATTTCGTGCTTCCAATACATAATTTCCTCAAATTTCATCGTCAACGTGGTATTTTAATGATCGTGCATCAAATTCCCTTTCATTTTTGGTGTTGACCATCCCTTTAGCGTTAATAGTATGAGGTCGTTTGTACGGACTTCAATGGCGTTTACTTTGTGACAGCCCAAATGAATAATGAACCACAAATGTTCAACGATTTTGGTCAAAGTTTCCTGATGGTTTGCATTATACATTTTTGAGATGGAAAAATTTTGACTTAAATCTTGAAACTTTTGCTCATTTTCGAAATATTGCGAGTATAACTTAGTTTTTAGGATTTTTTGCAGAAAAAATACGTTTATTTCTAAGAAATCGTAAATTTTATTTTAATAAAAATATTTTTCATCGTTATCTATGACTTTCGACCATCTTTCTTACAATTTATGGAGTCAATCGAAAAAAAAATTTGTTTGTCTTTTGATGCGATCCATTCGTCGAGCCATTTTTTGATTTCTTCGTGGGTTCTGAAGTGCTGGTCTTGAAGATCGCTTTGCATTGATCGAAACAAATATTAATCTGACGGGGGGCAATCTGGTGAATAGGGAGCATAGGGTAGAATTTCCCATTTAAGTACTTCCAGCATATTTTTTTACTTGTTTTGCGATATGTGGTCGAGCATTGACGTGCAGCAACCTCACATTACGCTGTTTGTTGGCTGGAATCGGACGATTTTCGTTCAATGCATGGTTCAAAACTATCATTTGTTGTTGGTAACGTTCACCAGTAATAGTTTCGCTCCGTTTTAGCAGCTCATAGTACACCAATCCTTTCTCATTCCACCAAATGCACAACATAACCTTACTTCCATGAATATTTCGTTTTGCTGTTGATGTGGATGGTCCACCAATCCACTTTTCATCGCCAGTCATAATTTGAGAAAATAAATGCCATTTTTGGTGCCTTGTAAGCAAAGAATTGCAAACCATTAAACGATTTTCAATGTTGGCTTAGTCAGTTCATGTGGTACCCATTTTCCTTCTTTTTGAATCATTTGTATGGCATGAAAACATTTGCTTATGGCTGCTTGAGTTACATTTAACTGTCCTGCAAGTTCTTTTTCTGTTTGAGATGAGTTTTCCTTCAATAATGATTCCAATTATTCATCTTCGAATTTTTTGGTTGACCAGAACGTTCATTGTCAATGACATCATAATCATCAATTTTGAATCGTTTAAACAAGTTTTCGCAAGTTTGTTGAGTTGGTGCACGTTCACCAAAAGTTTCTTGCAGCAAACGAAAACTTTCAGCAGCTTTTTTCTTTTGATTAAAGCAAGAAAGTAATGCTTCCCGCAAATGCTGATTTGCTGGTACGAAATTCGACGTGTTTAAACGTGATATAAAAAAATGTTGTTTACGCTTGCACGAATAACAAACTAAATTTTAATGTGGAATGTCAACACTTTAAAACGCCGTAGGTGTCATTGTAAAAGAATGTTTAGTACTAAAGTTACGCCATCTCTTAGAAAATCCAAAAAACTAGGTTATACACCCAATATCATCATACTCGAATTAGAGCCATCAAATTCCGTAATTCCAATACACAATTTGCGTCAACGTGATGTTTTAATGGTCGTACTTCAATATTCATTCAATTTTGTTACCTAAAATGTTCAACGTTTTCTGTCAAATTTTCCTGATTGGTTGTTAGCCTTACTGATTTTTAGGACAAAAATTTTTTTGTCTTAGATCTTGAAACTTTTGATCATTTTCGAAATAATTGGAGATTCCGAAATACTCTATGATTAAATTGGGCTACAAAACTGCGTCGCGTGTTGCCTTAATCTACATTTGAATTTCATACATGTTTTACTTCCATTGAAAATACCGTGCTTCCAGTACATAGTTTACTCAATATTTCTTCATTTGCGTGATGTCTTATTGGTCAATGGTCGTATATCAAGTTCCATTAAATGTTATTACCAAAGTTGTTCAATGTTTTCTGTCATATTTTCCTGATGGTTAGCCTTACTGCTTTTTGAGAAGCAAAATTTTTTGTCTTAGAACTTAGGTTTTAGATCGCTTTGCCTTAATTTACATTTGAATTTCAAACGTGTTTTACTTCCAATAATATGCTTCCAATACATAATTTACTCAATATTTCATCGTCAACGTAATATTTTAATGATGTTATGATACTGACTAGTTTTCAAATGCTGTAAAGTGCTGTAAAACTATTAAGGCGAAAATGAAAAACAACTAATTTAAACAGTAGATAATATATCTGTGCAGTTGTAATAAAATAAGTTATCTATCCGAGTTCGCTGCAATATTTTGTTTTAAAATATGTTTGTACTATACACGTACACACAAAATCACATTACTAAAAAATGACTATACCTCAAAAAAAAATAATTAAAGTTGATTTATTCTTTATAGATTTGCCCAATATCATTTTGTTGCTGAATTTATTTTTTTTTATATGTTACACTCATTCACACAAGTGATTTGTACTTACATTACTAGTGAGACTCTATTTTTATTTTTATTCACAATTTGAAAAACTAGTATGTGTCATAACACCATAACGATCGTGCATCAAATTAATGGGCGTATAACTTAGTTTCTTGAATAACTAACTTTAGTACTAAACGCGTAACTTTAGTACTAAACATTCTTTTACAATCATACCTACGGCGTTTTATAGTGTTGGCATTCCACATTAAAATTTAGTTTAGTCACTATTCTTGAAAGCGAACCAACAAAACAGCATTTGCGGGAAGCATTACCTTTTTGCTTTAATCAAAAGTAAAAAGCTCCTGAAACTTTTCGTTTGCTTTAAGAAACTTATGGTGAGTGAACATGCACCAACTCAACAAACTTGCGAAAACTGGTTTAAACGGTTCAAAAGTGATGATTATGATGTCATTGACAACGAACGTTCTGGTCAACCAAAAAAATTCGAAGAAGAATAATTGGAATCATTATTGAAGGAAAACTCAGCTCAAACAGAAAAAGAACTTGCAGGACAGTTAAATGTCACTCAAGCAAGGACAGTTAAATGTCACTTAAGATTCAAAAACAAGGAAAATGGGTACCACATGAACTGACTAAGCCATCATTGAAAATCGTTTAATGGTTTGCAATACTTTGTTTACAAGACACCGAAAATGGCACTTTTTGTCTCAAATTGTGACTGGCGATGAAAAGTGGATTTACTACCATAACCCTAAACGGAAAAAATCATGGGTTTATCCAGGTGAACCATCCACATCAACAGCAAAACGAAACATTCATGGAAGTAAGGTTATGTTGTGCATTTGGTGGGATCAGAAAGGAGTGGTGTACTATGTGCTGCCAAAACCGGGTGAAACTATTACTGGTGAACGTTACCAACAACAATTGATAGATTTGAACCATGCATTGAACGAAAATCGTCCGATTCCAGCCAACAGACAGCGAAAAGTGATTTTGCTTCACGTCAATGCTCGACCACATATCGCAAAACTACGTTTTAATTGGGCTACGACATTGTGTCGTTTTGCGTTAATCTACAAAATATATTTATATCGAATTTTAATTTTTTTAATTTCTTCTGTTGTCAGGTTCCAAATGGTAACATTGCTTTTACCAACTGTTTGTTTTTGTAAATTTGGCAAAAAATATTTTTTGTAAATTTTGCAATTTTGATAAAAATTTCACATCCATCAAAATAAATCCTCAAATAATATTATAGGCTATTTTACAGCTACGTAAATTTTAATTTATTGATCTACATAATTTCGCTAAAATTACATTAAAAGTTCATTACAATTTTTCAACATAAAATCATACAAAATAAAATATTTACAGTTTATATATTATAGTCTTAACTAAACAAATTTTATTTATTACCTAAATTGCTAAATCTACTTTGCTCAAGAACGCGGAATTTTCGGAAATAATAATAACATTTAAAATCCTTCCCGGGACGCTCGAAATACAATTTTCCCTTTTTTATTTTCTGTAATACATGGCACCTGAACTAAATTAAAATATATCGTTCCCATTAGTTGACCGGACGATGTGTTCGACTTTTTGAGGCAGGAGAACAATGTGTCATCACAGAGACAATGTGACCTAAAAATATAAAATTCGGTTAAATTTATTAGCTTTTTAACTCGATGCTATGCTCGCTACTTACTTTGTGTATAATGAATTATTCTCGAGATTGTATCGCTTTTGATACGCCCGTACTTTAACCGGACATAAATCGTGTGTTCGGCAGCAACGGTCGACCAATTTATCATCACCCAAATCGCTATATGTGTCTGCTATGTCCCCGGTTCCGCACCATTTAGTCCCTGTAAAATATTAAAATGAAAACAATCAGTCAAGATTAATAAAGTTTAGGAAACCACCCCATTAACCACAAATTGTAATATTTTCGATAGGAAATATATTACTATTTATGTGAATTTAATTCGATTTGTATAATCGTGCATAAAATGAGCAACCAAACTCATTGTTCTAGACAATTTTCAGTCAACATTTCTCGATTAGCGAAAAAATCGTGTCAGTCATGCCAGCCGGCTAAATATGGCAGAAGTAGCACAATTCATTTTTCTTCATTGCGCTCTATCTGATTTTTCAGCAGAAACTAATATTAGGCCAGCCAGAACTCAAAGCCACTTATAAGCCGGAACCATTACGAGCTTAAACAATGAGCTCGTAATGGTTCCGGCTTATAAGTGGCACAATGTGCTTTAGCTGGTTGCATGACATAAACTGCGAAGCCATGATTTTTCAGCTACAACCTTATGATGCTACCGGAGATCATAAAAAGCCAGCCGGAAACATGCCATTCATTATCCGTCGTGGTCAACATTTCCGTAAAATTTACATTAATTGTTATACCTAGGTATAACCTTAAACTAAGAATTTTTAAATATGTATCAGGTCACAAGCCTCATTTTGCAGTAATTGCATTGTTAATAAATTAGCAAGTTCGCTGATAATAGTGCTAGGTACAGTTTAGCCGTACAATTCAAAAATTGTATCGTTACCATCCCTAGTCGCTTGGAGACATGTACCGTCCGGTTACTCGGTCTACTCTAGCGCACTGTTATGTTCTTTTAAGACGCTGATCAGTTCGGCGCAATATGCCCGAAACTGTGAGAGTACTTCGGCACTCAGTAATTTTGGCAGTGATAATTCATGTGTGTTTGAGTTACCAAGCCACTTTTGCTTTGTTGACTTGACCGTCACCTCGTTACATTCGAAAAGTATGTGGTTTACATCTTCTACTTCCGAACCGCATAGACATCGACAATGGTTTATTATTTTGAATCTCTGGAGGTAGGCCTTAAACTTACCATGCCCAGAGATTACTTGACTAACCGAGCTTGTTATTTGTAGCTTCATTTTTAGACGATCTTTTACGTCTGGAATGAATGCAAATGTGTGTCTTCCATTTGCTGATTCATTCCATCTTCTATGCCACAGGTCAACCGCCATTTGCGCGATTTCATTTTTGTTGCTATATTGGATTTGTTCACTATCTGCGACATGTATATGGTCACCTGATTCATTCATGACGCTTTTTCTAAGGTGATACATGAGCGCTCGCTTTTTGATTAGAATATCCACTGGGAGCACGCCGGCCAGAACTACAACAGCGTCCTTAGATACCGTTCGATAGGCCTTTGTTAGTCCTAGCAATATATTCCTCTGAGCACTTTCTAGGGATCTGATGTGGTGACAGTTTAACCTGTCATACCAACCAGTTGCGGCATACGTGAAAAGCGCCTCCGCCACACCTTTGTATATTATTACAAGTGTTTTGTGATTCAGTCCCCATCCCTCTCTTGACACTCTCGCCAATGAGTGGAATAGTTTCTTAGCGTTTTCACAGACTCTAAGAACGTGAGATGTTACGCCCATTCGTTCATCTAGGTCAACTCCTAAATATCTAACGCACTTGACCATTTTCATGTTTCGACCGTTTAGTGATATTGTTGGTGGTCGACTAGAGTCAAATTTGCCTTTTAGCTGCAGCATCACTGTTTTTTCTGCAGATAGTGACATTTTATTCGTTTCGTACCATTGTATCATGTTATTTATGGCGGTTTGACCCTGGCGTTGAAGTTCAAGCCTCGAGTTGCCGTGCACCAGGATGACTTTGTCATCTGCGAATGCTATTTCATCCTGGTCATTCATCATACTCGTATTAAATACGATATTCCAGATTAGGGGTCCTAGGATTGAGCCATGAGGACATCCTTTTGTAACTTGTTTTGTTACTGAACCATATTTGTCTCTGATTTCTGCGGTTCGGTTGCTGAAGTAACTCTTAAAAACATTTATGATGTTTCCAGGTAGATTGTAAACTGATAAACTGGCAATGACACTAGGCCACGTTAAGTTATCAAATGCTCCAGCTATATCCAAGAAAATACCCATAACATATTTTGAACTTTGGGTTTTGACAGTGTTTGTTAGGCGGACTATCGCGTCCTCAGTAGACATGCTACGTCGGAAGCCGAATTGTTTGTCCGAGAAGAGTCCGCTCTGTTCGATTCTTGGAGAGATGCGAACCGCTAGTACCCTTTCAAAGAGTTTCCCCATGACAGGTAGCAGCATGATTGGTCTACAAGACTTCGGAGAAAATGGATCTCTATCCCCAGGTTTTCTGATTATAATCATTTCACCCTTTTTCCACGCCTTCGGGAAGTAGCCAAATTTTAAGCAGCTGTTTAATAATCTTACTATGGAAGTCCCTATTATGGGCCAAGCCAGTTGGATTATTTCAGCGTTCAAGTTGTAAGTCCGGGAGACTTGTTACGCTTAAAGCAAGTAAGGGCACTGTTGACCTCCTCCCACGTAAATGGGGGGTCTTCAGCATCAGATACCCAACTATTGTTGGTGGCGATCTCGCGCATTTCTGCTTGAGGCCCAGTAACGTCAGGTGTTTCGTTCGGCAGAAACGAGTTTAATAACTCCAAGCGTGTGTCATGCCACGTATCAGTGACGACTCCACTTGTCTTCCTGATGGTGTTTAAGACTTCAGGTGGTCTTGCTTTGCCGGCGGCAAATTTATATACAAGTCAAGCAAAGTAGTTTCCAAAGGTACGTCACGGAACATGGCAACAATGACCCATAGCTATAAATACTTCATGGAAGTATTTATTCCTTGCCGCTCTAAAGAGAGACAATTTCAACTCTTTTGCTATTTGGTTTCTTTCCTTCTGGTATGCTCTTCTGAGCTTGTGCATCGAGGATCTAAGTTTTCTTAGATTAGAGTTCCACAAACTATTTTGTCTCTTTGCCACTCTCTTCTTTGGAATTGAGTTGTTGCAGACACTGGTTAACTGCGTTGTGATCAGCTCCACACGATCATCAATCGAGTTAATTTCAGGAAGTGCTTCTACACTGTCCCAAGAGCCGACCAGGTGTCTAGCAAATAGACCCCAATCAGCTATCTTTATGGCAAATCTCGGAGTTTTGCTACTTGCAAGAGGACTATTCTGTGGCGCGTTTGATACTTCAAACGTGATGACTCTATGGTCACTAGAGGTCCAATTTTCTCTTACACACCACTCAACTATCGAACCCAGCAAGGCTCCGTTGACTATTGTTAGATCAATGTTGGAGTTCCCATTAGACGAGTTCGTCGTTGGGTGTCTCTGCAAGTTCATTATGAAGAGGTCATTTCTAGACACGAAGTCCTCTACTTTTCTTCCGTTTTCATCGGTTAAGCGGTCATGCCACATTTTACTTCTGGCATTGAAGTCTCCGACGATCATTACCTTTTTTTGTTGACCCGATAAAGAGTCTAGGATCGTTTCGGTTTTGCACAGATGGTACTCGATCGGTTCACTATATATTGAAAGCAGGTAGAATGAACCAGCTTCCGATGATATTTCAACACATGTGCAGTGGCTATCACAGGCCTGAGTTAGCTTCATCATGTCCATGCCGACACTATGAATGCTAATTGCTGTCTTGGGATTCTCAGAGCATCCTGTTGCTACTCTGGCTGTAGAAGGCATGCCGCTGATTTGACCATTGACAGAGTGTGGCTCTTGCATACACAGAATATCTATGTCGTGGGTGGAAATGCTTTCACATATTTCGGATCCGACTATCTTGGCACCTTGCATGTTGAGGTGGGCGATTAGTAGGTTGCTGTTACAATTCCTTTGATTGTGACTAATCATCATGCTTAGTATTAAATCTTAGGCGTTCGTTGCACAGCACTTTTGTATGCGTTACATGAAACGCGACCTACTTGGTGGTCATTTGGTTTTTGCATTTCTTTGCAGCTTGCGCAGCTGGCAGGTTTGTCTTTATTGGGACATCCCTTGAAGCCATGACCATGATGTGCACAGTGAGAGCAGGTCTCTGTGCGGGCCCTACAATTCTTTGCAATGTGACCGTATCGCTGGCACCTAAAGCACCTAGTTGGATTCACGTAATCTCTCACATGGCATCGAACCCAGTCCACGTGCAGTATACCACACTTTAGCAACATGTTCCTGGTTGCTGGTTCTACTTCTACCACCCAGTGAGCGGTCTCTTGGTTTTTCGCACCAGTTCTAAATAGAACCTTAAAATCTTTTTGATCCAGGCAGTTTTGTTTAATAAGGCAGTTAGTTACCATGTCTCCATCAAGATCAGAGCTGACGTCAAAGATAATTACCTTCGGTAATCTCTTTATAGGCGCTGGTTCGGTGGCTACTAGACCCACGCCTTCCAGATCTTTGTTTTCCGTGTAAACTTTCAAATCGGAGGAAGCATCGACAGTAACCGCGACACCTTTCGGGCCGGCGTTCGTTACATAGTCGATCTTTACGTTCGATTCGCTAGGTCGGATAACTTCTTTGATTTTCTTTGTAATCTCGGTGGTCGTAAGGCTGGATTCATTATCCCTTGCTGAGATAATTATCCGTTTTGTTGTCTGTTTTGGCCAGCGTTTTCTGTTTCTCCGTTTCTTTCGCTTTTGGAAACATGCCAGCCAGAACCAAATCAAATATGGCACAAGTGGTATGAGTGCGTTGTTGAGCACTAATTTTAAGCCGGAAGTATAATATTATAATCAGCCGGAAGAAGTATGGAAGAATAATATGGATTCAGCCGAAACCATTTAAAACCTACCGGATTCGAAATTTTTTCATCCGGGAATTATTAGAAGCTTGCACATTGTGCTTAAGATAGTTATGCAATATACAAACTTTCAGCCGGAACCATAACAATGTCGCTCGGAATCACTTCAATGTCAGCTGGATCTATATCAAGCCAGTCGGAACTAGATGGAATCATACTAGTCGGAACAACTAAGGCACTATTAGCGATTTTGTGCTATCTGAATTTTCAGCTGGAATTAATATTAAGCCAGCTGGAATTATTTAAATCTAACCGGAATCACGCTTTTACCAGCCAAAACCAAAACAACTAACTCCCAATTGTTTCGGCCGGCTTAATATTCATTCGGCTTCGGATAGATCAGAGTCGTGTTTCTTGACGCTTGATCTGATCCAGTTCAGTTCATGTTTCATGAAACAATGAAAAGGCGCTTACTAGATTTCAAATCAAAATTTGTAATCTGAAACAAAATTTAGATCATGTTTTCCATATAAAATTTGGACTGATCCGGGTCAATGGTTGTCAAAAAATATGGCAAATAATGCACAATACAATTTGCAACTTGAGTCAAAGTTGCCTTGGTTCCAGCTGAAATGTTTTCAACTGGCTTCATATGATTCCAGCTGAGAGCTTTTGTGGTACACAATCTGCTAAAGCGCATTGTGCTCATTGTGCAAGCTCCTAATGGTTCCAGCTGATAAAACTTTGGTTCTGGATAGCCTTGATAGTGCACAATGAATGTGCACAATGAATCTTGCTACTTGTGCCATAGTTGGTTTGGATCCCGTGGGCATTATAAGGTTCCGGTTTAAAAATAGTGTGCAATGGACGCTTTCAAGGCACCCAACAGTTCAGAACATGTCGAGTAAAATCGCGGTCAACGCTGTGAAAATGTTTAGCACTAATGAAAATGTTTTTCGATCAGTGAATATGCCGAAAAAAATTTAATTAAAATTGGTTTTATGCAACTATTGGTACTCAGCCAATAGTTGTATATTCGGTTTTCTCAACGAGAATGAATCAATCGGGCGACGAAGTATCCCTCGATATTAAATCAAATTCTACACCGTTACTAATACTTCACAAACTAAAACGAGCTGAAATTTCTCTTGATGATGTTTGTAATTTTCCATTTCTTGCTGGGATGCGACAGGTTTAAGTGTTTTACTGGGCTCTTTTCTGGCTATAGCTGTTGTAAAAAAATTCCACCTTCGGTTTTCACACACAATGCGATAGTAGTTGACGTAATTTAATGAAAATATTATCGATTTAACCATGGCATCTCCCTCAGCCTTGGAGACCAAATTCATGTGATTCTCAATGAATCGGTGGAAATGTGTTTCGATGCTACACAACCGTTAACTGATTTCTAACCGATTGGAAACATAATCATATTCTTTTATTTCTGCTAGCATGCGCATAATGGATGTACGCAACGATCTTCTAAAATTCAATTCCAATTTTATTGCAGGGGTCGTGAGTTCATTCAATGTTCATTGTTCAATAAAAATTATCATTCCATAAAACAAAAACACGTGTTGACTGTGCATGTGTGTGTCTCTCAGTACATATAAAAAAAAAAAACTTGAGTTGACCGATGCAACAGATGGTGTTGTTACATAATGCATATTACTCATTGCGCATTCCATCGCCAAACTCTTTAGTAGCTACAACTGCAGATATGCGCCACTTTTCTCCTCTTCCCAAAATTCTTCACAAACACCAGGTCAGCTACATTGAACTTTGTCACGACATCTCTCGAACAAGCATCATAGTCACGTTTTTTTTCGGCTGTCTTAAAGCAATGATTCCGCTGGTGATTTGCCATCTCTACCGGGCGCAAAACGATAATTGGACAAATACATTTGCAACGCGGTACGAGTGGATGGTATGAGACTCCATATCCATAACAATTTTATTCGGCATCTTAATTGAACGTACAAAACGTTTGACTTCTCCATTTTAAGATGAATGAAATGGAGCTGTCATGAGATGTTTGATTCCGTCTCACTTGCAAAACCCATTGAATTTGCTTCACGTAAATGATGGCCTGTTATCTAGCACTAGATGGTCAGATAGTCCTTCTGTAACGATAGATTTGACAAACTTTCTGCATCGCCATCGATCGATCTTTGAAGAGTCTGAAACATCATTACAGGCAGGTTCTTAGCAGGATGGAATATATACCAAAGCAGATTATGATCTGTCACCGGCCACCTAAATACTGATGAAAATGATTTAGACCACCTCCTCCTCCATCTGACTGTTACGCTCCAGATATTAATTTTAAGCTTTAAACGTACACGCTACAGGTTTCTCCTCGATTGAATTTGGTGTACGTGTGATATGATGGCACCGCGTCCGAAATAAGAAGCATCGATTGTCGAAATCAGACTCAAATCAAAACTGAAGTTGACCGCCATCTGTACGATGAACAATTCTGTCTTTATTTGATGAATCGCGTTGCTCTTTTCGTCGTCCATTCAACATTAACATCTTTGCTTATTTAAACAGCTCCTTTAATGTTACTAGATATTCCTCCGATGATGGTCCCAAAACAATAATGTCATCCAAACAACAAGCTGTGTAGACTACACACATTTGAAAAGTAGGGCGCCCGCCACAACTATCAGTGTAGTTTTTGGAATTAAAACAGAACCTCTGGCATATCAATGACCTTGTACTATTTTGATTCCTTGAAATCCTTGAATCGTAATTATACGGCAACTTAAAACCCCACATAAACGAATGGATCCATCTGATTTTGTTACGGCGACGATTAGTGCCGCACATTGACTATACTTAATCGCCTACAAAACGTAGGGCAACATTGGCTATCCACGATGTATTTCTCCTTTAACGGATTCCATCAATGCAAATGGAACCGGAAGTGTTTTCAGAAATTTCGAGGTCACACCATCT
This sequence comes from Nephrotoma flavescens, assembly GCA_932526605.1. Lineage (NCBI taxonomy): Eukaryota > Metazoa > Arthropoda > Insecta > Diptera > Tipulidae > Nephrotoma > Nephrotoma flavescens. Next base: position 209,941,978 of record OW052220.1, on the reverse strand, counting down.
TTCATGGTTATGTGTCCACTGAAATTGGAACAAAGATCCAGTTCGAATCCATGCTCCATTATCGCTTTCTGCCTTCCAATAAATTCAAGTGTTGGTCCTGTTGTCTCAATCTGAAATTTACGGGTTCTTTTCCTTTTAATTTAACGTCGGAATCCATACGCTCTAAGCATTTTGTCAGTTAGCTCGCAAGTTAGCCCTTCAATCTCACTGCATCCTCTCAGAAGTTCTTGACGTTCAACTGGAAGCCTTTTTACTATTATTCTTCTTGATGAAACTGTTATCCACTGACTTAACATCCTCGGCTTGATCAAATTCGGTCACCTGCATACATTTAATCACTGAGTTCAATAAATTGTTTAGACCGGTTACGATATTTTTGTTAGACCGACTCACTCGTCAAGATTTCCTCTCAGAATATGAACGATCTGTCAGCACATCCTTCGCCACTTGCAATGAGCATTGTATCGACTCGAACGCTTGGATGATAATAATTACCTCTTTCAGTATTGGGTTTCCTGTTAAATTCGCAATTAATGCGAATAACCTCATTCCGAATACGTTTTATTAGGTTGCGTAATAGTGCTGGAAAAATTACAACACACGCGCATGAATTGATAGAGATAGATAGGTTATTACGTCTGGAAATAGTCATGTTTAGTTCCATGTGAGGACTTCGGGAAAATTCGGTTGAATGAAAAACTCGTGCCGACGTGTAAATTTGGTAAAAATTTAACGATTAAAGTGTTACGTCTGGAAATGGTCATATTTGAATTGGTTTTACGAAGGGTACCTTATTGGAAAAAGTCATGTCAATTTTTTGTGAGGAGTTCGGAAGGGTTATGTCTGGAAATGGTATGGGAAGCTCAAACAACTTTTTTGTTTTAAGAATTTTCCACTGCCTTAGTGAAGTTTATTGAGAATTGTGACACAACATAAAATATAAGTCAAATTGTAGGCACATTGTGAAATGTCATATTGCAACTTGACTAGAGATTTATGAAACGGACTGAAAGCTTGGCTCTTCCATAAAAACATTGTAATGCAAATTTAACATTACATCGTTTTACACTTACCCGGAATAATGCCACTTAATATTGAAAATGGATTAGCTGGAAATATATTTGGAGCTTTCCGCTGGCTGCCAACATCATTTTGTGTTTGTGAATCTAAATTTGAATGCTTTTGCACGTCAATTTGCTGGCATTGTTTCATTAGTTTGATCATCTCTTTGAAGGTTATCTTCAACGGTCGGTTCAATGATGAAAGGCGTTTAAGTAGGCCTTCTCCATCGCGATCATTGCTAAAATTAGAAAAAATTAAAATGTTCATTAAAATACAGAAGGCCTTGTAAAGAATTCGTTTTAAGGTTAATGGAAGTCAAATTTAGGTTAATCTATTTTACTTTTGGCAATTTTACTTTTTGCAATCTGTATAAGCCTAACAAGAACAATGAGCTATAAAATAACTATGCCGATATGTTTATAAGATATGTATACAGGGTGGTCCAAAAGCCTGGAAACGGTGAATTTATTTCGCGCACGGGTGGAAAATCGGAATTCTGATACTGGGATCTTTAGTAATTTCACCCGAGGAATCGAATGGGCCCATCAGATTTTGGGCCCGATGGGGCCTTATACGCCCTACTTTGAGGCCAAACTTTTAAATTTCAAATGCAAACCCATCTTTTTTATTGCAGATTCGGATTCAGCGGGAAATTTTACATACGTATTGGTTAAATCCAAAAATTTTTTCGTCCATTTTTGGACAAATTATTTTGTATTTGAAAATCATAGTCACCAGCACCACCTAGGGCCCAAATTTTGATCAAAAAATGGAAATAAAAATTATGAGAATTGCAGTTGTTTTACTTACCTACTAGACCTAAAACATTAAATCGTTTAATACAACCAGCGAAAAAATTCAATATTTACGTCTAGTACGTATGTGATCTACGTATGTGTGCGATAATTGTTTCATAAGTTTTTTCTTCGAGCTAAATATGCCCTTAACTACCCGTCAGAGAATAAAGATCTTGATAATGCGTGGATACGGTGACAAACAGAGGTCATATGTGAGTGCTGCGAATTTGTTTAACGACACCAATCCTGAAGTGCCACCGATTTCAAAAGCAACGGTGAAAAAAATAGTTGATCGGTTTGCGGCGACTGGGTCTGTAGCAGACTTGCCGAGATCGGGCCGGGGTAAAATTGCAACTAATGAGGAGAAAGCCTTGGAGGTACATCTCAGTGTCATCGAGGATCCTCATGTGAGCCAAAGAAGGTTGTCCCAAACTGTTGGGGTGAGTAAATCATCCGTCCAAAGAATCTTAAAAACGAATGGTTGGCATACCTATAAAATCCGCTTAGTGCAGGAGCTCACCCCTGAAGATCGTCGTCTGGAGTATTGCGATGTAATGATGGAGAGATATCTTGCTGATAATTTCACCTTTTTTGGACGTGTTTCTCGGATGAGGCGGGATTCAGTTTGATGGGGAGGTTAATCGCCACAATATGAGATATTGGGCCGATGAAAATCCTCACTGGATGCGAGATACACACAAGCAATGGCAGGATAAAATCAATGTTTGGGCTGGTATTTTGAATAACCAATTAATTGGGCCGTTTTTTCTACATGAAAATTTCACTCACGCCCGGTACTTGGAGATGCTAGAACGGGATATCATTCCAGCAATTCGTGCTGTTGTTGGAGATCAATTGAAGAATGTGTGGTATTAACAACATGGAGCACCTGCGCATTTTGCATTACGCGTTAGGCAGCTTCTCAATGTTATATTTCCTGGGCGCTGGATAGGTAGAAGAGGTGCCATCAAGTGGCCACCAAGAATTCCCGACCTCACCCCTTTAGATTTTTTTTATTGGGACTATTTGAAAAATAAAGTCTAGGAAACCAAGCCTGCGAATATCAAAGAACTCCAGAGAAGGATGAGGTGTCAGCTACGATAACCCCGAAGATGTTGGCACGAGTGAATGAGGAAATCTACCAACGACTCGCGAGTGATTTTTTCAACTTTTTGAAAAATATTCAAAATATTCTGCGAAACAAAAAACAAGTGATTAATAAAAATGTGTTTATTAAGTATAAGTGTGTTTCGCCAAGTGAATACGGCAAATAGCGTAAAAAGTATTAAGTTGGCAGATTTGGCCACCCTCGCCGTAATTTATCGTCGTTTGTTGGTAAGAATTTGTTATAATAATAATCAAATATGGTTTAATAGTAGTTGTAAAAAATTAAAATTGCTTCCTAACTATACTAACATTAGATGCAATAGTAAATCTTTGGAGGAAAGAAGAGCTATCAATCTATCGCGTTGTAGCTGGAGGGATAACGAGCTGGCTAAAGGGTATGCTACCAGGAACAACTTATATCTCCATCTTAAAGTTGTTCACACTGAGTTAGCAATTCGTTTGCACTCTGTTGAGTTCGATTGGCTGGACAAAAAAGTTCGTGCAGAGGTAGCTGAAATTTCACATATTCAATATGTGAAACAAAAAGCTAAACTGGATGTGTTGCGAGATAAGGCTTATCCATTTAACCGTAGAGGTAATAGTGGCTCGTCTGATTTCCAATTTCATCCACGTTTTAAGAACTTGTCCTCAGTCGTTTTCCGTGATACAGAGGTGCAAATGCTTAGCAACGGAGTGAATTTTGCCCCTACGCCAAACAAAATCGACCTTCGATCATTCGAAAATCTGGCTGTAGATGCCGAAACAGCCTTATCTGGCCAGATAACCCAAATAAAATCAGTGTGTGCGTTACAAATAAAGAAAGGTATTGATAACTCTTCTTCTCCGATAAACTCTTCTTCTTCTGCTGCTTCTAATACTAACCTCAAAGTGATTGGTGCGATAACGAAAAAACTACGTGACCATGACCTTATAGCGTGTAAAGCGGATAAAGGCAATACAATTACCGTGCTCACAAAAGTAGATTATTGCAATAAAATTTCTGATTTTATTACAGAAAGTAAAGCAATAAAGCTTGGCTGAGATCCAACTAAGTCTTTTAAGACTTCGGTTAGTAAGTGTATCAACCAATGCCAGAAGTTATTTGATGGAACTGGGTGGAAGTACTCTGTCATGAATCCATCTGCCCCGATCCTTTATGGTTTACCAAAAATCCATAAGGAAGGCATTCTGATTAGACCAATACTAGCGTATTGCCTACAAGATATGTAAGGGTTTCATAAATTTTTTCAATCGTCATACGAATTTCTTTTCGGCTTACTCTGTTAAGAACTCGGTAGAATTGATTAACAAAATCCAAGACGTCGTTATTCCGTTACATTCAAAACTAGTTTCATTTGACGTTGCCAACCTTTTCACTTCTATTCCAATTAATACTTTGTCCCAAATAGTTTGTAATTACTTAGATAGGGATGTTGTAGATGAAAGCTTACGTCGTGAACTGAAGTTTGTTTTTGAGACTTGTATTAAACAAAATTATTTCTGTTTTGATAATACATATTTCAAATTCGCTGATGGTCTGCCCATGGGCTCCCATCTGTCACCTTTGTTGGCTGAAATTTTCATGAATTTCTTCGAACAAATGATCATATCAAATAACAATCCTTATTTTCGTCATATAATCTTTTGGTATAGATATGTTGATGACATATTATGTCTATGGAATGGAACTGATAGACTGTTAGACTCTTTCCTTACTTGGTTAAATTCTCAATATCCCACCATTGATTTTACGTTAGAAAAAGAAGAAAATAAATGTATTAATTTTCAATAACAATAACCAGGATTAATTCTACTTTAGACTTCAAAATTTATCGGAAACCCACGTATACAGACGCTGTTGTCCCTAGTTCTTCAAACCATCCCCATAATATTAAAATGTCAGCTTTCCATTCACTCATAGATAGACTAATAAACATCCCTCTGTCAAATTCAAATTATAACACTGAGCTTAACATAATTCTTCAAATAGCAACGAATAACGGATATGCAACTAGGACTATATTAAAGTTATTAAATAAAAAGCTAAAGCGTAAAACTCTAACGGGTATTTATCCACCGGATAGTCCAACGCGGGAAAATTGGCGTCGCTTAGAGTATATAGGAAAAGCAAGCCAACGGATTAGCAACATCGTGTCCAATTATACCAATATTAGTTTTGGACCTAGCGCCATCTATTGGAATACAACCGAACTAAAATTTAAAAAAAATGCGTTAAAACGTGCTAAAAAAAATTTAATAAAAAAATATTGAATCTCATTTAAAAATAAATGAAATTTAATATTTTTTTATGAATACATTAAATTGAGAGTGAGAGTCGCACTGCGTGCCGCACGTAGGAGCAGATCATATAGAATCTATTAATGACACCTACGCCCCCCCCCCCGTAGCCCAGCGGGGCTCTTTAGATTTTAATTGCGGGGGGCGTAGGAGCCGTGATCTTCAAACATGTCGCACTGCGTACCGCACGTAGGAGCGGATTATATAGAATCTATTAATGACACCTACGCTCCTCCCCGTAGCCCTGCGGGGCTCTTTAGATTTTAATTTCGGGGGGCGTAGGAGCCGGGATCTTCAAACATATCGCACTGCGTGTAGCACGTAGAAGCGGATTATATAGAATCTATAAATGACACCTACGCTCCTCCCCCGTAGCCCTGCGGGGCTCTTTAGATTTTAATTCGGGGGGCGTAGGAGCCGGGATCTTTAATCGGTTAAGAAACTACCGAGTTCCATCCCACATGGCAATATTCCAGAACTTCTTCCAAAAATCATTCAATAATCCCATTTCCATCCAACATACCCAATCCCATCATAATCGGTTAAGAAACTACCGAGTTCCGTCCCACATGGCAATATTCCAGAACTTCTTCCAAAAATCATTCAATAATCCCATTTCCATCCAACATACCCAATCCCATCATAATCGGTTAAGAAACTACCGAGTTCCGTCCCACATGGCCATATTCCAGAACTTCTTCCAAGAATCATTCAATAATCCCATTTTCAACCAACATACCCAATCCCATAATAATCGGTTAAGAAACTACCGAGTTCCGTACCACATGGCAATATTCCAGAACTTCTTCCAAAAATCATTAAAGAATCCCACTAATTTTTTGATACCACGCATAAAACCTTTCTACTATATATTGTCCACGAACAACTGTTCTACGATAAATTGTCCCACGATAAATTGTGTCCACGGTAAATTGTGTCCACGGTAAATTGTGTCCACGATAAACTGTTCTACGATTAAATGTTCACGTTAAATTGAAACAAGATAAATTGTTTACGATAAAGAGACCGTCACCCAAATAATTTGTCCAAAAATGGACGAAAATTTTTTGGTTTTAACCAATACGTAATAAACTTTTTGGAAATTTCTCGCTGAATCCGAATCAGCAATAAAAAAGATGGGTTTGCATATGAAATGTCAAAGTTGGGCCTCATATCTCGTATAAGGCCCCATCGGGCCCAAAATCTGATGGGCCCATTCGATTCCTCGGGTGAAATTACTAAAGACCCCAGTATCAGAATTTCGATTTTCCATCCGTGCGCACAATAAATTCACCGTTTCCAGACTTTTGGACCACCCTATATATGGATTAAACATAGAAAAAAATTAAGATTGTGCATATAAATATATTAAAGCTACAAAATAGGATTAACCTCGGAAAAATTGGCTTATAAAATTTGCACTACTTGATTTCTCTTATATATTTATTTCTCGATGGTATATATCATATATTAAAGAATGAAAAACAAAAAAATTCATAAAAATGCATTAGAGACAACCAACGCCATCTATCGGATTTTTGTGTTTATTTTTGTGGTTACATTTAAATTTAATATTGTTGAAATGAAAATTATATACCGGCAAAACTACATTTTCGTAAATATTTCTACGAACATGGTGTCAATATAAGTTGGATAGCTTTAGCAGTTTAGCCGTGATAGTCAGTCGTATATGCACCAACGTTTTTATATAATTTTCGTAAATATCTCCACTTCAGCGCCACCTGTCGGGTCCAAATTTTGCCAAAGACTTTAATTTTATTTAAATATTATATGGTGCGAATTTGAGCCAAATCGGTCGATAAGAATTTTGAAAAAAGCGACCCGCACCTCCCACCTCGGGGGGTCTAACACAAACAAAAACTATCCCGAGCACCACACGAACATATGATGTGAATATAAATTAGATCACTTCAGCGGTACAGGCGCGATTGTCGGTCATACATGCGCACCAACGTTTTTATATATTAAGATTTAGCAGTTTCCAATCATAAATTTGCAAGATGTTGATTTGATGATTGAATGAATTTATGAAAACTTAGCCTACTTTATAACGAAATTGATCGAACGTTGATCTTGTGTTGCTCAGTTCGTTAAACACGTGAACTTTGCGAGCCTCCAAATAGCTTATTAGCTTAACTTAAAGAACTGCGATATGACAACACCTGGTTTTGCTCATATTCCGTTTTGTAGGTAAGAGTCATATTCTCGTAAGATCAGGGCTAAGTACAATACACTTTTAAGTTGTAATAATTAACATGCCCATCTATTTACCGTCACTTTTAAATCACTATACAATTAGATTAATAACCATAGACACTGTTAATCATCGTAACGCATTTAAGAAGAATCCACTCAAGTAAAGTCAAATACCTTTTGCGTCATCATGCATATGGTAAACTAGTTTTACTTCTTTCTTTTTCAATGAAAGCAACACGACGTCTTATAAGGTAAACAAAACAAAAAGAGAAAAATACGAAAGATGCTATACGATTAATAAGAAAAAATAGAAGAAAGCAAAAAATATGCAGATACCTACATACATAAATACAGATAAACACAAAATTAATAAGAAGCTTCTGATACTCGTATTTATGGTGTTACTCGTTTTACTGACCCACATTCGCGAAATCTATAGACGGTATCGTGCGATATGACGAATTAAATTAATTTTAATGCAGAATTAAAAAATTTTAACGGACACGACAATATATCATGACAATTAAAAAATCGCATATATGTAAATTACGTAGTTTAGATACATATTCAGTTAATCGTGTGGTATGGCATTGCACAATATTATCTTATATCACATAAAGATGAGTTAGATAACTGAGAATTTTACTTTATTCTAATTATGTTTGAAGGTTGTTTTGACTTTAGTACTGTTTGCTTTCTACAAAGTAGTGATCAAGCTCCAGATATACAAGGATGGATTTGTGAACGGAACAAGAAATCGCTAATATGAATACAACTGCCAGAGTTTGCGAATAACCAAGCTTTAATGGAATTGGTGTCCGCAAACGGCTATGTGTAGGTGAAAAGTGTATAAACTGTAAAGGAGAACACCCAGCAAAATATAGAGGGTATGAGTGGTGATACAACACCAAATAATAAGAAATAAAACACGCCAATCGGCTCAAAATACTATAACGTTGTAAGAGAAAGGAATCCAAATACAACTAGAGTGCCGTCACAACCAGGGCCCATAGGTCCAAAGAGGGGATCCTACTCGCAATGACGCACCAGTAATTAATACTACTAAAGGAAATTTACTGGAAAGGGTATTTCGAAATATAGAAACGGTAAATGCACGCCTAGCAAAACAAGAACGTAGTCTAAAAGATATATAAAAGGTGTTTTTTTAGACGTTCACAATCTTAAAATAAAATAGAACAAAAAAAAACATTTTGAAAATCAATGAAACTGGCTTTATTGTATAGATAATTTTATGCCATTAATGCTTGAATATGATTTTGGCCATGTGGCGGCCGCGGCTTGTGCGTAGATGGCTCTGGATGTCCAATTTTCGCATACCTTTGCAATTGCGGCCGTATCTCGCTAATAATTCACTGAATATTGTATTCCAAGTGTTCACTGGTCTCTTTGTCGGCTTAGACAAGTGACTTAGCATATCCCTAAAGAAAATAATCTAATGGAGTTAGATCACACGATCTCGGTAGCCAATTAACAGGACCATTACGTGAAATTAATCTTAACATCAATATCAATTTGTGCTTCAACCGGTTGGTAGAATTGGCGGCGTGTGCGATGGCTGGATGGCTTTAATTCCTCCACATCTTAAATTTTGTAGCACGTAGACCAAGATTCATAGGCAAAATCTTCCATAAAGTGGGTGGACACATCTTCAGTTTCTGAGAACGACGTCGAATTGATTGATTTGGGTCTTCCACAATGCTATGCTGTACAGCGCCTATCGCTTTTGATCGCGTCTATTATTTTTATAAAATAATTCAACAGTTTGCAAGCGTTGCTCTGGCGTGAGTCTATTCATTATGAAATGGCAAACCAAAGTAATGACAAAGCAAATGTCAGCTGCTAAATCGGTTGTCAAGCAAAACAGTGTTGCCAACTTTTACATCTTTAACCTCTAAAAAAACACCCTTTCCCTTTATTTATAATCGATGGTACATCCCAGTACTTCACAACAGTGTCAACTCAGGTTAAAGTGGTAGCAAAAATGTATGTGGCGACTTAATTACAACCGGTTGTATTATCCACGGCCATCATTGAATTAACCCCACGCGAGGCAAAGTTGAACGAAAACAGGTTAAGATTAAAATATCTGACAAAGCGTTCAGGCTGTAATGCAACTAATTTTAACTTCGCAAGCTTTTAATTTTCAAATTAGCTTTCAAGGCAATAGTATTAAAAAGTTAACATTTAGTGCTCCATATAGTCTGTAACGAAAATGATCATACACACTGATTTTGGAAAAAAAAATTACAAAATATAAAAATTAACATTTATTTTGCAGTATTTTATTAGAATAAATTATTTTATAAATTAACAAGTCCAAAAATACAAAATAGAAATTCATTATCCGTTTATAATAAAAAATCGGGTGTACTACGATATCTCGGTTTTCAAAATTTCGGTTTTCAAAATCTCGGTTTACAAAATCCCGGTTTGAAAATCTCGGTTTTCAAAATCCCGGTTTTCAAAATCCCGGTTTTCTAAATTCTGGTTTTCAAAATCTCGGTTTTCAAAATCCCGTTTTTTTTTTTCTTCTAGTCCTAATTGCACAAAATAATTAATAAAGTTTTCTAATTGCAAGATTTGGTACTTCAATATTTTGTAATGGCAACATTTTGTAGTTGCAAGATTAATAATAAAAGCAATATTTTGTTAATGCAATATTTTGAAATGCAATAGTTGTAGAGGCTGACGGCTACGATAACTCTCACGGGAGCTTAGCCTTCCATCCAAATTCCAATCCTATTAGCCATTTTCTAGAACTTTATCGCAAACTCATTTTTGAATTTTGTCAAAAAATTATTTAAGAGTCCCATTTTCCCACATGCCAAATTTTAAAAATTCAAACCGGGATTTCCTAAAAATCGGATTTTTTTTATACAAAACCGGGATTTTGAAAACCGGGATTTTGAAAACCCAGATTTTGAAAACCGAGATTTCGTTACACGCCCAAAAAATCAAAGATTTTTTTGCAACGAAAATGATCATACACTAAAACAAAACACAATAAAATAAAAAGTTTTTGCCATTGAGAAGTGTCTCGGTTATTATATTAAACTAATAACCGAGACACTTCTCGTCGAGTTGGTCCTTCTTTATTTCTATAACCTCTTTTCAGATTTCTAGGCATTGATTCTATTAACTTCTTGGTAACTTCCTGTGAAATTTTATCCCATTCTTTTATTATTGCATCTTGCAACTTTTTTTTTTGCTGGTAATTCCGTATTTTCCAATTCGGCGTCCCAGGTGACTCCATAAATGTTCAATGGGATTCAGGTTAGGCGATTGGGTGGCAAATGTAACCAGTTTGGATCGTTATACAGAATCCATCCCTTCACAACGTGTGCTGTGTGCTTAGAGTCGTTCTCATGCTGGAAGATCTATGATGGTCCGAGCCCCAATTGTTCCATGGATGGTTTCAAACTGTCATTTAGAATACCTAGGTATTTCAAGCGATCCAAATTTCTATTTATAAAAACAAGTTTAACTACTCCACTCGCCGACATTAAAACCCATACCATAACTGAACCGACACCATATTTAATAGTTGGGACGATCTGTTTTGGCTTCAGCGCTGCAGCAAGTATTCTCCACATTTTACCTCTCTTGTCGGCTTCAAAAGGCTGAATTTACTTTCATCCGTAAAAATAACCATCTTCAGAATTTGGTCTTTTCTGAAATTCAATTTTTTTTGGAATTGACATCCGAAATTAATGGCTTCTTGTTTGGCACACGGCCATGATATCTATGTTTCTACAAAACCCTTCTAAAAATTTGAGGGTGAATAGCTTTATTAAGTATCCTCTCCATTTCTGAAGCTAGTTTTGGAGCACTTGTTTTTGGATTTTCTCTCACCAAATCCAAAATCTTTGGCTAGCTCCGATTGGAAATTGATGCTTCTCGCTCTGTTCGCTGCCCGTATTCAACCGATTGTATGACGTTAAACCTGAATATTATTTGGGGTCATTCGACTTCGGAACACAAATTTTCCAATTTCTCGGACATATTTTCCAGTTCGTTTCATATTCATTGTTATTTGGCGTTCTTCTTGGTAGTTTCCTCTCTAGCACCGGCCGTTTTTAAATAAAATTAGTTTTTATAATGTAAAACCTACGAAATACTAACGTGTAGAGAGACACTTCTCTCCACACAGAGAGACACTCCTCTTTATAATGAACAGTGGAATGGATTTTGTTGTTTCGTTTAGGCGTATGTTCATTTTCGGTGCAAAAAATCATTGATTACTTTTTTAAAATTTTTATTATAAACGGTAAATGAATATCTATTTTGTATTTTTTGGATTTGTTAATTTGTAAAATATTTTATTCTAATAAAAAACTGCAAAATAAATTTTATAATCCTTATATTTTGTAAATTTTTTCAAAAATCAATGAGGATCATTTTCGGACAGACTGTATATCAACTTTAAAAGCAATAAATTTGTACCTTCACGACACTTATATCGCTCGATCATTCGCAATACAACAAGTGAGCAACTTCATTATCAAGGGAAATAATTCACAGGAATGCCTTTTAAACAGTATAGCGTGGACCATGAAACAGATTCTTATGAAACCCGGTGTAGTAGGTGTAGCAAAGAAGAGATTGTAAATATTCAATAACAGATAGCAGGACTTGCTAAAATCTCAATGGCTTCAGCTTCTGGCTTCAAACTTAGTCTTAATAGATTTTGTATTGCTAATTTAAATCCTTATTTTATATTAAAACACCAAATTTTTTAGCATTGTTTTATTTTGCTCTCTCAAAAATAAAATTAAAAAAAATCTACATCTCAAAAAGGGCCTTAAATTTTTTTATTTTCATTTCTATTCTTCCAAAAAATTATATGTGAAGCTGGTCTTTTGAAGCCGTGTGTGGAACGGGCCAATAAAGATTGCAGAACATCCTCGCGCAAAATAAATAAATAATGTAAAAAACTACTAAAAGGATCAACTGTCTTCAAGTTTTAGTACAAAAAACTGTTACTACTTACTACCACTACTACTACGACGCATTCACTATTTACATTAATTACAATGAATGTCACAACGCGCCAACTATCTGCTGCCATTACTAGCGGTAAAGAACCAAAGCCTTTGAGAATTTCAAACATTCAAATATCATCTATGTTGAGGAAATCAGAAAGACGGAGTACATTGTCATGTATCTATGTGTGACAAAATCTATTTAATCGTAAATAAGAATACTAGAATGATATCATAGACACACTGTTAGTTTCGTAATTACGATTAACTCGAAATCATGATCTCGTACTAGTGTGTCTTGTTTAACCATAGTTTTAAACTAAATTTCGAAACAATTCGAAATGAGATATTTTTCTCATTTCGATGTATTTTGGTGTTCAGAACGCCGAATGCATCAAAAATGGAAATTCCGGACCTAAAGCTCGAAACAGAACAAGAGCGACAACGACGAGCATCTACGAATAAATAAAAAATATTGCCGCGATATCGCTGTAGCTAACAGAACAACCACAAATGACATAACGACGACATATTTTATGTCAAAATTGATTCTAAAAGTTCGCACTCGGATAATAAAAATTTTAAAATTATAAAAATTGTTTGTTTTATATTTTTGGCATATGAGGTTGGGGCTTTACAAAGTTATATATATAAAAACACAGGTTCGTGAGTGATAAAAATAGAAATAGACTTTAAATTTGTTTCAACGATAAAATGGTCGTCGCCTGCGTCGATGGTTTCTGTTTGTTTTGCATGTTTTCTGTGTTTTGTAATACGACAGGTGATTTTGCACGCCGCCTTCGCTCTTGTTCTTGAGCAATAGTTTATCAAACAAATCTAGTTTTCTATTTGACATTCAGATATTTAGTTGGCGAGAACAAATTTTTCTCTGTTCTGTCAATATTGGCAGAACCAGCAAATCAATAACAACTTAACGTAAAAATGCGATAAAAAGGTTTTGTTGGTTACTGGCCAGTGAAACGTTAACATCTTTTCGTTCAGTTTCGTTAAAATATTTCTGTCATTTAAAAGACACAAAAACTGCGTGCAAACTGAAGGAAACGTCAAATACCAAATAAAAGCCAGCCTATACTAGCATGGAAGATGGGTCGGACCATGGGTTTTGCACACCGACAGGGGGTCATAGATGTGTTACATTTCACCAATGCAGTAATACGTTGATGAAAATTCAATTTGCATCTTGCTCCTATCAGGATTCAAACCCAGTACTTCCCGATCCAAACCTTTAACCACTGTGCCATTGGTCGGTCACCACGTTGTTTGCAAAATTATGTATACAACAACGTATGTTGCTATCCCCGAAATAAAAAAAAAATAATCAGGCAACACTAACATAATTATATCCCTCTAACTCATGTGTGAAGTTAGCCGCGTCCCGTTTTTTATTATATTTCATTCCAAATAGACTTCATATATGAAGTTATCCCCGAATTAAATTATATTAAAAATTAAAAATGTTTATTAAAATTATTTTAATTCGGAAAACTCACAAAATAAATGTAATAATTTAATAAAATCAAGTAAAATAATTTTTAAATTGGCTTATAAATTTGTCAGATAATTATAATTTGGTTATAAGATGTAAAACACATATCAGCAAAACACGAAAAAAATTAGGCTTCAAACACAATATTGACTTGTAAAACGTTTTGGACCAAAAATAATATTATATTTTGACATCCAAAAAGTATTAATTTGTTGGATCAGAGTTATATGGTTTTGAGATTGTCAGACCCATACGCCACTTTCGGCAAAATATGAACAAAATCGTACCGTTGCAACCTAGCGAAATCTGGCTCCAAACAAAATAGTTACATGTAATACGTTTATAACTCAAAAAAATATTTTAATTTGGCATGTAAAAAGTATTAATTTGTCGGATCAGAGCTATTTGGTTTTGAGATTCCATACTTATGCATCTTGCTATCTCAAAACCAAATAGATCTGATCCGACAAATTAATACTTTTTACATGTCAAATTAAAATGTTTTTTGAGTCAAAAACGTATTGCATGTAAATATTTTGTTTGGAGCCTAATTTGGCTAGGTTGGAACTTTACAATTTTTTCGTGTTTTCCTTAATGTGAGGTATGTGTTTTCCATCTTATAACCAAATTATCACTGCCTGACAAATTTATAAGCCAATTTAAAAATTATTTTACTTCATTTTATTAAATTATTACATTTATTTTGTGTGCTTTCCGAATTAAAATAATTTTAATAAGCATTTTTATTTTTCATATAATAAAATTCAGGGATAACTTCACATATGAAGTCTATTTGGAATGAAATATAATATAAAACGGGGCGGGGCTAACTTCACACATGAGTTAGAGGGATATAATTATGTTAGTGTTGCCTGATTAATTTTTTTTAATTTCGGGGTAGAATCCGGGGATAACTTCACATACGTTATACAACATGAGAGCTGTCATTCATATGAGTGAAGGGATGTACAAATGTTAAATTTCCTATTGAAAATTTTATATATTACAATAGTACTAATGTAAAAATAGCAACCAAAAAACATCTCGGCATTCACATTTTGGTTGCTATTTTCTTTGTTTTTATAATGTGTGTATAAAAAAATTTGTGTTTGGACACAACTTTTTTTGTATGTATACGAATTCTTTGGTCGAAACGTGCCCTGAGTTCTCACTGAAGAAATCATGATTTCGAAATTATAATTACGAAACCAGTACCTAGTCTATTTATGGCATTAAATAATATAAACAAATTGTTTCACCCTTTATGCCGCCACTGCCACACTATTCATTGGCATACTGTACCTTGAAATATAGTTTTAATATTTTCGGCTGTTGGGAAAGATTTATATACAGTCATACAGAATTACTTTGTAGTAACCTTTTACTACTTACTCGTTATCTAATTATTATTGTACAACTTTATTATGTATCAAAATTATTAATTATCGCAGCAACCTTCGATACCAGTTCAGTTGACATTAGTGACGAAATAAGAAAGTGGAAGATATTTCTAAAGTTTATGGATGTGGTTTGGGAGTCGAAAAAATTATAACTCGTAACTTCGTACCTATTACCGATTCATCGTATATGCACTTAACGTATGCCGTTTGATTATATGTATTTAATTATATACTGCATCAGTATTTATGCGCGAAATGCATTCAAGGCTAATTGTTCAATGAAAAATAATGTAATACCTGTCTTTGACCGATTACGCAGTTAACTTCGACAAAAAGAGGAAAATATCTTCGGTTTCAGATGTGGTTGAAGTGCCAAAGTGACTACTACATATACAGAAGGACGACTAATAATTTTTAAAAAATTTCATGGTAAAATTTCTGAATTTCGGTTACAATACATTTTAAAATTTCATTCTAATCCTATGAAAATTTCATCAACATTGGTTCAGTTTCGTCTAGTTTTGCTGGAGTCAAGAGCTTCTATTTTCCAATAACATCGATTTTTTTTTTAATGGTTTCTTTCCTAGTCCAAATTCCTAGACCAATCACTTTGATAATTTAAGGTCTACATGTTAACCAAAACGAAATATTCGTTTAACGAAATAAGAACACATACAATTTTGCAAAATGATAACGGGTCCCTAATATCACAAATTAAGCATGATAATTCTAATAACAACTCAATGTCAATTTTGGTTTTTATCGTATTGTATATACGAAACGAAAAACAAATTTCTTTTTTGAATGAAAAAATGATTATTTAAAAAATTGATTTCTAATTTTCCGTTTTTGTTATCACGTTATTGGCGATTTTCATCGAATGTAGATAGCGTTGGATTCGACGTCTACAGGGGGGACGAGAATTGTCAAATCGATTCTTATACCTCAAACAGAATGACGTCGAAAACAACGGCGCTAAATTTAAAATACGTGCATTTCCATAAGAGCGAACAGATAGAGCGTCGACAATCGACGTCAAAATATAAAAATTTATATTTTTTTTGGACGATGAGTGACATTTAGTTAAAAACAAAAATAACTTATTTTTTTATGAAATGGACGAGGTGATAATACATAACTAAATTTTGTTCTAATAAAGAAGTTGTTTGATTTAAATACTCAATTGAGTTTTACAATTTTCAGGATACATTTAATGAGAAATTATTCTTTCAATAAATTACCCATTGTGAAAATAACATCATTGCCATTTTCATTAGCATTATTGTGTTATCACTATCCATTTCTTCTATTTTGCTGGTATGTTTATTTATCCACAAACAAAAACATCTAACATATTATTAGTATTTTAAGTCTGTCTATAAATGACAGAAATGTCAAAAAATCGGCGTCTATCTGTTTGACAAAAAAGATTTGAACTTTGATCGCCGAAGATCGGCGATGTGCGCCGCTATTCTGTTTGAGGTATTATAACAGTTTTGATTCCCCTTGCTTCATAGCAAACTGCGATTCATGTTTTGTTCACCAGATATCAGCTACTTTGTTGGAAATCGCGAATAGGCGATTTGTTGTGCGTACAACGTAAAATTCATTTTCCAATACGGAAACTTGTATATAAATATGTAGCACACACAAAATTTAAAAAGTTCTAAATATTGACTGTTATAAGTGTCATGGTTGGAAATAGAAACTCCGCACATGGAAATTGACCTGAAATCTTTTCCAGATGTGAACACCATTAAGACCTTAAGATTTGAATCTATTTCCACCCATGACACTTTAAACGGTCAATATTTAGAAATTTTTAAATTGCAATATATTTATATACAAATTTCCGTATTGGAAAATGAATTTTTTAAACAATTAATAATGCAATTTAAAATATAGTTTAGTGTTTTATTTTTAACCATTTCATTTGATTTTTTTTTCTGTAGTAAACACATATTTTTAGTAAATAAAAGTACATGCGGCTGAAAAATATCGGCTGAGAAATGTCGGCTGAGATATGTCGGCTGAGATATGTCGGCTGAAAAATGTCGGCTGATAACTTTCGGCTGAAGTATATTATTTTCGGCTGAGATAGCAAAGACACTATCTGCATTATAGATTTTTTTTACTTTCGGCTGGAAAGTATCGGCTAGCTTTAATAGTACCTCAGGCACACAGTCTTAGTCTCATACACTTTCAATATCGCATTTTATATCACATACTTAACTTCCTTAACTTCCTTTATTGGAGTTTTGTGGCCTTTAAGCTTAAAGGCGTAACCAGCGAGTCTTTAAGAAATTTAAGTAACAAAGCGACATCTGAAAAATGTATGTTTATTGACATTACTGACCAGTGAAACTTAAAGTACTTTTCGTTCAGTTTCGTTAAATTTGAATTGTCATTTAGCAATCCGTAACAAGAGCGAGCATTATCGCTCAAACTGAAGGAAACGTCATAATTGTATATTTGAAATGGCGGTATGTTGATATCTGTTACATTTTTATAATTTATGTGCTCAAATATTTATTTATATTTTAATAATTTAAATAATATTTTATGTACATTTTCATCAGCTCTTTTCAGCTCAATAGATTCCGATTGTTCACCAACATTTGTGGTCGCACAAGGTACATCAGCATGTTTAAAGCCTCATGTCATTCGAATATGGATAAAAAATTGCTGTTGACATATAGTAATCTACATACTTGTTACATACATAGTAATCTGTCTCTTGTGCGATTTATTTCTCATACCACAAAAGTCGGTTTTTTTATTGTTTGCCCCCTCGTCCTTTAAATAGGGTAAAAAGCTGTTAAATTTTCTCAAATAGATTCATTTTTGACTAAAATCGTGATGTGGTTAATTTGTTATTTTGCAAATTGACATTTAAAAATTCAATTGACAATTATAATCGTGTTACAGATTCGCTGGTCAAAATGTCAAATATTCTGTAATAAAACGTTCTCGTTAAATTCTGTAAGGTGTCGTTGCTGACTCTTACAGACTCGCTGGTCAAACCTTTATTCAATTTAATTTCTTCGATTTCAATAGCACGTTGTTTAATTTTTAATGTTTCGTATTAATGTAGCCTATTAAGTTCAGTATTTTGTTCTTTTATAATTTTCACGTATTCTTTTTTGTATAGCATGTATTCTTTTGTATGACTCTTTTTCAAGCTCAATTTTTTTTAATTCTGCCTGATGCAAATCTTTGATACTTCTTTTAATGCTACCCAGTTTATTAATAACTGAAATGTGGAACTCCTTTTGTAGCGCTATTTGTTCTTCTAATAATTTAGTGTTATTTTGTTTTTCTGCAGATTTTTTAGGCGTCCGACTTCTTGGAGTAGCAGGTGGCGGTATAGAAGCTGGTTCGTTAATTAGCATATCATTTTCAATTAAATATTCAGTTTCGGTACATAAATCATCATGATCAGCAATGTCAAATTTGACGGTTCATTCGAAATTGTAATATTATATGCAGAAACCGGTCCGAATGATCTAGTATTAAGGACACCGGAAAAACTTAATTCCATATTTAGAATTTGGACTAGCTTCTCCTCTTTTGGAGTGAATGCAATAAATTTACTGGGTCGATCCCCCGTACCAGAAACACTTTTCGTATTCCTACGAAATTTCTTTTTCAACGAATCTTCGTATATGGCCCACACCTAAAAGTATAAACAGAACAATGTTTTCTAAAGTCGTAACAGCACAGCATCATCGCGGATCTCCTTCATATCAAAAATTCTGAGCTATAGATTTAAAAGCGAAATTTTGGATGGATCGGATAGAGAGTGGGTTGAACTCCAATTGTATATTTTGATTTGCACCCATATTCCGCACCCTTAACGACGTATTTTATGCCTTTTCTAGTCATTTTAAAATTTCACACGACTCAGAATGACAGTTTTAAATTGTTTCTCTCGCCTCAAGTCACTTGTTGGCATAACAACTGACTAATTTTTCATACAAATAGCAGATTTTTATAGTCACTTGAAACAACAAACGACTCGACTAGCGGAATAAGGGTGTTGAACTGCAACTTTCACATGCCATTGTTATTCCTCGTTTTGCTATGGTAGCTCCGAAGAAGAGTTCCATGCTAGTAGCTAAATTATTCACTTTGTTTATTCATTTAGAGTTAAAGTTTCTGCCAAATTATATATCTTACCGAAATACAAAACATGTTATTATTTATTAGTAGCAACAATTTAATTGTGGGATGTTTTTTTTTGCTAATTCGTCGTTATGTTTGATTTGCATTTAACGATTATGTTTTTTCTTTCAATTGAATTCGTTCCCATATTTTTTTTAGTTGTTGTTGTGTTTGCAGTATGAATAATTAAAAGTTTAAAATCGTGATGATGTTGGGTCGAATGTGAGCTGCGCATTGAGGTTGATTCGTTGTGTTCCGATCCAGATCGGTATATTCTAGATCTGTTGAAACCTTTGCAAACCCCACGATCCACCGAGAGCTCTAGCCTGCTACTAAATACCGCGTAGAGGTCCCTGAACAGATATCTGTTAACGGTTCATCATAGTTGGGGATTTGAAAAGTACTCGCAATGTGACGATCCGTTACAGATGGGAGATTAAACAAAAAGCGATGCACAGCATATTATAGGGTTTTCCAATAAGAGTGATATGATTTCTTCGATAAACCCAACTTTCGAGCACTTTTTCCACTGAATCAAGTCGTATGTCATGAATAGCACGTTCAATATTGACTTGTAAAGCTTGAAGAGAGTTTGGTTTATTGCTAAAGACCAATGACTTCAAATAACCTCACAAGAAATAGTCTAATGGTGTTAAATCACAACTTCTTGGAGGCCATTCAATATCTCAATTTCTTGAAATAATAGAATCACCAAACTTTTCTCGCAATAATTCAATTGTTGCACTTGCTGTGTGGCACGTAGTCCCGTCTTTTGGAACCAAATATTGTCAAGATCAATTTCTTCCAATTTCGGCCATAAAAAGTTGGTTGTCATCGATCTATACCGATCTCCATTGACAGTAACGGTGTGACCAGCTTCATTTCAAAAAAAATACGAACCGATGATTCCACCAGACCAAAAACCACACCAAACTGTCAATTTAGCTGAATGTAATGGTTTTTAATGAATAATTTGTGGATTTTCTTTGCACCAGAATCGACAGTTTTGTTTATTTCTGCACCACTCAGATGAAAGTGAGCCTCATCGGAGAAGATGATTTTCTTAAAAAAATCGTTATCGTTTCCAAGTTGTTCCAAGGCAAAATCAGCAAATTTGCGACGTTTACGGTGGTCCAATGGCTTCAGTTCTTGAGTGAGAACAATTTTATACGGATGCAAACCCAAATCCTTTCTCAAAATCAGCCAGGTTGTGGTTTGAGACAGTCCCAATTCTTGAGAACGTCTTGGAATCGACAAATTGCGGTCTTCAGCAACACTTGGCTGAACGGCAGCAATATTTGCGTTACTTCGACTGTTTCTTTGTCTAATAGCGAGCACACTTGGACGATTATTACGACTATAAAATGGCAAAAGCGCACGAAAAGTTGCAATTGGAGAACGATTATTTTGATAATAAAACTGAATAATTTGTAAACGTTGTTCTTGTGTATGAAATTGTAAACATTACTGAATACAATGAAATAAAAAATGACAGATCATGACATATTACAAATGGCCGAAACGTCACTTAAAAACCATATCATTCCTATTGGAAACCCATATACAAAGAAATTTCCCACAGAATAGAGCCCGTGAAGTTTCTAACAAAAAATAGCACGTATACGTATACGGCTCCAATAAGAAAACATGGCGGAAGCAGAATTCTTATTGGATTCAATTAGATTCCAATAGCCGCCATATTGAACTGTTTTAGTATTGGTGATTTACACTGTTAATATCTTATAAATGCAAATTAGTTAAAATTTTATTAAAAATTATTATTATATTAAATAAAATCATAATTTACATCATAAAATATAAATAAATACAAAAGATATTAGAGAAATATGTAAGGAACTTAAAGAAAAAGTTAACAGTTAAATAAAATTAAAGGTTTACCAAAAAGAATTTTATCATCTGGACCAATAACAAACCACTTCCAGAGATTAGGGCAATATGCCACTATATAGGTCGGATTGACCTATCTATAGAGAACATTTTCCGGTATAAGGTTTTTCTTAGCAGAAAAAGTGTAACCTTGTTAATATCAGTTTTCCACTGTAAATTTTGAGTATTTTTCAATCTGGGCCAATAACAAGCCATTTCCAGAGATTAGGGCAAGATGCCACTATATAGGTCGGATTTGGCTATCTATAGAGAACATTTTCTAGTATAAGGTTTTTCCTAGCGGAAAAAGTGTAACCTTATTAATATCAGTTTTCCACTGTAAAATTTGAGTATTTTATCATCTGGCCCAATAACAAGCCACTTCCAGAAATTAGGGCAAGATGCCACTATATACGTCGGATTGGCCTATCTATAGAGAACATTTTCCGGTATATGGTTTTTCCTAGCGGAAAAAGTGTAACCTTTTTAATATCAGTTTTCCACTGTAAAATTTGAGTATTTTATCATCTGGCCAATAACAAACCACTTCACTTCCAGAGATTAGGGCAAGATGCCACTACATACGTTGGATTGGCCTATCTATAGAGAACATTTTCCGGTATAAGGTTTTTCCTAGCAGAAAAAGTGTATCCTTGTTAATAGCAGTTTTCCACTGTAAATTTTGAGTATTTTTCAATCTGGGCCAGTAACAAGCAATTTCCAGAGATTAGGGCAACATGCCACTATATAGGTCGGATTGGCCTATCTATAGAGAACATTTTCTGGTATGAGGTTTTTCTTAGCGGAAAAAGTGTAACAACAGTTTTCCACTGTAAAATTTGAGTATTTTATCATCTGGCCCAATAACAAGAAACTTACAGAGATTAGGGCAAGATGCCACTATATATAAGTCGGATTGGCCTATCTATAGAGAACATTTTGCGGTATAAGGTTTTTCTTAGCGGAAAAAATGTAACCTTGTTAATATCAGTTTTCCACTGTAAATTTTGAGTATTTTTCAATCTGGGCCAGTAACGAGCAATTTCCAGAGATTAGGGCAAGATGCCACTATATAGGTCGGATTGGCCTATCTATAGAGATCATTTTCTGGGATGAGGTTTTTCCTAGCGGAAAAAGTGTATCCTTGTTAATAGCAGTTTTCCACTGTAAATTTTGAGTATTTTATCATATGGCCCAATAACAAGCCACTTTCAGAGATTAGGGCAAGATGCCACTATATAGGTCGGATTAGCCTATCTATAGAGAACATTTTCCGGTATAAGGTTTTTCCTAGCGGAAAAAGTGTAACATTTTTAATATCAGTTTTGCACTGTAAAATTTGAGTATTTTATCATCTGGCCCCATAACAAGCCATTTCCAGAGATTAGGGCAAGATGCCACTATATAGGTCGGATTGGCTTATCTATAGAGAACATTTTCCGGTATAAGGTTTTTCCTAGCGGAAAAAGTGTATCCTTGTTAATAGCAGTTTTCCACTGTAAATTTTGTGTATTTTATCATCTGGCCTAATAACAAGCCACTTCCAGAGATTAGGCCAAGATGCCACTATAGGTCGGATTGGCCTATCTATAGAGAACAGTTTCCGGTATAAGGTTTTTCCTAGCGGAGAAATTGCAAAAGACATATTCCAGAACTTCTTCCAAAAATCATTTAAGAATCCCAATTCCATCCCACCACAATCGGTTAAGAACTGATCGAGTTCCGACATATATAGTGGCATTTTGCCCTAATCTCTGGAAATGGCTTGATATTGGTCCATATTGATAAAATACACGGTATTTACGGCGAAAAATTGCATTAATAATTCTGATATTTTTTCTTGTAAAGCTTTTATTTTCATTTACATTTATGTAAACTAATTCACACATGATTTTAATTTGATATTTTTGTTATCTGTTTGAATAATTTATGTATTTCATTAATATTTTGTAATTTTAAATAAATTCAATTTTAAAAATTATAATTATAATGTACTTGTGATTCGGAGAGTAATTTAACAGTGTAATAAATCACACTCAATTTATTCTAATAAGAATTTAGTTTTGAGTGGTACTAACACATATATAATTTTGAATTTTTGTTATTTTTTGTTAGAAACTTCACATCGGTCACAGAATAAAGGACCAAGACAAGGTCGAAATAGAGCTAAAACACGTGTTGCAACTAGTGTGTTAAAAACCCATACCTCTGCAAAAAAGATTTTTTTATAATTCAAAAAGCTTTTGTTGCATGAAACGAATAAATAATTTTCTTATAATTTCTAAAAAAAAAAAATTTTTATTTCAAATTTTTTCCGAGGTTTACCGGCCGATGAAAAGAATATTTATTGTGGTATACCGATTGGCTGCTTGATTAGATTCGAAAATGTTATACTGGGAGTACATTGGCGTTTGGCAATAATTTCCATGGTAGCTTACCGGTGTTACACTGACCGCTGAACTAATTTTAATTCACTTGGTAAACTGCTGTGTGGCACGCCGGTGGTCCACTGGCCGATGACTGTATTTTTCTGTGTGGCCTAATATATCGGTGTTGTACTGCTGGTTCACTGGTAACTATACAAACACCAAATATCTTAGATATCCGTTTTTGCTATCAATAATTGCAGAATGAAATGTAATAATGTAACCAATAAAACTGAAAAAATCGATATGAAAACGAAAATGTTCATCCTTCACATAAGTGACCCTACCATTCTAAACTTTTATTGCAATTTCCCGACATTTATGACTTAACATTTACGACAATATTAATAACTTTACCATGTGTGTTTAATTCCTCAGATCTACCCCGCAGTGCAATTGATAAACCAATTTCTTTGCTGAAGCTGTTACTCATATTCTCGCATTATGTCCACAAATCATGTATTCTGAAAATGTTCAACAGAGTTCACATAAGTTCACACAATAAGCTGACATATGTATGTAGTCTCAAAATTATTATTTAAAAGCTTCAACCCCATAAAAATAATTTGTTATGTTTTGATCGTATGCGGCGACTAAATAAAATCTGTTTGCCTTGACCTGGACCTAACATTAGATTTTATCATTTTAGTTGTAAAATTCATTTGAATTGCAATAAAAATTTTCTAAACAAACATTTTGAATACTCGCATATTATTTAAATGTACGGTATTCACAAAGTTGTATACGTTCAAATTACGGTAAAGATTGGTATGACGACAAAATATAATAATTTATAAGTTATATAAACACAACACAATTCGAAAGTGAAATCAATATCATCAAATGAAATGAAAGTTCGCGCGGCCTAATAAAATATGCGAGCGAGGGTAATAAACTTGCACGATATGAAATTTAATTACTTACTAGATTTCGATTAATTCACAGCCGATTAGTAATTTCTGTGGGCCAAGTTCAACAACTGCTATAGTTTGATCATGATGATAGATCATAATTAGAGAGTCTTCTTGCTCGCGTATTCCACTGAAAATATAAAAAAAAAATACGAACATTAATTTATAGAAAACCAGTTGAGTGGTAAATATAATTACACACAGATATTGCAAATAAAATAAATTGGCATAGTTATTGGATTATGATAATAACTATATTTGAGAATGCATATGTGAAGGTAAATTACTTTCACTCATGTGCTAATGTAGCAGTACAAATTAGAGCAAAAACAAATGATATTTGTATAGATCGCACAAAGTAAAGAAACTAACCATAATAGTCCAAGTTATTCGAATGCAGAGCTTGATTTGTGAGATATACGCCGCTCATCGACGTGCTACCGCAGCTGTACTCGACATCTCAGGAACGAATCGATTTATTTGGTTAATTTAATATTACTAAATACGATGTCCCAAAACCTTCATCCTCTTGTGCGCTTAAAATTGTTGAAATTTTTACATAATTAATAAAATGGTACAAAAGAAAATTACAGACTTTTTTGAAACCAACAGCGAATTGAAATAAAGCATCATATGTTTTTTATAATGTAGATATGAATTTTTGAAAAGAAGGTACATACATACATATGTGCAATTTTTTAACAGTACCTTTATGATTTTTATTTTTCATTACCTACTTAATATAATACCAATATTTTTATTTAAATGAAATAGCATATGTGATTTTTCGTTAGTAACATGAATTTAAAAGTATGCAAAAAATACATATTTGTGCATATGTAATTACTTGTTTTTATTTATTTTAAGAAATCCAATGCAAGTATGTATGCATTTAACTTAAAAATTTTTCATTGACATTATCGCTTAAGACGAAATTCTCAAAACACGAAATACTTTGTTATTCTCTTCGATTTCGTGTTATCCGATTTCCACTGTAGTTAGAAATTAAAGGTCTTCTGGTTTTATTCTTATAAGAAAAAACCAACATTTTCATAAGATTTTTTAATTTCACTCAAAATTCTTATAAGAAATATTTTGACAGTGTACTTTTATAAATATATTTTTATTTTTGGAAATGCCACACTAGCAGCATTTTTTGTAAAAATACCTGGAGTCTATCACGGACACGGGTGTGAAATATTCCATTCTTTCCATAGATGTTTTGTATGTATGAGTATCACACTGTTATTTCAAATTCAAATAGGAAAGAAATTAATCGTATTGGTAGAATCATCTAAGTATGAGTTTTATTTTTTAAAATGACTCAAACCTCAATTGTGTTGAAATTATTGAGATTGAAAATGAAAATTCGTAGCAATAAACTGGAAGTCGTGCATTATTAGCACTAGGTGGTTTTTGTTGTGTGACTCAATAACCAACTTCATATACTAGCCAGACCTGAATCACAATCTCTGGGAATGGCTAATAATAGCCATCCAAACTTGAGTTATAATGACATCCGAACACCTGGAACATAAAAATTCGTAGCAATAAACCCGAAGTCGAGCATTATTAGCACTAGGTGGTATTGGTTAGGTGATTCAATGGTCAACTTATTATCGGCCATTAACAGAGACGTTGATTCACGTCTGAGTTGAGTCACATAATTAAAACCACTTAGTGCTAATAACCCACGACTTCGGGTTTGTTGCTATGAATTTTCATATTCTCGGTATTCAGATGTCATTTTTACTCAAATTTGGATGGCCATTATCAGCCATTCCCAGAGATCGTGATTCAGTATTTGAAGTTGGTCATTGAGTCGTCTAACTAAAACACCCTAGTGCTAATAATGCATGACTTCGGGTTTATTGCTACGAATTGTACTGATGTCATTTTTACTCAAATTTCAGAAATCGTGATTGAGGTCTGGCTAGTATATGGAGTTGGATTGTGTCACCTAACTGAATCCACTTAGTGCTAATAATGTACGACATCGGATATATTTCTATTTGATATGGTGTACTGATTTCATTTTTATTCAAATTTAGATGGCCAATATTAGCCATTCGAGGTTGTATAAATTCGAAAACGTCAAATGGAGTCGTGATTGCCGTTTCAAGATTGTGCATCCATGCAAATGCATGGAAGAAGTTTTGAATCAGGAGTATCGGAAAACGATCTGGTACTGTGACCGAATTATGTCAGCGATAATCTCTATACTCAGTCTCCAATCGAGATCTTTCTTTCTTACCATATATGAAGTGGGTAAGAGACGGGAGATCCCTAACTCCACCATTTACTTAAAAATATTGATATAAACAGTTTTGTGGCGAATGGGATCTCGTCTTCGTGGTCGAAGCACAGGTAAATGACCTGTCGTCACAATATGATGCACCGCATGGTATGCTTGACTGGCAAAATATAATTTCGTTCAGCTGTTAGGGAAGGAAATTTCGTTAGCAGCCGACATAATCGTTGTCCATGGAGAATTGAAGAGGGGTTGGTGTATCGACCCGAACCGAAAAGAGCGAATTTAACGAAAAAATCAGTACTAATGATCGGGTGGGCGATTCACATCGGTTAAAATGAAAGCGTGAATAAACGATCGTTTTAGCCCTAAATTAGCTTGTAGCAATTTCGAGCCGTAGGTGCATGTCGGGGTCACCACTTATCGGCGTCGTATATATTTGTTGTAATCATAATAAAACTGATATTCAATTATTGTATATCAGTACTGGATTCAGCAATTTTATATTAAACGTATTTATAAATCACAAATTATGTGTGTTAACTCGCACGTACGTGGTGCGAAAAACCTAAACAAACTGTGTGTTGTAAAACGAAACAACTCATAATGCCTTTTTTATTCTACTTTTCGTTCTGTGATCCGTATTATTGTATACTCGACGCTACAGCGCTGTGAGCATCGATTTCAAAAAATAGAACTATATGCTATAGAATGAATGTAAAGATTTTTCCCATATAAAATTAGCTATTTCATGTGTCACAAGCCAGAGCAGCATGGTTATATAAAAAATGCGTATGGCAAATACAAAAATTACAGAAAGATCGATCTTACGATCGGTAAGTTTACCAAGTGTTAATATAAAATAAAGTGTAAATTATGTTAAGAAGAAAGTGATTTGTGGTAAGATTATCCTTAATTAAAGTTATAAATCAGCAAAAATTAAGAAAACAATTTTGAGTATTGGCGTGGGGTTTTAAATTTGTTGTTGTAAGTTAATAAAACGTCGTTTATTTCATGTGCTACGTGCTTTGCTTTTCATAATTTATTTTTATTTTGGAATAATAAGTACAACTTTTTACAGAAATTATAGTGTAATCATTTGTTTTTAGCTTACCAAAATATGGAGAATTGAAATCAATTGGCTTCGGTGAGCAAGATGTACAAGTGGGCATTCAATTGTTTCGGTACATTTGAAATGCATTATTTCCTGCCATGGACAAAAGAGTATCAAAGGAGATTTTTAAGAAAATCGGCCATTCCCACCTTGTTCATTAATGAATCAACGTGTGGATTTGACGTCGTTGAAAATAATTTTGAAAATACATGCCCCAATATTAATCAAACCGTACTTCCATATCATGCTGAATAAAACATGGTCGGATGCTCGGAACTCTCTAATTCTAAATTTGTTTCCTAAGACGTTTATCCAACTTCTATAAATGATGCTGACAATATTATTGGAGCTAATTTTCAAGGTTCTTCTCATGTTGAGGAAGATCCAATCTATGCGTTGAACTTATTAAGTGATGTAGTAATCAAGTCGTTGCATTTAACTCAAAATAATAAAGACCATCACTATACACCCTTCATTTGTTATGTAGAAAATCAGGTCGTGAAGAGGTAGAAAGTTTGAATGACAATAACATATCCGGACTTTTTTTTAAGGACTAAGGCTGTGTGCCTCAGGTCGATTTTTTCAACTAAATTATGAACTAAACTTAATTGCTCAGTAATTCACAATAAACATTCATAGGTGGCAGTAACATCAACAAAACAAACTGTGCCTGACTATTCCAAATACTAAATTATCGACTTTTCGTGGATAATGGAAATATTAAATTAAATTAAAATAATGGAAGATGATATGAAAGTTGCATTATTTGTAAATGTTATTATAAACTACGAAATGTTTAAAAATAAAAAAATTGTAATGTAAAAATGTGTACAAATTTATATACGGAATGGGTATAAAAGGCCGAATGTCGAAGGGCCGAATGTGTCGAAGGGCCGAATGGGTCGAAGGGCCGAATTTTTTTTTTTTTGTTTTTAGAAATATAAATTTTAAAATTTGTAGTTTTATTGAATATTTTGTATATTTTTTTTATTAAACATAAATGAATTTTTTATGAATTTATGTATTTTACTATTTTTCATCACGTATTCAGTCAGCGATACATTTTGGTGAAGGAAAATTTTGTCATGCGCCACCAATAGGTCTATCCCTTTTCCTGCCCGTTAACACAATTGTGTGGGTATTGTAAAAGTACCATGTCAAAAATTTATTTTTGTATGTGGCTTGACCCAGCTTACGCATTTGTGCATTCCTTTTAAAACTATTCTCGTGCGAAAAAAAAATATAACTACATACACAATTGTATTGGTTGTACTTGCGAAATTTTTGGTCCAATTTTTTAAAAAAATTTCATCTTAGCCAAAATTTTTATCAAAAACGCCATTATATACTATGATTTTTTACCCACACATTTGTGTGGTTTGGACTTAAAAAAAATAAATTAATTAAATAAAAAATAAAAAAAATATATTTCTAAAAACACAAAAAATCAAAAAAAAAATCGGCCCTTCGACCCATTCGGCCCTTCGACACATTCGGCCCTTTGACACATTCGGCCCTTCGACATTCGGCCCTTCGACACATTCGGCCCTTTGAAATTCGGCCCTTCGACATTCGGCTCTTCGTCATTCGGCCCTTTGATATCATACCTTATACACAATAACACATTTGGAAGAGACTTTTCATTTGTAACCTGCCGGCGAATAG
The DNA here is from genome assembly GCA_932526605.1 of Nephrotoma flavescens. Classification (NCBI taxonomy): domain Eukaryota; kingdom Metazoa; phylum Arthropoda; class Insecta; order Diptera; family Tipulidae; genus Nephrotoma; species Nephrotoma flavescens. The sequence continues at coordinate 209,912,169 of OW052220.1, read as the reverse complement.
CGTAAGGTCACTTCAAAAAGTTATATAATTTACACGAAAAAAACGACTTAAGGTACACAGTATAAATACAGTTGTGTTGCTTTCGCAAAATTACAGCAACAATTACATTGTATAAAGCCGAGTTGGCTTTAATGTAAGCCAAAAAAATTTTAGGCTTAGGGGAAATAAAACCATTTTATGGTTATGGTTTACCACAAGGCGGTTATTTTTACTATGTTTTGTTATCTTGTTGTTAAAAAATATATTTTGCGTTTGTTTTGATAGAAAACGTTCGTAAAATAAAAAAATTAAATAAATATTATTAAAATGAACCAAACCGAAGAATCTAAAATACATTGAAAAAATTAAGGCCAAAAGTTATTGCTTTCAGATTCAAACGCTAAGCTAAGTTGAATTTGCGAAACAACTTACAACAAACTTGAAAAAAAAATAGGAACCTACGACCTACGAAATATGAGACAAAGAAGGAAAATTATTAATTTGGACCACCTGATAGACGATCTTGAAGAGAAAAATTTAATTAGTTCTTACGTTAAGGATAAATTTTTAAACCATTCTGACCCAAATTCAATTTGAAAAATATTATGACATCCGGTTGAATTATTTTTGTAACCAAAGGTAAACTTAACAAAAGGAAACAAGTTTGTTTCTTTATTAAATTTTAAAATAGTGTGAAATAAATAAGCGTAGTTGTTTTATAATTACTATTTTTTATATTTGTACATAATATGATATATAAATAAAAACAAGTAATCTACTTATATTAATTGAATAAAAATGTAATTCAATTTAAATAATTTTTTTAATTAACCTTCCTAATTGCATTGCATTCGGTCGAAAAAAAATGCTAAATACGGCCTTTTTATCCTCCGAATTTGACTCACTTGACAGCTGCTTACATTCATTCATTCTATATAATCTATTTCTATGTTCAAACATACATAACGGAAATTTTTAAAAGCCTGGAGGCTGTTCGTAAACTCTACATTGTTACGATATTGTTAACAATGACAGCTCGAAATCGTTCTGAAACTACCATTGTAACAACGACCACGTGCTTTTTGTCGTTCGTAAACTCGTTTTAACATTGTTATAAATGTAATTCTCAACCCTACTCGAGACTGCCTTTCCAGCTGTCAAAGTACTAAATATACGCTACAGTCAAACGAAAAAATTATTGTTTCACATCAATATCTAAACAAAATTATTTCTTAATAAACTTTTTATGTGGTCAATGTGTTTAATAAAAATACTATGCGTATAATTGAGAATTATTTAAAAAATCATAATTTTAATACTCAAAGTTTACGGATATCTAATTTAATAATTATTTTCATATTGATGAAAATAGAAATTAGTTTTCTGTTTTGCGTTTTATTATAGGTTGGTTTTGGTCATCGTCAATCATCTGTAAAATCAATCATTGACATTTGTAACAAAATCATTGTATAGCGCATACGTCATACTTACAATGACAGTTGTAACAATGTTAACAATGTAGAGTTTACGAACAGCCTCCTGTGCTGACATGTTCTATCATCACATTTTCGATACTTTATCGTAGATTATGTCTCGCTTCTTTAGAATAAAATGTGACACTATTTCACATTTTGTATCATTTACCAGGTTGCTAGATTGAAAAATTGTGATATTCTACTCCATTTCTATCAAGGAATAATTTGTTTTCGATACTTGAACGAAATTAGAGAAAGACAATTTATTCGCATTTGTACTAGTAGGTTGTGATAGCAATAGAAAAGAAATAATTCATAAATGAAACAGTTGTCCATTTTAGTTTAGAAAAATGAGAAATAAACTTCGATAAAGTATCGAAAATGTGATGGTAGAACATGTCACCCCTGATAGAACTTGAAATTGTAAAAAAATAAAACAAAAAATTAAATTTTTATGAAAATTATACCTGGCAGATCTAAGTATAATCTGGCAAATCATCACGAGACCATTAAGAGCGTCGTTCTTTCGCCGGTTGGGCTCTAGAGCAGTTGGCAAATAACCCGTTGTTTTATCATCAAATTGTGTTCAGCGGTGAGGCTCATTTTTGACTTAACGGGTTTGTTATGGTGTTTTCTTTTTACAAAAAACTGGCAAAAAATTTTAATGTACATCAAAATTTTTTGATGTATGTAAATCAAATTTTTACGTTCTTTTAGCGGAAAAATAGCAAAAAAATTTGATGTACACCAAAAAATGGAAATGTAGATTTTTACTTCCATTTTAACTACCACATACACATATTTATATACCTAGAATACGTCAATCGTAAATATTGTCAAATGCGTCGTTTGAATTTTTTTCAACATGGTTTGTTATTGTTTTCGGCATCCCTTTCGGGTTTAGGCACACTATGATAAAAACACATCAATTTTTTCGTATTCTTTTTAACTATCGGAAATTTGATGTACATCAAAAACGTAAAAGAATTCGCTATTAATAAACAAAATTACAGCATATGGGGTGAGACCAATCCACACGAGACCCTATACTGACTCTATTACATCCAGAAAAATGCACCGTTCCGAAAATATGGATGACATTGATCCGGACGAGATGTTGTTTCAACAGGATAGCGCTACGTGCTATACGGCGACCGCAACCATCGACTTATTAAAATCAAAATTTGGCGATAAGTTGATTTCGAGAAATGGACCAGCCAATTGGCATCCAAGGTCGTGCGATTTGACACTTCTCGATTATTTCCTGTGGAGCTACGTGAAGTCACTGGTTTATGCTGATAAACCAGCAACAATTGATGCCTTGGACGCCAGCATTGTTCGTGTTACGCATCGCAGCTCTTGTTTTTGTTTTAAAATCAATCGATCGCAGACAAAATTAACATCGCAGATGTTTACTAACTGTTGCCTTCGTCGCTACTTCTTCGATTGAACGTAAGAACAGTTTCATTCTTACGTTCAACACTGTATAATGTCGTTAAATATGACGGAGCTTCGTTAAATTTTTTAATTTAATTTCCATGAGCGAAAGCACAGAAACGGCATTTATCGCACACATAATTTTTTTAAAATTACGTTTATAATTTTTTATTAATTTTTGTATGATTACTGATCCTTTAGTAGGAGGAAAATAATATTTTTTATGCGATGTTCTTTTAATTTTTTAAAAAAATGTCAAATTTCTTGTGTTAATAGAACACATAGACATAATACTATATACATAGACCAGTAATGTGCTTTTTCTCCATATAAAATCGTCTATTTCATGCGTGGACAGTTACGACGAGATGCATATATAAAACACTATTTATATCTCTGTGTTTGATTTCTATATCATCCACAACATAAAGCTTTTGTTTCTTGCTGTTTGTCTTTCAAAATTGAATTATTTGAAAATTTTATGCAATTTATGATGAAATTTGTGTCTTTAATACAATTTGTGACCAAATTTGTGTGTTTCTAAATTTGTGTTATTAAAATAAAATGTATCGAAAAAAAAATTATTTGTTGTGGATGATATGAATTTTGCACAATAGATTCAACCAGTCCCGTACTGAAAACGTTTTCAATTATATATGTGGTAACAAAATGGCGCATTTTTTCAGTATTTTAAATATTTTAATTATAAAATATGTATAATTATAGTTAAATGCAATTCTAGGGTTAATTAATTATATTGATAATTGTTAGTTAAACAGTGAATAGTTCGGTTTTATGAATTACATTTATATGGAATAGTTGAATAGCTTTTTCGAAATAATTTTATTGTATAAATTCGATTAAGTATTTTGTGTAAGACTCATAAACCAGTTGTGGTTTAAAAAAATATTATAAAATTCGTGAATGTTGATAATTATTATAGACAAAATTCTAATTCTACAAGTAATTAACTTCATTCGTATTCGTTAATAAAAATTCTTAATACAGTACTGATTATTTTATGACTATCTCTTTTTTTCTTTGAAATTTACTCACTTGACATTTAATTATTACTAGTCTATATAATATTATTAATGTCTTTGATAGAACATGGAAAAGAAATTTGATGTGTTTTCTTTGTGGTAGTAATTTGGTTTTGTTTTGTTCAATCAGATTGCTGTGATGCCAAAAATGGCATACGTCTATTTCTGCAAAGAAACAAACATAAACGCCAAATTGTCATTTTTCATTTGTCAGTACATATTAGTACGGAGGTGTAAATTTTACGAAAAAATTGCGATTTTCAAAAATTGATCTACATCAAAAAAACATTGATTTTTTTGGTCAGAAAAATATCACATTGGGCGCTTTCAGGACCGCCGACTGTTGGCAACATGGTACGTAGAACCAACATGTTGAATACTGAACGCAACCAAAACATAATAATTCATATGGTAATACTGTTTAGTTAAACGCCATTTTTTCCATCGGTGTTTCATATCGATACATTTAGGTTCATAATTTTCATACTATTCAAGTGAAAAAATTTATGACACAAAATTATTAAAAATTTTAATTAATAATTAATATTAAATTAAGCAGTTCAACAGAACTCGTAATGAAGAGCCATTTTGTGTAATATGCAATGAAATTTTTGTTCTCAAAACAAATTGACAATAATGGTCAATCATATGCATTGAGGTTGTATTATGTTGGCAACATATATGTATAATAAGATATGGATATTGGCGGACCTGAAAGCGCCCATTAATTTAAAAAAGAAAATAAGTTTAAAAAGATGATTAAAGTAGCCGGCGAAAAATTCGAATAATATTGAGAATTTCAAATTAAATTGTATTCCGATTGGGGAAATTTCCAACGATTTCAAAAATACGGCCCCAGGTTACACTTACAATCACGTAGAAAATCTATTAGAAATATCACGCAAAAATAAATTAAAATGAAAATAAAATGAAGAAGTTTTTAATAATTACATTAATTAAATGTATTTTACTCAGGCGCATTGTCTGAAACAACTTATTCTTCGGTCGTATCCATTCCTTGCACTTTGGCACATTCTATACATAACCTGGCTGTGGCTTGAACAACATGGCGCATTACAAATATGGCATCTGGTTTTCGTTTTAAAATCAATTGATCGCGGACAAAAGTAGCATCGCGGACGTTTCACTAACTGTTGCCTTCGTCACTTCTTCTTCGGTTTTGAAACTGGTCCTATGCTCAACACTTTATAACCTATGAGGTTTATTGCAGCTTTCACATTACGTTTTAAAGTTCGTAGATTGCACAGCCGCTCCAAGACATTTGCATGCTCCAATTCCATTGTCAATTGTTTCAGAAATATTTTTCTTTCTGAGGCTTTGCGGATTATGTATAATACCATAGACACAAATCTGATTTCGTAGCTAGGATTATAAATTTATGGTTTGCGCCATGAGAACTCAAGACACACTACAATTTCTTTTGTCTTCTCGTTTGGTTTTAAATAGTAATGGAGTAGACATTCACAAAAATGTCAAGATTGACATTTAATTGACTTTTAAATTGTCAGAAATGACTTTTATATTGGCATGTCAGAAGAAAATTTGTTAAGGCGGTGATTCATGTAGAAATTTTGTCGGACAGACATGAATAATAATCGCTCTGATTGGTTAATAATTTTTTGTCTTATGCAATAAAAACAAAATTCACACTTAAGCGATACATGTATAAAATTTTGTTGTTTGGTTATTTTTTGACATTTTATAAAGCAACAACCTAAAACGTGTTTTTGTTCTTTTTGATTTTTTTTTTATATTTTAGAATGTGTATTCTTTTGTTCTCATTGCCGTCAAATCTTATACAAAATTGAGCAATGTTCAATTTTCAATTTTTGTCGTACGATAAAAAAATATGGCCGACATTCAACCAATCAGGGTGATTACTATTTATGTCTATCAGACAAAATTTATACATGAATCACCGCCTTAATAGTGCCTGGAATCTCCATTCTTGATATATTCGGCGTTGGGAGCATACAAATGCCTCGGGATGAGAAAAAGAATTTCATTCCGAAACTATGTATAAACTGAGTTGCAAAAAATGGTTAGGGATGACACATTACAACGAAACCATGGTTAACTCGAAACCATAGTTATGAAACCAGTGATGTGCCTATAGCATAATTGTGGGTTAGCGCATTTGTATAAATTGCAAGCGAGTACACTGGATATGTCGATCATACAACATAACAAGTTTAGCAGATTAGTTTACCAACTCCTTCTTTGCATTATAATCCAGCATGTTCGGTTTTTTAGTATCGCCGTCAATTCCGCAATCATTGCGTACATATGATAAAAGTAGTACATTTAGTATTTGGTTTTGGAATAAAGCTGACCAGGGGCGGTATGTTGTACCATCACTTCGAATCGAAATTCGAAAAAAGTCGAATGGCGGTATGTTATATCATTTTCGAAAAGCAAAAATCATACAACTTTCACTTTTTCGATTCGACTTTTTTCGATCGATGTGATGGTACAACATACCGCCCCAGAGTTAGATTGTTATCGAAGTACAATTTTGATGAATTTACTTTTGTTTTTTAAATCCGCTTTATTCTCAATTCTTTGGGAAGATCAGGTTTATTTTGACGGACCGTTCCATGGTTGCTAAGAACATGTTCCCGTCATCACTGACTGGAATGCTGCTAATTTGTCAGTTTTCAAACCGTTCTCATATGGTTTGAAAATTATCGAAAAACAGAAACCTGCTTAATAAATACTGTACTCTCTCTAGAGACATTACGCAGCTCTATAAAATTGACGATTATAACAAGACGGTACAGTTCGTTCAATCACTCATCTCATTTCTTATGGACGCCAGCATACGTTAAAATACGGATAAGAGCATAAATTTGTCCGGATTTCTCCTTCGCCGTATTGTTGTAACATATTCACTAACGTTTGTGGTGTAAGTTTTTGAAATGCTAGTACATGAGTATTAAGGTTTTGTGATGTTTAGGGCGGGAAGCCATCTATTCCTTTAGATGGATATAAAAAAAAACCTTGTTGTTGCATTCGAGGGATTTACACTCCATTTTCTATCTCCTCTTTTCTATCTCTTCTATCTTTCCACTTATTTCTCACTAATGGCGGTGTGGTGTGTGGCAATCGATGAGATGTGCCGCGACTTGCTTAAGCAAGCGGCTGAGTGGAACGAACTGATTGAATAACGAAATTTATTTTATAAATTAAATTTATTCGTTCTGCTTTTGTTTCGTATTCGTCGTGTTGCTTTTGTTTTCATTTTGTAATGCACGCCTGACGCGGCACCACGCCGTGTTATTTCTGTCTTGCGTGATGTGATATATAATTTATATGTATATCTGTAGATGCATTTACTCTGCTTGCACGTACATAGTGATCAATGATGAGTTAGCGATGAGTTTGCGAGATGTTACCCAACAAACAAGTTTGGGTTCGTACCCAAAAAAGCACAATTTACGCAATTTACCCAATTATCATATGTGTGTGCATATAAAAGCAAACGTATTTATTATAACGGTGTTACAAAATAATACACACAAATACAAGTATAATTATTCTTTTCTTGTTTTAGACTGACGCGCGACGCCATATTTGAGCTAGAATTATTTTGTTTGTGTTATTTTATTACATGTCATATTATTTCATATAGAAATCGCATGTATGCGTTAAATACAATTAAATTCGAGGTTACACAGGGGTTGGGAATTGCGTAGCGATTCATTAAAATTCGCTAAGGCATTGTGATTATACTTTGATTAGTTCAAAGTATTTTCAAAATTTTTGTAGTTCGGCCATTCCACTCGATCTTCCAATTTATGGAAATCAATTTAGAATGAAATTTAATCCCAAATCAGTCAATCCGACCGTCTAGGTTGTTGCAACGGAGAGGTAGTACCAATAACATATTTAAGAACACAGAAAACAGATAGAACAGGAATAAACAGAACAAAGGAATGTTTTAACAGGACAGGTACGTAATCTGAAAATGTACAAGGAATGAAATATTGCATAAGCATGTAGATGTTGTTCGGTCGATTGGTTACATGAAACTGAAGATTCCAAACAAAACTATCCAAAATCAAAAAATGAGAATGAATTTAAGAATACGGGGCCCATATAACATAAGCAACAAAATTCTTTGTGGACGACATCTTAAAATATAAAATCATTAAATTTATCAATGAGTCAACTTGTTACAATGTTATATCTGGCACACAAATCCAAGGACAAATATCGAACGAATTGTTTAGTAGATAATGGACCAAAATATACCAAGAATATGTCAAGTACCTGACAACATTAAATAAAAAATGACAGTGAGAAATTTCAAATTATAAAACAGCACAAAACAAATTGTTTTGCTATAGTTGTTATAGAAAAGACTATTGAATAGTGGATAATGGGTTGTGATTCATAGGTTTAGCCTTAAACTATTAAATTATATGGTTTATGTATACGCAAGCCAAAAAGTTAGATCTAGTCTCTAGAAAATATATTGATAGCCTTGCTACTTTCTTGATAATATTTCGTCTTGATTTTAACTTTTATATTTTAGACCACTATATAGTATATAAATAAACCAGTATATTAAAAAAAAACAATTTACGAAATTTTTTTGAATGAATTGTATAATATACAGGTAGGACTTTACGGATGAACAAGCATATGACATTGTTATTATGTTCGGTTGCAATCAAATATAATAGGGTGACACGAGAATAAATGATTTAACGTGTGTTTGTATATAATAATCTCTAAACTTTAGTACCTAAGTACCTATGTATGTAACCCACATGGTGGATGTAAATTTACAATTTTTTCTTTTCATTTAAAAGGTTTTCCAATACAAGCAATCGATAATATATTTTAATTTCGTTCAAATTTATAAAGTCTTATTGGTACACCCTATCAAAATTACATGTTAAACCTGCAGGAAATATATGCAACCATGAAGAATGATTTAAAACGGTAGTCAAGTCAAGGTAGGCCAGTATCGATAAAAAAATACAGAGTTGATGCAAGATAGTAAATAATTTTTGCAACATTGCCAATCATTTTCTCTTGTGTGATATTTCACCATAGCTCAAACATTCAATTGAGTGCAAAATGTATTGCGAAATATAAATAATAATTTGTGTTAATCGAATTTACGAGAGCTTTACATTTCGTAGATCGCATGCCAATGAACTTTATTGCATTAACATATAAAATACTTTTGCATATATTATTTAACCCTTTAGGACTTTACTCCAAAAAAAACTATAAACCTTTGTTTGAGTCGTCTAAAAAACCGGCACATATCAAAAATAGCGAAACAATAACGTCAAATAGCCCAGTCAATCACAAACACAGGCATGGAGCATTTATTGCAGCAGAAAAATGACAAAGCAGGAGAGATAGATCGTCTCAAATTATACAAAAAATATTAGTGACGTGTGTCAACGGCTAAGTGGCTAGCATGCTTGCTTCAGCAACCGGAGGTCCCGGGTTCGATTCCCGGTGGTAACAAGAAAAAAATTTCACGGCTGGTTTAGGATCAATGAATTAATCATTCATTATCCGAAATGAAAATCTGATTATGAAACCTCATTTGAGGCGGCCAACAAATCCTTGATGGGATATAGTGCCAGAGAGAGAAAGAAATCAATATTAAATAATTTAACTCAGCCTCGTCTGAGGAATTAAATAAAACCGACAAAGACAATGAAGATGCATCATTTGGCAAACCAACCCATATCGAACATCCAAGACAAGAAGAACCGAATTAAACGCAACAATTACAACAAAGCAAACTGGCAAAATTCAGCAAACACTTAAAACAATAAGACGTCCGAATGCAAGGTTTATATCGAGATATCCACGTTGCTGAGGATTTACTGGCAAGCAACAACAGATCCAGCTTTACGACTCATATTAAAAAACATGGAAAATGAAGATGCAGATCATGAACTAATATTAAATAATCTACCTGGAAGCTTCCTTCTAAGAACAGGAAGTTAATTTAAAATACTTCGTAGAACAACACTATGAAAATTTACACAACGAATTGGACAGAATTGGATTATCACTAACAATATCGTTAGAAAAGAACAATGCAAAGTAAAACCATTTTAAATTCGAAGTAAAACCATTTTAAATTCTACGAGTAGAATTCTCACATTTAAACATTTAGTTCATAACAGCACGCAGCTTACCAACACGTACAAAATGGCCTACCTAATTTTACAGAATCAGTTCAATAATAAAATTGATTCGTATCTAGACTGCTCAATACTTTATTGAGGCAACAAACTAGCAACACAGAATCGGCCGCTGTGATCAAACGCTTACACGATACAACAACCAAGTATCTATACGTCATAAGGAATTCAGGCATCAAATTGTACAACGAGTCACGACGTTTATATGAATTTCTTTATAGAAAACCCAAGGGAATTTCAAAAAACAAGCCAACTTTTGAAATTCCTAGAAAGGCGTTTTCAAAACAACAACCCAGGTATAAAACACAACCATTAAAATATGCTTTCGTATAGCTGCAACAATACCAATTTACATTTACATATGCATTACAACCATAGAACCGAAGCAGGCGAATGTTGTAAAAACATAAGCACTTCCAAAAGAAATCAAATGGTGATATTGCACAATTTGTGTAGAAATTGTCTCTGCCATATGACAGCAAGTTGTAGCAATCTTACAGCGATAAACGAAAACCAACGCATCACATACATAAACGCTGGTTGGACACTAAAAGATGAGAACCTCCATATCATCACTATCGGTACAGCATCTGACCATCTATCGAATACAATAAATGAGAACAATAACAAACTAAAATCTTACACTGATTCAAACATATCCGACACTACAGATCGGGAAAAAAAATGAAAGAATGCAAACAGAAATTAATCACCATGACGTTCATCATGACACGATTTCCTACTCGACTATAGGAATCCTTGTACTACTTTCCGCTATTTTGGAATTAAGGCACAAGCGGTCATCAATACCAACAGCTCTTTCCCGAGCAAGACGCAACATAATGGCTAAACCGGAGCACCTCTAAACAAATTTCCCAAAATCATGATCAAGTGCAGTGGCTTCTTGACACTCGAAAATATTCTGTCTCAAATTGTTTATCAAAATCGTTCGAGCCGATTTTTCTTAAATAGGGACTCAAATCTCATTTGAAATCCAATTAAACAAATTTTCTCTATTTTGTAACTCATCACATTCGATTCTTAGCACTCGAAAACCCCCCTTCATAAAAATCGCGCTCGGCCCGAATCCTAAACCCTAATACGGAACAGCACGACGCAACATGATACAAAATCACGCAACATGGTGCAGCATGTAGCAGCATCCCAAAACATGACGCAACATAGTGGAATATCACACAACATCCCTCAACAAGATGTAGCATCAAGATTGTGTAACTTAACGTGACGCAACATCCCACAACAAAATCGTTGAGCCAAATAAAATGTTAAAAAGATCTAAATCCCTCCTAGGAACCCCCGTGAATAAGGAGTTGTCGGAATCAAATCCTGGTCCTTGAAAACCCCCTCAAAAATTTTCGGCCCAAATTTTTTACAGGTAAATGGGATACGTATACAACCAGAGGACCTCCTACACGTATTTGCCTAAAATTGGGACCCACAGCAACCCATTCCTGCTATCACAAACAGCTTATCACTTTAATTTTATTCAAAATCAATCGATCCGAAAATAATTAAGAAAGAGACCCGGGCATCGTTTGAGCTCTTAAACGAATTTTTGCCAAATTAGAACCGATTGAAATCGGCTCCTGTGAATTGAAACCCAAATTTTAGCAAATCGTGCAAGCCGAAACAAAAATAGTGGGAATTCCGTCTCCATCGGATGACCGCCTAAATGAATTTTTCCCAAATCAGAACTCATCGCAAGAAGTTTCTGGTTCTCGAAAACGTCGCCATCAGAATACTTTTTTATATAAATTATGCGAGTCAAAAAAAATATTATGAAACAAAACCTGGACCACACCAGACGACCACACCAAAATCGTGAAAAGGGGACCAAGGTCAAAACATTATTGTTAAGCGAATGGTACAAATCAAAATTGTACTCAAAACAACCAATTTTTTCAGTTCAACCAAACAATATAACCGTAATTCAACCCAAACAACATAGTGCAACATTTCGCAATAGGATGGAACATAAAGCAAAATATCTAATTAAAATTTTCCTTAATTAAAGAAAAACACACGATAGAACATGAAGCAACATGATGAAACTTGGTTTAAAATGGCGCAACATAGAGTATTTCGTAACGTTTCCACAACTTCGTCTCAAAAATATTAGAAACGCTTCCATGAACTGAGCTAATTTCATCTTAATCCGTTACAAAACCAGCTAAGATGCCTAGTTTCGGATGCTTCGTGAATTAATAATCGATCAAAGAAGATTTCTAGAATTGTTATTCATAAATTGTTCCTAAGCTTTATAGGAACTACACTTTGGTGCAAAAAAATCGCACATTGCTCAATTTTCCACAAAAGTTCAAAAATATCAAAATAATCCAATATTTGTTTAGTTTTTTTTTAATGCAGATGCAGAGTCTATTTCAATAACTATACAGTGGCACCGTTTTTTACTTGTGCCATGCCAACAAAGTGTTTTTTTGTCAATAATGCATATAGCAGGCTTTCGAATTAAATTCTAAAAATAATTCAACAAGATCAATACAATAGCATGCCATGAAATATCTCGCTCGGATTTGTGATCATTCGCATATCGACACTTAGTCTGAACGATCCTCTATTGATTACGTCTTCAACCGGAGCAAAGAAATGGATACCACACCAGAGGTAGCCGCACAAGTGGTTGCACTAATTTATACGGGGCAGCACCAAAGTGAAGTGGCTCTACAACTAAACTTGAGCTGATTCTCCGTTCGTCAAGTGTGGCAGAGATATCAGGAAACTGGTGGGTTCAGACGTCGACAAGGATCTGGCCAACGTCGTGCTACAGCACAGCGTGATGACCGCTTTCTTGTAACAACTTCGTTGCGAAATCGCAGTATGAATGCGGTTCAACCGGGACAGCGGCTCCAAGAAGTTCGTGAAGTCGAAGTCAGTCGGTGGACAGTTAGAAGACGACTTCAAGAAGTTAATCTGACTGCACACAGACCAGCAAACGGGCAGAAATTGACCGCAGCCCACCGACGAGCACGTCGTGGGTGCGCTAGAGAGCATTTGAATTGGACAGAAGAAGAATGGAGAACAGTCCTGTTCTCTGTCAAGTGCAGGATGTGTTTATATGGATCCGATAGACCCGAAAGAGTATACAGAAGACAAAGAGAGCAGTGTGCACAGGTGTCTCGTATGGCGGTAGATCGTGCATGTTCTGGGAGGGGGGGGGCATATCATTAGAGGCGAAGACAGATCTTGTATTCATCACACGAGCCAAAACTGGCTGTCGATCAAGACGAATAAATTCTTAACGGTACATTGAGGAAGTACTCGAGGAGTACTTCGTTTATGCAGGATAATGCACGACCGCATACGGCTGGTGTAGTATACCAGTATATTCAAGATGTGGATGTGCCTGTTATGGAGTGGCCAACTCGAAGCCGGACCTCAATCCCATCGAACATTTTTAGGACGAGTTGAAAAAAAGGGTTCGAGCCAGCGATGTTGCTCCAACAAGTATCCAGGAGCTGCAACAGGCGATCGTAGAGGAATGGGAGGCGATACCTCAAGATTTGGTGAAACTTTGGTGAAATCAATGCAGCATCGAATGGAAGCTGTCATTCGGGCCAGGGAAGGGAATACTTCTTACTAAGATTTTTTTTTTGTTTATTTTCATGTTTTAGTTCGATTTTTACCCCTAATTTTCTTGCTGACAAATTCACAAAAACGTGTATCTCAGATGTTCACCCCCAACAATCAGTTTGATGGCACGTATACATACAAAAAAGGTACCACTGGATAGGTACTGAAATATACTTTGAATCTGCATTTAAAAAAATTAAACAAATATTGGATTTTTTTGATATTTTTATAGAGCAATGTGCGATTTTTTGCACCCAGTGTTTGTCACAAAATAGAAAAGGTACAAAACCAACCAAGCCCAAAACTCCAACCTCAATTGTCTTCTTTTCCAAAACAAACTGTCTAAAGATCATACAAGATGACAAAAAAAATAAAAACTGGTTTTATTTTCCCGGCCATTTGTTATGTGAATAAAAATAATAGTCCAAGAATATTTTCCTTTTACACCATCCCTGAACAACCCCATGGACATGCGGAAAATCACTGACGACAGTAATCAAATTTTTACAAAAACAATGTATTTTCTGAGTCGTTCTCTCTCCGGCTTTTGAGCGAAAGTTCTCGTGCTGACGCATTTCATGTGGACTTTCCGCGTTGGGTGAGTCGGACCGAAGATCTGTTTACCTGTTAGACTTACTTCATTTTTTGCCATTTTTATCAGGATTCCAATAATTTGGACCTATAAACCAAAAACGATTTGGCTGTCAATGAAAAGAGCTGATGTATTCTGTTGCAAATTATATCTAGTTTAGAAGCTAAGGTAGTATTTGTTGTTGTACTTCGAATATTTTAACACAATAATGAAGGAAGACGAAGGATGAGCAATGTTCACACATGAACAGCATCAAAACGTTGAGAAAAAATTCGGCTGCAAATAGTGGAGGATTTCAACTTAGTAATTTGGTTTACAACACTCTGTACAACACTCTGTCTCTCTTGGTGTCGGTTTAATGTGAAAATTCCATTTTCCTTTTATGGAATTGTCAAAAGCCGGCAGGTTATTAATTTTTTGAATGATACTGATCAGTAATCACATTCAACGATAATTGTCGATATACCGGCTAAAAATTAAAACTTAGGCCCTTTTCCAATTACCGACTTATTTGTGGACACCGACTTATTCAAATAAGTTACCTCGCGAGGAAACTTATTTGAATAAGTATGTCTACACAGAAATGTCTCCAGAAATTTGTCTTGACTAAATGTAATACGGGCAGTTTTTTTTTCAAATCTAGTAGCAACGACGAATATGTCAAGAAAATTTTTTCTTCCATATAATAGAAATTGCGTTTTGTTTTTTTTGTTATTACGTCACAAATAAGTCGGTACAATGAATTGGAACAAATTGACTGACTTATTCAAGATGGCGTCAAATTTCAGATTTTTTTCGATTCGAAGTGATGGTACAACATACCGCCCCTGGTAACCGCGATCGGGAGAGAAATAACAATATTTAAACAAAGCGATCATAAATAACCACATTTTCAGCGAGTTTATACAGATTTATTGAATCGGAACGAGCATTTTCAGCTTCCAGAAATGTTATTTCCAAATTAAGAATGCTGGACATAAAACGGTTAACGGCCTTATGTTTTTTTTAAAATCGTATTGTTTAAATAATTCGAAAATGAGAGGCACGAGATTTTTGTTGTGGAATATTTTTTAATTTCTAATAATGAATTTTTATTTTTAAGTAATTTTAGACAGTAAAAAAATGAATTATGTTTTTTATTTATTTAACACTTTTGTTTTTTCTCTTGTCTCGGAATCCCGGGGATTTGAAATTTATGAATCCCGTAGTCCCGGGATTCATAAAACGGTTTGAGATTGCAACCCCTAATCCGAACATTAAAATGTTTGATGATATTTTCCAATAAAAGCAGATCAATGGCCTCAATTTCAGCTCGATCATTGCTATACACAAAATCATCACGTAATTTACAAAATGTTTTTTTTTACAGACCGACCATTTTCGTAATAAGTTTGGATAACGAAAACGCATTGTTATGTTGTAAACGAACACATGACTAAAAATCGCACAGTTATGACTTTTCATTTATCAACAAATTTTCGGGTTGCTACCGCACAATAAATATTGTTATTCAGCTTAAAAAAACCAACAGATGGAAAACCTTTTATATTGAGATTATATTTTTTGTTCTACGCTGGTGTTGGCGGTTGTAACATCTTTCACTTAAATCCGGGTTGCGTTCTTTCTCCAAACCTATTTCTCGTCAACGACCTCAATTTTAGGCAACCCACTTCCTGACACGTAACAAGAGAAGCGTTCTTATAATTTCTCTTTCTTTCTACATGGAGTGACGACAGTACTTCGCGACGTGTCAAATTTTAATTTACTCTTTTACAAATCATGTAAACTTATAATCCATTTATGGGGTTTAATTTGAACACAATTCTCATTTTTATACAGTCCCGTCAAAAATTGAAGTAGCTGTACTTCCGCACGCAACTCTTTCACACACAGACAAAATGTAAGGTTACGTGTGCCTCTTGATGCTTTGGACTAAAATTTTAATTTGTTAATAATATATTCAAAGAACAAACAGTCTTCGGAGGTTTCAATATTAACAATCGGCTTCTAACCAAATTTATCATTAAATGGCTTTCTAGTCGACGTGAGATGGTATTAATAATAAGTTGTTTTTGATTAACATCAAGAAAATTTTGGGATATAGATCAAATCGCTCTTTCGACAATTCGTTGTTGAAAATGGAATCTTTAGCGTATATCATTGTACAAGAGGAGGATTCACTGACTCCACGATTTCACTAGTGTCTAGCCAAGATTATCTGGGGATTGAGTAAAACTAATACATCTTATATATGTATAAGTATTAAGAAGATCGATCGAATGATTTGAAATATACATCCAACATGTTATGTATGTATTAAGTAACGTTAGACAAATTTGAAAGATTTTGATTGAAAAAGAAAGCTTAACGGACTCTTAAACTAATTAGTCCAAATTTAAAAAATTATTGAATCACGATTCTTGTTTTGACGATATAAAATTGCAAAAAAATTTTAATTTAGGTTAAATTTAGTATAATTCTCGTAAAATTTGGGGTTTCACTTAGCTTATATGCTAAAACGATTCTGTAAAGTAAAAGTGAGGCTATTACTAAACATTATGTTGAGTAAATCGTTCAGAAAACTTTATTTTCGACCTGATTGGCAATTTATAAAAAAATACTAAGTGTTTGCTCAAAACTGGAATAATAAGTTGGAAGGTCGTTTAACATTTAACCACATAAATGTTGTATAAGGTCAATGCAATGGTATATGATTTTAGTTAAATGCATCGTTATTTTTCTCTTATCAACATTACAAAAACAACCGGTAAGACAGACTGTTCTAGAAGTATAACATACCGTGTTTTTAAAACACCATAAGTATAACACACCCATCAACAAATTGAGAATGAAATGAGCTAGTATAACGAAATAACGAAACCCAAACAAGTGCGGGTCAACAAGACAATCTAGGGGATACAAACAAATTTTATCAATAATTAAACAATTTTGCAAAATTTGGCAATAAATTACACATTCAAGGCCGTGCGAAAACCATTTCAGTTTCAGTTTAGCACCGGCATGGCAATTAAGTACAATTTCCATTGATTACTATTCTTGCAAAATGTCACACAAGAAAATTTTGCTGTAATCGATAAAAAAATGGGCCGAATTTTCTAATAATGGTAACTAATTTACCTTTCTAACAACGTAAATATGAGTATGGTAATCTGTTTTCGTAATATGTATTTATATGCGACTTAACGACAATAAAAAATTATTTGGCGGTCGATAACTTTAATTGAAACAAAAATAAAGTTAGAACATAATCCTAGACAAAAATAAATTTTATTGAATTTGCATTTTATTGAACAATTCCAGGTTCAGAAAGTCAATAAAACTTAGTGATGTTGTAAACAGACTTAGCTGGGCTAGCAAAATTAAATCAAGCGCTCGGGTTTTATTTCGGAAACGGTACAGGGTAGAAGAAAATAACTAAGAATGAAAATGGTTCAGTATCGAGAGAGACGTTTGGTGATCAATTCTTGTTTAACTTAACAAACGTTTAAGTACTTTGTAACATTCTTTCCATTGAATTCATCGCAATGTGACGCAATTTCAGGTTCCCTACTATATCTTATAATAAATCTGTCATAATTTAGAATATTACCTAAATGTTTGGTACCTATTTGCTTAGCTGTGTAGGGTGCGATCAAATTGTCTGCTCTTTTGAAGGGTATGGTATTTCTTTTTTCTTTGGGCTGTTTGGTGGGAAAAACTGGTGGAACCAGATCTAATTTTTTTGTAGATTGGTTTTTTTGGGTTTGTTTATTTGAAAGAAATTCTTTTTGTTACATTATAGTCAAGTCGAGCAAATCAAGTCGAGCAAGTCAAATGAAGTTGTTGAACAATATTCAGTGATAAAAGCCGATCGATAGTGAAACTACATAGAAGTGTAGTACGTTTTCAATGTGTACGGTGTACACTGTGCAGTGTTAGAAAAGCCGCAAATGTACAGTTGAAGGGTGTGGTCTGAATCTTTAACGTGGAGCTTGTCGGGCAGAAGTTGCGAGAAACTGATCGAAAATTTCACTGTATTTGCGAGTTTGCGAATGTGAAAATCTAAATATTGTGAAAGCTTGAATATCGTGAAGGCCTGAATCTGATAATTGTACAGTTCAAAGGTGTGATTTGAACCGTTGGCATAGCTGCGGAGTATTGATCGGAACTATCGCTGTATTTACGAGTTCATGATGATGGAGATGGAGGAATGGTACGTGAAAGCTTGAATTTAAATTAACCATAGTTAACTTGTATGCCGTTACAATAGGAGCCGTTTTATCTACCGCTTTCGCCATAGCATGTGCATGATTTTTTTTATTTGGAAAATTTTATTTTTTTTTGTCTTTCTAATTTTATAATTTTGTTTAAATTATTTCTTGTATTTTTCTTTAAATTTCTTTCCGTAATTTATTAAGTTTCGAGTTTATTCTCATATTCTTTAAATGAACCAAATTAATGATTAATTATCTTTCGATTCTAATGTTATTACCAATTACATATGATTCTAGTTTTATCGGATTTTTTATATTTAATTAATATTACACATTTTGCCTTATTTTCTCTTAGAATTATTTTCTTAAGGAAACCGTTTGCAGTGCCAAGGTCGTTGGAACCGCTTCTACGTCTGTTGATACTACAAGGTAACAATTTACTCATAATTTTTTTTTGGTTTTCATTTACGAACCATTCAATAAATATTTATATTAATTACCTTAAAGTTTAGCCTTGCTATAAAAAATTTTTTAATAACAATTAATAAGTGATCAAAAATATTTTAAGAGTTGTTAGGCTTCAAGAGTTGATAAGTTAAAATTATTATTAAGTTAAGTTAAAAACGCATCAACTTATGCGTGTATTTAAAATAAAATTAACAATAAACGTAAAATAGTCATCCAATAAAAATGTCAGTAAACGCAAAATAAATAGTAAAGAATTAAGCTTTAACTCCATGGAAAAAATTTGCTGAAAGCAATTTTTTTGTTGATAAAACGCATAAAAAAGAATCTTTAAATTCTATAATAATGACAAAGAACAGAAAAATTTTTTATTTCATTTTATAGTAAAGTTTTATGGTTTTACATTTTGGCATAATCTAAAAATTTCATAAAATTTTTAATTGGTCCATTTTCGTACAATGGGCTTTTTTATATATTTTAATTTTAATATGTATACCACAAAAAACCACTAACATTAACAAATTTCAACAAAAAAAAAAAACAAATCGACATTTGACTATAAAAATGGCGAACGACTTATTTTGTATGATGCCTGAATTCCAAAGTGAAACAATTTTTTTCAGTAAAATTAACACGAGACAAAAATATAAATAATTTACTTGTTAGAAACAAAACTAAAAAATTCAGTAAAACTAAGTGGCGGTAAGCGGGAAAAATGTTGCCATAAAAAGTATGAAACTCAATACTTTTTATAGCAACATTTGTTTGACTTTATCACTCTAACGTAATTTTAATATGTATACTCTTTTCTTTTCGGTTTCCCAGTATGTTTATCTGAAAAAAATTGTTTCACTGTGGAATCCACACATGAGTGTGAAAAAAATTTCTTATCTTTACATACATTTTTTCTAGATTTGTGAGAAATGCTGCCATAAAAAATACTCCAATTTACATTTTTCATAGCAGTATTATGGCAGCAAACTACTACCATCACAACAATTAAAATACTGTAAATTAAACAATTAAAATACTGTACTGCTGTCAGTAAAATTTTACTTACAACATGTTTTGTTTCGTACACAATCAGTAAAATCTATATTTTTTCTCGCTTTTATATTTGCTGACAGCAGATTTTTTCCATGGAATAGGGCCATTACTTAGCAGCATTAGTTGTTAGCATAACTATTTTAAACGAAATAATATTATGGCAGCCATTTTTGTTTGTTTGTAGTTTTTTAAATGTCATCTCATTCTGTGTTCATGTGCCATAGCGGCAGCGTCTTTTTGATTTTTTTACCTTTGTTAGATGTGAAATTATACAAAAATGGAAGATGTTGGTCTCAAGAATGATTTCTATAAGTGAATGTAGATAGAAAACAACTGTAGCTGGTGTTATTTAATCTAGTAAACTTTTCATTTGTCCGCAAAGTGTTTTCTGGATGTCCCATTCCCGACCATTAAAATCGTTAAAACATTAATACTGGAAACACATGTGCAGAATTCTGCATGCATCAAAATTAGAGTACACTAGTGTGTATGGGTTAAAATACATGTACTACGCATGCCATGCAGAATTCTGCACGTCGTCTCTATTTCTAATGTGCCTGCACATCCGTCGGTGTTGACAACAAAAAAAAAATTTAACTAAATATATTCGGCAACTTCATGCGACATTGTTAATATTTTCCACTTTTGACACTAAATTTTGTCAAGATGAAGGAGAAAATTACAGAATTTATAAAAGAAAACCAATTTTTATACAATACAAGACATTTCAATTGCAAAAATATTAATCTGTGTGACAAAAAGTTGATAGCTAGTGTCAAAAAATTATGCTCATGTGTTTTACGTGCAGATATGCATGCGGCGCTGCATGCAGAAAATCTGCACATCTGTGTTTTCAGCATAAAACTATATTAACACATTAAATAAGGGGGCGGTATGTTGTACCATCACCTCGAATCGAAAAAAGCCGAAATTCGAAAAATGTCGAATCGAAAAAGTGAAAGTTGTATCATTTTCGACTTTTATCGTTTTTTAATCTTGCAATACTTTTTCTAGGATGAAATGTCAGCATTTATTATTACTTTAGTTTTAAATGATGAAACTTTATCATTTATCGCAATTCGAAATTGATACAACATACCGCCATTCGACTTTTTTCGAATTTCGATTCAAAGTGATTGTACAACATACCGCCCAAGAATAACCTAGTTCACAATTCTAACGGTCGAGGGCTGTCAGCGTAACTCATACTTTTTTGCAGGTTGGGCTGGTTGCAAACACCAGTTAAAAATAATCATTTAAAGCAAATGGACGCAAAGAAAAATAAATTTACTTTTTCGATACGCCATAACAGAACACATGTATTTTTAATATTATTTCAATATTAATTATTATAATAAGTTTTTAATATGTACGCATGCAAAGTTTAATTTAAAATATAAACATTCGTTAACATATAAATCAGATCAATAAACTGTGTAAGTTATAATTTGAGTTTCGTGCGTCCAGGGTAAACCGGATAGTTTTCTACGCATGTTCTACAGTAACACGAAATACTTAGGATGCCCCCTCAGTGAAAATTATTTAGCAAAACCAGTTCCTCACCACGGGATTAGCTAAAATCGATGACACCGACAACAAAAAATATATGCCAGAAATAAAAATCGGATCGTTTTAAAGTGTAACCAAATTCAACAAACGCACAAAATTTGCGGTGAATAAAACCTAACCTAAAAAACACGTGCACACTCATTTATATTGAGAATGTATACAATACAATTGTAACAACTTAAATACGAAAACGAATCATCACGTAACAACCAAACCACCGTGGGATTTAAATACCACAAATTTTTAAGGAATTTGATGCAAAATCAATTCAATATTTATAAAAATATTCGGATATTGTTACGACTCATTGGTCATAATATTTTAACTCCTTTCCCATTTTCATTTTATTAATTTGTAATTTATTATTAATCGTTGTGGCATTGCCATCTATGTATGTGCGCGTCCACATTGGGACTCATGATTCGGAATCATTTCTTCGTTTCTTCCCCCTTTACCTACAAAATCGGTTTTATTGCGGCACAAAAAAACGGTAAGGGGAAAGAAACGAAATTTGATTCCGGAATCATGAGTCCCAATGTGGACGCGCACTATGAGTAGCGGTACTATGCGATTGCTTCGATAGGAATTTAACGAGCGGTTTTTGTATTGTGTCAATTTAATTATATGATAGTCTTATCAAATATTGACTTTTGGAGCGAGACCAATGTGTGCTCTTGTGCGTGTGTACGAGCGGTTAAAATGTAGATTAATATTTTTTTCTGTGTTTCTTATTTTGTGTTTTTGGCGCGTCACGTTCTTTCTCTGTTTGCGCCGCGCATCAACTGCATGTGCGAGAGCGGGCAAAAGGAACTTGAGGGACAGAAAAAGAAAGTATTTTTCTGTATTTTTTTAGGTTGTTGGTGCGAGAATTTTTTTTGGGTAAATGATGAGTCTCGTTTGTATTTGGAAAAAATTACAGAAGAGTTTTTTGGATTGTGAAAAAGATTCGTGTTGATTTGATAATAGAAAAGTTAAATTTAAATAGCAGACTGGGTACTTGAAGCCTCCAAACCCCCACGACCCAATACCCTGAGTATTAGCCGGGAAAACCACCGTGCGTGAGGCCGCTGCATGACTAGTTGAAATTTGTGGGTCGGCTGAGGCCGTCCGTAACACTATTACGGAAGAATAAATTTCTTTTACAATTGAACTTAAGCTGCAACGTTTTTTAATCAAAATAAATCGGTCGGGTTTATTAAACGTATTACGAATTCAGTGTTATTTTTATTTATAATCAAATTTAAAATTTCGGAATCAGATAATAACAAGAACGAATTAGAAACTAGCAAGGTGAAATCTTCAGTCGGTTCACTATATACGACTAACATTTACAATTTTGGTGGCATTTCCGTCGACGCAATCACGTACGGTTGCCTGACTTAGATTCTGCGAATTAGCCAAGACTAAACTTGATCGTATTTTATCTGAGCACATACTGAATCGTTAAACCTGTGGGCATTCACACGTTTCATTCAAACGTTAATAAACCTGTGGTCACGATTTATTCAAATTCGAACCTCTATGCATTGACTCACAATCTTGCGAGTTAACAATACGAATTGACGCTTTTTCAGATCGCGATGAGAATCTATTCATCTCACCATTCTTCGCTGGTACGTGAACATTCGTCGGTCGCAATAGAAGTCCGGCACAAAAACGAAATATCATTACCGATTTAGCGCGAAAACACTAAAGTGCTGAAAGCCCTGTAATTTCGACGCCAACATCAAGATGTCTATGCAATCAAAACCAGTAAGTGCCTCACTGTGTTCAGCAGCTGTTGGTAATCAAAAGTGCCTACTCACAGCAAACTGCATTTTTTGAAAGACAAAGGAATGAAAATTTCGGCAATACCACCAACGTCTCTTGCAAAATCTAACGTATCACCATTCAAATTATACGCCCCAAATACATTCACGATAGTTACATTCGGTAGCAAAAATATGATTCTCAATATTGGTATACGAAGTCCATTACTTTGAAAATGTATACGTCAAGAATAAATATCGATTCAATCACGTTATTAGGCGCCAAAGGCAAGTCAATTTCAATGGTACAGTAAAATTTATACAAAAATTAAACCGCAAATTTTTGTGTTGTTGTACTGTTCAATCGCAAAAAAAACAAAAGGCTTAATGAAAATATAATTTAAAATTTGAATTTCATTGGTAAAATTGCTTGAGTACTCAGGATTTCGGTTAGCAAATTACTTACTTGCTAACCAATCAAGTATCTAACCCATGGTATAACGGCAGTCAGGGCCGACGCATTTCCTTCTGAAGTTCTAAATTTGCTGCCAAATTCAAATCAATATCGCAAGAGACAACGACGTTAAATACAATCAAACATAATATCACACATTGCATCGAACGACAGGTCCACCATGTAGTGCAAACGTTCGTTGTTAAAGTACCGAAAATATGCAAATAGCGAATAAAGAAAACGAGGTTTGGTTAAGTAAGACAAGTTGTTTGTAGGCCGTCAAATAGTAATTGGGCCAATCCACTATACATCAGTAAAAAAAAGGATGAAAATTTGAGACTTTGTGGTGACTTCCGCGCTTTAAACTAAAAAACGAAGCCCGATCGCTATCCATATACATTTCACGCATCACATTGAATCATGCGAATATTTTCCTAAATTTGATCCAATTAGGGCTTATCATCAGGTCCCGGTCGAACATAAAGACGTCGAATAAACCGCAATTTGTACACCGTTTTGATTGTTTGTACCCTCGTAAGACCTTTGATCTACGGAATGCGGCTCAAACATTCCAACCGCTAATACATTCCATATTTTGTGACGTACCGTTCGCTTTCCCATATATCGATGATCTTTTGATCGCGTCGAAGATCATGGAGATCATGTAGACAAGTGCCAATCGTTTAAGAAAGGCTAAGTGACGCAGGTTTGGTAATAAACTTCAATAATTGCGTTTTTGCAGTCAAAGAAATAAATTCTCTCGGATTCGGCTAAATGAATTTCTCCGGATAAGGCGCACGATCAAGCAAATTTATAGGATTTCTTGGTATATAGAAGAAAAATTTCCGGTATTCGGAACTGAGAAACAACGCCCTTTCATTCCTAAAAATTTTGGACGGCATATTTTCGAATCACTGCATAACGTGTCTCATCGTGGGGTGCAAAGCACAGCAAAAGAATTCGCAATTAATTCGGTTTGGCCATCGATGAACAAGCAGATGAGAAGTTTAGCCAAATGTTGTTTGCGATATCAGAAATGCAAAATATCACGGCTTAAGTTAAAAGCAAAACGGGAAAACATTCTCCGACCAAAAACATTTTACTGAAATTCATATCGATTTAATAGGACCGTCGAATAGGCCACGAATGCTTACTTCTAGTATAATTTATTTTCTATTTAAAGTTCATTTTAAATAAAAAAAAAATTGTTAAATTATTTTCTAGAAAATGTAGGTTACTTTTAAAATGGTATTTGTTAAAACAAGAAATGTAAATATTTTCCAACTAACGATTATCATTTACAATGCGCAATAAATAGAATTTGTTGGAATTTGTTTTATAATTTATCTGAAAACTGTAATTAAAACGATTACATTTCCATTTATTATTCAATGATCAAGTACGTAATTATGTAACTTATAATTAAAATAGGTAAAACCTCGTTTTGTCTTATTTGCTAACCTTTTGTATTAGTAGTCTTCAGATGGGTTGCGTAAAGAATAAATTTTAATATTATGATTGAAACGAGGAGCCACTCCTTATGCTATTTGCTCTTTAACCCTCATACTTCGTCGTCTTACCGAACGCACTATTATTGGTTAGTGTAATTTAAATATGTTTCATCGTCAATCATCATTCATCGTCAAATCATAATCTTTGGTTATTTTAAAAAGGAAATTTCGGGAAATTGTCATTCGAAATAATTAGAACCAAGAGTTCCGATGATATAACTTTAAAACTAAGTAATTCTGATAAAATAAATTTAACACTTTCGCTGTCGTTCACATCATGCATTTTGTACCTATACCAAGCCACTGTAGCACCAGCACATCATGCAATTTTTCGCTTTGTTTCTTTGCGAAAAAAGTAAAATATTTAGTACACGAAGAACTCGAAAACCCGAATGATGTTGAATCGTAAATCATAACAAACAACAACTGTCAAAACTAAGTACACTACACTACGCCAAGCGTTCACGTGGTGCGTAGTTGCAACTACACTACACTACACTACAGCATTTTGGCTGTAGTTGATAGTACACTTCGGTACTGTTTTTTCTCTGTTCACGTGGTTACATAATACACTACACTACACTACGGACCACGTGAACAAGGTAATAATCGAAAATGATTGTTTCTACGCTATTTAATTCAATCGAACCTAAAAAACACAATAATAAATTAGTGTGAGGATAACTCTAAGATGACTCGACCCTGTGCATATAAACGTACTAAATGATAGGATACGTAGTACTCTATTATTTATATAATTCGGGGATTCACCAAATATAATTTTTGTCATATATTTGAGTGCAGTTGCAAACAAATTTGTTTCAGTCGAGCGGTAATAGTTAAGTGTGTAACATGCGATTTAGTTATTTCTGTAAAAAACTGTGTTGAATTAGTTGTGATTTGTGCATTTTGAAGATATAAAATGAACAATAACGAGGATTTAGGTGCTGTTCAGAATTTCAGATAAAGACTATTCTACATTCACCCACCTTAATATATCGAACCTGTTGAAATAATTCCAAATATGCCCGAAATAATAGAAGTAAGAGATTCAATAACGGTTTCCCAATTTTTATCCGTTGATGACGACGAAATGCAAAATACCAGGGCTGGGATGTTCTAACATCACCATGTTTCGATAATTTATCGAAATTTATTTCTCGTTTCTGTAGAATAAAATTTATCTCTGTTTCAATTTTTATATCATTTACCAGCCTGCTAGATTGCAACATTGTGATCGTGATGTTTCTACTGTGTTTCTATCACCAAATAATTTTTTTTCAATTGTAGAACGAAAATAAGTGAAATAGATATTGTTCAAATATATTCTAGTAGACTGTGATAGCAATAAAGAAAAAATAATTGGAAATTGAAACAGAAGACAAATTAATTCTAGCTGAAAGAGACGTAGACTTCGATAAAATATCGCAAAATGTGTTGTTAGAACATCCCAGCACAGAGTGTCGATTTTGTACGAAAAGCGACAAGCGCGAGGTGAGCAAACCGGAAAAGTAGAGTGTTGAGCATCTCGATTGTATTAGTAGGCGAGACGCATGCGCATGATCATGTTTTGATTTTTTTTGGATTGACATTTCTATGCATAAACATTTCACAATTCTCATATTTTTAGATTAATTTGAAAATAATTCACAGATTTAAATATTAAATCACACACATACAAACTAATATTAAAACATGAAATCCTAAAAACATAAAATATTAGTTCATTTCACCGCTCAAAAGCAAGCGAATAGAAGAGGTGAGTAGACGTCAGTAGCAAAAAAAACTAAACCGATTCAACCGGATCCATTTGTTTTGATACCTACCATCGCAAAAATGACAAATAGAATGCACATATACAAGAGAGGAAAATACACAATACAAATATAAAATTGTGTATTATACACCGTATATGTACACGAATTTCTTGTTCACCTCGCCAACTTGCGCTTCCATTTTGCGTACAAAATTGATAATCAGAAGTAATGATCTGGGCTCCGAAAAATTGAAATGCTAGCCAAAGCAAATAGTCTAGATTTTTTGAATTTTAAGAAAATGAGCGACTCCAACATTTTAAAAGTTTTGTTCGTTATCTGTTCCTTTTATTGTTTTATTTTTATTTTATTGTACGGATGAATATGAAATTTGTTTGAAATGAAGAACCAATGAAATTATTTTACCATTATTTATTCAAATTTTTGCGTTTAGTTGTGGTTTTGTATCGTTTTGATTGAGAATAATATTGATATTCCGGTGCATAAACGGCCTATAGGGAGATAAAAATGCATGACATTCCAGTGCATCAAAGGCTTGGTAGAAATTAAAAAAGCATGATGTGCAGGTGAACATGTGGCTTGGTATAATGCAAAATTTGCATGATGCACAGCGGCGTACTCTATGGAAAAAATTCTTGATACACCGGAGCACCTGTGGCAGCGAAAGTATTAAATGGTCTAATGTCTTTTGTTCGAATTACGAGATAGCGAAAATCCGTACATCTTGCCTGTTCTCTTTAACTAATATATTTCAAAAATGAGATATGGAGGCTGGAGGGCACTGATTTTCATATATACATTTAAGCCCAGTTCTCGAGTTCCAATCGCATGCGCTGATCGGATTAAACCAATTGCTAACGAGAATTCGCCTACTATCTAGATATTTTTTTGATTTGATTTGAAATATTTAAAAAAAACATCAATATGCGACGAATGATTGGCACTCATGAACTGGATATATTTACTTATTTTTATTCACTTTACCCAATATAGCAAATATGACAAATAGTTACCTTTTATGGAAGGTAAGAGTCTGAACTATGTTTCCGTCAAAAAATATTTACTGACGTAGTTATTGTTAAGAGTTAAATGGAACTGAAAAACAAAAAACGGTCTTAAATAAAAATGAATTCTAAAAGTTTTGTTTAAATTTGAAATACTTTTTAACTAAATAAATATTCATAATTTTTTTACCTTATTTAAAAGAGAATTCGAATCAGCTTTTTAACGAAGTTAATACTTGAAAATAAAAATGGTTATTTCTCAAGATATTGAAGTTTCTTTAATACAAGGTGCTATGTTGGAAGGCTCCTCTTTAAACGTCTATAACATGATAGGGGGGCTTTAACGTGCGAAGTGATACAAGTAACCTCACATTTGTTTTGATCAAAGAATCCAACGGTACCATTCGTGTTAGTTAATTTCGGGACACCCTGTTTACTAAAATTTATAGGAAATGGAAATGTTATCAAAACACGTCGGAAAACAAACATACCTTTTCCGAGGTTGCAAGTTGCATTTTCATGCAACCGTTTCGGAAAACGCTATGTTACACAATATTCCCCCCCTTTTGAGAGAAGTAAAATCTTCTGGAACAAGATTTGACTTTATAGAATTTTATTAATAGTGTATTGGAATATGCTTCATTTAAAACATTTAAATGGATTGTTTAAATGTTTTCTAATATTTTAGACCTATTTTAACCTAGATTACTTATAATTTTTTTAAATAATGTCAGCAGTAATTGTTAAAGGTTAAGGTTTTCAATGTATTATTTTGATTTGAATTGTATCAAAAAATATTTTGTAGTTTTAAAGACTAAGAAAAGTTACGTTACGTCACAAAAGTTGCTTATGAATGAAATTGTTTTGCGATTAATATTTTTACTAGATGGTATATGTGAGTTAAATTTAAATTATTTAAAAATTGTTTCTTTATAATAAACAAAATGATCTTAAATCTAATTTAATATGTGTAATTATTATTTTTGTTACGACTAGAAAATACTTAAATAAATTTAGCTAGTCTTTGATAATGTCATTTGAAAGGGAAAAGGGTGTTATTGAATATTCTAATAGCTGATTTTTGAAAATCGTATAAATAGAATTTTGTTATGTAGCAAGTTGTAATGAATTGTGTGATATTTTTTATCAATCATATTCTTCTTCTTGTTATTCTCTTTTGGATGCAAGAGTTCTTTATGCTATTAAAATTTCTAATTTTCTTAACTTTACCATTCAAAGAGTGTTATATTCTTGTTGGAATGTTAACTGAATCTAGTGACGCCATCTTGGTTCGTGTGATTGTTTGTTGGATTTGACAGCTCATTAATTTGTCTGTTTTACTGGAAACAGACGAGCGGATCAAATAAAATGAAATACATGTATTCCGCTAAGGATACATTTTTCCGCAAGTTGTCTCTCTCAAAAAAACACAAAAATTGCGCGGCAGCAGTGTTGACATCACACAAAAATTAAAAACAAATTAATTTATGCCTACATGCCTACTGCCTTGTCAATAAAACAAAAATTGGAAAGATGGAAGTCTTCTATTACTTCGAATCATAGAATTAGGAAAGAAAAAAAAATTTCTTACTTATAAAAGAATAAAAAATTCATAAAATTCAATAGATTGCCGATAGGTGGCTTAAAAAACTAAAAGCGTTTTCCACACGTCTGTTTCCAGCATTATTATTGGATTATGCGTTTTGCGCTCATGATTTTCTAATGATTGATTTGAGAAATGTTTGGTTTTCGTATTATAATTTGGTTTATGGTTTGGTTGATTTAGTAGTACACTGATTTGTTTATTATGAAATTGATTTTGGGCGTATGGGTTCGTTTGCATATGAACCAAATGTGGTGAGGGGCGTCTATGTTCAAATAATTGTTGGGTGATTGATTGATAATATTATGAGGGTCTGGGCTCGTTTGTTTATTAACTAAAATGTTGAATGGTCGTCTGGGCTGCAGTGATTTTTTGCTAATTGATTTATTATGATTGATTGAAAT
This sequence comes from Nephrotoma flavescens, assembly GCA_932526605.1. NCBI lineage: Eukaryota > Metazoa > Arthropoda > Insecta > Diptera > Tipulidae > Nephrotoma > Nephrotoma flavescens. The sequence continues at coordinate 209,882,034 of OW052220.1, read as the reverse complement.
TTCTTGATTTAACGTCTTGAGATAATTGAACAATTTGGCTTGGTTTGGTTGATTGATGAATAAATGGATTCGTTTGCTAACTACACTGCTTGTCCAAAAAATTCCGACCCCACGTTGCAAAGAATAAATATTTGGGAGAGGTGGGAATTGATCAAATTGTTTGGCCCGCCTGCAGCGCTGATCCTTATCCCGCTGAGCACGTGTGCTCCATGCTAGGGCGTCATTTAAGGCAAAGAGGAGTTGTTCCAGAAACCTTAGATCACACCTGCAGGAAGAATGGGAAGTACGTTGCAAGCCTAGTGTACAGTATGACAAATAAAATGCTAGATGTAGTCAGAGGTCATGAAGGAAATACTCGATATTAGAGTACCGACCGCTTAGATTGATTGTTGATTTTTATTTAAATAAAAATGAAGATGTATCAATATCCGCGTTTCGGTAATTTTGTTATTTCATTTGTTTTGATCGTCTGGTTACAAAAACTTGTTCCGTTAGTCTCTTTTGGGCGCATATTATATTATTTCATAAACCGTAACTCGAATAATGCTAATACACTGCGCAAAACAAAAATCGCTACAGTAAATTTTTTAGAAAAAATACCCTATTTTCAAACGCTTTTATCTTCGTGAAATGTCGGTTTAAAAATATTTTTTTTTTACTTTTAAAATGTGGTAAACTTAGTTTACTTTCCGATACTGATGTCCATTTTTCGTTATTTTTGTATTTTTATAACTTTTTTTGAGTCAAACAAAAATGTGTTAACGAGAAAAAAAACCCAAAATTTAAGACTGCCAACGAACTTTTCAGGTGTTTCATTCACGAATCCAAATAAGCCATTTTGTGACTATTGAAATTGATGTACGACAAGTCGCTGTAGTTTTAGCGAAAAACATGACAAAAATCGTAAACTTATCTTAAGTTTTATCTTGTAACCTAAGCACTCTACGAAAAATTGCAGCTAAATTCTCTACAAAATGGCTTATTTGTATTCGTGAATGAGGATCAGGAATGTTCGTTGGCAGTCTTAAAGTTTGGGAATTTTTTCTCGTTAAACTCATTTTTGTTTGACTCAAAAAAAGTCATAGGAAAACAAAAATTGTAAAAAAATGGACATCAGCATCGGAACGTAGACTAAGTTTGCTACATTTTAAAAGTAAAAAAAACATATGTAAACCGTTTTTTATTTTGCGTAGTGTAGTTGCCGAATAACTGAAAAAATGTAGTGTCGTAGATATGATGAATGATCTTCTGAATTTGATTGAGATATGTCGTTGGTTTTGTTTTGTGTTTCTTTCGTTGGTTGGCCTCCTCGTTGTCACTGTATGATTGTAATGATTTAAAATCTATTATTTGTTTTTGGAATAACAATTTGGGTTTCTTTGGATTTTGTATGTGTGTCTTTCTGGTTCGTACTTGTAACGCAATTCTTATCGTATTCTGTTACCAATCCAATCTTATTTTTATCTCATCACAGTAGTTCTGTCATGGCCTTGAAGATATCATCTTCACAAATATTTATTAAATAACTAGTCATGGACGGAATTACAAATCTTCCTTATATAGCTGCTACATAAACAAAAATTATATCAGTGCAAGTATACTATATAAGAAATCCATTTCATTGTTTTGTAATTTGAATACAGAACATATTTTTAATTTTTGCGATAATCATAAATGTAATACATAAATATAGTACGTAAGGTAATTAACCGACCTACGTAAAAATGTAGTATTATTGCATTTATGATTATGTATGAAATTTCGATGTGAGTGTGAAATGAATGAATTTGTTTGCGAAAGGGGTAAACAAATTTAATTAATAACACTTTTAATTGGGCGGTATTTATGCAAAATTTTGATTAAACAGCAAAATTTATTAATGGATTGAAAAGAGGCCATTCATTTATTAAATTCTGTTATAAAAATTAATTTTCCCCTCTTTTTTGATCAATTAATTTTCGTATAAATACCGGACAAAATTTTGGTTAGGGGAGAGTGTGTTTGAGATTGGATTCTTGGATATTTAACTAAAATAGGGTTAAGCCCTCTAGTTAATATATTTTGTAAAGAGCCGATAGTAAAATCGACATTCTGTTTCTTTATATAGTAAATAAATAAATAAAGTAAAAAGGAAGCTGTTTTTTTTTCTAGTAGAAAAAAAAGGGAGTCTTGCATTGGTAAGTATGAAATATTAGTGACTAACTAAACAGGTACCAATTAATATAGTAAGAGTCAGCTGCCTCATTAGAGGCGCAGGCCATAATAGGGTTCCGCCCTGGGCTTGCTTCTGCTGACATTATTATATTAATATTATCTCTTACTAACCACATGGACCAAAGGCCAAGCTCTTCGACTCAAATTAATTATAAGGATTGGGAGCTAGAATAACCATGTTATTCTAGACCCCAAAATTATAACTATGGAATGGAGGCTAATCCTTAAGAAATTTCATGATCAGAGAGATCATAAAAATCCATTTTTCCTTCCTTATATTTTTGATGGTACTAGGCCATCATACCTGTACATTCCCCAAACCCACGACTAATTATTAACCTCGAATCGACTGAGCTCGAGTTAATGCCGCGTGGGGAATGCATACAAGAAAACAGGTCACGGCTAAAATATTCTTAGAAAATGGATTAGCAATAGCTGTAGTTAGAAGCTAACCCATTTCATACTTGTAATTTCGCGGTTGTGTTGTAAAATAACTGTTGACGTTTTTTTGAAATTTGTAGTGTTGCTAAAATGGTTCCAGGTTTACGGTGTTGGTTCACATATTTGCTTTTTTCCGTGTCTATTCTATATCCCTTTTCCGGCCTGCGATCACAATTATGTACGTTACGAAAGAGAAACATGAAAAAAACAAAAACCGTTACAAACTACGGTTATTACATACACATTATAGCATGATATAGCAAGTGTCCCAAGTATTTTTTTTTTTTTTTTTTTTTTTTTTTTTTATTTAAATTATTACAACTGAATACAATTCATCTAGTAATTTTTCTTTCTTAATTTAATCACTTGTGAATGAGAAGACGCCCATTGGCCGGCTCCATTTATAGGTTATTTACTGAAGTAGTCTTTGCTTTGGTGTCCTTAATCCATTAAATCAATTGGTTTCGTTCTCTGCAATCGTCTTACTGCATGGGAGGTGTCCAACATACCACGAAGCTCTTCATTTACGTGTTGATAAATGCGTTGTCCATGTATTACTGCAAGTTTTTTTTTTTCTTCTTGGACCGTCGGGATATTTAGATCCCTATGAAGGTCATCATTCCTAATGTACCACGGAGCGTTAACTATACCACGTAGCACTTTGTTTTGAATAGTTTGAATTATTTTGATGTTGGTTTTCTTTGTACAGCCCCTGAGCTGTATTCCGTAAGTCCATACAGGCTTTAGCACCTGTTGATATAGTAGCAATTTATTTTCGGTTGACAATTCCGAGTTTTTCCCGAGCAGCCAATACATTTTTCGATATTTGATATTAAGTTCTTCTTTTTTCTTTCTAACGTGCTCTTTCCATCTGAGCCTGGTATCTAAGGTCATCCCTAGATATTTAGCCTTATTTGCATACGGAATCTGCTGACCGTTAATGATTACAGGTTTGTAACTGACTTTTAGATTAGTAAAATTCACATGCGTGGATTTTGATTCATTGAGCCCGATTCGCCACTTTTTTGTCCATTTTATGATTTTGTCACATGCTTCTTGAAGTTTCGTTGTCGATTCCTCGATAGTGTCTCCTACTGAGAGAACTGCAGATCATCAGCAAATGTTGCAACGGTAACATCGTTTAAATGAGGTAAATCTCTGGTGTAGAGTAAGTAAAGAATTGGTCCCAAAACACTACCCTGTGGGACTCCTGCCGAGATCTTTTTTAGCTCGGAGTATTTATCTTAATATTTCACCCGAAAGTGGCGATTCTCTATGTATGATTTTAAAATCATGTAATATTGTTTTGGTAAATCTCTATGTAGTTTAAAGAGTAAACCTCTGTGCCATACCTTATCGAAGGCCTGTGCCACATCTAAGAAGATACCAGAGCAAATCTTTTTCCTTTCTAATGTATTCTCAATGACATCTGTAAGCCTGTGAACCTGCTCAATAGTGGAGTGTTTCTCCCTGAAACCAAACTGATATTCTGGGATAAGGTTTCGTTGTTCTATGGTTATTTTCAATCTTTTGAGCAGCAGCCTCTCAAACAATTTCGCTAGTGTTGGTAGAAGTGAAATTGGCCGATAAGATTTTCTATCATTCGGTGGCTTGCCCGGTTTCGGAATCATTATTACTTCTGCTACTTTCCACTGCATTGGCACATGTTTTTTCCTGATGATCGCATTGATTATGTGCAGTAATTTACGGGTCCCTTTTTCAGGCAGCTCCTTTATTATTTGCCCTGTTATCAGATCGTAACCAGGAGCTTTCTTTGTTTTTATGTTCTTAATTTCTGTTTTTAGTTCTTTCAATGTTACAGGCCTGATATCTTCGAAATCAGATATTCTGGGCGTATCAGCAGTGTTTTCGTAACTGGTCTGCCGACCTAGAGGTTGAAATGTTTCTTCAAGATGTTCAGCAAACAGGTCAGCTTTATCTTTCGCACTTCTAGCCCAGTTCCCATCGTTTGTTTTGATTGGGGGGATCTGCGTTTTTGGTCGTTTTAACCCTTTTGTTGCTTTCCAGAGGGAATAGTCGGTATCTTTAGTTGGGGCTAGAGAACAGAGATATTGTCCAATTGTTTCATTTTTCACTGCTTTTATGAGTACCTTAAGTTTGATGCACAAGTTGTTTAAGGTGGTTTTATCTTGCGGCGCACGTGTATTCTGCCATTTCTTTCGGGCTTTTCCTTTTTCCTGCACTAATTCTCTTACTTCTATTGGGTAAATAACGGCGTTTTCTTTCCTGGATGATAATTTGGGGGTGCATTCCCAAGCCGACCATTGTATGACATCAAGGAGCCGGTCTAGTTCCTCTTCTATTTCATATTCACTTTTGATTGGCACTTGAAGTTCTATTTTTTCCTCCACTAACTGCTTAAACAATTCCCAATTTGTTTTGTTGTTTGTTGTTTGTTAGTTGTGGTGAATTTGTTTTTTCTATTACATTTTCACTAACCGTCATAATAACAGGAGAATGATCAGATATTAGACTTTCATCATTTTCTAAGAAGATGTAGCGTTCCGATATGCCTTTAGTGATGTAGAAATCTATTAGATCTGGGATTTTGTTAGGATCTGTGTCCCAAGTATGATTAAATTTTTGAAAATAGTTAGGTACATCTGATTCGGTATAACATTAAAAACACTTGTTGTTTTTCGATCGATGATAGAGGGCGAGTGTTGACGACACAATTAGCTGTGTTGTTGGTATGCCTATTATCAAGTTGAACATACGCTCAGTTTCTGTCTTTGCTGGTTATTATTTTATATCTTATTATAACATTGTATAGTCCTCCGTATGAGATGAGAGTGCATCATAAAGTCTGTTTCCATAATTTCTGGTTGCCATAATATGGTTTCGTTTCCAAAAAATTCCGTTTCAGTTCTGTTACAGAATATGTTGGTAAATACATATCAATAAGCGTTTTTCGCAATGTTGGATAGTCGTGTATATTATATTCTGTGATAAATTCGCGTGAATACAACTTCTGTTAGTCGCAGTTTTATTAATTTGTCGAATAATGCTTTTCTGCCTTGATAAGTGTGTCAAAAATATTCGTATTATATACTCAATAATGTAGAGGAAATGAAAATGTTATACAAACACTACGGAAAAAATGTTCATTTTTCGAAGTTGCAAGGTTGCATTTTCCTATTTTGAAAGCAATTGTGTTTATTTTGTTAAAATTGAATGGCCTTATTACTTACAATGCGGAAAACAAAGGCTAAAGTTTACTTTACGTATACATCGAGAAAATCAGGTAAATTTTTTAGGAGAGGGAATCTAAATTTTGCCAGAAAATTGCCCCATTTTCCGGGAAAATTTTCACATTTAAAAAAAAATATTTTATTCAAAATACGTTCAAATGTGTAATTTTTATAAAAATTTTGATATTAGGATTGTATCTTAACAGTTTTCCGACAGTACAAATAATTTTTCCGAGAAAATTTTGCAATTTTACAGGAAAATTTTGAAATTTTTTCAATTTTTTTTTTTTTACTTTGTATAAATGTTTTAAATTGTATAAATTCTGAAAAAGCGGGAATTTTTATATTTACAAAAGTTGATTTTTTTTTAAAATTTGTGGTACTATCAGAAGAAGCGATAAGAGCGATAAAAACTATTTGATCTGTGTCTGCAAGGTTGACGATAAAAAAGTGAAAAATGTTCCGGAAAATCAAAAAATTTTACGGAAAAATTTAGCGATAGGGAAGCTGAGAGTAAACAATCCTGCATTTAAAAATTTCCAAAATGTATACTTTTTACCTGATTTTCTGGATGAACTGGAACAAATGAATGGATCGAATTTTTCCGGTATATCACACAACAGGATGTTAGATTAGAAACTAATTAAACTTTTTACTATTCCATGATCTAACTCTTTATTAGCCGAGATCCTATAGGAAGTTAAACGGAGAAAAGTTTGAGCATATCCGACAAAAATCGGTAAAAGATAAATACGTCACCGTGGTAGCAATTTTACCTCAAATGATTTTAGAACTTTTCTGGAAAAAAACTACATACAACACGTTTTAGAAGTCATTCCCGTTCAAGTGCTGGTTAAATTAATCGAAAACGAACGAAATGTTAATTGGAATGACGTTCTGGATCAAGTAGAATTCTCATAATAATACGTTTTTAATAGTTCAACAAAAGAAACGACTAGTACTCTATGGAGGCAACCAATGGGGTCTGGTTAACGATAAGATATCTGAAGATTTGAATACGCTTATGCTTGATTCCGAAGATTGCTCATTAACGTTTCATAAGCAAGAAACAGAAACCGGCTACTAGGTACAAAATCGATGATTTGGTAATGATTCAAAATTTTGATACGAACGCCCAAATGTAAATAAAAATTTATTCCGCACAATTTCTAGTAGCGAAATAGTAAAATGGTGAACAAGGGTTTTTGTCGCCTACAATGGGCGCTTTCAGGTCCTCTATCATGATTAGTGATATCATCGCCAATTTGATTTGAAAATTTCAATAGAGCTAAAATTTTCATAACGTTGGCTTCGATTTTACTCAACATGTTCCCAACTGTTGGGTGCCCTGAAAGCGCATAATATCTCTCTGATTTTAGCTCCACATAATTTTAAGGTTCGCTTATAGGTTTATTATCCGAAACAACAAAACTTGTTTTTATTTATCGTTTTATTGGGCGCTTTCACGGCAAAGAAACGCACGAACAATTTCGAGATGTCATTTTTCGGGCTGCCAAGTCGGTGATGTCGGGCTGTAAGTTTATCTTTACATAATTCATTGATTTACAATAATCAATATTACATTACTGCCGTGCAATTTAAAAATAAATTTATTACCATCAAAGTTTGCTTCGGCATAATTCCCTCAACACGAAAATTATAAATTAAAAATTTACACGTTCGAGAACTAATGTCGATAAGACTTTCTATTATTAATTTAGTATGGCACATGGAACGTTTTTTTTAATATTCCTATAAAATGCATAATTATTACTTTGTAATTATTAATGTTCTATGTACCGATGGTATACATAATTAAACGGTTTAACAATATTCTAATAAAGTAAATACATAAACTTATTATAGTTCTCAACTATACCCAATGAAATATTCATTGGCATTGTATATAGTACGAGAATATTGATTGAATTGTACACCTTGGTACTTTTCTCATAATGTAATACAATAAATTATGCTACATGTAATGAAGACAAATTTCATAATACTTAGGTTAAACCAAGGGTTAAACCGGATTGAGTTATCTCACAATAAGATACAGACAAATTTTTAATTTATTACTGATGAAACTCATAATAAATCAACTGTCTTTTGGTATCTTAAGATTACATAAATTTCTTATAGGTATGACTCACTCAAAGAAAGTTAGTTTGATGTTTTTGTAAAGATTATATTCGAACAAGAATAATTTTCGTTTTTTATTTGAAATAAAATCAAAACTTAAAGAGACAAAAGACCTCGGAAATTTACATAAGAAATTATTAATTAATTATTCTACAAGAAAGTTTACTCAGAGAAATATGAACATTAGCTGCGGTGTGCGGACCCATTCTCAGGTTCGTTTTGTAAAATAAATTTAAATTTTAGTACAAAATACTTTTTAGACCGGGCGCAAGCTACTTGCAGTAAATAGAACTGGATAGTTTTTGGAAGATTTTAGTTAAATCCAGTGCTCAATCAAATTGAATATGTTTTGTGTTATTTTATATAGCTTGTGGTTGTTAGCTGTGTATTCGTTTAACCAGCTTCGTGAGTTATGTTGTATATGAGAATACTATACGAATGGAGCTACTTCTGAAAATTCATTATGTTCGTAACAAAGCAAGCCAAGTCGTCTATTTTTATTAAAGATCAAAATTAAAATAAAATGTTTTGTATTCCATTTCCAACTAATTTTTACTTGGAGACAAAATTGGGAAGATGGTCATGTTGAAATGTAGGCAGGGAGATAAAAACAAGACTTGTTGACCTGTATCTACCCCGTAAAAATAGAAGGCTATACTAGTGATGGCTAGCTCCTTTAGAAATTTGCAATGGGCTAATAACCCAACCTGTGAAAACAAATTGGTACGATTCCTAAACCATCAGATAAATTTAGATTTTCAACAAAGATCTCGAACACGAATTAAGAAATATAATCAACAGGAACCGCATGAAGAGCCTGTTTTATCGATAATACTCCCGAAAATTATTTTGGGTGAGAGTAATACTAAAATTGACAGTGCTACAAAAAGACTAGCGAATAATTTGGTAGCCGAAACAACGTTATCCGATTCCGCCAATTTCCGACTGAAAGCATTTCGAGAAAAATATCGAGAACGCCAGTGGAATCTCTCTCAAAAATCAAGACAATCACATAACGATTACATGACTACGAGGAAATGCATATTCTACTACAGATAAAAGCAATGAGGATGACACAATCAGAGAGTGCCGAACACTAAAAATTCGAGCTACGAATCTGTTGAGTTAGCAATGAACACCAACTACATCCATCAGATAGCAAACAATTATTTTCCTTGGACCAGCCCGACATAAACACAAAAATAACTCCGTCACGCATGATGTCTAAAATAAACAGCAACAAGGCTCGTGGAATTTCATGCAAAATGCTAAAAAACGGCAACGATCAAAATGTTCTACGGGATGTAGTAAACTTATGGTATATTGGGAAAATCCTAAAAGGAGGAAGGCGAAGACGGAAATCGCTTAAAATGCAATACTATCGAGGAATAGCTTTGTTAAACACTGGTTTTATGGTTCTAGCCAGCGCAGAAGAAGTAAAATTATCGAAACCAACGTGAAACAACATTTGGAACCTTTTGAATGAACACCAGTGAAACTATTGTTTGTTTCTTTGATTTTAGTTTTTGAATTGTGTTCTGGGGCTAAGCACTCTCTCAACTCTTTCGCGTTTCGCGAATATGGAAAAATAATCTGATAGCATTTTTGTCTAAATTATATTTTTCTGGCGTACATTCTGGCCTGATCCCATCAATCTGTTTGGTGTAAATAATTTCGAAACAACGTAAAATGGGAAATTTTTGTTCCCTACAACTTTTACAGAGAAAAATATTTCCCAATTTTGCTTTGTTTCGAAAATATTGTTACGATCCCGCCTATTGGTTTGTGGGCAATTAACTTAGCATGGGCGAGACATTTATTCAACAAAAATTGCTTATTTAAGGTTTAGAACATTACTATTATTTTTTGTGAGATTAGTGACACTACATAGGTTAAAGTGGTAGCGTTAATGGTAGTTTTATAACAAGTTTGTTGTATAGCACAACAGAACCGAGAATATTACGCCTGTATAGATCCAGGCGACTCTATAATATTCGATCGTTATATCGAATACAAGGCTAACGAACACAATGAGTCAGTCAGTAAATTATTTGGTAGATACGGTAAGCGAAAGATTAAAACCTTTCATACGGGAATTAAAAGAGGTGGCTGAAAAATTATTTTTGCCCTAAATTTGGTTTATAAACATTAAATCTAATGTTCGGAAAACTGGTATAATATCCCACAGGCTTCAAGGTAGGCAGGCCAAGATGTACATTTTAATGTACAATCCGTTTCAAATTGTGTAAAATATCAGAATCAGACTCGAGTAATTATCACCGACCAAAAAGCGCAGCGGTTAAAGCTACGGCGTTTGGATTGGAAAGTACCGGGTTCAAATCGATAAGGGAGGAATGGTAAAGGGAATTTTCGTCATCTGATTTCGATCGGTGATGACGAGTAACACATCTAAGACCCCCTGTTGGAGTGCAGTATGGAGCTATGCAATGTGCAGGTGCAGGTGGTAAGTAAAACGGGCCTATAGTCGTACGTCCTCGAGTATTGGCTGGCAACGGCGTATAGTAGGAGGTTAAGGTAACTGGGAAAGAGTTGGGAGTGCCAAAGAGCCTCAGAACAGATTGCAAAGATTAAAACATAAAAAAGAATAATGTTATTTTAGCTGTTTCTAGAATGTCTTTCCGAATATTTATTTTAAATACTATAAGAAAAATTATAAAAATTAAATAAAAACAATTCATAAATAAAATGATAAATACTACTTTAATAAAAATTGCGAGTACTTCAATAAATTAACCATATATAGGAACAAAAATTGGATCTCTGTATGTAAGTCGGCCACCTTACGAAATTTATGTTTTGCGAAAATGTTCAAAACAACTTCGTTCTGTTGTGATGCATAAATAAACATTACATTTTACACAAACGAAATGGCTTCTACTAGCTGTTCCATGGGATGAGGTTTGACAGTTCATTTTACACCTCGTAGCATCCGTTTTTCCATCATGATAAGAAAAATGACTAATTTCGTCGTATCTAAAAAACTTACCGGTTAGGTATATCTTGCACCGGTCGTACTTCCGTACCTCGCTTCGTGGCTACGTGTGAAAACCGATAACATTCCCTAGACCTTGATGGTCGTCCTCGCTTAGATGAATACATTTGTTGCCCGGCATAATAGCACATTGGCTACTTGTAGTCGAAAGTGTAACAGGTCTAAAATTGTATTTTTTGGTTGTCCAAGTTTCTTTGCATTTCTCCTATACTCAACCCAACTGGGCGGCACTAAAGCGAAGTCTAAAAAATGTGTGAATAGTCTCAAGGTCCATTTACGAGATTTAATACTCTGTAGTATGAGATAAATTGATCAACGGAATCGACACCCCCATACCATCGTTATATCGTCGTTATTTAAGATAAAAACACAAAAAGAAATTATACTGTTGTTGTATACGGTGGTAAATAACCGGTAATGTGCACTACTCGAAAAACATAGAACCACTGATTGATTAAAATATATTATATCTAGAAACAATTGATTGTTAATGAGGGAAAGAGAATGCAATATTTAACTAAACTGTTAAATTTTTGTATAGTGTGTATGATCAATGCCTTATAAACTACAGGCCGTTACATTATTTTGAGGATATTCCAGTAGTGGCGTTAGTATTCCTTAAATATTTGGAAATTATTCAGAGAGAGATCATTTTCACTATTTTGGCAATTGGTGCTGTAACCGTCAAATTCTACGATGTTAAGCATTAATTCCAAGGATAAAATTTGCTGACAGCAATTTTTTTGCTGATAATACGCAAAAAAAAATTTTCATAAGAGTGACAAAGAAAAGAAATCTTTTTTATTTCATTTTATAGAAAAATTTTATGGTTTTACATTTTGGCATAACCTAAAAATTTCAATAAAATTTTTAATTTGTACACTTTCGTACAATTCGATTTTCTTTTATATGTTTTAATTTTTATATGTACCACAAAAAACCACTAACGTTAACAAATTTCAACTCGAAAAAAAAATTAAATCGTCATTTGACTATAAAAATGGCGAACATCTATTTTGTATGAGTGTGAGAAAAATTTCTTATCTTTACATACACTTTTTGTAGTTGTGTGAAAAATGCTGCCATAAAAAATACTCCAATTTACATTTTTTATGGCAGTAAACTTCCCCATTATGGCAGTAAACTTCCCCTATCGCAACTTCCCCTCTCAGTAAATTTTTACTGACAACATGTTTTGTTTCGTACACAACCAAGTAAAATCTAGATTTTTTTCTCGCTTTTATTTTTGCTGACAACAGATTATTTCCATGGAATAGGCCCATTATTCACAATCCAGTGATACGAACCGGATTTAACAGAGCAAATTTGTAACAATATTTACATCAAACTTATTCCACTATGTAGGCCAGAAAAATATAATTGGGACAGAAATGACATGAAAATATTTTTCCCGATTCCCAAGGAAAGGCAGAATGATCCCACATATAAGTAATCGTGTGATTGAAACTTGTATAAGGCAAGTTGGTGAAATTGGGCTATACAAGCGTAATGATGCGAAAGGCAAACTTCCGTTAAATAAAATTAATGCAACTGTAAATTCTGTTAAGCAGCACATACTCATTTAAGAGAATAGAACCGCAGAATTTATCTACAATGCATCGCCTGTACCAATAAAATTTTGCCCAAAAGTCAACCTCTCTATGATGTTTACCGCAAAAGTTTCTAAGGTCACTAACCTCATCTTTAGTTCAAAAAAGTGCTCATTGTGCAACCAACTCGTTTCTGCTGCAGAAGATTTGGATAACCATAGACGAAGAATTGTTCAGTGTTTTCGGTGAAATGTTGTTTTCGAATTATTGCCGATCACCAAAACGGCAGTTTACAAAAAACGACAGTTCAACGAAAACGACAATATGTCAAATGAATTGATTAGTTCTGTTTGCATTTTGTATCATATTTCCTAAGCGATTGTGATAAAAATTTAGAAGTTAGCTGTTCGAGTACCAAGAGTCCTAATTTCTTAAAAATTCGTCCCACATTGACATCGGTTTCTGTTGTTTATTTTATTCGTGGTCAAAATGGATTTAAATGATGAAAATTGTATTTGAATATGAATTCTGAATGTAGCTCCGAAAATCATCATATTTGCATGAAATTGAAACATTTCTCAACCGACCATGATGAAATTCCATATAAAGGATAAATACATATGTGATTCTAAAATGCTTTTTGCAAGTAGTTATGGATTGCGTTGCGGCCAACTAGAACGGAACTAGGCTATTTCATAGCCAATCATGATGGAGTTAGGTTTGTAGAATGGAAATGGGATTCTAAAATATTTTTTAAAAAATGCTCTGAAATACGGCCAACTGTGACGTAATTACGCCTTAACTACTTATCATAAACTTGAGTATAGGTATGATGGACATGGGATTTTAAAATAAATTTAGTAAAAAGTTCTCGCATATGATAAATTATGGAACGGAAGGGCGTGTATGATGAAAATGTAATATTCAAATAATTTTTGGAAGTAGTTCTGGAATATGATCTACTAAGATGGATGAAAAATTGAAAACAGGCCTACACCAGACTAAATATTTTCCTGTTGGTTATCATCACCCCATCTATTGGTACTCATCCCAATCACACACATTTTTGATTTGAGGGCTTAAAGTAGTGCCAAAGCGTGTTCTCAACTTTGACAGTGTTGTTACTAAAATATGTCAGAGGCTAGATGCAAATCGAATTTTCATCATCGATTACAATCGGTGATATTAATAAACACAACTAAGACCCTCTGATGGAGTGCAGAATTCAGCGCCGACCCACCGACCATGTCAAAGTACAGGTTGACATGGAGCTTGCAATGTGCAGGTGGTATACTGTAGTTGTGTGAGGTGAATAGATGAATGGGTTAATGATGTGGCGTGAATGCGTGGTATCACAATGGGCCAAAAATGGTCTAAGTGTCAAACCATTCTGCAATCATTCTGCATGCTCATACCAATTCTTTGGGATACAAATTCTTCCTTTGATCGAGTCATAAGCTTACCGGAATCACATTTCCGTACTACATATCCAATTTCGTCAAGATTGGTTAAGAAATCGGCAAGTTCCGCCGCAGTTTCGGTATAGTTTTTTTATTTAGTCAATTTTAATGGAGATAATAATATGAAACTCGATTAATTTATTAATATGGAATTTCAATGGCAGTTTTGCATGAATCTAAGGTATAATGAATAATGGCTGGTTTTCATGCGCCCAAAAACTTCTTCTTCATTGCATACCTGCAATTCGGTATATTTGTCACCTTATTTTTACTACTGAGGTACCAATTTTAGTTTGCTTAGAAAAAACCCAAAATTATTCGGAGCGGTTCTAAAGTTATAAAATTCGTATTAAAAATTTAAAAATCTTTTCAGTTTTTTTGATACGGTGTCAGTGCTATTTGTTCTGGGTTTTAATAACCCATAACAAAAAAACCCGAAAAAATCATGTTCCTGCGGTTTTTGTAATGTAATCCAAGATTAGTTTTAATTTCAGTAAAACACATAACTAATATTTGAATTTTTGACTTATAGATTGGCAAATGTGATTTGCAAAATAGACCAATATACGGAACAATCACAATAACACACACCATCACAATCGAAAAACTAAAGTAAAAGATAACTAATAATCTAACAACTGCCAAACGGCAAAGTGGTTAAAGCATTGGTGTTTGGATCGGGAGCTACCGGGATGGAATCCGATAGAGACAGGATGCGAATAGGAATTTTCAACATCAGATTACGATTTGTGATGAAATGGAACCCATCTATGATGTCAGAATACAAGACTCATGAGCCGACCCACCTTCCATACCAACATAGGCTGGCATGGAGCTATGCAGTGTGCAAATGAAAAGCTAACTGCGAAAGAGTTGGGAGTGCTACGGCCCCAGAACAGATTGCAACGATTAAATAATAATAATAAAAAAATAAAAATCTAAAAAAAAATCCGTTATAACTGTCTAAGAAAAACTAAAAATTACAATAATTTATAAGTTAAAAAAATTCTTGGAAAACTATATCACTAAGAGTACCTACTAAAATTAATAGTTTTCCACTACTCTCACTTTCGGCATTAAATGAGAATTTCGGCGTGGTTGATTATATAGACAGCAAATCGGAACTCACTTCGGAAGTAGACGATCTGAGTAGATCATATTCCAGAACTTCTTCCAAAAATAATTTTAGTGTTGCGTTTCGATACATACCCAATCTCGAATCCCATTTCAATCCTACATAAACAATTTCTTTATGTGCTCGGTAATGAAATGGAAAAGTTCCACCTCAGTGAGTCATATTCCAGAAATTCTCCTGAAAATCATTTTTGATTCTCAGAACTAAAAAATCCGCAAAAAATAATGAAAAGTAAATCTCGAAACAAACGGCTGTTAAAAATATCGTTTAATACAGAGAAATAAATTGGTTAGGAATAGTTCATCAAATTGCAATTCATTTATCGTATAGAGGAGTAATCGAGTTGTAGCGAGAGATACTGCTTCCTTTACGCTTAACCCTTCGAATAACGAAGATACACGTCAGAAATATAGTTCTAGCGATATTTTCAATTTCATGAGCGAGAACTAAATTTCTCGCTTTTCTAAAAGTCGCTTTCGCTTGGAAATTTTTCCATCTATATATTTGGAAAAGTTCCAATCCATAAGAACGGCTGCAAATAATGTTGATTTCGATTGAATGAAAAATGTTACACTTAGACTGCGGTCCAATTCGTGCCTTATTTGGTGGAGACTGACATATTTGAAAGTCTACAATAAGCCTCCTGTCGAATAGACTTATTGGAAACTTGTTAGAATTATTTGGATGAGCTACCAATTTAGGCGCAAGCCTTGAATAAAAGTCAAACAAGTCTAGAATAAGTCTAGCCGACTGGAGGTTTATTGTAGACTTTCAAATAAGTCATTCTCCACCAAATAAGTCACGAATTGGACCGGAACCTTAGTGTAAAAATGGTACTCCAACTGCTGTCAAAATGTTCGATTGAAAAAAATACCACAAGAGTAATATTTTGCTACACCCAGGGTAATTTTACTCTACTTCAGAGTGTCGATTTTGTACCAAATATGACAGCGCGAGCTGTCGAGGTGAACAATAATTTTGTGTACATATACAGTGTATATTATACAATTTTATGTTTGTATTGTATTTTTCATCTCATGTGTCTGTGCATTCTGTTCGTCAATGTATTACAAAGGCAATTAGACCAAAAAAAAAAATTCCGGCTGAACTGGCTGCATACTTATGATTCTGACGTTTACCTCACCTCTTCTATTCGCTTGCTTTTGAGCAGTGAAACAGATTGTTTGCTATGTGATTTGGTTATTCATTTTCAAATATTTGAAGAACACGAAACCGCATTTGAGACATCATTTAAAAAAATATATAAACAAAATGACGCGCGTTATTTTTGATACAAAATCGACACTGAGGTTTTTTGGTCGAGTAAGCCATTTTTGTTGTTGTCATACGCCATTTTTTCTATACTTTTCAAAACATACGTGTTTAATAACCAGGATAATAACTTTAATTATCCCGATATTCATATTCATCTGTTGAGGAAATATTGGAACAAACTATTGTCAATCATCGACATGACATGACAACAAAGATGAAACAAATATATAGTTTTGACATTTAAAAATGGTGTACTTCATTTATGTTCTATTGACACAAAGTGAGGGTATAAAATGAGAGTACTAGTTTTAGAGTAGGAAAATATCAATCGAAATCAACATAAGATCAAACCGATTGTAATGGACTAGTTATATAGACGAAAACGAAACGGGCCAAAACGGAAAGACGAAGGAAACATGGGACGGTATGTTGCGCCATCACTTCGAATCGAAATTCGAAAAAAGTCGAATGGCAGTATTCGACGGATTCGACTTTTTTCGATTCGAAGTGATGGTACAAAATGTTTTTGACATTTTGACATTTGTTTTTATATGTGTGTGATTACTCGTGTGTGTAAAAACTAATTCAAATAATAAATACCTAGTTATAATAAGTATGGATATAGAGTTTTATTTATAAGTATTATTGCTAATTATAAAATTAGAAAAACAAAAATCGGCCTATAAATCAATCCCGAGATATAATGGGATTTTTTAGAGTCTGTAGCGTATAGTTTCTTCCATTATAAGAAACTCCGCACAATTACTATCAACGGACAATCCTCCGTTCACATAATCTTAGGAAACTGATAATTCGCCATGCACCGAATTATCTCATATTATATACAACAATCTTGTATATACAAATAATGTACAAAGCAACATGTACATACATAATCGCACAACAACACTTGTGCATACGAAATTTGTGTAAGCAAAATATAATTGAAATCATATTTTGGTTATACAATAATTTCATCGTGATACCTCTACAATCAAATCATTGTGAGGTAGATGAAATCGTATGGATTTTGCAAAACCAAAATCACGTAAAACGTACGTATACATTGACATGCCATTGCACAATAGATGGCATGGCAAACAATTATGTTGGGCAAAACATATTTGCAGCGGGTGCACCCAAAATACTTTGGTGCACGGTTAAAAACCAGAAAATCAGGTTTTGATTTTTGGTTTATATTTTTTTAAGTCGTTGAATCGACAAGGGGACGAAGATAAAATATCGTCTTCCTATTCAATTTTGGGAAATTGCCGGAGCAACATCGCTGGAGCATCTATATCACTCACCAGCAACACAAACAACGAAAACTCATTTTAGTGAAATAAAAGTTATTTATTTAAATTAAAAGTAAACAATAAGTGTGTTTTATTTATTATCAAAATTATCAAAGTGCTCCACTTCATTTTCCGCCGCATCTTACTCAACAAGTCATTTTTCTAAAGATGAAGAAGGATGATCCGGATCAATTTTTTAAGACTCGCATGTCGGCAGACACGTTTGTTTTTTTATAGTCCTTAGTGAAAATCCAGCTCCAACGAAACTCAAAAAAATCTATTTCTCCGGAAATGAATCTTGCTGTGACATTAATGTAAGTATAGAACTTAATAAGTACACATAAATGTTTTCATACCAGAAACATTTATAAACCAATTTTCTTTTCAGTTACCTATCCCAAGGGGATTCGGTTCAATCAGTGGCGTGTTGCTATCATCTTGGTAAAAATTCAGTTCGAAAAATTGTTTTGGAAACTTGTGTGGCCATTTATAAAATATTGAAGGGTGCATTTTTATCACCACCTTCAACTGACGAATGGACCAAAGTTTGTGATGGTTTTAATACCAAATGGAAGCCATTGATGCTATCCGCCTACAAGTAAAACCTGGATCACAATACTACAACTACAAAAAATTCTTTAGCATCGTATTGTTGGCAGTTTGCGATGCTAATTATATCTTTGTTATGGTAGATGTTGACTTCTCTGGTCGTGATAGCGACGGAGGAATTTTTAAACGGCCACAGTTCGGACAAGCCATTCTGTCCAATAAATTAAACCTACCTGAAAAAAACATGAATAAAATAATTTAATTTCAGATGAGGCGACCTTTCCTCTAAAGGAACATTTAATGAGGCCATTTCCAGGCAATTTTTTGTCAGATGATAAATGTATATTCAATTATTGCCTTTCAAGTACTTGAAGAACAATAGAGAATGCCTTCGGAATTTTGGTTGCAAGATGACAAGTTCTTTTGACAAACCTCAATTTACGCCCAGAAAATGCGTCTCGTATTGTGCTGGTCACACGAGACAAACCAAATTATTGCAAAGTGCTGGAAGGCCAATGGAGGGATGAAATAAATCAACCTTTAGCTTCAGTTAGACGACTAGAGCAGAATCGATCAGCGAAAGCCGCCTACAAACTTCGAGACAATTTAAAAGTATACTTTAATGGGGTTGGAGCTGTATCATGGCAAGCAAATATTTTAACAACATAATTTATTCGCTCGTATAATAAAATAAAAATAACCAAACCATTTTTTTTAGTTTAATTTTATTTATATAATTCTGGATATTTTTGGACAATGAATTTAACCGGTAATATGAAAACAAAGATGAAACGAAACGAAATTGAGTGGATCAATTTCTCCGTCCATTTTCGTTTCGTTTCTTCTATATATAATTGGTTTAGTAGGTATATTTCCATGTATTTAATTCGTTCGTTTCATTTCAGCCCATACACCGTTGTTTTCTGACAAACAACATGGTTTCCTCAAAGCACGCTCGACGACCACAAACCGTACTGAATTCACTTCACAAACATTAAATATAAATGGAGAAAAAGAATGAGGTTGATGTTATTTTCACCGATTTTAGTAAGGCGTTTTTGACAGGATTTCTAATAAACTTATTTTGTCTGAACTTAGGGCTCTTGGCTTTCCACGGCAAAATTTCCGTTGGGTCTTATCTAAATAACCAAAAATATCATACTGTTCAGGTCACCTCATTTCTCACCAACATCTAGAGTGCTCCAAGGATGCGGATTTTTTTCATTCTGTCTATCAACAACGTTGAATATTTAATTAAAAATGCATCCATATCTATATAGGCCGATGACATGAAAATTTACAAACAGATTTCAAAAACCACCGACCAGAGCCTATTACAATCCGACATCAATAACTTCTCCATATGGTGTGCAAAGAACAACCTAATTCCAAACAATCACATGCTTTCGAAAACGTGAATTGCAGTCCCTTTCTCGTGAATTATATTTATAAACATACCAACCAGGTGTGGTCCCCTTATCCCGAGGTTCACATAAAGAGGTTTGAAGCAGTTCAACGTAGATTTCTTCGCTTTGTTTTATGCGCGCTACTGTGGGTGGACATGTTCAACCAGCCTAAATAACAAGAACGTCTCAAACATAATTGACTTACAGCCACTTAGTAAGTGCCGAGATGTTGCAAGCGTGATTTTCATTCATCAATTACTAACCGACGGTATTGATTCTCCTGTTCTATTACAAAAGATTAATCTAAATGTAAATTCGCGAGATTTAAGAGCGGAGCGAGGCTAATCAACACTGCCACTTCATAGATTTTAACATGATGAAACGCACGTCAAAAAACTTTCTTATTAAACTTAACTGGTTTGATATTTTATTTAACAACATTTGTTTTATAAAATGTCAATGACATTTTATTTAATAGCAGACTCAACTTGAGTTTTGCTTCCGTCCGCGACGGATAGCGTTGTGCTTAGCTATCCACCCTATTGTGCTGCTTGTTACTTCCAAATTTTCTCTAATTTCAATGGTTAAGTAGAGCGATATCGTTGTTAAAAATAATACTAATACACATGGAGACTACCCGCGCGCTATTGGAACGGGTAATAGATCTTATGGATTTATTATTATTATTATTAATTAATTGAATTAGTTTAATAAGTTAATAATACAGTGTCGCCGATCGAAGTGTTCAACTTCACGCTGTTGTAGCAACCAAACGGCCAATGAAAGCACGCCCACTTTTTGATAAACGTCAGTCTGTTATGTTCGTTACAAGCCTATGGAAGCATATCGTTTTACATCGCAGTTAAAAAATTTATCGAAACGAAATTTAAACGCAATGAGCTATCGGACCATTACACGTTACAATGTTACTGGTACCATCAAAAAACGCCATGGAGGTGGACATCCAAAAATAGCAACATCGTCAGAAATGGTTCGAAAGGTGAAGGCCAGAATTCAACGTAATCCACGAAAAAGCGCAGATCAATTGGCAAAAAATCTCGCGCATATTAAAAAGTGAACTACGACTGCAGCCCACAAAATACAAAAAGTACAAGATTTAACACCTGTAAAAAAGGCAGTGCGCAAGAGCAAAGGTATTAAAACACTTGCACGTTGGTGGCGAGCTTGAGAATTTCGTTTTTTCTGATGAACTCGGCACCATCCCATAAAGCCAGTGAAACCCAACGTTTTTACAAGAAAAAGTTTCAGCTTCATTTCTGGCCACCGTATTCCCCTGAACTTAAACCCAATGAATTTTTCCATATGGCCTATTCTGGAGGCGAAAGTATTAACTAAAAAATATGAGACGGTCGGCGCCTTAAAGATCGATCTTCGTCGAGAATGGGACAAAATACCATCAGACCACAATCGTGCAGCGTGTAAAGCCTTCTCGGACAAACAAGATGCGAACATAACATATTTTACCTAAATAACATATTTTTTGTTAAATTTGAATTTTTTTACGATATACTGAAGTTTTGAAATAAAAAAATAAAAATTGACAAATTTACAAGCATTTTTAATTGGAATTTTACAATTTGTGTTATAATGGTTTAAGGTCATTTTTCACCACTGTATAACTTTTGTCACTTTGAAAATTTATTAAAAATTAAACACTTGTAATTGGTTTTCCTTATAGTAACAATTTTATTATTTTATTATTTTAGAAGATCGATTTCGAAAATATAATTTTCATCTTCAGTTCTAATTACAACTATTATAAAATTAACTAAAGTTAGCCTCCTTATATACTATTTCTTATTGGGTAAGCCCCTCCTATTATTATATCATAAATTTTGTTAGTTTTGGTACCAAATATAATCACAGCTCCACAAAAAAAAACTCCGGCACTCGAGACGAGAATAGGTGTCCTATATGTTTTTGGGGTCGCTGATCACGAATCTGCACTCAGAATTGCCGTATCGCATCAAAATTTTCTTTCAAAATTGTGTCTATGCTAAAATGAAATATAAAAAAGAAAAAAAAGAAATCGCCAAAAAACAAACTAAAGTCCCGAAAAAATTGCGAAAAATCGTAAAAAATCGTGGACAGACAGACAGGCAGGCGGGTAGACATGCGAGTAGGTGAACTGGCAGGCTGACGAGCAGGCGGGCTTTTTTTATCGAATTTCATAGATTTTTTGCGATTTATTCAAAATTTTGATGCGATACAGAAATTCAGCGATCCCAAAAACATATAGGACACCTATTCTCGTCTCGGGTGCCGGAGTTTTTTTTTTTGTGGAGCTGCGAGAAGGAGCTTACCCAATAAGAAATAGTATAAAGGGTGAACCATGGAAAGATACACAATCGAGCAACACGTAAGTTATTCAGGCATATTATGAAAATGAGCGTTCAAATCAAAATGCATATCGTGCACTTCGTGATTTTTTCGGTGAATTTAATCATCCAAATGTACGTACAATCGGAAAAATCGTGCAAAAATTTGAGCAAACCGGGTCTGTAGGAGATTTTAAAACACCAGTGCATGCTCGTACAGCTCGTACTGCAGAAAATATTGCTGCTGTTCGCGATAGTGTGGCTGAAGAGCCGTCCACCTCAACTCATTGTCGTGCCCAACAATTGCACCTCTCACGCTCGTCGTTGATGAACATTATGCATAAAGACTTGCATTTACACGCTTATAAGGTGCAATTGACTCAAGAACTAAAGCGTCTTGACCATTCTAAACGTCGTCAATGGTCAGAATGGTGGCAAGAAATTTCAACAGCGGATGATCAATTTTCGAAGAAAATTATCTTCAGTGATGAGGCACATTTTCACCTCAGTGGATTCGTCAATAAGCAGAATTGCTGCATTTGGGCGAATCATAATCCAATAGTGATTGTCGAAAAACCAATGCACCCACAAAGAGTGACTGTTTGGTGCGGTTTATGGGCTGGCGGCATCATCGGGCCGTATATTTTCCAAAATGAGGCCGGTCAGGCAGTTACTGTGAATGGTGTTCGCTATCGTGAGATGATAACGAACTTTTTATGGCCCGAATTGGAAGATATGGATGTGGACGATATGTGGTTTCAACAGGATGGTGCCAGTTGCCACACAGCTAACGAAACAATGGCTCTTTTGCGCGACAAATTCAATGGCCGTGTTATCTCACGTGGTGGCGATGTCAATTTATTTATTTATTTATTAAGCCAGCAACAATTCAAGAGCTAAAGGATGAGATAATTCGGCACATTAACGGCATACAACCTCAATTATGCCTAAGCGTAATCGAAAATTTTTACCATCGGGTGGAGGTGTGCCGCCGAGGTCGCGGCGGCCATTTGCCCGATATTTTGTTCCATACATAATTGAACCATACCATATTATCATAATAAAAAGAATTGACAATAATTTCCTAAATAATTTGTGTTTTATTCAAAATCAACATCGGCCTTTAAAATTTAACCACCCTTTATAAGGAGACTAACTTTAGTTAATTTTGTAATAGTTGTAATTAGAACTGAAGATGAAAATTATATTTTCGAAATCGATCTTCTAAAATAAAAATAAAATTGTTACTATAAGGAAAACCAATTACAAGTGTTTAATTTTTAAGGAATTTTACAATTTAAAATTTTGAAATTTGTTTTGTTTCGGCATTTTTCTAAATACTTGTTTCAGTATTTTTAGTTTCTTTTGTTCTTGTGGAAATGTCGTTTTCAACGGTTAATATAATATAATTTCGATGAACTGTCGCTTTCGGGGATTATTGTTTTCGGTGAATTCTCGTTTTCAGAGAATTGTCGTTTTCGGTAAACTATCGTTTCCAGTGGATTGCTGCTTCGAAGATTTGCTTATCAGTAAATTGTCGTTTCAGTGGATTGCTGAGTGGGCAATACTAATATCGCGGGCCTGAAAAACCCTCGCTACCATACATTGTGGAAACATTATTAAATAATAATTTTCTCGATCTGACGATTTAGCTTTGGTAGCTACATTGCGGAATTCGTTTAAAATTTGTTAAAAATCTAACGGGTTCGTTTGGAAGAGGGGCCGAAAAAATTATATTCAATTACGAAAACTTGTTCGAAATCGATATTGATCGCTAGAAACGTCGGAATAAGTTTAGTTGGAGTTTAGTTTCTTTATTGCGAAAATATCCCAACAAAATCAGTATTTCCCAAGAGAAAAAAAAACAATTTGAGAATCTGGTGCAGGTCGGCATAATTCCTAAAGATTACGAATTTTTTATGCGCCATTATTGAAAATTAATTATAAAATGTTATAAACCCTTTATAAAATGTTATAAACATTAAATTGAAAAATATTTATTACAATGACTTTCTTGTAAAAACATTTAGAAACTTAGAGCATAATTGTGTTAAGTACACCGACGATGTGCAAAAATGTTGCAAGTGCAGAAAGGTTTTTCTTTGTTACGATTAAGAAAAAGTAATTACATTTTTTCAGTTTTAATTTTTCAAATTCTTACAAAAGCATTCATTCTAAACTCAATAACAGAAGTTGTCAGATTCAAGCCAAACGGTAAAAAGGAATTTAAATGTAAATTTTGAATTGAAATTATCTTAAAATGTATCATACTTATTACGATTATAAAATTTGTGTGATTGCTTTGCTATATCGAATACGAGTGTGATTACTACGAATGGCAATAGTACTCGGTTGGTTACTCTACTACTTATATTCGATTATTTTATGTAATTTATACTCCCATTATAGTAGAAAGCTTATTCATGTCTTAAGAACAGTCTGTGATAACATTATTACACAAAACTGTCGCAAATACCAAACAGAAAAAATCTTTTCATTTCCAAGTAGGCAAAAATACATTTTTAATCAGAAACAAACAAAAGAAAAAGTTACACTGATTTCTTTTCCACACACATATAAGTTATCAATTACTTATAATTGTTATATTTTTTAAATTAATTTATAACATGTACAGAATTATAAATAAGTAAAGACACAATTAAAATAGAAACAAGAAACAAAATAAGCAATTTAGTATTTTAAAAGCGTGCACTGTTTCTTACTGGTTGGTGTGCCTTATGCCTAAATAAAACAATTAACAAAATAATTACCTGTAATTTTTCATACTGTTCATTTGCTTCTGTTCCACATATTCTGAAAACGATGGAAATTTCGGCAATTGCAAAAACGATGGCAACGAAGATTCTGTCGTCGTGCTTATGCCATCGGAAGAGCTACTACTAGATGTACCAGGATCATAGCCACTACCTAGTGATCGAAAGGCAGGTGGTAAATTTATTGAAAATGGTAGCGTAGGTTTAGCTCCGGTGGTCGATATGAATGCCAGTAGACCAGCCACAAATATACATCCTATTTTATAACGATTTTCACTAATATTTATAAACTTCATAATAAATTATTTATTTCCAAATTGATTTTTATTCGTTAGATAATTACTATTATTACTATTATTAACGATTTAAGTATGTATGTAGTTTGAAAAAATGAATTCACTTTTATATTTCTCAATTCACCATCATAACATAATTTGAATTTAATGTTTCTTTTTAAAATTATGTATTAAAACTTTTATGCAACTACAACAATATTATTAATAATAATTAAAGCAACTAAAAAACTTGTATATTTATAAATTGTAACCAAAAAAAAAACACGCGTACAAAAAAAATTAAGAAATTTTTAATAACTGAACTCGTCAAATGAGTTACCGCGACTGAATAAAAATAATAAATGAATGAATAACAACAACAGAATCAAAGCAAGCGGAATTTACATTTTGTGTATAGCGGTTACTACAGCAGTGCACTGTCGTGTACATAAACTGAATCGATGAGAAAGAGAAATTGACCACGAGTTTATGTTTTGTATCTATTCGTTATCGATGAGGAGGGTGGAGGCATCTTCCACCTTAAACTCTTGGTAATGGTGTTAAGATGTTCAAATTTCGTTTGCTTCTTTTATAAAGCGGAATGTAAAATTTGTATTGTTGTAATGAACGTAATTATGATGAATGGAGAAAAGTTATCGGTCGAGTACCAACCTACCTACCAATAAATTTTATTCTCGTCTTAAAATCATACTCACCGATTTCCAATTTTCGATTTTTCTAAACAAACTGAGTAAAATCTTGTTTTTTATAAATGCAACTAACCAAATATGTAGATATCGATCGTGTTTTATAGTGTATGTATGCTGCTACTGTGTAGCATAATTAACTATTGCCGCGTATACTGTAAACCAACCGACACAATCGTATACGGTTTCCGGTTACATCCATTCAATGATTTAATTTAAAAATTGCAACAGAATCAAATGATTTTATATTTTTAGAGGTGTAACAACAATATCATCAAAATAGATTGCATGCATCAGCCAAGCTGAACTATCACAATTCTAGCCGCTGCTGATCGAGGAAGTTCGTGTTGACGTCACCGTATTATAGACCGCAAGGTAGAAATTTCTCGTCCAATTATCCGATAATAAAAAAGATGTGTGTCCCAAGCGTGTCGATGGTCTCACGTATAAATCATATTCAAAAATCACGAGAATATAAAGTAGAGTTATATAGAACAAAATAGACAACGGTCCAAGTATATACCAGAAAAATCGTACGATCTTAAATCTGCAATTATCTGTGGGTGGATTGCAATATACGGATAGACTATATAAAATTTTATGAACTCTTCATCATAACCTTTAGATCATAAAATTTCTGCTCCAAAAAATATTGGGACGAGTTAAATATTCTGATTAGGATTATCAATAGCCGTAACACAGCAGCTTCTTTGGTACAACTGCAAAGAGGGACAAAGAAACTGAATAAACTGGATATCGATCTGGAATCTGGACTGTAATTTTTACCTTATGCTTCCTTTGAATTCAGTAATACTTTATACGAATATCTTTGGCATGGAAAGTTCCAATAATTTTATTCGACTGGTATTTAATTTCGTAATTGACAGTCCCGATTCTCCTAGAATTCACAGCTTTAAGGAATTGCGGTGCAAATTTAGAACAAAATGTTTGATCTGCATTGCTCTGAAGATCCGTTCTCACAAAAACAGTCTGGCCTACTCGGAATTCAATGGCACGAGTTCTCAAGTTGTGTCGATTGGCACGCTTTTCAGATGCTTTAGCAATATTTTCTTTCACCGTTTCATGAATTAACCGGCAACTTCATCCTCGGAAATCTTGCCTAATTGATCAAGAACTTGATAGCCATTGCAGTAATTTGCCAAAAAATTAAGAAATAAGGAGAATGTTTTACCGATTCATGGATACCATTTCGAAGGGAGGGACTTATCTCACTGATGTGTTTGTACCATGTGTTATGGTTCTCATTAATGAATGCTCGATCTGCCGATATGAGCGATCACCCCACCCTTTCTGAAGCAGCAGTCTGAGGTGAATAAACTTCCTTTAACCGTAGGGAATCTACAACTTCCACAAAGATATCTGAGAGTTTGTTGTTCTTATTTGGTTCTAAGCAATAAAAATAAATTTGGCGACAAGCTTAAACGCGGGATAATCATTGGGCTGCTGTCTGACTTTACAATAAAGACTTTTGTTTGGACTAATACCTTTGAAACGTTTTCAAAAAATTCTCGAACTTCGACGCAGTAAATTCGCAAAAGCAAATCTGGCACGATATTATCTTTACCACGTTGATGCATAATTGAAAAACAAAAGCTTTGCAGCTTCATGCTGTGTGCCTCAGGTCGATTTTTTCGAACTAAATTATGAAGTAAACTAATATCTTGTTCACGTGGTCCGTAGTGTAGTGTAGTGTAGTTATGACTACAGCACTTATATGACCGTTCACCTGGAGGTGTAGTTTAACTCTACCATTACGCCCCTATTGTTGAAATATTGTACTAAGGATGT
Organism: Nephrotoma flavescens; assembly: GCA_932526605.1. Lineage (NCBI taxonomy): Eukaryota > Metazoa > Arthropoda > Insecta > Diptera > Tipulidae > Nephrotoma > Nephrotoma flavescens. The sequence continues at coordinate 209,854,438 of OW052220.1, read as the reverse complement.
TTGACATTTTTCGACGTTTTATTTTATTTATATATTGACGATTGTGTTTGTCGTTGGCGTGTTCTTGTTTCTTTGCGAAAAAGTAAAATATTTAGTACACAAAGAACTCAAAACTGTAGTACACTAGTACACAAAGAACCCAAAACCGAATGATATTGAATTGAAAATCATAACAAACAACAACTGTCAAAACTAAGTACACTACACTACGCCAAGTGTTCACGTGGAGCGTAGTTGCAAATACACTACACTACACTACAGCATTTCGACCGTAGTTGATAATACAATTCGGTACTGTTTTTTCTCTGTTCACGTGGTGACATAATACACTACACTACACTACACTACGGACCACGTGAACAAGATATAAATTGCTCAATAATTCACAATAAACATTCATAGGTGACAGTAACATCAACAAAGCAAGCTTCGCCTGACTAATCGAAATCGAAGTTTTCGACTATTTGTGGATAAAGGAAATATTAAATTAAATAATAGAAGTTGATATGGAAGTTGTATTACTAGCAAATGTTTTTATAAACTACGAAATGTTTAGAAATAAAAAAAAATAAGAAATGAAATTAATGTCATAGACAGACTACTGGGGCTAGATTCTGATCAAGTGACAAGTGACAAATGACAATTTTCTGTGACTTTGTACTAAAAATACAACTGCAATAAAATGACAATATTATGTGAGTTCTAAAACGCGATGCTGATCTAGTGATCTTTTCAAAATGTCACATAAATAAATCTGACAGTTTTTGTAATATTGTCATTGATTTCGATATACGTGACTTTGTATAAAATAAAAAATTTAATAAAAATATGTGTGAGAATATATGTTGGTATTTTAGAAAACTAATTTATTTTATTGTTTTAATATCAAACTACTAATAATAATAATCATACATATACTTATTATATAATTTTTAAAATAGCTGGGATTGAGAACGACAATTGTGATAAACTAGAAAATAATAGTAAAACAGCAACCGCTAGTAATTGCTATAAAATGTCATGTGTCATTTGATCAGCATCGCAAAATATTTGTGACAAAATTTTGTACTAATAAAAATTGTCACGAAAAATTGTCATTTCATCGGAATCTAGACCCTGGTTTAATAAATCAATAAATCATGAGCTGTGTTTCTTATTTCCGATCTAATCAATCTGAGTACTAAAAAGTTGTTTCTTATTTCAGCTCAGATCGATCTGATCAATTTTGTTGGTCTTTCTTATTTTTACAAATCAAAAAAATCGATCTAATCAATCTGAAGAAAAATAAGAAACAGCAACAAAATTGATCAGATCGATCTGAGCTGAAATAAGAAACAACTTTTTAGCACTCAGATCGATCCAGCGGCACTATTCTGGTAATTCCCCGGGAATAGGGAACTGGGGAAAGATTTTACATAGCTTTTATCTATAAATCAGTTTTTTCTGGCCTACTGTGAAAAAAAGTTTGATGTAAATATTTGTAAATTGGGAATAATTTTTCCATAGCGAAATTATCAGGGAAAGTTATTCCCAATTTTATTTTGTTTTCAAAAAAATTGCCTCTAACTTTTTACCTTAGTATACCAGAAAAAAATTATTTAAATAGAAATTATATGTAAATTCTTTCCCCAGTTCCCTATTCCCGGGGAATTACCAGAATAGTGCCACAGGGGCGGTATGTTGTACGTATATTGCCATTCGACTTTTTCGATTAGATCGCAAATAAGAAACATAGCTCATGATTTATTAAATGAGATCTCAAGACACACAACAATTTCTTTTGTCTTCTCGTTTAGTTTTAAACAGCAATTTAGTAGGCATTGACAAAAATGTCAAGATTGACATTTAATTGACTTTTAAATTGTCAGAAATGACTTTTCTATTGACAGAACAGAAAAAAATTTGTTCCCGCCAACCAAATATCACAATGACAAATAGAAAACTCAAAGAAAACTAGATTTGCTTGGTAAAATATTAGTGTCCGGAATCTCCATTTTTGATGCATTCGGCGTTGTGAGTACTAAAATGCATCGAAATGAGAAATAATAGTTGCTTTCCAATCGACCACCGCAAGTACTTGTAATTTTAAGTGCAAAAAATGTGTATTGGCTAAAGTGTCGATTGGAAAGCACAAAAAAGTACAAAAGCAAAACATAACCTACAAATGTGTTGTTTATTTGTGATAACTTTTTAATAAAAAAATATCTATACCGAAATTTTATTAGCGCTTCACATATGACAGCCAATTATATTTTTGACAGAAAAATACTACACACAATCACCTAGTGCACAAATTTATCGTAACTGCTTTCAACTACTCATAATAAAATGGTAGAGCAGTTGTGAGTCTTGTCGCAACCGTTATTTTTTTATCTAGACTCATCGATGTATTTTCTTTTTCATTAGCTCGCCCATACATTCTAGTCTTTGGTCATACGCAGGCAGATGTGAATTGAAAGCGTTTAGCTTCTGAAGTATTTCTTGCTGAGCATGGTTTTTTCTGACTCGGCGCTGTCTTGATATTTTCGTCCTGCTTAGCCATTTGTGCATATGTTGTGCCTTCTCTTACTTTGGCGCTATTTCAAGAGACTTGCTTTGGGTAGGATTGCATTCTAAGTTGAGAAGTCTTACTTGTTTGATTTCTCTTGTTAACACTCATTCTTTGCAGCTCTTTGGCTACCTCGCAGCCTTTGTAATTTGCTAGGTCATGATTACCACAGTGTGTGCATTTCATTAGTTCGTTCTTACTTTTGTTGTAGTCTTTTGATGGATATTTCACAGCGCACGCATCTGGGCTCCCTAATACAGTATCTGCGAGTGTGGTTATACGCTTGACAGTTGTAGCATTGTGGCATTCTACTATAGTGTTCTTTTTTAATGTCTCAAGCTTAACTTTCATATTAAGGATTGCTTTGCATTGGGCATGAATGATGTAGCCCTCCGGCCATGACTTTCATTGTAAGCTCAGCTTTGTTTTCATAGGTCAACCATTCGATGTTTCAAGTAGTAATTGCATTTGATAACATTCTGTAGGTTTCTGGGTGAAGTGCATCCACTTTCCAAAAGTTATTAATTGCAGTGCAGTGATTTTATATTTATCGTTTGGAACTAGAAACACTATTTTTATAATTGTTTCATATATTCACTAACATTAAGTACGTTAATGGGTGGAGGTGATATCCCCTTATGTATTTTCTTTAGCCTGATTATAATTTTTGATTATAGCAATTTCTTCTTTAAGCTGTTGTAACTTCTTTGATAAGTTGTTCATTGAGTTCACGTTCTCCATGCGATCAACATTTTCGTTCTCCTGCTGAGTCGCGGGATGCATTTGAATAGGTGGTGATCTGGTGATTCATGAGGTTGACAAATCTACAATTAGTGTTCTCTAGGTGGTAAAACAATACCACGTGATTCATCGGGTGAAGGATAAAGCATTTCGTTAATATATAGAACCCTTATTTCAACGATTTTGAATCACTTACAATTTCTTAATTTTGATTCGCATATTTACCGATGTTGCTCTTTAACCCTAAAATATTATCTTGTATTATTATTTCTTGTGTGTAAGCCTTAGCTGAAAAATTAACATATCCCTGTGTTGAAAATGAAGTTTACAGTTATAAATTTTTAATACAAACACTGTCACTCGCGCTATCATAATTTTCAATGCACCTACATACAAGTTCCTCGGTTCATGTCCCCACTGGATATTTCATGTAATATAACTCCAGTGAGTCCTTTAAACCTGCACCGACCAAAACAGCCCACCTCAATGATACGTATACCACATAATACACATTTATTACAACAAATTCCGATTTTATTACAGTTACCGTTTTCGGGGAACGAGTAGTCAATCTATATCACACAACATGGTGCAACATGACCATTCTTACAATGTAGCGTAACATCCTACAATATGGTGCAACACAACGCATGTTATGCGACATAGTGCAATTTCATGAAATATGGTGCAACACGGTGCAACATCACACGACATTGTGCGGTGCAACGTGCGGACAGCCTATCTGCGGAATCCTAAATGAATTATCCAGAAATCAGAACTTGATGTAATCGTTTCCTTGAATTCGAAATCACTGTCTCACTAAATTTTATCAAAATCTTCAAGCTCGGAGGGTACACATCGCAATCGACTACTAGCAGTTGAAAACCCTCCATCACCATATTTATAAAATTCGTGTGAGCTAATATAAAATTAAAAAAGGGAACCGGAGCCAACCGTTCGACCCTCTGAATGAATTTTTCCGAAATCTAGGCAATCGCAATCGACTCCTTTCACTTAAATCCGCCCCCCCCCTTCCTTCACCAATTTCTATAAAACTTATACGAGTAAAAAAAAATAAAAACGGGATCCGAACCCCACCGGATGACCCCCAAATGAATTTGGTAATCGAAAACCGCTACTCCTGCAAGAGACCCGTTATTGTCCAGAAATTAGCACCCATCACAAATGACTCCTCGCACTCAAAAATCCTTTCTCACCAATCTTTATAAAAATCGTGGGAGCCGAAAAAAATAAAGAAAGAGACCCAAGGCCTACCATTTAACCCTCTGCACGAATTTGTCTGAAATTTGAACCAATCGCACTCAGTTCCTGACAAATAAAAACGCCTCTTCACCAATTTTTAATAAAATCGTGGTCCCAAATGATGACCCCCTAAACCAATTCCTACGAAATCAGGACCCATTCGATCCGCAATCGATTCCTGGTACTCGAAAAAAAAACCTTAGCAGTTTTCGTCAAAGTCATATGAGCGGAGAAAAAAAAGAAGAAAAAAGAACCATGGGATGCCCTAAATGAATTTTCCTGAAACCCATCGCAATCAATTTCTGATACTCGAAAACACCCTTTTAGCAATTTTCATGAAAATCGTGTTTCTTTTCGGAAAATAGGCAGAAGATTCGGCTGCCACAAAAAATTTTATGATTTAGAGCTCCGCTATAGGCACCAGGCTTGCAAATGTAAAAAAAACGATGGCGTTTTTGGGTTTTTTATGGATTTTGGAAAAATGGATTTTGACTAAAATAGGTTTTGACATAAATGGATTTTCTCAATAATTTATTTTATGATAAAGGAAACAGGAAAAATGTAGATTTTGTCAAAAGTGGTTTATGAATAAAGTGGATTTTGTCAAAGTGCGGATTTTAAAGAAATGCATTTTGATATAATGGATTTCATGGGTAACACCCAATGACATATTTTTATACTCGAAAATCAAAAGTAAATTGCGAGGTCAATGTTTTTAACACCTGAAGAAGCGGTTGGTGCGTTCAAAATGCATGTTTTCGAGGTACCTCAATCGGAGTGGAAAAACAGCTCCGAAAATTGATTCAAATGCATGCAAAAGTGTATTGATCTTCATGAAGAATATTTAGAAAAAAAATACTCATAAGCCATGATATTTGTTTTTGTTCTCTAATGCCAAAATATCCGGGTTGTAAATTTGTCAACATCCATGTGGATTATTTTTCACGAAAACATACGTTTCTATTTCCTACTCTTTTTTCTAATTGTGTATGAAAAAGAAAAAAGCTTAGTTTTGTCGTTATTTGATGGTATGTTGACAAATGACTAATTTATGACAAGCCACATGTGATTCTCAATCATCTTCAGTCTGTCTCTTATGTAATAATTTTTCTTTTTATATATAATTTTTTTTTATAATATATGTAGTGTTGCAACATATTTTTAACATTTTATTTGTCAAATTGGTTAGTAAACGTTTTGTAGTAGTACTTTATATCAAAATTGTTCAATTTTTAATTTACTGTATAGTTAAACAAATTTTGTGTTTTATATTCTAGGCAAACTTCCACCAGTTGAAGTACCAACGATGAAATTTATTTTTTACCGAAATTAAGTTTTAATATTTTGAAAGTCATACTGATGTGTATTATTAACTTCTTTAATAAATTAGTAATAGTTTTCTTCCTTTATATAAAATGTTTTAATTACATATGTCAATCCCATCTCAGACAAGTTATGTACAATAGATTTTAGGCAAGCCACATAATATACGTCTATGAACTGTCCTAGCATTGTGACACACGATTTCTCACATACAATTCTTCTCAGACATCTCATGTACAATTTATCTCAGTCATGTCATGTACGACTCATTTCAGACATGTCACAAACGAAAATTATTCTCATTTGCTGAAAAAATTCTATATACTTGTCATGCTTGTTTGTCACTGATGAGTCATTAATGTATCGTCAATAACTTTCCTGCTGGGATAAAAGCCAACCCTCGTATATAGGTTTCGCAGTTCGGGGATTGGCCTATTTAAATATCAAATGGCAAAGCTCCGCTTTATTCGTTTGAATTCGTAGTAGATGTCCATTACCAGAAACCGGACTATAAAGACCAATCGCCGAACTAAAAACCCTATATTTATTTTTTATTTTTTTATTTATTTACCAACTCTATACTTATATACAATCTGGTTACAATTTTAAAAATACATTAATATAGTATACTAAAAATTTAATTAAAAAAAATAAAAAAAGTAAAATTAAACAAACATGAAAAATTACCAATAATTTAAAAGAACATTAGACATTAAATTCTTAAATGCATCCCTGGATAGATTAAAGTCGAAAACCGATCGAACTTTATTAAAAGAAACACTAGATTGATAAACAGGTTCATATTTACCGTAGTTATGCCTAATATAAGGCAGCTTAATTTGGAAATCTCTAACGCGAAGGGTCCGTAACGGAGTATATATATCGTACAACACCAAAATCTCAGGACAGTCAATTTTAGACACCAACAAGTCTCTAACCAATAACGCGCCAATTTCAATATATAACCCGGTTTCTGGTAATGAACAACTACTACGAATTCAGACGACTTTAGTGGAGCTCTAAATCATAGAATTTGTTTGTCACTTGTATTTTGGTTTATTTTGTCTTTTCTATCTATAATTAATTTTCCCACTTCACCAACTTTATAATTATTACATGATTTTCTTTTCGGTATCATACGCGTTTTTTTTGCTTTCGAAAAAAATTTGCTTTCTTGTTAGGAATTTTTTGAAGTTATAACAACTGTCACTATTGTGACATAATTTTTTCAATACAAATTGTTTATAAATATTTATGACATTGAGAAGTATCGCGATATTTTTATTTTAGTGTTGTCGTCACAGGCATACAAACGAACCATTGGAGACCAAAATTCATCCAGAATGCAGTGCTGCTTCACGAAGTGTGCTCGCCAACCCGCATTCTAAACAAAGTGGTAACTAAACAGGAAGATACCACATCCCACTATAAAAGAAGTTGGCGAAGGAAGTCCTCAGAAAATAAAAAACAAACACTAAATACATGATCAGTAATCTTGAAAGGGTCGATACACCTAATTAACGCGCTTAGACCAAGCTTACGGTGAGGACATTCGTTGCTAACCGTGTAGCTCAATTAGGTTTATGTTCTCAGGTTAACATTACGAAGGGTTGACCAAACACGAAATATAACTACATTAATATGCCCTTCGCAATATAAGGCTTCATCTAACATAAAGTCCAGACTGTTGAAGGAGAGGAGAAAATATGGAATATGGATGTAAAGGCCATAGGTAATTATAAAAGAATTCAGACGGAGATTACCTGGTGATCGAGAAGGTCTGCCTCTTCAGAGGATTAATGATGATTTGGTTAACTGTAGCCTAACTAGAGATCGCAATCACATCTCCATTGACTTGAGATATGCAACTGACTTGGCTACTGCGATTGCATGCATAAAAAGGCTTGAACTTCGTCAATGAACAAGTGAGCTAGACAAGTAGTAGCAACCATTCTGATCCTGAGGAAAGTATTAGCCACTTTTCGTAAAGGTGACTAGTTAGAGCCTGAGCAGCCAATAAGCTGCTGCTATGCCTTAAATCAGAGAGTTATCGCTTACCACGCGAAGTAGGTTAACCACATCCACCGGATTAATATGGAGCTAAGTATAGTTGATGGAGAACTACACTGAAAGAAAAAAGGAAACAAGAAACTAATTAAGAATTGAACAAAGTTAGATACACTCTACGAAACCTCTCGTTCATCTTATTCATATTAAAAGAAGAGCAGGCCGGAAGATACACACTCGAACAATCTACTGCACTACATTCAACCCAAGAAACGACAGATTTCTTCTTGAGATTTTATTTTGTCGAAGCTTGTTAATGATAGCAACCGATTTTGATAAACTGTCCGCATTACATATTCTCAAGGCGCTTCATTCTAGAAATGAGGGAATCCACTGAAGTATTTGTCAAGTTGACCTTGATTTGGTAGTCATGTTTTCGATGTGCTTGACGGATGTAACCAGCTTTTACGCTTACCGTGTAGATCGTGGCATTAAAAACATCTTTATTGACATCGTTAATTGAAGAACGAACTGAGCATACCTCTAAGTGTATCAGAAACTCGTAAAATGCCAAAACCATCTCCGCACACATTTTAAATCAACCCTGTCAATCAACATTGTCACATAGGTCGCAATAGACGCTCGTGTTGGTATAGTTGTTGCCGGTATAATATTACTGTGATAACATAAGCACGTGTAGAAACTGTAGGAACAGATTTGTGTAAGTAAAAACAGCAAGCTATCTTCAGTCCACGACCACCGAGCGAACGATGTTGTATACTTCTGTACATAAATACATTTAAAACCCATACGTTTTTGCCACGAGCTTAACTCAAAATTTGTCACCCTCTCAGGGTAATAAACAACGAAAAAGTATGAATTTGACAAACAATAGAAAATGTATACGCTCGGTTAACTCCCAATAACTACAGTTCAACCTCTTATCCTGTAACCTAACAGAATACGGTGTCGTTCAATCTTCCTTCTCCAGAGTTCCCCACTATCTGGTGTAATTTATTCAAAGTTGTGACAGGTTTGACATATTATGTTTAGAAAGAGTACACCGTGGTTCTAGACTAGGACGGTGTACTCAATTGTAATAGTATATTAAAAAATATAAAATTTCGTTTTACACACGCCATCGTTTATTTTATTCGTTTCACTGCGTATTGGAATGAAGGTTAGTTTTTAACAAAAATTTTAGTTTTTAATTCAATCGTCGCCATGGAATGAACGCATAACCTGTTGAATTAACCTTAATCCTGTTAAGGTCAATTCAACAGGTTATGCGTCCATTCCATGGCGACGATTGAATTAAAAACTAAAATTTTAGTATGTCGTGCGAGTGGTATGTACATGTTTCAAAAAAAATTGAGGCTACAATATCCGGGGAGTGACCCATCACTCATGATCAGTTTTTGGCTTTTTCAAACTCACAACATGGTTTTTATTTACCTCTTTGTCTTCCCAAGCATAAAATCTCTATATCCGTATGTTTCAGGGATTACAGGACCGTTAACATTGGACAGGATTTTCCTGACTCCTGACTCTGGTCGACAAGTTGAGATCCTTAACTTTTTCCTGCTTGCTTTGTTCAATACGAACTACGGTTGTTTATATGTGGAATTTCCCAGAGATTGTACATGCCAGAACCATGAGAACCATTCTAGCTTCGCTCCAAAATGGTCAACGCGCTGAGTATGAAGAATTTTAAGACACTTCCATGGGTAACCGTGGTAGATTAAATATTTGCTTTAATGCATGCATAAGATTTATTTTTTCTCAGGTTATATAATCACTTTTCCAGACTTGCTTTTGAGTTTTTGGAAATTTCTTTTCCTAATTTACTGAAGCTTAGAACAGTCGTGTATCTGTTTAAAATCCTATTGCGACGTCAATCGTCGTATCTCTTGACACATATTAGTTATGAGTTTGACTAGTTAAGGGGGAACTAAGCTCCCACTCATCCCGGCGATTACGGAGGAAATTTAGGTCCATATACATACATTCATCAAGCATTGCCGAGTTCAGTTTGACCTGAACCAAGTCTAAATTTTTAATGGTTTCGTCGGTGAGTCGCGATAGATCTAGGATGCAAATACATTCAACTGTGCATTATTCAGCAGTTTGTTTATTTGTTCACTATCTCCGTCGCGAATGGTCGTTTTACGCTTCTACTTCTTGTACATTGTAAACATGTCTTTAGCCGTAATGTATCAAAATTAATGAATATTATATTGAGCTTTTTGAAATTAGTATACACTTAATGGTTTATTTTTTTGAGCGTGAAATCGAAAGAATTCCTACTCTTTCTATTCTGTGAAAAGGCCACATCGTCCTAAAAAGACTTGTTATTCGCGTCACTTACTTATACTTTTGCACTCGATTTATTTTCAAAGTTATTGGGTGCCAACTTGTATTATTTACTAGCTTAATGAATTAAAATCATTTTCAGTGTTAGAATTGAACGTATTATATTTATTTAATTTATTACTATTGTTTTATAATAGTAAAAAATGAAATAAATAGTTTTAATTTTTGTGATCTTTTACAGTGTTACTAAAGTAAATTTATATTGTCACTTCCAGAGTGAAATACGAGTGCAAAAAGGGTTAAACGAAAAATCCGTACATGTATCTATTGTTGTTGTGAGTGTGTTGTTGTTATTGTGAGTTACGAGTTTCGAAACAAACTCGAAATTGACAAATTTTATATAAAACCGTTGCTACAAAAAATAATTGATATTAATTGGATTTTGAATTATCTACTATCAACATTTTGATTATTTTTATAAATCTTGATCGGCAGTCCGATTGCTTCAACCTTGTGTAATACCAATGACGACCATTAGGTCTTGCAGAACTAGTTTGTTGTTTTCTTGAAATTTAATTTTTAACCACTGCCCATCCTTTTCGAGTGAGTAGTCTATTATTTTGCAGCTTATTTCTTTTCAATTGGGGTGTAAAACTAAAAGTCGTTGTAATAAATTTGAAATTAATCACATATATTTTAATTGTAAAATGTCTTTTAAAACCATAAAACCAGGAAAATAATATTAACAATAATATTGTTTTTTAAATAATAATTACAAATTACAAACTACATATTTTGTTATATGCATCTCTTAATAAATTATGATCTATAGATCCGTTATAAATTTTAAAGTTACTGTGTTACCTAAATCTTTAATACTTAAAAATATAAAATGTACATACATATATGAAATTCGTTATTCCCTAGAATTCGTGAATCAATTACTTTGATGAGATTTTGAAGGGATTTATCAATAAATACTAATTTTGAATTAGCTTTTACGTAATAACATTATAAACATATAAATTATAATAAATAACAAAAAATCTTCCAATATTTTTCAAACTTAAATAATAACAAAACTATTTGAACTAAAACATGTTACGAACATTATCCTGTCCATTTGTGGGTACACTTTGAATGGGACGATCGATATCTTCGTAACTTCGTTGCGATGTAGTTGGTCCGGCTGCTAAATCAACGCCCAAAAAATTGCCACCTCTTTCAATTAACTCTCGATGTAATAGTATAACAGTAAATGGTCGTGCTACTAAATTTAATATTGCAAATACAACCGAAAATGGAGCTAAAAGGACGAAATTAATTATAATTTACTAATATTATTTATTTAATAATACTTACATTGAACTGGAAAATAAACCACGATCCCAAATAAGTCAAAAACAATACTTAATGCGTTAATTAATGCTGCCTGTAAAAAAAAAATTTAATAAAAAGGTTTGTCGCTTATTAATTATTCAACATTTAAATTTTTTGATTTATTCTATCAATCATTCTTAATTGTAATAATTTTTTTTTATTATTGTTAAGTTAACTATGCGATGTGTTTTGGGCTCAAGGCTCACCGTGCGGCTATGCTTTTTTTATGTCCTTATCCTTACTTTACGCCTCCCAGCCAACTCGAGGACATACGGCTATAGGACCGATTTAAGACCGACCATCTGCAATATTGCAAGCTCCATACCAGCCTATCTATATACTGGCATGGAAGATGGGTCGGCCCATGGGTTTTGTACACCGACAGGGGGGTCATAGATGTGTTACATTTCACCACAGATCGTAATCTGTTAATCTGTTGATGAAATTTCACTTTGCAGCATACTTCCTGCCCCTATTGGGATTCGAACCCGGTACCTTCCGATTCAAACGCCAAAGCTTCAACCACTGTGCCATTTGGCCGGTTGTAATATTATATTTACACAATGAAAAATTATTAGAAGGTTAAAATTGTTTATGCGTTGTGTATGTTCAAAATAGGAGTAGACTACATATACTTATGAATAGATATATTTTATATCTAACAAAGAGACGCCCACTGGAACTACAATCTTAGAAAATACCAACACTGGCGAAAGGTGTTTCAAATAGTACATAAAATTGTATTTTGGAATTAAAAATAGAAATTATGGCGAAAATATACAAGCTTAAGGTTGCCGAATATTTTGAAGCGTAACTTTGCGAACTTGTTGTTTCGCTTTCAGCTGGGATAAAGTTCAATTGCACAGTGAACAAACGCAGTTAAAGTATCGTTTGCATTGCACTGTTAATTTTTTTTTTGCTTTTCTGGTACGATACCTAGAATTAACTGGATATTGGTTACGATATCCGAACTAGAAATGAGGTATAAGTCTGCCAACAGGAAGGCTCGATCTACGACACTCACCCAATATATACCCAAAATTAATAACTAAAGTAATAATCGGAGATCAATTTTTAATATTTCAATTCCGTGTACTATAAAATCAATTTTAGCTTTATAATTAAGTTCAGTAATTCAGTATCAAGCTTAACAGATAACAAAGTTTAAAGATGAAGTATAATCTACTATCGGGGCAAAATATTATGTCAAGGTATTTGCCGATATTATTACATAAAAGAATCGATCACAATTGGAAGTATCGATTTATTTGTGGCCATATGGAAATTAACCTACCGTATGAACAGCATCTATAGACTCTTTACATTGCATGGCCCAAAATAAAGACACAATAAATATTAAATTATAAAATAAATACGATTGCGGGGTCCAGCCACCTTGCATTGCAAATATTATCATTACAGTGTGCACAAATGCAACAAGCTAAAAAAACACAAAATTAGTTTATCTCAATAATTTCTATTTGTATTATAAGCTACATACTTTCACACGTATAAATGGAGATCCGATTATAGCTTGTATATCCATAGTTATCATTAATATTAATTTATGTTTTTAATTATTTACAAATTTTCAAGAAAAATCTTTATTTACAGAATTCAACGAAAAATAAACGTCAAAATACAAACGCACAAAAAACTTGTCATTTGACATTTATCCCATCAAACAAAACTTAATAATTGCCCAATAAACATTTCACTCCGACTTTATGAACGAAGATAAACGATTAATCTAGGATTAATCTTCTGTTCGCATTTTATGAACGACGATAAATATAAAACAAAATCCGACAATTTTAATTTGACCTCTGATATATCTGCACTTTTTGGTGTCTAAATAAACCGGATGTATGTATTTGTTTTGCGTATTACGATTACAAAAAAAAATAACAAATGATATTTATTTATGTAAAATATATATAAAAATTAAAATGCCTAAAGCTATGAAACAATTATTTTCTGTTTCTAAACATAAGTTATATATGTATCAATCATTTTAATTTTCGAAGATTTATAGTTTCTTTAAATAAAAAAAATAAATAGGTAAATCTGTGGCCCTATTCTGGTAATTCCCAGGGAATGGAAATTTTAAATTTTGTACCAATTTTACTCCCTATTCTCCAAAAGTGTATTCTGGCTTTTGAGAAAATAAAATGTTAGGAACCAATTTTAACATTCATTATTCCATATACGTATTTTAGGAAAGAACTAATGAACTAATGTACATATTTCGATTTGTGATGTTTGTTAGTTTCTATTTATAAAACAAATAAAAATTAAAATCTGCAAGTCAATCAAAATATTTATTATATTAAATTAGATGTGTACATTTCCAATTTTATCGTTTCTTCAAATAGTTTTAGCGTGTACATAAAATATAGTTGTTCCAAATGTTTTCCAACAACAAAAAATTGTTTTTTAAAATTCCTGAAAATAAAAATAATTAAGTCTTACGTAATTTTGTTTTATTTACCAATATATAAATTATGCATTGAAATTCATACACACTTTCCAAGAAAACGTGTTGATAGCATCAAATAAACAAAACTACTGGCTTTAAAGAGCGTAAATATTTATTTTTCGTAGAATCCGCAAAAAATAAAATCCTCGGGAAAAGATTAATCTTTACTATGGATTTTTTGTTATTTATCTTTATTCATAAAATCGGGCCTAAAGGCAAGTGCACATAGAGGGCGAATAGCGAGAACGGGTTTTTCTCAAATAATGAAAAAAAAACAACGAAATGGAGCAGTTAGTTCGTTTTAAATGAACCGTCTCCTCGCGAAGTAACTTTTCAATTTAGTTGTCTAATGTCATTTTTAAACATTTTTTTTGATTTCATTTCTTATATTTTTTTATTTTTAAACATTTCGTAGTTTATAATAACATTTGCTAGTAATGCAATTTCCAAATCAACTATTATTTTAATTTAATTTAATATTTCTTTTATTCACGAAAAGGCGACAATTTAATATTTCGATTAGTAAGGCACAATGTGTGTTGCTGATATTACTGCCACCTATGAATGTTTATTGTAAATCACTAACAATTTAGTTTAGTTCATAATTTAGTCGAAAAAATTGACCTGAAGCACACAGCTTTCACCATACCGTGACGCTGAGGAGATCGGGGTTATCATAACCATGTGTACGACTTTTTTGACAAAATAATATACTTTGGATTGTTCATTTCGGATCATCATATCTTGTCGGTCCTGAGCTTACCCAAGTATAACAAAACGAAAGTAAAAATTGAGCATAGTATTTTCCTTCGTTTTCATCCAAAATTAACGAAAGTTAAACTTCACATTATAATGATAGTGTTTGTAGCGTATATGTATACTGTGTTGTTACTACTGTATACTGTGTTACCGCAATTTTTCTTTGGTAGGAATGTGTATAGCGTGTAATGTACATGGTTTGTTTTTATTTTTCATGTTCACGACATGAGTTTGGTAATTTTATAAAATTTTGTTAAAAAAATTTAAAGATGTGCGTTAATTTAAATAAAATTACATCAAAATATATTTTATATCTATTCAAATATTGTTTTCATAAATTAATTAATTTCTAGTTCAGTTTTAAGTTTTTAGGTAGAAAACAAATGCGAAAATAATAAACTTGATGTGCAATAATCATAGTACCTATTTGGAAAATTATTTAAACTTTTAATATTACAATCAAAGAATAATTTCAAATTGTGTAATAATAAAAAATAATTAAAAAATTAACTAAAATATAATTTAGATTCGTATATAATATGTATATATGTATGTATATTTTTATACCGCAAATTTAATAAAATAAAAATATTCATTTTAAACCTAAATTTTTATTTTGCTCTCACATTTGGATGCCGCCATCTTTTTCTTCTAACATTTTCAAATATAGCATTTTACATTCATGCACAACCTCGCTCCCGCCATTTTGTTTTTTGTCTTTTCTGTTCACACATACATGTATACAATTCTCCTTTATTGAGTTTCGTTCAGTTTCGAATAATCGCGACACGTTTCATACGTTTTATTTTAATAAATTGCAACTCGAACTTAGAAAAATACTAGACTAAGTTTAGTACTTAAGTACGAATATCGCCAGGAAAATTGAAAGTAAAAATACTTGGGTAGTGAGCTACCGGCATATGCTAGTTTACCGAGTGATATACGAGAAATAATTTTTGAACTCACTTCAAAAATTATTGGAAGGAGAATTGAATTGAAGGACAATACACTTCCCGAAATTCAACGGAGAAATAAGGCTATCCGCTCCTTTAAAATGATTAATTATTGATTCTAGCCAAGTGAAAAATACAAAAATTTTAAAAAAAATATCGCAATGGCCACGATGCTATCAGTAACTATATAGTACCCAAGTAATTGCGTATATAGGTGTTCGATACCGAGTAAAAATGATTACTGGAAACTAGCACCACGCTATTCTCACCAAAAAAATTGGAGGCATCGCCGAATAAAAAATGCCGGAATTATAGGCAAACTTAATCATTTAAAGGCTTTAGTTGTTATGTTGTTCTAAATTTTATTTGATAAAAGTTTTAATTGCAATTACCAAAGAAAGTTTGAACTGGTTGTCTGTGAAATCTTGTGTCAACAGTCCGTGTCAACAATTTCAAAAATTAAATTTAAATAAAATATTCAAACTATACAGTAAACGTTTAATTTGAATCTTTTATCGAAATTTCGAGCATAGCTAAACCACCAGCAGAACTACTCGTGGGTCCAATTCGAATGGAACTCGGCTTGTTGAAACCTACTCCAGAACACAGCATGGATCGCGATTTTCAACAAGTGCAACAGCTCAACCGACAAAACGGAGCCCAGTTTCTCTCCACGCATCTAAATATTCGCAACAGTGTATCGCCGCAACAAACAATTTTGGTAATGCAATATCATCAAAAAACGAATCGGCCGTCTATTCAGTACGTTTTATTGACAGGAATCGCATGTCACGGTGTCCTGCCACTCAATTAAGATTTCGTGACACCGAGAATAATACCTAATACCGAGTCCGATTACGGCACCGAATCCGATGTAGAGACCGATGCAGTTGATGTAGAGACATTATTTAATACAGAGGACAATTCATCATCCGATTCTCTACAAGGCCAATCACGACAACGACGACCACCTACTCGCTTAAAAGACTACGTCTACGAATTCATCACACTTTGTCAAAACTAATGCCCGTATTATGGTTCTCACCTCACCTCACCGAGTGACTCAACTCACCAATCCAAGTCGTGTCAGTTAAATTTTTGTATTATGGTTCTCGCTTCTATTTTGGTGAGATGTCTTTGTTTATTAGAACAATTTCCAGTAGTTGTTAAGTTGGCAATATTATAATTTTAGCGTTTTGGACATACATTTTTCACAATATTGACTTTTCGTGTGTTATTCATTAAAAATTCTTATTTTGTGCAAATATTTTTTTATTACACAATCATTTTATAAAATGAAATCCTATTTTTTTTTTGTGCAAATGGAACTATGCAAATTATAAGAATGATTATATTGATAAATAATTTAAACTGGTCTTCTTGGGAGTCGCGTAAAACCGTCCATGATGCACACAAACATTTGAATGTCAAAAAAATTTGTTCGCGTTGGATCCCACACAATTTGTCAATAGCTCAAAAAAAGGCTCGTGTCGATTGGTCGAAAGAAAAGCTCAAAAAATACGATCGCGATGCTTCAAAACACGTCTATGACATAGTGACAGGTGATGAATCGTGGATTTACGCGTATGAGCCCGAAAGTAAACAGCAGTCGACTGTATGGGTGTTTCAAGATGGGCCGAATCCAATAAAAGTTGTTCGCGCACGAAGCACTTGCAAGCAAATGATCGCCTGTTTTTTCGGAAAAAATGGACATGTCGCAACCGTACCACTAGAACAACGCAGAACAGTCAATTCTGAGTGGTACACAACCATTTGTTTGCCAGTTGTCTTCCAAGAAATCAGGAAAACCATCTGTTGAAGACGGATCACTCTTCACGACAATGTGAGCTCTCACACATCGGCTGAAATAACTGCATTTTTGAGCACTCAAAACATCGATTTGATGAGTCATCCGACGTATAGTCCTGACTTGTCACCAAATGACTTCTTTTTATTCCCGTACGTAAAAAACAAACTGAGAGGTTAACGTTTTTCGACATCTGAAGAAGCGGTTGCTGCGTTCAGAATGCAAGTTTTGGAGATACCTCAATCAGAGTGGAAAAAGTGCTTCGACAATTGGTTCAAACGCATGCAAAAGTGTATAGATCTTCATGGAGAATATTTTGAAAAACAATAAAGCGATTTTCGATGATTAATATTTGTTTTTGTTCTCTAATCCCGAAATATAAAAGGCAGCTCTCGTATGGAGTTTTAAGCCCGGTTTACATACGACCAACATTTTTCTACTGCAAAATGAATAAGATATAACATTGACTTTTTGCACATGAGAGACAAGAAAAGCAATATATCCCAACAAAATTTCGCAGAAGAATTTTTGAGCAAAAATCACCATAAAAATGAAAATGTTGCCATAAAATATATTCGATCCGAGTATTTTTATGGCAACATTTTTAAAATTAACAAGAAAAAAAATTATTTCGTATTTATGAATGTTGAGGATTCATTATAAAAACAGACGCCATAGATAAAAATGTAAATCTCGTTTTTTAATTCATTAAAAATAAATTAATAATGATCCTATAAAAAAAATTACGCCATTACTATATATGTATGTTTATTTCTTTCTGGCATATTGAATATTTTTATATAGCGGATTCTTTCTTATTTACCTGCAAAAATTTGTAGAAGAAAACAATTTTCTCATGTAAACCGGGCATTAGATGTTATTATGAACTTTGCACCTTGTTTGAATGAGCTTCTATGCTCAAAAAGGAGTGTGGAGTTCACGAAATTTTTTGTCAATAAATAAATAAATAAATAAATACTATATAAAAATTATTACGAAAAAAATCTTATGTTTTTCTGTTATCCGTATTAATTGTGTTTGTCAAAAAATTACTAAGAACTCACCAGTATATTGTTGGTGAGTATATTTGACCTCACCGCAACACGTATGTGGTCTTTCTTTGGTACAAGCAATTCCCATTCTGTATAGGAATTAACATTATGCTCAAAGAAACAACCAAAGATATTTTATAATTTATTTTTATTAGTTGGTGGCAATTACATTTTGAATTTCAAAACAACGTAAAAATCCAACATTCCATTAAATAGTAATGTGCTAGAATATTATTGAATAATATTACAAATCGTAACTTATAATTTCTCGTCTAGAATAGAATTATTCTATACCAGCAGAAAAAATGGTTTAAAACTATTCCAATTTGGAATTACATATAAGGGATTGTTGTTGTAAATTTACAATAAAGACGAGGAATATTAAATATTTCAAAATGGTTTGTTCAAGTCACCATTATGACATATTTATCGGTGAGTTGAAGTGAGGTCAGTACTATAATAGGGGCGTTAAATGAACACCATTTGCATTTAGCTTGGTCGGTGTGTGTCTCACATTTCAAAATGGTAGTTTTAATTAAACGTGATCTTTTCTATTGGACATAGAACAAACAACAGGCACAATCTATATAACAAATTACAATTTTTTTTTATTAATACAATGTTTATAATAAATGGTCAATACATAATAAAAATCGTCTTGTAGCTCGAGTTAAGATACTTATATTACATCTTTGCGCGTTTGCTGTCATCCGGGAATTCATAATCAAGTCCACCATACGCAAATTGATGTGCAAATTCTGTAGAAAACTTTTCCAAATGCTCCACAGTCTTATGATCAACTGACGGTTTCCTCGCTCGAATTGATATTAGTAAAAGTTCCTATAGTTTAAATGATAAATTATAATGATTAGATAAATATAAATCTCGATTTTTTATCTGCTTACCAATGTAACTGGAGGCGGTAATATCTTCTCATTCGGAATATCCTCCCAGTTTTTCGCAATAGCCCCAGGTTCGTCCGGTTCACACGGTGTTAGAAAGTCATCTAAAAGTATCGATGGATCTGTAGGTGAAGGTCCAATAGTTTTCTATTAAAAAAGATGAATGCGATGATTAGTATTTGGAATAGTTTTGTATAAACATCTTAACGTGTAGGTACTATAAGAAATAAATTGTTTTGTTACTTTACTTACTTTAAAATGTGTCGCATTTTGAACATGACTAACAGTTTGTGAAATAGCATCATGAATAACAGAGATGATATCCGCCCCAGAGTATCCAGCCGATTCTTTAGCAATTACATTAAAATCATGTTCAGTCAGTGTATGCGAAACTTTTTCCAAATAAACTTTAAACAAACTAAATCGAGTGCAATGTTCCGGAAGCGGAATATAAATTTGTTTCTCAAATCGTTGGCGAATCGATGGATGTAATTTCCATGGTTTATTCGTTGAACCTATTACAATAATCCCTTCATTATCGTGCCGTGGCGCCATTTGTTCTAAAAATTCTTTTAACATTTGTTCCGTTCGTGCATTATGATCTTGTGAACAGAGAACATCTAGATCATCGAAAAATATAACACTTGGTTTGTTTGCACGAGCTAATGCGAAGAGTTCAGTCATTAATTTGGCCGGCTCATCTAAAAATTTCGTTGTAAAACTAGAGCTGGACACAGTAAAATGATTTGAATTGTATTTACTGATTTGATTTGCTACGGCTTTTGCTAGATATGTTTTTCCTGTACCCGGTGGCTGCAATTATAAAATGTTTATGACAAAAATGGGTATTCATTTTAATGTTACTTTGATAAAGGGTTCACACACGATACACTTTATATCAAATCGTGTCATGTATGAACAGTTTTAGAGCTTACACCATAAAATAGTATGCCATTCCAAGGAAATTCATTTCCTTCAATTTTATCATGATATTTTACTGGTAAAATTATTGCTTGCTTAAGACATTCTTTGGCTGCTTCAAGTCCAACTACACTCGACCATTCAATATCGGGTTTTGATGTATCGATTAATCCTTTTAGAATTCCTTGCACTTTAATATTTATATCTTGTTGTTCAACCGGTTGTGGGGGTTCAACACGATCTCTAAGTATTTGCTTAATCTTATCGATGCGTTCTAGAAATTGATTGCAGCGAAGCCTAATGGAATCTTTTGCCGTATCACCTAGGACAACACCTACAAAGAAATAAAATATGGATTATAGAATTTGCCGTTTGGTTACGTATTGTTAATACTTGCATTTTAACGCAGCTCGAAAGCACTCTACTCCTTGCTCATACAGCTTTAATGCGTCCTCATAATTTTTAAGTAAATCTTGTTCCGCTGCTTGCTTTCCAAAGTTAATTCCTTGTGAAATGATCGATGTGGCCGGCATAACTCTACCAATATTATAAGAAATAAATTGAATACATACTAGATATTGTAGTTTAGAAAAAAACAATTTGTATTGTGCGACATTTATAAATAACAAAAAATAGAGGATTAAGACTTTTAATACCAGCAAGTAATAAAGCAATTGGTAAATAAAAAATAAGATTGATGCAATTTCTTATCACATAATAGATAAATATAATTATGCATCAAACCCTTATATTTGCTGTGGGTAAAATATTTAAATATCAAAACTCGGAGGTCTGATATTTTAGGGGTCACCATCCAAAGGGAAGGAGGTCACCATTGATCAAGCCACGACTCAAACTCCCTGTTACGTTACAAACTGGTTTCTACAGGAACTTTTCAAAAGCAGAAAAAATGGTGAGTGTACCTTATCGATTTTAGCACAAAATTAATAAAACATTTTTGGCCGGTTGAGGTTTACCAGCTGTTTCAGTAATTCACCATAATAAACCTTTTAATTATCCAAAATATTTTACTGGTATTTGCTTTATATCGGATTTTCAAGGATCAAAAGTAGTTCGATTTTCTACCACTAACCCAAAACTAATGAGATGACACATTCTTCTACAGTTTTGACAAATAATTTTATTAAAATTGCAATATACAATTATCTTGATTTTACTTGTTCGATACTCATTCGATTTTTAATAATTTTGATGCTCTGATTATATACCTTGCAACTAAAAGGTCGTCACTCGTAAGAAAACCTTAATTTAAAATAAGTGAGTAAAATTCGGATTATGTGGATACTGACTTATTTTAAACTTTGCAATCGTTGCAATAAGTCCAACCAGTCCATACTAACTCTGCTCGAGAGGAAGCTAATAAATGTAGGTATTCAAATAAGTCTCCACATAACAAGTTACCAATTTTACACTACAGTCTTAGATGTGGTTAGGATGCGGGATCTGATATATCTGTTACCAATTCAGCTGGTACGAGTAACAGAAAATGCTAGCATAAACATATAACTATTTACGGCACTTATATGGCACACAACAGAAGTAAAAATGCCAGTAAATCAATCGCTTCTCACTTTGTTAAACTATTTGTTTAGAACTAGAGCACTACAGCTCCGACCCACGGTAGGCTCAATAATCTCTAAGCAAACATTGTTTTTTTCTTAAACTAACCTCTCGATTCTGACGTACCGTCACAGACGTATTTTCAGTATTTGCGAAACCTTTCGTCTTAACGAAGACTGTAGAATTTAAATTCATGCACTTAGTCTTATCTGTCAGTATAGTCTTAAAAATTTTTCTTTGTTAATATTAATGGAATAAATGCTAATCAAAGCTGGAAACTTGAAAATGAAACAAGGATAATTCTAAATTAAGTTAATTATAAAACTTCCTTTATTTTATTTTATTATGTTTTTCGAGTGTTGATTGGTGGTTCGTACAGAAGTGAAATTAGCTACAAAAGTCAATTACAATGGAACATAGGAATTAATTCAATGCTTATTTTCAATACTCCTCCTCATTTGAATCATCAGTTAACACGAGGTCCCGCCAATGGTTTTGTCAATAAATCTGCCACCATGGTTTCCGTAGGACAATATTGGCATGTAACAAACAATACGTTTGTCGAGGTAATCCTTGACAAATGCCTCTCGAACATCAATATGTTTGGTACGCGACGACAATTTCTCCTCCTTAATGAATTTCAAACAACTTTGATTGTCTTCGAACAGTGTCGTCGGTTTCCCGATGCGCTGATTGAAATCTTTGAGTAAACGATGAATGCAATTCGCCTCTTGACATGCTTCAGACAACGCAATAAATCCTGCTTCCGTTCATGATAATGCACTGCAATCCTGTCTTCGACTACACCAACTAAGAATACCGCGGCGGTATCCTTGAGATACTTTAATACTCGTTTCAATTCGTTCCAACCCTCCTGGTTTGGACTGAACATCTTTTGTGCGAGAATTGAAATCGCTGCCGATATGTCAGGTCTCGTGTTGACTGATAGTGATATGTACAGTAAGCAACCAAGCCACTTGTGATATTTGCCGTTGCCCAACAACAAATCCGTATCTCCTCCTTTACCATACCATATCTAACTGATAATGGAACTGAGGACTCCTTTGCATCAGACATTTGGAAATCCTTTAGTACTTTTCCAATGTAAGCAGTCTGATTCAACGTGTAATGGCCATCTGCTTCCTTGTTGACTTGAAAACTGAAGAAATCCTTAATCTCTACCAAGTTCTTAATCTTGAATTTCGAACTTAAAAATGTTTCGCACTTGGAGATTATGTCGTTGTTTTCACCAGCAATGGCCACATAGAATAATATGTAGCTAATTTTTCCATCATGTTTGTAGGTGTACAAGTATGGATCATTTTTGCTTTGAACAAAACCGAAATCGATGAGAATTTGATGAATTGTTTTGTTTCAATTGCACGCTGATTGCTTTAGACCATATAAACTCATTTTTAGTAGACACACTAAATCTTCGCCCCCTTCAACTTTGAATCTTTGAGGTTGCCTCATGTAACTTGTTTCAGAGAAAAGCCTTTTTCGCATCTAGATGATAAACCTTCATGTCCTTGTTTGAATAACTGGAGCAAACACCTGAACATAATCAGTACCGTATTCATGCTAAAAAACTTTGAGCGACAAACCTTGCCTTGTGGGTGACTACTTCTCCATCTGAATTGCACTTTAGCTTGTAAATCCACTTGCAGCCAACTAGATTTGCATCTTCTGGAATTTTCACAAGCTCCCATGTTTGATTATCCATCAATGACTTTATCTCATCTGTCATTGCTTGAATCCACAGCCTCTTTTGATCACACTTGATGGCCTCTTCGTATCACTTTGGTTCTTGAATGGCTGAATTCACCACGTTCATTTCTTCAATAAGTCTCTTTGGTGGAATTCGCGCGTTGTGATCGTCTAACAGCTTGCTCTTCATCTTCATTCTGAACGTGATCCTGTATTGGATTCTCTTCCTGAACTTCCTCATCGGCAAATTCCTCTTGTACTGGAGCGTTTTTTTGCATGTTCAAAGTTGTTCAACCCTGAATTGTCGATAATTTGTTCCTGTTGGTAATTTTCTCTAGACTTAATAGGTAACAAATGGCCACTTTCGACGAACTGAACATCTCGACTAACTGTGACTCGATCAGTTTCCGGAATGTAACAACGATATGCCTTTGATTCGTAATCATAACCGACCAGTACTGCTTTCACACCCTTTGAATCGAATTTGCGCCTTGTTTGCTTTGGTATATGCACATAACATTCTGATCTGAATTTTCTGAAGTATTGCACATTCGGACGTTTCTGGAACCAGCCTTCGTATGGCGTTGTTTCTGTACCCTTTGTTGGCAAATGATTCTGGACATAATTACCCATCATTACAGCTTCGCCCCAAAACTTTTTCTCTAGACCTGCATCAATTAGCATGCAGTGAGCCATTTCTACCAACGTTCTGTTTTTGCGTTCCTCTGCTCCGTTTTGTTGAGATGTATACGCAGTAGTTCTCTGGATTTGAATTCCGCTGAACTTTAGATAATTCACGAATTCATTACTGAGGTACTCTTCTTCTCGATCTGTACGGATGCACTTAGGTTTTTTCCGAATTGAACCTTTACCATCGCAATATATTCCTTGAATTTGCTGTAAACTGATGATTTATTTGCGATTAGGTAGCTGACTATAAATTTTGAGTAATCGTCTATGGATGTCACAATATAACGATTACCTGATGTTGTGGTCGTTTGCATCGGACCACAAACATCCGAATGAACCAGATCAATGACTGCAACTGCTTTATTACTTGACTTGACTGGAAACTTGATTCCAATAATTTTTCGTTCTAGACACACTCTGCACTTGGAGTTGATTTCGCAATCCGCTGTACACTCGCTGAAGTTGATGCCTTTAACCAAATTTCGTTTCGCCAATGATTTCACAACTTCGATGTCTATATGGCCTAGAACCTTATGCGAAAAATGTATGCAGTCTCGTTCAGAAAATCAACCTTAATTATGCCTTTACCCGCAACTATTAATTGTTGACCACTTGCAACGCTTAATTTATCACTACAATTCATGTCGTATCCTTAGAACTGGCAATGTGACACGTGGCACCCGAATTGACAATCCAGCCATCACTACTTGATGTGTCACAAACAGTTTTTCTGTTTCATCTTTCACTAGATTCGCATTCTGATCACTTCCTTCCTTTTTGTTGAGCCAGGCTTTGTATTTTCGACAATCCTTTTTGATGTGACCGCTTCTTTTGCAAAACTAGCACTCAGACTTTTTATTTTCACCTTTTTGAATTCACCCTCTTCTTTACCCTCGAGCACCGTTACCAAACCGTCGTAGATTGGTGGCAAAGATGCCAGCAACGTATAGCACTCATAGAAAATTCCGGACCAAAATCTGCACCAAGCGCCAATAACTTTCGAAACAGCTCGTTCGTGGAATTTACGTGTTTTTCGGCCGCTGTTGCATGATTAACTTCAAAATGTGCACACGATTGCTTTACGTGTTTGATTCATACGTTTCCTTAAGAATTCTCTATGTACTTCTTGCTGAATCTGCACCGATGATGTGGTGAATTTGATCGTCTTCTACATTCAATGCAATTGTTGAATGTGCCTTTTCATCATTTGCTGTCCATGCTACTGTAACTGGTGATGGTCGTATCTCATTGATGACGGCTCATAAACCTTTTTCCTTAAGAAGCATTTCCATTTTGTATTTCCACACAAAATAATTTGTTCCGTTTAGCTTTGAAATGCTGTATTTTGACTCAGCTGACGCCATCTTTTACCGTATGTGAATTTCACAATACCGAAAATCAATTTTATTTATTGGAAATAAGCATTGAATCATCATTTCCTATGTTCCATTGTATTTGACTTTTGTAGCTAATTTCACTCCTGTACGAACCATCAATCAAGTAACACGCGAAAAACATTATAAAATAAAATAAAGGAAGTTTAATAATTAATTTTAATTTAGAATTATCCGTGTTTTATTTTCAAGTTTCCAGCTCTGATTAGCATTTATTCCATTAATGCATTTTAGCGCTCACAGCGCCAAATGCATCAAAAATGGAGATTCCTGACACTAATAGTTTACCCAAAAAAACCTAGTTTCCATTGAGTTTTCTGTTTGTTATTGAAATTTATTGATGTAAATCAAATTTCCGATAGTTAAAAAGAATACGAATAAAAATCGTAGTGTGTCTAAACCCGAAAGGGATGCCGAAAACAATAACAAACTATTACTAATTATTACAAAACAATAACTAAAAATTCAAATGACGCGTTTGACGTATATGATAATATTTACGATTGACGTATAATATGTATATAAATATGTATATGTGGTAGTTGAAATGGAAGTAAAAATCTACATTTCCATTTTTTGATGTACATCAAATTTTGTCAATCAAACTTTTTTGTAAAAAGAAAACGCCATTCCTAGTGTTCAGTTCGACCAAAATGATAAAAATTATCATGATATTTTTTATCAGCTTTTGTCATAAAACGCACTCATTTATCACAAAAAAAAACCAAAAATATTTTCGATTCTGGCTGTCAAAATTTATACATTTTATTTCTAATGTTATTGCGCTATGATTTTATGTGGACAGGAACAACATTTTGCTCACCTTTAATGTTATATTTTCGAATTAACAATAATACATTAAAAACAATGTAGTTCAAATCAGTGTCTGGAGTAAACTCAAAAAAATATATTGTTTGTGTGTGTAGTTTCTTTTCTGTGTTTTTGTTCAATCTTCAATGTCCATTTCATTTCCTCTGATGGCGGCCGCATGAAATGTGTCACGACTCGAGCCTCAGCTCAAGTTAAAAATGAGTAATATAATGCAAATTGTTGTTGTAAATTATTGTTGTTGTAATGAAAATGTTGTTGTACCGCCTTTTCGAGATCACACATTTTTGTAGGCGTGTGAGATTCGAGAGACATTTCATACGGCCGCCTTGAATGTTTGATTAGGTGCAACGCTGTGTGGTTAAAATTATTCGTGTTTTCATGAATTGGGCGAGAATATGATTTTCTTTACACATAGAAATGCCATCTAAAAACAATTTTTGAAAGTTTTTAGCGCAATAAATTATCTTCAAATCTCTGCCGTAAATTATAATTGAATGAATGTTTAAATGAGTGAATTACTATGTGTACTCCCCGGGTTTGTTTTATTAGCTAAGAAAAGATGTGAAGTATTAAACTATTGTGAAATACACTTAGGCATTAGTAAATAGTAAATTTTTGTTATGACAGCGCCAACAATGTTTTGACGTGCAGAATCAATTTATAATTATTTTTTCAATTTGGTTGTTCACTCGGGTTTGACATAAAATTATACGGAGTGAAGTTAGGATCACAAAAAATATCATGATAAATTTTATCATTTTAGTCGGACTGAACACACCAATTAGTTACCGGGAACAAATTCTTTACTGTTCTGTCAATATAAAATTCCTTTCTGACAATTTAAAATCCAATTAAATGTCAATCTTGACATTTTTGTCAACGCATACTCCATTACTATTTAAAATCAAATGAGAAGACAAAGAAATTGTGGTGTATCTTGAGTTCAAATTTAGGAAATCATGATCTCGAATATAATTTCGAATGAAACCAGTGGCACTATTTTGGTAATTCCCTGGGAATAGGGAATCGGGAAAAGATTTTATATATTTTATTTCTATTTTAAAATTTTTTTTCTGGCATACTGAGGTAAAAATCTAGTGATAATTTTTTTGAAAACAAAATAAAATTGGGAATAATTTTCCCTGCCAGTTTAGATATGGAAAAATTATTCCCAATTTATATATATTTGCATCAAAATTTTCTTCTTAGTAGGCCGGAAAAAAAATATTTCAACTGAAATTACATATAATATCTTTCCCCAATTCTCTATTCCCATGGAACTACCAGAATAGTGCCACAGTAGTCTGCCTATGGCATAAGACGGTCTTTGTAGTCTTATCTTCAGATTCGGGGAGTAAAAAGCAACCAGCACCAAGAAACATTTAATAAACGTCCTCAAAGCCAAACAACAACCCAACTCCAAACACCTAACGGCTAAATAGAAAAAATATGAAATAGGACTTGTCGTTATCAAAAGTAAATATTATAAAATATAATATCTTACGGGTGATAAAAACGAAATACCATAACTGGCTGACGTAACTTCTGTTCTAAAGGAATACTATCCTAATATCAATAGTATGAACACTGTAGTAACATCAGCAAAATTTATTAGCCTGCCACCAACATTGCCGTCAGTACCTGTGTTAGATAACGCGTTCTATCTAACTTTTACCAAAGACACCCAAATAATCTTTGTTAATGAAGGCTCGCACCAGAACTACTTCTCAAATGGTTATCGAACCAAAAAATCCAAGAAAATAATGATTTATGAGAAATGTGCAATTTACTACCAAAATGGCATCAAAAGCAGCACAGTTTTATGGCTTCGTCTTAAAATCGAATTACCTTGTTTTGTAATTTGTAAAATTCCATTAAAACCTGGCATAAAAGTCCATATCAGTGTACATCACCACTCAAAGAAATGGAGTGATGGTGTACACTGATAGCAGTACATTTTAAATTCTGGTCGAGATTCGATCAAATTGATGTAGAAATAAAAATCAACCAAACACACTCAATCATGTACGCGGCACGTACTACCTCAATCAAAGGGTGATCAATAATCATGCATCGATGTGATTGATGAAGTTATTAATACAACAAACTCGTCCGATTTAGTTCTTGAGCTTGGCGTGAAACAAGATTTGTTCTTGAGGTTACTCTCTTACACAACCCTGTTACTTAATAAACACATTTTTATTAATCACTTGTTTTTTGTTCCGCAGAATATATATTCTGTCATATATATTCTGCGGAACAAAAAACAAGTGATTAATAAAAATGTGTTTATTAAGTATAAGTGTGTTTCGCCAAGTGCCTACGGCAAATAGCGTTAAAAGTAACAACCCTGTTACATAGAATGTGTATACCCATCCCCCCTTCGATTCACGCAACTTTAGGTGGTAGAAGGGAATGGTTGCGAATACACTGGATACGGTATATTATAACATGGACCTAGATTACCAGTGCTCCTATTTGCGAATCCGAATAAACGAAAGACGTTTTCGAATGATCAGTATTTCTGAATTCGAAGTGTATTATCCAACCAAAAAAGTAAAAAACCAATGCCTTTATCCGTTTTCGTTCCACAAAAGGGAAATCCGATTGTAAGTAACTGCGCGACTTCCTGTCCCTAACTGAATCGCTAACATACCCATTGCCAATTTTGCCCTAACATATTAGTGACTTGGCTATTGGAAATGCTAGTGAAGTATTAGAAACATATGTTTCAACCTAACACAATAGTTATTTTTATTTGTAGATGTGCATGCTCATTCCGCCGGGGTTGACTCGGTTGAGCCAAACTGTGGTAACAAACAGGATAATTTGCTAATTGGTCTTTTCATCATGCAAAATTGTGTTTTAAGTGTAACCACCCGGACTACTGCGTCCTTGCCTGGACGTAATTGTATTACACAGTCAATTAACCATTTCGAAGATGGCGGCAGTGTGTCGTTCATGGCAAGTATAATGTCATTCATCTTCAAATTGTTTGTTTTGGAATTCAACTTATATCTTTGCTGAAAGTAAATATTCAGTTTGCCAACGTCACCAAAAGCCTTGGCCCATTTACTGTAAATGTTTTCATCGTGATAATGTGTTTTGTTTTAAATGTGGGAGGTCTGCCTCTGGCATCAGGGATAATGAATGACCAATTAAAAAGTGGCCGGTGGCAAGGCATCTGGATCATTGTTCGATTAACACAATGGCCGTGTTCATCATTCCCTCTATTTGAACTCTATTTGATGGGAAGCTGGTTAAGTAAAATGCAACCGTGTACACTTCTTTGCTGAATATTGCTGTATTTCAGATGACATCATTCTGCTAACCTCATTCAATTACCTTGCCGTACCAATAAAATTTAATCCAGTATCGCTATATAAATCGACTTACATACGGAAGCTTGGAATCGTTTTAATACAGCTATGAACACCAGGTAGCATTTGTTTTGTTTGGCATCTCTAAATTTTGAAGTTTTAATCAAACTATATATTGATAAGTAAAGTTGGAGCCACATGTAAACTTCTCAAATGCTCGTCTCTGATTATTAACTCGGCCAATCTATGCTTTAATGGTAGTAATACTGGATGTTTAACAATGAATGGTAAGTTTGCATGTTTCAATCTTCCGCCAACTCTTAGAACCTTTGACTTATCTAAAAATGGAAAAAAGTTTATTAGTTTTGATTTTTTGCTTATTTCA
The DNA here is from genome assembly GCA_932526605.1 of Nephrotoma flavescens. Taxonomy (NCBI): domain Eukaryota; kingdom Metazoa; phylum Arthropoda; class Insecta; order Diptera; family Tipulidae; genus Nephrotoma; species Nephrotoma flavescens. The sequence continues at coordinate 209,824,082 of OW052220.1, read as the reverse complement.
CCACTTTGTTCTATTGCTTGAATCTTATTGCCGTAGTTTTCCTCTTGCGCTACTTTTATAATACCGCATAAAGCCCTTTTCATTTTGTCTGAATTGAACGCATGATAAACTGACGAATACCTTTTCTCATCACCTTTATTCATAGATCTTACTATATCGGTAAAGCGGTACATCCAAGTCACTATTCTTAAAATTTTCCTGATACTGGACATTTTCATCTGTAAGCACATGTGTATTGAACACCGTTATCCGCCCGTCTGAAGCCAAGCAGTTTGGTGAATTTTTAGTCATTCCGGTTCATTCCACCACTAATCAAATGTTATTAATTCTGATGGCATCAAGCCTCTAGAAGCGCAATCAGCCGGATTACTGAGCGATTCCACATGAAACCATTAATTTCGGTTTGACAACTCTAGAATTTAAGCTGTCCTCCATTTATTGCTAGCGATCGTCTTACTAAATCCATCAACTTGGACAATAGTAAAGCACCATTTAGCTCTAATCTGGGTAGACTAATTGTTTTTATATGAACAACCTTCGTTTTTGCAGCCATAAGGTTCACCTTGTACGTATACCAACTATATTAACCGTCGTATATATGACTGCCCCATAAGCGCTCTCTGGCCTATCTGAAAATCTATGGACCTCGAAATCCATATTCGCAACTAAGTTCAGCCAGCGATTTATCTTAACGCCTTCGAATAACGTCATTTCCACACGAATTTGATTCCAACTGTTTTGAATATTCGAAGGCAGTTCATCATCGCAATCAACCTTTTCCAACCATAATTTTTGAAATAAAACTTTAACTGCAATCTTGATCTGCCATTTGTAAATTGGATAGTTTCTTTTATATGGAACCTTCTAGAGGTCGTAATAATGGCTTATAATTCGTTATTTTTGCACTAACAGAGCTGGTACATCAGAGTATCAGAACTTTGCAGTATCAGAGCGTACATCTGATGATCGGCTGTCAAGTAGCAACCCACGCACGTGGCCACTGTGCCACTGTGCACCTTAACTACCCTTTTACCAAAATTTCCTGGTGTAGTCTCGTGTTTAATAATTGCAATTCCTCATATTTACCACCAAAATGAAGAACTGTGCATGGTTGCAGCTTAAAATCGGATACCGGTGGTTGGCAAAACGTGGTATTAAAACGGTCATTTAAAACGATTACACCACTTGCAGTTTTGGCTCTCATTAAGGCATTCAACCTAGCGACTATATAATAGTATTATTTGTGCACTAATTCATCGTCACTACTTTCTAGTTGAGTAAATTCCTTTTTTGCGTATTGAATTCTCTTTAACTGCAGCTTTAAATCGTCGTAGCTGGTCTCATTAGTTGCCACTTTAGCGTAGGTCACTAATTTCGTTATGCCGGCTTTAATTACACCTCTTCTGCCGCTTAGTGCTTCAATATTTAATTTTCACTTGAACAAACTGGCCGTTTCGATACACCACACACCACTCTTATATATTACAAATTGTATTCTAGATCCTATACGGATGTAGTTATTTCCTTGTTGCTACGTAGCATGGATGGCCTTGAAGCTGAATCTGGTTTAACACGTGATGAATAAATTGCTAATGGCGCATGGATTACGCTGTACGTAGATAAATTGTTGTGTACACTGCATTCTTCCCGCATCCGGCTCGAACTTTAACTTTGATATTGACTTATTTAAAAATATAATTTGGAATTTAATTTTATAATAATTACAATTTGGCATTCTTTCCTTTATGAATTTAAGTTACTCGTGAATATACGATAATGCAATAAAGAATATAATGTCGAGAGAAGTTGACTAAGTATTGGTGATTGACTAAGTATTTAAACATATGTTTCAACCTAACACAAACAATTATTTTTATTTGTAGATGTACATGATCAATGGGAGTTCGGGAAATTTGGGGGGATTGTGCAATAATACACGTGCAAATTTAAAAATTTTGGAAATACTTAACGTTGGCGTGGAAAACTTTCCAGCACTAACCATCGGCGAACTGATTCAAATGAGACTTTTTCTAGACACACATATTTTCGTCTGATTTTGTGTGAATGTTACTTTCGGCTTGGATATTTCAATTTAATATAAACAAACTTTAACGTTCGGCTGAAGTAGTCGAGACGACACTATCTGCTTTGGCTAACTTTAACAGTATGATCAAGATATAACATTGTGTCACGACAACCGAGAACCAACGAGACCCATCATTTCGTTCCAAAAAAACATAAGTTCTTCTCGCCTAAGAAGACTTCCATCTAGTATCGAAAGCATAAGCTGAATTTGAATATATGGTTAAATAAGGCATAGTCAAGTCCCATCATGCAGTAACTGGGCCTCACCAGTTCATATGGTGCGGAAACCAAACGGAGAATGGAGTTCATGCGATGCACCATACCTGACAGGTTTCACACACCTTGTTAAAGTTAGCCGAAAGTTGTCAGCCGAAAGATAATGCAGATAGTGTCTTGACTATTTTTAAATTATGTTTATACTCTCGCTCCTATCGATTTTTAAATTCCTACAAACTGAAATAATTTCTCCTTCACCCGAATGATGTAATCCGATCCTAAATTCTCCTAAATTCGAGTTCATGACTGATTTTTGCTGTATTCAAGACACTATCTGCATTATCTTTCGGCTGGAAGCTTTCGGCTAACTTTAACAGTATGTTTCACACACCATTTATTTAAGATTTTCCAAGTATTTTGCAAGGCAAAACAGTTTTCTCGATAATTGATTTTTGTAGTAACATTATAGGTACTAAATATGTAGTGATGCGTTTATAGGTATTTTGACGTATGGAAAATAAAGTTAACCAATAATGGTTGACAGGGTAAGTTAGTTAGTTGTATAAGAGCAAGGAGAATGTAAAGACGTAGTATTGAAAGCAGGAATATTTAATAGACGAATAAATAATTATAAAGCATAAAACGCAGTGCATTATTAAATTATTAGATTATTACAATTTGCAAAAGGCGTTTCATTAGGTTCCGGTTGAGCCTGCTGATATATCGAAGACGGATTTGTGTACATGCCATTAAGATTGCGGAATGCGGTGCAAAGCAAACGCAACAACGACTAAATAGTGAAGATCTTCACATTAAATTTCGTGTTTCCGCATATTGATAACATCAACATCTGTAGAGAAGTACAAATGCCATTTACAAATCGTATTTCAATGGCGTTGAGAATACCAACTTAGTATAAACGTTACAAAGTGTAATTTTGGTAAAACAGAATTAATACTTTTGGGGTATCTCGTCATAGAAAATGATATCGCCTTCGTGTACTGCCTCCAAATGTGTGGATAAATTTTGATTACTCTAGTAGTTACTCTAGATAATAATTGCCTAAGTTGGACTTCTGTTAAGATGAAATTTTATATAGCAAACAAATAATATGTGTCATTTTTATTTACCAACACATTTGATTCTTTACATTTTTCGCTTTTTATTTATTTCGCTCTTTTTAACATTCATCCATTTAACAGCATTAGGGTAGGTAGTTGTTATCTCGATCTTTTGTTGTTTTTTTAGTCGTACACATAGACAACACATATTTTTTTTGTTGTTTCATAGAAAAATTTTTCAAAATAGTTTGAGTCATAAGTTGTACCCTTGATACTAACATAATCACAGCCCCCTGTTGTTTATAAATTAATAATGTGTAGCGTGATACATCTACATAGGCAACAATGAGGGCCGATAATAAGAATACAAATGTTTGCTTGTTACAGTTTAGTTATCGGGACGCGGACCCTTGTGCTTACTCGGTAAAAAACCCAAATAATTTAGTATGCACTGTATTTATAATACATACATAAAACATAGCTTGTTTTTAAACTTTCAAGTTCACAATAATACGCTAAGCTCCAGTGAACGAATGTACACCAACACCATACGAGTAAATAATTATTCATATGTATGTCATTTAAGTAAATCGGTTGGTAATTAATCACTACGCCGATATCTGGCCCGAAATTAAGCAATTCATACGTTACAATAAAACAATGGAATTATAATCTCCATATGCAAAATACACGCAGACAAAATAATACCTACTGTTTTGTTTATATTTTGTTTTTAAAATTTTGACTTTTAGATTTTATTTCACTTTTATTTTATATCTAATATTAATTAGCTTTTTTTCTCGTACACCAACTGATAACAGTTACATTTCCATTCTAAATTTAAATTATTAGATAACAGACCACTTTATCAATATCACGTATTTTACCACATTTTTTTCACTGCAGGATGTCACTTAATTTTGTATGCTCGTTCCAAAATCAAAACACAAACTAAAAATAAAAACTCGCTTTGAATTTATTATTCGTCCAAATGTGTGCACAAAATTCTACAGCTGGTATTTTGTTTTGTGCTCTTGTTCATGTATTTGTGTAAATGATCATAAAATGTTTTATAAATACAAATATAAATAACACAAATACTTTAGTCGACTTTGAATTATCTTAAACATACATATGTATATACTTAAAATACCATGTGTACATGATAAGTAAGTATACTTACATAAATAGTATATTGCAATACGACTTAAGAAATTTGGTTTTTATTTTACTTGTGTTTGGGGCGACCTTTGATGCACGAACAGAAAAATATGAAAAATATTTATCGTTACAAAATTTGGATGGACATTATCTAATCATCACCGAATTATAGCGACACGTGCGGCTTGTTTTCGAAAGTATCCCAGTATTTTTTGCGATTAGTTTAATTTTGCCTAAAATTCAAAAAATTTTCTATGACTTGTTTTGTTGTTTTAAAATACAACTTAAAAACTTGGTTAATCTTTTAGTTGTGGGTTGCGTTGATTACGTTATAATCACGATAAACTCAAATAGGTATGATTTTTTTTTTTTATTATTAATTTTTTATTATAAGTGATTTACATATCATTTAGTAATATATCTTTCTTAAATAAAGATTCACATTTGACAGGCAGAGTAACCCAATGGTCACCCCCGTTTGAATTTACATAATTTATTATATTTCCCTGTCCTAATTACCAAAGTAATCAGCATGCTTGCTCCAGCACAGAACCACCGGCCAATACGCTTATTATCGAATATAAGCAAGATTTATCAGATAATTGTGCACAGTAAAATTCAAAACTATATATATAATCCAGAAGAATAACCTTATGCCAGGCATAAAATTTGGATTTCGACACGGGCACTCTACAATCCATGCGGTCACCAAACTCACTTCAGACGTGTGCCACAATCTGAATGAGAAAAATGCGTGTACTGGGGCTATCATGATAGATATGGCAAAGGCGTTTGAATCAGTATAGCTGGACGGTTTAATATTTAAACTCCGTAAATTAAAATTTAGTGAGGATATAGTCAAAATTTTACTGGACATGCTTTACAATAGAAAATTCATAACCACCACGGGAGGAGCGCTGAAACATCGAATAATACATTTCGAATCCATAATGGTTTGCAACAAGGGACAATAAACGCACCGGTATTGTTCAATATTTACACATTGGACCTCATCACGAATCATCATTTAAATTCACCAAATGTGCGGACTATAGCCTATGCAGATGACATAGTTGTATCCAAAATATGCGACATACAAGAAAATATCCAGTCAGCTTGCAATTTCATAACAGGATTTTTAAAAATCTGGCGGATACAAAAAAACGCATCTAAATGTGAGACGATGCTATTTAGAAAGCCATACCAATTTGCTACTAGCGACACACGAAAAAACTGGAAATCATTTCAAATAAAGATCGACGACGTAATTATTCTCCAGAAAAAAATCGTAAAATATTTGGGAATCAATTTAGATCGGTTCTACTACTTAACGGAGCGTATCAACATCCAGCTATGACGGGCCAAAAAAGCAATTATATTTAATAAAAAGATATTTTATTCAAAATTTCTAAATCGTAATGTCAAAAGAATTTACTATCAAACGTTGATCCGACCCATCATCACTTACGGGAGCCCTGTATGGTATAATTGTTCGGCAAGCTACATGAAACGGATTCGTAAATTTGAAAGAACGTGTATACGACGATGCCAAGGGGAATGGAGAAAAGCAGATACGGGATACCGGCACTACATTTCAAACCAGATGCAATACAGCAAATTCGAGACCGAACGGATTGATTTGCATATTTTAAAACTAATAAGAAACCACATACTTCGTGCAACTGACAATATGACCAACTTACTTACTTACGGACCGCATTTCACAGACGACAGAATAGTACAGAACAGCTTGCGAACAAAAATGATTCCAGGACCAGAGGCTTTCGTGCATCTGGACAAGAGAGGGTACATCAAGGATGATGACCAAACTCCTATAATTTATCACATAAAACGTAAACCAAATGAAAAAGGATTTGATGACAATAAATTCAACAATCCAGCAGGTCATACACGGTACAGTACCGCCTTTAAAAAAATTAATGAGCGTAAGTTCGCTCACCAAAAACTGAGGTACTGGTGGCTGCAGTAAATTAATTTCTCTACGCTTAGGTTAAATTAGGTTAAGTTGTAAATATTGTAAATAATATTGTAATATTGTAAATAGTAAAGAAATTGACCATGGCGATTTTTCAAAAGCAGATTTTACGCCAACTTTTGTAAAATTAGATAATTAAACCAAAACTATAGAAATTTTATAAAAAATTAATGAAATTATCCTGAGAATCCTAAAAGGATCAGAGGATCTCAAAACTTGTAATATATCTTAATGTTTCTTGTAATATTCTCACATTATCATAAAAATTGTAAACGAGCAAAGCTTAATAGAAAAGAATCATATTCAAAAAAAAAAAATGCTTGCTCCAGCGACCGGAAGTCCCGGGTTCGATTCCCGGTGGTGACAAGGAAAAAATTGCACGGCTGGTTTAGTATCAATGAATTAATCACTCATTATCCGAAATGAATAAACGATTATGAAACCTCATTTGAGGCGGCCAAACCCCTCGATGGGATATAGTGCCAGAGAGAGAGTCCTAATTAAATACAACGGCCCAGTTCTAAAGGTTTCTGCCTTTGAAGTTTTCTTACTGCATACCGCTGAATGTGTTTCTTTGCATGGTTTTTTATTTCTGCACTGACATATTCCATGTTTAAGTCTCTATGTAGGTTATCATTTCTGTCTTCTTGGTACAACCCCAAAGTTGACTACCATATAGGTTCATACTGGTTTTAAGTATTTGCCGATATAATATCAATTTATTGTGTATTGTCTGAGAATTTCTACATTAGCCAATACATTTTCTTATATTTAATGTTCAATTCTTCTTTTTTCTTTTTAACATGCTGTATTTGGCTGTTTTGCGTTTGGAACCTGCCTTGAATTAAGTTCCGCTGGAATCTAGTTAACTTTCCGGTTTGTCAAATTGACGTGAACCGATTTTGCTTCGTTTAGGCTAATGCGTCATTTTTTTGTCCAGCTACTCACTAAGTTGGTTGCTTGTTGAAATTTTGTCATTGCTTCTGCTATAGACTTTCCAGTTATCAGAATAGCTGTATCGTCTGCAAATGTTGCTATGGTAGCACCTTCTGCCTTCTGTATTTGGCATGTCTCTGGTATACAGGATTTACAGTACGGGACCCAGTACGCTACCTTGTTGTAAGCCTGCGGCTATTATTTTTAGTTCAGAGTACTCTGCATTATATTTTACCCGGAAATGACGATCTGCGATGTAGGACTCTAGAATTTGATAGAACTGCTTAGGTATATCTCCATGCAATTTAAATTCAAGTTTTGGTGCCACACTTTTTCGAAAGGTTGTGCTACATCTCGGCTTCAGCCTCTTGAGCAGTAATTTTTCAAATAATTTTGAAATGACAGGTAGTTTGCCAGGTTTAGGAATCTTAATTACTTCAGCAACCTTCCACTGTCGTGGGATACTAGTATATATCCTAGAAGGCAGAATAAATTTTCGTACTATCTTCTCGGAAATGACTTTTACGACTTGGCCAGTAATTAGACCATAACCTACAAGTGGCGCAGTGGTTAAAGCTTCGGCACTTGGACCGGGAGGTATTGGGTTCCAATCCCATCAGAGGCAGGATGTAAAGCGAATTTTCTTCATCGATTACGATCGGTGGTGATAATAAACACAACTCAAACCCTCTGTTGGAGTGTAGAATGCAGAGTGCGCCGACCCACCGTTCATGTCAGTGTGCAGGTTGACATGGAGCTTGTAACGTGCAGGTGATATAACTGTAATTGTGTGAGTAGGTGAATGGGTGGGTGTGTGCGTGAATGAAAAGGGGGGTATTGATTAACCTTAAAAGGACATTAAATCCATTGGATGATTAATACTTTATTTTTTTCTGTTCTCTTTCTTTCTTTCAACCCGGAGCTTTTTCGCATTTAAATTGTACTTGTTCGTCATCATTTTTGCTAATTGTTATTATGTTTTCATCTGCAGTTTGCCTGGATAACGGTTGAAAGGTTTCTTCCAAGTGAGCCGCAAATAAATTAGCTTTTTGCTTGTAACTGTTGGCCCAGGTTCCTTCCTCATTTTTAATAGGCGGCACATGCATTATGGTCCTTTTCAATCTATTTGTTGCTTTCCAAAGTGAGAAATCAGTGTCTTTATGTTCGGTGAGACCACTTAAGTACTTGTTAATAGTTTCGTTCTTAATTTCTTTTACAATTAGTTGTTTCAGTTTATTGCACAGATAATTGAGGATTTTTTTGTTTTCCCGGGCGTGTCCTGTCCCAGGTCTTTCGTGCCTTCCGTTTCTCTCTAATTTCCTGACTTCAAGAGGATAATTTTTATTTCTACGGGATTCGGTATGATTAGCAGGAGAACTTTTCCATGCTTGTTGAATAGTACTATGTTAAATACCTCCAGGCCGTCTTCCAATTGTACCGTTGTTTTAATTGGCACTTGAAGGATTATTTGCTCTTCAATTAGTTCTTCGAATAGGTTCCAGTCAGTTTTATTATTTGTTAGCTTAGGCAAATTATTCTTATTAATTATCATTGTGCTGAGTGTCTTGATAACAAGTGAATGGTCAGAACGGGTCCCATTTGAAACGCGATATTTTAAAACGCGAATTATCAATACGCGATATTTTAAAACGCTATATTTCAAAATGCGATATGGTACAAAACGCGATATTAAAAATTTAAAACTCGATAGGAGCGAGAGTATAGGATCGGGTTATATCAAGCGGGTCGCTGAGCTCCCGTCACGTCGCAATGCACATTCTGTACCATATCGGGTTTTGTATACCATATCGCGTTTTGAAATATCGCATTTCGAGCGGATCCCGGTTAGAACATATCCCCACGCTATTTCAGAGATACATGTAGTCCTCGGTAATCTTTTTCGTTACATAGAAATCAATGAGATCTGGTATTTTGTTGATATCAGCAGGCCAATATGTTTGGTTTACCTCCAGAATGGAACGCACAGTTGTTTACCCGACCTACTCCGAAAAGCTCTTTACCTGTACGTGTTGTAAGTCTTGACCCCCAATAGGTGGTTTTTGCATTAAAGTTTCTGCGAGCGGGTACGGGTTCTTCTTCACAAAATCCTTAAGTTCAATGGCTAATTTTTAGCTTTTTCAATCATTTCTGCAAATGCTACATCAGAACAATAATTGCATACAAAAGATTTTGTAGCGTTTAAATGCTCTAAAGCCAGAGAGAAGTCTAAATGCTGTGATTGCAGCATTTTTCTGACAATGTTAGTTTGCAATAAAATGTCATACCACAATACCAATGGAGCAAACAAATTTGAAGTTGGATATATTTCTGGCTATTCCCTTAGCTTCTACGCGACTTTTTACTTGTGGTGGAGTTGTTAAAGTGGTGTCGTCTTCAGCTAGGTAGGTTGCCGAACGGCATCTAGCCTACTTTCCCAATGAGTGACACTTAACGGCTTTACAGTAATATCGCGTACGTGCATTAATAATATACTCTAACAGTGCGTTGAGGCTGAGAAAAAGTTATAAATCCATTGAATTAAATCAAATATTGCGACAGTCTGCATACAACTATTAGCTGCATCATTAAATAACAAGCTGTAGAGAGTGGACAAGGTGCGAAAAAAGCTCGGGGATCTAGTTGACGATTTCTGACTTATATTCTGGCTTATATTTTCCGACCATTATATTTTTCGCGCATGTTGGCTCCATTATCGTCCTCTCATGCCATAAAGATTTACGAATAATTCCTGCAACGATTATCGATTACAATTGACAATTTTTGTCATATTTGCTAAAGTTGTATCATGTAATTCAAGAAAAGTTACGAAGTGTTCAGAAACTTTGACTTCAGCTGCTTTTTCTGAAGATAATTCAGTTGCACTGACAAACCTAAAACCAACTGTCATCTGCTCCTTGTGGCTTATATCGAGTTTACAATCTAAAATAATTGAGTAGCACTTTGCTGCTTGTTTTAGTTTTTTAGTTTTGTTAAGACGTAATCTTTGATTTTATTGGCAAGCAATTCAACGATTTTATTTTGAATTGTTTTTCCGAGATAGGTGGTGTGAATTTCACTTGTTGTTATTCGTCGAATATGTTTACTCATAATAGGATCACAGTTTCCTAAGAATTCAATAAATTTCAAAAAATTTCGGTTATTTGGCTCGAAAAGCTTTTCACAAGTTCCTCTTAATGCTAGATTTTGTCCAGCAAGAGTCCAAATTAATGTTATTATTCTTTCAATAACTTTTCGCCAATGTTACATTTGATGTCATCAATGGTAGTACCTGATTTAAGCCTCACTTCCAGCTCTCTCCAATTTAAATATGCAGTAGTGTGGCACTTGATGTTTCATGTCGTTTGATAATAAAACAGAAAAGTTTTTCCAATTTCGGCATCCGTCGTTCGATGACAAGGAGAATTTATTCGGACAGAATATTTTACAGCAAAAACAAAATACAGTGTCTTTTGTATTGTAGTATACAAGCCAAGTGCTTTTAATTTTATCACCGTTAGACATTCGGGCCATACTTTACCAGCAATGCTTTAAATTTAACGTCTATTATAGGCCAGTTTGCGGGATCATTAAAATTAAGAGGCAAATTTTTATTGTTTTTGGGATCTTGATCACTTTGATCTTCATTATTTTCCTTTTGTCTCATATCATCGACGTTCTGTGCAGTATTTTCGTAGTCAGAATATGAATCGCTATCTTCAATAACATTCTCCGCACACTTTATTTCTCCGCCGCCTTCGATTTCAATTTCGCTTTCATTTTGGTTTGAACCTACTATATGTGCAATGAAGTAATGAAGAAGAAAACGTAGTAATTTACACTGTTGAATTGCTAGTTGAGTTAAGTCAGTGCAGTGCACCTAGAATACTACAGGCTACACTGCTTGCTATGTCATTAAATTTATGTCTACAGTTTTTTCTTTGAACTGTAGATGGCAGTCATGTTCATAAAATGAAAAAACGAAAACAAACAGAAAAAAAAAATATTTTTATGCGTGTGCTAAAAGTAAGGTTATGTCTTCTCGTAAATTATAGGAAATGTGTACACATTTTATACGTGTTTACATATTTAACACATTTTAAAATCATAATTGTATAATAATATTATGAATTAATACTTTTACCAATGGCTTTCTATTCAATTTTAAAATATATTATTAAAATATTTTTCTTGTTGTTTGTTTACAATTTTTTGCTTATCAATATGACAGCAAACACAAAAAAAATCAAAACAATTTTTTAATTTTAGTGCTGCCTATAATTTTTAAGGGATCCGCATGAAACGCGATATTTCAAAACGCGATATTTCAAAACGAGATATGACAAAACGAGATTTGGTACAAAACGAAATATTTCAAAATGCGATATTCAAAAACTGTACCATACAGAATATGCGTTGCGAAGCGACGGGAGCTTAGCGACCCACCTGATACCGATCCTATGTACTATTGCGTTCCTATTGACTTTTAAATTCCTATAAACTGAAATTAAATTTCCCCTTCACTCGCCTGATATAACCCAATCCTAAACTCCCGTTTTGTACCATTTCGCGTTTTTACCATACCGCATTTTGAAATATCGCGGTTTGATATATCGCGTTTTGTACCATATCGCGTTTTGTACCTTATCGCGTTTTGAAATATCGCGTTTTGATAATTCGCATTTTAAAATATCGCGTTTCAAATGGGACCCAATTTTGTAGTATTCTAGGTGCACTGGTTAAGTCAATACCATTACAATAATAGGCCATTCTTATTATGATTTCGTTGGTATATGTAAAGAAATGAGAATTCCATACAAAACGAAAAAAAATACATGGGAACAAACAATAAATTAGAAAATGCTGCCCTCGATAAGTGCCAAAAATTGTCGCCTACGCTTAAAACCGGGCCTGCGAACAGAGCTATGATGGGTTGGATCAGTCTGGTATCAAAATTCGGCCTGTTATGTCTTGGTGTTTCATAGGCCAGTAACGAAATGTATTCTATTAGACATTAAGTCGCATTAGCAAGCTCTATTTTTAATTTCAAACCAATTTGCATGTTTTGAATGCTATCGAGGTATGCAGTGTGTTGGCTTACATCAGTCTGGTATTGAGTTTCTATAATATCTATCATAGGCTCTTGTGGACAAAACCACAGCTTTAACAATGTATTTCACGCAACTCGGGATTCCTAACGTCATTTTCTCGGATTATAGACAACGTTCTAAAGCTTAAAGAATATTTAAGTAAACTCAATATTCAATTGGAATATGTATCATCCTTGGAGTCGGATAGCCAAGTTGAAAGAATATATTCAACTATTATAGAAATTTTTACTACTAACCGATATAAATTCTCAAATGTAAGTATTCTAACTGGGATAGTACTATCAATAGCCCTGTACAACAATTCGGTACATTCATCAACCGGTTTCACGCCGAACGAAATTATCTCCAATCAAAATAATCTAATGAACCCGGAAGAAATACAAGAACAAGACAACAATTTTTTTATAAACAGTTGAAAATAATATAGAAAGGCAAGAAATAGAACGATTAAGTAAAATAACAAAAAGATGTACCCCTAATTTAACAGATAATCAATTGGTTTATGTTAAATCAAACATTAGAACTAAATCTCAGCATAGATGGGTAGAAAGTAAAATAAAGGATGTAAAAATGTTTGCTCATTTCTGAAATGTTTACTATACCATATTTAATAATTTTAATTTTTATCAATCAACATCAACATTTTATATTAATAGACAAACATGATGCTGTGATCCTTTTTACACCGAAAGTAACCAACCAATTTTCACAAATTACACCATTCGAGCTGAGTTATAAAGGATTAAAAAATCAATTACAACAACACCAATATTTATATTTTTATATGACTGGTAGGGTTTAGCGGCGTAGTCACGTGACGAATTAAATATGACGAATTAATTAATAAGACGAATAATTTAATGCGACGCATTACAAAAAATTCGTTACGAATTTCGGACATTTGATATGAATTCGTACTGTATTTTGCAAATAAAAACACTCAGTGATTTAAAGTTACAAACTTTATTCACCAACACCTTTAATTTCTAAAGTAATTCACTAGTTTCACTTGTTCACTAATTCACATTTCGACTTTTTAACTAGTTATATTGTTATTTTTCGGACCGAAACGTTTTAAGTGGTATGCACAAATGTGTATGTTGGTGCAAAATACATATAAAAATAAATTTTTGACATGATTCTATTTCGTCACCAACACAATTGTGATGGCAGGCCAGAAAAGGGATATGATTCATGTGGTGTGATCTAAACTATGTCTGCATGAGAGAAGGAAAACGCAACAAAAATTTTCCAATCAATTTCTGTGATTATGCGCATGATAGCGTAAACGGATATCCTGTTTACAGACGGTGTGACAATCGATTCGCCGTTCTATTAAATCCCTATCTTTAAGCCAAATTCAATTACCATTTAAATGTAAAAGTGTGTACACGACTGTGTGAAATACATTTACAATTGCATTTGGTTACATTTACAAGTGCATATGCTCGTGAGGTCAGAGAATTAAAAAGAAACGGAAAGCTTGTAGAATTTGGCAGCAAACTCGTGCTCCGTAATACAAAAATAACCTCTACTTTATGTGCAACAAATTAAAACAACTAATAAAAGAAATAAAGAACGAAAGCATAAATAAGCTACTTCGAGATCTTTCTGAACTAACGGAGGACGATTACTCACTTTGGAAAGAAATGAGGGGGTTAGAAAAAACCAAAATGCATGTGCCACCTATCAAAAATGATGACGGATCCTGCCTGATATGTAAGTGACAAACAGAAAGTCAAGTTGCTGCTTATTTGAAAGAGAATTTTCAACCGTTGCCGAGCGAGACAAACAGCAAATGAAAATACAACTGTAAACAAAGTATGTAGATGATCTTAACATAAGAGATGCAACCTTATTTGACCTGAAAACTGAAATCATTAATCAATATAATAACTTAAGTATCAGAAAAGCTCCAGAAATGTTTGCGTTATTTAGTTCAAATAATTAATGCAGCCTTCAGATTGAATTATGTTCCACGTTTATGGAACCAGAAAACGACAAGAAAATCAAATAGGCTGATATCACTATTTCCGTTCACATCAAAAATATTTCAAAAACTGTTGCTGATGAGACCCGTACCTATAATAGCAGAGAGAGAGAGATGTTCAATTCCACCACACCAATTTGGGTTTAGAGCAAATCACTCTATTGTTGAACAAGTTCACAGAATAACAGACGTCATTGAGGATGCACTTGAGAATAAGAAGATGTGCTCCAGTATTGTTTTTAGATGCAGCTGAACCTTTCGACACAGTATGGAATTAAGGACTTGAATTTAAACTGCAGTTAAACGGTCCATTCTAAAGTATTTTATCGTTCATTTTTCAATTACGAAAAACATGAAGATAAGAAAACACAAACGTTAAATGTGATTTACAAAACTGAATAAATTGTTTTGATGACGAATTTCGAGCATTTCCAATGAAAACGTGATGTTTTTTATTTCAAACGTATTGCAGAATCGAATGCGTGTGTTCTAAGAAGAAGAAATTGAAAAAATTAGATTTCGTCGATTACAACGCCATCTATCATGAACCGAACAAAATATTTCATTCATATCATACGTACTTTTAGTCGTAGAATCCGTATCTGCAATAAAAAATATGGCTTCCTATCTTAGTTTAAAAGTTACCCCCGCCCCACCTACAAAGCGGGGGGTGGGGGACTATTTTTTTGCAATAATGTATTTCCCCCGCGGTATGATTAAATTTTGATTATGGACATTTTTTCCGTAGAGTGGCTATTTTTCGAGATATTTGATCGTCTCAAAAGAAACACCCGGTATAATTAAACATTGCGTATCAAGCAAAGATGCAATATTTCTTGTTTATTATTTTTTTTTTATTAAAATAAACTACAATTAATATGAATCACTTATGTTGTATTCAATCCGCTAAAGGCGAAATAAATGCATGTATTAAATTAAAATGTCTTGCTTCTGGTGTCAGTATTATGAACTGTCAGAAAATCAGCAAATATAGACACAGAGACTCAGGCATCTAGTTGAATATCACTATCTCTATAGTAAATAATATCAAGGGGTTGGGAATTTCTGAGACCATAGATATTAAGGAATTGAACCGAACATTAGACAACAAATATTTAAGATCGACACCATTAAGATGACATAGAATACTTAACGCTGCAATAAAGTGCCAACAGAGACACGATTCGGTAAAAATTGTGCCAACAATTTTATTGGACTTAAGAGTTTCCTCCTGCCGAGCTCGCATTCGGAACAACTCTTCGAATACCTGAAGAATTCTTCACTCCTGTGGCACTATTCTGGTAATTCCCTGGGAATAGGGAATTGGGGAAAGATTTTATATGTAATTTCAGTTCAAATATTTTTTTTTCGGCCTACTAAGAAAAAAAGTTTGATGCAAATATTTATAAATTGGGAATAATTTTTCCATATCTAAATTGGCAGGGAAAATTATTCCCAATTTTATTTTGTTTTGAAAAAAATTACCACTAGATTTTTACCTCAGTATGCCAGAAAAAAATTTTAAAATAGAAATTATATATAAAATCTTTCCCCAATTCCCTATTCCCAGGGAATTACCAGAATAGTGCCACTGGGGAAACAAAGTTAACCGAAAACGAGTTCATTAAGTAATTTCGACTTCATATGAACCATATTCGCCCAACTGTTACAACTCATATGGGTACCATCACTATGTAACGTGTTTATTAAAACAGAATTGAAACATTGTACGCTTGAATTTGTCACAGTCGCCAGAAGAACCGAGGATGAAGGTTAGTAGAACAGGCAAAAGTGTAATTACAGGCGAGTAGGTGTGGTTAGAATGAGTTTTATTAAGCTACAAATTGGAAAAATAGCAAAAACCAAATTAATATAAAATCTTTTATTCCTTTGCAACATCCTCCACATGTTTCTATTAGCTACAAGGTTTCCGCACTACCTAGTAATTAAATGGTACCTTTCTTACACAGACCAGATAAAGACTCCAGTATTTATGGCGCTTCTCAGGTCGTATTTGTAAACTCTTATAATTTTGACGGGTGCTTTGGAGTTATATCGACTACCAGGGCGACAATCACATTTGGATTATTTTTTAAACGAATGTTATGCATTCTTTACTTGTAGTGATGTATAGCGGAGTAAAGGTAAAACTTCTAAGTACAAGTACCCGATCTTCATCGGTTCAAAGTTCTTCGATTAAGACGCATTATCAAGGTTTCCGGCATTTATTTTGCCCCGTTTTTGAGTTTTCGTTTGACTGGAGTGGTTGGGGGGGAGGGGGTGGTGTGCCGTCCGAGATCATACCTCCATGCGGTGCTTCTCTGAGTAACTCTAAATGAATCAGGCGGTGTAGGCTCCAAAACCAATACCAAATCAGCGTTTGTTATCCAGGTTAGAAGCGCTGAAGCGGTTGTCTTTGTTGTATCAAACGGTTGGTTATATAAATGTGTTCAAGGTTGGACTGGATGCCTTAAGATTCTTACCAATACGTGACCCACACACGTAGCAAGCTGGTTGGGCGGCAGGCCAACAATCTTCCCTCATAAAAACAATTAAGTTATGAACCCTATTCAAAGGCCTCGCATTACCATATCGGATTCATCACAAACTCGACCTCAGAAATTGTACATGGACAACGCTTTAAAAATGGGAACATGGAACGTGCTTAGTCTCTTAAGACCTGGAGGTCTCTTAAGACCTTTCGAACCAAGCAAAGAATTACACATTAGTCGTACTTGCATATATGGTCTAGGAGTGGGATCCATGACACGACCAATGGTTACACTCTTCATTAGAGCGGCCATCAGAACGGAGGTGAATTTGCATTTTACCATCGGCGCATGAAGCATCATATATTCATATCATCGATTTCCGTCCTATCAACATGCGGATATGCACGCTCAGACTTCGCACTAAGAAATTTAACATCACGATTGTTAATGTACATGCGCCCACCGAAGATAAATCTGATGACATCGGAGATCTAATTTTCATCGAGCTGGAGGGATGTCATCAATAACATACCGCACCACGACATTAAAATCATCGTGGGAGACTTAATGCAAAAATCGGTAGGAGTACAGAAAATACATCTTATATCGGTCCTAACAGCCTGCACCTATCTAGTAACAACAACGGCGAACGCGTCACCGACCTGGCAATAATGTACAACTTAGTTGTATATCAAGTATGTTTTTCCCACATAAGAGAATCCACAAAGTATCGTGGAGATCGAATGATGGAAGAACGGAAAACCAAATCGATCACGTCATGGTGTCTAAGAGACACTCCACCAGCATATTTAACGTTAGATCTTGTGCGATCATGTGCTTGTCATATTTAAATATAAGTGCAAACTGTCATCTACGTTCAATAGAGAAGCACTAAAAACCATTGGATGGAATGTTGATGCTCTAAAAGACCAAGCGTCACTGCAGAGTATTTAGAGTGGCCCAGCAACAACGAATAAGCTCCTTCTAACATCTAGGAGGAGTGGTACGCTATACAGGTAGCCATAACCACCGCGGCACAAAACACTATCGGAAAACGATCTCCGAGATCCCGCAATGATTAGTACGATGATCAATGCCGCCTCCCTCTCTCTCTAACTTCGTATCCCATGAAGGGATTTTGCCGCCCGCACTATGGTCCTCCATCCATTTCGGTTCATCGCTCTCGTCCTCCAGTTTCGATCAATGCCGCCTGGTTGTCGAAAATAAACGAAAGTTTCGTGAAAAATGGTTGGCTCGCAACACTCGCAAAATTATTGCGATCTAAACTTCTATCGCAGTCGTGCAAGCCCGTACTTTATAAAGCACTCATAAGACCTATGCTGGCTTTCGGAAGCGAGAGCTGGATGACATCTAACTATTGCAGATTATTATGTACCTTCGAAAGGAAGGTCATTCGCTCAATCTTTGGTTCAATTAAAGTTGCGAACAACGAATATGGGATTCGTATGAACCACGAAATAAAGCAACTCCTCAGAGGCAGAGATATCATTGGTTTCATCAAATCCAATCGGGCACGTTACAAGGTCCCTACAACAACGGAGGATCAATAAAATATTTCACCAATAACGAGCCGCAGTGCGTCCTAAGGAAGACGATGTCGAACAAGATATTAGGAAGGCGAAACTGGAGGACGACAGCGATGAACCGAGACGGATGGAGGACCATAGTGCGGGCGGCAAAATCCCTTCATGGGATGTGAAACTAGAGAGAGAGAGAGAGGAGTGGTTGAAGGCCAGTCTTTTCCACATTATACCAATTTGTAGACTATGTTGTCAGCCTTTTGAACCCACTCAATTACCAGTAGCCACTCCTTAAGCACTTCCAATCTAGTTGCAGTTATCTGCACTTTTGATCGTTTCACCATCTTGGTCGGATCCTTCTGAGATCACTGGCTTTTCGTCGATTTGTAAGCAAACTTTGTGTGCCTAAAACAACTAGTCTAGACGTAACCAAAAGTTGTGGCGTCTACTATTGTCCACTACGCGAAAAAAGGAGGTTGTAGCGTATATCGACAGTATCGCGGGTAAATGAGCAAGTGTTAAAAAAATATAGAAGGCTGTTCGAAGCTACGAATAGTTTTTTGTTTTTTCGTTTTTAACGTACTTTGTTTGTTTTGAAAAATGAAGGCATTCAATAAAATCATGTCACGCAATGTCTATGCTTAAAAATTGTCATCAACATAAAAATATACCAAATTAAAAATTTAACTTAATGTTAAAAAGACAATTGAATAAATAAATATCTACATTGTGTTAAAATTTAAATATAGAAAGTGTTAAAATTATTGTTATCAATATCCACGAACAAATAATTAATTAAATCAACGGTGACCCAAAACCGGATTTAAACCAGAATCCAAAAGCGATTTTAAACCAGAATCCAAAAGCGTATCCAAGCCAATTTACGAGGTTATTTTTCAATGCCTTTTAATTTTTACAATTTTAATTATTTAAAAATTAATGCATTTACAAGTAAATTAACAAATAAAGTGCACATATTGAGAACTTCATTTCAGTGTCATCTGGTTTTATATGTCTTGAAGTTTTGGACTTAGGGACCCAACATACAATATTAACTAAAGTAATATGTATGTTAATACGAGCCAATTGATAGCATCAGTCAGATGCACAGCATCAATCGATAGTTATATAACTTATACAATATTGTTAGATAGATGGCACTATATGTAAATGTACAGGACAATGAAATGTGGTGATACAGATTTAACATTGTTCGATTATCTTTCTAATTCATTAGTCTATGGTTTAATGTTTTGGAGCAATGTTTTGCAAGTTTAAATTTTAATTCAGAAATAAAATTTTCCAACGTGTAATATTATTAAAATACATTTATTATCGAACATTTATTTATTGTTTGTATAATTTAAAAGGCATATCAACTTCACTCAAACACAAGCTTTTTAAATAGAAGTAATTTAATGGAGTACTACACTGGGACAATTGCAAATTTCTATTAGATGCAGTAAATTGTAAATTTGTGTAACTTTAAAGTAAAAATACAAATTTTTGTTTGCCAGCCATTTAATTGATTACCTAATTTTGAAAATGTTGTTAGTTCTAAATTCTAAATAATGTTTTATTTATCTCAGGAATTCTTTGCGCAACTAACAGCTCGCGCGAATTTAACAATCTGATAATAATTCAAACAATAATAGAAAAATAAGCATAAGTAGTATTTTATGTGTAAAAATTATGCTCGACTTTTGGATCTTATGTATATAACAGTAAACAAAAACAATAAAATAAGACGTTCAAAATTATAAAACACCATAATTGTGTTGTAAGGACAAAGATGTTTATGAATACGCGCAGTTTTGGTGTATTTATGGTTTACATTTATAAATAAATTTGATTTGTTTTTAGATTTATAAACGTTTGTGACTTAATTAACCCTCTTGACCAAAATCATCTGTGAATTTCTGTAATTTTGTCATATCATCTTCGTTAACGGTTGGTTTCGTGCTAGCCAGTGATTTCAACATGTCTTGCTGTAATACAAATATTAGATTTTAATTTGTTTTAGATTTCGGTTTATTCATATTTACCATAGTGACGGGAGGCTCAAATAACTTTTCCCCAGGTACATCCATCCAGGACATTTCGAATGCACCTGGATCTCCTGGTGAACAAGGTGATAACAAATCATCTACAATCTCGTCTTTATTAAGTGGTGATGGACCTCGAACGTGCTATAACAAATAAATCAATTATACTTGGGTTTACTAACAAAATGCTTAAATTAATTACTTTGAAATGCGTTGCTGTTTGTACTTTTCGAACAGGCTGCATTAAGGCATCGCGTACAACAATTGATATATCAGCACCAGAATATCCTTCCGTGCGTTTTGCTAAGTTCCGTAAATCCACTTCCGTTAATACATGTGAAGTACTACCCAAATGAAGTTTAAACATAACAAGTCGAGCCGGCTCTTCTGGTAATGGAATGTAAATTCTCTTTTCAAAACGTCTTCGAATAGCAGAATCTAGTACCCAAGGGATGTTTGTAGCGCCCAAAACTAAAATTCCTTCGTTATCGGTACCAACACCTTGCATTTGTACCAAAAACTCTGTTTTAATTCTACGGGCACTTTCGCTTTCGTTGTCAGAACGTGATGAGCACAGGGAATCAACTTCATCAATAAAGATGATACTAGGTTTATGAGTCCGGGCTAGCTCGAACAAATTTTTCACCAATTTTTCAGATTCACCTAACCATTTCGAAACTAAATCAGAACTTGATACCGAGAAAAATGTTGAATTATTGGCTTCTGTAGCTACGGCTTTAGCTAAATATGATTTACCAGTACCGGGTGGCTAAAAAGTAATAAAATTGTATGATAAATACTTCCACTCTAGAAATCGTAATTGTACCCCAAATAGTAATATTCCTTTCCATGGAACGCGTTTGCCGGTGAATAGATGAGGAAATTTAATCGGCAGTATAACAGCTTCCTTTAGTGCTTCTTTAGCCGCTTCCAAACCGGCTACGTCTGACCATTTAATATTAGGTTTTTCCACAACTAAAATATAAATTTAAAAATATAACTTGTCCAATTTAATCACATAGGTAATAATCACCGATAGCTCCTTCCAGTTTGCCTTGTAATTTCTTTTTTTCTGGATCATCGGAATCTGAATCACTGTCACTTTTTTTCCCATCTCTGAAAACTAAAATTTGTAGTATTTGATCAATTCACCAAAATAATTAATACATACTTAGAAGCACTTTCTCCATCTTTGACTGGTTTCTTTTTGCCCTTCTTCAAATATGCCTTAAGTTTTTCAGCACGGTCTAAATACTGCAAACACTTGCTTCGGATTGAATCTTTTGCCTTATCACCTTGAGCTTCGTCTAAAACACATAAAAATTCCAATGGATGAGTCATAAGTCTAAGTTGGTCACAATATTAAAAAATCAATATTTTATGGCCTACATTTAATCGCGTGTAAAAAATATTCAACCCCATGTTCATATAATCTCAGAGCTTCTTCATAATTTTTATTACGATCTTCTTCGGTTGCCTTTGTGACCAGTTCGATAGCTTTTTGCAATGTCGTCCCAGAAGCCATTTTTCTCGCAAATAACGCTCAAACTACAAAACATAAAATATAAATTTATTCAGTGTCACATAAATTAATTAAACGATTTAATGTTGCACATTAAGTAATTAAATTATATCATCTTTTGTGTGGAATTCATAGTTAAATGGTTAAATCATCTTGAATCTTTTTCTGTGTGATTGGAATGAGTAATTTACTCCAATCTATAAACTAAAAATGAATTATGACGTATTTTATCAATTACAACACAAAACAATAATAAAACCTAATAACATTCACAATTATGCATATTAAACTATAAATTATAAACTTAGTTACGTATTCAGAACACAAATTCGATAGATTTTTGTTAGTAATTTAAATTTAATTTATTTTATACGGAAAATTATGATGAATACAAATATTTAGAAAAAAAAAATATTTTTTAATTATACCTGTCAAATAATGCTGTCACCGTTTGAACAGACCGACAACTTGAAGAAGTTTTATTTTAGTCGACTCATCCCGATGTAGTGTCGATAATGCAGAAGCCATAAATTTTGGTTTTGGCCCGTTTACATGCGACCACATTTCCCTTCTGCAAAATGAAACGAATATGTATACATAACATTGGCCCGTTCCACAATCCACACAAGAAAACTAGGGTTGGAAGTGCACAGCAGCAAAATTAAATGTTTAACACGTGCTTAACGCTTGGTGCTTTTAAACAAACAGAATTTTTTCACGAAGACGCCTTGGCACAACTAAAATTAAGGACCGTACTGGCCAAATGAAGGGCAAACGAAGCTGACTAGATGACTCCATTCGAAAAAACCAGCTTCGTTGCAGTGACACGTTGAAGACTATTAGGTTACCAACACAGACTAAAATTTTTTCGTGGTCTCTCTAGAAATGCATGCAGTTCAAGATTACATTATGGATGCAGTGGCAGATCTCAACAGACGGCGTAAGCCGAAACTTTCTGAATTTTACCATTTTTTTTACAAAAACTCAGAACAAACGAAACATCGTACAATCGAAGAGCTCTATGAATCGCCTTCAGGTAACTCGTAATAGATTTGCGCATATCAAGCGGATCGTGCAAGAATAAAGCCTCTAAATGGCCTCTCTACCAGCCATTAACAACACAACCAAGGCCAGGAAAAGACGTCACAAAAGCATGAACTATCTCCTGTGGGATTCTGACCTCTTTCGGTAGCAAAACCATCACTATCATACCGAACAGATACTGTCTCCAAGAGGAAGTTCTCTCATGAGACTTCTAGCGATGGACCAATTACTCACCATACCAAAAAATACCCTCGCAGAGCGTATGCATCATGCTCTTAGAGTAGTAAACGACTAGCCTTAGGCCTAGAATTGATCTTAGTGTTCAAGGAAAATCGTCCCTGTTCACGAACCGCAGAAAAATTCAAATTTCCTGTGCTACAAACAAAATTCCCTTAGTGTGATCCTATGGTCACTCAGGCCTTCGAAGTAACGAGACTGCCAATCTCTGTGCGAGGGAAGGTGCAGGTAGCACCCCGACTGGCTCGAACCAAGTGTTGCCTATTCAAAGAACCACATAATTCGAAGTATTATAGACAATCACTGAGATTCATAGGATTGTATATGGACAGGACGTGGTCTCGGTCACTTGGAAAAACGAGGGAAATCCGAATTTCCCTCGTTTGAGATTTCTAAAAGCCTATATTATGAAAAGGCCGAATACCAAACCCATTATTTTGCCTGAAATAATGACATTTATGAAGAAACTAGATTGTCACTTTACGTGATATGCTAACTGGGATGCAAAATAATCGAAAGCACGCAGTGCACACGGCTCCTCTCTTAGTCCACCCGCAGCTAGAAAAAAACATTTTATCGGTCAAATTGATGAACGGGGTCGACTCATCTGATCAAAAATAAAAAATGGGAATGATTCAAACACAGGTCGAAAAAGACAGTCCACTTTGGCAGGATAAATTCGGATATAGGATAATTCTTCCAAAAGCAGGAGGTTCATCATCCTTAATAGTACATTTTATGTAGAATAGAAAAGACTTTATAGTAGCCCATGATTATAGCGAATAGTGTGGCCATTAAACATGCCCTTGTTAAATAAAATACAAATTTGATAGAATGTTTCCGTCGTATTCACCGGATTGATATAGGTACATAATTTAGAAAATTTGAAGGATAGGCAGTTCAAAGCAATTCGAGTCATTTTTTCCTTTATCTCGAACTCTGTTTAGTGCTATCGCGTTTAGTTGTCCCATGTTTTACCAAGATGTATCTTTTTGGTTAGCAAGTTTCTGTTTATGTCACTAGGTGCGTTTCTCAGTGTGTCCTATCCATATCTACTCTCGTTTGTTGATTTTCTTGTCGATAGCAATTTGATTTATTTAGTTTAGCGCAGAAGTTCTTCATTCGTAATTGTATTCGACCAGAAGCATTTTATTAGCCGACTAAGGCATTTGTTCTCAAATACCCGTAGTTTATTGGTGACCGTTTTGCAACCATACAGCAGTAATGACTACGCAGGCTTGCACATTCGTAGCTTAGTATTTCTTGACAGTACGAATGCAATATTAACGCGTTGGTTTCCACACCGTTCTCTTTCGGATATTAATTTTGAGACCGATTTCATGTGTTAAGTCCGATAACTTTTGTTGTAAGTTGGTGCGCTTGTGTGTTAGCAGGCATATACCAGCTGCGTAGTCGAGATCATTTAGTCGTCTTGTGAGATGCCTCTGAATGCCGTTAGGTGTTGTGATTTCTAATTTGTACATAACGTTGCCATACTGCGTAGTGCTATGAGTAACAGTAGTGGTAACATCTTTGCATAACTGCTCGTGTGTTGAAATGTGTATCACTTTACTTTCCTTTTTGTTGGACTCTTTTCTAGACGATACATTTCTTTGATGGGTTCGATTAACTTCTTTGGATTGCTGTTTGCCGCGTTTTTTCCAGATTGGGATTGTGTTGACCGAGTCGAGATTGCTCGATGATCTGTGCAACCTTTTCCTGGTCTAAAGTTAACCTGTTCGTTCCTTATATCCCTTTTACGGTCAATTTTTTTTTCAATATAAGTCCACCACGCACAAATGTGTATGAAAAAATGGCAACTTGTAATGTCTTCCAGATTTTAACGGATCTTAGTTAAATCTGAATTCTTTTTGAAAAAAGCATAAAAATTTGATAACATATAAATTAGGTATATAACATATTAATTATTTGTTTTTTTTATTTTATTATTATTATAGTTAGAGTACTATTTTTCGGACGTAACGATTTTTGTATGCACAAATATGTATGTTGGTTCAAAATACATACAAAAATAAATTTTTGACATGATTAACTTTCGTCATCCACACAATTGTGATGGCAAGCCGAAAAGGGATAAGCTAATTGATTGTTGGTGAAATTCGCTCAAGTATGACCTTGGGTAATAGTTTTATTACACCCTTGGGAAGTGGGGATACCTCGCTAGTTTTGCATTGTCTAGGCTTCGCTCTTCGGAATTATTAGGGTAACCTGTTCCCATCATTTTGGAATTCTGTTGGTATTCCATAGTTCCGCTAATAGTAGTGTTAGAATTTCTGCTGCTATATATTATTCGAGTAGTTCAGGTACATTATCGATTCCAGCGTCGTCGACAACTCTTTTCACCGATTTAGCTGTTAAGTTCGTAGTTAAAATTTGTCCAAGTTGGCAGTTTTGGCGGTATATTTGTAAATTTTCCGGTGAGCTTTCTGACATAATGGTGTAATGTGCAGGATTAGGATTCTTCTATTTGTTCTCATTTTACATCTATATTGTTGGTTTCGTTTCTTGCTAGATTGGCTTCGAGCATTTCTTTGAAGATGTTTCTGATGTTCGTATTTTTCAATCTATCGATGTTGAACTTCCACTGTTTATTATTTTTGGCAGTTTCAAAGCCACCGGTTTATTTTGAATGTTGATGTGGTCAGTTAGTGATCACTGCTGTAACTTTTTGTAATGATGATGAGAACTTCTTGTTAACCAGTATCGATGTGCCTTTGTTCTACCATCTGGTAATATCCAAGTGTATTTGTGTATAATTGTTGTGTAGAAACGTACTGATATGAATAGCTGAATTGTGACACAATAATCGATGATTTTATCTTCTCCATTGTTGTTACTTAGAGAATCAAGTGCTTTTTTGATGACTGGCGTCCTGTCGGTATAGTTGGTTTAATTTTTTGATTTAAAACTAGCCATCGCGGAAACGCTATTATTCTGCTACTTATTGGTTTCCATTCCATTAGAATTTTCGTTGCGTTAGCTGTTGTTAATATGTCCGCGCCTTGGTCGTGTGTATTTTGTTTGCCGGAGAACATTCATCTTAGTTCACTGAGCCCTAGTATTTTTTTATTGTAATGTTTCATTTCCTTCTCAACTTATGCTAGCCTTAAAGTTTCAGTTAGAGTTCTTATATTCCAGTTCCCGATAGCCAATGGTTGATATTTGTGTTGTTTGCCGGTGTATTTCTGCCGGAGATCTATGTATAGAAATATTGGATTAAAAAGTTTATTAATTTTAGTTGTATAAATGCACCTCATAAATATATAACTTCATGTGACGTAACATTATACTTACGCTTAAAAAGGAATAAAGAAGATATTTGAGGCTCCTTATCTATCTGTAATTCAACAGAAAATATTAACATTTTTTTTAATTGTAAATCATAGAATTTATTATTTTAAACCATCTTTCTAAATATATGAATCGATAGATCATTAACAATAGTAAAAAGCTAACAAAAAATTTTTATTTATGTAGTTTAATTGGAATATTACATTTTCATTTTCTTTTAATTGTCGCGAGAAAAACTCTTTACGCTAAATTTTTGACATTAATTTATTAAAACAGTTTTTCTTCCCGCTAATTTATTTTTAATTACATGTTATATTTTCCCAATACATATCTGTTAAAATTAATTTATTTATATATAGGAGACAGTATTTTTTAGCTTCTTGTAGATCACATTACGGTGTCAAACATTTTTACAAGATAATTTTTCTTAAAAACGTTCATCTTTAAAATAAAATAAATATATACGGTTTGCTAAATAGTTTCTGTGGTCTTATTGAATTATTAGAGTATCGAAAGATGGTGGTTGCATATTGACTTTTAGGAATTAGCGGCACATCATTATTTAAAAGCTAAAAAACTCTCGATTCTAAGCGATTCGATATGGCAATGCAATCAATCCAATGCTTTTGATAATAGTTTTCATAAAGCGGCTTTCCTAATAAGACCCAAAATATATTTTTTTTATAGGACTACCATCCAAGCTTTCGTAACTCAACTGTGAAAAATAAATCATAATTATTTAGATTTGCTTGTTAAACCAAAAATGAACTCAAAGTTACCCACACATCCTTAAATTAATTAGAAATATTTAATATACATCCATTTCAATCATATTCTTGCCCGATATAAATTTTTTAAATCTGTAAATTCCATATAACTATTCTATATATGTTAATATGTTGTTTTTTTGTTAAATATATGTATACATAAACATTAAAACATATTTAATTTATTTTTTACTTCAATTTCGATCAATCTCAGTCAATAAAAATATTAATTTTATTATTTTTAAAGAAAATCGCTTTAATTTATAACTTATTGTTATTATCGGTTCCGATAGATTTAATCAAATCCATGGTGTTTCATATAAATTTGTCATTAATGTATTAAAGCTAATACAAGAGTGTCTCGTTCATAATATTTTGTTAAAAGTGGTGTTAAATCTGCGCATCATTCTGAATTTTTAAAACATACAAGAAATATTTTACCAATTTTCCAAAAATAATTTTGGTTCAAATTTATCGTTTTATACTAATTTATGCTATCAGAAGTGTAAACGATAGCGGAATATTTTGGCTTCTATAAAAAAAAGTGATATAACCATATAATATGGCGAATTGCTGGTGCTCAACGAAATTAAAAACTATACAACGATAAAATTCAAAAAATTTAACTCTTAAATTCCAGGCCGAACTGCAGCTAAGTTCTACTTTTATATTTGTTATGGTGCTCTCTTGTTTTTATCTTCGGCTTGGATGTAAAGATATATATTACGAACCGGAATTATTTTAACATTTTATTTAAAATAATTCGGAATTTTAATTACTCTCCTCTTAGTAGTTTATGTAGTTTTGTAAAACTAAACCGAAAATATAATAAATCAATATCAATTGTAAAATAACAGTTAGGCATATAGCTTAGTGATAATTTTTGAGGCAAATAGATTTTTTAAATCAGTGACAATAATTGATAGCAATTTATTTAAAAAGGACTGCAAACCAAAATCATGCAAAGGATTTAAAAAATAATAATTTTACCTACCACCACATTCAGTTTAGTTCAATTTAGTTCACAAACCCAATTTTGATATACAATTCGGATTTTATAAAATAAATCTCTTATACATAATTGTTTGGATCAAAAATTAAAAATACAATATAATAGTACGATATTTAATAACCATTTCACTAAATTCTATAAAAATAAAAATCATTTTTTATAAAGTAAATTGAGACCTAATATTTCATCCGGTTTTTTGATTTTTTACGAAATTGTTAAAATTGTAAATTGTAAGAACTTTTCGACTGATTTTCTTTTACTTATTTAATTTATTATTTTATGTTTTGCAATTTATCAGTTTTATAACAAGAATACATTTAGTTTTAACTTAAACAATAATTTAAAAGAAAAATAAGACAAAAAAACAACATAATAATAATATAATAAAAATATTTTTGTTTTTATAATTTTTACATTTTTTTATAATCTTTAGATTTTATGTAAGTTTTTTTTCATGTATTATCTTTAATTGTTCTTTCTTGTTTTTTTTTTATTTATTTATATTAAATAATTATATTATCATTAGTAGCGTAATTAATTCAGAGAATTATCTTTCCCAAAATCATACCAACGATAGTCATAATAATTGCAATACCGATATAAATCATTGTTGTTTGTTGGTTTGCTTCAATTGGTGGTGGTGAATAAGGGTTAGTAGGATATTGAGGTGCAGATGATTGCACCGACGCACTTTCTTTAGAATATTTTAGAAGTTCCTCCTGAAAATGGAAAAAATAAAAAATGGTTTACATATTTATAGAAGTTTCATTTAGGACAAAAATGAGGTAGGCCGGCATTTACATGCATAGGGTAGCCATAGTAATTTAAATTAAATACAACTGATCGATGACGTACGATCGGTTTCTCAAAACATTTACAATACCATATTAGCAATAAAATATAACACACAACATTGCTTTGCAAGAAGGTATGTGTAGCATTCTTTTGTCTAACATATTCTGCGATGTCTTCCATTCACCCATTCCACACGGTATGTCAAAGAACGCAGAAACCGCTGGAGCTGGGCAGTTTGATTTAGAATAAGAAAGTATTAGAACCAATAGGTTACTCATCTTAATCCGAGAAATTAATTTAAGATAGGTAAATTACTAGATGATCTCTGAATCAGTTGTAATATTGTATAAGTAAATAAATAAATTTATTAAATAAAAAAAAAAATTAAAAAATTAAAGATGAGTAGTTGAAAGAAAAACGCGCAGTTGATTTTTCAAAAGGTCAAAATGGTAACAAAAATAAAAAAACTTATGGTTAATTATTTCATAAAATTTTGGTAAGATGTCACTTTAGTACTAAACAACAACAAAAAGTTAAAATTTTATTAACTTTTTTTATATCACGTCTTAGTCGCGTCGTTAACTTATTTTTTTACTTAGTCACGTCGGTTGTGTCGAGAATATCTTCATTGTTAAACTCAAATTTTTTTTGTAGTTTTATTCTGCTCTCTAGAAAATAAAATTTAAACTAAAATCTACATCTCAAAAATGGCCTTAATTTTTATTTTCCACCGAAAAATTTAATGTCGCAGTTAAAACGGATTTTGCAGGTAAAACGGGAAAGAAAGGAAGGTGAAGCCGGTCTTATGAAACCGTGTGTGGCACGGCTCAAACAATTTTTCTTGAAAAATGAGTCGCGACCGGTTTTTTAGGTAAACGAGGAAAGAGACGAAAAAGAAGCTGCTTCTTTGAAATCCCGTGTGGAACGGTTGATTTTTTTGGAAAAGCTCGCACCATCTCACTCCCGTGTTATCTAATAAAATATGTATATATAAAAAACATATCTAGTACCACTTTACTACAATTCGAGCAGATCTGCTACAATCTTCAAAATGTAGAAAATTAAGAGGACACGTACGAGGGTCGATCAATAACTATCCGTGTTAGCAAGTGAAGATGCAAGTTTTTAATTTTTAGTTTTCAACGTATTCTCTTTTTAGGTCGATTCACTTTTGCCAACGTTTCTGCCATTTCTTTAACCCCTCCAAAAAATACGATTTCTCAAACTCTTCAAAATACGCTTCTGTCTCGGCGATAACCTCCTCGTTTGAGCTGAACTTTTTTAACAGAAACAAATCGCAGCGAGCCAGGTCAGGCAATTTGATTTCGACAATTCCGGATTTTAAATGTATAATTTAACCCTTATGTGAGTGACAAGATACCCGGGTACCTCTCGCACTTTTAAACGTCTAGCTTTGTATGCTCCAGTCATAATAAAAAGTTTTAATTTTATGAGAACTTCTAGTTCAATCGATAGAATATGATCACACTTAAAAATGAGAATTTTTGCAACTTGGACGTACGTGAGAGCAAAAAATAGTTTAGTTATACGAATTAGAGTAACAAAGGTACGGGTACCTTATTTTACACTATATTTGAAAGAAATAGTATACAAATATTTTATAGTTTTGTGTTATATGTCAATGTATTTCATTGTTTGTATTTCTGTTTATTTATTTCATTTAATTTATGTTTATATTTTTATTTATTTCAAAAAAACTAAACAAACATTTTTTCATTACTATCGATCATTTTTTTCACTGTCACATCAGTATTATTTAGGTTTTTTTACAGAATGTTTTTCGAAAACTGACATGTTGCGGCTAATGCAAAACTGTTTTCAATTTATACAGTTTTAGCAAAATCCGTTATAAATTTCATAATTGCAAAAAAAAAAAAAGAAAAATATTAGTTTCCAGAAAAATTGCATGTAAGGTACCCGGGTACCTTAATCACTCAAATTAAGATATTTTTTTCTTCACTCACATGAGGGTTAAATAAAATATTAGTTGCCGTTTCGTACGACACGCCTACGTTCTCTGCTACTTCGCGCACTTTAGTCTGCCGGTGTACGACCACGTTTAAATTTGTGGAACCAATATCTGACGGTTGTCTGTCATAGATGGCGAAGAGTTCCCATAGACAACATTCAATTTCGCTCTTATTCCTTCGCATGTTTTTCCATCCAAAAATTTTATTTTGTGTGTGTTTATGCCACTGTCATGAATATCCGTATGCTGAATTTGCTTTTGTAAAAAAAAATTAACTGCACGTTTAATGATCCAATCTTTGTAATTGTTCTTTCCCAATATGTGAAAAATTTTGTGTATGTTCTTACTGTGGTGGAGTTCGGACTCAAGGTTATGTTTTTGATATTCTGGATGGTTTGAGTAGAAATTCAACAACCGGCCTGATGAATTACTCTTTTGATACCAATCTGTAGTTAATTTACATTCCTTACTGCGCTTGATCCAAAAAAGGCAGTTCATCGTTGTCCTCATATTCGACCGTGAATTTAATTTGTTGTGAAACGAGTTCAAAGCATTCAATGTTGTTTCGATCATATAGCTTCAGGTAAAACCGAGAAAAAATCGTCCACTTATTTGACCAACAATCTAGGTTTGAGAGTTAAGCTACTTATTAACGTATTAAGTAATCGTTGTAACAGGAATGGGTACAAAGGGCCGAATGTCGAAGGGCCGAATGTGTCGAAGGGCCGAATGGGTCGAAGGGCCGAATTTTTTTTTTTTGTTTTTTGAAACATAATTTTTTAAATTTGTTGTTTTATTGAATATATTGTAAATTTTTTTTATTAAACATAATTGAATTTCTTATGAATTTATGTATTTTACTATTTTTCATCGCGTATCCAATCAGCGATAAATTTTGGTGAAGGGAAATTTTGTCATGTGCCACCATTAGGTATATCCCTTTTCTTGCCCGTTAACACAATTGTGTGGGTACCAACTTACGAATTTGTGCATTACTTTTAAAATTATTTTCGTTCGAAAAAAACACTATTACTATATACACAATTGTGTTGGTTGTACTTCAAAACAAGCGAAATTTTTGGCGTAAGTGTAGATGACGTATACATCGCCGAAATCGGGTAAATGAAATTTTTTTTTTAAATTTCTTTACAGGATTGTATACCTATCATTTTTAGGAGGTGCAAGCCGAAAATTTCGGAAGAATCACCACATTTTCCTGAAAAATTTTCAGTTTTTCCAAAAATGTTTTTTTGATTTTTTTCATCCAAAAATTAAAAATCTGTTTTTATTTATCAAATATTAATTTTAATGATAAAAATTCGAATTACACTGTCATGAAACGGGTAACAAATTACATTTTTGCGTTATTTTAATAAAACTTTTTATTTTCCGGAAAATTTTCCTTTTTTTATTTTTTCATTATTTTTTTAGTTTTATTTATTTTTATTGATAATAATTGCTTCGTCAACCTTGAAGACACAGATCAAAGAGTTTTTATCGCTCTTATCGCTTCTTCTGATAGTGCCACAAATGTTAAAAAAAATCAACTTTTGTAAATATAAATTTTTTTTTAATGTAATTTTAATCCGTTGTACACCTTAGTGTCAAACCCTTGCTTTTCCAGAATTTATACAATTCTTCAAGTGGCAAATTTTATTTATAATTTTAAACTAAGTAAAAAAAATAATAGAATTTTCCTAGAAAAATTGCAAAATTTTCCTGTAAAAATTATTTGTACTGTCGAAAAACTGTTAAAATATAATGCTAATATCAAAATTAAAAAAAAAATTACACATTTGTACTATTTTGAATAAAATAATTCGCAATTTGTCACCAAAAAACATGAAAAGGTCAAAATTTTCTCGAAATTTTTGGCTTGCACTTCCTAAAAACGATAGATGCACAATCCTACAAAGAAAATTTCTTAAAAAATGTTATTACCCGATTTCCGCGATGTATACGTCACACTTTAGCCAAATTTTTTATCAAAAACGCCATTACATTCTATGATTTTTTACCCACACATTTGTGTGGTTTGGACTTAAATCGTGCCAACTTTTTTTTTTGTTGAAAAAGGGATATGTACAAAAAATAATTAAATTAAATAAAAAAATAAAAAGAATATATTTCTAAAAACAAAAAAAATCAAAAAAAAAAAATCGGCCCTTCGACCCATTCGGCCCTTTGAAATTCGGCCCTTCGACATTCGACCCTTTGATATCATACCGAGTTACAATACCTGCACACAATGGATAACGGGTTCCCTATTTTTTACATAAATCGACTGATCAGCCTATTAATATATGAAACAGTTATTAAATTTTATGTAATTTTTCTAAATCCTGTTATATACTATTTTTTAGGAATACACCAAAGACCACAAATGATCACAATTCTGATTCCACCGTAGAAACGGCCAAACGAAATCAGTCAAAACCGAATTACAAACCAAACTGGGAAGTATATAAAGAAAAAATGAAATTACCCTTTTTACTACTTAGGTAACAAAATGTCCATTACATCTCTAAATAAATAATTTGGGACATGAAACTGTGTGAAATCATTGCGTTTTACGAACATTAAAAAAAAAATCTAAATAATTTTATTACGAAAATGAAATAAGGAACGAAAAAACCATTATGAAAATTTTAGTAACGTTCCGTTGCGAAAATTTTCGGAATCCAATTTCAAGAATACCATTTTAAGATTTTCATTATACTTTGACACTAAGTCGGTACCAAAAATGTTCGTAACATTTCAAGAATAGAGTCCCTGGATTTTGATGCTTAATGTAACTGTGTGCAGTACGACTTATCATTGTTACAAACGCACTCTTTACCGAAGATGCTTCAAACAACTTGCCACGATCCTCAATTGGCTAGATTTAAAATGTGAACCAAGTGTACAAATATCCATTTCAAATATCCACACATATCTGCTAGCAAAATTCCAATGGAAAATGTTATTGGCCTAGCAGTCATAATGCGGCAGTAATGACTGGTCATTTAATGGGGAAGGTTCCCAAATTTTATAAAATCAACCAAAATTTGTTTTTACTCATGCCATTCATTATATTTATGTGGTTCGGCCGAATGCAAAAAATTACCAAATGCCATAGAAAAAAACATAAAAAATATTTTCAATCATTTTGTGAATAACATATTTCTAAATACATAGTTAATTTGCGACCGGATGGAGGATATACCCCAATTATGCAAAAATTCTCCCGCGGTTGTGTTACTTCAGAAATCCGTCATTATAATTCGTTTCTAGTACCAAAATACTGTTGCAGCTTTTTAGGACAAGATCGCCTGCTTCAAATTTGGGTCATAATAATGATTATCATCTCCATTGAAATTCGGTCAATAATAACGTGTGAATTTTTGCTGCACATCGTCAACTCCCCCCAACAAAGGGGGGTTCTACATATTATCTAGAAATGGATCTAGTATTGTAAAGTCATATAATCTTCCACGGTGATCATCATTTTCTAATAACTCCTACCTTGCTTGAACAAGCACAGCCACATACAGATATAATTTTGTTATCAAAGTGGCAAGTATCGATTCGAAGTGATCGTACAACATACCGCCCCTAAACGTATTACCTCGGTACATGGAACCAAGGTATTAGTGACCTAAAGTTCACATCTTGACTGCCTGAAATCTATAATAAATTTTATGTTGTCGTAATTATTGACATCCGGGTGAAAATTCACAATTTTGCTTCTGAATGCCGTCATAATTGTTTTTATCTATTTTTCCGTCAAACAGTTGTTTCTCATGTGAAAATTATTTATTTTTTCTTGTAATTGAATCGCGTAGGCGCAACAAGACCAAATACATTTTTCTGTATCTTTCAATAATGTTTTCAGACTCTAGAAATCCGAGTGAGTTCGGTATTTTTATGTAAATATCAAACATTACTACAAAATAATAACTAATCCAAATTTTGAACGAAATAAAAGAGGAAAGAACTGAACAAGGAAAACAACATTATGTAGGTCTCCTATCTCCATTCCGCGAGTATATTTAGTTCAATATAATTAAGCCCTCATACCACAATTCAAATTTCCACTACCTGGAACTAGGATGTTTTATCGCCAATAATTATTAAATTCTATCTATAAAAGCAATAAACAGCATTCGCCTTTCAGTAATGTCTAGATGTAACGTAATTTCATTTTGTACTAAACACCTGTAAATGTATAAGACAAAATGCCTAAAAATGGATTTTGCATGGTTAACAATCTTAGAATAAGTTTCATTTCACGTCATATCCCAAACATTAATGGCCATTTTTCTCAGAGGTTTAATGTTTTAGTAGAAACCATTAATAAGCAACACGTCGGTTCTAGTTCACACTGATTAGTAATTAAATTATTACTTACAAGATAATTTAAAAAAACGAAAAGCAACTGATTATTATAAGATAGCGGCCTTTCTTACCTTTAACTGCCGATTTTCTTGTTTAAGTTGAAGTTCTTGCTCCTGCTTTCGTTTTAATAACGATGTTACTTCTTCATCAGATTTCTAAAAAGAAATAAACACACAAACCCAACATATAAAAATGCAATATTAATTTTCACACACAAATTGTATTAAAATCATTTACTCACATCTCACCAATTATGAAGCAAATAGAAGGCTGTCATTTAACATTGGTGAGAATAAAAAGTAGCAAAATGAAAAACCAAAGCGTAAAAGCACACTAGTGAAGATTATACTTCCAAATTCCAGCTGTCGGAGTTTAATGGGAATAAGTTTTATACAGGGAAATGTTACGTGTTAAGCTATCATAGCTTAGTACTATGATATGTTTTAGTATCATAAAAGCATGAAGATTAATTTAATAAAAAACCGAGCGGCGATAAAAAAAAACTTAATTATATTATTAAAAACAGACGTCAAATAAACTTATTCATCGAAAAAAATAAAATTAGATTTATCGAATGTAATAAACCTCCTATCAAAAATTTATTTTACGTAATTCCTTAAACAATAATACTAATCACCAAGGATTTACACAATCCGCTTAAACACACCAATTCCATGGTATTTAACTATTTATCGGCGCCATAATATACGCAAGGAAACTTAAATCCGGAAATACTTTTCAAATTCCCTTATTTTTGTGTACTAGTACTATAATAAAACTTATCATCGACAATGTTCATTTACTTAAGTTAAAATAAATAAAATAAAATAATTACCGGTTCCTCGCCTCCACCTAAGTTAGATGGTGGTGGTGAAGCTTGTTGTGGTTCTTGCTTAATTTTGGTTACTGATTCGGATACAGCTGCTAAAATTTCAAATTATTGATTCAGTAATAGATTAATATTTATCACAAAATAATTCCGTACCTATTGCACTAATACTGCTAGCTGATTTTGGTGATTTTTCTTCGGGTAATTTAAATACACACCGCAGTTTTGTATCCATTAAAAGATTTGGATTGTCTCGCCACTAGAAAAATATATGACGTAATTTAAATTTAGCAAACGGTTAGGAAATACAATTTTCATACCAATTGATCTATATCTGTAGTATCAGAGTTTTCAAATGGCGCGATAAGACTTTGCACCATAAATTTATGTTTGTTCTTTTCGCTCGGATCGAATACATCTGCGTTAACCCAAACTACAATAAAAACCAAATTAATATTGATGTTCGAATTTAAAAAAATCGATGCCAAATATACATACTTTTTACAGATACAAGAGCTTTTGGTTCAACAATGCCACAATTAGGACGTACACAATATTTTTTTGGTGCGGTTGTTTTGATTTTAAACAAAATTTTTTTATCACTTGGGTTAAGTAACTTAATTTCTGCTGCATAATCTGAATAATCTTTTCCTGCTTTTTCTGAAATGAAATACAAAGAAAATATATTCATAATTAAAATTGTTCACATCCATCGGTGGGAATCGCATGATCACCCCTATAAATTGAGTATTCTCATTTAAAATTTAACTTAATAAATTATATCAACGAACTAACGAATTAACAATAATTATGTTTAAGTGGTATGGCTCTTTCGATTGTTTTGTAAATTTACTCAATTCCAGTAAGGACATTAAATTTGATACTATCAGCCACCAGTATTCGATACCAGTCGGTATATCCAACAAAAATGTTGCTAAATAGTGAACTTTTGTTAAAAATGAAAGACTGTTTAAGAACAGAAAAGATTATTCGTCACCATAAATCCACACTGTTCCCGTTATCGCATAAGTGGCCCCACCTTTTATTTATTTTGCTTTCTTTGCAACAATTTCCGCAAACTGCCGGTATCACATGTGGATTTTCTTAAATATAAATTATAAAGAGTATCCGAGATGGCGGACTTTTGTTTTTCGTAAGTCTAAATGAAGAGCGGTGTCATTTTTGACACCTATCTCTGCTTTTTCCTAGGAGGTAACAAAGAAGTAAGTAGGTTGTTTTGTATGAGGATTGTTGCACGATGCATGAATTGTGAAACAAAAGTAAGTTTGGAAAGATAAATGAATTGCGACCGAACGGCGCATTCAGTACATACTTTAATTGCCGTTGAATGCCCATGAAGGACCACAATTTGAAACATCAGTAAAACTAGGGATCGTGCACGAATGTAGCAGCAATGTAAGATGTTGGTCTGAGACGAATGCTCAACGTCCCACAAAGGAGCAATCGAAACAATGAATCGAACCATGATAGATATTAAAAGCAACCAAAGGATCGTTGGAGGAAATAACGTCCTAAACAGACTCTTCCTAAAATAACCAAAGGCATACCGACATATGAAATAAATGCACTTTATGGCAGTATGTAAAAACAATTTAGTCTAAATACGATACTGAATCAGGACAATATTCAATTACGCTTCGGCGTAATTAAATCGGCGAAGATCGTATTTCTACAGATGCAAACGGGGGTATAATAAAAAATCGCGAATCCTCTAATATTTTTCACAGTACAAAGGATTTTGAAATCAAAGTTTATCCTGGACTGGGACATATGAGAAAATGGAAATAGAACGGGACGTTGTAGAATATCTATATGTTGATAATGTTATGAACATGTCGCATTTTAAACGCCGCCTAATTTGCGCCACTTTCTATGCGAGCGAAAGCAAATATTTGTTTATACGAGAAAAAGCCTCATGTTATTTTGTTATTATTTATTTATTTATTTAATATAAATGTTTGAAGTTCTTATGAACTTATTCCATTAGTGGCAAACTACTTAATTTTAATTTATTTTTAATTTTATTTATTAAATTAACCTATACGTGTGCAGCAACATACTAGCGATTCATCAACTTGAAATTGGCGAAAAGATGATTTAAAAAAAAAAAGAAAAATAGAATTTTGATATTATTAAGCCGAAGAAAAGTATTTTTTCCGAAACACGGCTAACTTTCCACATGCTAACTCCCCTCACAAAAAATGTTGAATTTATCAGATTACATTTATTAATAGCCGGAGTCAAAAGATGAATGCGACCATTGGAAGACGAAAATAATTTACCTACAACATAGGTGGGCTGTTTATACTTTAAGACATTGAAAATGTATAAACAAACTCGAAACTCATAGAATTCAGCAAGAGAACAACCAAGTAATGAATTAGTAAAATTCGAGATGTGGTCGTACTTTCTTAGCCCGTATACGTATCTCACACAAGAATTAAATATAGATCGTAGTTCATTAAAGTACTTCTTCTTTAATTCAAAGAAGACAATATCTCCGTACAAAAATGTGGAAGGATGTAAGATTTCACCAATTGGAGTCTAAGATTGGTATTAAAGCACTTCGTGGTAAAAAAATTACTCGATTACAAACTGTTTCGATGTGGTAACTCCAGCATAAGCATTTGTCAAATGTGTTGTTATTAGTACATTCTTCATCATTTCCTACATTAATTGAAAACTAATTGAAGATTTTGCATATTATTCGGTCGAATTTTAGTCAACTATGAAGTTTATATTACATTAAAACTAGTTTTTTGATAAATTGATCACCTTCCGCTCGTTCTAAAATATTCCGTCAGATGTCAGTCACGTTGCGTTAAAAGGCGAATTGTTTCTTAACTCTTTGGAATTATCATGGGGGCGTTTTCATAAGTTTAGCCTGAAGGTTGATGTGCCGACCTCTTAATACGAAATCTTGTTGTAACGAATTTGCCTTTTCAAGTTAAAAGATTGTTATTCCCACTAAAATTGCTTTTGGACAACACAAAAAACGTTTTCTATAGAAAATGTGTTGGGTTAAAATATGAGCAAACATACAGAGGAGCGGAGATTCCTTAAATATCCCTATATTGGAATAATTAGCGTTCAGCCATGATATGAAAACACAACAAAATCTTTAGAATCTTGTGAAGGCGTCTTTAAACCGACCCATTGCCAGAACGACAAAGTAATCTAATAAAACAGGAAGAAAATAATATTGGGATTTAATTTTATTTACAACAAGCGAATTTTTAAATTGGCTATTTTCAGCAATGATTTGCGTGTGCCAACTAAACAACTATCGCACACAAATAATGTTTTTTATTTCAAATTCAATACGACACCAAATGAATGCTGCTATAAGAATTTCGCCGACTGTATTTCTTCAATTTGGTCAGTTATAATATTGCGTAATTACACCAAAGTTCAATTTTTTTTATAATAATAAAACTACAAATATCGAAATTTTTGCAACATAAGTATTAAATACCTCACATTATTGCATATGGGGTATCTAAGCTTTGGTAGAACTTAAATTAGTTATCTAGGAAAGATAATTCCTTGATAATACCTGGAAATTTTTACAAACACATAATTTGCATAAACAGGCGATTTGCAAATTATTTGCTTAACTATTTTATATTTGACTTGATTTGAGTGTGCATAATCACTAGCGTAAGTTTTAGAAAGAAATCGCGAATAGTGCAATTTACATATTATGTGAAAGGTCTTCCCAAAAAAACAAATAAAACGGTTAATTTATATCATAAATTAATAGCAACGACGATCCGCGTATTTAAATTCATTAAAACGAGTCTTACTATTTAGGTTAAGCAAATTTAAGGTTCCGTAGTCGATTATAACATCACCGGACTTTGAATAAGTTTTTTAAGCACCGGTCATAGACCATAGGAAAGATCATGGATTTGCTCTTCGGTTTTACATTATCGGAAAATCTAATCTTATGTCTAATCTATTTATAATTGTGTAAAAATGGAAATAAATAATTTCGGTACAAGAGAGCCTTCGGTTTATTATATTGGGCACTTTCAGAAATTAACTTTTGATTTGATTTCGTGGTGAAATTCTGGAATATGACCAATTTGACGTAACTAGGTCAAGCAACAAAACTACTCTCCACATTTGACTGTTTCCGATTATTTTAATTAAAATTAATAAAAGAAAGGCTAATCCTGTACTATTTTTCAATATTCTAGAACTGCATCTATAAAAAATTTTTGAATGCCCCATTTGCAGTCAACATACAAACTGTAACTTAACCGAAGTCCGGGGCTTCATCCAAAAACTATTAAAGAAACCCATTAATAAAAAAATTGATTAAAATCGGTTGAAAAACTATCTATGGCCATATACCAGCACTATACCGTAACTTCACCCAGAAATCAAATTAGAAACCCATTTTGATTCCATATACCCAATTTCATCAAAACCGATTAATAAAGCCTATAGTTTTGCCCAATTGGCTATATTCCGCAACTTCACCTTGAAATCATTTAAAAAAAAACATTGCAATCTCATATACCTAATAAAATAGGTTAAAAATAGCATAGGTCGTATGACGTACTTGCCTGATCTGCACGTCTCGCCGAAATTGTTAATTTATTTTATTTTTAATAAGAAACGGAACAACTGGATCTATATGTAGAATCGTAGTCGAAAAAAGATATCTGACTCCCTCGACATAACATCATGGTGTATAACAGCGTATGGTGCCCGTATCATTGAGTTCAATCCGGTGCTCGGGGACGTAATCAAGAAAGCAATATTGAAACTTCACGTTGCATATTTGTAATGGAATAATAGCAAACAGACCTAACGATATCCAGAACAGTTTCATACATCTCGATTATTACGTAAATGAACTTGGTTTGCAAGTAAACAACAATAAACCTTTGCTTTCAACATTATATAGCTTTTCTATGTCCAATATTGAAATTTGGAATTTCAAATGCAGGTCAGCTCTCATTGTCAAATAATATCCATACAGACAGAAAACCAGACGCTAAAATGTATAGGCTCAATGAAAATTATTGCAACCAAAACTACTTTCGCAGCCTTGGAAGCTCGCACTTCACAAAGCACTCTTTAAGACCTGTGGTAACTTACAATAGCATGATTTGGCCTGAATCCACTTAATAGAAGAAATGAGATCTGGGGCGGTATGTTGTACCATCACTTCGAATCGAAAAAAGTCGAATTCGAAAAAAGTCGAATCGAAAAAGTGAAAGTTGTATCATTTTTGCTTTTCGAAAATGATACAACATATCGCCATTCGACTTTTTTCGAATTTCGATTCGAAGTGATGGTACAACATACCGCCCCTGAATTATTTTGCTTGTATTTTGGGCCCCTATTCCTGAATACGATTCGAAAACGAAAGTACAAGAATGCTATTCAATTTTAAATAAGAATCGTACGAATCCTGATTCAATTCAAATATGAATTTTGTACTTTCGTTGTCGTATCGTATTCAGGAATAGGGCCACAGTTTTGAAATAAGTTTTCGTGAACGGTTTTCCCTAAACACCTCTCCAAATAATAAGTAGTCCAAGAAATTAAAAAGTGGCCACTAACTGGATCATAATAAAAAAGAATAACAAGCAAAACAGACTAAATAACTCAGTTTATTAAAAATCATAAAATAAATAGATAGCATTCATGTGATTAGTTATTTACATCAGGTAAATTATAGATAGTAGTAGCCAAAATCGTTTTGAGAGGGATATTTAACGATACTTTTGCAAGCAGACGATACAACAAACTATAAGTTGAAATTTATATGTAAGTAAAATATATCAGCCATATTTTTTTACTCCAACCTGTAGACATTTTTTGCTAAACGAAACGTCATTAATTCGTAATATTTTGTGAGGTTTTAAATAAATTCGTAGTCTTGTCTCGTAACTTTTGAAATAATGTATATACACAATTGAAAATTTCCCGATTTACCTTAAAATAGATTATATGTACTTATTAAAATTTATAAAACATGTTGTCTGTTGACTTACAAGTTCGGGAAAAACTATGTATTCTACCATTATGGTATTAGGTAATACTTCGTGATATAGTAGTAGAAGATTGACAATTCGTGGAGAATTCTATGAAATTAATTAATTGAAAAATCAAATTACCTAGCCACATTTTGCAGTCCAATCAGAATACATATTTGAAATACAAATATGAACGTTTATTGCATATGGGAAAAAGTTAATTATGCATTTACAAGGTTACGCGGATTCGTATTCCAGCAAGGATACATTCAAACTTCAAAATATGTGCGCGCGCGATGGAACAAGTAGGAACAACCAGAAACATGCAGAAACTTTAAAACTATTTTTCAAATTTGTTTGCAAGCGGCCTCATAATTCGTAATCGCCTGATTGTTTAACGAATTACAATCAAAATATAAATGAACTTGCAATTAGATAACAATATACTAACTAATCGCGGAGCGATATCTGTACATGTATTAGAGTCCCTGTATAAAAGTTATCCACAAAATCAAAATTTTAACACAACACAATGATTAGCTCGATTTTGACTGCCAAAGGTTTGAAAATATGTCTGCAACAATAAAACAAAACTTTACATCTAATTAAATTACAAAAATTTTAAATCATATAATGTGTATTAATCTTTTGATGGTTGGATATTTTCCTTTAAAGAAAAAATTCAATAAAATCGATTGGAAGTGAAAAAAAAGATTTCGTCATGATTATTTTGTCGACGTAAAGATGAATAATCATACTTAAATACAAAATTGTCATTTAATTTCAAAATAAGCATCGTAAAATATTAATAAATCTTGTATTATACAAAAATTAATTAATTTGATTAAAATAAATCATTCTTGTTCCGTATTATTGTTTTTTTATTTTTCGCTCAACAAAATATAAATACAAAAGTTAAGTTTTTGACAATAGATAATTTTAACATCTTGCTTATTTTTCCACTTAAAAATACATTCAGCTTGTTTTTAAAAATAGATTGTTTAGAGTTTAGACAAACGTGCAATACTTTTAATACATATTTGTATAAAAAAAAATTAATATAAAATTATAGATTTTAGTCATTCGGCATTACGATTTTTTTGGTCATTTTTTTTTTTTTTTTTTGATTTTTGTTCCTTTTGAATCACTTTTGAGGCACACATACCTGTCTTAAATCTTAGCTCATTATCTGGTGTTATAATAAGAATTTGTTTTTTCTCAACTTTTTCCATTTTTGTTTTAACTTATTTCCAATTTTATTATTATTAAATTCACACACAAAACAGATTAGTATATAATTTGAAATTTTTTATTATTTCCTTTTAATTTAAAGAATAAAACGCCCCGGTTTTTCGTTCTAGATTTTTTGGCAAGTAGTTTAACGCATGCGTCACTTTAAAAAAATGGTGGATTGTGCATTACCCGATGGAAATTTTTGAAATTGCCCGTTTTGTTTATGCATATGTCCACCAAACCAAATGCGGTAAATACAAAATGAGTTTTGAAAATGAGAAATATGTATTCCATACTGAAATTACAATTTTTTAAATTTAAATAAAATAAGAAAGGGATAAAACTAGTGGGAAATTTAATTGATAAAGGCTTGGTTATTTTTACTATATTTAGTTTAGACATATACAATATGTAATCCTTGCTGTACAA
Source organism: Nephrotoma flavescens (assembly GCA_932526605.1). NCBI lineage: Eukaryota > Metazoa > Arthropoda > Insecta > Diptera > Tipulidae > Nephrotoma > Nephrotoma flavescens. The sequence continues at coordinate 209,779,887 of OW052220.1, read as the reverse complement.
TATGTAATCCTTGTGAAGTAATAAGTTCTTGTAAATATGTAGGATTCATTTTTGCCAGCCTCTGAGGTTCAGTATGTAGAACAAGTATTGTTTTGCTTGATTCGTTTGGTAACAGTTCTCCACACAACATCTATTTGCAGTACAATAAATTTTTTATCTGTGTTTAATAATTTAAAAGCAAATAAAAATTAATTCAGTGTAGCGGAGAGTGACTCATGTGGTGGGTCAAAATCTACCAACCAGAAAGAAACCAATAAACGAGATAGATGGACGTCACGGTCACGAAACAAAATTCATAATAAACCCATCACTACACAATAATAGAACATGCCGTCGGCTGAAAATTTCAAATTACATATCAGTAACAGTTTTAGTGAGTTAAATGATGATCTAATTGTCAATTATATTGAGATACCAGTCAAGAATTGCAAGGTCAGTAAAAATACCACCTAGCTATCACAAATACCTACATAAAGTTAAAAAGTATACTACTTGTGGAATAGAAGGGTACAATATGAAATCAATTTATATTGGCCTAAAAGTGATTATTTATGATGAGGAAACTCGACAAAGATTAATAAATGAACTAGTGGATACAAACCTGGAATTCCACAGTTACCGACCTTCAAGTGGCAAGCCCTTAAAAACCAATGAATTATAAAAAATATCTAGTTTTATTTTATGAACTCTGAACAATATTTATTAAGAATTCATTGTAGTGATAATATTATTTTAGTATTTAATTTTCCTCAGTTTTCTAAAATAATTATTCTTAAATCGATCTTTAAAATTAAAAACTAAAATATTATTATCACTATAAGGAATTCTTAATAAATATTGTTAAAAGTTCAAAAAATAAAACTAGTTTTTATTTATAATTAATTTAAGTGATAAAAAAAACACAAAAGATGAAAAATATTAGTAATCACGAAACAAACCTTGAAAACCGTTATAACCGGTCTACCAAAAGGAATATCATGTTGATGAAAACAAAGACGATATTTGAAACAGGGAAATAAACATCAACAATGAAAACAGAAAATCTTACTCTCTAGCGCAGTTCAAACGTAGAGAAGTATCAATGAAGCAGCTGCATCACATTCGTTCATAATGAAGAAAAAAATGTCTGGCCGGAAAAGGGATAATTTTTTCTTGTCTGTTTATTTGTTGTCAGTTGGTACAAAGTGTGGTTTTTAACATGGGTTTCTGTATTAAAATGTTCACTGCCGCGTCGGGCGTATACATCCCTCGCTAAACTTTCCGTTCAAGTCATTTGGTATTATCATTGTAAAATGAATATTTTTTTTATAAAATTCATTTATGCAGGCAACTATGAGCATCAATACTATTTATGGTGCATTCATTTAATCGTAGGGCGTATACGCCCCACGCAACCTGAGTGTATTTTTTTTTTTACTCCAACTTGTTTTAACTGCACTTATCGTGTATCGACCAATCAATTATTTGCGCGCCGTTGATCCGCCACTCCTTTCTTTGTGTATGTATGAGTGTAAAATTATATTTTTCGATTTATTCGTATTGTAATAAAAGATTATTATTTGCTGCGAAAACTGCTTCTTTGTTTGGAAAAATAATATTTTTCCTCTCGAAACAGAAATTAACCTAAAATTAACAAAAAAAAAACAAGGTGTCCTTGAAATATTTATCTTTGTAGTAGTGCGAGAATCAGTTGGATCAAACAAAAATGTTGCTGAAAAAAGAATCAAAAATTTCCCCGCCACAAAATTAGTTTGTAGGTGAAGGGAAAAGAAACGATGAAAGAATCAAAAAGCTGCGTTGCTTTCAAAATTTTACAACAACAATTGCATTGTATTAAGCCGATTGTTTTAGAATGTTAAGAAAAAAATTTTTAGGATTAGGGGAAATAAATCTTTTTATGGTTATGGTGTTTACCGCAAGGCGTTATTTTTTCTATTTTTTTCGAAAAATTAACTTGTAATAAAATTTGGTATTTCTTATTTGATAGCAAAATACCGAATTTAATTTGATCTATTTCATAAAATAAAAAAAACTAAAATAAATATTAATAAAATGAACCAACACAGAAAAATTAAAACGCATTAAAAATTAAAGCCAAAAGTTGTTGCTTTCACATTTCTTAGCTAAGCTAATCGGATTAGTGAAAGCAACACTACTTTCAAAATTTTACAACAACAATTGCATTGTATTAAGCCGATTGTTTTAGAATGTTAAGAAAAAAATTTTTAGGATTAGGGGAAATAAATCTTTTTATGGTTATGGTGTTTACCGCAAGGCGTTATTTTTTCTATTTTTTTCGAAAAATTAACTTGTAATAAAATTTGGTATTTCTTATTTGATAGCAAAATACCGAATTTAATTTGATCTATTTCATAAAATAAAAAAAACTAAAATAAATATTAATAAAATGAACCAACACAGAAAAATTAAAACGCATTAAAAATTAAAGCCAAAAGTTGTTGCTTTCACATTTCTTAGCTAAGCTAATCGGATTAGTGAAAGCAACACTACTAAAGTATGGAAGGCGGGATACGTACATATATCCTTTTTCTACCAAAAAAAAAAAAAAATTGCTCAATTTAACTCCAAACCCAAGTATAACAAGACGAAACTCAAAATTGAGCTATCGTATTTGCCTTTGAAATATTAGAAAAAAGTCGAAGAATTAATACTTTAGTAGTGGTGCGTATATGTATACTTTGTTGTTACTACTGTATACTGTGTCACTGCAATTTTTCTTTCGTAGTAATGTGTATAGCGTGTAATGTACATGGTTTGTTTTTATTTTTCATGTTCACGACATGAGTTTGGTAATTTTATAAAAGAGATTTTGTTAAAAAAATTTAAAGATGTTTGCGTTAATTTAAATAAAATTACATCAAAATATATTTCATATCTATTCAAATATTGTTTTCATAAATTAATTAGTTTCCAGTTCAGTTTTAAATTTTTAGGTAGAAAAAAAATGCGACAATAATAAACTTGATGTGCAATAATCATAGTAGCTAATTAGAAAATTATTTAAACTTTTAATATTACAATCAAAGAATAATTTCAAATTGTGTAATAATAAAAAATATTTAAAAAATTAACTAAAATACAATTTAGATTCGTATATATGTATGTATATTTTTATACCGCAAATTTAATAAAATAAAAATATTCATTTTAAACCTAAATTTTTATTTTGCTCTGTAACATTTGGATGCCGCCATCTTTTTCTTCTAATATTTTCAAATATAGCATTTTACGTTCATGCACAAGCTCGCTCCCGCCATTTTGTTTTTTGCTTTTCTGTTCACACATACATGTATACAATTCTCCTTTATTGAGTTTCGTTCAGTTTCGAATAATCGCGACACGTTTCATACGTTTTATTTTAATAAATTGCAACTCAAACTTAGAAAAATACTTAGTTTAGTACTTAAGTACGAATATCGCCAGGAAAATTGAAAGTAAAAATACTTGGGAACCCAAGTATAACAAAATTCGACTATTTTACCATTTTTCGAAGTAAAAACTTATATTTAGTTTCGACTTTGATTTAGTTTTGCTTTCGACTTAGAATAAGATCCTGTATGAAAAGTGTCGCGATTATTCGAAACTGGACGAAACTCTATAAAGGAGAATTGTTTACATGTATGTGTGAACAGAAAAGACAAAAAACAAAATGGCGGCAGCGAGGTTGTGCATGAATGTAAAAGGCTATATTTGAAAATGTTAGAAGAAAAAGATGGCGGCATCCAAATGTTACAGAGCAAAATAAAAAATTAGGTTTAAAACGAATATTTTTATTTTATTAAATTTGCGGTACAAAAATATAAATCCATATGTACATATATACAAATCTAAATTATATTTTAGTTAATTTTTTAATTAGTTTTTATTATTACACAAAGTAAAGTAAACTTTAAAAGTTTAAATAATTTTCCAAATAGCTACTAGGATTATTGCACATCGTTTATTATTTTCACATTTGTTTTCTACCTTAAAATGTAAAACAACTAGAAATTAATTAATTTATGAAAACAGTTTTTGAATAGATATAAAATATATTTTGATGTAATTTTATTTAAATTAACCTACATCTTTAAATTTTTTTAACAAAATCTCTTTTATAAAATTACCAAACTCATGTCGTGAACATGAAAAATAAAAACAAACCATGTACATGCTATACACATTACTACGAAAGATGCGGTAACACAGTATACAGTAGTAACAACACAGTATACATATACGCACCACTACTAAAGTATTAATTCTTCGACTTTTTTCTAATATCCCTTTTTCAACCAAAAAAAAATAAAAAAATGGCTTGTGTGTGAGTAAAAAATCATAGTATGTAATGGCGTTTTTGATAAAAAATTACGCTTCATTTGAAATACAACCAACACAATTGTATGTATAGTTATAGTGTTTTTTTTCGGACGAAATAAGTTTGAAAGGAATGCGCAAATGTGTAAGTTGGTTCAAAAAACATACAAAAAATTTTTTTTGACATGGTACTTATGCCGTACTCGCACAATTGTGATAGTAAATCACAAAAGGAATATTTCGAAGGCAAATACGATAGCTCAATTTTGAGTTTCGTCTTGTTATACTTCCCAAGTATAATAAGACGAAACTGAAAATTGAGCTATCGTATTTTCCTTCGAATTATGACGTAAAAGTCGAAAGCAAAATTATGTATGGCATCCATATTGCATTTTTATTATTTAGTAGTGAAGTGCAAAATAACATTGAAGTGCAGATAAAAATAAAGTATCGTGTTATTTTAATTTGTTTTCATAATTACAAATTAATAAAAAATTAAAACGTATTTAGAACGTACTTCTTAAATTTGTAAATAATAAAACTATTTGCAAATATTAAAATATAAAAAAAATTATTCATGTGGCATGATCAAGTTGCAATTTTGAAAGGATATTAAATATTCAAATTATGAAAAGGTATATATGACAGATAAAATACATATGTAATTAAATGCTACAATATTTTAATAATTCCTATATGTAATTAATTTGCTTGCCTATTTCAGATAATTTATATCTCAAACATATCCAGGTGCAATTTTTATTGGAGATGATTTGGAGTTGTGTATACATACAGGCATCAATTGAATTAACCTAGCTGGAAGAATTTTACTTGTTTGGTTATTCTTATTACTATTTCAGTTTATTCATAGATATAATAAAAGATTTTTTATATAAATAAAATTAAAATTTAATTTTGTTAATTGAATATTTAGAACCCCCTAAATCCGTTTTGACATTTCACATCCATGCACAAAATTGCTCCAGCCAATTTTATTTTAATACATACATGCACACAATTTTATTATATCGAGTTTCGCCGAGTTTCGAATTTTCGCGACATGTTTCATACGACTTCTTAGAATAACTCGAAACTAAATCTTAGGAATATTCGAATCTTAGTTTCGAACTATTATTCGATAAAAAGGGAAAAAGTCGAAAGTAATAATACTTGGGTTGGGACTCCAAGTATAACAAAATTCCACTTTTTTGCCATTTTTCGAAGTAAAAACTTATATTTTGTTTCAACTTTGACTTAGTTTTGCTTTCGACTTAGAATAAGATCCTGTATGAAAAGTGTCGCGATTATTCGAAACTAGACGAAACTCAATAAAGGAGAATTGTATGTGTGAATAGAAAAGACAAAAAACAAATACGTTATTTTTCTTTATGTGTCTGATTTGTGCAAAAAGGTTTTTTGTACTCTAGATTGTATAATTTGGATGATCGCATGTTTAAGTTTATAATTTTATGTAGTTTTAATTCAGAAACATCCATTTGGTACCTAGAAAAATTAATTAAATTCTAAAACAAAACAACTGACATCCATAAATATCAACAAAAATGACAACTATATTAGATTTTTATGGAAGAAAGAGACAGAAAATAAGTCACCTCGCCAGCTTACTTATTTGAATAAGTTAGATTCCACAAATAAGTATTCGTTTCGAAAACAGCCTAACGTGCGTTTCCATTTGATATTGCTTTGCAATTATTTGCAATCAGTTTCTTCGATAGCACACATTCAAAATAATTCCGTATCGGTATATAGATTTTTACACATACATAAAAAAAATTACAAAGCAATTTGCAATCAAAAGTAGTCGGGCATACAACATTTTGCTTTGCAAATTTTGCATTTACAAAACGAAATCGAAAATTTCCCAAATTATAAAGGGAAATTTTCAACCCTGCAATAAACACAACAACAAACATATTGTGTTATGTCAAAATGTTTTGCTAATAAATGGCCGTAGATTGATTTGAATAATAAACTTCTTTGTTTTTCAAATATTATTTGTTATTTAATATAAAAAATTGTTTTAATTGGATTAAATTGTTGCTCGCAGAATAAAATGAATATATTTAAAAGCGAAGCTCGTGGCGTAGTAGCTTTTCTTTGTAGGTAGATCTTAGTTTTGCTGCCATTATTTGGAAATTGTATCGTGGTCATTGTGTTAGTGGGCAGCAAAAGGGATATACAAATGAAAATAACACACAAATACAACTGTATGATACAAAAATTTCCCTTTGCAAATATTTGCAATCATGTTAAATGGAAACCGATAGTAAGGCTGTTTTCCAAACGAATACTTATTTGTGGAACCTAACTTACCCCCCGATTCTAACGTACAGTCACAGACGTATTTTCAGTCTTAGCGAAAACTTTTGTCTTAACGAAGACTAGATACTTTAAATTCGTATTCTGCACTTAGTCTTATCTGTCAGTAGTCTTAAAAAATTGTCTTCGTTAATATCAGCGAAATAGGTGGTCTTAAGGACTAGACACACCAAGCGCCGACGGCGAGCGGCGAATTTAAATATGCCTTAATTTATGTATGTATTGTATAGAAACGATAGTACAAACAATTATATACCAATTATTTATAAAAAATATTACAAATTTTGGATTTTTAATATAAAAATTGTAATTTTAAGAAACTATATCGAATGAAGTTGCATCCGCCGTCGCGAAATTATGTCCCACACCAAGCGGCCAAAAAAATTCGTCCATCGCCGCCGAACATAACCTAAAAATAATGTTACTTCAATTGTGGTCCATACATTTCGAATTCGTGATTCACGTATGCTCTCATATTATTTACCAATAATAAAGATTTATAAAACAAAAATCGAAAATTCTCAAAATTATTGAAAACAACAAAGGCGCCGCGCCGCTCTTGGTGTGAACGGATATGCGCGTCGAGTTGTATGGAACATTTGGAATTTGATGCGCCGCGCTTGGTGTGTCTAGTCCTTTAACAAGAGTCTTATTTAAGATAGTCTTAGTAGTCTTATCGTCAGAATCGGGGGGTTACTCTAATAAGTAAGCTAGCGAGGTGACTTATTTTCTGCCCTTTTCTAGCCGAAAAATCTAAATTGGTTGTCAATTTGTGGTTGTTATTTATATCAATTTATGACTTTTAGAATTTGGTTAATAACTATTTCTAGATAACAAATGGATCATTATGGATTAAAATCAAAATTAAGATAAAAAATGATTATCATAAAGATATAGCATCCTAATTACGTAATCTATGCATGTTTTACACAAATGAATTGAGGTCAGCTACAGAACTAGCAAGACCACAGGCGTATTAATATATTCTATATTTAAGAAACAATTAATACTGATTAGACAGACATCAAATATATATTTACATAAAATATATACATATTTTAATATTACCTGGAACCCATTCGAACTTCTTTGATTGTCTGTCTAAACGAAAATTGAAATATAAAAATCTAGCCGAATCGTACCCAAAACTCATATAAACATTTTTGTACATTTTAACATTATTCCTTAGTTTTTCTTTTTTAAATTGTCGCCAATCCTTTTAATTGCACAAATATAATTGTTAACCTATTAAAATAAATAATTAAATTAATTAAAACGAAAATATTATGCCTCGGAGAATTTTTCGATGAAAACAATCAATGTTTTCATGTCGATGTCAAAATAAGTATGCAAACTCAATTGGAATCGGTTTACTTACTTATTCAAGATGGCGTCAAATAAGTCAATAAGTCTGAAATAAGTATCCATTTGGAAAACAGCCTAAGCTCAACAGTTGAAACAGTTAAATTTAGTTTTACTTGTTCACCAGCTGTGTTGATTTTCGTTTTTTTTCGAACTTGTACTAAAACAGCTAACTTCACTCTTGTCTTATAGAAAAAAAATTTTTAAACACTATTTTACAAGGCAGTGTCCTATATTTGGTAAAAGTTTGAGGCAAAAGGTAAAGGCAAAATTTTTTTCTATTGTGAAAGCTCTGGCAATCATTGTAAGGCAGACGAAAGAAAACAAACAATACAACTGTAAAGCGATGGGCGCATATGACCTACGTGGCCTGGGAGTCAATTGGTGTTCCGTGAAATAATGAAAATGAAAAGTTTGTCATTAGCAATCGAGTAGGTTTGCATTCCTCATAAGAAATTTTGATTTCAGTAAAATTAAAATTACGTGCGAATAATTCAAACTACTAGATTGCCAATGAAAAAACTTCATATTCATTATTTCACGGAACGCGACTTGACCCCCTGTCGGAAAGTTTTCAAAAAACGGTCTGGCCGGGAACGTGTTAATTACGATTTTGTAATAATGTTTATTGGGACATGTGATGGTGAATATCGCGTACCAAACTAAAGGTCTTGTGGGCACAAACCAAAAAGATTGTGTCAAGTCAAAATCAAAAGCATTTCAATCGTAAACCAAATATATCCTATTTTCAACCAAAAGAAACAAAAAATGGCTTAATTAAAGTCCAAACCGCACAAATGTGTGAGTAAAAAATCATAGTATGCAATGGTGTTTTTGATAAAAAATTTCGCTTGATTTGAAGTACAACCAACACAATTGTATGTACAGTTATAGTGTTTTGTTTTGGACGAAATAAGTTTGAAAGCAATGTGCAAATCAAAACACATACAAAAATAAATTTTTGACATGGTACTTTTGCCGTACTCGCACAATTGTGTTAGTAAATCACAAAAGGGATATACATACATACTTCGTATATATTAAGAATTCAATCCGGATTGAACCCGGATCGAAACTTCAATATATACGGGATCGAGTCAACTTCGCGCTAACTCGATTCGATCCACCAAATTGGTAGAATCGTGTTAATCCTTAAAAACACCAATATATACGGAATCGAGTCGAAAAACAACAACAACAAATTATTATAAAAATATTAATAAAATAACGCCATTTTTACAACGTTTACGATTATTTGCGTATACATATATTTTTTTAAATACTTTTATTTTTGTTTGAATTTAGAAAATAGAAATATGTATTTAGAATTTTTTTTTTGACGTTTATCTCAACTCGGGTTCGATTCGATCCCTACATAATCCGCCAATATATATGCTAAAAAAGATAATTCGGTTCCAAATACAAAGTTAACTCTAAGTTGTTTCGGATCCGGATTGAATCCCTAGTATAAAGTGCTTCACGATAAATGTAAATTTATTATTTATTCTAATAAACAATTACATAAAAATTTAAGTTTTTAACAAACAAATTAATAAATTTATCAGGTAGTTAAATTTATTGTTCGTTTGGTAACATGTGTATAATTGCAGCTCAAGGGAAAAATTGATATTCACGGAACTTTTGGATTAATTCAACGGCATGTATATGGAGGTCCAAGAACAAGAAAACACCAAAATGGAACTATTATTTCGTTTTGATGATTCTCAAGAAATGGCGGAATCTTCTATTGAAGCGGATCCATTGAATGATGGTAACTTCAAAAATTAACATGAATAATTGGTTGTATCTAATCTAACAAATTTAATTTTAGAGTGCAAATATAATAAATGGACCGAAGAGCAAACAAAATTTATTTTAGAAATGTATGAAGCAAATAGAAGTAACGTGGGAACCTTAAACAAATTTAGACGCAAAAGACAAATGTGGGAGCATATTGCGGACGCGACTAACAATCGCTTTGGAATATCGGTAACGTGGTCTCAGGTCGAATCTAAATATAAAGCGATAAAAAGGCGCAGTAAAAAAAGTAGGATTTTAGAATGTTATGAGCCGCAGCAGGGCCCAAGAGTTAAAAAATTACAGTTAGACGGTTCAGCACTTCCGCAGCTAGTCATGAGCCCCGGAAGGCGCTTAAAGTATGCAATATGAAAATATAAAGCTCGAGGCACATAGTTTTCGTTCCGTTCCGATTCGTTTTCAATAAGTTTTTATAAATTCGCACGCACATAGCTTTCGTTTTTGTGTTATTTGATAAATCGATTTTTTTATTTCTCAGAATATTGTTTCAATTCAATCAATTATTTATAATATCATATCAATTGATTTAATAATGAGTGAGACAAAAAAACGATAACGATAAACGTTAAAATAAACAATTTGAGGTTATTGTTTATGTTTTTATTAAAGCTGTGTGTATAGAGAGGGTCTCGGGTTCGATTCCCGGTGGCAACGAAAGTTACGACTGAATACACATAAAATAAAAAATATAATTGATAAAAATATTGTCTGGTCATAGCTGTATATGACAAGAGCTAGTCGAACTAAGTAAATGATATAAAAAAAAAAAAACGGTTCGGTTCCGCCTTAAACTTAATATTGTGAGCATGTTTTCGGTTCTCCATACATTTTGACATGTTCAACTTAAAGGTCGGAACGGAACGAAAACTATGTGCCTCGACCTTAATATTTTACTTATTCTAATTAGTTTTTGTTGCCCTAGACAAGAAGCGGTATCAACGGAACAAGCGAAGTCTCCTTCAATGTCACCGACAGGAACACAGTCGCATTTTTCCGACGTAGATGAAACCCCTCGGCAAGAAAATATCCGAACTAGAAAGACCGACTTTGAAAGAGTGGCAGATAAAATGTTGGCAGAGAAACGGACGACATTTGAAAAAAGAAAAAATTTATTATTATACCTTCATCAGAAAAAAGAGGCTAGCAAACAACGACGGCATGAGGAAAAACTGAAATTGTTTGAACGACTTATCACGCAGAATGATATACATTTTTCAGACCACTGAACAATAAATTCTAATTTTCTTTAATAATTTTCATTGGTTTTAAAATGAAGCCTATAAAAATTTAGCAATGTGGAAAATATGCAGAATCATTCTTTGCGAAACTCATATGCAGAGACTAAAACAGATCTCTAAAGAACCTCCGAAAAACAGTATTGATAAAGTAGCGTAGCTATGAGTAATCATTCCGAGATCAGATATTTGTGCAAGTTTTCTAGAAAACTAAAGAAAATTTGCGTTTACGAGATTATTAGCATTTATGAAATAAGAAAAACTACAACTATCAAGTCGCGGTTTTCGAACAATTTATACGGTTGAGGGTTGATTACAGACTACAGTGAAAGTAGAAATTACTTTCAGAAACGATGAGTGGTCCTGTTTTTGTTAAAGTTCAGACTAGTTGACGTGTGATATGATGCTCTTTATATAGGTAAAAGGGGAATTAAGTAGGTTAAATTTGACAAAACTAAAATCGTATGGATTATCCTTCGCACAAAGAAGTAATCGTAAGGGGTACTTTTACATATTGGTTTTAATAAGGTATGTAGAATGTAGCCAAAGAAAATTTAAAGCAATTTTGCATCAGATACTCGTAATATTCTAGCACAATGAGAAGTGCGGCCCTTTTCTGTGTTTTTTATTTAAAAAGGAATTATTAATTAGCCAATGGAGTTTATCTACATTGGGCCAATTAATTAATACACCCTTTTTCATTCACTTACATTCCCACCCATTCACCTCACAATTTTAGTATACCATCTGCACGTTGCTTCTCCATATCAACCTGGACACTGACACAGAAGGTGGTTCGGCGCTGAGTTCTTGCATTCTCTAACAGGAGGAAAATTTACTTTGCATCCTGCTTCTGGTGGGATTCGAACCCAGTACCTCTATAAACTCATGAACATTTAAAATCGGAGTCTACTGGGGGTCTATTATGAAATTTATCCGTCTCGGATTTTTCCGTTAAAGGGAAATATTCGATTCGACACGGATTTGCCCTATTATGAAACTTGTATTATCGAATTGATGATAATAAACAAAATTTATTTTTATTTATTAAAAATTTATTAAAATAAAATATTACATTTTAAATTTTTGGGTTTTAATTGATTAGAATTACTAAAATATTATTAATTTATTTATTTTATTAATATTATTAAAATATAAATCACTTTTCACTATATTTTGATGAAACGTCAACATAAGTTCAATCCATAGCAGAACTCAAAAAAAAATTTTTTAACTGTTCTGCGCAGCTTTCAGTGGTGTAGAAATTTTTTTTATAAAAATTTTGATGGGTCGCATTTATCTTAGATAGTAAACCTAAATAAAATAATAAATAACAATGAAAAATAATTATATTTCAGTTTTAATACACAAAACATTCAAAATTATTATGTATTTATGTTATTACAATCATATATCAAGTGAAAATTAATAGGTCTAACAAAATATTGCACGCCTTTTGGAAACAATGACAACATTTAATTTTGGTACGAACTAGGGAAAATAAATATCCAAATGTTATTCGTATCGCACAAAACCACAACACATAGAAAAGCAAATTCAGTTTTCAATTTAATGGAATTTTGAATTAATTCTTAACTTATCGAATTAAATATCATTTTAATTTATAAAATCTAAACTTTGTGTTTTAATTGTATTCTAAAATTCCTATTTCATTTAAATACAAATAAATGTAAACAATAAACATGAATATTATACTTAATACATCACTGTGTATCCGCCATATTACTTCTGCGCGAGAACTGTCAGAATTCCAGCGAGATTTGAATACTACACTTCACGATAAATGTAAATTTATTATTTATTTTAATAAACAATTACATAAAAATTTAAGTTTTTAACGAACAAATTAATAATAAATTTAACGGCTACTTAAATCTATTGTTCGTTTGGTAGCATGTATAATTGCAGCTCAAGGGAAAAATTGATATTCACGGAACTTTTGGATTAATTTGGGTATAGTAATTATTCAACGGCATGTATATGGAGGTCCAAGAACAAGAAAACACCAAAATGGAACTATTATTTCGTTTTGATGATTCTCAAGAAATGGCGGGATCTTCTATTGAAGCGGATCCATTGAATGATGGTAACCAGAAATTAACATGAATCATTGCTTGCATCTAATCTAACAAATTTAATTTTAGAGTACCGATATAAAAAATGGACCGAAGAGCAAGCAAAATTTGTCTTAGAAATGTATGAAGCAAATAGAAGTAAAGTGGGAATCTTAAACAAATTTAGACTCAAAAGACAAATGTGGGAGCATATTGCGGACGCGACTAACAATCGCTTTGGAATATCGGTAACGTGGTCTCAGGTCGAATCTAAATATAAAGGGGTAAAAAGGCGCACGAAAAAAAGTAGGATTTTAGAATGTTTTAATGAGCCGCAGCAGGGCCCAAAAGCTAAAAAGTTACAGTTAGACGGTTCAGCACTTCCGCAGCTAGTCATGAGCCCAGGAAGGCGCTTAAAGTATGCTAAATATGAAAATATAAAATTTTACTTATTCTAATTGGTTATTGTTGCCCTAGACAAGAAGCAGTATCAACGGAACGAGCAAAGTCTTCGTCAATGTCACCGACAAGAACACAGTCGCATTTTTCCGACGTAGATGAAACCTCTCGGCAAGAAAATATCCGAACTAGAAAGGCCGACTTTGAAAGAGTGGCAGATAAAATGTTGGCAGAAAAACGGACGACATTTGAAAAAAGAAAAAATTTATTATTATACCTTCATCAGAAAAAAGAGGCTAGCAAACAACGACGGCATGAGGAAAAACTGAAATTGTTTGAACGACTTATCACGCAGAATGATATACATTTTTCAGACCACTGAACAATAAATTCTAATTTTCTTTAATAATTTTCATTGGTTTTAAAATGAAGCCTATATAAATTTAGCAATGTGGAAAATATGCAGAATCATTCTTTGCGAAACTCATATGCAGAGACTAAAACAGATCTCTAATGAACCGCCGAAAAACAGTACATATTGATAAAGTAGCGTAGCTATGGGTAATCATTCCGAGATCAGATATTTGTGCAAGTTTTCTAGAAAACTAAAGAAAATTTGCGTTTACGAGATTATTAGCATTTATGAAATAAGAAAAACTGCAATTATCAAGTCGCGGTTTTCGATCAATTTATACGGATGAGGGTTGATTACAGTGAAAGTAGAAATTACTTTCAGAAACGATGTGTGGTCCTGTTTTTTTAAAGTTCAGACTAGTTGCGTTGACGTGTGATATGATGCTCCTTATATAGGTAAAAGAGGAATTAAGTAGGTTTAAATTAGACAAAACTAAAATCGTAAGGGTTATCCTTGGCCCAAAGAAGTAATCGTAAGGGGTACTTTTACATATTGGTATGTAGAATGTAGCCCAAAGTAAGAAAATTTAAAGCAATTTTGCATCAGATACTCGTAATATTCTAGCACAATGAGAAGCGCGGCCTTTTTCTTTGTTTTTTATTTAAAAAGGAATTATTAATTAGCCAATGGAGTTTATCTACATTGGGCCAATTAATTAATACACCCTTTTTCATTCACTTACATTCCCACCCATTCACCTCACACAACGTATACGATCTGCACGTTGCTTCTCCATGTCAACCTGGACACTGACACAGAAGGTGGTTCGGCGCTGAGTTCTTGCATTCTCTAACGGTGGCCCTATTCTGGTTTTCGCGGGGTATTGGGAAAATATTTTGCTGTAATTACAAATTGCACTAATTCCCAAATATATATTTCCCGTTCCCAAATGTGTCTTCTGGCAGACAGGGAATAATTTTTTAGGGAATTTTTTTATGTAAATATTTATAAACTAAAACACGTATTACGACCTTATTACAAGTTTAATTAATTTTTAAATATATATTTATTAGCAAAAATAATGTTTCAAAATTTGAGATTCGTACGATTCTTATTTAAAATTGAATAGGAATCTTATACTTTCGTATCGTATTCAGGAATAGGGCTGCTGATAAAAACACATCGAGGAGAAAAACAAACAAAATTTACTGGAAACATAGAAATTAATTTGGCAAAGAACGGGCTTCCAGATAGTATACTTGGAGGTGAGACTTGTAGGAAACCACTGGTTCGGATAAGGGAATGGTTTGCTTGATTGATTGTGATGAATGAATTGAATTGATCTGAATGCCCAACAAGCGGGGTAGCGATTTCCCAGAGTTGAATGCGCATGGTTACTGCTGTTAGTCTAATATATGCAGGTGGTTTCTCGCAATGCCCCGACTTGGGAATAAATAGGATTATTCGAACTCCTTAAAATATAGGCTTGTCTGTTTCGACTATGACTTCCTCGTTTAAGCTGTAGTTTTTCCTGCGATTTACGTTTTCATGTTGGGTAAGCAGAAAGAAATCGCAGGGACCGGGATGCATTTTTTTCTTTACAGATGGACATACGGAACGGCATTTTTTTCTTTACAGATTGGAGCCGTGTTTCTTAATTTCTGTTTGAATCATTCAATAATGCACTATGCTACTTCCTCGTTCTTCCTTCTCTCTCTAAAAGGTCTATTAAAATTATTCTCTTTGAATCCCAAAAAATCCTTGCCCTGTAACCAAATCCATTGTTTCAACTGTCGCTTGGTGGCGACATAAAAGCTCAAACACTGCTTCGAAATTAACCGTATCCGTTTGTTCCCATGATACGCCTGAAGTGCCCGCTAACTCGCACGACGATAAGAAAGAAACATGTCATGAAAGTTTTAGACAATTCCTCAATCATCACGTTTAGCGAAGCCTTATGGCCCAGATGGCGGTACACCATGATACATAATAGCAATTTCCCTAAGCAATGTCATCTGTCTTGAAACACGAGTGGGTACTTATTTGAAAAAGTTTGTAATAAGTTTCCTATTGAGTATTGAGATTCTCAGACCCTCTGATGGAGTGCAGAATTCAACGACGACCCACCGTCCATGTCAATGTACAGGTTGACATGGAGCTTGCAATGTGCAGGTGGTATACTGTAATTGTGTGAGTAGGTGAATGGGTTAATGATGTGGCGTGAATGCGTGGTATCACAATGGGCCAAAAATGGCCTAAGTGTCAACCACTGAAACCTAAAACCTTCCTATTGAGTAGGTCTGTTGTATTCTGGTTTGGCTTATTTGTAAGTGTTTGGGCGGAAGCCCCCTCCCTACAAAAGTCACTACAATAAGTTAATTCGACAGGAGACTTATTTGTAGGCTTTTAATTTTAAATATGTACGCGAGTCGACAAAATAAACGACGAATTAGACCGTAGTTAGAATTATACGATCAAACATAGGCCCGTTGGCGAACGAATGGGGTAATATATAATACCGAATAGGACCAAACAAAATATGTACATAGTTAGATAATTGAATTATTATTTTATAAAAGTTGTTTTTTAACGAAATACATATTGAATTAAAAATTAACTAAAACTAAGTTTTGAAGATAATTATTTAAATTATTTGGTGGGCACAAATTGAACTGAACGTTGTATTCGACGAATCAAAGCCTCTGAATAGTTCGAGTCACCAGTATTTCCTTTTGTACTGTTTAAAATTTGATTGCAAAATGTTGGATTAAAAATATTTACAAGTGTCTTTTTGAGTGCCGCTACTTCATCCGACACAATTTTCCATTCAGCACCGCTTGACGAAAGCATTGAATCTAATAATTAAATAAAAATGAATTTTTATTTTTTTGAATAACACGTAATGTAACTTACTTTTCTGGAGTGATGAATTTAAATTAAAAAAATTATCAACCGGTACAACTTGTTCCATGTAGTAATCGACATGAGTCCACAATAAATACAAACATTGCTCAATTAGGTACGAGCATAATTTTATATCCTCTTGTTGCACTCGTAACTTATCGTACGTTGAATTTTGTTGCTTATGGTAATATTCCACGCAACTTTTTAATTGAGATATAACTAGACCTAGATTTGGAGATGATTTTAGTGTTCCAATATTTATGGTTTTCTCATTCAAATCGCTTGTAATGGGAGAAAATAAGATGTTTATAATACGATGATCGGCCGAATTATTTGCAATAGAATTTCGTGCATGAAGTGCTAAATTGAACGCTATTTGGAAAACAAGTTTAGTGTGCTTCGCCTTATTCACATCATTAAACTCGTAACTAGAATATACAAATTATAAGATTACATTCAATTAGGTACCTAAGTCCAGACTTACGTAATATTTTCTCGGGCAAACATTTGATTCAGTGTCCTCTCGGATAGTATAAATCGCGGCAGCAGTGTCAACATTAATTTTTCTAATCGATAAAGCTGAGTTCCAACATCTAAATTGTAATTTGGTTGGAAATTTGCAAATATATCTTGATTCGTGCTTCTTGCTATTAATCCGGTTACAGCCGACAACTCCTCTAGTAAACCCAAATTCATGAATGGTGTTCCAGGTCTTAGTATAATTTCGATCATTTCACAATGCGACAAAATGAAATGAAGAATTTGACTTATTGCCGAATAATTCTCGGAACCCAGTGTTGATATTATAACATCACAAATATTTAAAGCGGGTAATAATATCTGTCGATAGCGAACATCAACCGGCGGTACAAATTCATAGAAATTCGACTGAAAACTGTTCAATTGAAAATCAGGATGTAAATCATAAACACGCATTCCCGAAAGAACACCAAGTATTTTCTGTTCCAATAATAATTCAGCTCCAATATATGAGCTTGCAACACGACTCAACATTGCCATTTTTGATTCATAAATATATAATGATTTTAAATTGTCTGGTGTTGTTTCTAGTATCTGACACAATTTATCATCAGATTTTAGGAGGCTATCTATTAAATGTGACAAATAACCTCTTTTCGATATAAAGTGGATAAAATTAGACATTGAGTCTACATCCAAGAGCATGTCGATACAAGAAAATGCGAGCATTTTACATAAATCGTGGCCACCCGTACAATCATTACATAAAATTTCAAATAGTTTATCACCAAAAATTAAAAAAACTTCAGCTGCAAGCTCGCTCTGATTTATAATTTCGCCATCGTACGAATTACCAATTTGTCGCATACTTCCGTCCAAACGGGATACATAACTAGAAATAAAACAATTTAGATTATTTAATTCCTTATTAATAAACGATTTAACTTACTTCTGTACAGGAACATCATCATTTGTTGTAATTTTGTCATTCCCCTTTATAATATGCATATAGTTTAAAAATGAAGCATAAAGGTTGATACGAAGTGATTGGGATGTATCACCACTTACTATAATCCATTCCACGATACTCTTCAGTATATACTTTAAATTGAGTGAATTAGCATCGGCACTGAATGTTAAGGAATCCTGCGTTGTATTGTTATTAAATATTGATTGCGTATCACTCATAGTCGTCTCACCAGTTTTAAATCTATAGCAATGTCTCAATTTTACCAATAATAGCAATACGGTTGATGCAGCCAAATTAGTAATTTCTGTAATAGTATCCACGTGCACAACTTTATTTAGAAGGGCTTGCAAAATCTTAATTATTAATCCTTGCTTAATATCCACGGTCATACTCGGCGCAACACAAAATAAAATTTCTGTTAATTGACCCCAGGCCTCCAAAAATTTTACAGATGATCGACAAGCATTCTTTTGGGTATTCCACTGCAACGCGTATTTTAATATACGTTCAATCTCTTTAATTATCAATTGTCTTTGGCCAGCTGCCATAGTCGCTTGGACTGTACTCAATTCATCGCGCAGTATTTCATGCAACTTTTTAATATCGATCAATTTTGGCTCTGCATTATTTGTTGCTGTGAGACAACTTTGAAATAGTGAATGCATCAGTGAATTTTCAAAATAATCCCAATTCGGCATTTCTAAAGTTTTCGATTCAAATTTTAGCGAGTCCAGTAATTGGCAAATCAAAAGTTCTACTCCATTTTCATTTGGTTTTTGATTTAAACTACTAGCATCATTCAATGCTGGATTTTTTGGAAAAAGTGCAAAATTTGTTCCATTAATTTGATCGGTTAACGAATTTTGCGATACGTACATCAATATTTTGCATAAATTTGAAAATTGTGTTGTCTGTTTATTTAAAGCTGCCATTTTTAGTTCGATTGCAACGCATTTTAGTAAACCAGTCATTTGATTTAAAATACGCGGGTTTGTCGAATTGCGAAATGGAAGGGCTGATATGTGACGGCATAGGAAATCATTGCACGTTCTGAGATATCGTAGTATTGATTCAGAAGTTCGAATATTTAGGCATAAAGCGTATAACAGAGCGTAGACATTAGCGATCAAACGTTCATAAGATGGATCAAATTGTTGCCCGCTTTTCATCGCTTCTAACGAATTATCAAGTAATGTAATTATAGATTTCGTACATGTAGATGGGAAATTTAGAACTCCCGGTTGCTGGAATCTTGTCGAAGGGACATCATCTAAATTGAAACCAAGTAGATAGTGGGCTACGTTCGGTGCCGGTTGTGGCAGACAATCCTGTAGCAAATTTAGTATCACCTCTTTAGTCATAAGTTCAATCTCATCCACGGAAAATTCCTCGTTGCGTGAATTATACGGAATATCTGCTTCCAAACACTCAACAAAACCGTGACGAATTTCATTTTTGGTTTTCTCGTCGGACGTAAAGACTGAAATCAAATAGCTATTGGCGTTTGGTTGTTTTACAATGTAATTAAGAATTTTAACTGCGAAAAATGCATGCTTCGGAAGCCAATTATTATAGCAAACAAATTTCGTAATATTTAGCATATGATCAGGTTTGCCGGATCGTGGGTTTATTCCAAGTAAAAGTTTATTTAATCCCGACAACATAATTGAACAATTGGCTGAAAAATGAGCATCAAAGAATAAGCCTTGATTAAATAAACATTTTTCGATTATTGTGAACGCGTAGTAAATGCATGATTCCAATTTAGTCTTTCCCGGAAATGGTGCATATGTATCGATTAGATTACACGCCTCATCAATAATATTCAGAATTATTCGTAGGAAATCCGATTCTTTATTCATTTGAAGCATAATATGAAATCCAGGCGCTGAATTTTCTTCCTTCACTTGTCTCGAATTTGGAAAATCATTTGGATTCGGATCATAACTTTTTACATAAAGTTCAAACAGTTTTAAGCATTTCTCGGCAACAACCCATTTTTCTGCGGGATCTTTATATGTTCGGCTGTAAAATCGTGAAAACACTGAATGCAATACAAAAGTTAGATATGGATCAAGTCCAGGGGCCCTAGGTCCCGCACCAAGATTTTTTGGTACTGCAGTCGATGATAGTGTATACAATAAATCCAACATAGCCTGTGTTAGCGGATACGTCTCATTTCGACTTTCAATTTGTTCCAATTCTGATTCAATTCCTCTTGTGTTTATAGTTGTGGTGGATGGTACCGTCGTTATTATTTGCGATGATTCCAAAATATTCCAAAGTAGTAACGCAGTCTCTTTCGATTTTGCTAAAGCCGCCAATGTTAACAATAGGTCTGACTTTAATGGAATTTCACAGGAACAAGTGACAAGGCCAGTTAATACTGTTAGCGTAGACCAATTTGGATGTTCACACAATGCAATTCTGGCTACTTCATCGTGCGTGGCAATTGCTCTTATTACATACAATACAGCATGCAAACCATCCAGTTCTTGAGGCTTTATATTCCGATTTAAGACCCGATTTTTATACACGGTTTCGGTATTTGGACTCTGCTCCTGACGTAAAGTAATATAATATCTAGTTAACGAATTGAAAAAATGATCCCAAGACAATGTTGTACTTCCAGAAACTCCAGCACCTTGCTTTAACAAATTAAATACATTTCTAGCCGATTGTTGACAACTAGCAAGTCCGCCTAACATTTTTAAATATGGTACGAACAATATTTGAGGCAAAAGTTCTCCAGCCAATCGAATAAATTTAAAGAGCGTTACGGAACGCGATGTCCTCTGATTATTAGCCGGTGTGGCTGAATCCATTGGAACCCAGTATTCCATTGCCAATCCCAATTTTAATTGATCATTCTCGTATAATTTTCCAACAGCCAATAGTAGTGCCTCGAAATTATGGCATAATTTTGTAGGAGGATCAATTCCTTGCTCAATATGACATTGTACAGTTTTTGCTGTTTCATCAGCCCGTGCACGCAATTCTGTAACTTTAGAGTACATGAGCTCGATGAAATCCGTTAACAATATATGGATTTTCCTGAAGTAAAATTCTTTTAAAAATATATTTTCATTTTCGAGTAGCGTGTAATGCAATAAATCGAACACTTTTGATTGAATTGCCTCTTCTACTAGTTGTTCATCTAGATCGGCTATGTTTATAGAGTTTATATTCATTGTTTGCCGCGTTATTCTCAATGTCGCAATCGAGATGCCCAATGCAAATTTTATAAGAGCTTGAAGACCCTCACATTCCCAAGGCGTTGTAAGCGCGTTCAATACCGCATCAATAAAACCATTTTCACTTATGATAGGTAACATACGCACTATATCTTCTCCATCTTCTCGACGATGAAAGCAGCTTAAATCTACGGCGTATAAAAGGGCCATTTCCAATGCCAACGTAATATCATCAATTCCACCGCTTTCTGTAGAAAGTTTTGCTTTTGCTAAATAATTGATTAATCGAACAGTGACATTTTTCGGCAGACCACACTGAGCGGACCAATTAAATAAACATGAAGCCAACGATAATTGTATTTCTTCGAAGAGCTTTAATACATTCAAATGATGTTTTGGAGGCCCGAGCGCTCTGTTTGCCACTAGTTTTTCCAATTCTTTCGATATGTCGAGTTCTTCAAGGCAATCCATCACCTTATATAAAATTCCATCTTCAACTAAGTTATCCGTAAAATTATTAACGCATGAAATGATTTCAGGAGGGGCCTCCGTACTCCATGTAAGCCCATTACGGCTTTGAAATAATCTTTCCAACGTCGAAACCAATGTTTTACGTCCATCGTAGTATAAAAGCACAGCAACTAAGCCACGAGCAAGCCCGGGATGTCGTGGCATTTGTAACTGAGCAGTACACACTAATTCAAGTGCTATGTATTCATCCAAGTCATACATATCAGATAATATAAGAGTTTCTTCAACGAGTTGCTCCAAGAGGTAGGTATGTCCGCGACCCGGCAAGTGAACACCTTCTTTAACTCCGTTTTTAATTTCCTTCCGACTTTTTGCATTTTTGGGCTATGGTATTAAATACAAATAAAACAAATGCATTAGTACTTATCATCCAATGACGAAATCACCTTGTTAATCATTTTACCGGATTTTTAAGCAAATTGATGAAATTTTGTTTATGTTTTCCCAGGATAGATTGCAATGATGATATTGATATATCTTTCGATTTCGATGTTAAATAAAAATCAACCACCTCAAATAAATGTTTATACGGTGTCCACATATCATCAATAATAGCTAAATTGCAATTAAATATAAAACAATTATTTAATAATTTTTAAAGTACATAACCACAATTTATCTTTAGACAAAAATAGTCTAGAACAAACGTAATTCGTAAACCAACTTAAATACTCTACCTTCGCCCATTTTTTACAGGTTTTAACGATCTATTCACTATATCTTTAATAAAATTGGGATATTAATATTATGATAAAATAGAATATTCCAAAATTTTTAACAAATCAACACTTCACGCTTTGGCTACGCGCGTATATAAATTGATTTTGCTTCTTTTTGCTATTTTATTTGACATTTCAAATTTGAGCAAAGCTACCCAAGTAACCAAAATTGCACAAAGCATTGCCGGCCGCTTTATCAATGACCACGATACATAAAACAAATATCGTTGACTTATACCGTGGACAGACACAAAAATTATCGTGATTTCTTTCAATCGCGATTGCATGTCAAACAAATAAAATCGCGATTTTATAATTATGGTGACAGACACAAACCCGATTTTGTAATGCACGATTTACATGTTCCAATTTTTTTTCCAGTAAAAAATGAAGAGTTAAGTATATTACGATTTTCGTTTGCGAGAGGAGCACGAAACAAATTCAAGTAAAATAAAATTGGGTTTTTTTATTTTTAATTTGGGGAAATGTTGTTTACATATGGCTGTCACTTTTTAACTAGTAATTTTTTGTTATTTGCGTGCAGCTCTATTTTTCTGTAAAAAATTTGTTGGGGAAAAAAATTGGAACATGTAAATCGTGCATAACTCTGCAAACGTTCAAAGTCATATTTATTTAATGAAATAAAATAATATCAAATCGTATTTGCCGATTTTGAATGACATCGAATCAGTTATAATAAGTTAATATGTATAGGGGTATAGGGTTTTCCAATAAGAGTGATATGATTTCTTTAAAAAAAACAAACTGTTAAGGAAATTGAACTGTTTTTATTTAATGTGAAGTACAATCGATACAATTAAGTTCGTTTTAATTCAAATGGCCTCTACGACTTCTTCTGCAGGAACGAATTCGATGAACCCAATTTTCGAGCACTTTTTCCACTAAATCCAGTCGTATGTCATGAATAGCACGTTCAATATTGGCTTGTAAAGCTTGAATAGAGTTTGGTTTATTGCTAAGGACCAATGACTTCAAATAACCCCACAAGAAATAGTCTAATGGTGTTAAATCACAACTTTTTGGAGGCCATTCAATATCACCATTTCTTGAAATAATCGAATCTCCAAACTTTTCTCGCAATAATTCAATTGTTGCATTTGCTGTGTGGCACGTAGCCCCGTCTTGTTGGAACCAAATTTTGTCAAGATCAACTTCTTCCAATTTCGGCCATAAAAAGTTGGTTATCATCGATCTATACCGATCTCCATTGATAGTAATGGTGTTACCAGCTTCATTTCGAAAAAAATACGGACCGATGATTCCACCAGACAAAAAACCACACCAAACGGTCAATTTAGGTGGATGTAATGGTTTTTCATGAATAATTTGTGGATTTTCTTCGCACTCAGATGAAAGTGAGCCTCATCGGAGATGATTTTCTTAAAAAACGTTATCGTTTTCAAGTTGTTCCAAGGCAAAATCAGCAAATTCCCGACGTTTACGGTGGTCCAATGGCTTCAGTTCTTGAATGAGAACAATTTTATACGGATGCAAACCCAAATCATTTCTCAAAATACGCCAGGTTGTGGTTTGAGACAGTCCCAATTCTTAAGAACGTCTTGGAATCGACAAATTGCGGTCTTCAGCAATACTTGCCTGAACGGCAGCAATATTTGCATTACTTCGAGCGTTTCTTTGTCTTATTGGCACTTGAACATTATGTAAAGAAAATGTATGCTCAAAATTTTCAACAATTCGACGAACAATGAGCACACTTGGACGATTATTACGACTATAAAATGGAAAAAGCGCACGAAAAGTTGCAATTGGAGAACGGTTATTTTGATAATAAAACTGAATAATTTGTAAACGTTGTTCTTGCGTATATTACTACGTATATATTAGGGATTCAATCCGGATCGAATCAACTTATACCCCGTTTACACCAGTAGAATAAAAGTATGTAGCAAAAAAGTATGTTGGTGTAAACTCAAACTAAAATACTTTAATACTTTATCGCGTACTATTTTGCTATTAAAGTATAATAGCTATCAAAAAAATATTGACATTATAGTCGTAGTTTAAACTCTACTTTAATGTTATAATACTTTAATTTTGTTTATTATTTTTTTCAAGTGGCCGATAAAGACATTTTTTGTTTGGCTATACATTTCCATTTGTGATATTAACCAAAAAAAATATATTTACCAACAAAAAAAATAATATAGTATTATAGTATGGGTTTACACCGCTTGCGATGTAAACTGGCCGGGTATTATACTTTATTAGCAAAAAAGTATTATACTATTAAAGTAGCTCTGGTGTAAACCCAGTATTAGAGTTAACTTTGGATTGAAACTGAATTATCTTTTCTAACGTATATATTGGCGGATTATGTTGTGGTCGAATCGAAACCGAGTTGAGATAAACGTCAAAAAAAATTTCTAAATACATATTTCTATATTTATTTAAATTAAAACAAAAATAAAAATATTTAAAAAATTTTATATATATACGCAAATAATCGTAAACGAAATAAAAATGGCGTTGTTTTATTATTAATATTTTTATAATAATTTGTTGTTGTTGTTTTTCGACTCGATTCCGTATATATTGGCGTTTATAAGGATTGAGTTAACTCGATTCTACAAATTTGGTGACTCGATCCCGTATATATTGAAATTTCAATCCGGGTTCAATCCGGATTGAATTCTTAATATATACGTAGTATATCTCACCATGATGAAATTGTAAACATTACTGAATACAATGAAACAAAAAATGACAGATCATGACATCATGACAAATGGCCGAAACATCACTTAAAAATCATGGGCGGTATGTTGTAAGATCAGTTCGAATCGAAATTCGAAAAAAGTCGAATGGCGGTATGTTGTATCATTTTCGAAAAGCAGAAATGATACAACTTTCACTTCGAAGTGATGGTACAACATACCGCCCCATATCATTCCTATTGGAAAACTCTATATAAACTAAATGTATAAATAATTTCTGTGACAGTTAAAAAATGTTAAAATTTAATTTACAATCTAACAATTTTTCTATATACATTCAACATTCTATATTCAGTCCCATACAATTCTACTGATTTTTCTTATATTTCACATTTATCTTCTTGCTACAACCCGATTGTAGTCATCTTGTTCTATAAACGCAGTAATCCTGTGTCGACATGTTGTAACTATCACGTTTTTCGATGCATTTTCGATGGAATAACGGTATTTTAGAAGTAATATTTTTACAAAAAAAATATTTTTTCTTCTAAAATACCGTTATTCCATCGAAGCGAAAAAAGTGATAGTTACAACATGTCGGCACTGTTTTGTAAAAATCGTGTGCTGACAGACTGAAAAAAAAACAACTACGTAATCTCGAATTCGCGATTAGCTAGTTTGTGTCTGTCTAGGGTATAACGTTTAGATACCTTAGAATCTTACGAAATTCAAAAATCCATATTTTCTAAGGTAGCTAAACGTCGGCTTTTGGTTTGTATATGTAATGTGTCTAAATTGTTTAAGCTAGCTGTATGATTTTCTAAAGTTAATTGATTATGGAAAGTTGATTGATTGCAATCAGATAATTTTTTAGTTCTAACTCCAAAATTGCGCCCAGTCTGTCTAATATAGGAGAAACTACAACCATTGCAACTAATTCTACATAATTCTACAAACAGCAGACTTGAAAACGCGGTCAATTGTAGGTTTATTAAAAAACATTTTCTTTATTGTGTTATTATTATTCTGTATACGTGGGTTTCTGATAAATTCTGAAGTCAAAAGAAGAATTAATCCTGGTTATTGTTATATCTAGAAAATTAACACATTTATTTTCTTGTTTTTCCAACATAAAATCAATGGCGGGATATTGAGAATTTAACCAAGCAAGGAATGAGTCTAACAGTCTACCAGTTCTATTCCATAGGCATAGTATGCCATCAACATATATTTATTATATGACAAAAATAAGGATTGTTGTTTGATATAATCACTTGTTCGAAGAAATTCATGAAAATTTCAACTAACAAATGACACAGAGGGGTGCCCAGACCATCAGCGAATTTGAAGTATGTACTATCAAAACAGAAATAATTTTGTTTAATACAAGTCTCAAACACTAATTTCAGTTCACGACGTAAGCCCTCATCTACAACATCCCTATCTAAGAAATTGTAAATTGAAGGAATTACATTTGAGATAAAATTTTAATTAGAATAGAAATGAAAAGATTGGCAACGTCAAACGAAACTAGTTTTGAATATATAGAATGTCGACGTCTTGAATTTTGTTAATCAATTCTACCGAGTTCTTAACCGAGTTAACCCAAAAAGGAATTAGTATGATCATTAAAAAATTTATAAAACCCTTACAAAGCTTATAGGTGGGAGAATTGCAATACGCAACTATTGATCTGATCGGAATGCCCTCCTTATGGATTTTTGGTAAACCATAAAGAATCGGAACAGATGGATTCATGACAGTGTACTTCCGACCAGTTCCATTAAACAACAGCTAGGTAAGCCCAAATAACAATTCCACTATAATGAAATCGTTATAAATGATGTAGAGTAGGCAAATCCAAAAAAAAATTGTTTATCGAAAAAAATTGCATCGGATCGTTTTTTTATTTGTAATAAATCTTTAATTCTTCTAAATCGGAGGAAATTTAGGTTACCCGAAGTTTGCCAAATATTGATATTTTGGTATTCATTCAATTTTTGATCCTATTAAAGTTGCAAACAATGAATATTGGATTCGTATGAACCACGAAATAAAGCTTCTCGGAGGTAGCGACATTATCGGATTCATCAAATCCAATTAAGTTAGATGGCTCATCGGTCACGTTGCTAGGGCTCCACAATAACGAATGGTTAACAAAGTGTTCCATCAACAACCAGCCGGAGTGCGTCGTAGAGGAAGATCCCAACTGCGCTGGCGTGACGACGTCGAACAAGACCTACTCGTATTAGGAAGATGTAGAAACTGGAGGACTTCATGGGATGTGAAAGCTAGAGAGAGAGAGAAAGTATAATAAATTTAAAGTCGGTTTGCAGGTTCTATACTTATAATTTTCCACTTTTTCAAAGAAGCAGTCATCACTGCGTATATGGACATGGCCAAGTAGAAGGCAAATAAAAAAATAAGGGTTTTTTGTATGGAAGCCCAAAAAACGTGATCATGGAAAAAACATTTCATACAAATGCGATGGAAATTCTTTTTTTAAAGTTCTTTCGACTTTATTTATTTATTGACGATTTACATCGAATGTAGACAGCGTTGGTTTCTACGTCTAAAAGGGACGAGAATTGTTTAATCTATTGTTATGACAGTTTGAATCCCCTTTGCTTCATAGCAAACTATGATTCACATTTTATTCACCAGATATCCGCTACTTTGTTGAAAATCTCAAAAATGTGGCAGGAAAATAAATTTTCATTCCCTGAACATAGAGAAGAAAAACGAAAAAATAACTACTCTTCCTCTTTTAAGTTAATAATAGTACATATACACTGTCCTATCTTTTTCGCAACAAAAGAAGAAATTCTCTTCATTACTTCTACAGTACAGCAGGGAGTTAATTCGCGTTCCGTGAAATAATGAGTTTTTTTCATTAGCAATCGAGTAGGTATGAATTCTCTATAAGAAATTTTGATTTCAAACAGTAAAATTTAAAATTACGTGCAAATAGTTCAAACTACTAGATTGCCAATGAAAAAAAAACTTTTCATTTTCATTATTTCACAGAACGCGAATTGACCCCCAGTTCTGGAAATACTTAAACTATGGCTAGTCAAACACTTTTAAATGTTATTGTTATACACAAATTGTTCATTTAAAATTCGTAGTTGTCTTTCGCGCTGAAGATAAACATAAATATTATTTGAAATGTTGGCGCTCTAGAAGTGGAGTTTTATTACAGTTATTGAATTAATCCCACAAACAAGAATAATTAAATTAAATGTTATTCTAAACATTTGAACATTCAGGAATATCATTATAAATTTCTTTGCAAATTTCACGCCATTGCCTGTAGGAACCCTCCGGAAATGGAACCTTTTCATACCTAAACATCTCACGCTTACTATAATACTTTCAACGTAATCCAATATTCATTCGGCGTGTTCAGTCCGACCAAAATGATAAAAATTATCATGATACTTTTTGCGACGCTAACTTTATTCCGTATAGTTCTATGTCAAAACCGAGTGAACGATCAAATCGAAAAAAATATATATCCCTTTCCCGGTCAGAAATATTTTTTTTCTTCAATTTAATTTCATCATACACAATGTGTGTATGTTAAAGTATACAGGTTGTTATCAAATTATTATGCTTTTATCAAAAAGAATTCCGATTTAACTAAGATCCGTTAAAATACGAAAGACATTTCAAACTGTCATTATTTACATACACATTTGTTGTATGGTGTGGATTAAAATTGAAGAGAAAAAAATTTCTGGTCGGAAAAGGGATTTTACAAGAAATATTCAAAAAAATTATTAACTGTATTGCTTTTGAAAAATTACAACAACAATTGCATTGTATAAATCCGAATTGGCTTTATGTAAGCCAAAACATTTTTAGGTTTAGGGGAAATAAAACCATTTTATCGTTATGGTGTTTACCAAAAGGCGGTTATTTTTACTATTTTTTTTGTCATCTTGTTGTAAAAAAAAGACATTTTGCGTTTGTTTTGTCAGAAAAATACCAAATTTAATTTGTTCTATTTCGTAAAATAAAAATAAATATAAATAAAATGAACCAAACCGAAGAATCTAAAATACATTAAAAAAATTAAAGCCAAAAGTTGTTGCTTTCAGATTCAAAAGCTAAGCTAAGCGGTATTTGCGAAAGTAACACAACTGTAGTTTCCTTTACCCCAGCGCCGCTTAAAAATTTCCAGCGCCACTGCATTCTTTCGTAAGCAAATATTTATATATGGCAATACAAGATTCATGAATTAAAACTAACTTCACTTCGTACACAATTATTAGTCATAAATTTTTGACGTTTGTCTGTTTGTGGGATAATAATCTGTAAGGTGTAAAAAAAATTGTTTTGGAAAATAATAAAAATTAAAATAAGTAGATTGTCCTTAATTTTGTTAGTGAAATGAAAGGATTTGAAAATCGAAAAATTGGATAAAATATAATAACTATAAACTAGTTCATTAAAATACAATGTAAGTACAAAATCTACCTCATTTTACTTTTTGTCATCAATAAAAATGAAAAAAATGTTTTTGAAAGTGTCATGGATGTTTTAGGTTTTTATTTATATTTTTTTGTGTATTTAGAAAAGTAACCAACAGTGAAATATAAATATTATATGTATAGTATTTTCTATAAGTCATAATAAAATCGAATCATATTAGGGACCAACAATTACGAATTACACTTTGATGTGTTCATCGATTACAAAATAAATAAATCGATAAATCCATATTATTTATTGTTACATTTTTCTAAATAATCAAATTTTTGATTCTATAACTATTATTAATTTGATATGTATTCGTTTAATTGAATTTAAACAATAAAATTAAAGAAATAGTTTATAAAGCGGTGTATATTCAACCACACCCGTATAATGGTAAGAAGCAGTTAGTTGTAAAATTATCCATTTACCCCTTTTATAATGAACCCATCTAAACCGTATTTTAGGTAATAAGTTTATATTGAGTTCGCAAAATCATCATTCTAGATCGTGTTTATAAATTTCAGGGTTACTTATGGTATACTAATAAAATTGTGGATCCTCATGAATCATATAACGCAACACCCCATATTGTTTTCTTATTTAATTAGTCGAAGAAATTTCACCCTCGAAAAAACAACCATTTCTGACTTCTCTTTCATAACATCGTCTGCGCATGAATCTAACATCGGTTTCTACGTGCTATGCCTATATGAGTAATGTGTAAGTTCACATTCGTTTCAAAACAATACACAAAAATTATTGTATCGAAAAGTTTAGTGCAATTTTATTGATTTCGTCGATGAAATAGGATAAAGCAAATTAATATACATAATTTTTTATTATGTATTGTTTGGCTTAAGTTGATTGTACAAAATGAGAAAATGGTATTTACAGTAGCGCAGTGATGATCTCGTAATCTACCAGTTTTAATTGACCTAAGACTACTTAGGTAGTATGAGGATTCAATGCACTAAGCCAAGTAAAGCATTGCTAAAATTATCTTGTTTTTAAATACACGATTGAAATTCCATTCGGCTACGGAAAAATTATAATGTAAAACTCTCACGGAAGCTCATTTAAAATTCGTTATAAATTGCAGCACCCATTAAACCTCAACTCAGGAAAATGAGTACAAACAAACTATTTTAGTATTTCCCGGTTCTACATAATTACTTTGTATTAATGAAAAGTTCCACCGAATTTATTCGAGTTGCGATTTGGGCCTTTATGAGACATTCCAACCTTTCGAAATTTGGCTGTTGTTAGTACTGCTAGTATGTATGTTAGTTAATAGAATTTTTTCGAAGTAATAATTCTTTCTATTCTCGTTTAGTAAGCATGTACAAAACCCCAATGAAATTAAGTTTCGAGATGATAGTTGATTTTTAAAACTCTTTTTGTGTGATTCAGTTAGAGTTGGCGCACCCTGTCCTCTATAGTCCCGACCCACAGATATTGAATGGTTTCCTTACAGTGTTGTGTCAGCCATGATTACGTATTAGTAGCAACTGGCATATCGCATCCCTTGTGGACCATTCCAATGTTAATGTATTTTTTGATTTTTTTTATGGTGGCTCCAACGGATGATTATTGAACTTCAAAGTTTTACATGTTTCGTCTCAAAGTGTACAATCAATTAAACGATAAATGCAGCTGTTGTAATTGTAATTATTAATTAATTTTATTGTTGATATTAATGTTAGGTAACGGCATGTTTGTTTTCGAACGATGAACAACGGTTATTCGAACGAATTATTAAAAAAAATATGTACGAAATTCAGAAATATTTTGTGGCTTGAGAACGATATGCAGTAGCAAGTGTATCCTTCGAAGTTAATTGGTTAACAAAACAGCAGTTAATCTTCTTAACTTGATGATTGTCTCATAAAGCCATTTTACTGAATTTTAAATTATTGAATAGTCCTCCTCTTAGCATATCACAATTCTTCGGCGTTTTTTAAATTTTTTATTTTATTTTTGAGTTCTGAAGCTACAGCGTATTTCTCCGCAAGCGTTATATCTGTTTTGTGTGATAAGAGTAAAAAGGATTTTGAAAAATCATAATTAAATTTTTAAATATTTTACTGAAAATTCATATCGGGGATTGATTATGTAAGCATTGCAAGTACGACTTTCCACTCAAACTAATTTTGATAAATTTTCAATGAAAACAAAAAAACATTACTTCTAGTATCGCATGTGTACGACTAAAACAACAACAAAAACACGCAATTACGACAACTCAAACTTTAAATGAAAAAGCCTTTTGACGTTATTTGTCATAAGTCGAGCTCGTACTACTTACAAAATCGATCTTTAAAATGTATAAAAATTCGACGAAAATTCGTTATAACCCACAGGAATGTTACTGACGATACACTAATAAGTCATCAGCGACAGTCTAGCATAACACGTACATATAGAAATTTATCAGCAAATGGGACTAATTTTCGTTTGTGACATGTCTGAGATGGATAGCCGATAAAACACAATTCACTGAATATAACAATTCACTGAAAACGACAATTCACCGAGAACTTAACAAATTATCTGGAAACAGCAATTAAACGAAAATATGTCAAATGAGTAACTATACTCAGGGTTTGTATTTCGTAAAATATTTCATTTGAGCGCTGTTAATAAAAATTTAAGAGGGAACCAAGAGTTCCAATTTCTGGGAAATTCATTTAAGAGGTCCCCCGTTTTTGCAGACGATCTGTTTTTTTTTCGTATGGTTATTTTGATCATTTCTTGAAGTTAAGGTCGGTTATGAATGGTAATTGAAATTCGAATATGAGTTGCAGAAGTAGCTCTGGAAAATTAGGATTTCTGCAATTAAGTCATTTGACAACTGATCATAATGAAATTGAATATGAAGGATGGAAATGGAATTCTGGTATTTTGAGGAAGTACTGGAATATGACCAGCTGGGACAGAGCTAGATGATTTCTTAATCGATCTCAATGAATTTTGGTATGCAGAATAGAAATGATTCCTGCAAGAAGTGCTGGAATATAGCCAACTGGAACGAAACTGAAATTGGGTAGGATTAAAATGAAATTCTAAAATAATTTTTTAAATAAATTCTGAAATATAGCCAACTGTGATGGAACTATAAGCCATTCCGTGATCGATCATTATGAAATTGGGTACACAGGATAGAAATGAGATTGAAAAAGATTTCCGGACGAGGTTCTGAAATTAGGCCAATTGGAACGGAACAAGGTCATTTCCTACTCGAACATAATGAAATTGGCATCTAGGATGGAAATGTGATTCTAAAATTATTTTAGGAAACATTTCTTAAATATAGCCAATTGAAACGGAACTTAAATAACCAATTAAAGTGGAATTAAGGCAATTATTTTCTACAGTTTAATATGGAACTGGGTTTTATAGTAAAAATTTTATTTCATGCATGATTTAGATATAGATGAGGTAAATGGCAAGTTTGAATGGAAATTCTCTTCTGGGTTGTAAAATAAAGAGCGTGGAAATTCAAAATTTAGCAACTGTTTGAAATGAAATTCGGTTTAAAAGATTATTAGATGGGAAAATGGCTAATTTTATGATAAATTATACTTCCAAAGTGAGTTTCGATTGGCTTTCTGTGTAACTGTTTTGGAACTAATCCATTTTCCAGATGATCGGGATAACATTCCATTTGTATAATGAAAATGAAAGTTATGATCAATCTGTGGGCCTTTGAAATTAAATAATTTATAATAATTATTGAAATTTATTCGAATTAAACTGTGACTTGAAGTTACATTTGGATATAAGTGGGAGTGGGTGGAAGAAACCCATAAATTTTAGTTCTGTAATGATATAGTTTTTCAGAAGCGTGGTATATTTGTCTTTTTCCTACAATTATCTCGAAAATTAACAAACGGCGTCTTTTATCGAGAATACGGTTTCTGTCGTTCTTTAAAACCCGATATTGATTGACACCTTCATTATATCTTAGATTTTTCCAAACCTGCTAATGCAATTTCATTCTAATCATTAAGTCGAGTTCCATATTGATCGGTTGGGAAATAAATGATTCGCTCCACTAAAATTGACTATAAAATAAAAAAAACATGCGCGAGTCAGACGGAACTAGACCATTTCTTAACGGACCCTAATGAAATTGGGTATGTAGTATGAAAATGTGATTCACATTTCCATACTACATGGCCCAAGTATTCGTAGAATCCGGAAGAATTGGTATGACCATGCAGATTGACCTATTTCAGTAGAATACTGTGACAAAGTTGAGAACACGCTTTTGAGAATTTTATAACCAGAAATTCTTTACTTGGTACTATTCTACGCCCTCAAAGATTTAAAACAAAAATTTAATAAATGCAGTCCAATGAGATGCTCGTTAAGCAGATACAATCTGTGTGATTGGGCTGAGTTATCAATACGTGGGTATCAACTCACGAAGTGAGGGCAACCAATAGTATAATATTTGTTCATAGGTTTGTTTCAATTCCTGTTGAACTGGACATCGTAAGAATTAAAACTTATTACTTAGCAATTTATTTGAAAATTCCATTTTCATCCAAAATAGTCAATTTCATCGGTAAAAGAATGGACTCTTCCTGACTCAGGTTGCTATATTCCAGAATCCCTCCAACAATTGTTTTTGTTGGAGGGATTCTGGAATATAGCAACCTGAGTGTGTTTGACTAGCCATTTCTATCCTAAATACCGAATTTCATCATGATCGATTATAAACGGCTTAGGTCTGTATCAGTATTCCATATTCCCGAACTTCTTCCAAAAATTATTTTAAAAACATATTTTCATCCTGCATTCTCACTTTCATCATTATTGTTTAAGAAATGTCACAGTTTCCTTTCAGTTGACCATATTCCAGAATTTTTTCCTAAACTCATTTTAGAATCCCATGTCGATCATACTTACGCAAGATGATTATGATCAGTTAAGAAATAGCCTAGTTATCCAGAACTGTTTCTAAAAAGCTTTTAGAATTCCATTTTCATTCTACAACCCTAACTTCATCATGAAGCTGTCCAGAACTACTTGCAAAATACATATGTATTTACCCATTACCTTTGTTGAGGTAAAATAGCCATGAAAATTTTAAACCACATAAAAATAACAAAAACGACGATGTCGAGAAAAACAGAACCTTTGCACAATCGGAGGACGATTTTTCAAGAAATTTGGACTCACTCGAGGCTTAGCGCATTAAAGTCAGTTTTCACGAGTTACATTATACTTTATTTTTGAATTGAAGCCAATCTGTAGATAGCGAAAGAAACACGTCGATTTTGATAACGGATTTTGCTTGTTTCGTTACAAGGCTACTCGATAAAAACTATCCCAATAATAAATTCATGCAGATAAAATTAATTTTTGTTATTATAAATTATTTCCTTTGATAATATGCGAAGCGTTTGAAATATTTTCGGTAAATTATCGTTTTCGGTGATTTGTCGGTTTCGGTGAATTATCGTTTTCGGTGGATTGTTTTTTTCGAGGAATTGTTTTTTCGATGAATTGAGGTTTACAGTGAATTGGCGTTTAATTAATTGTTTTAAATTATAAATTGTCGAACTAATTCTAATTACTAGTTTTCAAGGCCTTCAATAAATCCGAAAAAATAAGGTTAGATTAATAAACTGGTTCATACTTTTGCCCATAATTGCAAAATAGGAGCCATATTAATTAAAATTCTGAATTGCAGGTTGAAACTGAAAAATTCTTCACCTGCTCTAAAATAAAATTTTTTTTAATTCTTTAACTATCCTATAAATTTATTTAAACTAGCTAGGTCATTTCCATCCGCTATTTGAAGCTTAGATCCCTAAGCTGCAACAACAACCTTATTTAAACCTGATGTATTTTTGTACGTAATTCTCAAACAAATTCCAAATTTTCTGGCTACAATTTGGCTGCAATTATTTTCAATTAAATTTTATTTTAAAAATACTCCTAGGGGCAAAAGATGTGTTTGTATAGTTTAATCAATATTTTGATTTATTGTTATTTTGAACATTTTTACAACTAGTGAACAACATTCAATTTTCTTGTTAATAGCACGCAGTATGTGCATTCGGGCATTCGTGAAAAACTGGAATTTTTTATCTACATCTTATTACTTTACTAAATTATGCTGGACTCTGGTGATGTAGGTGGGAATCCCAGCACACAGATGTTTAATAGCTTATTCTAGTTCGTTTGTGTTTTATTAAATACAACATCGCTCAAATAATTGGAAATTATTTATTTGTTTATCGTACATTTGTTTGCGATCATCGATTATCTTTAATTTTAATTTAACATAAATATGTAATTGTGATTAGGATATGACGCATTTTGTTTTCTTTATGAGAAGATAATGTTTATTTGTAAAACACATTAATTATTTTCAATATAGTGTCATAACTATTTCCTTTATGTCGTTTTTTGTAAATTTCATTTTGTGTGAAATCACTTTCATTCAAACTAAAGTTTTATGATGATTCCATGATAAGATTGAGTAATAACTACTATAAACTGTTTTTGTTCAAACAAATGGTTGTAATTATTATAATTAAAAAATAATAATCGGTAAAAAACTAATTATAGAAAACGTTCACGTCCATAATATCGTAAACATTTAATAATTAACAACATTTAATCGTACTCGTATGGGCAGCTTTTTGTAAGTCATATTACGAAAATTTGGACATTTAATTGTAGATTTATTCAACGTATGAACACTTTATTACTCCTGTTAAGCACTTTAGAGACCCCAGTCCCTCCCTCACTTCAATTAATAATCGGAAATTCGCAAATTAAAAATTTTGAGCTTGCTCAGTTTGGCAGGAATTATAATAAAACTAGTGGGGGCGAGGGTATTGAGGCAACGAGGACAGCCCTCCACCACTAAAACCCGAGTATTTTGAAAAAAATTTTATTATTGAATCATAAGCTATGTATGAGCTGTCAGTTTAAGATAACATCGATTTTTGAGCTCATTCTTGAAAAAATAAACAACCCCGTAATTAGTTGTTTAACGAAACAATTGCATATTTCTAGACTTGTACGTATAAACGGAAAATTCATTTAAAATAATAAAAATGTCAATGTCGGATATGATTTAGGGTTTGATTTTTGGCTGCAATCCCTCAGTACGGATATTACCCCCAATTTCTCAAGGGCAAATCACAAATTCTTTTAAAATTGCAAAAATTAAATATTTCAATGTCGAGTTCATGATGCAGCGATTTATGAGCCCAAATACGTGTAGGTATATTTTTGAACTACTATACCCCTTAGAACGAATGGCCCCAATTTTTTCAAATCCAAATGACAAGTTCATTTAATATAGCAAAAATTTAATATGTTTTCAATATCGAATATGATGAAACCAACCGACAATTTGTTTTAAAGCAAATGTTAAACATATTAGGTACCGATTTTTGGTTTTATAATACATATCATGAAAATTCAAACTTTATACTTGCAACTGCATTATTTGCATTTTACAATCTTTTAAAAAAATATCTTTTGTTCCTGAGCACAAATTTTATTTTTACAATTTTAGAGGTTCTTATCGTTTGAACTAGATAAATTGGGGGTGAAATTGTTATCGTCCGTTAAAATCAATAATCTCGTATTTGCGAGCTTTTAAATCGATACAACTGTTCCGGCATTGGAATATTTAATTTTTGAAATTTTAAAATAATTTGTCGTTTGTACTTGAGATATTGGGAGTGATATTCATGCTAAGGGGTAGAAGCTCAAAAGTCAAACTGCACGTGTTTTGTGAGCTTATAAATCGTCGTTTGTATCTGAGTAAAATAAATTTGTTGCTTGTATCTGTGAAATTGCATTGGTATTCGACCTCAAAAATCAAGCTCACAATCAAGTACACACTATGTGTACATTGTAAAACTAATTAACGGGTTGTTAATGGTTTAGGGGTCCAAAAATCGAAGTTACCTTAAATTGAGAGCTCTTAAATAACTCTAATTCTATAATAAAAATTGATTCAAAATACTCTGTTTTAGTGATGGGAGAACAAAAATATAAAGCTAAAAGTAGTTATTTAGTTCTACCATCCAACTCCCATTGTAAGAACAATTTTAGTTTACTTGGTTGGCCATAGAGAACTTCCTTAACATAGAAAGTCAGTTCCATTAATCTAAAATGTATTTTTATCCACTTTTTGGAACAAAGGCCAGCATCTCATTAATACAAAAATCGAAAGCAAAATGCATCAGCACAGCCTACGACAAACATAAGACTCAAACATGATGCTTTCCACTTCCCAGAGAAAAAAGTAGATTTGCTACGAGTGGCCCTATTCTGGCCCTAATTACCTTACCTTAACTTTTTTTCTAGTAACTATTCCCCAGACATATTTCCCGAACTCCCCGTTAATTCTGTCGATTGGGAAATAAATCTACGGGACAATAATTTAATTATTCGCGGCCGATATCGCAGGAAAAGAAGAAAAGCTTTTTTTTAGCTAAATTAGTTAGAAATATGCATTTATCGAAAATTAGTCATGTGAGATCCGAAATACTCGTTTTGTATTATAATGTTTTATGTAGCCATGTAGCATTTTGCATGGCTAAAGCGCCAAAACCGCTAAACTAAATTGCTTTGAAGAATGACAAAATAACTTTTGTAAAAGCAGATTTCTTTAAATTAAGTTATATAAATTAAGTTTTAATATTATTAACATAGAAAATAGTTTTTAAAAATAATTTGTTTTAGATATCCTCCACCTTCGTTAATGCAAACAAACCCTGTATCTAACCCAAACGTTGTTCATTACCGCTGTTAATGTTGCCCGGAATATTGGTTCAATAACGGCCCTTATGGATTTTTTTGGTCGTGTTTATTGCTTAGTTTTGTACATCTCTTGCTTACAATGTCAGGCGCCTTGGGGATCAACGATGTTTGGTGTTTCGTGATATTATTTTTTCACCACACTTTTTACGTAGGGCCGCCATTACTAGTCTTGTTATGTGAGAACTTGCTTGTGGAAAACATAAATTTCGGAAAGGTATTCGTCGTCGGCGCAATCCTGGGGAAAAATGTTCACTATAACATGGGCATGAAAAAAGTAATGACCACCAATATACAGTTGGTAGATTCTGCACACCATACAATCACACGTTCTGCATGCAACCTCTGGGTGGATGTTTGGAGGATTTTTATTTGCCCATACACGATCGTTTTGTTTGTTTACATTTCTGCTTAATATTAGCCATTTATGTAGTTTACATCGCTCTTAACAAAACGCAATAACTTTTGGCAGAACTTAAGCCGAATTAATGGCTCTTCTGGAAGCTACCTGATGCTTGTAAGTTAAATTTTATATGAAAACAAATACAAATCCTTCTGTAAAATTCGCGAAACACTGCTTCGATTGACAGCTGTATTCAAAGATAATTGTCTCCATTGTGACATATTTATTCCATTGCGACATATTCATTCCACTAAATTAGCAAAGCTACACCACTATTTTCACTTAACACCACTTATTATTTTCCCACTATTCACTTTCGCATTTAATGTATCGCGTAAGGTATCCCCCTAAATTATACAACAATACTTTTCCGATGCGTTCGTTGCACTAGTATTTTTACATCGATCGAATATTGTAGATTCGCCTTGGGGTCTATTATGAAATTTTCGACCGCGTTTTTTTTCGACGTCGAAAATTTACGACCCCTCTTAAGGTGCAAATATCGTAGCGAATACATAAAATATTTGTAAAATTTTAATAAATTTTAATTATTAAAATTTAATACTTTTAACACTATTTGCCGTAGGCACTTGGCGAAATACACTAACACTTAATAAACACATTTCACTTAACATTTGTTTTTAGAGGGAAGAAGAGCGATCAATCTAGCCCGTTGTAGCTGGAGGAATAACGAGCTGCGTGAAGAGTATGCTACCAAGAACAACTTATATCTCCATCTTAAAGTTGTTCACACTGAGTTAGCGATTCGTTTGCACTCCATTGAGTTCGATTGGCTTGACAAATAAAATTCGTGCAGAGGTAGCGGAAATTTCACACATTCAATATATGAAACAAAAAACTAAGCTGGATGTGTTGCGAGATAGGGCTTATCCATTTAACCGTAGAGATAATAGTGGTTCGTCTGATTTCCAATTTCATTCACGTTTTAAGAACTTGTACTCAGTCGGTTTCAGTGGTACAGGGATCCCGATTTTGCTCCTACGCCAAACAAAATCAGTCTTCGATCATTCGAGAATCTCGCTGTAGATGCAGAAACTGCCTTATTAACCAGCTAATACAACTAAAATCAGTGTGTGCACTACAAATAAAGAAAGGTATTGATAACTCTTCTGCTCACTCAAACTCTTCTCCTGTTGCTTCTAATACTAACCTCAAAGTGATTGGTACGATAAAAAAAAACTACGTGACCATGACCTGATAGCGTGCAAAGCGGACAAAGGAAACATAATTACTGTGCTCACAAAAGTCGATTACTGTAATAAAATTTCTGATTTTATTGCAGAAGCAAAGCAATAGAGCTTGGCAGCGATCCAACTAAGTCTTTTAAGACTTCAGTTAGTAAGTGAACCTACCAATGCCAGAAGTTGTTTGATGG
Source organism: Nephrotoma flavescens (assembly GCA_932526605.1). Classification (NCBI taxonomy): domain Eukaryota; kingdom Metazoa; phylum Arthropoda; class Insecta; order Diptera; family Tipulidae; genus Nephrotoma; species Nephrotoma flavescens. The sequence goes on along the minus strand of OW052220.1, from coordinate 209,739,412 downwards.
AACTGGTTGGAAGTACTCTGCCATGAATCCATCTGCTCCGATTCTTTATGGTTTACCAAAAATCCATAAGAAGGGCTTCATAAATTTTTTCAATTATCATACTAATTTTTTCAGCTTACTCGGTTAAGACCTCGGTGTAATTAAAATTCAAGGCGTCGACATTCCATTACATTCAAAACCAGTTTCGTTTAACGTTGCTAGTCTTTTCACTTCTATTTCAATCAATACGTTGTCCCAAATACTTTAAACAAAATTATTTCTGTTTTGATAATATATATTTCAAATTCGCTGATGGTCTACCCATGGACTCCCCTCTGTCACCTTTGTTTTCTGAAATTTTCATGGATTTCTTCGAACAAATGATCATATCAAATAACAATCCTTATTTTCCTCACATAATCTTTTGGTATAGATATGTTGATGACATACTATGTCTATGGGGTGGAACTGTTAGACTCATTCCTTACTTGGTTAAATTCTCAATATCCCACCATTGAATTTACGTTGGATAAAGAAGAAAATAAATGTATTAATGTTCTAGATATAACAATAACCAGGATTAATTCTTCTTTAGACTTCAAAAATTATCTGTAACCCACGTATACAGACGCTGTTATCCATAGTTCTTCAAACCATCCCCATAATATTAAAATGTGAGCTTTCCACTCACTCATAGATAGAAACATCCCTTTGACAAATTTAAATTATAACATAAAGCTCAATATAATTCTACAAATTGCAACGAATAACGGATATGCAACTACGACTATATTAAAGTTATTGAATAAAAAGCGTAAAACTCTAACGGGTATTTATCCACCGGTAGCCCAACGCGGGAAAATTGGCGTCGCTTAGAGTATATAGGAAAAAGGAGCCAACGGGTTAGCAACATCGTGTCCGATTATACCAATATTAGTTTTGCTTTTTATAATAATAACACAATAATGAAAATGGTTTTTAACAATAAACCTAGAGTTGATCGCCTTTCCAAATCTGGTGTTTATAGGATTAATTGCAATGATTGTAGTTCCTCCTATATTGGACAGTCTGGGCACAATTTTGGAGTTAGAGCTACAGAACATTTATCTGGTTGCAATCAATCCACTGTCCATTACCATTTAACTTGAGAAAATCATACAGCTAGCTTGACCAATTTAGACATTTTACATATACAACCCAAAGGCAGACGTTTAGATACCTTAGAATCTTACGAAATTCGAAAATCCATATTTCTTAACCAAAATATTCTTAACAAACTAAGAGATATCCGTCTCTCACCAATTACAGACCCCGCCCTTTTCTATTGTCACGTTCGTAATAATTTGACTAATACGTCGTGTAATTAAATGTACCGACTTCAATATACCTTGAATTTGTTACTTCGCCGATGACTAATCGCCTACCTGCCATCCTCCATCCCCTTTTTTATTAATTTTTCCGTATGAATAACAGTTGGTTGGGACGATCAATAGATTAACTTTTATTGCCTATTTTTTGTCCCTCTATACATAACAAAATTTTTACTTTTACAAATCAGTAGATACTTCTGATGATGACCTAACAAATCGAAATCGATCGAGTGAATATAAAACATTTTGATCCAATTTTTTATTAAAATATTCAAAAATAGTTTTTTTGCGAAACAGGAAAGCAAGTGTTAAGTGAAATGTGTTTATTAAGTGTATTAAAATTTAATTAGGATTATAAAAAATTTTCGTAATAAAATTTTATTGAGGTTTTTATATTTCCGGTACAATCGAAAAATTCATAATAGGTATTTTCGACGTTGTCAGAGTGGTCGACGTTGTCGAGAAAAAAATGCAGTCGAAAATTTCATAATAGACCCCTTGATTTATTCTAGACTACTATAATCCACTATACAAGAAAGCTGTTATAAAACCATCTTTAGTGCCACTACTCAACCCCAAATGTAACCAATCTCCCAAAAACTGTTAGCAATGTTGTAAACCTTAATGCTGGAAACGCATGTGCAGAATTCCGCATGCATCAAAATTAGAATACACTAGTGGATATGGATGAAAAAACATGTATGACGCATGTCATGCACAATTATGCACGTCATCTCTATTTCTAATTTGACTATGCACCAGGCGTTATTGGCAATATGAAAAAAACGAAACTAAAAATCTTCACTAACTTCATGCTACATTATTTTTGTTGTTTTTCACGTTTGACATTAAATTTTGTCAAGAAAATGAAAATTGTTTGACAGATTTGTTAACTAACATAAAAATCACAACACTCCGATTGATAGCTTGCTCTAACTTAAAAAAATAACGCCGCACACAAATGTCAAAAAATTATGCTCATGTATTTTACGTACTTACGGCGATGGCACGCAGAAAATCTGCACATCTGTTTTTAGCATAAACGTGCATTATTGTTGAGTAAATTGTGGTCTTACTTTGGGAAATATTATTCCTATTTGAATAGGAATGAAATTTGTGAACAAAGTAACAGTCAAGAGATTTGTTTATACTTTTAATTTTATAAAAATCTAAGCGATTTACTTTTATGTCATAGCAAATATTTATGAAAATATAAAATGCGTTTCTCATTCATTGTATCTTATTTTTCAGATTAATTTAGCGTCGGAGTTCATTATGTGTATCGTTGATTTTTGTCATTTAGTTCTTTATCCTTTATGCGATAAAAATACTACATTACTCCCAGAGTGACAGACAACTCATAAAAATAAAATTATTTTATTAATTAACCAGGCGGTGAACATTTGAACTACGCGAAGAATAGAATAATTCTAATGCTACTTTTAGGTGAAATGAAATCATTCATTCCGGATTGAAATTTATATGGGATTGTTGTTGTAAAATTCCCAAAGTAAGACGCTTATTGACTCGCCAATGCCGAATTAATTGCCCATAATCCCAATAGGCGAGTTCGTAACAATATCATGCCTTGGTCAAAATTTCATCATAAATTGCTGTTTTAATCCTTTGTTCACATTAAATGCTTAGTATTGGTTACCGCCGCCTGGGTTAAATGGTCGATTCCAAAAATATCGAAAGATAATGCTAAAAAAAATTAATCGAAAATATATCGAAATAAAAAATCGAAAAAATCGGTTTTCTCATCGAATTTCGAATAAGTTGCTATATTTTTATAACTATTTTAATCCACCGTTTACCTTAGAGGCTTGCAGCCGCCCCAAATCCCCGCTTCAATTTTCAAAATTTTTGAAATTGTTTTCGTGTTATAATGGTTGAAATTCATTTTTTAGCCTTACTGGTAACTTTTGTCACTTATAAAATTGATTAAATTGCTTTTATGAAAACACTTGTAAAATTTCCTTAGAGTGCCAATATTTATATATTTTTAGGAATGCCAATTTCTAAATTAAATTTCTTCTTTAGTTCCTTTTTACAACTAATAAGCAGGTTAAAATTGTTTTTATATGTGAATAAAAAATTGACGCCTTATGAGTAAATGTTTAATTATCCTGATCTAGCCCTATCATCATCATACTAAAATAATCATAGTACTACTTTTTAGAAAATCTATGGGGCATATAAGCTAGGAAAGTTTTAGGAAGAAAATTTAAATTGCAGTTGAAAATGCTTGAAGTGAATTACACTTTGAAATTGTTAGAACATTGGTTGAAAGTATGCCCAATCAATTTCGAGAATTAGTAGAACGTAGTGAAGGACCTACAAAATATGTATTATTTGACTGTAGACGATGACCGGTCTGATAAACACTATGTAAAATTTTGACTCATCATTATATAATGATGACTTGCTTTGTACGAAGCCAGTACAAAGGATAGTGATCAGATTGAGAGATCAAGACAGGAAAGTTTCCCTGTAGTAAACCAAAGTAGATTGCAAAAATTTCATATATGTATATTAATTTTATCTTAAGCTTAGTACTCAGTTCAAAGTGAAATGAAATTTTAACGCGGTCTCCAAAAATCTATTTATTTTCGCGTGAAATAGAAATGAAATTTTATTTGGAGAATTTTTAATTTTAACGTATAAATTTGTAAACATGCATAAATTAATTTCTTTATTTTACGTAAATAATTTAAATTAAATTGACTTTAATTAAAATTTATGAATTTGTGGTATTAAAAAATTTGTTTTTTGCCAAAAACAAACAAATGTCAAAATTTCGCGTGAAAATAATGTGCCGAGACATTATTTTCACATGAAAATAATTTGGAGAGTTTATGCGCGCCATCTTTGATGTATTGAACACACTTGGTTTTTTCGTTGGAGAACTGAGTACTACAAAACGAAAACAGAAATGAAATTTTTCATTTCTAATTTCACTTTGGTAAAATCGTATGGAAATTTCACGTGAAATCGAACTGAGTACTAGGCTTTAGGTTGAATTTAAGTATGTGCTGCCATGTAGTTTCTTTCGATTGGTGTCCTTTAATTCAGCACTAAATATTTTGTTTGAATAATCTTATATAACGAAGAGAGTATGCAAAGTAAAAAATATTTCGAATATTCTCATCGATTCATCATATCCCGTTCGCTGCCCGGTAAAACAATTGTGTGGGTACGGCATAAGTGCCATGTCAAAAATTTATTTTTGTATGTGTTTTGACCCAACTTACACATTTGTGTATTCTTCTTAAAGTTATTTTCGTCCGAAAAAAACACTATAACTATACACACAATTGTGTTGGTTGTACTTCAAATCAAGCGAAATTTTTTATCAAAAACGCCATTACATGATTTTTTACTCACACATTTGTGTGGTTTGAACTTAAATTGAGCCATTTTTTTTTTTTGGTTGATAAAGGTATACCACTATACAATAGTCGAGTTAACTCGGCTCGCTCGATGGGATTGAAAAGTAGGCGCTATGCGTTGCTGATACTGAGTTATAATTATGTTTACTGGTAATCTCTGCAGCTGAGAGAAAAAAATTGATTGTTGTGCTAATTTAATTAGATTAGTTTAGATTAGACTTTTATGCTTAATATGAAATACCCAATAAATATAAAAGTGGAAACAAATGATTAATTATTGAGAAACTCTAAATTATCTCTAGAAATGTCCGTTTCTTAGTTGGACCTATTTGTTGACCTTACCGTCGCAATACGAGTTGTTAAACTCAAAAGAAAATGTTTGAGACAATGATGACAACACTTAAGATTTTATCATGTTAAAGTTACACTTACGGCTTAGCGTGTGTGGTTACACTACAGCACCAAAAATTTTATATGATTTAGAATTTCGATCGTGGTTTTTATTTACCTTAATTATCATTAGTAATTGCCACCATTAAAACCACAAAACTACTATTGAGTTTTTATAGGCTTTACTGTATACAATGAGTATAGTTGTATCTAAGAAGAGTGGTACGTTTTTTTTAATGACGTAATTATTAAGTGTTTATCGATTAGAATATTTATTATACATTTTCTAAAAATAGTCTTGTAATTTTATTTGTTTATAAAAAAAGATAAAAATTTTGCTTAATTTTAAAGTAGGAAATTTGAATTTTTTTCAGAACTCTATTGAATTTTTTGTATGCGGTTGATTGAACCTAAAATTTAGTGAACCATTTATTTGGAGATTTTAAGCATAATCTCGTTTACAATTTAGTTGAATTTAGAACACTGGAGGATTAGATTCGAATTTATGTTTTTGATACTGGCCCAATTTTTTATTGCAATTGCACCTGTGTTCACTATCTTACAACATTCAACGTGCATAAATTTTTCAAAAACTATTCTTATCTTCGTACTATGTAATATAGTTGCTATTAAATTTAATTTTTTATTTTGTTTGTTGTTAATGTCGTATTAGGGCAGACACCAAATTCTTTTGGAATAACTTTAAAAAATGTAATTAGCGTATTTTATTTATGGTCGAATTATTATTTTTTCAATATTACATTCTACACACCTTGAGCATGAAAGTCAGAATAGACTATTCACATTTCTTTTCAATTTCGCTGAAGAATAATTAAATATGCATAAAATTTATTTTCGAGTTAACTAACCGTGAAATGATTTCCATTTTTATTTTGTAAGTACTTCATTATTGATATTCATGTTTTTTTTTAAATAAATAATAATTGGTTGATTTAATTGATTCTAATACAAGTAAATTTTATAATGTTTGAACATTTTTAACTTTTACTCATTACACATTTTTTATCGTAACCGTTTCTGGTAAAGTATACAATTTTAGTAATGATTAATTAATACTGGCAAAAATGTAATTGTAGATAACGTGGCTCATGCATTCCTACAAGGATATTTTTAGGGGCGAAATTATCAATATTGAGTTTTCTTTAAAGACTTAAAGTTAGCAACGTCAAAACCTACAATATAAATTTCTTTTGTAGTACAAAGGTTGGATTATCTAAAATATGGTGAAATTCCGTGAGGAAAAAAACCAGTGCGTCCTCTTGTTTTTTAAAACAAATACAAGTTTTTCAGAATTACGATCAATTTTAACTAAAATTAATGATTTAACTTTTTGTATTTTTGCAATCCAAATTCAAGCGTATGTATTTAATGAAAACAATAATTTAACGATCATTAATTAACGTAGCGGTAGGCCTACAACTACCGTTGTTGGAACTTCATTGTCATATTAATAGGTTATTACAATCAGAGTCTGTAATATAGTATCCTCATGCGTGTTCACGTCTATACTGAGCCTGCCTAATTCCAATTTGGATAATAAATTTACGATAGGAATCATATTTTACTGTTTACTTCTCCAGGTTTTTATAAATCGAGCTATATTTATTTTGAATAAAAGCCAACTTTATAATTTTATTCATTGTATCTTAATTGTATCTTAAACTTGAATCTGTTCAATCTCACGAGTAACAACAAACTTAACAATAGAATGACCCAATGAACCACTACAGTCAGAATACATCACTAATTCGTAAGCGTGTTGCCACTTATGATTGAAAATTGGAAGATATTTTAAGATTTCAACATTTCCCCTTAATTATTAATTAAATATTAGAAACTAAAAACGTATTAACATTTCCCCTCAATTTTAAAATTATTAAACATCAATTAAATATTTTCCGTTAAAATAATAAAAAAAAAGAAACAAAATATACAAAAACTAACATTTTATCTATCTAGCCTGGAGATATCCGCATTCTGCATTTCTGATTTACAATAGTTTATGTTAATTAAACCAGAATTTACCTTTTTATTAATGATATTTGATATTTGAAATCTCTGTGCTTATTTCTCTTTTAATGATGGCACTTTGGTTATGAATAAAAAATTACACATTTACCTGTCAATCAACAACCAATTCCTCGATTAGAGATCTAAGTTAAAGAAATTCTTGACAATATTCAGCAGCTGCAATGTACTCTGCCTACGTACTTGATCCATAAAAATAAATTATTTATGCAGTGGTGTATCCCATGTCTCCAGCAAAATCAGTATCTCAATAGGGCGGTCAAGTATAAATTACTTTCGTAATTGAACTCAATTCCATCACTAGCAGCACCATTCAAATTTCTGAAGAATTGTTTTACGTTTGTCACCACATCCTGTTTGTTTGGTTTATCCAGATGCCTGCTAGTGTATATAGGAGTGGTGTTTTCACAGCTTTGGCCTCATTTATTTGCAGTTTCATCAGAATTTTTATTAAAAAATTTTCTTGAATTAAATTCAGCCCATCTGATCTTTTTACGATTTCAAGTTTAAGAAAAATACCTGGATTTTGACTGATTGTTATTTCAAATTTCGCCTTTAGCTCACTCAGCAGATTCTCAATCCCTTGTTGATAATTGATGCAGTTTTATTCTTGAACATACGTCTTTCTGAGTTTAAAAGTCCTTGGATCATTAAAAATTTTGTAAATGTTTTATTCCAATTCTAAGAGAGGCTTAGTTGGATCCATAACGGGTCTTTTGTAATTTGCAAATTTTATTGCATAAGTCATATCCTTCTGGTGGTTGCCTGTGAATATTTTCATGTAGATGACCATAGAGAAACTCTTATTTTACATCAAATTTCATTATTTGTACGATTTACAAGTGTCCACGTTTGGTTGTCACTTAGAGCTTCAAAAATGTTATCTTTATCACACATCGGTATTTTACAAACACCTACTAATTTTTGATCGCTAGCTCTAGGTCTATCGTTACAAATTGACCGCCATTTTGGTTTCATTTAAAGATTAATGTTACTCCAAAAACCTGTAGTTGGGAAATTTTGGCTACCGTACTTGATTTAGATGGCGAATAAAAAGCAACAAAAATTTATGAGTCCCAGAATTTAGTTTAAAAAAATAAATTTCAAAATTCTCCACATTTTATTCTATCCTAAAAATAGTAAAATTTTATATATTAAAATATTAAAATCAAAATTTAAAATTTTGTAAATAAATAACAAAAGTTTAAATAAAATCAGTTAATTAAATAAAATCTCTGTGAAGCAAATTGGCGGCCAGCTCATCAATGGCCGCAAATAAGTAGTGTAATGTCGAGATTCATGAAAGTCAGTAATCCAAGGTATTTTATTCGAATATAAATCATATTGACTAGTGCTATTGTCAATATCAAACCTATTTACATGTCGTAACTGGAGCTAGTCGTATGGGAGTTTTGGACAGGGCGAGTAATTTGCGCCATAAAACAATACCACATCAGCGATTATTCTTCAGGTACCGGCGGCTGAAACGGACGGCTATCTTGTCGCAAGCTTTTAAACATGCTTCAGGTATTACTGAGTGCCATAAGACCTGCCACCAAAACATGACCTACACACTCAAAATTTGTGTTGAACGGCCTTACAAAATCCTTCCAGTTACGAACTCCATACAAAGCCTCGGATTAATTTTAGGGTTCATCACAACAATGACTTCGGAAATTGTATACGGAAAACGCTATAAAAATGGGAACATGGAACTTGCTAAGCCGTTTAAGAACTGGGGATCTCAAGAAGCTTTGGTATCTGGCCGAAATTTACACAGCAGACGTAGCTGCACTTCAAGGGCTTTAATGGTCTGAGAGTGGAATCCATAATAGCAATAATGGTTACGCTCTCTACTACAGCGGTCAACAGCATTTAGGAGAATTTAATTCGGCTTTCTCGTTCACTGACGAGTATAGCAGCATATCATCGTCTTTCGTTCCGTCAAAATAAGGATATTTATTGTATTATCCTCACTGGACATAAAAAAACCGGCAGACACATACAAACCAGACGATGTGCAAAATTTACTGGCAACATTAATGCAAAAATCGGTAGGAGCGTAGAAACTACACCACATATTATTTCCTACAGCTTGCAATAGCTGAACAACAACAATGATCAATGAGTTTCCGAATTTTTACGAGTATGTATAACCTAGTCCTATAGAGTATATTCTTCCAAATCGACAAGGTTATGCTGCGATCGAATGATGGGAGAATGGAAAAACAATTTGATCGCTTCATGATCTCGAAGAGACATTTTCACCAACTTAAGAGGCGTTAATAAACCCTGTTCGATGCACTAAAAAAAGGAAGATTTCCTGCACAGTTACTACTCAGTTACTCAGCTGTCACTGAACATCAACATTGACTGGTGGTTGGCTCGTAACACTAGGAGCTCCCAAGCAGAGCAGTCTTCGCACCAGGAAGCCACAACCAAATCCCTTTGACAAAGTAAGTGCGAAAATATGAGGACTTGCACTGAAAGCATCAGCGTTCAAGCGGAAAAAGAAAACTAGAAAGATTGTTTTGCCAATGCCAGCAATATTACTAAAGTATTCCATAAAAGATCCACAATTATCAAAAACATGAATTGAGGACTTAGAACAAACGTGACTGATGTTCTCTCAGTATGTCAATTCTACTTCCAAAATCTAATTCGGACTGACGAAGTGATCCCTATTTGAGCTATAGCTAGCCCCGCCATCAGGCAAGGGGGCATTTGCCTAATATCCCACAGTAGAGAGTTGCCTGATGAGTGGAAGACGCATTCGTATGTCCGCTGAATAAAAAAGTGACCGTCTAAAATGTGAAAATTACCGTTGATTAAGTCTGTTAAACGTCTCTGACAAGTGCTTGCTATCGTTGTACTTGTTAGAATCATCCCCGGCTGCCGAAAATATCATCTGTGGCTGTCAGAAAATCTCAGAGTAAAGGATTACAACTTTGGCAACGTGGAAAACTTCAAATATCTTGGTCAATTATCAGTTATAGAAGCCCGCCGATAATAGGAAGTCTGTACAACACTGTCGGAATTCATCGTCATCATAATATTAAAATCAGTTTGTTATTGATAACTGCACTAATCCATGTGGTCCAGAGTACTGGCCTCTGATCAACTTAGACAATTCACTCCGAATCTGTTTGTTTAGCACAAAAATTCGATTCTACACTCAGAAAAAAAAAATATGGTAAATACCTGATTGTATTTACCATATTATGATAACACTAAATTATTGTTATTGTTAATATCATCATTGTGTATTAAATATAATTATTTAAATGATTGATTTTATCATACTATGATATTCTTGATCATTCTTCTTCATCTTCTTCATCATAACAATCATAACAATTCATAACAATTATCATCATCATAACAATTATCACCCAAAAAAAAAAAATTTACTAAAACATCACTTGTGATCATCATTGTTATGATGAAGAAGCATGATCAAGGATATCATATTATGATACAATCAATCATTTAAATAATTATATTTAAAACACAATGATGATATTAATCATGTAAACTAGGATTGATAGTATCTCTAATCATTGTATAATAGATAATATCACAATAATTTGTATTATCATAATATGGTAAATGCAAACATCTATTTATCATATTTTTTTCTGAATGCAGTTTAGAATTATGTTGTGTACTGTTGAAATACTTCATTCTAAAACTATTTCAAGTGATTTGATGACGTTGATAATTTTTAAAATATTTATTGGCAAACAAAATTTTGCAACAAAGTACTTGACGTTTGAAAAATATAGTTGTCCCTTTCGGTTTTGTTCCGTTTTGTTATTTCTGTCCCATGTAGTTACCATTCACTTTTTTTATTGCACTTTTTTCAAACCAGTGCAGCAATACCATAATGTAGAGAAAATATTACCTATCGGCAGAGCAGGGTGCGGATCATGAAATCCGAACGGAAAAATCATTTGTTTCAAAATATTTCTATGGACAATTAAAAAATATTTTGAGTAATGATCAAAGTTGGCTTGAATATCTTATAAGAAAACACAAATAAACAAATAAAAAAACGTTCATTATCGAGCATTTTAGTACGGACATCTATTACGGGTAGTAAAAATTTAGAAAAATATAATACATAGATAAATCATTACTTAACTTATATTTATTTATCTACTATAACCATATATTAAATAACTTATATATCACGGCGTCACAATGATTAAAACACCAAGTTCCTTATTTATCCCAGGGGTCAGAAGTATGGCAATGGGTAACGATATATGAAGGCACCAGTGAATATTATGATGATCGTCGAAGAAATAACACTCAAAAAAAAATTTACAAAATTTTTGTAAATATACAGCACACAAAATAATTTGATAATTTAACAACGTCGCTTTGAATTTTATTGTAAATATTTTGTATATTTGACGAAATTTTTATTAAATTTACAAATTTTTACTGTATTTTTTCAATATTTTCAATTTTAGGAAAATTTTATTGAATTTATTAAAAAAAATTTGTTATTTTTACAATTTTCTTTTATAATTTACAAATTATTTTGTGTGCTGTATATTTACAGAATTTTTTTTTGAGTGAATCGAGGATAATAAAATCTTGCGTCGGCTAATGTTTTTGTCAAATCAGTTTGTGATCCAGTCATCATCGGTTGGAATAAGGCCCGCCCATACAATTCCTTTCCAAAGATGTTATGAACTTAGTAAAATCCTGTCTCACGTCAAACGGCATCTTTGTTCTGACTTTTTGTATCGTGATGAAAATCTACTAGAAAATTTGGTGAGTTATCTACACGTATCAAGTGGAGGAGGAAATAAATCAAATACTGTATTGCACCTACAGTAAAGTGTACGAGAATGAGACTCACGATGATTTACTTAAATAAATCATCGATAACGATATAAACTATATGGCCAAAGATAAGTTTTTTAAAAGAATTAAAAATTTAAGAAAAATTCGTTTTACTTTATTTGTACAGATAAAAATTTACAGAGTACAACTTTTATTTTGGTGTATCGCCTTATGGCTCTAAATGTCCCGGGAGTTTCATTCGCATGAAAATCCATGTTATAAAGCTAAAGTATAAAGGTGAATTCCATAGCTGTTAGTAGCAAACGGTTAAGTTTTGATATGTGCCTGATCCATAATGATAAATCCAAAACCACCGAGGGTAAACAGAAAACTACTTGCCAAACCTTCCATATGTATTGCTCGTCTTCCTCGTCTGCAGTTGATCCAATACTTGGGGGCTCAACGATTACAACGTAAATAATTCCTATGGATTAGAATCGAACATAATGACATGATCTATACACTTCAACGGGGCGGCGTGTACTAACCACAAAACATTTTCATTGTGGATGGCTGAAACCGTGATTGACGTTTAATTTTTAACCCTAATGTGAGTGACGTAGGTACCCGGGTACCTTTTGCACTTTTCGATGTCTATTTTTGTATGTTTTACTCCCAATAAAAAATTTAAATTTTATCAGAACTTCTACTTCAATTGGTATAGATTACGATCATACTTAAAATTGAGAAATATTACAACTTGGACGAACGTGGAAAAAATAAGCTAATCACTTAAATTAAGATATTTTTTCTTCCATCACATGACGGTTTAATTAGGAATTTCCAATATTGAGAACGGTGAACTATACAACAACGTTTCTAACATTTATAATTAATGAAAACAAGTAAAAAACTACACTAAAAATTAATTGAGGACGTGTTTTGACTACATAACAGTACTTATTTACTTTTTTATTTTGGCAAATAACCTGCACAGTTAAATTTAGTTTTAATTTTTCACTACTTGTGTTGATTTGCGAATTTTTTCCGAACTTGTACAAAAACAGCTAACTTCACTCTGGTCTTATAGAAAGTTTTTCCAAAATTTTTCGATACTACATATATTGATACTATTTAATATTTGCTATAACTATCACCCTTCATCTACTATGGAAAATTTCAACAGTTTTAATCGAGTCGGTTGGAAAATATTTTTAATCCACTAAAAATATCCGGTCGTTTTTCATGATGCCGCTCCTGCAAACCGCGTTTCGGAAATCACACCAAACTACGTCAAACCGTTAGAAACGTTCATTTTTAGCAATATAACAAACCAAATTATCATTTCAAAACCCCAAAAAACATTGAAACACCGAAAACACTGCTAGTTGAAAAAAGTGAAACGCTGGGCACCCAGGGGGTAAACCTAATTAATTCGAGTACGCTGAATTCAATGGTGCTAGTCCCATTTGGAGATATCGCTTTAGACGTGTATTGGCTCTGAGTCAAAAATTTGTTAAAATTTATACTTATTTTCACATTGATAGCTCTTGATGAACCATTAAGATTTTCATTCGTCAATAGTATTTGAACTTTATAGAAAAAATATATATTTTCAAAAATATTAAATTAAATTTACAAGCATTTATTTTGTAAATATTATATATTTTGGAATTGAAACCAATGGTTGTGGTTCTATGTAAAAAAAAAATATTTCCACAATAATCAATGGGCGCTTTCAGGACACCTAACAGTTGGGAACATGTTGAGCAAAATCGCAGCCAACGTTATGAAAATGTTTAGCACTATGAAATTTACAAATCAAATTTTCGATGATTTTACTAATCATGATAGGGTACCTGAAAGCGCCCATTGTGTCTGAAAATCTATGTAGATGTGAATGTTTAATATTCTCAGGAGTTTCTCTTGAATACAATTCGAATACAATTCAGAAAATTGAAAAGAAAACAATCGAATTTTGGTAAAAACTAATTATTTTTGTGAAATCGCCATTTCCACTTAAATTTTTGAAAATTGAGGAAAACTATTTTTTTGCAAATTTAACATAAAATCATTTTATTATTTTGTTCTTAATCGTGTTGCCACTTCCAGTAACCGATTCCCGCCAAATTTCGTAGGGATCTATCATTTTATAGATAAGCTCAAGTATGAAGTTTCATCCCGATCACTCAATCGGTCTGAGCTTGACACCACCTCGAAAAACTGTAAAGAAAGAGTAAAATATTTAATGGAAAAATTTCATTTAAAACAACGAGTGAACACAATTTTACTATATGAGGTCGAGATTTCACGAGATACATTTCCGACTCATTAGTGGATGCATTTTCTAGAGCCCCCCTCTCCCAAAGAAGTAAAACTTTTACCAAGCCGCATACTATGTCGCGACTGCTTAGATATGAGTTGGCGAAAGGTCATTTTCGTGGTCTTTAACATAGAATAGAAACAAAATTTAATGTAGAGCATTAGTTATTATAAAAAATTACAACCCTTGAATATAGGATGGCATCGTCAAAGACATAAATCTTTAAATTTCGCCTTCAAGAGGCTAAAATTGTATTGTTTATTATTTTGTTACAGTCGTTTCATTCGTTGATAGAGAACACATTCCAATATGAAATTTAATATATCAATTAAAAACTTTGGGAGCGTTAGATACAAATTTGATAATCCTGAGAAAATATTAATGTTGTACTTAACCCTCGAAACGATTAATATATGAAAAATGGAGAAAAACAAATGTTTAATTATTATCTGAGAACCAACTTGGAAATGTAAGGGTTAGTAAGAACAACATTAATATCTTTAATATATGTGTGTGTGTGTCTCTGTGTGTATTCAAAATTAATTAGAGATAACCATCGTTAAAATTAATTTGTAGAACTTCACTGTTTTGATCGTAATTGGTAGCAACGATGTTATATCGATGAACTCGGGCTTAACCTATCCGAATTTAAATATCAGACACAGGATGTGAATATGATTCATATCATAACCACTAATACTGCATTATTTATTTAATTGTACTCGCAAGAATGTAAGTACACATTACATTATAAATTTGGCTGAAATTTTCGTATAATATAAGAAAAGCGGAAAAACGAGATCGGATAAAAATTTTCGTTTTTTTCTTTTCATGTGAAAATAGAAGAAAACCAAAAATAATATCTATTTTTGAAAAATGTATTAGACTCTGTAGCTATTTGTTAAACTAAAAACTCAATTCATTATGAAATACACAACACTCAATTCTAATTTTAAATTACACTCAATTGGCTTTAATTCAAAAAATAAAATAAAAAAATTGTCGGATGAAATTTTTATATAGTATGATATTTAACACACGAATCATTCGTATATGTATTATAATTGTGCGAGGTTGAAGAAATGTAAAATCGGTTCGGGTTTTCTCAGTACAGTGATACTTAATGTTCGGAGTGCGCCTACTAACTGTAAATAATGGAAATTTAATAAAAAATTATTGGAAAAATTGTGTAAAGTTACTGGACTAAATGAACTGGTTTCATATATAAAAAAAATATGTTTTAAACTTAAAAATGTTTTCAACATAAAGTGAAAGTGTTTTTCGTGTTAAAATAATTAACTTTATTATAAAAATTGGATATCTTGATCGCATATGTAGTATTTTATCAATTTTTCTGTGAAAATTTAAAGATGGTGGCTCCACCCACGCCTTCAAATTTTAACCATAATTATTTAATTGTTTTGTTCTAAGTATTTTTTGAAGCGGTCAAAACAAGATTTAATTATTTTATTTACCAATCAGTTGATCTTCTGACTCATTAAGACAAATTTTTCTTCTATAGCAATCAGTTGGATTATATAATTTTAGCGCCTAATTAAACTCTAATCTAAAGCCATGATTCATCATGCATATTTGCATCTGGTAAATTGTATTGAACAAAATATACAAAGAACCTAAAAATAGAGATGGAATATTTTTCTATATCAACGAACAAATATAAATAAATTAGAGTTTGAAATGAAACTACCAACACAAAGATTTACTACTCGTATAAAAATATGTATTTATAAAATGTATGCACCAGCTAAAATAATATACACACTAGAAAGATATATCGTTTTGAACAAAATTTAAATTATCGACTGTGGGTGCAAATTTTTGGGTGTATTAAACACATATTTCAATGATTTATATTTTTTTTGATATATCTTTTCTGATCGGCGTGATCTTGATATATATTTATTTAGGCACCAGTACAATAAAGTGGTAGTTTCGTTTTTAATTTAATCAAGTGCACCTTTAATTTTACTGATGTTTTTGGCTGGCGCTGGCCACGCCTGGGTTTCAATTGTGCGATAGTTACTTGCGATTTATACGGAACTAGGGATCGGAAATATTTGTTAAATCGATTGAAATAATAATAAAATAGAATATTTGTTGTCAGTGCTGGCTTTGTTCATACATTTGGCGTTGGTTGACATACATATCTTGTAAAATGTTTAAATTTGTTCAGTAAGAATTGTTCATTTGCTATACTATTGTGTGACACTGACCGTTGCGCTTATATAGTTATAAACAACTATGCCCAATGCCGCATTTTTCAGATTTGTTATTGTGTTGAAAATTATATTTATTTTTCGTTAGACCGTTAGAATATTGAATCCGACGATCAAACTAGAACTGTCGTACCTGATTGAAACCGACGGTTCATGACAGTCTAAAAATTTTTACATTACAAATGTAAAGTGCTAGGGGGCGAAACCTTACGAGGTAATCAGAACTTTGGTCTGAAAATGGTCAAACCCGGAAAATTCACGGAAAATCTGTTCTGTTTTGCTTGAAATTTGGTGGGAAATATAATATGTATATGAAAAAAACTTTGCTAAGAATATAACTACCATTGTATCAACCCAGAAAATTCACGAAATATGAAAATCGAGAATTCCCTTTACAAAATTCGTCACAAAACGGCTTACAAAAATATTTTGATTCTTCATTGCTTATGCAAAATTTCTTTTCTATATATCTTATATTATGACATTAAAGGGCCGAGTAGCAACATTGTTGTTTGGTCCAAGACATTTCAAGCTATGTATATGCCACATGATTATATTGGAATGACAGAAAAGTTTCTTTCTCCAGCATTATAGCGGTAGTTTTGAGTACTAAGCCGCTTCAGCTAAATTAGGGATATTTTGATGTCACATGTTTTGTAGTTCAATACCCTATTCCAACACATTTCGATATCGATCGAAATATGTTGGAAACAGTAATAATTTTTACACATGATTTTGTAATTTCGAGTACTAAGTGCTTTAACTAAATTTGAGACATTCTTGAAGGGGTTGTTGCTTTTTCAGCGCCACAATAGTAGTTTCACCAAACTACTAAGCTTCACCAAATTTACGATATTCTTCAAGATAAAATAAGTTGTAATAGACGATCAATATTTGGATTTAGGTCGGTTTTTCGGCCCACAATTTTTTTCATTTTTAAATAATAATTATTTTAACAGAAATTAAATTTTGAATATTTTAATTAAAACAAATTTTTAAAATGTTTGAAAAATCACTCGATTGATTTCGGCTTGTTAGGCCATTGATACGTCTCATACTTCTGCTGAGGCCCAACAAGCCGAAATCGATCGAGTATGATTTTTTAAACTTTTTGAAATTTTTTGATTACTTGCAATAACAACGATTACAAATTCAAATTTTGAGGATCATCCTCAGTGCGCGACGGGAGCGAGCCAACACGAATTTTCCTTCCCGATCGGATCCTAAAATATTGCAATTCCCTATAAACTGCAGTATATTTTTCTTATTAGTCGGTGACATGAACCGGAACGGATTGAGTCCTGTATGAAACATTGTTGTTTGACAGACACAGCCATATTATGAAACAAAAATTTTCAAAAACCAAAACAAACAAATTATCACTTAGTTTTTTCATGATTTTTCTGATTTCTAAATTAAAATAAGGATATTTTTACCAAAATATAAATCATTATCCTTTAAACATAATTTACGTATTATTTAATATAAACACTTCTTAAACCTACCGATGATAAGAAATTTCTTTCTGAAAGAAATTTTTTAGGCGTGTTTTGGCAGCATTTCACAATACACTTCATTTTAAATAAGTTTTCAATTTTTATCACCAAATGATGCACTACTACAATTCACAAACTATTTTATAAAATTTTAATTATTTTAGTTAATAAGTTTAATATTTTTTAAGAACACTAAATTTTGCTAACGCTTTGGCAACAAACACATGTATTTGAAATCCAAAATTGTTTTCTCTGATTTGTAAATTAAGGATACATTCATTGACCACAAATGACTTTCTTCTTAAGATAATTTACATTTTATTTTATATAAGCACTTGGTAAACTTACCGATAGTAAGATATGCCTTTCTGAATTAGGCGTATTTTTGAAACTTTTCACAATACACTTCATTTTAAATAAAAGTTTCTAATTTTTATTATCAAATGATGCACTACTAAATAAACCACTAACTATTTTATAATGTTTTTATTAAAACTACACTAAAATAGTATTTTAATTAATAATTTTAAAAGCACAAAATTAAATCGTCACTTCTTACAAAAACAAACAGCTGGGGCCTAACTATTGAATTCGACGTTCATTTTCGACGACTATCGTTTTCCTATAGCAAGCATGGAGACAAAAGAGAAAAGAATAGTAAAAATTTCATACATTTTTCTTTTTTCATCTTTTGTCTGCTATAGAAAAACGATAACGTTCGAAAATAAACGTCGATTTCAATAGTTAGGCCCCTGGTTTGGTGGATTTCGAAAATTTTGTATGAGTAAGCCATATATATATTTTAATATAACCATCTTGCTCTGACTAGTGACACATGAAATAGCAAATTTTATATAGGTAACATTCTCACACCTGTATATAATTCTATGGCTAGTTAGGTAGGTTTCAGTGGTTGCTATCGCACACTTAGGCCAATTTTGGCCCATTGTGATACCACTCGTGCACGCCACATCATTAATCCATTCGCCTATTCACCTACTCACAAACTACAGTATACCACCTGCACATTGCAAGCACCATGTACCTTGATTTGGACGGTGTGTCGGCGCTGAATTCTGCACTCCATCAGAAGGTCTTAGTTGTACTTAGTTGTGTATCTAGTCTCTGCTGGGATTCGAGCTCAGAACCCTCCGGTCCAAGTGCCGAAGCTTATCCGGTATATAATTATATGGCTAAAATTCAACCAAAAATCGGTGATGTTTTGAAATTTTCTGGGGTGATTAAACTCGACTAATACTAACATGAAGTTTGTACCAAGTTCTGGAATTTTACCATGTTGAGTGAAACTGAATATGAAATTCCGGGACATGGCTATGCAGAAGGAACATGGAAATATCTAAATCGATGTTGGTCAAATATTAATTGTAAAATGTGATTGGGGTACTAAAACTAATTTTTGAACCATGTTTGACCACGTGAAGCTTAACCACTTATTAATCAACTCGGTCAAATCTGGTAATTAAGGCAGGATTAATTCCTAATGGAAACTCGGCTATTTTTAACTGACTCAAAGTTTTAGATGCAATATGAATGTTTGACGATTTTAGGGAATTGGTAATGCTGAGTAGAAATAGTGGAATTCTTATTAACCAACTAAAGCAAAATTCGATGCGTGGCACATCGATTGGTATAACATGATTTTTGGATAAAAATCTGAAATACAGTTAAACTTGGATCGACTCCAAAAACGCTAGTCAGAAAGCCAAAAGTTTTAAACTGGAGTGCCATTTGAAAATGCAACTAAGTTTAAACTTTATCTAGAATTATGGTTTTTTAACTGAAATTTCTTTGGAAATGATGTTCTACTTCAAAAATTATAGTGAAATTCAATTTATGTATTTAATATGTTATTTGTATTAATTAATTTACAAGTTATGCAGCAAAAAGCCATGACATTTTCTCCATCTCAGAATATTACTTTTGAAAATATTTGATCTAGGGTTTCTTTTACTAAACTATCCGGAGCCAAGCTTTGCGTCAATGGAAATTGGAAATCTTTCTTTTCTGTCTCGAAGCAGACAATGGAAGCAATATTAACAGCTTATATTCGGGGTCTTCTACTTCTTTTAAGTTGACGGAAGCAAGAAATAGAACATAATGGAACCCGTTTCCCCGATTTCGGCATTTAAAATAATCATGATTTTTTGACGAGATTTTGAAACCGCCATTTTAAAAGTTAATAGTTTTGATTAACCAAGAAATGACGAAATTTGACAAGAGTATAACTTTGGTCAATTATTGAAATTCATAATCGTTTGTAAGATAATTATGATTTTTTTATTTATGAAAACCTCCCATGTTCTAATATCAATTCCGAATGAGGAAAATTGCTAACTTAAACGGAATTAAGTCATGTGGATAAAATTTGATTACATATTATTAAAATAGGAGCCAATACAAGATCCCGATGTGAATTCATAGAATTGGAATTTTTATATTAATTACTATTTAAATTATCAATATTTTAAAACCACGCTTGGATTTTGTATTGAAACTTTTCATGATACAAACAGAGTTATATCCTAAATCCACTACGAGATCAATTTATCTTAAATCAATTATTTTGAAATCCAGATTTTTGACAGTATTCGGGATTATGATATCCGGAATTTTTGGTTTCCGGAACTTTAATTTCTGAGTTACGCATAAGTCTACTACTATAAACAGAGCGTCCAAATCGACACTTTTCGAATATTTGATATAAATGGTGTTTTTTAAGCCTGATAGAACTTGAAATTGTAAAAAATAAAACAAAAAATAAAGCTTTTATGAAAAATATGCTCTGGCAGATCTCAGTATACTCTGGCATAACATCATCAATAGACTCGCTTGAACAACGCTACGAAATTATCAAAATTTACTTTGAAAATCAGTTGTCGATTCGCACAACTTATTTCATCAAATTGTGTTCAGCGATGAGGCTCATTTTTGGCTTACCGGGATTGTTAATAAACAAAATTACCGCATATGGAGAGACCAATCCACTACAGACTCCATTACTTCCAGAAAAATGCACCGTTTGGTGTGGTTTACATGCTGGTGGTACCATTGGAGCTTATTTCTTCAAAAATGAGGCCGGGGATCGCGTTACAGTCAATGGAGATTTCTGCGATAAGTTGATTTCGGGGACTGTAATTGACCTCCAAAGGTCGTGCGATTTGACACGTCTCGATTATTTCCTGTGGTGCTACAGAAGTCACTGGTTTATGCTGATAAACCAGCAACAATTGACGCATTGGAGGCCGGCATTGTCCGTGTTATTGGTGACATACGGCCAGCAGTGCTCGAAAAAGTGGCCCAACATTGGACGTCAAGAACAGCCGTCCATATGCCCGAAATCATTTTCAAATATTGATGCCATGCATTGATCTTTTGAATAAAAAAAAAAAGATTACAATTTTTTGTGTTATTTCGTACAATTTCAAGTTTTATCGGGCTTAGAAAACACCCTTTATTTGTGTCTTTTAACTATGTATTTGATATCTAAATATTTATTTCGAAATATTCGAATATTTTATTTGTCCTCCTTTAATTTAACAACAGTGATAGGAAAATACTTTGAAGTATGAAGCATCATGAACATAAGAACGTTCAGCTCCCAGCGTCAACTAAAATAATAAGTCATCCTTAATTAAGATAACCATCTGATAGAGGTGGTGATATTCCATGACAAGTCTAGTTCGTCCTCAGAATTAGCCTGACGATAACATATACTTTAACGACCTCAGCGTGTTATTCGCGTTCTGTGAAAATATCAAAAGGACATTTTTTTTTATTCAGCATAGAATAGGCTTGAATTATCCATAATAAATTTTGAATTCACACAGTGAAATTTAAAATAACGTGTGAATAATTCAAACTATACTAGATTGCTAATTAAATGAAATGAAAATTTCGTTTTCATTATTTCGTGGAACGCGAAACCCCAGTATGTTTTATTTGCCCTCAATAAATTTGATTTTCACACAGTCTTCCTTTTAATTTTTGCACGCAATTGAAATTTATCCCGAGTGGCCCAATTCTGACAGTTTTACGTACAATTTCTATTTAAATTACATATTTTTTATTGCAAACTAAAAGAAGAAGAAATCACAAAATGGCGTCTAGTAATCAAAAATGGACCGAAATTTTAAATATCTTGTTAAGTGTTATTTATAGATTATTTCAACATCAATACTTCAATACTTCAATAATTTGATGCTCTAATTGTAAGCCTTATAGATTCTTAGAAAAAACGCTAAACTAAATCAAAACTGTCTTACTTGCTTGAGATAGATTACTTGTTTGAAATATGTGCCCCTCTAAAAATGCCTAGAAGTGTATAATTTGGAATAATTAAAAATGTTTTCCGTTAATGTGAAATAAGTAAGTTGCGCTATAACAAGATTATACAGCAGTTGGTTCTCAATATTCAAAGTAGCTGTTTGGTAATAAACGTATCAAATTCAATTACAAAATTTACATTTACATTTAGAGGTAACGTCAATTACTTTTAACACCAACAACTTTGCAGTTGGTCATCGTACAATTTTGCTGTCTATGAAGTGGCAATGGAAATACACTCACTATCGACACACTAAACATTAATTCTCAAATCTGTCTGTATTTACTTAACATCAATTGATGCCCATTAAACTTATTTACAAATAAATTTTGTCGACTTGGCGAACGAATTTTATATAATTGCGTCACTGATATTCAATTTTCTTGTTTCGACACATATAAAAATAAAATTAGTAAATCAACACACACTCACGTTGGTTTTCTTTAATTTTATGAATGTTTGGTTTTCTTTATATATAAGTTTTAATTAAATTAGAAAAGAAACTATAATATTAAAAGAACTAAAAATATAATTTTGATTAGAAAAAAGTGATAAAACTGTAATGAAATAGAAGTGATTAAACATTTTTGTGTTTATACAAAATTTTGGATGGTTAATTAATAAGTGAATCTATCACACAAGACAATTTTTTTTAGTGTGTGTGTGTGTGTAGAATATAATTTCGTGTTATAAGAAAATGATAAAATTAAATTTAAGTCAATGACTGCAAGAATTTGACATACATATTTTTTCGCGGTTTTTGAACTCAAATGATATTGCTGTTAATCGTTTGTCTAATGAAAATCGTTAATATGACATCGTATAAAACACCGCGCAGATATGGCGGTGCCAAAGAAAATCAGCCAATAAATTTATTATATGAAAATAAAGGTAATGATTTATTAATTTTTATATTATTTTAATGTTGCTTAAATAAATCTGATTTATGTTTAAAAAAAAACATATTTCGAAAGAGTATATACTTTACAATCATCTGAACTCAATTAAACTATGTAACTTGTTTGTTCTTCGTATCGCGTGTTAAAAATGAAGAGTTGAGTAACGAATTTATCCGCGTTTTGAATAATTATCTTGTATTTTATTTCATAATTAGCTCATTTTTGTTTTCGAGGTTGTAGCTGAGATTATGATTGGAATCTGGTCTGGTAACATCCTGCGGCGTTTAAAATTTATTCGATGAGGGATCTTGAAAAATTTAAAACGATATACTAAAAATCAAGAAAAGTTCGTATAAATCAACCATAGGGAAAATTGACGTTAGCCTACTATAGTAATGCTTGCTAAGGCAGTTTTAAATAATTGGTTTCTTGTTTATGGGTAAAGTAAATTATGCATAAACCCGGCCAATGTTGTAAAACATGATAACCAATTAGTGCAGCAATTTAGACTATTTATAACCTTTTGAAATGCACAAAACTAATTTTGAGCTCGTTCAGTAGTGCGGGGTGTCGAGCTGATTCAACGTTGACTCGATACACCGTATCAGATATCGCATAAATTAATTTTTTTGAATTTTGAAAGAATTTATTTAGCAGCTTAAAAATCAAATTGAACGTATCTTGATTTATGAGCATCGGTACATCATATCATACCCGACATCGAAATGTGAAAATTTTGAATTTTTCACTAAACAATATTAGCTGTTTTATTTATAATAGGAGCTCATATTTATGAAGTAGATACAAGCCTCTTTGAATCTGAAGAGGAGAAATCTAAGAAAACGGTGTGGAAATCAGCTGTTTTAATTAATTTAACTTTAATTACCGCTTAATGCCCGGATTCACACTAAGCCAACATACACATTTTTTTCAGACAAAACCGAGACTAATATTCAACATCGAAACTTGAAGACAAAACATAACTGCAACTTCCGTCCAAACTAACTGCACATTAAACCATAAAAGAAAAATATCAATTTAATGGTAATTTAATTACATTATCTATTAATACAATAAGCAGAGAACTGAGTATAGCAAATTTAGTTAATTCGTTAATTTATTGGAATTGATTAAGTTTTCATAATGGCAACACTGCTTTTCTATTTGATAATACGTCGTGACGAA
The DNA here is from genome assembly GCA_932526605.1 of Nephrotoma flavescens. Classification (NCBI taxonomy): domain Eukaryota; kingdom Metazoa; phylum Arthropoda; class Insecta; order Diptera; family Tipulidae; genus Nephrotoma; species Nephrotoma flavescens. Next base: position 209,714,950 of record OW052220.1, on the reverse strand, counting down.
CAATGCTGCGAAATATGAAAACAAAACGAAAACATATTGTTACGAATTTGCCTATAGAATTTGACGATTGCAAATCGCTAGCACTTTGTCTCCCTGTTTTCGAACATTCGATGCATTTCCAATATCTGCTCCCCACCGTTATGTGAATGTTCGACCTTATACTCCGTATCGCCTGCATAATCATTTCGTTTGCCAAATATTAAGTCTCGATTAGTATAGTGTCTTCTCGAAGTGTTCGATGCTACTTCTAATTTCTTGTTTCATTTCGTCAAATCTTTTATTTTTATTGTATCATTTCTTTATGAATGTTGATATGTTGATAACATTTTTGAGTTACAACAGACAATAATTGCGCCTTATCGAAAGTTCCAGGTGGCCCAGGATCTATCTCAACCGTCTCACGTTTGTCATATATAGTTTTCTATGCATTGTATAATTCGGGACGAGTCTTTTTTGAATATTTGTCAATTTATGTGGGATTCAACTCGAACAAATTTTTTAGTTCATGCTCAACATCAATCTTTTTCGGAACAATAACACGCTTCGATAAACAGTGATTCTTGATGGTGGTTCATCGCGAAAAATCCAGATCATATCAGGAGATTGTGAATACAGCTAAATTTGTCGGTTACACATCAATTTTCGTAATTTAAACCGCTTCCAGAATATTCCCGAATATATTGGAAATAATGTCTGAATAGCTTCTTAATATTTACTGAACAATTATCACTTCTGGAATATTCCCGAAAATAGCAAAATTATTAATAATGTCACTACTTAAACCTAGATGTCACTAATTCCACATAAAAATACCAAACCAATTTACGCTGAATCATGCAGTCCAAGTGCCCAGCCAACGCTGAATTACACCCAATATGCGAAATCGTAACAATATACATTTCCCATTTACGACGGGGCCAAATTGTCCAATGGATAATAAAACACACCGTTGTTGGCCAGAAGTGCCCCTCTTTTCAAATGAAAAGGCGATCATTAAAATCAATACTTGAAAGGGTCACATAGTTTAAGGCCAGAGCGGTTTACTAACGCCAAAATGCCAATAACAATAGTAATACCATAGAAAAATAAGTTTACCAAAGATTTCTCATTTTTTAAATCGAAAGACACAAATGAGTTGTGCAAAAAACTTCTGATAATTCCAATGTCATGATTGTATTTGTGACTTTACATTGCGCGCAGTGTATTTTTTTACACAACTCATTTTTATCTCGATTTATAAAGATGAGAAATCTTTAGTAAACTTATCTTTCTATGGTAAGACATTCAATAACAACAACAACAATAATAATAATAGAAATATCATGAACAATAATAATAATAATGACGAAAACAAACAATACTTTGAAACAGACAAAATATTATCAAATATTAACAATACAAACAAGAACAACAATAACGAAAATCTACTGTCCAGACCTTGAGCTGATGGCTTCGGTTGAGTTGCAATTTGGCGCGGGGCGGGCCAATGCCAGGATGGATCCTTGGATATTACGAACTTCGAGCACTTCGAATTGACTGAGTGAACGATTGATAATAAGGCCTGAGGAGTTTTAAAACTTTGTTTGACAGAGTGTAATTAAAAAATATCTGATTCTGAGAGAGTGATATGAATACACATTCGTGAGAGTAGTGGTATGAAAAAAACGATGCTTGGGGACACTTGTTAACTCGCCTCTCGCTCTGTGTTCTGATCTCGTAATTCTGAACGGCGAGCAATTTCCATTTAACAGAGATACAGTTAGCAAAGAGAGAGAGAGAGAGAGAGAGAGAGAGTAAAAAAAATCAGTTTTTGTTACAATACATATATTCAAAATGAATTGTTGGACGAAATGTGCGTGGAATTTGACTGATATATAACATATATCAAAATTTAGTACCCCCGGAACAGAGTTAGTTATAAATTGATTGGAATTCGAAGCCAATCTGATTTTGTTTGAAATTATCAATGAATGAGTATCGAGATACCGAAAAAATGGAAGAAAAACACATAATGCCTTTTTCGAAAAGCAATATAAATCTGGCAACAAATTACCGCGGAATTTGTATTTTATGGAGGCATTCTTGGATATCGAATGGAAATATGGTTATGTGGATCCAGGGAAATTTTGAAAGTTCTTATGAACTTTTCTTTTCCATTTTCAAATGGAACTCTTAAAATTTTCGAACGATTCGAATGATTAATATTCAGTTGTAAAAAGGGATAAATGAGTGTGTCTAACTAGGTATTTCAGGATCTGGATCGACAAGCAAATGAATTTTAACGTACATATGGAAAAATTTGAGGATAATTGCAAAAACAGGCTGATTGAGATTAAAAGGTTGAGCAAACCGAGATAAGGAGCTCGTCTTTGTTGTGACTAATACATTACGAAAGGTGTTGGTGACGTACAAAATTGCAATTAATGTTTAAGGTGATGGGTTCAAGGTTTGCTTTAAAAAGTAAATGCCTGTGTAAAATGCTTGTGCCCGAGTGGTATTGAAGGCGGCTAATTCAATTCCAATACATATTCTGTGGTCTGATTCTCCTCTCTCCTCAATCCAATAAATTGGTTACTGATATGAAAGTGAGATTGCATGAGAGATGAATTACACAGAAAAACAGAAGTAATCTGGGAAAATATATAGTAAGTTTATTTTTGTGCATTTGAATTTTGGTGGCACAACAAAAACGATGATGAATCGTTTTCGATTAAAAATGAGTTTCGAAAAATGCGAATGAACTATTTTGTACATCTGGAAGTGTATTCAGATGCTAATGTAAATCGAGTGGGTGTGGAAATTTTTATTTCTTCAATTGAAACAAAAAAAAAATGTTGAGATTAAATGACAGAATCTGTATAATGAATACAAATTTGATAGGGATTATGGATAGGATCAAGTTGGCAAGGACACTGGGGATGAGATGAGTAACACCTGTACCCGATTGCCGCAGTGGATTGCAATTAATTATTCGGACGGGAGAACTCATAGCAATGTGTATATAGAAATGTTGTTTATGAGTGAGTACCTTCAATCTTATGCGATAGAGGTCGAAATGAAAGAGTTGATACACTTTGCAAAACAGGGTTTATGATTTATTAAGTAATTGAATATGAATTCATAGATCTACACGTTTATTATCAGGTCATCAGGAGTATCTACTCATGATATCTCTGATGATGACCTAACAAGTCGAAATCGATTAAGTGATTTTTTAAACTTTTTGAACAAACTTTTTAATTAAAATTTTTAAAAATCTAATTTTTGCGAAATAAAAAAAAAGTGTTTAATAAAATGTGTTTATTAAGTGTAAGTGTGTTTCGCCAAGTGCCTACGGCAAATAGTGTAAAAAGTACGATGTGTAAAAGGTGAATAAAAGAAACAAAATTGTTAATTTTGAAACTGGTTCAGATATGAGGATCACTATATGATTGGTTCTAGTGCCAAATAAATAAAATAAAAAATTAACTGTATGAAAACTAACAAATAACGTGTCTGAAGTTTCAAAATAAAAGTTCTTACTGAAAATAATCTAATTTCTCTCATGAACGTTTTCGACAATTTGTCAAGTATGTATTATTGTTATCCGACATAAAGAAAGTTGTTTTTGCCTCAACATAATAACAAACATTTTGTGATATCAAATTTTGTCTTATAAGAGCTTAGAGAGCCACTTTTATGAAAATACTATAGTTCCATATTTTGGTTTCTCGATTCACAAAAGGACGCGAATAATTTTCTTGTGTGATTGTCTGAATCAAGTGATACGTCATAGGTTCTGACATTTTGTAGAGGACAAATCTATTATGAAAAATGCTTGTCTTAAGTAAAAAAAACAGCATTTTATGTTTCCCACTTAGATATTCATATTCAAACGCCCTCTATCCATAATGCTTCCACAGGTGAGCAAATTTTTTGTGTAGAACTGGACAATTTTGAAAATGTATTAAAAGTCCGTAATACGAATTTTTGCCGCTTCCACTTTGAAAACAAAAACGAAAAACGATGCAAGATGGATTGAGTAAACAGTAACACACATGGATAGGTTTTGAAAATATGATGAATATGATACGATCCCTAGTTGTAATTTCTTTTTTATTTTTATTGTTGTTAGTGTAATTACCATCTCTCGAGAGAGCATACAGATAGAGTTGACTAAACAAAACGGAGAATAAAAAATAATATATTCTTTTAGTGGATGCTACATTACAGTTTTTTCTCAATCAATGACCAACATAAAGGAATGCAAATCATTTTTTATGGCACTATCAGGAATGAGCACTTTCTTCAAAAAATCATCGAAACGAACGAGCGCTTTAGATTTTTTAATCAAAAAACGCATTCCTGCTTCTCCCCCAACAAGATGGCAGTTTAGTGCACGAATTGTTAGTGTAATTTTTGTAGCAAGAATTACTTGAACTTTTCAAGAATATGTCCGAGTCCGAGGGTTCTTCTGATTGGGACGAAACCGTTACTTTAGCACGCGGTTTTGCAACATATCTGCGAGATTTTAAGTTCAATTTTTTACTGTTTATTTTTTCAGAAATTTTTCCGTTTTCAGATATTCTTTTTGAATGCTTGCAAAAACAAAACACCGATATAACCACATCAAATAAAAAAGTAAATGATTACCTGCAAATAATTAAGGATTTTAGAAATAAATTTGGTAAAGTATGGAAAGAAACTACCGAAATCTTCGAAATTGATGAATCTCATACTAGTCGATTAAAAATAGATTTCGTGCAAAACATTAAAACGTCTTATAGAAAATTATTTTTTGAAATAATAGACAATATTTCAAATGAATTGACGACGAGATTCGAAAATACTGCTGAATTCACATTCTTGGAGCTGCTAAATTCAAATTTTTTTTTTCCAAATTCAAAACTAATTTTCCACACCAACAATTTAAAAAACTGCAGAACGTTTATGGTAAACATTTTGATTTCTTAAAATTAAAGTCTGAGTTAATTGTAATTTATAGCGATAAGGATTTTTTGGCGAAATAAATATTCGCGATATTACATTTTCTAATGGACAATGATTTAACAACTTGTTTCACTGAAGTAACAAATCTATGCTGCCTGTTTCTAACTATACCGTCAACAAGCGTATCATCCGAAAGAAGTTTCTCGGCTTTACGCAGGATAAAAACGTATTTGAGAAGTACTATAGGTGATGAAAGGTTAACATTCGTTTCTTTAATGTCCATAGAAAAGACACTCTTAGCTGAAATGAAAGGGTCGCCAGAATTTTATAATTTAGTTTTTAATGAATTCAAGCAAAAAAATCGAAGAATTGAATTGAATTTAAATAAATGAACATTAATTTTTACATTTGACTTTTGTTTACAATAAATCATACTACTTTTATGGATCGCAGCTTCCCTTACTTAAAAATTCACGATTCGCCTCTGTTTCGACTTGTTAGGTCATCATCAGGAGTGAACAATATAGACATATTATAGGATGAACAATATAGACATATTATATATACAACCTAAAGGCAGACGTTTAGATACCTTAGAGTCTTACGAAATTCGAAAATCAATATTTCTTAACCAAAATATCCTTAACGAACAGAGAGAAATTCGTTTCTCACCAAGTACAGACCCCGCCATTTTTTATAATTTGACTAATACGTCGGGTAATTAAATGTACTTCAATATACCTTGAATTTTGTTACTCAGCCGATGACTCAGCCGGCCCACCTGCGCGATCAATAGATTAATTTTTATTGCTTCTTATTGCTTATTTTTTGTCCCTCCTTCTTTTGTTTATTTTTTGCTTTTTTTTCTGCTATATATAACAAATTTTTACTTTTACAAATCAGTAGGTATGTACTCCTGATGATGTCGAAATCGATCGAGTGATTTTTTAAACTTTTTGAACAAATTTTTTAATTAAAATATTCAAAAAATCTAATTTTGCGAAATAAAAAACAAGTGTTTAATAAAATGTGTTTATTAAGTATTAGTGTGGCCAAGTGCCTACGGCAGATAGCGTAAAAAGTATTAAGTAAATCATATTTTTAAAATTTAGTTGACAGAAGATTTAACTTTATGCATTTACATTTTAGGTCAAAACTATAATATTGCATATGTTGCAATTTTGTAAATTTGGCATCTTGATATAATACTTAATATTTTTTAAGTTAACATAATTTTGGCTTATTGGCTCTCTTTTATGCCAATATTGTAGTTCCATATTTTGGTTTTTCGATTTCGGTGGCTCACATCATTCCATCAAGAAAGACGATTGAGAAACACCAAATGACGCGAATAATTTTCTTGTGTGATTGTCTGAATGGAGTCATACGTGGTAGGTCCTGACGTTTCATATATGACAAATCTATTACAAAAATTGCTTGTCTTAAGTAAAAAAATAGAGCCTTTTGTATCACGTTTTCCCGCTTCATATACAATCCTTTTCATTGAATTATGGGCACTATTAGTATTTTGGAAATTTTTAATTTCTGCTATTGTTTTATATTTCAAAGTAATAAAATGCATTTAAGATCCCATCTGTTATTGTTGACTAAAAATATCAATAGCATGCATATTTTACTTTTAGTTTAACCTCTCATTTTATGTTTCTCACACTGTTTTACAAGGTGTTTTTAAAAAAATTGTGACTGAGCTAAAGTAAGAAATAATCTACGTTAAGTGATTTTTATAACTTGTGTTAAGTTTAAAACTTGTGTTTAAGTTAAAATGTTTGTGTTTGGAAAGTCTAGACTGAGACATTTATTTTCGAAAATGGTCGAAAAAAGGGTCTGAACTGCGAAAAAAACACGCTATCAGAGCATCATTAAAAACAAAAAAAAACATTCATATCGCTAGATCGCAAAATGGAAGTTTCTTAAGTAATTTATTTGGCAAAGATTCTGCACTGGGGGTACATTTTATGAGATCAAGAGAAGAAACTGTAAGGGAAACAGGAAGGTAACTCCCCAGAACAGACCGGAAAATCATTTAATCGGCCTTAGAAAAGCGCAGACCAACGACGAGTGAGCTACAAAAACACCTTAGTGAAGAAGGGATAAAGATATCAGCGATGACATTGCAACGAAGGCTATATGAAAATAATTTGAAATGCAGGCGTCCAGCAAAGAAACCCAGACTCACTGAAAAAATGCGGAAAAACGTCTTATTTGGGCTAAACTTCATAAGCACTGGACAATACACGACTGGAAGAAAGTAAATCGAATTTTAAACATCCACCGTCAGTAATGATATAGAGCTGCATTAGTGGAGATGAACCTAATCCAATATACTTCATAGAGGAAACCATGAGAAAGAAGAATATAAAAAGGTGTTAACAGACGTCTTATGTCATAGACACACTGTTAGTTCCGTAATTATGATTAACTCGAAATCACGATTCCGTACTAGTGTGTCATGTTTAACCATAGTTTCAAACTAAATTTGAAGTCAGTTTCGAAATGAGATATGTTTTCTCATTTCGATGCATTTTGGTACTCACAATGCCTAAAGGATGAAACACACCAAGAGCAGCGCAACATATTCCAAACAATCCACACTAACGGCTGCGAATGGGTGTGCACATCAAGCAGCGGAGCAGTTTATTTTGTTTTAGTAGTAAAATGCACTTGTCTCGAGGTTATGAGTAGCATCAAAGTGCAGTCATTTAAAACTGCTGGGTGTGAAACCTATTGATGCCGCGACAGATGCAACTTCATTCAATATAATTTCTTTAAATTGAAATTTTTCTATTAAATTTACAAAATATTAGATTTGTTTTATTGGAAATACCTATATTTATAATCAAACTATAATTTTGTTTCATTACATAAGCGAATAAACCAATATTTAAATTTGCTGTTCGCTGCTGCTGCTTGGTGTGTTTCATCCTTAGACTGCGGTCCAATTCATGACTTATTTTGTGGAGACTGACTTATTTGAAAGTCTACAAAAGCCTCCTGTCGGCTAGACTTATTGGAAACTTGTTAGAATTATTTTGATGAATTACCAGTTTGGGTGCAAGCCTCGCATAAAAGTCAAACAAGCGTAAAATAAGTCTAGCTGACAGGAGGCTTGTGTAAACTTTCAAATAAGTCAGTGTCCACAAAATAAGTCACGAATTGGACCGCAGTCTTAATGCATCAAAAATGGAGATTCCGGACACTAATAGTTTACCAAGCAAATCTAGTTTCCTTTGAGTTTTCTATTTGTCATTGAGATATTTGGTTGTCGGGAACAAATTTTTTCTGTTCTGTCAATAGAAAAGTCATTTCTGACAATTTAAAAGTCAATTAAATGTCTTCCTTGACATTTTTGTCAATGCCTACTCCATTGCTGTTTAAAACTAAACGAGAAGACAAATGAAATTGTAGTGTGTCTTGAGTTCTCATTTAAGAAATTATGATCTCGAAATTACAGTTATGATACTAGTAGTGTCTATCGCATTACTTTCTTACATGAGGTCGATACCTTACACTTTTACGCAAGATGGAGCTCCTTACCATACCGCAAAATTAATAGAGAATGTCCTCCTTAACCAAAACATTCCTCACTTGACCTGGCTATTCTCCGGATTTAAACCCTATCGAGAATTTTTGGGCCTTACAAGTCCAACGTATTATAAACACCCCTATTCCCCTAGTCGCATCACCTCAAGTGACGTGACTACTCATCTTCCTGGTTACTAGATCATTAAATCGAAACCTACAAAATAATTGTACAATTAAGTTGTTCTGGCTGTTTTTTAAATCTTAGTATGTTGCTTTATAAATATTACCTTGCGACTGCTATCACTCCAAATGACAATTTCTATCACTTGAAATTTTGACGTGACAAATAAATAAAAAAAAATTCAAACTAATGCAGCCAACTAAGATTTAAAAAAATTTCATTGAGAGTTTTGCACAAAATTATTTAGTAAATTTTGATTTTAAAATCTAGTAACTCGGAAGATCCATAGTCACGTCGCATGAAGTGATACGTCTAAGAAAATTGAGTATAAAACCTCCCAATCCTACAGTCTCCACACTAAAAAAACATAATAATATATTAATAATGTTCAGAATGCAATAAACAGGGACTGTACTCCTAATCAAACGCCCTCTACCCATTATTCTGCCACAGGAGGAGCAAAAATTGTTTAGTACTGGACAATTTTGAAAACTTTAAAAAAGTCCGCCGCTGGTATTAGATACCTGGACCTTTTATTATCATCGTTGGAAAACTCAGGAGTTTACTTCTAAATAATTACATTTTAGGCCAAAATTATGTTGCATAGGTTGCGATTTTGTAAATCTAACATCTGAACATAATACGTCCGCACTTAAAATTTTTCAAGTTAACATTTTATGTTAAGTAATTCATATCTAAATATTTACTTAAACTGAATTGGTTGAACTAGATTCAGCACATTTATCTACAATATAAAAAAATCGCTGGTTTTTACATCCATGATACATAAAAATCTTTAACAAATACGAGTATGAACAACTTACATGAACTTATATTACGTCATTTTCTTTTCTTTACATTTCGCACAAACGTAAAACCGAAAGTTACGATTTTTTCAATTTCTATAATGTCAACAATAATAAATATGTTGTGTATGTATGTTAGTTTGTAGTAGACGTAGTTGTAATTATTTTTATATCAAAACTATAATATTCATTTGTGATTGTGGCATAAATATTAAAATAAATGGCTCATTTCCGGCTTAAAACAACTTTTATTTTACGACTCGCTATTTTTTGTCTAGAGAGAAACTAACACATCAATTCGTTACACATTTTATTTTACCAATATCAAAAGGTTCTGTTTGAACCGTACACTCGTTAAATTTGTTGTGGTAAAAATTTATATTCCATCAGGGAACAAATGAGTTATAAAATTCATTGAAAATACACTTACGAAATAATAAGAATTTTGAAATATGTCATGTGTGATGAAAAAGTTTTTCCACATTTTGGGGTTTATCGAATTCTCATTTGTTTTATTTCGGTATAAAGTTATTATAAAAAATGGATTGAAATAATTGTCAAAGATAAGATAATAAAATTTATTATTATGTCATATTTTTTTAGTTATTGCATTCAGTTTAGGGGCACCAAGCTAGCAGCATATGTGTTCTTTATTATGCTTCTATCTATAGTTTAGCTTAAATATACAATCTACAAAGAAAAATTCTAAATATCACATCCATAACAATAATGTTTATTGTTTATTTTATTAAAGTGTGCATAGTAATAAATATGTTGAGATGAGGAGTCCCAAATGTGTTCTACTTTGTGTGTGTGTATAGTGTACAATTATATTAAAATATCACAAACGATTCGTATAAAGTAAAGTCTCTAATCTTAAAGACTTTACATTCCAAGATTAATTTTTTTTTTTTTGGTTGATCACAATTGTTTTTTTGTTAATCAATATTAAGCAGACATGGATATTCTGATAATCGCAACAAGTAAGATACTATTGCTTATTATGTTGCTTGTATAATTATGATGATGGTGTACGTACATGTCCTATTACAAACATATGTTCTGATTTGATGATTTCACCAGATCCACTTTAATAAGAACTTAGCCTTGCGGCTTGTGAGTTATTATATCATTTGTCTTGAAGAGGCTTTTATGTTATGGAAATGGGATGTAGCTAACGCCGGATGTATTTATAAATTTTTAGTTTGTTTTTTAGCTTCGTTGGTTGTCATTGAATATGTTGAATAACTGAATCCAACACATAACACTAAATTTATTTGCAAATTTAGCCTGATGACTATGAAAAACTACAAATAGCAGAAAATATTGCGTTGGCTGAATAAAAAAAATTGTAAACAAAAACAAATTAATTATTCACAAAATTGTTACCTTGCTATAGCTATACTATAAAGATATTCTTTATTTAGAAATGTTTATACCGGGTGTCCAATTAAAAAAAAAACAGTCTATTTGAGTCGGTTTGGGCAAATCAGAAAGTTGTTTAAATGAACGTTGTTTAAATTATTTATAAATATTCAATTACAGTGAAATTTTACTTTAACCCTTTGCACTCGCATGTCACTCTAGAAGTGACAATATAAATTTACTCTAGAACTCGTATATCAGTCTGTAGACCAATAAAGAAGTACCACAGTGTAAAAGATTACAAAAATTAAAACTATTTACTTCATTTATTACTATTATAAAATAATTGATTTAGCTAAAAATAATACAACCTGACACCCAACAACCTTGAAAATAAATCGAGTGCAACGAGTTAAACTTGCTCACTTAAGAGGTCAGTTGCAATTTATCGCAAAGTATGCGTTAAATTTGATTATAATTACAAACAAGTAGTTTATAAATTTTACAATCTCGAATAATATGAGTAGTAAACTCTTCTCATGTCGAGTTATTCCAATTACATAACTATTTATGTATTTTTACTACTGATTTGATAACACAAATACGAAACACAGGTGTTTTTTTACTATTGGGGAGCGACCCAATACATTTCTGCACCGATCACTAAATTTATCCAATACGCAATGTGCAACACAACTAAAGTAGTTGTATCCGATGGTTGTTGCGGTATTGAAGTCAAAATATAATAGGTTTGTACTACAAAATTACAGGTTTGATTATTAAATTGTCGTTATTAAGTTAAAATAAGAATTTTAATCATAAATGTTGAAACCTTTCCGTTGGAATACTATTTTCACTGCGAATTTTGAGCATACTTGTTGAAACGCCAAAACTTTATAATTTGATTTATCTAATATTTTAAAGATTAATATTGATAATAAGTGCTTTATAATTTTAAAACATTCATAAAAATTACTTACTTCTTGAAAAAATTTCGACATTTACGGATTTTTAATTAGCTAATTTATTTATAAATTTATTTATAAATGGCGAATGAACGTTTACATTCGCCATGTAAATTTAACTGTGTTGTTGATATTTCAATACCGCAACAAGCAACAGCGCCACTCTTTTAGTACATTTTTTGATATCGCGAATTCTTTTTCTATTCAATATTCAATTCTTATCTGCATACAGTATACTCGCGATGACGTGAACAAGATAAAACCAAGCAAATTCATGTTTACGAGATTGTTCATGTTTGCGGGAATTGATTTTTTTCAAAAAAAAAAAAAAAAAACGTTCGTAGTATTCACAATTTTTGATCTCAAAATTCAGAAACATCCTAAGAGTTCTATAATCTAATGCAAAACTTGCTATAATGTTGTAAAATAAGAAAATAACAAATTAAACAAGTTAATTTGTGTAGAAAATTCTTTATTTAACATTTGAGAGTGACCTCCTTAGAGATGAAATTGCGAACAAACTTTTAGTATTTTTATTTAAGATTTCATTGAATTTTGTGTCCCAAGTTGCCGATGTATCAATATGGTTTAGGCCCAACATTTAAACTTAAAAAGTAGTTGTACACAAGATGTGCGGGTTTCTATCTCTCTCTTCTTTGCGTTATTTTGGTTGGGAAAGGATCTTGAATTAATTTCGTTGCAAATCGTTTAATTATTATGTTTTTGACATAATTTTACATAGTTGGAACAAAATCACATTATTTAACTACTGTCTAGTGATTTAATATATTACAATTTGAATTGTTGTCACACACGAGACTTACGAAATTGAAGTCATTTCATATCATTTTTTTGCATGTAGAACTTGCCAATCCGAAATGTATATTACACAAATTTGTGCTAAGCTTTTCTGAAAAACTTGTTCAATCCAATGAGTTTGGGTTAAAGGTGTTTGACAATTAAATATTTTTAATATTCAAAATTTTAAACAAAAACTTAAAATTTCCACAAATAGCTATAGTAGTATTCAAATCTCGCTGGAATTCTGACAGTTCTCGCGCAGAAGTAATATGGCGGATACACAGTAATGTATTAAGTATAATATTCATGTTTATTGCTTACATTTTTACATTTATTTGTATTTAAATTGAATAGGAATTTTAGGATAAAATTAAAACACAAAGTTTAGATTTTATAAATTAAAATGGTATTTAATTCGATAAGTTAAGAATTAATTCCAAATTCCATTAAATTGAAAACTGAATTTGCTTTTCTATGTTGTTGTGGTTTTATGCGATACGAATAACATTTGGATATTTTATTTTCCCTAGTCCATACCAAAATTAAATGTTGTCATTGTTTCCAAAAGGCGTGCAATATTTTTTTAGACCTATTAATTTTCACTTGATATATGGTTCTAATAACATAAATACATAATAATTTTGAATGCTTTGTGTATTAAAACTGAAATATAATTATTTTTCATTGTTATTTATTATTTTATTTAGGTTTACTATCTAAGATAAATGCGACCCACCAAAATTTTTATAAAAAAAATATCTACACCACTGAAAGCTGCGCAGAACAGTTAAAAAAAAGTTTTTTTTAAGATTTGAATATTACTATAGTAAAAACATTGAAATTTTCGAAAATATTATTAAGGTTAATTGTTATCTATGGTTTTGATTTAACCTGTATTTAAAGGCCGTGAAATATATAATATCTACATTTTCACTTACAGTATCCTAATGAATAGCAAATGTCAGATTCTGACATTCAGATAAGAAGACAGGTTATCAGCAATTGAACCTCTTTAAATTTTAATGATTAGTGAAATCGTGTTTCTTTTTCGTGGTAGAGCATAGCTGTGACATGCGTGCTCTATAAAATCACCGTTTGCTTCACTGTTCATTGTGCCGGTTCAGACAGCGCGGAAACACGATGCGTTTTTCTTCGCCTCTTGTCTCCAACTACAAACAAAATTTTAAAGCTAGTATTTTTTGCAGTACTTTCGCAGCAATAATTTTATGTGTGGCTCGTATTAAGGTCGATTTATATTTTCCGTTCAGTTCCTAAACGTATCGTGTAGGACTGACATCATCAATTTATACATCGAATTGAAAAAATTTCTTCGTATGATTATTGTGTATATTTGTATATTTTGGTTATACGTATAGAATAAAAGATAACACCCACTTGCTTATCATATAACCACAGAAAATATATGGATTCCAATTTCTTCGCTATTGTTTCGTATTTTTTCGCCTTCAGACATCAGACATAATATTCTTTTAACAATTTTGTCTGACACGATACGTGCAGGAACGGATAATATAAATACTCCTATCGAAAATATATGTAACAATGTTTTTTTTGTCTGACACGATACGTGTAGAAACTGAACGGAACGGATAATATAAATCGATCTTAATTGACCTTTATACTCACTGGCACAAACGGAAACACAAAACCAAAATTTACGGTTATGTACATTTTATTTTTGTTTTTACGAGTTTAGTATGAACTTGAATTTTGACAAAATATAAACGCCTAGCAAATTTGGAAAGCTTTGCATTGTACTTACACTAGATTTTCTAAATTTTGGTTTTCCTATCCGTTTTGCTCAAACATCCCATATAAATTGAACATAATTTTCACATACATACATAGACATGTGCCGCACTTGAGTTTTTCGCGGAGGGGCAAGTGTTGCAGAGTTTTGTTTGAAAAGGCAGTGTGTGAACCGACTAATTATGGTGATTCGAATACAAAATTAATCCGACGCGTTCTTTTAATTCACGAATAAAAATCTAAAAAAAACAAAGAAAAAATTTCGAAAAATGGTCAAGGTTGGTCTAGAAATTTTGTAAGAAAATATAAAAAAAGAAACTTTAACGGCAAAATTATATTCGAAAACTATTTCTTTATCGAGGAACAATTTAAACGGAAATGTTGTACCAGTAAAATTTCGAAAATTTTTAGTCGAGTTTTAATCGATTATGTTTGAAAAAATTATTGAATCCTTTTAAATTTTCCGGTCGTATTTCATGGTCCTCATTATTTTCTGAAACGGAAGCCGTTGCCATGTCAAAGCTATTTTCTCATAACCACAAAATTATTATTATAAAATACATTATGCATTTTGCTTTTATAACCCATTTGCAGCCCGGTAATACAATTCTGTGGGTACTGTAAAAGTATCATATCAAAAATTTATTTTTGTATGTGTTTTGACCCAATTTACACATTTGTGCATTCCTTTTAAACTTATTTTCATCCGAAACAAACACTAACTATACACACAATTGTTTTCGTTGTACTTAAAATCAAGCGAAATTTCAAAAACGCCATTACATACTATGATGTTTTACTCACACATTTGTGCTGTTTGGACTTAAATTGACCCATTTTTTTTTGGTTGAAAAAGGGATATAATAAAAAATTAATAATATAAAAAAAATGGTTGAGATTATGAAACAGATGTTTGTACGGCCGAAATTTCAATTGTCATCTGTTGTAAAGCAAGCGAGTTGGTGGAGAAGCAGAAGAAAAACAGCTCCAGATGGTGGGTTCGACCTATATTCAGCGAAGCAGTCAGAAATAATTATAGGGATCATAATTTGCTTGATGGAATCAGTTTAAATAACCATTTATCATTTTTAATTATACTAGAATGTCACCAGCGTCATTTGACAAGCAGCTAAAATAAATTGCTTCTTTAATTTCAAGACAAAATACCAATTATCGAACATGCATTTATCCTTCCACCAGACTGGCGCCACTTTAAGGTTCACATCATAATAATTTAGGATATATATTAAATAAATTATAAATATGTAAATGTATATGTTTTTAGGTATTTAGCAGAAATAATTATTTAATAATACAATTTTTTGTTGATTTTTTTTTTAAATATGTATATCTGTATACCAAACATAAACAAATAATTTGAATGTCATCATGTAGGGCTGTTCATTAAATTTCATTCAGGAAGTTTTGTGTTTTAGTACTAAAATGTAAAAATACAATCGAAAAACATCTAGGCTAATTAGTACTTTTTGGTTGCTATTTTCAATGTTTTCATGTGTGTATGAAAAAATTTGTGTTGAGACACGAATTTTTATGTATGTATACTATTCGTGTAAATCGCTTTGTTACAATCACAAAGCTAACCTTGGTGGAAAGCTACACTTATTATATGCTCATACACGATACAATCATGCATGAGCAATCGTGTGATTGCACAATCATGATTTTTTCGCTCACGATACATCAGTTTTAAAATATGTATGGAGAAGCTCGCGTTGCGATGCTAATTGGACTGGTAATACGGAGGAAAAGAAATAAAAAAACAAATAGACAACTTTGGATGAAATAGTGGTATAAAAACCTTAGTGGATATGGACATTCAAAATTCTAGCAACGTTTGAGGATCTAAAATTCTTTATTATTTTTTAGCTTTGCCATATTTTCTGTAATATGACACACACGAGTTAAAACATTAGACTGAGCAAATTACACATTGCACAATCATACGATTGCGCATGCATGATTGTATCGTGTATGGGCCCTATTAGTTTTTATTGTTTTGTCACAATATATGAACTCTGTATGTATGCAGGCCAAAAACACGTAAACACGAAAAAACTTTCATACAAATGCTATAAAAATTATTTTTTGTTAATTTTTTTTTAAATTTATTTATTTATATCTCGTAAACGTGACAGAAAAATAAATTTTCATTCTTCTGAGCGTGAACTTTGTTTATTTATCTTTTTAATTGTAATAAATTGTTTTTCATTTTTTAAGTTAGTTCTCATTCAGAATTTTCCCATTTTCCGCTATGATATCTTTAATTTGATGATCGTCGCACTGCCGGTATATCCTGGCCGTATATGTACATGTAATTTTTACACTGGGTTAGTTTTCTCTGTTCGCCTACAACTTTAAAAATTTCCGTACTTTTTTTTGTATTTATTTTTTTTAGATTTTATAAATTCGTTCGATTTTCCTCTTGCTTTACTTGTGTGTTACAGGGTGATATAGTTATATTTGTGCTGTGCAATGCAAAGAATAACTCGAATAAACTTTCGTTTCTATTGCAGTCAGTCCGATAAATGTTTTTAACGGAAATATCATGTGCTCATCAGTCACTTAAAGACTCACTTTAGGCATTCAAAAACAAGATGAAAGCGATTGAGCTAGAATTATGAAAACTGGGGCCGAATTATAAAATTAATTTAATTTTAATACTAAAATACCAATCATCTTTATTTATAAATAATATAAAAGAAAAGATTGTGAAATATACTTAATGGTGATAGCGTACTGATTCTTTGCATGAAGGCCGATTTATATTATCCGTTCCGTTCAGTTCCTGCATGTACCGTGTTCAGACATCATCAATTTATACTATCAGTTTAGACATTTTCATCGTATGATTATCGTATATATTCAGTTACCGTGACACTTTTGAAATCTGTTCCATAGGATAAAAGCTTCCACCACCCTATTTGCCATACAATTTTACCGTTCCACACACTAAACACCCTGTATAAACGTTAAATAAAAAGAAAAAAATTTAAAACGAATTCAATAGAAAATATGAACACATTTTTTATTGCTCAGTTCTTCAGAACGCCTATTTTGATCCACAATTTTTGATTGTCATTGTTGTTGTTGGTATATATATGAATTCCACTTTCCTCGCTATTCCTTCGTATTTTTTCGCGTTCAGACATCAGACAAAACATTCTTTTCAACAATATTTCTCTGACACGCTACATGAAGGATCTGAACAGAACGGATAATATAAATACTCAAAACATATGTAACAATGTTTTTTTTTCTCTGACACGATACGTGAAGGAACTGAAAGGAACGGATAGTATAAATCAACCTTGATCTGTACTGACCGATACATTTTCTCCGGCACCGATCTAGTTAGTGCGTACGAATTCTCCTTCTTGACCCAAAAGTTCATATCGCACCGTGCGTGTAAGAAAACGATAAGTTCCACATATTATGTGTGCTCCAAAATAATTATGTTGAGCTTGTACAAATTTAATTGTTTCAATTTCGCTACAGAATCAGGTCGTGATCAAAATCCGATTTGATTTAAAAATGATCCGCAATTGCTACTTTTGCTAGTGGAAGCGTGACCAAACTCCATCGACTTGTGGCAAATGTTGTGTGAGATTGCTGTACCGATTTATCTCAACTAAGAACTACCCAAAACACAGGCGAGTGGTTTGTCAATATGGAAATTTATTTAACAATAAGCTTTAATTAGCGTATCATCCAAGATCCAACTCAAATTTTTAAATTACAAGCTTAAAGTTTATAAACAGAATCTATTTCACGATATACATATACTAAGTTCGAAACCTAGATATCTTTAAATTATCATATTTTGAAATAAATAATTTAAAAATTTGAATAAATGGAATGGTGTATCTTATATTTATCTATACTAATTATAGCACAAATAATTATGATAACAGCATTAAACTTTTAATTTTAAAACAATCACGTACAACATTCAATTACGATCTACAAGCAAAAACGAATCTTCCCCACTGTTTTTCTTCCATTATTGTTAAATCTTTCATATACACGACGATGCCAAACATAATTTTTAGATGTTTGATCTTCTATGAAAGAATATAATTGCAGAGCTAGCTGCCGTTTGAAAAATTTGACTGGTAGGTTAGAACTATAGCTGCAACCAATTCAAAAACCTGCTTTAAATTAGCCAAAAGGAAGATTCCAGTTGGATAGAATTATTTGTGGAACCATGTTTTGTATGTAGTAAAACCACTGATCTATATTACATGGATACGACATGTCAAAAACTATATGGTAGAGCAAAAATAGTTCTACGTTTGTGACAAAGACAGAACAATTTTCTGTCTTTTCTTGAATTCCGAATTTTCGAAAGTCAAATTAATGTAAACAGAAAACTGGTTCCTATGAGTTTTTGACGTTTTGACGACACGAACTCTTTTTTTTTATTCGAAATATTTACAGGAGAGCATTTGAAATATTAAGGGAAATCGCAAGAAGAAATTTGCATACAAAGGCGGTACGACATGAATTAAATGAATAAAATGTGGTTTATAATTTAAACCATTTGAATATTATTATTTGTTCATTGACTATAATAATAAAAAAACAATTTCAGAAAATTTCGAAATTAAATCTATCCTCGGTATGGTCCTATCTTTCGGAAATATTTTTTTAAAGCAAGAGGTGTGTATAAACGAGCGATATGACTATAAAAAAAAGTGCTCCCATTTTTTGCTGTTGTTTTATATGGTTTCTGACATTGATGTCGTATCCATGTATATAGATCAGTGAGTAAAACAGAATAAAAAAAATTGAAAATTTAAGTAGGCTAGAAAAAAAAAATATATAAATTTTTCCTTCCATTTGGGCTCGCCAAACCGAAAATCTACGTACAGGCTTGGTAAACATTTTTTTCTGGCTCACTTTGTCGATGAAAATTTCCGATCTTACAAACAATTATGTGCTTCTGCGTAAGTCATTATCATTTTCCCAAGCAAGATCTAAAGATATGTTGTATGGAAAAACATTTAAACATTTACACTAACTGTTTTTTTGTTATAACTACCAATTTTGGTTCGACATAGGGTTGGGGCGCGGAGCGACTAAGTAGCAGGAATCCTGGTTAATTGTAAAAAACTACGTCAAAATTAATTATATGGATATTGATTTTAGTTAGAAACAATGAAGGCATTTTAATAATCGTAGCAGGATTTTAATTTACCGTTACATTTTGTTATAGTAAAGTACGTTTCTATTTATTGTTTTAAACGAAAGTTAATCTTATCACAGTTTAAAATACAGTAACAAAACGAAGAAAAATTTTCAGCAAAAATATTTGGGATAACGCAATTCGGGCGGATAATACCAGAGCCATCTATGATTTTAAAGAGCCGTAATATTAAAAAGAGAGCTTTTCTTGAGTTACTATAAGAACCCGTGGTAATTGGAACATTTTTGAACATAAATTTATGAATAAAAAATTAAACAAATCCTCTAAATTTTAATTTTATATTTTTAATAAAATATTCAACAAACACATATTTGAAAATCAGCCATCATAGTTTGGTATTTAATTATTAAATTTAAACTAAAGCGGAGCATAAATTTAATAATTTTCTATAAAAATGAGCTTTCCGTTTAGTTGTGTAGGTTAGTAAAGTAAGATAATACAGGATGCTGCTGCGGATTCCTATAACAACCAATTTAAAATTTAGTTTTATAAAAATTTAACGTATTTAGTAAATTCTGGTCCCATGCACATCAGAATTTTCGAGAAGAACGATGCATGCATGTAATAGCAATACGATCACATTTATAACAAAATTAAAGAGAAAAAACGTGAGCTGAAACGAGATTTTATAAATCACCATATAAAACTAATAATTTTTATTCATATAATAAAATTTTTTCATCAAAATTTATTTATCGGAAATGTATACAATACAATATCGTTGACATTGTTGATTTTCTTAATTAAATATTATCACAAAAAACAACAAACCGTAGAAAACTTCAATTTTATGCGATTGCAAAACCGAGCTTTCTGTAATTTCAAAATCCGTTTACAGATGTCTCTATAATAAATTTACTTGAAATTACAGAAAAGAACAAAATAATTAAACAAGTATTTTCGAAATTAACGATTATTAAGTTAAGCGCGAAATCTTTAATATAATAATTTAACATAATTAATAAAACTCAAAACAATTATAATTTTTAAAAAACAATAATAGAAAAATGTCAGAAACAGTAAACACTGTAAAACAATAATAGAAAAATGTCAGAATTTTTCAAAATGTTTTCTTTTTTTATATTACTCCAATTCGCTCGTGTTGGGTTATTTTCAGTTCCAGAAGATCTCCATAATCTATTGAACCAAACAGTATTCATAATAAATTGTTAAATTTGCAAAGCAAACATTTGGGTTTTATTGCTTGGCTTTAATTTATACTCAGCGACATCTTTTGATTGGTTTAGTAATTGCGAAAAGCTTTATCAAATTTCACTGTTTTTATTTTGTGAAGCTCTGTTTTGTTTATACTAACAGGATGAAACAATATAGGCTGCGAATTTGTTGCGATGAAAAATCAAATTTTTAACAAGTAACGAAAAAACAGTTTGTTGATTAACAATGTTGAAATAGAATCCAACACAATAACTCCCATATTACATTGTTACTCCAAAAGCATTTTTGAACGAACGTTTGTTTTGGAAAAATAATGCTCAAATGTTTGATAGAACACTCTATACTAATTTCTTATTTTCTGTACATACACATATAAACAAATTCTTGTTTCTACAAAAAAAAAAAAATTGTGTTAGACTAATTTAAATGTGTTCGCGTTATCTCAACATAATATGATTCAATTTTAAAATATGCTTTTCCTAAATATTGAATTAACCCATTCTCATTGAAAATTCAAACGAAGCATTGTTGTTTTTATATACAAAAAAAGCATCTAAAAAATATTTAAATACACTGGTTGATATGAAAAAGTACAAAAAGCTCACGGAAAAAAATGGCGGAATCTTACGGCTCTTATATTTAGGAGGCTCTGATAATACAATACCCTGGCACAATTTTTTTTTGCTGTATTTTGGATCGTTTTCATTAAATAATCACGAATGAACTGACACCCATTTAAAATGCGTGGCCGACGAGTTATTTGATGCTATTTTTTTCTTCTGATTCGTTACTCTGTTTAACAATGATGATTAACGATAAATGAGTCTGGAAAAACTATAATGTCAATGTGATAGGTGCGTGAAAAATGACATCTTAAAAGAATTTCATTAGTCTTATCTACTTAGTAAATACTATTACATACATGAACCACTTAAAATATACAACAGCTTATTCGAAAACTAATGGTCTAATCCACAAACTGCGGCCCTATAGATCAAGATTTCGAGAGCGAATAACTTGCAAAAATTAGCATTTTCTGAACCGGTTTCCCCATATTTATGTTATTACCAATAGAATTTCTATATCAACAAAAATTGAAGCTAATGCCAACTTTTAGAGATTTTTCATAAAATTTGTTTGTTTAAGATGTTTTGCTTTTCTTATATGCGCCTAAATGTTGATAATTAAATACATATACGTACAGTCGACACAAATAGTTTATCTGTGATATACACAGAAAAAATATTGTATTTAAGGTATACAAACGAATATCGCCAACTGTTCTAATATATTGTTTGACAATACTATACATTCTTATTTTTATTTACTTCTTAATTAATTTACATAAGCTACAATATTTTTATGATAAACATTTCTAAGAATTTCATAACGCGAGCTTATGTCAACATTCGAGTGCCGCCATCAAATTTGATAGTTTATTTTAAAATAAAATACGCTGTTACACCGGCGAATTCATAGTGCTTTAAACCGACCAAATTAGCTCGCCTCAATGAAACCTGTACCATAATTCGTTACACATTTATTACAACAAATCCTGATTTTATTACAGTTACCGTGTTCGAGGAAGAAGTAGTCGGTTTAGCTTACAATTAAACCTGCACCGCGAAAAATTAGCTATGATATCGGGATGGTTCTTGAACCAGAATTTATTACAAATTAATTGCATTGAAAAATTTAGTGCAAGTCCACATCTATAACTTCTAAATGTCTAAATGTAAATTCCACCGCAGAACGATTATTTATTTCAAAAACGTTAATTTAACCAAATTTAATAATTTTTTTTTACACCAGGCTACCACCAAATTGTTGCCAATAATGTTGCTCTATAAGTCTTATCGAGGGTAGGTCAACCTTATTCAGGTGTGTAATAAATTATTTTTTGGATAACCGGAATTGGCATCAGAAGATGCAGTTTTCAAATTGCGATACAAAGGTTGGTTTTGCCATATTTTAGTATTTATTACACCAGACCGCCACCAAATATTGAGTTAAGTATTGCTTCGTGGGTAATAAATTATTTTTATGTCAGGTTAGACGGAATTGGGTTCAAAGTGTAATTTCAAAAATGTAATTTAAAGGTCGATTTATCATAATTAATCATTTATTACACTAGACTGCTGCTAGATATTGAGTCAAATATTACTCTATGCGTCTTGTAGAGAGCGCAAATACACCTTTACTCATGTGTGTAGTAAATTATTTTTGTACGTACTTTGCCTCAGAAGTTAAAAATTTCAAATATGTAATTTAAAGGTCGATTTTACCAACTTTAATAATTTATTACACCAGACCGCCACCAACTTGCAGAGTCATATGTTACTCCATCGACCTTGTGAAGGGCAGCTCAACCCTGTCTAGGTGTGTAATAAATTATTTTTTAGGTGTCAGGTTACATGGAATTGGCTTGGGTCAAAAGTTAATCCATTAACCTTGTGGAGAGCAGGTCTTTGGAGATAATTCTGGTAACCTGACTCAAAAATAATTTATTACACACCAACCATAATTTATATTGTTGACCAGTCTTCCACAAGGTCCGTGGAATAACATTTGATCCAATATCTGGTGGCGGTCTGGTGTAATAAATTATTGATTTACAGCTGCGAAGAGTCTACAGTTTGTGAATAGCATTTTTTAGAACACGGTATCTTTTTTTCTGTAAGCAATTTCCGCAAAGTTACAGGTATAGAATTTTTACATTTTTAGCTTCCTTTCAAGTCTGCAAATAAAATGATATTTGTACCAAAAAAAAAAACGAATAATATCAAGTTTAAGCTTTTGGAAGTTCATTGTAACTTGGTCATGATCCAAGTAAAGTAAAATGTTGGTCTCTAAATCTCTAAGATATCACGGTACGTCATACTATTTTTTAAATATAAATTTAAATATAAACACTTACAAGAGAAAAAGGCATCATAAAATAAATTATTTGCGTTGATTGATATAAATCCTGCTTTTTGAAATGTTGTTTCGGTCTATTTACGTGAATTGAATTTAAGCGAACGACACAGAATAAAATTTGAATTGTGTAAAAATTGTGCATACATTTGTATTTCAAGTTAATTGTTTATTATCAAACCAATAAAACGAATATTATACTTAGGATAATTTAAGATTGTTGTTCTATTATCAATTTCTGTAACCACTTCTTAACGTGATTGTAATAGAAGTATTGAATTTCTTATCTGCTTGCCGTTATCTGATAAGAGAATCAATCTCAGGTAACATTCAATGAATCCGACACGTTTAAGATAATCCATTTGAGATTTTTCTAAATTACATTTTATTGGTGGTGGTGACCAGAATGCAGAATGTCAAGCCAAGAAAATATTTCTTGTACGAGTATCATTTTTTCTAAGTGCAAAGTGTTCAATGAAGTTTATATCATGCTTAAAATAATTTTGTTTTCAGTGAAATACAATAATATACAAAACCACCGATCGCAAATTGTAGATGTTAAGTAGTTTTTTTGGCTATTTTTATTTGGCTTTATTCCAATAATCACGTCAAGATGATAAAAATTAGAACATTGCTATTTGCCGTTTGTCAAATAAAATTTTACAACCGATTTCTAAAAATATATTTTTGTTTGGTTTATGATTTTATAATGTCACAAGGTATTTGTTACCACGAATTTTTAAAAACACTACATCTACTCAAACCATAAGTTGTATTCGACTAAATTGAATTCGATTAGATTTTATTTTGCTTTTTTGTTGAATTTATCTCAAGGATAAGCCTAGTTTTTGTTGGTGTGGGGCGGGTGAAAAGTAAAATATATTATCGATTATGAGGAACAGCGTATTTTGATAAATTAACAGAAAATATACGATTTTGCTAAGTAGTTCACAGGACTTCGAATTATGTAAATTTTACTTCTGTGAGACTCATCATGAACGATTACCGAACGCGTATTCCAGAACTTCATATTCCCTTCATATAAATATTTTATTACTTAAATGTAAGCGCCTACTCTTAATCATATGTTGTATATTTCCATCATTATTTTTTGGTTTGGTTATAAAAATATTGATACGTGCGAGTTTTAAACTACATTAATTTTCAATATATGTATATTACGTTCGAAAGTGGAATTCAATGAAACTTTCTGTCCACAGTATGTTTTTTTTTAATTTGAATTATACATAGTTTTTATCGTTTACATGAATAATTTTAATCTGTTCATAGAATCTCTTTGTTATAAACTGAGATAAATTTAATATTGGTTCACTATCGTTATCAACATTATTATATATTAGTTCAGTACTAGATGCTGCATGGCTCGGCCTATTAAAACTTGACTTAATAGTTTTTTAAATTGAACTGTGGTAGCAATAGATATAATAAATAATTAGATATTCTATTTACCTAGATTCTGAAACGTAAAGAGGAAATAATAGTTCTTGTTTATCGTTGTAAATTGCAATTTAATTTTATAACACTAATTTTCGTTAGGGAAATTATATGAACGTGTATGTATCCGGTTAGAAAATAATTTAACACAGTTAACACAATTCTGACTCCATATATTTAAATTATTAATGATTTTTTTGTTTTGCTTTATTTTCAGGATCTAAACTATATCGTGGCATGACAGAACACCCATACCAAAAATCGTGGCTTCCTCATTTTTATCCCCAACAGAAACGACCATTAAGAAATACAAATAATATTGTATTTAATGATGTCAATAATGGATACAGAAATTATCATTTATCAAGCAATGCCAATCATTGTGATGATAAAATTTATGATAAATTTGGTGAATTGACTGAAGAAAAATTAAAAAATAATGTGGAAATTGTTTTGAATAATATAAATCGAAATTATAACGCATTAAAAAATTTTATACTTAATGAAAAGGTAAACAATAATATATTGAAAGGTGGCCTAAATATGATTTCTAGTCCAGAATCTGATTGCAATAGTAATATGGGTGGACCACTTGGGTGTTCGATTGCATCGTCGCAGGATTTTACGCATGATAATTCGGATTATCAGTGGTTTTTGGATTATGGGTAAGTCTAAAGCATTTTTTAATTTTTTAATACTATATTTCTATATTTTTCGGTTTGCATTGCCGAACCAAAATTAACACATTTTTATATGTTTTGGAGGTTTGCCAATCTTTATTGTTTTTTTCTTGATATATTCTCTTTGAATTTGTAAACAAAAATATTTTCCAGACAGATAAATGATACATAAATATTTTAGCAACTGAAATAATCTAAGATTTCTTGCGAACTTCAAAATATGTAGGTAAATGGAAATGTTGCTTTATCTTTAGGATTCAATTCAATTTTACTGATTAAATATTAAATAACCGAATTTATAGACAACATTGACAAATATTAAAATTCAAGAACTAATATAAACTTTATAATGATGTAGGTCGCTTTTATTTCAGAATTTTAAATTTATTGTGCTAGTAGCTATAAAAATAGCTTTGTTATGTAGATTTTTAAATTCGGCCCATCAGTGATGAAACAAAAAATGTTGCTTTATGAAATCGCACGTCCAAGTATATCAACAGGAAATGTAAAATAATCTAGCTTGTACTAAACCATTGCAAAATTTTAATTTTTGATTAAGTTATGAGATTACGCAAAAAATATTGAATAAATTGTTGAGTAGGTTATTAAACCCTCAAATCTACGAAATGAGTATTAATTTTTTAAATTGTAATTTTTATGAAGTTTTTAAACCCATAAAACTCAAAATAAAACCGTAAATTATGCCTATATAGCCTTACAAAGAATTTCCAATAGGCTTTCCCACTATATCAAAAAATGGTTAATGCATTCCATTTCACACATTCATCGAATTTCTACTGAAATGTCGGAATTTCATTGGGTGTGTATATTGTGTTGGTTGTGGCCAATTCTGGATTAGCAGAAAAGCGAATTGGGTCAATTCTGGACTAGCACAAATTCAGCCACTATATTTTCGGATGGCAATAAACATACCTGATAGGAATATGCAATCAGAAGTGCCAACTTCATTAGTTTCTAGAACACTTTTATGTCAGAAAATCGTTAATTCAATGGTCATTGTTGTTCAATGGAATTGGGCCAATTCTGGATTTGCACAAATTCAGCCACTATATTTTCGGATGGAAATGAACATGCCACACGAATATGCTATCTGAATTGCTTATTCTTGAATTTTATAACATTTTACTTCTATTGTTTAATTTGTGTTGAACAAATATTATTAAACGGTATACCTCTTTATTTTGTTCTTTTAATATAGTATCTTTTAGGGGCAAGTTTGTTTTTCCTCAATTTATGAATGAAAATTATATTTCTATCATAAGCACAAATTTTGTCAGATTTAAAAAGTTTTAAAATTAGGCTCAAATTATTTCTGGTTTTTTCTAGAAATCAGTATACGGATTTTGCCCCAAAATGTGTGAACGAAATGAGTGTAACCGGAATGATATAGTAGTAGCATTTGTGTTTGTGTTAGTTTCGTGCGTATGATTGTTTTATTGCATATGCAAGCCACGTGTTATTGTTTTTTTGTTTATTTATATTAATCCGACATGATTTCGACTAATGTATTGAGGAGCACGATCGCGCTTTTTGGCACTCAAAGAGTTAACCATTGTAAACGCTATATTTTTGTGTCGTGTATGCATTTTCGATTTTTTTTATATATAACATTTTATTTTTAAAATTTATGAAATTTAAAATAAATTTACTTATAAAATTTTATTAAAACATATAAAATTAATTTATAATTAAAAAAATGTTAAATATAAAATATATTAGCATGTTAAATAATGACACTCCACATCTCGAGAGCAGACGTAATGTGCTGAGGAAAGGAAATAAGCAGCATAACAATTAAACCGATTCGCCCGGATCGCGTTATTTTGATGCTGTTCATCATACAAATGACACACATGCGAACAAAAGAAAAATACAAAAACAAAGACATAATTGTGTGTTATATACAGTATACGTATTCGATTTTTTTTCTTCACTCATTTTAAATGAGTAACTCACGAGACAAAATCGATATACAGATTTTATTTGTTTCGTCTTTCAGGCGAAATTTGAAATCTTTTTTTTCCCGTTTTCTCGGCTTCTGGACTAGCACTAATTCTTTCCCGTGAGCTAGTGCCCAATTAGCACAAATTTGGCTAATCGGTGTGCAAAGTTTCATTTTGAAATTCGAAAGCTTCCCTGCTGCAGTTACTCCCTGTTGCAGTTCATTTAATTTCTTTATTTAAACCTGTAGGATAGAAAAACTTACATAGCTCATGTTCTGGGCGATGAGAGCTAATTAATTATCTCCAATGCGAAAATAAAACATTTGAATATATTGCTTTACAGATTGGGTGGATCCTGGGATTTATCTATACTGTGTCTCTTATTTGAGTTTTGGAAACTGAAACGGGAAGCTGTTCCTTGATAGCAAGTTCTTTCCAAACAAAATTTTAATATTAGAAACTCATTGGCAATGCAATAAATTTGCATGAAATGTCATCGAAAATTATTGTATTTGCAGTGATTTTTTTGATCTAAGATGAAAATTTTATTTGTAAAGAACTTGCTATTAGTGTTTGGTGCTCTGAAAGTGCCAATTTCTATCAAGGTAGATTTACATATCCGAAGATTTTTCAGCGAGGCTGCTTGCCGCAGGAATTCCGGCGAGCGCTATATTATCGATGATTTACATATTCGACGATTTTTTGGCGCAGTTCTTTCACACATACCTACATAAACAAGATTTTGACACATAATTTTTAAAAAAACATGTTCCAAAATTTTTTATTCTATGTATGCTGTGTCGTCGCGCCGAAAATTCTGCGAAGAAGTGCTTTATGGTTGGTTGAATGTGTCACGTGATGTTTGGTGCAGAAAAATCGTCGGATATGTAACAAATCAACCTTCACTTGAAATTTTCACGCGACAAATAAATAGATTTTTTTTTAAAATAAGGCAGCCACATAAGATTTAAAAAATATTCACTTCGTGTGTTGTTCAAAATTATCTAGTAAATTTTTATTTTATAGTCTAGTAAATAAGAGAAGAGGGAATATGTGAAAGGAATTTGAGTGTTAATCACATTTTTCTCAAATTTATGTCTAGCAACTTGAATAGGATTATAAATTAATTTATTATGTAACTTAATTATTTTAAATTATTTGAATTTGAAATTTGAATTTCAATAATATAAATTATTTTATTAGAAGGAGAGCTAAATTTTTAATTCAAATCTGTTTTCCAGTACGAGGTGTTATCGTGGATAGAAGCAAGCTTTATAATCGCAAAGATAAATTTCTACCATCTCCTTTTTAGTTCCGCAAAGATAAGAGCGCTTAAACTTCTCTACATGTATAATTTTTGACTTAGTTTTTATCGGTTGAAAATTGTATTTAAACAACATTTGAATTCTACGTTTTCTTTTTTTCGGTGCAGAATGCTATCTTGGGAAACGGTAGCTTGGCTGCATTTAGCCCATGATACACATAATTCTTAAATGCCGACATTCAAACTGTTGCAAGAAATATGATTCGAACTTTTACAGAATAGCGAACCAAATAACTTCTATAATTACGTAAACTTCCGGGAGGTTAAAGTAAAAAAAAGGACAACCGATACAACGAACTGTAATAAGAATTAAGGCTAGGCTGCGCGGACCGGTCGGCAGAATTTAATAATCGGTTTTTAAAAATGGATTGAAATTCTAACGTGGACATTTAAAGTTAATTTGGATTTTGGCCAAGCTAACCGTGATTAAACCATTTCTTAACATTTTCTTAATAAAATATATTTTATGGTTTCCCTGAATGAAGGTTGTTTCCAAATAATCCAGTTCAATCCAAGTAATACCATAAATGGTTCAAAATGGCGACATTAGATCCAATATGTCCATAATTCAGAACGTCATCCAAAATTGATGTTAGAATCTACTCCAGTTAAGTAATGGTCTAGTCGCATTCAGAATGGCAGGATTCTACAATAGATTTCGTTCAAAATTCATTATAGAATTTCAATCCAATTATGAACACTAAATATAACATTAACTCACCCAAATTTCAAGCTTCCGATTCAGTTCTACATACCAAATACGGCCATAATTTGTTAAGAAATGGAAAATTCCAGAACTTCATAAAAATCTACGTTAAAATCCCAATTCAGCTCTACAAAATCATAACGAGATTTATTGCTTTGATTTTTCGTTATTCCATTATTTGATCTCCACGTAGCTGTCTGAATTCGCTTGTAAGGAAAAAGCGCAGTTCGAAGTTTTTAACATTACGAGTTCGAGAGGTTTTCAAGATCTCTGGGTCTTAATAGGCCAGATTCCATGTTTTATAATGTAGTCCTTGTAAAATTTTCGAGATCGTTGTTGTTATGAATCCAGTGGAGTAATTTTTATTTTACTGGTAACTATGCGATCTGTTTTGGGGCTCAAGGCTCACCCTGCTCTTCCGCGGTTTTGCTTTTTACGTCCTTACTTTACGCCTTTCGGCCAACTCGAGGACGTACGGCTATAGGACCGATTAAAGACCATCTGAACATTGCAAGCTCCATGCCAGCCTATACTGGCATGGAAGATGGGTCGGCCCATGAGTTTTGCACACCGACAGGGGATCATAGATGTGTTACATTTCACCACAGATCGTAATCTATTGATGAAATTTCACTTTGCATCCTGCCCCTATCGGGATTCGAAACCCGGTCCCTCCCGATCCAAACGCCAAAGCTTTAAACACTGTGCCATTTGGTCGGTGTAATTTGGTTGGAGTAATTCGTTGTGTGCGGTTCATAACTTGGTTTTTGCTTGAGAAAGTTGGTGGTCTGTTGCTCAACCCAAGTTTTCATGTTGGTGATAAATCTTGAGTCATCCGCTCTTACCAGAAACACGTTTATATCGCGAACCACTTGATACAAGGCAGACACGCTTCAGCTACTAACATGGTGAACGATGACGAGGTATTGGTTCCACGTCCCCTAAGACTTGTCGTTTCATATGATACAAAGAAACCAATCAACATTCCGCCTGTCTTCAAAAGCATCAAGGTTTAGATAATGGTTTTTGCGCTTCAATTTAATTCGATAATTCGTTTTTTAAATTCTTGTTTGTATTTTAAGTTCGTTTTCTCTTCAATGTTTGTATTTTGTTGTATTCGAAAAATATTAATAATTTATATGGGGACTCCTGTGCAGTCTGTGAAGGCTTATTGCTCTTTGGAGGCTTATTTATTTGATTCTGAGAACGTGGGATAAAGTAACTCTTTCTTCTATCTACATAATCTCATAGAAGACAGTGTTGTAGAAGAAAAAAGGTCTTCTTAACATATTTTCAGAACAGTGTAAGAAAGACGGATATACCATTCGGTACACCGGTCTAATTTCCATGAGAATCAGACAGGGTTCAATTAATAATAATAATAGTTTAATTAATAATAATAATAATACCGACCTATTACCCCTTGCAACCATGCGCGGGGAGTTGACAAGGCTTAAAAAACTATCAAAAGCCTTACCGACATCAAAGCATCAGGGATTTAATTTGGAGAGATTCCCTATTACCAGTGACAAGTGAACTAATTTGCAAAAAAGTTTAGCAAGATAATAGTGATAATTTCTTACAAGAAGTACCAGAATTCCGATAGTGATGTTAGAGAGTTTCAAATACTTCTCTAGGACGAAAGACCAATTTGAGAATAAATGTAGTAACTTGTGGAACTTTTAGTCAATATTCAAATATTGATAAAAATAACAAATAATGATCTTGATCCCAAATTATTTGTCTAGTCGTTTCGAGGGCTTTGTGACTTCAAAATCCACCGTTTTGGAATTGGTGGCAAATTGTTCATTTATTTTAGAATATATAAATATGTATTACAATTGAAAAGCCCTTGACGAATGTTATTTTGCTTAAGCATTAAGCAGTTTAACATTTAGTCTACTACTTTACTTAACAAATTCTCCGTTTTTTTGCTTTTGTGGAATATTAATGACGAATGCCAGAAATTTAACCGAAACACTTTAGTACTTAAAACTACCTCCCGCTCTAAATGCAGATACATTTCACTCTATTTCTATATAAGGTTTTTTAAAAGCAAAAATTTTGATATTACCACTTGTTCACAAAACCATCGTTTTGGCGCTGGTGGCAAATTATCTGTTTATTATAGAATCATCATGTCGCATATTGTTAAACAGTTCTTGCAAAATATCATAAAATTAGCTAAAGAGCCGAGAAGGAAGATTAATTTTTTAATTAAAATAATCTCATTTAGCATATTGAAATACCAAACTGGTTTAAAGAGAACGGGTCTAAAACACATTGGATAGTAAGTATAAAATTTGACTGAACGTTACGGCCAAGCGTTATCAATCACTGTACAGTGCGGTTCAATAGATTACCGCCGCTCAATCAGAAGAAGCAAAAGTCAATTTCCAGCTGGTGTGAGATAGAAAAAATTGTGAAATGGAGAAAGAAAGAATATTTATGCTGTGTTTCTCAGGTCGATTGTTTCGGCTAAATTATAAACGAAACCGTTTTAGGTGACCTTGCGCAATTCTCCGCCAGGTTACAAACGAAAAGTCTCCTCGCGAGGTAACTTTTCAATTTAGTTGTGAAATGTCAATATTTGGTCATTATTTTTATTGTGGAATTTTTACATGACACTTTTTTTATTTTTAAACATTTCGTAGTTTATAATTTGCAAATAATGTAACTTTCACAACATCTTCCAATATTTTAATTTAATTTAATATTTCCTTTCCTTTCCTTTACTGCCGCCTACGAATGTTTATTGTGAATTACTGAGCAATTTAGTTTAGTTCATAATTTAGTCGAAAATCGACCTGAGGCACACAACAGTACAAGTACTGAATACAATAGCAAAAATCGCAGACATCCAGATAACTGTGTTTTTTGTGTTGTTTTGAAAAATGAGTCAGAAATTCATGACTTTGTTTCGGTTCATTTGATTTGATTATCGTTTTGTTATTCAGTTTTTAGTCAATGGGTAAGAAAAAGTGTTTAACTATATCAGAAAGGTCCAAAATAGATGTGTATCATCAGGAAGGGCTTTCAGGCCATGCTATAGTTGTACGATCGGACGAGGTCGCGAAACCATACTATATTATTTGAGGGATACAAAATCTTATTGAGGTAATTATAAATGAGAGGTTTCAACGGCACTTTGACCTCAGGATAACGAAACGTTGTTAGATTAGCCTCCAATTCGGCTCATTCTACAACAAAAATTGCCCTTTAAGCTGGTATGCCAGTAAATCGACTGACCGCCGTGCTATTTTAAGTACAAAACATCTGAAGTGGCTGAAGTTAAAGAAAAAATCACCACTGAATGATGAACTGGAATAGAAACGATTGAAATTCGCAAAGAAACATATGACTTAGAATATGATGCAAGGTCAAAATGTTAATGACTGGCAAAAATTCGTATTTTCTGATGAAAAAAATCTAACCTGGGCGCATATTTTTGAAATCGGGGGATATTTCCTTCTGCGGATTATAATTTGCATTAAAATTTTATATTATTCGAATTTTTCGCTACTTTAATCGTTTTTTTTTTTCAAATTTGCTTGCAAGTCTTCTATTATTTATTTCACTACTGAACAAAAATCGGTGGGAATTTCCGACTCAATCGGATTTATTCCCCCAAATAATTGCAAGCAAATTTGAAAACCCGATTAAAGTAGCCGGCAAAATTCGAATACAATAAAGAATTTTTATAAAAATTATAATCCGCATCGGAAATATCCACCGATTTGAAGAATACGCGCCCTCGATTGACCAGTTGGGTTATTTTCACGACCTTAGAAAAGAAGAAGTGTTTTTGAACCGCCATCATAGTAGAGAAGAGGGCGTAATGGTCTGGGGTAAAATCTGTTCGTATTTTTGAAGTATATTAATAATGTTCGTATTTTTGAAGTATGTTAATATTTTTGAAGTATTCAGAAAAATGGGAAGTTCCACTAAATATTAGAAATTATATTTTAATATTATATTTTAAAAAAATAAAATTTTGTTAAGAAATCACACATAATGCTACGATTTCATGTAATTTGTCAAGTGGCGGTAATCAAATCAACCGAAAAAAGTCATGAATTTCTGACTCATTTTATAACACAAAGCAAAAAACACAGTTATCTTGATGTCTGTGATTTTTGCTTTTAGCTATTGTATACAGTACTAAATACTCTTTCTTTCTCAATTTCTAAATTTTTTCTATCTCACACACACCGGCTGAAAATTGACTTTTATTTCTGTTGATTGTGTGGCGGTAATCTATTGAACCGCACTGGAGTATATTTGGTAATTATTGTAATTGTTTCAATCTTGTTACAAAAATTATTCAACATACTTTGTGTTTTGTATACCGTTACAAACCTTATCTACCATAAACAGTATTCATATTTCCTTAATTAAAATTATATATTTGTTTCGTTTTTAATTAAATAAATAAACAGTGAGAAATAGTTTTATTTCCCATGCCAAAAATCACTAAAAATTGTATACTTACTGACTGTATGTATTATATTGACATAACAAATTATATTTAAAATTCAAGTTTAACTTTCAAGTTTTTTTTACAAGATTCGTCATTTTGTGTAAAAACGAAGAAATGGCGTCTGATGTTTTTGCCCCAAAAATAACACGTCTGGGAATGTCAGGTCAGATGACAATACGTATTACATGTATAATACTATATTTGATAATACGCTAGTAGAATAGAAACCGAATAAAATTAATTTATTGAACACTCGATTTTCAACGATGCAGTTAGTTTCCGTTTAAAACCAATCTTGTAATTAATCATGAGAATTTATATTAAAAATAAAGAATTTTAAATAAATAAGGTCATATTCATTTCAAAATATAAAATACATTAAAGTTGAGTTGATATAAATACGGGGTGATAATAAAATATTATTCTTGTTTGTACACCAATACAAAATCACTAAGTAGCAGCATAAAAAAATTCCTCGATAACGAACGAGTTATTTTAGATATTCCGTGTGGAAATATTAATTATAAAAATTGTGAAACAAATACATATTTCTTAATATTAATGATGTATTTTTTTTTATCTTGTTACAGATATCGAGATGGTGTGACACATCAAAGTGTACTATCCTCTTTGTCCGCTTCTTATAATGGCATTGGTGAATTATCATACTATGAGGATCTTGCAAAAAATATTGATGCAAATCTCGCCGAAGTGGATATGGAAAGTTTTCGAGCGGAGGACATACATTCATTACTCACCACTCTACCTTCTCTATGCACTGAAAATCACAATCAGAATCGAAAGGTAATAATAACGAATATATAATTAAAATTATGAGGTCGAGCAAACCGCGTTACCATTCAGTTAAACTTTAATTATTTAATTAGATTTTTTATTTGGTCGCCGTTAATTTTTCGGGAATGGATCAGTTGTAAATGTGCTTATTAGATTTTTTGTGACTAAATGGTTATGAGTTCATAGAAATATAGATAACGTAATTAACAATATATTATATAGGACATATAGGAAAAATTTTACCGGATTTGTTTCAATGTTTTACAAAAATATACAAATAAAAAACCACAAAAATCCAAATTCATTCGTCAGCTTTATATGCGGTCTTTTGGGAAATGCTATTCCTATTCGAATAAGAATGAAATTTGTGTTCAAAAGCTGTGTTGCTTTCGTAAATCCCGCTTAGCTTAGCGTTTGAATCTGAAAGCAACAACTTGTGGCTTTAATTTTTTTAATGTATTTTAGATTCTTCGGTTTGGTTAATTTTAATAATACTTATTTTATTTTTTATATTTTACGAAATAGAACAAATTAAATTCGGTATTTTTCTATCAAAACAAACGAAAAATGTCTTTTTTTGCAACAAGATAACAAAAAAATAGTAAAAATAACCGCCTTGTGGTAACCACCATAACCATAAAATGGTTTTATTTCTCCTAAGCCTACAATGCAATTGTTGTTGTAATTTTGCAAAAGCAATTTTTGTTTACTTTTATCGGCTGGTACATAACTTTTAATAAAAGCAAACATAGTATGCGATTTATTTTTATGTTATAACAAATAATTATGAAAAATATATAATACGTTAGTTATTTTTAAGTTTAATATTTCGTTGACAAATTCAAAATTCTCTTGTCAAGTTGCCAACCCATAAAAATATAATTTCCGAGAAAGTTGCTCTAGTAGAGCAATAGAACAACATTGCGTAGAATAATTTTATTGTTATTCCTATAAAAATTTGAAATAAAACTATTCTGGTTAAAATGAAATGTATGGCATTGTTGTTGTATAATTACCAAAGTAAGACGCTTGCAGTAATCGAACGAATTTGTGAATATTATATGCCGTTCATAATCCAGCCCGTTCGAGATAGAAGATTCGATTTATTTTTGTACTAGAGACATTTACAACACTTAAATGAGTTTGTTAAAATTTTGCTGCATAAATAGAATCAATAAATCATGTCTTTATCATGAGGATATACGAGATCTTACCAGCGATCGAAATAACATCGATTTACAATTATTCATCATTTTTCTATGTGATAATCTTTTTATATGGAATTATTTTCTATTCGTCAAACGAGAGTAATGCGGCCTTTACTCTATCAGTAATACTGTCATTCTCAAAACATCATTACTTAAAAAATCGTATTTCCACAAAATTTTCTTTCCATTTGAATCTGGAACATTATACCTAATGACGTAAGGTGAGTAGTTTTCATTTTTGGTTTAAGACTAAAAAATTATAAAATCGCAATGGAAATGGGATGTTTTTAGGGCTCCCTGAATTAAAAAAAGCTGAAATTAAAAAGGTGATCTTAAAAATGGTGTTTTTACATGAAAAAATGGGACCTCTTATAAGTCATACTTTTAACAAAATTTGCCTGCGTAATTTCACGTTTTTAAAATGGTTTCTTGTTTTTCTTGTTACAGTTTTTTGTTGAATTGTAGAAAAAGATAAAAGACATGCATTTTATAAATTTCATTTGTGAATTATTATTTGTGTATTAATTAATTTTCAACTAATGCTTTCATTAATGAAAACGTGCAAAAAACAATTGCAAAACACAATTGCAAATTTCAAATTAATTGAAAAATGCATATGAAACTGGTTCCGGTTAATTGGATGCCGGATAATCGGGCTTTTACTGTAATGTGAAAATTAAAGCAATTAAAAAAGTTCAAATAATGCTTTCATTAATGCAAAAAACAATTAAAAATTTCAAATGTATTAAAAAATGCATGTAAAAGAGAGAAAAGCAAAAAACATTCCTTAAAATTAAAATTCTGGTTGAATGTTCCGGTTAATTAGATGCCGGATAATCGGGCTTTTACTGTTATACATTTTACGTTTTATTTCGATCTTAAATACACATTTTATTTCATTTTCAAATTGACTTAAAAATACACATTTTATGTCACTTATAAATACACTTCTTAAATCATTTTCAAAATGACTTATAATATGCATTAATTAATGCCCGATGTATGATATATCATACGCAAATCACTACTTTCTTAACTTCTTCTCTCTTGAATACTGTACATACAATTTTTTAGGTTTTTATCTTAAGTGGTTGAGGATGGTGTATACTAGTAAAATAATTTAAAACCTAACGGATAAAAAAAAGTTTAGTTGCATTTTGATCGATGAGCGTTAAGGACAAAAAGGATCATCGTTGGAAAGTAGAGACTTTATAAAAAATTCGTTGTGTTATTAACTTTTATTGTGTGTTATGTAATTTTTTTACAAAAAGGATATACTAATTAATTTAATTTTAAAGAATATATAAATTATAACTCGCAATTAAAGGAATTATAGTGATATATTTTCGATGGTATATAGTATATCATACAATGGGCTATGACGTTCACGTTAAATGGAGCCATTACTAACAGGCGGTTTTGGTACAGACAAGCACATCCAAAGGTCCCATTCTTATAATTTACTAGAGATTTGGTTCGCTTAATACTTGCAGAGAATGTTCTACATAAACCCCTTTCCCAATTTTTTAAGAGATTTTTCAAATACTTATTGTGTTAAAATTTCTTATTTTTTTAATTTTAAATGAATTGTAATATGTTTTATTTATATTATTATTTGCTAAATTTACCATTAGAAACAAAAATAAATAAATAAAAAAGGTGAAACAATATGAAAAAAATATACTGTTTCTGCCCATTGTATATTGTATGACATATCCATCTCCAGAGCCCCATTGACATGAGTTATTGGATTTTTTTCACAATTACATTTTTCAACTTGAAATATACGTGAATTGTGATTTTCAGAGAAATCGGGCCACTAGAATATAGTTCGGGTTTTAATGGGTTAATAAAGTAAGCTTTTTTTATTTCATTTTCATTACAGATTTTAAGCCAATTTTAAAATGAAATAAAAACGCTGGTTTTAAGTCCGAAAAAATACAATTTTTAAGTCAGCCTTTTTTAATTCAGGGAGCCTATTTTTAAGTAATGATGTTCTGACTAATGACAGTATTACTGATAGTGCAAAGACCGCATAACAAAACAATATTTCTGTTTTTGTGTTCCATTCAATGAACAGTGAGTGAATGGTAGAAAAGTAAATGGATCGATCGCTTGAATAAAAAACAAGACACAAAATTTCATATTTTTGATCACTGACAAGTGAATACTTTAGCTGGTTAAAAAAAATTAAAACAAATTTAATTTTTGTTAGTGCATAATGTTTTAGATGATTTTTAAAGATGAAATTTTAATTTTTATTGGGAATTACACCGCATCCCCAATAGTAAACTTGTGACTTATGACATACAGAAGAGTATGAAAAAAAATTTGAGAAAAAAAATTTAGTTCGTTAGGTTGGTGAAAAACTTATGAAAAAAGTTATCAAACTTTTAAATTTTCACTTATGAGAAATACATTGAAGCAAACCGCCGTAATCTAACATTGCGCATCTTTCTAGTGAATTAACTCAAAGAGTTCATTTTTTGAGTTGTGTCATTTTTCCATATCATGTGCGATATGTCAGCATCTTTAAAGTTTAGAATTAAATTTAGATATTTCACAATTCAATTTTTTAAAAATCAGTCTTGTGCTATATAAAAAGGTAGTCAAAATAGTTCATTTTATATTATAAAAATGATTTAAGGTTATCACTAAATATCACTGGTTTTAAAAAAATTTAACTCTTAGAAACTAAAAAAATCATATGCATTTGCCACTCATCATTACAAAAACATGAAAAGTACAGAAAACAAATCTCGGTCGATAGATATTTTCTATTCTTTTCTTTCACTATTCCTTTGTATAGCGCAGCTAAATTTATGTAAAGGCCCTTTCACTTGAAAAATGAAACATATTTTGAAATGAAATGAAACAATATTTTCACATTTCATTGTATATCCGGGCTGGAAATGTGTCAAATAATTCAAGAATTACGGACGAGGTGGTAGCAAAATCATAAAACCAAAATTGATTAAATGCGGGATGAATAACTTAAATAATGAATACAACCGTGTGAAAGTGCCTTGCAACTGTATTCAAGTGATAGCAAAAATATTTCTATTGAATAGAGTAGTTGCGACACAACATTTTCATTCTATTCTTCTTTCGTAATCGATCAGTATTAAAAAAAAAAAATCTTTCTCTGTAGAGATCGAATAATAAATTTTGAAGAGCGAGTTTAGAACCCTGGATGTTACATTCAGTTTTATATTCCATGTTTGTTTTATTTCGCTGGCGCTTCATGTCATGGTAGCCTCAACCAGGGAATATTATCAAATTTATTTTCAGATTAATAGGTTGATAAGATTGAATATTTACAGACTGGCGATTAATTAATAGAGTTTAGCTAAACTCGTTTAACTAATCTTGCACTAATCTACAATGGTTGACACACTAGATATTAGCAAATAATGTAAGAAAACATAAATACGATAATAGGCGTGGTTATTTGTTATCGACATTAATAATGAAAAAAAATAGAATTAATGTAAAATAAATTTTGCATGGCGCCATCCCTACTGACTTCATTTTTAAGAGATAAACTTAAAAATGTTAGACATTTGTACACTAAACTCATTTAGCTACTAAACCTGAAATAAAACACATTTACCTAATCTCGAACATGACATACCTCTATACCTGCCTTAATGGTAAACTCGAAAAAATAAACGCGTTTAGCTAATTGCTTGTCTGTCTAGGGTATGAATTGGAGGGTATGGAATTTCTAATTTAGTGTATTATTGGTTAAACTGAAAACAATAATTTGTCAAATTGCAAAACTCAGCCGGTGTCTAAAATAGAGAATTTCTGGCTAACATTTTAAAGTAAGCAACAATGTTTTCCACTTTTCCACGAGTTTTTATCCGTTGATCGAATCAAGTGTCTTTCATATTTCACATATGTAGTTGTTAATATTAGTTGTGTTTCTTGATCTGATCCGATTAAGTTCAAGTTTCATGAAATAACGCAAAGGCGCTTACTAGATTTCATATAAAAATTTGTGATCTAAAACAATATTTGGATCAAGTTTTCAGTATAAAATTTGAACTGATCTGAATCAATGAGTTGTTCCGTGAATGGACATAGTTTTGTGACATGTCTCTTGAAGTCGTACTTACACCGCATCCCCATTAAAAACTGGCTGAATTTATGACTTACTGAAAAGTATCAAAAAATTTTTGAAAAAAAAAAATAAAATAAATTTGTTCGTTAGGTTTCGTTACTATTCGTTTCCATCTAAACAGGGTTGCAAATATGTATTTGCAAGGGGAAATTTTTGTATCATGCAGTCGTTTTTGTGTGTTATTTTCATTTGTATGAATAATTTTGACGTTTTACAAAACAAATCTCGTATTAACAATATAATCAAAACTAATGTACAATAGATTTTTGGTTAATGGCCACAATAAAATTTCCAAATAACGGGAACAAAAAATTCAGATTTATAAATGAAAAGCAACGACGCGACGAGGTTCGCTATTAAAAATATTCATTGAATTCTGAGAGCAACAATCAAAACACACAATTAATTTCCTTTATTAAAATTCAACCAATAATTCAAGAATAAAGATGTTCACTATTACAAAACATCCTACGGCCATTTATTATCCAAACATTTTGACATAACACAATAATGTTCGTTTTCAAAATATGAACAAGTTGCTGTGTTCAATTTGGGAAATTTTGGATTTCGTTTTGTATGCCCGACTACTTTTGATTGCAAATCGCTTCGTAATTTTTTTTATGTGTGTGTGTATAAAAATGTATATACTGATACGGAATTATTTTGAGTGTGTGCTGTCGATGAAATCGATTGCAAAGCAATATCAGATGGAAACGCACGGTTATGAAAAAAGTTATCAAACTTTTAACTCTTGCCTGACGAGAAATACAATGATGTTAACCTGGTTTTGGATTTAATGTCAATTATTTATTATTATGATTCAAACGGAACGATATCAAAATCAATACCTCGCACGTATCAAAATATGTATAAAATTCTGACTAACAACATCTTTTTGTAGAGGCTACAAATTAATATGTCAAAATTTTGTAACAAATAAATAACAATGAAGTATGGTTCAGTTCGAATTTTATTCTTTCTATTGGCTTTCATAAGGTAATAGTAAAAGACAAAAGTCATAAGGAAAAGTTTTTTGCATTGGGGAGGCGGTGTTAGTTTGACCTTGTAGTGTGTCTACTTTAACCTCTCA
Organism: Nephrotoma flavescens; assembly: GCA_932526605.1. Lineage (NCBI taxonomy): Eukaryota > Metazoa > Arthropoda > Insecta > Diptera > Tipulidae > Nephrotoma > Nephrotoma flavescens. The sequence continues at coordinate 209,673,443 of OW052220.1, read as the reverse complement.
GTTGATCCTTGGATGTAGTTGAATTATTTTTGCTATACACTACTTGGTTGGTGTTGTGTTGCCTTCCTTTACCAGCACCAGCTCACCTGAAACCAAATTTTCTTTAATTGTTTTCTATTTTGCGCTTTGCTATAACTGCGAAAGATATTCCTTCGACCACATATTTCAAAAATGCTGGATCATTTGTGTCACCAATTACCACCGAATATGTTTTGACTTGATTTAGATCACGTTCTGGAAGTGCTTCTTAGTAATGGTTTTCCAATCAGAAAATGTTCCAGTGTTAACACCGTTAATTTCGAAGAATTTGATGATATCGATCGCAGCGATCTCGAAGTTGAATATGCTGGCAGGGTGGTTGCGGTTTCTTTATATGTTAACTTGGCTTCTTCAACATTTTATTTTAAATGATATTTGGTTAATTCTCCCATGGAGGTGAATACCATTATTTGATGATTTTGATGCACCAACAATGTTGTACCAATGTCACTGAGTATTATTGAATAGTTATCTCTGCGAACAGTAAATGTTTATCCAATATTGTTGTGCTAGTTATTCGTGAGAGGCTTGAACCATAGAGAAAAGTAATATAAACAGAGGTAAAGCTGCATACAAAATTTTGAAACAACTTTTTTAGATTGTAACCCCAAAATACAAACTCATTTTGCGACTAAAATAATAAACTTAGAATATCCAACTCTTCGAATATTCATTTAGCGTTTCTTTGACTTTTCATATTGTTTTTGTTTCAATTTTTTTTCGTTCAGATTATAACCGTAATTTTAAATTTATAGCAAATTCTTTCGAAACAAAATTTTGATCTTAGATCAAAAAAATGATTGGCAATACAATAAATTTGATCGAAATGTCATTGAAATACATCGCATTGCCAGTCATTTTTTTGATCTAAGATCAAAATTTTGTTTCGAAAGAATTTGCTATTAGTAAACATAAAACCGGATCGTGACCCCATATTTTACTATGAAAATATGCGTAAAAATTTTGTATGCAGCTTTACTTCTGTTTATATTTATTTTTTTCTGTACTTGAACTCTTTTCTAAGCATTTCTCAAATCACTTGGAAAAGCGGGTTCTCTTCTTCACATTAAAGTAGAGAAACAAATATAGGAGCAAGGGAAAAATATAAAAATAATAAATAACGATTTTTTTTATTAGAATCTCACATTTCGCTTATGTCGAGTTAAGCCCTTATTACATGTGAGTCGTGAAATTATTATAATTAGGCGTGTGACAGCTGACTCCTTCTTAATTAATCTCATTCATCCTTGAATTCAGATACCTATACAATGTGTAATATTTTTTGGGCCGCGTCTCGGATTGTAAAAGCTTTTAGTGCCCCATTTTAATTTGTCATAAATCTTGTAATGTAGGCGATAGTTCTGGTAATCATTCGTGAAATTGATGAAAATTGTCGGACCATTTCTTCTTCGGTGAAGGTTGCAGCATAAGTTGTAACACTTTTTGCTTCAATCTCTGTATAAAATTCAGTAGACTTTGATTCATTTTTCTTGGTCGCAGGTTGTAGAATGTTTGGTCATTCGTTCCATCAAAGTATGGCATTTGTAAACTGTTATGGAGTAACTGCTTTTCATAGTCAGGTGGATCCTCCTTGATTGTTATATGAAACCACAGTCGGATTTCTGAGCTAATGTATGGCGGTGCAATGATAGCATGGCCGGACATGAAATTATTTAGCTGTTCCATACGTAATGATTCGAAGAACTTATTTCTCAACTGGTTTAACGTTATTCTAGCTCCTTAATATTTTTTGCTATTTATATTGCTGTAGTGGCATTTTTAACTGACTATACATTTTCTCAATGTTTGCGATTTATTATGCTCAATGGTTGCACATTGATGAATCCGTCAACGAAGCAATATAATACTATATTTAATTCACGTTTGTGGTTCCCACAACCACTCTTCGTTTTGTTGAGCTGTACGACTTTAGAACGGGTGGGGTAGATAATATTGATCCTCTCATGTGGCCCTATAGATATATTCAAATATCATCCAGCTAATGCTTTTGACCTTGAATCTTGAAGAGGCCCATCATGCCTTCCCGCGGTAACCCGATACGCTGTGCTATTTTTTCGATAATAAAAGAACCTTGTGATCCAGGATCGATAGCCAGCAAAGTTCTTCTTTTCACAAGTGAATTTGTATTAATTAAGTAATTTTGGAACGGTGCTTTCTTCTTGGTGAAGGTGTCCATTCGATGACGATTAGAGTTATCCGAGCAGTAGACGCTTTCAGGTCCCCCAAATATTGGCATCATCGTTAGTGAAATCATCGCTAGCTTGATTTAAAAATTTCATGCTGTTTAAAATTTTCATACGTTGGCCGTGATTTTACTTTATTTGAGCTGAACACGCTCAATCACCTTTATCGCGTATCTTTATTCATTTATTTAGCGACCTTTCGTCGCTTGTAGTTATGTCTTAGATAAATTCTGCATTTTTTTCCTGACTATTAACAAGTTTTGCTCGTAGGTTCCGAAGCGAAACAAATTCGGCAACGCAATGGTTTTTGAAACAATTTGGTCATATCCCATAATTTTGGATATCGAGAGTAGACTGAACCCTTTCTATCTTTCTTTTTAGGCTAGTATTTGGTTCTCCATGGTTACTGATTTCAGCACACTGAACTTTGTTCTAGGAACTGCTTGAATTCTTCTAACGTTGTATTAGACTTTATTCAAAAGACAATTCACGTAAACGAAAAGGATGGACCATTCATTGATATTCCATCCTAATCCCTTGAGTGCCTCTAGATTTTCGGTGAACGGGTCATGCAAACATCGCCTCCTCCGCGTAATTTAATGAAACACTTGTTATGTTTAACAATGTGTCGCGATAAATACCAAATATTTTTCTGTTGTACTGATTTAACAGAATTTGGTACGTAGTGAGATAACTCTTGTTAGTTTGCTCCAAATATAAGAGCAACTTCTTATTTGTAAAAATAGTTTTAAATGATAAAAATACTTTTCTGAAAGTACAGTTCAATTTTGGAACTGTTGTTGGTGATAATTTTGGCCGAGCTTTTTGTGGGGAGTCGTTACTTGCGAATTCCAAAATTTCCATTTGTTCATACTGAATGGATAATATCTCTTCTAAACGAGATCCCGATTCAGTATATAGATGGTAAATTATTATATCTTCGGCCAACTGTTAAATATCATACCAATTTGCGAATGCTTAAGTGCTGTCATATCTTTAATTTTAAAGGATAACTTGGAAAACAATTGAAGTTCGAAGTTGTTGAACAGTAGAACTTTCAGTCTAGAGTTTACATAGTTTCGGTTCTCTTTTTTTCGCTTCTAGAATAAATTGTTGTTCCATTCGTATATTACCCAAAGCTGCGTTTTTTTGTAGTGATGGAATTAATATCGTTGACCGAATTACCTTTTTTGAGATGATAGAGCAGTTGTTACACAAAAATCGTGTGGTAGGTCATTTGAAATCTATCAACCCCCTTCCGATAATATTTCTTTTATTAAAATTAAGTTCTTAGATTTCGAATGGGGGCGGTGGGTTTTACTGTACCGACAAGATTAATAATAAAAACTACATATTGTTTTGCGAACTTCTATTTATTTTTGCAATTTTATGTTTAAAAAATATGAATAGGTTACGTAATTTGTCAACCTTTAGCAACAAAGACAAATATTACATAAGAAGAAATTATATAATTATTTACCTCTTAACATGTCTGTAAGCTTAGTAACTGGAATTTGAATCTTAAGACATAATTTACATTTTGAGTGAGAGATAATTTTACATTACGTTGAACTTATATTTAGCAAAAGATTTAATTGAATGGTAAACGACTTCTGTATCATTGTATTAAATTTCTATTTTACTTACGTAACATGCTCAAACTATTTATTTTAATTTTTTAAAGGAAAACGATTTAGATAATTCTATCTGCAAATCAGAATTACTATTTTCTCCTGTAAAGGAATCTCATATAAGTGTTGATTCATTGGATATGGGCGAGTATCCCGATGATGGTGACATTATTTTAACATGTCAAGCAAATAAAAATAATTACACAATTGCGTTTGAGGGTAGCACTGTATATTCTGATGATAGCTACTATGGTAATTAAAAGGCGACAAAATGTGATATCATATGAATATAATTTAATTATATTTTTAATTGTGTAGATAACGATGTTAACGGAAAATTGAAGCAAAATTCCATGAATATAATGTGCATAGACGATATTGTTAAGAAAAAGGCACTGGAAGTGTCTATGACGAGATCTGAGACTGGCTTGACAACTTGGAGTAAATTAAAAAAGAGTAGTACATCACAATTACAAAGGTATGCGGCGAATCATGTAATATCAAAAATTCGTCATAATTTATTCATGCAATTTATTTTACAGGTATCCCTCAGGAAATAACAACACGTCTATAAATATAGTTACACATCACATACCCACATGCTCTGCCAGACGTAGTTCAAGTATGCCAAATTTACGATATAAACATCAAAATCAATTAAATGTTTCTCAGGCTATCAGTAATTCATCGGTGGATTCATATAGAAAAAAGAAGCCATCACTTCCATTATATCCTATGCCAATATCATCGACGGAAAGTGATGGTCATGAAAATGGTTTACAAAATTCAAATACAAGTAACGCGGAAAATATGCAAAACCCTCCTTCATTTAATTTAGTAAAACTGTTTATAAAACAGAAAAGTCATTCGTCAGATACTTGTATGGATGTCTCATCGGGCTGTTGGCCGAGTGATGCGAGTTCATCACACGAGCACAAACAACGCAAAAAAAGCATGAATGACTCAGGCAAAGGATCAGCTTTGAGTCGGCACGATGAAGATTGCGAAACAAGTTTTCAATATGATAGTTTAGATGTGGCATCAACACAACATGAAAATGCGAATAATAACATGAAAGGAAAATCGAATGATTTGTATCGGGAGGTTTTTGATTCTCCAGCCCATCGTAATTATCGCGAGTGTAATTTAAATATTCGAAATATTCCAAAATATTTAAATAATTTGAATAATAATAATTCAATGGAGCGTGACAGTTTAAAGGATAACAATAGAAGTGTGTCCGATACTAGTCGTACATCTGATAACGTCACTCAAGTATTTAATAAAACCAAAATTCCACTTGACTTGATAACACGTTCAATACAAACTTCGTTCATTGGAGTGGATGAACTGCGCATGGTTCCGCCATCATTTTTAGCCCAGTTGAATAAACTGGGCGATAAACAAAAAGCGCCTGTTTATGTTGTTTATCCTAATTACACGTTACCTAATTTAGATTTTGTTAATAATTCTCAATCCGAAGTAATTTTATCACCATTAGGCTATAAGGAAAGTTTCAGTACAAGAAAACAAAGACCTTATTCTTGTAATGATACCGATAATCTAAAAAGTAATGGTCGTGTTATTGATTGGCGCAGTTTAGGCATATTATTGCCGCCAGAATATCGTAAAGTTTTGCAAGAAACCATTCCAGACGCTTCTGTCGAGGACCTATCGGCCCAGCGTCCTTTATTCTGCATGACACCACCTATAAAGAAGAGTAGACCATTTGTAGCATGTGATTGTGCCAGTTACGGAAGCAACACGAATATCAGTTCTGAATCTAGTCAACCCCCAAGCTCTGGGTATCGTGGATCATCAACAATGCTTGATGATTCCGAATTAAATAATGAAATGTTCGTATATAATTACGATACGAATGAAATAACAGCAGAACGTCCACCATCGGGTCGAACACCACGCGGTATTCTTCGAAGAAATAACAGTAATACTAAAACGTTAGCAAAAGGTAAACGAAATAGTATGTTTGAAGAATTACAACAACAGCACAATTATGAAAAACGGAGGTCGGTACAAGATCCCTATTACATGCCGGAAGGTCACAATATTATTGAGGATTACATTGCCGAAATTAACGACATAGAACTTGCACATAGGTATCGAAATCGTTTACCTAATCGTCCACACTCAACATACAATAATAGTAACAACAACAATAGTCCACATGAATTAAGTGAATTAGAATTAAATAAGGCATTAAATAATCGAATAAACCAAATGAATACAACATTTAATAAAAATGAAAGTGATAATGAGGCACGGGTCCGTGCTGAAAATTTCCTCTGTAATATTCCCAAATCTGAGCTAAAATACTACGCTGAAGTGGCTAATCTTCTAGAAACGATGGAAACCAACCCCGAAATGTATGATCGGGTAAAACTTAAAAATGATGTGAGTCGGGCCCTATCGAAAAAAGTCTCCTTCAATAATGCGAATAAACATAATTTTGAAAATCAAAATTTCTTGACAACCGGTAAAGTATTTACAACACCACCAAATTCGCCGAATATATCGGTCGCTGCATCACGGATGGAACCCATCAAAGATAAATTAAGTGAAAGGGAAAAACAAGAAAAAATTAATAACAATCGTTTCAAAAGATTACAAATCCAGTGGGAACTTTTAAGTAAAGATTCAATACAGTTGCAAAAAGAGTTAGAGGTCAAAAGTGGTGGATCAACACCGACAAGTGGTGGGCCACCAAAATCAAGAATACCACGACCTGTTAGCTATCCCACCACAAAGTATGTACATAAATAAATGTTAATTTAATTTTTCGTTATTAAAAATGTTTGTATTTGTAGGCCTGCCGAACCCACAAAAGCTGTACGATCTCCAAGTCGGCTTATTGCACCCAAAAAGTATGTTACGCCTTCAATAAATACAACGCCCACAAATACTAATGCTACACCTAAGACACCAAATAAAATTCATACTACTCCAAAGAAATCTATACCAACTTCAAGGTGAGTCTTTTTTTTACTAGTTAATAAAATACGAAGATATTAGAGGTGTTGTTATTGGTTTTAAATTGAATGTATGGTGGTAGGTGCAAATTAATGATCTTAATTAGGTAGTATTTTTTAATACAGTAGCCTTACTGTGGTAAAGTTGTTTCATAACAGCTGCGTAGATGTTATATTTTTATTATAATCTTATAACCGATTATCAAAATCGATAGAATTTTTTTTTTTTATATTTCCTTTGCTGAGGTCTATATAATTTATTAATCCATACGACCTATAGGTATTTTATTTTGTACTGTGTACATTACAATTGTGAAGGTTAAAAGCAAAACTTACTCTTCCACCAAAATTTTGTTTTCCTAAATATAGATAACATTGGATTCGGAATGTTGAATACTATCATCTAAAAACCAATATATGTTTTATCATTTAATGATAAAACATATTTTGTAACATATATTGGTTTTTAGATGATAGTATTCAACATTCCGAATCTAATGCTATATATACACATTTAGGAAAAACAAAATTTGGTGGAAGATGTATGTTTTTCTTTTATTTTTCATATGTGTAATTTTTTTTTTTTTTATTATTGATTGTACTTATTTGACTCAGATTGAAAAAAAGCACGTGGATATACACAAGACTAGAATCATAGAAAAATAAGTTTAACATAGATATCTTTTTTGTATAAAACGAGAGATAAAAATGAAATTCCAATGTCATGATTGTATTTGTGATTTTACATTGTGCGCAATGTAAAATCACAAATACTAAACTTAAAGAGGTCCACATCTCCCCTTCAGAGTCTGATGTGTCCCCCTTCCTCCTGCCAACGAATAGTCGGTCACGCAGTTCGCTAGTAAGCTCCTCATTAGGGTTCGCCACTGGCTGTATCTCCTCTGAAGATATATCACTTGTCGCGCTTCCTCCTCCTTTTCGGGCTGCGCAGTACTCGTTTTTACTCCGACTACGTCCTTTCTGAACATCTTGAGTGTAATGGAACCAAAGCCGAAGTTTATAACCCCTTTTGTTTTTGCCAAGGGCGCCAGCGATTCCTTGTTGATCACCATGAAACTACCCTTAGGCTCCTCCTGCTTGACAATCTTCCAGTTCCCTGTAGGAAGATCCGGATTACAAACCTGGACTATCCTCAGGGATTCATCCAAGTTTGCTTGCAGGCTCCGTGGGAATCCAGACCATTGCCCTAGGTCTGCTTGGTATTTCCTCCTTTGGAACTGCTCTAAGCTTGGCTCCTGGTTATACCTCGCCTACCTCCTCGATAGCCTTCCGATATAAGAAGGCCGATCACTGGCCTGAACACGCGGTCAGCTTCAGCCTTCGCTGATACCATCCCGCATCTCTACAAACTGGCGGTGGTCCCGGATATTGTCCAATGACTCTGAGGAAAACTAGGTTAAGTGCCTTAAACACCAACCTCCATTTTTCCCCGGTGATGCTCCCATCTTCATGGCTCTCGTCCATGACGGCTAGCACCACCTCCCCCTCCTTCACAACGTCGCTGAAGAGCTTAAGCCCCTTTTGCGACTGTTGTTCTTCCTGAAGCCTGGATTATTAAAATATTTTTCTTGTTGTTTGTTTACAATTTTTTTCTTATCAATATGACAGCAAACACAAAAAAAAAATCAAAACAATCTTTTTAATTTTAGTGCCGCCTATAATAGCCAAAGAGAAAACTGACGACATAAATTGACGTCATATAGCAAAATTTTTAAATCAGTGTGGCCTGTAGTATTCTAGGTGCACTGTTATATGTATATGTATAACAGTAGGGAAAACAAAAAAACTAATTTAAAAAATGAAAAAAAACCATCGACATTTCCATCCAAAAATTAAAAAAAAAAAATTATGATACGGAATACGAATTACGATTACGAAATTACATACTCTTACGATTAAAAGCACAGTCAACAACTTGTGTATGTTGCTTTATCACAAGTAACGAGTCTCTAGGAGCTGTTCATCACGTCGGCTATCAATGATCATGTCTTCTACTAAATGGGGTTATAATGACGTCTCGTTTTTAACATTGAACTGCCAGAGTCTCAGGTCACAGTCACGCAGGTATGCTCAATTCATTTTCTTTCCGGGACCTGGCTGCGCAATGAGGAGCATGTTAATATCCCTACGTTTGAATGTTGCGTTCAGTTCAAGCGAGATGGTCAGTGGGCTGCTGGAGTAGTAATCCCGTCAAAAGATCCATAAAATGAGCATAGTGGACACAAATAATTTCCCGTACGAACTTCCACATGTCATAGGTCGGCCTTACTTTCTCAAAACCAATATTGATGTAACAGGTGGACTGGCGACTAACCGTGATAACGAGAACGATGAAAACGTCAACAGTAAAAAATTTCAAACGACTCTGGATGGATTTCGGTAGAAATTCATAAGTTGGCAAGAAGGTCAGGCAGCTTAAATCCGGATGGACACAGAAAACGCACAATCATCGTTGGACAAACAACATAACCCATTGATGATATATACACGGCTGAACTTCAGCTTCTCAATGGGAATAAGATGCTTTCTGTAGTTGCATTCACCTCGCTGAATAAATCTGTCGAAGACATAATGAAGTTCAAACATTTCGTCCTTGCACCATATTCTAAAAGAATTTCGAAAATTCTCATCTTTTGCCGATGATTATGAGCAGGGCCGGGATTTCAATATTAATTTTGCCGTTCCTCAAACTGAACCACTTATAAACTTCCTGCGAGACGAATTCGATTTGCACATGGACTCAGGTCGAAATATATGTACTACGAAATATGGAACAACCATTGTGCAGTTTTCAATGAAAATTATAAAAGTTAAAGCGGAACCAGTCAGGAATAAAAACTTAAAAGAATAAGAATGCGATAAATGGCATTTCAATGTTATTACCCAGTCAAACTTACTTTTCATGTAAGAAACCGAATTTCCCCTTCAAGTGGAACCAGTCAGGAATAAAAACTTAATAAAAAAATAAGAATGCGATAAATTGCATTTCAATGTTATTACCCAGTGAAACTTAATTTTAATGTAAGAAACCCAACTGTCACTTAATAAATAATAGTGCGCGCGATTTCTCGCCCAAAAATAAGAATAACTTAAAAAATTGTGCCGCAAAATCCGATTTTTATTAAATAAAAAGGCGGAAATTATTTTATTTGTATGATTAATTACTAAATTATTATATAAAGTTATTTGAATAGTTTTACGTACATCTTTCACTTAAATATGATATAATTATTGAATTTATGAAACCTAACCTAAAAATTAGATTGAATTGTTAAAAATTAAATATTAGTCGTGGCTTTTCTAATTTAATCTTTGTGTTAATAAATTAACAAAATACATAAACATCTAATTATGTTTTATTCATAAAAAATATAAATTGACATCGCGCTAATTTTGTTATTACTTAAGAATTATGAGTTTTGGATGGCTGGAATACAGTTCTTATTTTTTTTATTAAGTCTGTATTCGTGACTGGTTGGGCCATTCGTTAAATTTTAGCTGTCACTTAATAAAAAAATATTGCGCGCTATTTCTCGCCCAAGAATAAGAAAAACTTAAAAATACGATTTCTTGTTGTGTTTTATACACAGCAAAAGAAGATAAAATTTTGATGCGGGTGGAAGCCATATTTATTTTGTGTACATTTTTTTGTTTACTATTTTATTTATTAAATAAATTATTTTAATATTTTTTCATATTATGTGATTAGTTTTAATAATGTGTGATAATACTTTTTACGCTATTTGCCGTAGGCACTTGGCCAAACACACTAATACTTAATAAACACATTTTATTAAACACTTGTTTTTTATTTCGCAAAATTATATTTATGAATATTTTAATTAAAATTTTTTTTTAAAAGTTTAAAAAATCACTCGATCGACTTCGACTTGTTAGGTCATCATCAGGAGTATCTACTCCTGGGGTAGTTGATGACCTAACAAGTCGAAATCGATCGAGTGATTTTTAAACTTTTAAAAAAATTTTTTAATTAAAATATTCATAAATATAATTTTTGCGAAATAAAAAACAAGTGTTTAATAAAATATGTTTATTAAGTAATGTGTGATAAAGTAAAAATGGTGTTTTAGTGAATTTTGTTAAAAATTAATTTGTTAATGGTATGATATTGTAGTCGTAGTGTAACGCTATTTTACTACTATAATATTTTAATTTTAATATATAACAACATGAACAAATATGAAATTTCTCTAAAATGCATTTCACAATAAAAACAGCTGTTTGTAAACGAACAGCTGTCACTTAAAGCTATTATTTTTGGCTGGTTGGAATGTCAAAAAAAAAGAAAAACAATTGGTTTCGTTAAAATTCGTATTTTTTTTTTGTTAAGTTCTTATTCCTGACTGGGTGAGGCTTAATGACCAATTTAACGATAATAAACAAATGATAGGTTAGTAAAATTGCATTCCTTCTTCCGTCAAAGTAAACTTTACACACGCACTATACACACGCCATGTTTACACATCTCATTGAGAGTACTAATGGACTCACTCATTTTTGTTATTTCTTGAATGCCATATTCTGTAGAAAGTTCTTTCACAACTCCCACTGCATGGTTGTAGAATTTTGGAATGTAACATCTGTATGCCTTTCTTTTTAAATCAATGTGAATTGGATCTTCCTGTCTGGCGCACTTGTTTGCCTTGCAAAAAGAATCAAATTCTATTCGCACTGATTTTTGGTTTACGTCCACTATATCTTTGAATGTTGTTCTATTCGCTTTCATAATTTTTGATATTAAGACTCGCATCATTAGTTTAGGTGTTGGATATTCGAAAATTATACAGAACGGCCCTTTATCCGTTGTTGAATATTTATTATCAGTTGTTTTTTGTTGTTATGTTTTTATTTTGATCGGTTTTGTTGTTGTTGTTTTTTGGTGTTTATTTTGTTGCTTTCTGCTGTACTGCCTGTCATTTTAATATTCTCTAGTTTCCTTTTGCCAGTGGGAAAATCTGAATCCGAAAAACCGTAAAAATCGAATTCTTCATCACTGCAATGTGTTATTTTAGGCATTTTTAATAATGGTGGACCGCATGGGTGACCACCATCTTTTTTTGCATTTGAAGATCGGTCGTCTATTTTCGCACTATTTATCACTGTTTATTTAATCACTGCAATCACTACGGTAATTTGGTTTATTGTTTATTAATTAAAATTTATGTTTTTTATTGTAAGTGTTGCTTCTACCGAAAACAAAATTGAACTCCTTAATCAAAAAATAAAAAATAAATAAATAATTCTAATCTAAAAAAACCTAACTTTCGTCAATAATACTAATGAGTTTCAAGGTCATCCAAGATCACCACTAAACGATCTCCTCGACACTGAACAATTTTTATTATAAGTAATTGCCTTCGAAGTTGCACCGATAAAAACCTGGCATTTTATCCATTGAGGGGTAATGTCCCGGACCCGAGTAATATTACTTTGCATAGTATTGCTCTTTAGATTTATAATAATATTAGATAACCCCATTAACGGAATATTTATGATTAATAATAATAAAACTGTTTATTTTTTTATTTTCAGACCTACAACACGCACACGGTGAACTGGTTTTTAGTTAAGATGAAAATTATTAAAAATAAAATTTACAATAGTCGTATATAAGAATAATAGTTTAAATATAATTCTATATTATTAACCCTAAGTAATAACAGTAATAACATAAAGTCTTAAATTAAATATAGTGAACCAACTGAAATGTTAAGTTATATCAATATTAATTATAACAAAATATATTATTATTTAATTATATTTATGATTCTAAGGTATTTATTATTATTATTATCTATCTTTGCTTATTAATTCTAAATAATTATTTTCTTAATTGTATATTATAAATCATATATTAATTTTAAGTTTATATTTATGTATAATTTTACTGACAAAAATGTGAAGTGATATAAAATGTAATAGGAAATCGAATTGAATATGAGGATTTTTTTTTGTATTATTGTGACGGATTGAAATCGTATGTTTTACTTTTAATAAATAGTTTTTGTTTTCGATTTTATTTTAATTTTTTTTTTTTAAATTTTTATTTATTTATTGTTTTATTTTGACCAAACATATTTTATATTAATATTTTATGAAAAATATTCAATTCGATTAGAATTATTTATTTCATTTTAATTATTTTTTTACATAGTGCCATAAAATTTAACTGAAATGAAAAAAATAAAATTATGAATTTTTGTATCTTAAAAAATTATTATTATTATTATTATGATTTTATGCAAATATATTTTCTATATTATTTTTTATGTTTTCTTTTATTAATATGATTTAAAACTAAAACGACCGATAATCGAAATAAAATTCTCGAAATATAATGATCAAACGATAAAATTGTTAAAGGTTTTATTTTGTACGTTACATATTTTATGTGTTTTAGGCGGTGAATTATAACGGGTGTCCCCCACAAGAGGCCGACGCGAATGGGGCGGTTGGATTCCTTGATGAATTGAAAGGCTGATACAATTTTTAAACACTTAGCTTTCAGAGAGGCGAATTATTTTTCATAGTGGCAATATTACGCTGAATACTAAAAAAAAGAAAAATTTATAGAGGAATTCTTTTTATGCAAGGTGCTATAACTTGATACGTCGGCCTCCATGCGCGAAGTTACTCAAGTTAAGATAGTTTCCCTTTTATCAAGAAACCCAACCGTGCCATTCGTATCAGCTTGAACGACACTCTGTATAAACTGCTGTCATAAAAATTCCTTTTCTAATGAGAGAGTATCTGAAACGGTGATCAACTAGTACACAAACGCTTTATAGCCAGGTAGTAGAAATTATAATATTGCAAAGGTAAAAATTTGCTTTATGCACTTTTTATATAAAAGATAAAATTAGCAATTAAAATTGCACAACATGGACTATTACACAGAATATGACGAAAATGCGACCGATATGAAAATACAAAAGTTGTTGCATAGATATAGGCGATTTTTTTCGATAGGAAGTGGGAAAATAATTGTTTATTTGTATCAAGCATTTATGCGAATAGCCTTAGCTAGACCTTCGGCCATCATTGAAGCCAACCAATTTTAACAAAATATGGTTTAGTCATCAAAGGCTGTTTGTTAAAAAATTTCATCACATATGTCTAAAAATTAATCAACTGTTTCTGTTAAACCAACGAAGATTTAATTATTTGACATAAATTCAACAGAAACAGTTCAGTCAAAGTTTTGACATATATCCAAAAGCGGTAATATCCAAAAGCACTTTTCCCATATAACATGTACCTGAATAATTGTAAATCATTTAGGCCTGTGTTTTTATGAAACTGATATATACAGGGTGCGGCAAAAATAACCACATGATTTGTTTTTTAAATAAATTAAATTCAAGAATGAAAAACCAAAAAAATTAAATTTTAAAAGAAAGTTTGTTTTATGCTATGTTTTACATTATGTATGAAAAGCAATATCAGTTAAATTAGAACCATTTCCTCGAACGCAAAAATCTGCTCTTTTTATTGCATTTTAGATAACTTTGTGGAGTGTTTCTAGCGATTGATTAGTTGCTGCATGGTTTGGGATTTATTCACATACACTTTTTCCCTGGGATAGCCCTACAAGAAAAAATTTGCAGGAGTCCGATGTTTGGTGGCTATTGCGGAAATAAATTTTTTTGGAGCATTGCCCTATAATGTTCTCTATTTATTGTTAGGCTTACACCTCCACCTAGACTTACAAATGGGCCGTAAATCTTTTCGGCGACACTGCCACACCAAACCGTAAGAGTGTAAGGGCGTTTAATGAAGTTTTTTGTGGTTTTCTGATCCCAAAAAATTGACAGTTTTGTTTATTTACGAAACCGCTCAAGCGGGCGAATCCCCTTCCAAAATCCGCCGAAGAGTGTGGTTAGTAAGCTTGAACTTTGCAGATCGTCTTCTTATTGATGTCTCCGGGTTTTCGGTGGCGCTCCGCCTGACAACATCAATATGTTCGACCGGTCTGCCAGTTCGAAGAGGTCTGCCCGTACGTCTTAAATTACTAACACTCCCAAATACAGCAAATTTATCCCCCGAGGAACGAATGGTTGACCCGTTGGAGCAATTATTTCACCATAAAATCTCCTGTATGCATGCACGTTGAATATTGATTATTGAACGATTATTTTCAAGCAATAGAGAAACAATCGTAGTCTTTTGTGCAATTTTGTAGCTTTCATTTTTTGTACCTCCCAAGTTTTATTTGTGAAATAGAAAGAAAGAAGATTAAATACATATTCGCAAACAAAAAAGAACATTTTTTACATCATATAGTTATTTTTGCCACACACTGTTTAATTCAATCGTGAATCGTGATTTTTTAAACCAAATCAATTTAAAGAAATTTCATTTGAAGACATTGTTTTCCCACGTGAGTATTTTGCTAAGTAAATACCACCGACTAAAAAATTCAATCATTTTTTCACAATTGGCCGAGATTGTAATCTAACAAGACTGCAGAATGTAGGACTATAAAAACAAGGAAAGACTTTAGTTATCGTCGCGATTACACTATTCTTGAAAATACACAATTACACTATTCTTCGAGCTCCGTCGACAAATTGCCTGAGCCCGGCGTTTTTTTTAATTTTCAATTTTGCCGTGCTTCTTAGATTACGGCGATAGTATTGATAAATTACTATCGGTCGTTGCGTATCATTTTCCGTATTCTGCGTTCTGCGAGGTTTTATTCCTTTACCAGGTGTTTTGAAAGTGTTTGTAAGTGGCCTTGGTTAAGTTGTAGATTAATACCTTTCCCTTTCTAAATTTTAATCTCTCCGTTTCTTCACGATACCTTTTTTACGATTTCGCATGAATCTCAATACTTTTTCTGCTGATGTTTTGCAGATGGACTCAATGTTATCGCATGATGCTCCTTGAATAGGTTCCACGAGGTGGGCGTCTATTTTAGTTTGATAATGCTATACTTGTGTATGTTGCTGTCCAACCATTCGCTATAGATATCTCTTCCACGTCTGATTCAGAAGTACAGTAACGAATTGATATGTATATTGTTTGTTAATGAAGATGTGAAAGATTGGCATCTGCAAATGACTGAAATTTTTCTATATCCTCGCCTTCCTGGATTTTATTTATCTATTTAATTTAATTTTTAAAATTAGCAATGAGAAAAAATAATATTTTTGTTTTCTTAATGATGAGTGATTTAAACTATTTAAGTCAGTTGTACAGTTGTATAAAATTAATGGCTTAACGAAAATTCAAATTGTATTTATCAATTAATTTAAATTTAACAGAAGAATAATGAAGCCATAACATTTTTTTGATGTAATCCATATCCATAAAATACTGCCTTAACACACTGCATTATTAAAAAACCTTATCAAATATTTTTTTTGATTGATTTAAATAGAGTTTAAGTTTTTTGAATTAGTTGCGCGCTGTGATGTTTGCATATTGCATATAAAGACTTTTATCATTAGATAGTAAAATGAGTTTGTAATTAAAACCAAAAATGTTTGTACATAGAAGATGTAGTCCACCCCCTTTGGATGTATTATAAAATATCGTTATAATTTTAAAGGGATGCTAAAGTCGCTTAGTAATTTTTAATTTTTATTAAACCACACAATCGAACATGAAAGATTATTCTCATATATGTTTAGATGATAAATACAATTTGAGTTGCGTCACTAAATATTTTTTTTTAAACCAATTTTTTTGATTTCACTTATAGTCACTTTAAGTCTTATACCTATTATGTGCGGAGTTGAAAATTTCGAATTTTGTTAAAATTTTGCTCATAATTTTGATATTTTAAAACAAAATTCAAAATTGTTACTCCCATATATACATAGGATTATAAATTTAGTTTAATAAAAAACTTTAGCTACACGTTAATTAATAAATGTTGGAATTTTATGTTTTCAGCTTACTAGACCCGACAACTAAAACCCGTTGAAATAAAATGGTGAAATTAGGAGAGCTCCCGAAACATTTATAGTAGCTATCGTTTAAAAAAGTATTATCTCTTAACTATTATTAAAAACGTATAATACAAAAAAGTATTCTCTTAAAAATATATAATTAAAAAATTAATTAACAACCAAACAATTAATGCTTCTAGTAATCAGAAATCCCTACTCCGAGACAGTGTTGGAGAAATTAATCTTTTTATTTTGCACAATCCGATTTTTCTTATACATACCTACAAATTTTGTTATGATTACAATAGATTATTCAATTTAGTTAATAGTATTTACATAAACAAATGTTTAAACTGCAAAAATACTAAATTAAAAATTAGTAAAAGGAAATACACAATGATATTTACTTTAAAGTTTATAAAAAAATAGAAATATGTAATATTTATGGATTTAATTATTATTATACATACAAATTAAATTAATAACAATATACAATAAAAATACAAATATTTGTCTATGAATTTTTGGTTTTATTCAATCGAGAAGTAAGGAGGTGCAGAACTACCCTCTCCATTACCTCTCGGCTAATTACATCCTCCCATACCAATACCCCACCATTAGCCACCGGTTATAATACACCCTCCTCTCTCCACCGCCGGTCGTTACTAATTATCGGCTGATTATCTTCGAATATTGTACAAATTGTGAATGATTATTTAATTTTGAATAAAGATCCGTTTACATTCGGTCAAAACATCATCCGGGTTTCCTGTAATCGACGTTTGAAGTTGTAATATAATCGTCCGCGCGTCCCATACATATTTTGTATATAATTTCTTTATCAGGTTGACAATCTGAATTTACAAAACTATGTGCCTCTAATTTTGGTAGAAAAAAATGGGAGTAGGTGTTACTTCAAGCTTCTTTTAATCTTCATATGCGGGTAGCGGCCTGATCACAAGTGACCATAACAACATTATTAGCTCACATAAACCAACGTACCGAATCAGTTGAACTATTGAGTAATATGCACCTAAGGACATATTTCCATTCATCAATTAATCCACGTAACATAAGAAATAATGCTGATACTGCTAACGCGGGGGGTTCTTTCTCGTCCATCGTCACAAAATCCTTCAACGCGATCTAAATAAACATTTACAGTCAAAACTTGTTTTATAGTGATTTCGTCGAACATTAAAACACAAATTTTTGATCGAGTTGACATGTTTTGAAAAACTTTCTCAAGCTGGTTAAATAAGGGTTTATTCCTGGAGGTCTCAATTTTATTGGAGACTATTTGTAAATGGAGGATGTTGATGGAAGCTTTAACTTCAATTGGTTTCTTAAATACTTAAATAAGTATAGGTCAAAACAGAACAAGAGCGAAGGCGACGAGCAAAATCGCCTGTCATATTACAAATATCGAAAACATGCAATACAAACGCAACCATCGACGATTTTTTCGTTGTACTCTGATCGCGTATTCTGATCGCAAACTATTTCCGCTGTAAAAAGGAATAAAATAAAACATTTGAACTATTTTAATAACGAATTTGCACGTCCTACTTAGAATGAATCTAATTGTGAAGTGGCTCTGACAGTTTGCATATACAGCCGCGCTAAAAGGTTTACTCAAGCAAGAGCGAAGTACTAAATTCAATACTCCCACTTTTTGTTCTAAGTCGATGTTAACATTTAAAATCAAAACTACGTTAATTCTTTGGCATGACACTCATCAATTTACAGAAAAATTGATGCTTTGGTTTTGATAGCGCTTTGGTCATGATGTCCGCTATCTGCTCATCTGTTTGCACATACTTCAGTTCGAAAATTCCGTCTTCAAATTTTTCACGAATGAAGTGAGAGTTTTTCAGTCTTATTGCGCTCTGATTGTTCATGAAGAATACGGGCGCATCGCTCTCGATTTGCTGAAGTTCATCCAGCAAGTTTCATCGCCAGACCAATTCCTTTCTGGCGTTCCGATCCCCAACTGATGACCCTACCTCCAAATATGAAAACGTAGCCCGACGTCGATCGTCCGTTTATGTGTCGCCGGCGTAGCATCGTTGTATCCGCAGAAGTTCAGATCGTTTTTGCCTTCGAAGCGAATCCCCGTATCCATCGAGCCTCGAATGTACTTCAGAATGCGTTTGATTGTGCTCACATGTGCTGCAGCTGGCTTTTCCAAGTATAGGCTGACACATCCAACTGTAAAGCTGATATCTGGCCTGGTGGTGACGGCCAAATACGTACGACTTCCGACAGCTTCTCGATACGGAAAATCCACTTTCGTCGGCCTCAAAATCTCTCAGATTTTGTGAATTATTCAATGGAGTAGACACTGCCTTGCAATCCGTCATGTTGAAACGATCGATGACTTTTCTAGCGTAGCCTTATTGATTTATGTAAATCGATCCGTCCGATCGCCGATCAATTTCAAGCCCCAGAAAACAATGTTCGATGACCGGCGTAATGTCTTCCTGTCTCTCCACTGCAATCAAACCGTCGTCGACATAAATTGCAAGGATTAACATACCATTTTTCCCGCCGCAGACGAAAACCCACGGATCCGATTCATTTGCTCTGAATCCAAAATTTTTGACAAAAGCAGTGAATCTGTTGTTCCAACAGCGTGACACCTGTTTCAGTCCATACCAGCTTTAGGATAGCTTGCACACATTTCCGATTGGATCATTTGCTTCGCTGCTGCCAATGCCAGATCGCTCTGATCGAAGTAAACTTCACCATTGTACTGAAGGTTTTTTGATAATCGATACCATATTCTTGCGTGAATCCTCGCACTACCAATCGTGCCTTGTAGCGATCAATGCTTCTGTCAGGATTCTTCTTGATCTTGTAGTCCCACCGATTGTCGATTACTCTTTGGATAGGTGATGCCTTAACCAAACTCCATGCACGATTTTTAATGAGCGAATCGTAATCTTTGCTCATTGTACGCTCCCACTGCGATTACTCGATTGTATCGCCATCATTACACTGTGTTGCGTCGATGCAAAAAATGTTAGACGCTTCGCTGCCGTGATGGTCCTCCGATCGTGCAATCTTCGATTGACAACATTTCTGTTATCAAGATCGCATATAGCGCCACGCTGTTCATGTTGTTCTGGCGTGATGAAATCGTCTTTTCCTCATTCGCGCCAGCTTTTTCTTTAGCTCCGATGTCAAGCGTTGCCATTGATACCTCCAACAAAACTACCACGTCGCATGATATTTCAACTTTTCCTGTGTTTGGATTCGATGCTCGATATGCCTTGGAACGACTGTCGTATAAAACGAAGAAACATTTGGAGGCCTTCGCGTCGAGTTTCTGTCGTTTTTCCTTTGGAATGTGCTCGAAGGCTTTCAAACCTAAAATCAAATGGTCAATCTTCGCAGTAAACACGTTTTGCTCAGGTGTTTACGGCACAGTTCGTAGGTGATGAATGCCGTTTTCTTCGAAAAATGCCTCAAATTCCGTGCCATTATTACAATACGAAGTTTGTGCTTATCGTCCTTTTGTATCAGCTTGACACACTTCTGGATGTAACTCGCTACTTCAGATTTTTGTTTTACGAAGTAAACGAAACGAAAATGTGAATAATCGTCTTTTAATAACAAGAAGTACGTAGCTCCTCCAATTGAGTTTTCCTGGAACGGTCTGCATACGTGTGAATTATCTCGCCGCACGACTTTGACTTTTATTTTTTTTTTATTTTTTTTATTTAGATTGTTTTACTTGGCTTGAGCGGTTCCACTTTTTTAAATATATTTTTCCACTTCGTTTAGAAATTTGCATATTTCTATTAATTCTTCTGATTTGTTACTTTTTATTATTTCATTTAGTTTTCTATTTCTAATTGTTGGATATTTTTTCCTAGTCTCTATGTATTTTGTACAATCTTCTATTATATGTTTGCAGTCCTCTATTACATTACATATTTCACATTTGTCATCATTTATTTTTTTATTAATTTTAAATATTTTTTATCGAATGTGTGATTTGTTCTTATTCTGCTTATTTGTTTTGTCATCTTTGTGTTAATTTCAAATTTTTTAAACCATGGAAACATTTTTGTTTCCCCATTTATGTTTATTCTGTGTATTATTCCTTTGCTCATTGTTTGTTGTAAGAATTCTCTATTCCATTCTTCATATATCTTTTTCTTAATTATATTTAAGCTTTCTTTATATGATAAATATTCATTGATTATGTTTGTGCTTTCGCATCCTTTTTTGGCTGCTACATCTGCATATTCATTTCCTTCGATCTCTATGTGGCTCGGAATCCATATTATTTTCGCCTTTATATTTGTATTGTTAACTATGTTTTTTATTTCTTCCTCATAATAGTTGTTGCTTTTTACGTTTTTTAATGCCATACATGCACTCAATGAATCTGTTATGATTGTGATGTTGTTTATCTTGTGTTCTTTTGTTTTTTTAATTGCGACATATATTGCAATCATTTCTGTTTTAGTGATTGATATTTCTTCTGCGATTTTTAGATTCATAGCTCCTCCCATGTATTCTATGTATATTCCGATTCCTCTTTTATTTTTAACTATTGCTCCGTCTGTGTAAATTCTAAAGAAACTTGCATTTTCTTCTATGTGTGCTTCTGCTATTTTTTTAATTTCTTCTATTTTCATTTCTGATTTTTTTTTAATTTTTTATGTAATTCTGTATCTATTTTTAAGTTTTCAGTTTTTTTTATATTTTTATTATTATATTTCCTTTCAATTTTTTTAATATTCATTTGATGTTTTTCATATATATCATTGATTTCTTTGTTGTTTTCCCGCTTCTCTATCTCTTCTGCTATAATTTTATTATTTTGAATTTTTCTTGTGATGTAAGCGTATTTGAAAAGTTCCAATTTATTTTTTATCGGTAATTCTCCTGCCTCTGCGATTACTGCTGTGACCGGCGTACTATTGACTAAACCCAAACTTATTCTGATCGCTTTATTTTATAATTTTTTGTATTTTTATTATTTGTGTTTCATTTTTGATGAGCATCATGTTATATCTAATACGACTTTCAAATAGGCTTTTATATGCATTTATCAGTATTTTTGGATGCGCTCCTCCTTTTTGTTTCGCAAAAATTTTTATTATATTTATCATTTTCATACTATTGCTTATTAAATTATTGTTATTTTTATTAAAATTTAATTTGTTGTCAATTATATAACCTAGTATTTTTATTTCATTTGTTACTTTGATTATTTGATTATTTATTTTTAATTTAATATTATTATCATCTTTTTTGCAGTTTATTTTGATAAATGATGTTTTTTGCGTGTTAATATTTAATTTTAATTTTTTAATTATTTCCTCAAAATTTTTTAGTATGTTATTTCCACTGGTTTCTATTTCTTTTGCCGATTTCGCCGAAATTACCATTATAAAATCATCTGCTTGTTGTAGTATTTCTGTCCCTTCTTTATTAAGTTTGTGTATGTCTATTGTGTAAAGATTAAATAGGTCTGGACTTAAAGGGTCGCCTTGCGGTAAACTGTTGCTTGTGGTTCTTTCCATCCTGATTCCGTTTTCTTCACATATAATTTTTTTATTAATCAATCCTTCGTATATCCAATTTATATATTTGTTGTTCACTTTTTTTTTTCTTTCATTATTTCTATTAATTTTTTGATATCTACTCTGTCAAACGCTTTTTCAATATCTGTAGATATAATTACCGTTTTTTCACCTCTATTTTTGTTTTTTTCCAGAATTTTTATTAATTTATTAATGTAGTCCATTGTTGAGAATCCTTTTCTAAAGCCAAAACAGTTATTTGATAATATTTTTTTTTCGTTGAAGAATTTGTTTAATCTATTTTTAAT
Organism: Nephrotoma flavescens; assembly: GCA_932526605.1. Lineage (NCBI taxonomy): Eukaryota > Metazoa > Arthropoda > Insecta > Diptera > Tipulidae > Nephrotoma > Nephrotoma flavescens. The sequence goes on along the minus strand of OW052220.1, from coordinate 209,650,793 downwards.
CATTTTATTTATGATTTTAACAAATGTTGATATCAGGTTAATACCTCTATAATTTTTTATTTCATTGTTATCTTTATCTATTTTTGGAATCGGTATGATTTTAATCTCTTTCCATGTCTCCGGGTATTTCTTCTCTCTCCAATTTTTGTTTATAAGTTTTGCTATTAATTTTATATGATTTCTGTTCATTTTTTTTAATATTTCATTTGAAATTTTATTTATCCCTGGCATGGTATTTTTATTGCTTTTAATTATTTCTTCAATTTCTTCTAGTGAAAATTCGTCCTCCTCTTCCAATTCTATGTCTATTCTGATCTTTTCTTCTTCTTTGATTATTGATTCTATCACATTTGTGTCTAGGAATTTTTTGATGTTTTCTTCATATGTAAATAAGTGTGTTTTCTTTTCTTCTTTTTTGTTATTAAATATTTTTATTCTTTTCCAAATTTCCTTGCTGTTCATATTTGGATTTATTTCGTTTATAAAATTTTCCCAGCTTTTTGTTTTTCTTTTTTTATTATTTTACTTAATTTATTAGTAATTTCCCTTAATTCATTTTCGCAGAATTCATTTCCTCTGTATTTATTAAAAAATTTTAGTTTTTCTTTTATAATTAACCAAAATTTATGTATTTCTTTTGTCCACCACACTTTACTTATATATTTATTATTATCTTTTATAATTATTATATTTTTATTAATTATTTGTTTTATTATTTTTTCATATTCTATTATATCTATAATATTATCTGTACTCATGTTATTTATTTCTTCTATCACTTTTTTTTTGTTAATTATCTTTTTGTTTTTTGTGGATATTTTAATATTATTTATAGTTATTTTTGTAGGCATATGATCTATGTTTCCTATCTTTATTTTATCTACTTCCCATTTAATGTGTTGATTTAATTGTACACTTCCTATCCCAATGTCTATCGCTGAACCGTTGCCTCCTTCTCCTATTCTTGTCTCTTGTCCATCAATACCATCATTAAATATATTTAGATTTGAGTTGTTTATCAGATTCGCGATATATCTTCCTCTTGTATCTTGTCTAACATTTCTCCCCCATAAATTATGGTGCGCGTTTATATCCCCCATGATTATAATGTTGTTTTTGTTGTTATTATCTATCAATATTTTGTTAAAATATTTCCTTACATGATTGTTATTTATATTTGGTGGTATATATATGTTCATAATCTCTAACTTTTTGTTATTTTCATCTGCTATTTCTATTTTTATGGTTTCTATTAAATTGTAATTTGTTTTGATTTCTTTAAATTTTATATTATTTTTAATTAACATTCCCACTCCACCGTATCCATCTTCTCGTTTTTTTTAAATAATATTATAATTTTGTATTTTTATTTTATCTTTTTTTTTTCATCCATATTTCGCTTACTCCTATTATATCTATATTATTTTCTTTAATATATTGTTCTAATTCTATTTTATTTTTAATTATACTTCTAATATTTATTTGTACTATTGTCATCTCCTTCATTCCTGTTTATCCTCTTTCATACTTTCCTCAATTTGTTTATCCATTTCCAATATATTCTCCAATAATTCAGTCATAATTAGGTCCAAAGTTAAGTCATTCTGATCTTTTTTAATATAGTTTTGTGTCAGTATTTGTATTCTTTTATTTATGTAAGATACTTTTATCATGTTTGTTTTTATTTTTTTGATTTCTTTTCTTACCTTTTCGTTTTCTCTTTTAAAGTTTTCTCGTATTTCGTTTAGCTCTCTTCTTATATCTTCCTTTCTATTTGTGTTATCTTTTATCAATGGGAAATCTTCTTCTCTCATATTAAATTCTATCTCTCTCTCTGGCTTTCACATCCCATGAAGGGATTTCGCCGCCTGCACAATGGCCCTCCATCCATCCCGATCCATTGCTCTCGTCCTCCAGTTTCGACATCCTAATGCTTGCAGATCTTGTTCAATGTCGTCACGCCAGTGTAGTTGGGGTCTTCCTCTACGACGTACTCCGGCTGGTTGTTGGTGAAACACTTTATATATCATAAAGCGTTGTCCGTGTACAATTTCCGAGGTCGAGTTTGTAATGAATCCAATATGGTTATCCGAGGCCTTTGTTTAGGGTTCATAACTTGGTGAGTTTTTATGAGGGGAGGTTGTTGGCCTTCCGCTTGTTACGTGTGTGGGTCACGTACTGGTGAGAATCTTGAGGCATCCAGTCCTACCTTGAACACATTTATATAGCGAGCCGCTTGATACAAGACAGACGCCCACTTCAGCCGCTCCTAACCTTGAAAATAGACGCTGGTTTGGCATTGGTTTTGAGGCGCCAATGGCTCGCCCTGACATGTAGTGTCCATGACTATAAACAGGATTTAGCTGCTCGTCTCCACTACACCGCCTGATTCATTTAGAGTTACCCAGAGAGCACCGCGAGGAGGTATGAATCTCGGACTTCGCCCTCCTCTCCGTTTTCCTCTGAACTTTGAAGCATTTTTCAGTTCCTTTGCAGTTTTTTTTTGGTGTGTCCATATATTAGACAATTTTTGCATATCATTGGAGCCGGTACATAATACATTACTTTTCTTTTCACTTCATATAATGTTATTTCCTCTGGTAATGTATTTATTCTAAAAGTGACCTTAATTGCTGTCGTGTCTTCTTCTTCCTTTTCTAAGTTATTCCATCTTTTGATTCTTTCCACTTTTGTAATTTTGCAGTTTGCTCTTATTTCCTGTTTTAATGTTTCCTCTGTTATTTTTATTGGTATTTTACCAATAAACCCTATACTTTCTAACAAGAAGTTCGGTATGTAACTCTTTATTTTTTTCTATTCTACTTAGTGTTACATTATTCAATACTTTATTTGCCGTGTCCATCTCTCTCGTACTAACTCTTAATCTGTTTTTACCAAATTGTTTGATTTCCAAGATTTTTCCGGCGTTTATATTGTATTATTTAATTTTTCTGCTACCAGATATAGAGGTGTGTTGTGTTATACTTTTCCTATTCTTGTTTATCACTGTCTTATTGATTTTATATTTTCTTACTTTTTATTTTATCCAGTTTCAAAGTTAGATTTCGTTGTTTTTAATTCTTTTAATTTAAAACTATTATTTTTTTTTTTAAATATATATCCATTCAAAATTACAATTTTATTTTACCCAAAACCACGTTTTTTTTTCTCTTTTTTCAAAATAACAAGAAAATCTTTCCGCCATATTGTCCTATTTATGTCTTTTTATTTAAATATTTCACTTTCCTTTCTATTTTTTATTTAATTATTTTATTCTACTTTCATTTTCTATTTTCTTATAATTTTCACTTATATTATATAACTATTTCCATTTTTTATTTTTTCACTTATAATATTTTAACTTTTCTATATTGTTTATAATTGATTCATTAATTTTGTCTTTTCTTATCAGCAAACAAATAAACCAAATTTGTTTTACATCAAAAACCACGTTTTTTCTCTTTTTTAATTAGATTGTCTACCATATTGACTTCCTCTAATAATTTTCCTATATCATTGTTAATCAAATTAAGTTGGGTATTTATTTTTCGTTGTTTTATTTTGTTAACATTTTTTTCAATTAATTTATTAACAAAATTTTTTTTTAAACTTATTCTCTTCTTACCACTTCAACCATTTTTTTTTTTTTTTTAAGGCTCCACTTTTATTTTGATGTTCACTTGTTTAAGTTCTTTTTCGCTATGAGCGACTTTGACTTCTCCTCGCGACTCTTGAAGCTGCTTCGATGATGTTTGCCGAAAAATTCATTGTTTCGGCTTTGCAGGATTCTTTCACGCGTACATGACATTTTATGTCCCAGTCGCTCGTGCCTCGATTGAAGTGACGTCTTTTTGATTGCTACGTTTGCTGTAGCCTCGAAGGTGATCCGTGTGTTTTGAAAAGTATCTATGGAACAAACCCTTTCTGCGAACTCCCACTGCAACGACGTTTCCGTTTTTCAGTGCTTCGCATCCTTCGTTGTCCATGTTCTGTTTGTGTCCATGATCTGTCACCTTTCCCGATGAAAATAGATTTACATGCGAGTCCGGTACAAATAGAACGTCCATGACTAGCTTGCGAATCCAATCGTTGCCATGCCATTGAAAGCACGCATACTGATGTCACCTTTGCCTCGAGCCATGATTCTATCACCATTGTCTATTTTCACCGATTCAGATATTTTCGTGAAGTTTTCAAATCAATCACGTCGGTGACTCATGCGATTCGTCGCTGCAGAATCCAAAATCCAGGTGTTCTTGTCACCACTTGCTCCCGTGTGACAAATAAAAGCATTCACTGAAGTTTCTTGTTGATTTTTTTCCGAGCTGCTCTTCTTTCCTGGGCAGTCCCGCTTCCAATGGCCGCCTTTTCCACACTTTTAAGCACTTGTCTTTCAGCTTGTCACTTTTATTCACCGTTTTGTTGTTGGTATTTTACGAATTTCCCTTTTTGTTAATGTTGCCCTTCTTTGGAAAACTTTGCTTGGGCATCAGCGCTTCCACCTCCTCGACCTGGCCCTGCGATTTGAGACACATTTTTTTCGCCACCAAACGCGCCTTCAGATTTGTTAATGTTCGATCGGATGCACTCGCAGACTCCCATGCGCTATTAAAATGATTTTATTCGACAGGCATCGTATTCAAAATTACTATCGAATCAGATATGGGCTCCTTCCGATCTCTCAGCTGATGTACAATTGATATTAATTTTTATATGGAAGCTTGTATACCTTCTTGAAGCTGTAATACTTTTGTTGCAGAAAATAAGTATTAATCTCCGACTTTTGCTCATACGTATTTGTGAGCGCCGTCTACATTTCACTTGCCGTCTCACAGCCCATGATTAGCTGTATTGACTGTTTTCCGCATACAGTTGAAATTGTCCACAATATGCTTTTGCGTCTGCCCTTTTCCAAGTCACAATTTCCGTCGCATAGTTTGCACTCGCAACAGTTGGTTTATCTATTGTGCCATCGACGTAGTTGAAAAGTTCAGCTGCTTCCAAGATTTGACGCACCTGGAATTTCCACATCCGCCAATTTTGAACGCCATCCAATTTTTTAATGCTGAAACGTTCACTTTCCATTTTGTTTCAATTGTGCTCACCGGCCTCGAAAATCCAGAAAATAATGTTTTTTTTGTTCTGGAATATTCAATTTGAATTGCGCAACGTGGCTGCTTGATCGCTGTGCTGTTCCGCGCAATACCACAAGTAACTTTTCACTTGAAATCACACTAAATTGATGCACTGAATTGTTGTTGTTTCGCCGTGCACAATTTTATTTCGAAATTCGCGGTTTTTCCTTTTATCACTTTGCAGTTTCCCGTGATCTGGGTAGTCATTTTGTGGTGTTTTATCACCATTGATGATAAAAAGTATGATACAAAAGAAATTGTCGTAGCTTCGTCCATGAATGAATTGAATGATTGTGGATGAATTATGGCACGTCGTATATAGATGCGAATGAAAAAGAGCACAATATCTTCCATATCGTTTTCACCGAATATAAAAATTGTTTTGACGTTTGGGTCAAAAATGTTTATCGTCACTATATAACTTAATATTTGCGCCATCAAATAACTTTTGGTCGACATTACTATTTTTATTGTTGTGAATTGTAATTTGCTGGGGAAAATAGTGTAAGTTCAACGAAATGTGTTCATTTTTGCGAACAAAAATCAAAAATACACTATTTTGCATCATTTTGTTGGTCACACGCATGAAAATCGCTTCATATAAAATATTCATATAACTAAAACAGAAATGTCAAATTATCATTTTTAGTTCATTATTACCCCTCAAAATTCATTTTGCAGGGTTGTGTTTGTAGACTACTTTGTTTTGAGTTTTATCACAAAAAAACTCTCCACTAGTGATAAAAATTGGTGATAAAGCACCACAAAATGACCTCCCTGGGCTCATAACCTATTGAGATTATTCTGATCGCAAAGTATTTCCGCTGTAAAAAGAAGTAAAATAAAACACTTGAACTATTTTGAGAACCAATTTGCACGTCCTACTTAGAATGAATTTTAATGTGAAGTGGCTCTCACAGCATACATAGCGTCGTTGTCGCTCTTGTTCTGTTTCGAGCTTATAGGTTGAAACAGATTTGTAAAACAAGCATTGCGCAAATTGCTTGTCACCATCGGTGTCACTATCAATTTTACAATAGGCAATTGGACAATTATCAGTTTGACAATTGTCAATTTGAAAATTGTAAATTTGACAATTGAGAATTGACATTGTACCAATTGTCAGTTGTCAAATTGAGAATTGTCAGTTTGTCAATTGTCAAATTGTCTGCTGACAATTGACAATTTGACACTTGACAATTTGACAATTGGCAATTTGATAATTTGACGTTTGAAAATTATCTGGGTGACAATTGTCAATTTGATAATTTGACAAATTTTGACAGTTGTCAAATCGTCAATTGTCAAATTGATAATTATCAATTGTCAATTTCATTTGTCAATTGTCAAAGTGTCAATTAACAAATTTTCAATTGCCAAATTGACAATTGTCAATTATCAATTGTTAAATCGGTAATTGTCAATTTCAATTGTAAATTTAAATTATTTTCCGCATGTTTCGGTTATTTTGGATTAGTGATGTTATTTTGAGTAGAGCTGAGTTTAAGTTGCTGAAGTATATCGTCTTACTCACCTGCAATCCAGGTTCGGTCAGAAAATTGAACCGAATTCCAAAATACGATTTTTCCAATAACCACGCTTTACATTGGCAACCTATCGTTAGTTTCTTGTGGGGAATATACATGTAATCAACATTCATATAAAACGTATTATGTATAGTTGCATGTGAATGAAAATAATGGATATCAAATAGAATGAGTGGAGCTGAGTAGAAGAGGGGAGGGAAACTAGTAAAGATTAAAAATAAAAGAGGATCCGCTCCAAACGCGATATTTCGAAACGAAATATGACACAAAATGATATAGTATATAGCGCGATATAGTTCAAAACGCGATATGGTATAGAATGTGCATTGCGAAACGACGGGCGCGAAGCGACCCGCCTGGTATAACCCGGTCCTATACTCCCGCTCCTATCGATTTTTAAATTAATATAAACAAAAATTAAATTTCCCCATTTGAAATATCGCATTTTAAAATATCCCCAAATAAACGATATTTGTTAAAATAAGAGCTTGTTTCATAATCATTTTGAACCTGAAATTCAACGATAAATTTCTTTTCAAATTTTTGCGAAAATCCCCGATGGTTAGCCTTATTGATTAAATTAAACGGAAAATACAAAGAAAGATATTGATCCATTTCTTCGAATATTGTACCAATTGAGAATGGTTATTTAATTTTGATTAAAGATCCGTTTAAATTGGGTTAAAACATCGTCCGGGTTTCCTTATCCGTTGGGCAGTTTCCGAAAAGTGTGGATTTGGCAGCATTTCTGCTGCTGTACCGCTGGCGTTTGGTCCCTAGTAATACTTTACCATTGTCGAAGCAGTGCCCACCCCTCGCGACGCAGACGCGGCTACCTAGGTGTTATATCTAGGTACCCTAATCTCTTTTAATTACTGTATGGCTGCTTGTCTTTGTAGTACTTACCTCAAGCAGCAAGGAGCCGGATCGTACACAAAAACAAATTTAATTTTTATTTTTAAATATAATTTAAATGCCATTTATTAGTAGGTATGTATTACAAAAGTACAGATTTTATTTTCATATGAAATTTTACAGTCTGTCGACGTTTTTTTTTTTTTTTTGTAAAATAAATGATTTAATGTGTTTTTGGTTTTTAATTATGATTGTGTTATTGTGTTAAATTAAATTAAAAATTAATGTACACTTTTAATTTTATGTATATGTATTGTATGTCATATATAGTTTCTGTTTTATAAATTCTAGACAAATTGTTTATTTTCACCTAACTTAATAAAATAATTAATTTGATATTTATTTAATTTTATTACAAAAAATCGTTTGTTTAGTTTGATTTTAGTTTTTATCATTTTGTTTAATAATTTTTAATGATTATTTAGTTTATAATTTTATGTTAATTTTTTTTATTTAGTGTGTTGCGTCGGGATTTTGGGTTTTCATTAATTTAATAATTTAATTTTTTTAATTCTAAATAAATTTTATTTATTTATTTACTTTTTAGATTAAATAGCAAGGCGATATTTTATATTTAATTTTGTATAGAATAATAATAACAATGCGGTTTTAATTTGTTTTTTATCATTATTACTATTTTATAATTTATAATATTATTAATTAGTTAATCTATAAAAAAATTATTTATTTCAAATTTTTAACTTTTTGTTGGTATTTTATTCTGATTAATATTAAAAAATATATTATATAGTTTTTTTTGGCTCGGCAGTAGGAAATATAAAATTTTTAAAATTTATAAAATATTTTTTTTTTTACAATTGATAATCCTTAATTAATGTCATTTTAAAAAACGTTAATTTAAAAAGTATTATTTTAACTGTACAGCATAATAGTTGGTAATTTCATACATACATTTTGTGGTGGTTTGGTTTATAGTTTATTTAGAGATAGTTATTTAGTTCATGTAAAGTTAAGTTGGAAAGCCTTGTAACTGAATTTTGAGACGCCATTTTTATAACTTGTTTCAGTGTAACTTCCAATTTATAAACGCTTTAAAATTATTGGAAGCCTCATTTATAGACGTTTACAGGGTTTTTTATTTATTAGAATGAATTTAGAGGACGATTTTATATTGGCATTGCTTGGCATTCCAAGGTATATTAGGGCTTGTTATATTTCATATTATAAATTATTTGTGATTCCAGTTTAGTTTATTACCATAATTTTATTCAATATCACAGAAAATTGATCGTTAGAGATTTCCTGTCCAGAAGGACCCTCAATTACTGTACACCCATCCTGTTTTTACAAGTATACTTAAGCATCGCATAAATTTGTCACATTCTTCAAGACCTTTTCAATGATATACGATATGTATACATTCTATAATAAATTAAAGATTAACTGCCAGTGGCGAAATGGTGGATTTGTGAGCTAAAGCGTTTTTTCCAAGACCTTTCCACATGGTATATGGGCATGAGACAAAATGTAATACTTCCAGCGCCACGGTGGTTTTGAGTACTAAGGGGCTTCAGCAAAATTGACGACCCTTCTTAAGACCTTTACGATATACGACAAGTAAGTTGTCAAGTAGATAATATACAACGTGAGAAAGAATTAGCTTCTAATTTTCGCTCCTTTTGGAAGAAGTAATAAGATGTGATTTGTAATTCAGTTTAAGTTTGAATTTTGTTAAAATAAGATGGACAAATAAATGTTTAAAATAAAATATTTATTTTTATATTCTATTTTCTTTGAACCTTCTAACTGGAGCAGAATAAAGTGAAGCGAAGTGTTCTGATTTGATAATCAGCGCTAGAATTAGTAAATAAAAACTAATTCCCGCATGTAGGTACTAACTATTGGACTTATAATTAAAAATCGTTTTTTAATAAAAATAAAACTTTATTATAAATCTTGCTCAAATTTTTGACCTCCGTTGCGTATGCACGCACGACACCTTCGCCATATTTCCACTGTTAGTGGTGCGTAAACGCATTTCGTCTTTAATTTACTAAAGCCGAACTAAATCTTCCCTATAAATGGAACTTCCGTGACGTATACCAGAGTTTTGACTCTTCCCCAGACGTGTAAAAATCTAACGGAGTTAGGTCTAGGGAACGTGGAGGCCATGTAATAGGACCATCCCTCCCAATCCATGATGGGAATACGTCATTTAGGTCCTCTCTGACAATTAATCTCCAGTGTGCAGGAGAACCGTCATTTTGAAAAACAATCGGTCAGTTATAATTGAAAATTAGCACGTGTGCTACCAATTCGGGCAAATCATTTTGTAAAAACTCAAGGTAGTTATCCCCGTTAAGATGCTCAATCACATGATTTCCAATTACTCCCGGCCAAACATTGACACTAAATCTTCTTCGGAATTACCTCAGTCTTTTGGCACTTGGGTTCTGATCTTTCGTTGACCAGTGACGAAGGTTGGGCAAATTAAGAATTCCCTCTTTAGTAAGTTTGGACTCATCTGTCCACAGAATACTACTTAAAAAAGTAGGGATCTTCCACATCTGTGTACAATAAAAGACTACAAAATGTCAAAGTCACGATTGTCCAAACCTCGCAATGGAGTGTAATGGAAAGGATGTTTGTTGTCTGGAAATCCCGAGTAATGCAGCTACATTTCTTATGCTTTTAGTCGGTTCCTCTTCAAACAGTGCTAGAACCTGTTCATCGACAGCAACATTATGTCGGGTTATAATTAGGGATGTGCAATAAATATCGATTATTTTAAATATCGATAGTTTACGCTAAAACTATCGGTTTTTTTATCGATAGTTTGACTACCCAATAAACAATATGTTTTATTAAATAGAGAACTATCTATTATACCAATTTTTTTTTTGTAAGTTTTGCGTTCAAAATGAGAAAACTTTAGCTTTCCGATTTCATTGTTTGTTGGGTTTGGGAGCAAACAAAAATGTCAAAAATTTGGTATAATGTTCAAATTCAACATAACCTATAATTTGCGTGCCCCTGGAAACAAGAATTTTAATAAATTTATTGACATTTGGTTTATGAACCGAGCTAATAGTTGTTTGTGTGATTTACCTTTTTATCGATTTGGAATTCTAAATTTTGAAAACGATTTGAAGTTGAACATCCTAATATAAAATATAATATAAAATTTTACAATAAATATTAGTAATAAATAATTAGTGGTAAATTCAAAAGGACTTCATACTGAAAAAAATAAAGCCAAAGAGGCACTAGACGAGAATAGTGATAAATTCGATTTATGGAAATTAAATAAGAAACTAGCTTTAGCCACGTCACAAAATGTTTCCCTATCCGAAGGTTATGGGGTAGGAATTCATCCTGTTTTAAGCCATTATTTAAATCAGTCACTAATGGATCTGGAAACCTAAAGGATCGGCATATTGGTCAGTTCAAAAAAATACAAATCCGGAATTAGTAAAACTTGCTGAGTGCCATCTGAAAGACTATTCTCAAGAGCAGGAAATATAATGGAGGAAACTCGTAACCGGTTGCTTCCAGAGAAATTAAATAAGCTATTATTCCTGAACTTATTAAATTTGAATGATTGGTTACTATAACGTTTGATTAATTAAAAATAAAGAATATTTTTTTTTGAAGATTGGTTGTTTATTTATTGTTTGCCGAAAGAAGTTTTCAAACTGAATGTTCATCTGGAATAGGACTAAAAAAGGAGTGTCGTATCGTAGCCATACATAAGCAGACATTTTTAAAGCCTTGCCAACTAAGTTTATTTTTAATTTAATCTAAACAAAAATAAGTATTTTATTAATTCTGCCATTTATGGAAATCTGGGAATTTAAATGAAAAATATCCGGTAATTTATTCTTAGATTGGAAATATTTTTTAGGAAAACGTCCTTACATATATCATGGGCACACCACGCTTTTACTGAGCGATTATTATGTAACATGTATTGTGTGTGGCTGAAGGCTCAGCGTAAAAGTATATCCGTTCTGTATTTCCGAATATGTAATCAGTTTCACGCTACGCCCATTATTATCAATTTTGCCTGTTTGACTTGTCACCTGTTCCCCATAGTATACGTACTCAGAAAAAGCAACAAAAACACATTTATCGATATTTCAGTTATCGATAGTTTTGAGATCGATTATTTTTGTTATCGATAGTTTGGTTTGCGATATATATCGATATGTATTATCAATAGTTTTTAAGAAAATGAACATCTCTAGTTATAACCCCTCTTGGTTCAATAAAATTTAAATTACCGATCTCGCATAAGCGTCGATAAGTATTTTGGAAGGTGTGGCGGCTGGGTAATCGTCTATTATGTAAGCGTTCCTGGTAAATCCTTTGTGCGGCTCGAGCGACGCAATTAGCTCTTCCATATGCCATCAAAATGTCAGCGTATTCTTCATTAGAGAATGTAGCCATTGTAGCAATAATAACAAAACTTAACCGCAACACTTAAAAACTTAACGAAAACAAAATAACAATATTAGAACAGCCTAGAAGAATGAGGTATCAGTTGTTGGTTGTTGTAGCCTACTTAGTGTATGTTTTTTAAGTAAAAACAAGTTTTTATCGCGAATATCGAATATCAGGCTGATGTGTCCCGTTACACAAATTTTGTGATATACAGGCTAGAGAATTTAATAAAAGAGTTCGAAGATCACTGGACGACGAGGTCTGTTTCAAATATTAACAAAAAAAAAAAAAACAATATTCCACAGCAGAAGGAAGGAAGTACAGACAGCTATTAGTAGATTGAACAATATAGAGGCACCTGGTCTCGACGGCATCCCCGTAGAATTTATTAAACACGGAAGCACTATTCTTGCATCAAAACTGAACTGCTTAAAAAACAACCTTCTAAAATATGAAAACTATTGTGGCTCCGTCAATCTGGAAAAACGTTGGGAGTCAATATCAGCATACATCAACTATACATAAACTTTTATCAGCCATATGACAACATCAACCACGAGGGCGTGGTGTAGATGCGGATGATATCGTGCTTCTTGGCTGAAGAGTTAGCAAGATCAAGAATAGTTTCGTACCGCTCGATCACTACGCAAGAAGATTTGGTTTGAAAGGGAACAGCAGTAAATCAAAACTCGTATCAACACATTCGTACCATCTTCGTATAAACCAGGAGATAAAGTGGCTTCATTGAGACAACGATATCATTGGTTTCACTAAATCTAACCGAATTACATGACAGGAGCACGTGGAGGTGTACGTAGTAGCTTAAGACCTTGAATGAGCAGCACTCGAGACGATGTCGAAAAAGACGATGAATCGAGTCGGATGGAGGACCACCGTACAGTAGGGAAAGTGAGGGAGAGAGAGAGAGAGAGAAAAAAAAGAAAGAGAGAGAGAAAGAAAGAAAGAGAGAGAGAGCGAGATATTATATGATAAGCTGGATGGAAATGGAAATATAACATGATTTTTGGAAGAAGTTAGTTAGGTATGTGGACATAGAACGGAAGTAGATCATTCCCTAAAAGACCGTAATCAAACGGAACTAATCCATTTCTTAAACTATCAAGATGGGATTGGGTGTTTTGGACAGACGTACGATATTAAACTGATTTCTGGAAGTTTAGGGATATGTCCACTAGTGGGATATTTCTTAAATGATCATGATACACTTTTGATGGAGTTTTGAAAGAAGTTCTGAAATAAGGCTGCAAAGTATGGGACTAGATCAGTCATGAATCATGATTGGTATTGGTATATTTAGCATGGAAATGGAATTTTAAATTATAAGATTGATTTTAGGAGGAATTTTCGAAAAATGGCCGGCTTTAACGAAACCAAGCCATTTCTTAGCCGACCAAAATCACATTGGATTTGGTCTATGGAAATATTATTTTAAAATGGTTTTTGGATAGAGTTCTGAAATACAGTCATTTGGGACGGTGCTACACCATTTCTTAACCGGTCATAATAAAATCGGAAAGGAAGGATTAAAATTGGATGCAAAATGATTTGTTTAAGAAAATATGGAATATGGACCTCGATTTAACGGGTCCATTGTAACCATTTAATAGACGCTCAATTTAAAAATATTTGGATTTATCGGGCAATCCGCAATACTACCGGGCTGGCCAATCCCCAATTAGTAAGTTAAATCGAGATTTCACCCAAGCAACGATTGCTTGACGTTGAACAAGTACGCCGAAGAGTAGCACATTCACAATTTTGTTGTCCGCCAAGTTACCACCATCGCAGCAAACAGATAGCGCGTATGAGCTATATAAGTGCATGGTCAAAGCTCGTATATTCACGGACCACCAACTGTTAATTTTTGGTATCTATCAGATACCAGCAAAAGCATCCCTTAATCAATTGAGATACCTAGACTTTATGGAACAGTTTACCACTGATATCTAGAATATTCATCCCACTGTAAGCGTGAGATATTAGTTCAACGAATTCGGTCGTACGTGGTCGTACAACAGTTTTTGAAGATGAGCGTCCAGGACGTTATTACCGAAGGAATCGTTGAAACGTTCTACGACATGATTCTTGCTGATCGCCGAACTAAAGTGCATGTAGTAGCAGAGACCGTATAGGCGTTTCCTACGGAACGGCAATTAATATTTTAAATGATAAGATTAGTATAATGATAAGATGTCGACCGGATGGGTGCCGCGATTGCCGAAATTGTAGGAATTGCGATACGGAATTGTTACGGCCAAATTGCATGAACTGCACTACGAATTACTGCCGCACCCACCGTACTCGCTCGACTTCGCTCCCTGTGATTTTTTTTCTGTTCCCCAACATGAAAACATGGCTTGGAGCTTGGAAATCCAGCACAAACGAACCTCCATTGTTGAAGAGTTTGAGAAGTCGTACTTTTTGGAGGGGTTAAAGAAATGGCAGAAACGTCGCGAAAAGTGTATCGACCTAAAAAATTTAAAAAATTTGCACCTTCATTCCTAACCCAGGAAACAAGGTAAACAAGAAAAAATTTTGATCGATCGCCTGAAGCCTTGTTTCCACTTAAAGCTTACTTGGTTACTTACTTACTATACCTTGATAGATTTCAGAAAACAGTGATGACCAAGGGTTGAAAAATAGCAAAAACCTGAAGTGTACTCACCTCTGTTGTATATGGTAAATAAATAAACAAAATAATAAATCAAAAAACCAAAAGCGTAAATATATTTTTTTTTTAAATTTTATTTAGGTTAAATTATAACGTAAATATAAAATTATACTTGTTAAATTTAGTTAATAAAAAAAAAAAAAAAATTATAAGGAATAGAAAAATAGAAAATTTTTAGGTTAAGTATTTTTATAATATTGGCACAACTTAAAAATTAAAATAATAAAATATTAATAATTATTAATTTTATCACTATTTTCTGCAAATTTTTAAAAGCATTTCGACATCTCGAACATTAAATTCTGGGTAAAATGGAATGCTTAGTAAAAAAAATGGACGGTAAATTTAAAGCTACTGAAACCAGTACAATACCGTAAAACGTGCAGTAAATTAAAGTAATCAAGAGCGGTATGTTGTACCATCACTTCGAATCGAAAAAAGTTGAAATTCGAAAAAAGTCGAATCGAAAATGTGAAAGTTGTATCATTTTTGCTTTTCGAAAATGATAAAACATATCGCCATTCGACTTTTTTCGAATTTCGATTCGAAGTGATGGTACAACATACCGCCCCAAATTTCATTTTGTTTATGCCAGAGACACGTACGGGGAAATTTAGTACTTTTGTTTACAGCACATCCTTATTGATCATTACTTAATTTTATAATTCTTATATTTCTAACGGATTTAAAAATTATAATACTATTGTTTAATTAAATTAATTAATGTTGTTAAATTATTAAATAAAATGAATTGTCTATTAAAGAAAGAGGATTGAGAAAATATGTTATTTCTCGACTAGTAGAACCTAATTAGCACTTGGCCCATACAACTAAGGACATGAAAGGAAAACTGAATCGTGATCACAATAAGTAAAACGATAAATTTTTAAAAACTATGAATCTCCGGCTTAATCACTCGCTTTATTTGAATCTCTAGGTTGGGCAATGAACATTGCACTATACTATCAAAAAGTTTGGAGGTAGTCCAAATCAAACTTAAATTACGGACGTAATTGTCTACAACGTAAGCTGTTTTGGAGTAGTTGGATTAGTGTTAAACAGATTTTATTATTATATTTCTCGGCATATTTGAAACTAATAACAGCAATGGATAAAAGTTGGGCATAAAAACAGCTGAGGTACCTGCCAGAATTACTGAATAATGACCTTAAAAGTTTTCAAATGGCAACGAGTGGGAGGCTTTGATCGCTGTAAATACGGTTGCAGTTTTGAAGGAAATAATTCCGGAATTTATGTTCCAATCTTGGAAATTGGAAAAGAGGAACTGTACCGAAACCAAATTGTCCATTCAAAATTTTGATAGTAATTCAACTTTGGTTTAACACCTGCCTGTTGTTACCAATTTAAATTTATCACTTTCAAAATGCCAGAAATCGCATTTCAAAATTCCGAAAGTTATAATACTAAAATTCATAAGTTCGGATTAACCGTATGGGTTCGATATTTTATTAAGAACTTTGGACGTGCTTTTGCATTCTAACTCGAGCTTTGTATGAATTTTCATAGGTAGTGAAATTTTATAAGGAAAAGCATCACCAATTTTATCGGATTTAATCTTTTGTTTAAAAAACCTTATAAATTCGTTTGGTTCCTTATTGACTAACGCATGTATTTGAAATTTATGACTACATATAAAGTAAAATTTTATCATAAATGTTGGATGAAGTTAGAAGCAGTCTCGCCGAATTTTGAACGAATTTCTAAAATTTAGCCTTCCAAAGTGAAACTCGACTATTTCTTAACGACTAGATCCAATTCGGAATGTAGTGCAGGCTTCGGATTATAATGTGAAATCCGATTGAAAATGTAAAATACCTGTGACCAACGTTGGGAAGCCTCGGTTGAAAGACAAGACGTGATTGTTTGGTGTGTAATATGGTCCAAAGGCATCGAGCAAGAAGCCACACCAACAAGATTGAAAGAGGAAGATTTGGTTTCAACAGGAAGGCGCCAGTGCCTACACAGCCAACTATAAATCAATGTTTTGCGCCCTATCTTCGAAAATCGAAATAAACGTTCCACACCCTGAATATGAAACGATGTTTTTTGAATTCGGACATATGTTAACCACTGTATTCAGTTTTTAGGCTCGGGTTATGATTTAAAAATTAATTATGAACCATGTTCGGGTTCATTTAGTTTTTCAGTAGGTGGGGACACTACGATATTTCTTAACCATCATCAAACTCTTAAAATCAACACAAATTTTGAACGATATTTTAAAATTTAAACACGAGTAGAACTCGATTATTTTTTGTCCGACTTTGCAATTTATTAACCGATTTTTGAAAAATGTGAATTGTAGGAAATAGGGAATTTGGAAAACCACTTTCATTTCAGATGAAGTTCTGGGATTTAGCTGTGCTCGAGATATTGTGGCTATTTCTTAATTGTTTGTGGAAAATTGAGTTGTAGAGCTTGATCTGGATTTACATGACGTGTTTTCAACCGAATTTTAGAAATAGGACTTGCTAGGTGTGTTCATGTCGATTATTTCTGAAAAAAATTTTACAAATAGCTTTTGTTGGATTGTTTTGTATTTTAACATAAGTTTTTAACGTTTCTCTTTCACTCTAGTTTTCACATTTAGCTCACAGCCATTTAACTTGGTTGAATTTAATGAATCCAATAATGTCACAATTTCCAAGGAGACGTTGGATTTTGAAAATCAATCAAACCTGGTATTCGGTGTTCGCAACCTTAACTGAACCATAAATGCATTTCATTCATTTATGGTTCAGTTAACGTTGCGAACACTGAATATCGGATTTGATTGAATTTCGAAATCCAACGTCTCCTTGAAGATTGTGATATTATCGGATTCATTAAATCGAACCTTTCAATTGTAGATAATATTATACAATCGTAGTGGTCAAGGTCCAACTGTCGCTTGTAAAAGATAGCACAGTTCAGCGTAGAAGAACATCAGCCTTATTTGTTTTCAACTCTCCATTCGTCTCCAAACAGTCTCTGGAGTCTTCTTTTATCGCTTCGAGCTGATGTTTTCGATACAAGATCTCATATATTCGCGCTTCTTTTTCCGAGTGTATTTGATCGTCAGACCAATCATCCTTCAATCACTCACTTTTTTGACGCTACCCCATTTTTGGCGTAGAAAGGTGTGTTACTAAGAAATTAGTTAAAAATTTTACTCAAACCAAAACATTTAGAAAGAAGATCAAAACTTACTACATTAATCTCATTTAAAATCGTTGACTCAATAGTTTTTTTAACTCAGAAATTGTGTATATGTTGAATTTAGAAATGCTGAGTTTAGTTTACCAAAATTCGTAGACCCTCCAAGTTTTTGGAAGAGTAATTTTAAATTTAATTTTCATAAATATCTAAACCAGTATTTTTATTACGCTACCAATATTTAGAAAATCATAATTTTATTCAACCAGGATTTTGATTTTGGAAACCATTCCGCCAATCAAAAATATATTTAAAAAAATTGTTCGAGGTGAGATAATCGAGATGTTTCAATGTTTGATTTCGAATCAATGCGATTGTGAATTGTTTAAATAAAAATTCGGTCATCTCTGATGACACTATCAAAGTTTTTATATAAACTACCAAACCTCTAGGTAACCTCACATCGATCGATGTAAACGAAATATTAGGCGAGCACCCTTAATAACCCAAAATTGAATTACCAAAGAATGGTTATAGGCTGTTCTCCATGTTAGGAGCGGCTGAAGCGGGCGTCTGTCTTGTATCAAGCGGCTCGCTATATAAAAGTGTTCATGGTAGGACTGGATGCCTTAAGATTCTCACCAGTACGTGACCCACACACGTAACAAGCGGGTTGAGCGGCAGGCCAACAACCTTCCCTCATAAAAACCATTTAAGTTATGAACCCTAAACAAAGGCCTCGGATTACCATATCGGATTCATTACAAACTCGACCTCGGAAATTGTACACGGACAACGCTTTAAAAATGGGAACATGGAACGTGCTTAGCCTCTTAAGACCTGGAGATCTCCAGAACCTTTCGAACCAAGCAAAGAGTTACACATTAGACGTACTTGCACTACAAGAGCTTAGATGGTCGGGGAGTGGGATCCATGACACCACCAATGGTTACACTCTTCATTACAGCGGCCATCAGAACGGAGGAGAATTTGGAGTTGGTTTCCTCATCCATCGGCGCGTGAAGCACCATATCATCGATTTCCGCCCGATCAACATGCGGATGTGCACGGTCAGACTTCGCACTAAGAAATTTAACATCACAATCGTTAATGTGCATGCACCCACCGAAGATAAATCGGATGACATCAAAGATTTATTCTTTGTCGAGCTGGAGGAAGTCATCAATAACATACCGCACCACGACATTAAAATCATCGTGGGCGACTTTAATGCAAAAATCGGTAGGAGTGCAGAAAATACATCGCACATCGGTCCTAACAGCCTGCATCTAACTAGTAACAACAACGGCCAACGCGTCACCGACCTGGCATTAATGTACAACTTAGTTGTATCAAGTACGTTTTTCCCGCATAAGAGAATCCACAAAGTAACGTGGAGATCGAATGATGGAAGAACGGAAAACCAAATTGATCACGTCATGGTGTCTAAGAGACACTCGACCAGTATATCTGACGTTAGATCCTACAGGGGTGCAGATATGGACAGCGATCATATGCTTGTCATATTTAAATATAAGTGCAAACTGTCATCAACGTTCAACAGACAAGCACAAAAAACCGTTCGATGGAATGTGGATGCTCTAAAAGACCAAGCGTCACTGCAGAGTTACCAATCAGCTGTCACTAACTATCTAGAGCGGCCTAGCAACAACGAAGAAGCTCCTTCTAACATCCAGGAGCAGTGGCACACAATACAGTCAGCCATTACCACCGCTTCGCAAAACACTATCGGAAGAAGACCTCCGAGACCCCGCAATGATTGGTTCGATGATCAATGTCGCCTGATCGTCGCAAATAAACAAAAGCTTCGAGAAAAATGGTTGGCTCGCAATACTAGAAGCACACATGCAGAATATCTCCGCGCCAGGAAAGCCACGACTAAATACCTTCGTCAAAAGAAACGCGATCATATGAGATTATGCATCGAAAACATCAGCTTCCAAGCGGAAGTGGGAAATTCAAGGGACTGTTTTGCTAATGCCAGGAATCTCACTAAAGACTTCCACCCAAGAAGTACAGCCATCAAAGACGGGAATGGAGAATTGAGAACAAACGTGGCTGATGTTCTCTCAGTATGGCAAACCTACTTTCAAAATCTACTAAATCGGAATGACGACGTGACCCCCATTAGAGCAATAGCTCCTCCAGGTGATGAGGTCTTCGTCGAATATCCCACAGTAGAGGAAGTAGACACAGCTATTAGTCGATTGAAAAACGGCAAGGCACCCGGTCTCGATGGAATCCCCGCAGAATTAATAAAACTCGGAGGCGCTACTCTTGCAACAAGTCTACACGATCTCATCGTCTTTATTTGGGACCAAGAAGAGCTGCCGGAGAATTGGAAGACCGCGCTCATATGTCCGTTGCATAAAAAGGGCGACCGCCTTAAATGTGAAAACTATCGTGGTATAGCTCTATTGAACACTGCTTACAAAGTGTTGGCTAATGTTGTACTTGCCAGACTCATCCCTTTCGCCGAAAACATCATTGGCGATTATCAGTGTGGTTTCCGTCCCAACCGATCGACCACTGACCAGAGTTTCACCATGAGGATGATCCTGGAAAAATGTTGGGAGTACAACATAACCATACATCAATTATATATAGACTTCCGTCAGGCATATGACAGTATAAACCGCGATAACCTTTGGGCCGCGCTCATATGCCTAGGAATTCCAGAGAAACTCGTTTCTCTGTGCAAATTAACAACGTCTGGGTCTGTATGTAGAATTGTAATCGAAGGAACTGTGTCAGACTCCTTTGAAATAACATCTGGTGTTCGACAGGGAGATGCACTCGCGCCTGTGCTGTTCAATTTGGCGCTTGAGTACGTAGTGAGGAAAAGCAACATCGAAACTTCGCGCTGTATATTTAATAAATCAGGCCAAATTCTTGGATATGCAGATGATATCGTGCTTCTTGGCCGAAGACCTAGCGATATCAAAGACAGTTTCGTGCCGCTCGATCGCTGCGCAAGAAGACTTGGTTTGAAGGTGAACAGTAGCAAAACCAAATTTGTATCAACACCCAGGAACATCCCCATGGCAAATCTCGGAATTGGCGACCACAATTTTGATCGCGTTGAAAATTTCAAATACCTCGGGTCAGTTATAACATCATCAAATGACATGCAGGCAGAAATAAAAGCCCGAATATCTGCCGCACATCGAGTTTTCTACGCCCAATCAAAATTATTGCGATCTAGAAATCTATCGCAGTCGTGCAAGCTCGCACTTTATAAAGCACTAATAAGACCTGTGCTGGCTTTCGGAAGCGAGAGCTGGACCATGACCACTAATGATTGTAGATTGTTATCAACTTTCGAAAGGAAGGTCATTCGCTCCATCTTTGGTCCAATTAAAGTCGCGAACAATGAATATCGGATTCGCATGAACCACGAGATAAAGCAAATTCTTGGAGGTTGCGATATTATCGGATGCATCAAATCTAATCGAGTTAGATGGCTTGGCCACGTTGCAAGGTCCCCACAACAACGGATGACCAATAAAGTGTTCCATCAACAACCAGCCGGTGTGCGTCGTAGAGGAAGACCCCGACTGCGCTGGCGTGACGACGTCGAACAAGATCTACAGGCACTAGGATGTCGAAACTGGAGGTCGAGAGCGATGGACCGAGACGGCTGGAGGACCATAGTGCGGGCGGCAAAATCCCTTCATGGGATGTGAAGCTAGAGAGAGAGAGAGAGAGAGAGTTATAGGCTGAACCAGCCAGTTCGTAAGAGTTTAAGTTGCACTTAGTTTTGCCCATTTGGAACAGTTCAGCAGAACTTCAGAATTGAACGCGTTCAAGGGGAAAGAAAATAATAGCGGAAATGGTCCAAACAGAGGTCAACTTAAGCTCTTTAGGATTGACTAGTATTAAGCAGATAGAAATACACACTGTACCGTGTGGCGAGTGAGGTGCTCGATAACGATTAAACGATTAAACTACGAGAGCACAGAGGTACCAGTTTCAATGTCATTATTGGAAGAAATGTCAGTCAATTTCATATCAAAGTGCTGGACCATTTTGACGCCCTTAACATAAATTCGGCTTCAAGGCCAAAATTCTTCTTCCTATTTAGAAATATTTTTCATCCGAAAATTTCATGAATGGCTGATGGCTATTTTAAAAATAAAATTTAAACTAATAAAATAATAATTTGGAAGTAAAAAAATGTTGGTGATGACGGTGGAAAGCACTTCGACTAGTGAATAAAAGCAGAGACGTGTATGGAAAAAACATTTACAACGTGCGAAATTGCAGTTAAATAGGAATTATCAATACTGTTGCGGACGCGCTCCCTATTTCTGTGATTAGGCGATCCAGATTTATCCCGAGCGCTAGTTATTCAAAATATGTATTCACTTTCTCTTAAGTTGCAATGCCTAATAGATTTTTGAAGGATTTGTATTTGCTACAAAATTTCATTCAGGTAGATGGTTAGATAATTAGATGGAGTATAATCTAGTGGGGACGGCGGTCTACTTGAGTTTAAAAGAACTATTCAGGATGTAAATTGTGTAATCAAGGACCCCATTATGCTATAAAGTGACTTCAACTTTTAGTAGAAGTTGGTGACGATGGTCAGGTTTATTGCGTAACCATGGCCAAAAGCTCTACAAAACATCTGGATTAAGGGTGACAGATTTAGGCAACCACTAAAGATTAATTGCATGACAAGTGACCCAATTGATGAATCCCTGGGCTACACCGTATTGAGATCGTTTTGCTGTTAAATTGAGGAAAGTTTGAAAAACAAATCGGGTCGAATTCAATATAAAAGCAATTGGACAAATATTGGCACTAAGTATCATTAGAAATTTTTCACCACTATTCCCTTTCCCGAAAACTATGTATTTTAGAATATCTAGAACGGGATAATTCGATGATTCTAAAATATTAGTTACCTATATGGAGCTTATCAGAAGACTTGAAATCTGCCAAAAACCATTAGTTATGTAGATCTAATTATGACAGGTATCCAAGGTGAGATATGTGGGGAAGTAAATAACAAATGGGCGGCAATCTGGTCACCAGCATGGAACTTCATGAAACTCCAGGCGCCCTCGATTTTACACAGCTTTACTACAGCAAGAGCAAAAGACTCTGGTGTGCTGGCACTTGTTTGTTTTTTCGAATTCACAATATAAGGATGCAATAACAGCGAGTTCATACGACGGATAAAAATCTCGGATTTTACTATCCCATCGTTTTAACCAATTACATCACGTAAATTATACAACGGGCACGCCTCTTTTCATATAAAAAAGTTGAAAATATAGAAAAAAAATCTGGGATAGAAAAATCCGAGATTTTTATCCGTCGTATGAACTCGCAGTAAATGTTGGTTATTATACAAAATTTTGTCAATTTCACTGTTATCATTAATATAAAATTTAAATTCAACAGTGTGGCCTACTCTTTATAAAATGTATAACGAAAATTGTAAACTCACACGAACGTTTACAATGGGCGCTTTCAGGTCACTCAACAGTCGGCAACATGTTGAGTAAATTCACGGCCAACGTTATAGAAATTTTGAACTCTATGAAATTTTCAAGTCAACTTGGCGATGATTTCACTAATCATGATGCCAACAGTTGGCGGACCTGAAAACGCCCAACAATTTTGGCCTTACTTTGGGAAATATTTAGCGTTGGGGATTACTTTGGGAATTTAACAACAACAATTCCATATAAATTTCAATCCGGAATGAATAATTTCATTCCATCTAAAAGTAGAATTAGAATTATTTCATTCTTCCTGTAGTTGAAATGTTCACCGCCCGGTTAATTAATAAAATAATTTTATTTTTATGAGTTGTCACTCTGGGAGTAATGTAGTATTTTTATCGTACTCTACTCAGTTCAAAATGAAATGAAATTTTACCGCGGTCTCCGAAAATCTATTTTATTTTCGCGTGAAATAGAAATGAAATTTTATTTTAGAATTTTTAATTTTAACGTATAAATTTGTAGACATACATAAATGAATTTGTTTATTTTACGTAAATAAATTAAATTAAATTGACTTTAATTAAAATTTATGGATTTGTGGTATTAAAAAAATTGTTTATTGCCAAACCCAAACAAATGCCAAAATTTCTCGTGAAAATAATGTGCCAAGACATTATTTTCTCAAAAATAATTTGGAGAGTTTATGCGCACCATCTTTGATGTATTGAACACACTTGGATTTTTCGCTGGTGAACTGACATAACAAAATGACATAAATCAACGATACCAAAAATGAATTCCGATACTAAATTAATCTGCAAAATAAGACATATTTACGTCAAAAACACATTTTATATGTTCATAAATATTTGTTATGACATAAAAGTAAATCGCTTGCTTAAGGCGATGCCACATACACATTTCTACGGACGACATCTAAAAACAGATTTCGCATTTACGAATTAATTAGAGCATATTTTTGACTCAAATGAATGAGATAATATGTAAAATATCTCAAGTTAGTAGCTAAAATAAAAAATTTGGAATTATTTAATAAAATTATTAAATAATTCCAAATTGAAAAATTATCAATTTGCTATTTAGCCGTTCCTAGAAACGATTTTTTCTCTAAATGGTATAATTTTACACGTGAACTAACGCACAAAAATCAAAAACGATTTCCGAACTCATCAAAAAATTTTAAACGATTTTTTTCTCTGTTGTCTATGAACTTCAAAAAATGTCAAAAAATTCCAAAACAAAATATATATTTTTCATTATTTAATATTTTTATAAGGCTCATCGTGAATATGGTATGGTAAACTTATTTAATTGTAAAATGAATTAGTTGCTTATGTATTATGAAAATTTTATAAAGAATTGTTTTTGTAAAAATCGTCTGTATTTTTTTTTGGTATGTGGCGAAGCAAAATAAATTTACGCACGAATCGTCTGTTATTAGATGTGTATGTGGCAACGCTTCAACAGAGAAAAAAATCGTTTAAAATTTTTTGATGAGTTCGGAAATCGTTTTTGATTTTTGTGCGTTAGTTCACGTGTAAAATTATACCATTTAGAGAAAAAATCGTTTCTAGGAACGGCTAAATAGCAAATTGATAATTTTTCAATTAAAATTATTAAATAATTCCAAATTTATTATTTTAGCTACTAACTTGAGACATTTTATATATTATCTCATTGATTTGAGTCAAAAATATGCTCTAATTAATTCGTAAATGCGAAATCTGTTTTTAGATGTCGTCCGTAGAAATGTGTATGTGGCATCGCCTTAATCCTACTTTTAGGTGGAATGAAATTTATATGGAATTGTTGTTGTAAAATTCCAAAAGTAAGACGCTAATGGAATTGTTATTATAAAATTCCCAAAGTACAACGCTTTATATATATGGTTGATTGAATATTTCTAATGTGGAATTCTATTTACTTTTCAAAATCAATGTCAAATTTGTGGTTCAAATAGAACAAAAAATCAAAATTGATGTGATTTTATGTATGTATTGGAAGTATTAAATATGATTTTGAAGTTCAGAAATGTCACATCAAAACGACATCAATTGTGCACTCCACTATACAAAATTTTATGTATATATTTCCGAACGAATAATCGTTACATGTTTATTAATGAACGATTAAAATATATTTCAATTAAATTTAAAACACATGCTTTAATTTTTTAGGAATTTAACACACCAACTGACATTTCTACAAAAATTGACGTTTCATTTTGTATTGGTATTTCTCCATCAAAAAAATTTACGAAAAAATTGATGTACATCAAAAGGAATTGATTTTTTCTGGCAAATAGAAATTTTTTTTTGATGTACATCATTTTTTTTGCCGGATTTTGGTAAATAGAATTTCACATAAGTAACATAATTTAAGATATTATCCACAATTTTTGATCAATAAAAATCAAGACTACGAAATTCGGGTTTCTGTGCCTGGTCCGATTTCTGAGAGGAATCAGAGCTTCGGGAAATCAAGAACTGAAAACTGTAAATGGTCATTATTGCCAAATCGACGGCTTCAGTGTAGTTGCAATGTATTTAACTGATTAAGGAAAGCAGAACAAAGAAAGACAGCTCACTTTATTTTAAAAAAGGCAAATCTTGTTAGGACACAACTCAAAACTAAAGGTAGACTTTCATTCAGGCAGGGCTTTTATAATTTTACACCAATAGAAATAAGTAAACTAATAATTTAATAGATAATCTTGCTGGTCAACTCCGGGCCTAGGCAGTCCTAGGAATGTTCGAAGTCGTATAAAGAAGACAGGGAGATAAGCGTGTATTTTCTTTGAATTTTTAACTTATAGATGGAAAATTTGTAAGAATCACAACAATCAGTTTCGAACGGATGAGATTATTTTTCTGATTTTTTTTTTCAGTATTTAATCTTTTTTTTTCAATCTGTTCTGGGGCAGAAGCAATTCCAACTCTTTCGCAGTTCAGTTTTACCGTCCTTACCTTACCGTCCTTACCTACCGTCCTTTGACAGTCACCTGCCAAATCGAGGACGTACGGCTATTGGACCGATTTAGTTACCATCTGCACATTGCATAGCTCCATGCCAGCCTATACTGACATGGAAGATGGGCCGGCCCATGAGTTTTGCACTCCGACAGGGTGTCATGGTTGTATTCCTTTTTATCTCAGATCGTAATCTGATGATGAAAATTCCCTTTTGCATCCTGCGCCTATCGGGATTCGAACCCGGTACCGGTTGATGAGATTATTGATTTGAAAAAATCAGTCTTCCCATCAGGTCGCGATGACTGATGTTGTATATTTACATTGGAATATTGTCTATATATATAAAACAAAACCATGTAGTTGTAGTACTAGCGAATTTTCGCTTAGTCTACGAAATTCTATTCTTTCAAATTTCTTATCTACCTATATTCCATTTTCACAAGTACGTTTTCGTGTTTACGAATTTATTATATTTTATTTTGGTTTTTCGATTGTAATGGTTTTGTTGTGAACAATGTTTGGAATAATTACAACAAAACGATTACAATCGAAATAACAAAGTGTATTTTTTGCCGAAAACGAATTGACAGGCGATTTTGCTAATTTCAAAAAACCATTACTGTAATTTGGATTCTTTTCAGGATGCCAGGTGTTTAATCGAATTTCAAAATGTGTAAACATTTTTCGATTTTCATACATAAAATATGAGGTACGGGCCCATTGTGATTTTTGATTAGCTACATGCCTTAGCTCCGTTTTATTACTCAAAAAAGATACCACTCTCAGGGAAAACCTGGGCCGTTGGTTGAATTAGAATTCGTATTCGCCTTTAGAAATCGATTTGATAACTTAAAATACAGATGCCACCCAATAAATTGTTTAGCTATGGTTTTAATTGATGGTAATTAAAATAAATTTCGTTACAAAATTATTTTGGCCTACGTGACGTCCATTTGCAACAAATTTATTTTAATGCAACTAATATTTAATAGAGAATGAGTAATTATTAAAATATAACTAACCTTATTGACACCCTGTAAAACGCCATGCGTATTAAAAGTATTGAGCATAACACGTTATATGATCTGCTAATGTAGTCGATTTTTGTTAAAAATTAGAATTTAATTAAGTTGTTATTAAAATATATATAAGTAATATTTGTTTATTTTATATAAAATCGTTGAATAAAATATTAATTAAGTCGTTAATTGTCGTTTACTAAATTTTCGACGTCCGAAACGAACACTTCTAGATCGGATGGTAGCGGATCATCTTTTAGAAATTTTTGCTCAGGTGATAAAACTTTTGGCCATTCAAATCCGTTTTTTGTATTTTCACATCCGGCTGTGTGCGCCCTATGATTGTGATGATGATGATGATTATGATGGTGATGTGCCGGTATATTTATTGTAGGAATTGTCGCATCCAATGCCATTGCGTTAAACGTTGCGGGTTTATTTTGAAGTGAGATTTGCCGCTTGAAATTTGCTGGTTGGGCCGTTTTTAAACTGGCACGCGGAATATTTGATATGCTACCACGTTTCAATGACGATTTATTACTATTACTAGTGTTACTATTGTTCGCTGTTGATAAACGTGAAATTGAATTTGTATTGTTATCTTTATTTGTATGGCTATTTCTACGCGATCTTGGCTTATTATTAATCGGTTCTTGGTGTTGTTGTTGTTGTTGTTGTTGCGATAGAATAATTAAATCATCGTTATTTATAATCAATTCATTATCAAAATTATCGGAATGACGTGTTTTACTAGGTTTTGTTGCCGATGAATTTGATTTATGCAAATTTGAGATACTACTACGGCGACTCGTCCGATCTAAACTATTATTTTGCTGCTTTGATAAATTCGTTGTACTGGAGCGCATTAAATTATTCGAGCTGCCACCCATATTTTTTAATTTTGTTAAATTTGTATTCGAATTACTTATGCTTGAGCGCCGAGGATGATATGCCGATGAATTTGCTAAATTTTGATTTGAATTCGATAAACCAGCTTGGTTTAGATTCGATGATGTGCTACCTCGTCGATTACTATTACTACTACTACTAGTATTAACATTATTGCTTTGACTAACTAATTTATTATTATTATTATTAATATTAATTTTATTATTTATATTACTTCCACTAGCACTTTTATTAATTCGGAACGTTGCTGAATTGACTGTCGAATTTTTTGATTCGCTTGTATTTATATTTTCATATATTGGATTACATGTGCCTAGATCTACCAGCGGTTTCTTGGGATTCAGTGTTTCATAATTTGGTTCCGATATTAAATGATTATCGTCTTTATTTTGATTATCGTCATCGTTCAGATTATTACTGTTCACCTCTTCGTTACCGTTATTAGAATCGTTCGTTGTTGTTGCATTTTTCGTACGTATTAAAAGAGCGGTTCGTCGATTATTACGATCATCGACACCAACCCGATTTTTATCGAGGCCTAAACCGAGCCGCGTTTTTTGAATTCGTTTACTTCGTGTTATGCCGCTAGGTCCAATAACATGGGTTTTCACACTGCCATTGTTTTTTGACAATTTCAAACTAAATTTAAATGGCGGTTTGTACACAACTTGTAGTCGAACCTTTTCGTTTAAGTTTCCAACTGATTTAATTTTCTTCGGCGATCGTTGGGTTAATCGTTCCGGAGTCGATTGTGATTTACTTAATATCTTCGATACTTTTGAAGCATGCTCGACTGGTTGGTTTGATGGTGGGTCATTACTAACAACGGCCAAATTCGATGATACGATGGGGGATTCTAGCAACCATTTATGTACTTTACCAAATGTACTCGAATGACTGTTATCCGTTCGTTTTGAATAATCTATAACCTCTTTTGGTTTTGATGATTTTGTAGTAATTTTAGTTGGTTTCTTTGTTTTGATTGAAGTGGAATCTACGATCTGTGGTGTTTTGATCTGTTGTTCTTCTGCCACCACTGGGGCTGAAACACGTTTCTTCTTTTTAGGTATCTTTTTCGGACTATCACTTGAATTATAATTATTGGAATTACTATTATTATTGGTAGTGGTAACAGTCGCATTATTGGTCGGTTTCTTTTTACGACGGTTCATTCGATTCATTAGGGTTGATGGTTCCTTCGCCCCTTTCGTCCGTTCGCCTCGTACTTTCTTCTTCAAAGGAACTTTCGACCGTATCGCTGTGTGCACAATCACCTTAAAAGCAAAACAAATAAATGTCAGCATTGATCTGTGGAATGAAAACTACAAAATTAACTTACCCCGTTGTTGTCGTCCGGTAACCTTACTGTTTCGGTCGTTGCACTGTGTATTATAGTCACTGATTTCAGTTTCAGATTTGGTTTCTTCCCCAAGATTTTCACACTCAGTATCTATTGAGAAAAAAGAAAGTAAATTAAAATAGTTAGACGTCTTTAAATATTTTGTCCGAAACTATATTGGCGTTATACGGATGATGATAATTTCGAATTTTACATTGGAGCTAAATAAATTTGATTTGCTTTATACCATGAATTTACCGCCCTGAACAAAACTCACATCAATTTCTTGATCAATTATAATCTTATTCGGTTTCTAGGATAGGATTTGGATTCCAAAATCAATATTGGGCGATTTTAAAATTTTGCAATTTAAACAGAACTCGTCAATTTATTGACTGATTTGTGTAGGTCCATGATCAAATTTAAAATTTATAATTTCCATTTTTTTTCATTTTTCGCTTCTTCTTCTACGTTTGATAAATGTACGTGATTTTTGTTTGCCCCCCGCACCACTTAGGTAAAGATTTATAATAAATTAGGATTGAGTTTAAATATTTCTTAACCGATTATAATGGCAAACGTACACAAAAGTGGCGTAAACGACT
Organism: Nephrotoma flavescens; assembly: GCA_932526605.1. NCBI lineage: Eukaryota > Metazoa > Arthropoda > Insecta > Diptera > Tipulidae > Nephrotoma > Nephrotoma flavescens. Next base: position 209,620,599 of record OW052220.1, on the reverse strand, counting down.
GCCTTAGTTAATTAATATTCAATGTCAACAAGGCATCTTCCCATTTTATTGCCCCTGTCTACATATTGAAATACGATGTTTTTGTAATATGTTTTAAATAATAAAACTTTTTTGTTGATGATTCGAATTTAATTCAGTAAGTATTAAAAATGCATTAGTGTCATCAAATGATTTATGTCCACAAAGCTTGATGAAGAGCCTCGCGATGGAGTGATTGTTGAAGTTTTGTTATTAGGTATTGGCTCTTGTTGTGCTTCTTGCAAATTTGTTTGATGTTGATATAACTTTTTGAGATGGGCTATGCTATTTAATTTATTTTACTGCAACATAGTACAATGGAATCTTGGGTCCAGAAACATAGCTGCTGCTACTACATTTTTTCCAGTAGATTTTTTGGATATGGATATTTTTAACTGAAGCCAGATTTTAAAAAAATCGCCCATGCAAAGTTGCTCTCTTTGCAATTGCAACGTTATATTTTTAATTGAACTAAAAACTTCAATAAATTCAGTCCCAAAGCTCCAAATATCGTTCTCTACCATAAGCCTCTCTACCATATTGTACGTTGAATTCTATCTGGCCATATCATTACTAATAAGGTCTGTCGCGAAAATTATAGAAACGATTTTACCCTTATATAAATCGAAAACGCAAAAATTGTTTATCTTTATTTTTTGTTTTTTGAAAAGTCCAGTGCTGACATGTTCTACCATCACATTTTCGATACTTTATCGTAGGTTATGTCTCGCTTCTTTAGAATAAAATGTGACACTATTTCATATTTTATATCATTTACCAGGTTACTAGATTGAAAAATTGTGATATTCTACTCCATTTCTATCAAGAAATAATTTGTTTTCGATACTTGAACGCAATTAGAGAAAGACAATTTGTTCGCATTTGTACTAGTAGGTTGTGATAGCAATAGAAAAGAAAAATTCATAAATGAAACAGTTGTCCATTTTAGTTTAGGAAAATGAGAAATAAACTTCGATAAAGAATCGAAAATGTGATGGTAGAACATGTCACCCCAGGTTTTTTTCAAACAAAGTAAACTAGTGTTATTTTCGTTTGTTTGTGACAGAAGTAAAAATGGAATATCAAAGAGAAGTTGTTCGAGTAAAAATTGTGCATGAATGGCAGAAAAATAAGCAAACTTCGTATTCCGTGATCGCAAAAAATTGCAAAGCACAAAATCAAAAAGTGAGCAATAGAGAGGAACGCGAAACTAGAAGTTAGAATTAAACGTTTTAAAGGCATTAAAAAATACTCCCTCTAAATCAGTTCGGTATATTTCAAAGAAACATATAGAACAACAAAAGATATGGTTCAGCGAAAATCATGAACTAAAAACTTAGAAGAAGCAGAAAAATCCTAAACGGACGAAAAAGCAAAAAAATGTTGCATTAACACGAGCGAAATTGCTCTACAAACATTTCATTAACACATCTCCGAGCTGTTTAATTTTGGACGACGAAAAGTACATAAAAATGGATTTTTCAACATTTCCTGGTCCACAATTTTATACAGCAAAACCTGGAGAAGTATTGGATGAATCGATCACTGCAATTTGACAAGAGAAATTTTGAAAAAAGCTGTTGGTCTGGCAGGCGATCTGTTAATGTGGTTTTAAAAGCACCCCGTTTTTCACGAAATCGACAATAAATACCGATAACTACATACAGGAGTGCCTGTAAAAACGCGTTTTACCACTTGTACGAAAGCATAACAATCCCACATTATTCTGGCCGGATCTGGCTTCGGGAGTACGAAAGGAGATCAATCCTCCGAATACTCCAGAATTGCGTCCAATCGAGCAATTTTGGGCAATTATGAAACGGAATTTGAGAAACGATGGACGAACAAATCAGTTGAAGAATTGAAAACAATTTATCAATCTACTCAACGAAAAATGGATAGAAACGCCGTATGAGCGCTTATGGCAAATTAGCGCTTAGGAAAAATTCGTGAAGTCCAGAGGCATCCTCTTTTGGATTAAATTAAATATTTTTTTTGTAAAGATTTATCAATATGAAATTAAAATAAAATTTAACTTCAATAATTTTTTATGTAAATAATTCGGTACAGTTGTTAAAAATGGTTTCCGCGTACTTTACGCGACAGACCTTAGGTTGACGTAAATTATTTTGAATTAAAATATTTCGGTGGATCGGAGTTCTTAAACAAATTGATAAATTTCGAAGTTTTACAATTTTTTCTTTAACAATTTGTTGTTTTAAAACACCATTTACAACTAATTTAACGGTATGTCACTAATTGTATTTGCTAAAAAATCCGATTTACTTTGATTTTGATCAACTATATTTTTTACTGCTTCGGTTAAATTTCCAACATTTATTTAGCCATCGTATGCAATTTTGTCGTCAATTTCGGGAAAATATTGTAATTAATCATTGAGCAGCACCCAAATTCCGGTTCAATGATAAATGGTAATGATTTTATTTTCGACCAGACATTTACCATTACCATAAAATTTTCGATTCCGGTTCAACAAATGGGTTTTAACCTGGGAAAAATTTAATAAATTACGTTTTTTGGTTCATTGGGCTATATTTTGACAGAAATTGTTTTTCTTGCGATGAACAAACATATCAAAATACATCAAATATAAATATGTATATATAATAATATTTATATATATACATATATGTATATATATACATACATACTACAAAATGATTGTAAGAAATATTCAAAATAAATTACAAAATTAATTGAATTTTAACTTAATTCTATTTTCAGTGAAAAATTTAAAAAGTACCGTATCGAATACAATCGGAAATATTCTGTTACCACAAATTATGGGTGAACTATAATCCTAAATCCTAACTAAAATCGAAAGGAAGCAGTTGACTGAATACCACGTCGCCGTTTCACCGTATTAATTTTCGAGAACTACCTATAAAGCGTGCATCGAAAAGGGATATGCACTAAGCGCGGTCCAATATCTTAGCGATACACGAAATTAACGATGCCATTGAATCTCTATGTAAAGGGAATTACTATCTTTGTCAAATTTGGAATTTTTGATAAGTGGTCGGAATATTTAATGTTTTGTGGTAATTTTGTAGGATTAGCGCTGCTGTAAATGACTTGGCATCGTTATCTCCACTTATGTTTCAATATATAATATAAAATAAATCTTGATGCTACCATCAAAACAATATTTTTTTAATTAGAAAATACAAAACCAACCAATTCTCATGAAAAAAATTCTTGTGGTATTTTTTGACATTAGTTATGGTTTTTTTTTCTCAGTCATTTAACAGGAATCGCTTTTCTGGGTTTTTATACCAATTGCATATTTTCGACTAATAAAAACCATAATGGTAAATTTACCACCGAACCGGAATTTGGCCGCAGGTGGGATGCTTTGATCATATTTCTGCATTATTTATCACAGGTTATGGTATAAATTTGGTCTAATTTTAAGTCGTATGACGTTAACGTATTTATTATGGTTTGTTCAGATGTCGTTGGGTTAACTCAACCATGGCTATTGTTTTGATTATTATGACTTTACTTTTTATGTACTGCACGTTTATTTCTAGTATGGACCTGTTTAATCGAGTTGCTTCGTCGATAACGGATCTGGCATTGATGGTAATGTGTAACGCTGATGCTACGAGTCTAATGATTTGACGGAAACCTCTGGAATTTAGTAAGTTGAATGTGCAACCGTTTGCAATCATTCCTACGCAAGCCTGTTTCACTTCTTCCTTATTATATTTGGTTTTAATGGTGGTTTTCCCAATATGTACTGTGTTTTTACTGGCAAGGTGAGTAAGGTGTGTAATTGATATTCAGTAAACTTATCTTTATGTTTAAGTTTTAAATAATATACCTAATTGAAAATTTTATTTTGATTATACAACAATTTCATTATAATATGTCTACAATCAAATCTTGGCCCGTTCCACACACGGCTTCAAAAGACCGGCTTCACCTTTGACTCTTTCCCCTTTTACCTATAAAATCGATGTTAACTGACTCATAAAATTTTCCGAAGTAACACAAATAGAAGTGAAAATAAAAAATTTAAGGCCATTTTTGAGATGTAGATTTTTGTTTAAATTTTATTTTCGAGAGAGCAGAATAAAACAATACAAAAAAATTTGGTGTTTTAATATAAAATCAGGGTTTAAATTAGCAATAAAAAAATCTATAACGACTTAGTTTGAAGCCAGAAGCTGAAACCGTGTATGGAACGGGCCATTGAGAGGTATATTGGGATTTTGCTGGAGCAACATCACTCACCAGAACGCAACTAAAAATTATATTTTTAGTGATTAAATAAAAATTATAATTTAAAATTCGAAAATAATTTTATTTGATTTTCTGAGTATTTGAAGTTTGAATGTATAAAGTGCTCCCCCGCACAAACAACTCCAACAAAAGATTAAAGAAGGGCACGCAAAATATATTTAAACACTGAGTAGGTCTCAATTATTTTCCAAAATTTAGATTTCTAATCAAGAGTGAGAATTTTCTTCATAATTCGTATTATTTATTTATTTGTTTAATCAATTATTTTTTTTGATAATTATTAGATTTAGTTATTCTATCCCAAAAATATATTTTGAATTTGATCGGGTTAGAAAAGATTAGAAGTAACATAATTAATACTTTGAAACTGAACTCTAGAGCGATAAAATTAAAAACTTTTCAGAATCACAATTTCCACTAAATTTGAACATTATCTTTGAACATCGAGCGAAGAGTCACAAAATGGCCGAGCATCAAACTTCATGCTAGAATTTGTTGTGTGTCCACACGAGAATGATTTGATTTGATCAAAAATATTGCTTATGGGAAACCCTGCACCGTCGGCATACCAAATCTTTTCTCTAAGTCTCTAAATGTAATACGGTCACGTTCGGTAAAGGAATAGGAGCAATGGACCCAAACTTGCCTTATTTCACCGCACGGAAGCAGCATTCATAAACGATTAGAAGAACAATCACGTTCATCGTCTGGACTCAACAAAAGTGAACATCTTTGTAACAATTCCTCTAAAAAACCAACAACAACGAGGACATCCTCCCACTACCACCACTAAATTGAGCATTAGGGTAGCCTGTAAAAAACTCTGAGAATACAATCAACATCAGCAATCTGGATGAAGTGTCAGAAAAACTACTAAAAAGAGAAGCTGTAAACGTTAAGCATATCAGCAACACAATAAGGAGAGGTGGTTAAGGAGACGTGTTAAGGATACTGGACAGAGAGCCACATCGTATATATGAATCGTCCTCTAGAAGACCGTTTTCAATCTCTAGAACCATACTAATTTGTTGGGTGCTTAACAAAGCAGAACAACAACCATACAACCTAATGCTGTTAAGGTACCACCACCAAGTGTACCTCACGAAATAACAACTTGCTTAAGAAAATGTAAGTTCTGGAAATTCGCATCCGATATCCGGTAGAAGTACGTGCACTAATAGATTCAGGCTTAGGGTCATTATTCATCACGCAGGCATATCCCGAACTACTCAACCTATAGAAATTCTGGGCAGATTTACAATTTACAGCGATTGAAAAAACGGGAAATGAAAACTAATAAAATAAATTATAAGGTACACATAACCATTTCACCTTATTACCCTTCGACATACAAGCAGGAGGTGGAGATTTTATATTACCAAACTTTACTGATCAACTACTAGCAACAACACTTTATTGGCAGTTTCAACAAAAGACCACGGAAAGAGCTGTCACTTTCTGATCCAAATTTTGATTTACCTGGCCCAATCAATATGAATTTAGGAACAGAGGTATACGCCATCTTGTTAGACGGTCTATTAAAGAAATCGCCCCACCAGCCGGTAGCTCAGAAAACTGAGCTAGGATGGATTCTCCTGGGTCTCACGACAATATCAAAGTTAACGTCAAAATCACTATCTCTGGTAGTACAAAGTGACCTAGACGTGCAGCTGCGCGTCAATTCTGCGAAATTGAAGACCAAGGGAAAATCATACTCACAGAGGACTACCAGAAGGACGATACGAGACCACTATACTATTAAAAGATGAAGTGAAAATAGGATAATCTTTCCTGGATTAGTGAGCTCCAAGAATAAAATTCTATCCTTACATCCATATCTGGACAAGAACGGAGTACTTCGAATAGGAGGGCGATTGCAACATTCAATTTTAACTATAACGAAAAACATGTCACGAGTTTGTTCATCGATTGGGCAAATAAAAGTACTCAGCATGAATCCCCAATGCCACAAGTGTTTTAGGTTCAATGCCAGCAGAGTTACACAACTGATGGAAAGCCTATCTCCTCTAAGAGTAGCACCCTCAAGAGCATTCACCCATACAGGAATGGAATATGCCGGGCCCATCAATTTTTGAATGTCTAAGGGCCGCGGAACAAAGAGTTAGAAGCTGTACATCTCCATTTGGGTTGGGTACAGTTGCCCGTATCACATAATCCCGTTTAAAAAATCCCGTAAACATAATACCGTATTTAAAAATCCCATATTTCAAAATCCCGTATTTCATAATCCCGTATTTTAAAATCCCGTATTTCAAAACCCTACACAATCCCGTTTTATATCATTATGCAAAGGCTTAGGTTAGATTAAAAATCGCGCGATTTTTAATCTAACCTAAGCCTTTGTATGATGATATAAAACGGGATTGTGAATGAAAATACGTAAGTACTGTACAGTTGTGTGTGTGTGTGTATGTTTGTGTTTTTTTTAAGGAAGGTGGAAATCTATCATAGACGATGTAGGGGATAACTTAGCTATCCACCACAACAGTATGAGACTCCTACTCACTAAAACCACCTCCTGCATCATTTCACCCCGGAACGATCGCTAGGTATTACTTCGAAAGGGAAGGAGCCTGTACTACATCTCCCACGTAACTAAGGGTACGAGCTACATTGCTTGGTGACGTTTGCGTTCCAACCATCGCAACACCTTAATCGTTGTTGTTGCAAAATTTGCTACAGCATTCCATGCTTCTGGGGATGCCAGCATCACTTCAACTATGTTCTCTGGACAAAAAACACGTGTTCAGCATCTTCTACGGAATCTCTACAGGATGAACAATACGGTGAATCATCATGCCCCAAAACGATTAAGGTATGATCGAAAGCATCCGTGACCTGTTAAGAATTGTGTTAGGTAAAAGCCAACCTCGCCATGTTTACGGTTTATCCACGGGCCTATTTCACGAATTAGTTGTCGAGTCCAATGTCCCTTCTCCGAACGGTTCCAACGCTGTTGCCAATCAGGAAGATCATCCCCACTGTACGTTCTTGTGTTGTTTGCTCGCATCATTGGCCTATCCGGTGTTCCTCCATGGCTATTCAAATATGACTTTTGCCGTTCCGCTGCCAGCAGATCAAATGGGTACATTCCCGCAATGATGCAGGCTGCTTCGTCCGAAAGGGTTCTGAACGCACTAATCACTCTAAGTGCGCAGCTGCGATATACGGAGTTAGAACTACGACGATAGGATGGCACCTGTAGCGCTAGAGCTCATATAGGGGACGCATAGAGCATTATAGATGTTACGACACCAACTAATAATCTTCGTCGTCCTTGGCTCGGTCCGCCGACATTCGGCATTATATGGGAGAGAGCCTTGCTAGCTCTGGCTGATTTCTCACTGACGTACTTTATGTGCTCCTTGAATGACAACCTTGCATCGATTTGTACCCCTAGGTACCTTATCGAGGATTGCGAGAAAATCGTATGTGCTCCGATTGCAATGGAGATGGTCTCCAGAACCTTTCTGCTAGTTACAAGCACCACTTCCGTTTTTTGTTCCGCCAGCTGCAACCCAACTGAGTCAGCCATTGTTGGATTATATCCACCGTATCCCTACAAATGTTTTCCAGCTCTTCCTTGTACTTTGCACCCTTCATTCGTGCGGTACTGCAAAGTGCGGTCTTTAAAATAGCTTGATATTACCCGCTTGATGTAACAAGGCACATTCCTGGTATTAAGGGCGTTCATAATATGTTCCCATCTTGCTGTGTTAAATGCATTTTTAATATCTAGCGTAACAATAGCGCAGTATTTTTTACGGCCTCCTTTCCATCTGCTGCCGCTGATGGTGTCTTTAGTCAGCCTGGTAACGAGCTGAATAGCATCAATAGTTGAGCGCGCTTTGCGGAACCCGTAATGGTTATGGGCAAGGCCTATAGATGATACGATAGCTTCTTCTAACCGATTACCAAGCATCCTTTCAAGTAGTTTCCTCGCATCATCTAACAGACAGATTGGGCGAAATAATGAAGGTTCTTACGAGTGTACCTTACCCTTTGAGATCAGTATCAGCATCTGCTTCTTCCAAATATCTGGGAATGTTCCTTTTCTTAGGCAAGAGTTATACACCTCCAGGAACCCCTCGGGTTTTTCTAGAATCTCAGCCTTTAAGGCAATATTTGGTATATAGTTCGGTCCTGGCGCTTTCTTGCTGGGAATTCTCCTAGATGCGGATATCAGTTCATCTACAAAGACACTCGAGTGAATAGTCACTGGTTTGCGAAGAAACAAGGAAGATACTATATTATCCATCAGAATAGGGCATGTTGTTGCTGCACCTCTTGCAAGTTTAAGCTTGGACATTACCATCTTGTAGGGCCTACCCCATGGGTCGTTCTCAACCTCATCAAAGAGGGACTTCCAGCATCGTCGCTTGCTTTGCTTAATGGCCACCTTAAGCGCACCCCGTGCTTCCCTGTATATTTGTTCTTTTAGGCATTGTAGCGTTACATGCACTGGTAATGCTGCCTATTTACTGGGACGCCTTGGTGTTAGCGGTGTCCGCTAGGTTAGAGCCCCGGAGCATAAACCTGAAGATGTCCTCATTGAAAGAGTTTGTCTTCCATCCTACAATTTGTATACTATTACTTGGGTGTATTCCATGCAGTTCACATAGGATGGCCTGGTGGTCACTGTGCGTGTAAAAGTCTCAAATCGCCCAAGTTATTCCTCTCCTCCAGAGAGATTCGTTAGCAAATGTTAGGTCTATAATCGAACCAGCATTACCCCTGTTGAATGTATATGCAAAGCCGGTGTTGCACAGAACAACATTCAGAACTGGAAAAGCCTCCAGAAGGGCTTGACCTCTTCTATTTGTTTGAGCGCTACCCTACTCCGTAGCCACGTGTTGAAGTCTCCTGAAATTACTACGGGACTATGATCTCTATCCAGAACCAAGTAATCTAAGAAGTGGTTGAATTGCTCGATTGGCTCATTTGGAGGGGCATAACAACTGAAGATATGTATGCCATTGATTTTTGCTCGAACATATGCCCAGATTGCTGCCTTGCCATTATGGTCCCTGACCCATGCAGCATCATCCAAATTTTTGTACTGATCACATAGTATTGCGACGTCTGGCTTCAGTTCATGTATAGTCTTGCTTAGGAGGTCCTGGGCAGCCTCACAGTGGTTTAAGTTTAGCTGAAGTAGCTTCACAGACAAACCCGATTATTTAAAAAAAAAATCGCAAATAATATATGTAGTTTTAAATTAAGTAAAAAAATGTTTATAATGAATTAAAGAAAAAATTTAATAAATGAATTCATATTTTTTACAAAAGTAAAAGTAAAAAATGTTATTTTTAATTTAATGAATCCCGTAATTCCGTAAAAAAAACATACGGGATTTTGAAATTCGGATTTTGAAATACGGGATTTTGAAATACGGTATTTTGAAATACGGTCTTTTCGTGATCTACGGGATTTTGTCCATTCGGGATTTTTTAATACGGGCATAAGTACTGATCCCCTCCATATTCTGTTTAATAACGAAAGGGATGCATATAGAACTGACTAGTGATTTAACAACACAAGGATTTCTAAAAGCCCTAAAACGTTTCATAGCCCGAAGGGCTAACGTTGCAAATATGTGTATAGTAACAACCGAATTTCAAACATATTAGCAAATCAAAGGATAGGATAAATGGCATTTTATTCGCCCAGTCTCACCACATTTCGGCGGCATATGGGAAACATGAGTGAAATTGGTATAGCAGCATTTGAAGAAGGCTGCAACATCTGTACTTGTACTAACGTGCCATATTAAAGCAACATTAAATTCTAGATCATTATGTCCTAATGACTTTGAATGTTTACCCGGTCATTTTTAATTTGGTGATTCTATGCTCGCCTCGCCCGATAGTGAAAGCCTTTACTCGAACCAAAATCTATTGACAAGATGGCAGATCTGGAAAATGTGGAGCAAAAATGATCTCCATTATATGCACGGCCGAATGAAATGGACAAAACGACAACCAAATATAAAGGAAAACCAATTAATTCTTATAAGAGACGAGAATTTGCCACCCACCAAGTGGCTAATGGGAAGATTTGTATATTTAGTGTTCGATTTATATATTTATACGCGGTTCGTTTTAATTTTATATTGAACAATACTTATTTATCGTATATTTAATTGGTATTACACGTTATATATTTATTATCGTATATATTATTTTAAATGAAGGAAAAAAATATTTTATTATGTCGTTTTATTATTTTCATTATTTTCATTTTTCTTATGTTATCAACATTATATCGAAATGCGTGTGTACGTGGCCAGTTGATGACGCGCGCTCGTGCACAGTCGTTTATGGAAGTTGAATTATTTTATTTTATATTGATTAATTAATTATCGAATTAATTGCATGTCGCCACGGTTGTATGTCCCGTATTACAAATCGTATTCGTCGAAGGTTGTAGAATCAATTATTTTGCGAATAATTGAGTTGCTATAGATTATTAGAAACTCACACAGGACATGACCAATTAACCAGAGTCGTTACCTCCAAAACTTAGAAGAGAATACTCAAAGAGTAGTTTCAATCAACACACTACACCATTGAGTCGGAAGCCGAATCAATCAATGAAAATTTCGAAGTGCAACAGTTTATCATAAACAACAATAAGCCGGAGGAAGGTTGATCTCGAGAGAAAGTTCATGAACCAACTGAAAGGAGAACAGAAAGTCAATCCGTGAACCTATTTCGTGCTAATCTTATTCTATATTCGGTTTACATCATCTACTATGATCTCAGAGAATTTGAAGGGGAACTGAAACATATGATTATACATTATAAGCAATTAAAACGCTTCTCCCAAGAGAATTATTAGAAAGGCGAACCTAGTAATTCATTCCCCTAGTGGGTTCGGGGATACAGTGGGGCATGTGATGGAGATTTATTTGGTGTTTTGAATGAATGGGATGCACAACAACTTCATAAATATCTCAAAGACATTTAAAAAGTTATGATAGTAAATGCAAGAGGCAACCATGGTTATTTTCAACATTCTGATAATTTTGCTACAATCAAGTGTCTACAACATCTACCGAATGGAAACACCTATTAAACTTCAAGCTTAACATTTCATCATCAAACCGTTAACGATATTTCTGGCAATGAGTAGTAGTCGAGAATATTAATCACTAATGGCGGTCTCAGATTTAAGTCAATGCGTTATTATCACCACTCATAAATTAATATAACATGTTGCTTCGATATAAAACACACAACTTGACGTCAGTATATGCAAAATGAACATTTTCCAACATTGGGCTAAAATTAATGAACACCACAAATAGATTTTCAGTATAAGCAGTGAGATTATTACTTATTTGTGGAAAAAGTAGTTACCCCAATTAAGCTAGACGGATATGGAATAACCATCAGTGATGGTTGTCCATTGAATTATAAAACATTTCATATTCTCGCACAACCCGCAGCGAGTTCCAGCTATAATTCAGCATTTACTCCAACTATAACCAATCAGCGTTTGACTGCTTGTTTTAGAGTACATATGAATATATGAAGTTATTCCGGGATTCTATACCAGTGAATAAAAAAATTTCTCGGGTAACACTAACCAATAAACAACCCACTTCCTATGTGTGTAGCTAGTCGTCAAGAATTTATTTTAATTCGTCCGAAAATAACAGTAAAAACCGTACCACCGGGCCAAGCCGCATTGCTCTTCGTGCCATTGTACCTTTTCTCGTTCTTATTTTCAATTATATTTCTTTATATCGTATTCGAGAATGTTTATGAGGTTATCTCAGCATTCTATCCCAGAAAATAAAAGTTAGAAAAGAAAAAACGATAAATTATCAAATTTATTAAATTAATTAAACCATCTGTAAGATTCTGAGATGCATATAGTAATGGAAAATTATAGGCCATGTTAGAAAGGCAAGTACGCGAAAATGAAGTTTGGGCTAGGACTTTTATCGATTTTTACTTAAAGGACCCCGCACAAATCTTATGCAAATTCGCTGAATTTTTGATATGTGATATAGAGTTCATCATACTGGTCAATTGTGCCACAATGGCCAGAAAGCTCAAAAATGGATAGTTTGGCCGGTACAGAGCTTTAAAGCTCCGAGTATCCTCCACGAATTTATGTATATGCGCAGTGTGTATAGACTTTTGAAATAGCCTATTTAATTTTTTTTTATTATCTAGGTTTATATTTTTGAGGTTGCTGAATTCAGATCTGTTGTTAGATTTTCAAAATTGACAGTTGGCAGCTGCCAAATAGCTGTCAATGTGCTACAATAAAGTCAAAAACTTGTTTTTTTATGTTTTATCTTTCTTTTTTTTTACTTCGATAAGTTCAAAAATGATATCAAATCAATAACAATGACTATCGGCAGCTGTCATTTAGCTGTCAACAATCCTTTGTGAAAAATTGCCGAAATAGACTTCTGATATGGAATTTGTCGTCAGACGTGCCAAATTGTGTAATAAATGTGTTTTATTTTCGATCATTCGGATTATATTGAGTCATTTGGTACCCGATTTGACACCTGACAGCTGTCAAAATGCACTTTTGGCCACCAGCATCGTGATCAGCAATCTTCAAAACATCGGTACACGGACTAAAATCATATACTAATGTACCAGATTTCGAGTGGACGATTTTTTCCGAAAAAAGCAGTTTTTTCACTTTCAATTGTTTATAATTAAATAACAATAAACAATTACGTGAAAAAATCACTAGGACTAATTTCAGGAACCTCTTAGCGACATGAAATACCCATAGTCAACCATCCAAAGTCCGAATTGTAGCAGATACGGGGGTAACAAGCAAAAAATCTAGCCGGTACAAATATGTACCGGTGCCCCGGAAAGGGTTAATGAGAAAGAAAGTGTAAATCTATTTTTCAATATGAACAAGTTAATAACATAATAAACCGACCTTTACCTATATATTATTATTTGCATGTGGCAAAATTCGAGGATATTCTCGGCTTACAGCTGTCACCTATCAATCAACTAACTGTCAAAACCGAGTTGTGTAAACACAATTGACGGACATAGCGCATGTTTACGGATAACCAATAACAAGTTTAATAAAAAGTATTATTCTAAGTCCTTAAAGCCGAATTATCCTAAGTCCGTTCAACGACATTATTTTAAGTCCCTAAATCGAAATTCTTCTAAGTCCCGTTTCACCCCCCCTCCTAAAACTGACCATTTTCACCCCCTCCTAAGTGGAGGCCTTCGCGAAGTCCCCCCTCTTTATAAACATGTTCCATGCTAAAAGTTACTTTTTAAAAAAACTTTAAGTTGCTTAGATTACTGAGTTCAAAAGTGATGTCATAAACTTATATCATGTTTGATTTCTTATCCACAAAGTTAAGCACAAAAAATAAGTTGCTTGCTCTATTATTGCATTTTGTCAGTTAGTTGACAGATTGTTGACAGCTGTAAGCTGATGACTACATAATTTTATATCATATTTATATTCACTTATCTAAAAAACTTGAAGTTATAAACAAAAAATAATTTTTTGACTTTATTACCGGACTTTAAAGAATTGTTGACAGCTAAATGACAGCTGCCGATAGTCATTGTTATTGATTTGATATCATCTTTGAACTTATCGAAGTAAAAAAAAAGAAAGATAAAACATAAAAAAACAAATTGTTGGCTTTATTATAGCATATTGACAGCTATTTGACAGCTGCCAACTGTCAATTTTGAAAATCTAACAATAGATCTGAATTCAGCAACCTCAAAAACATAAACCTAGATAATAAAAAAAAATGAAATAGGCTATTTCAAAAGTCTATACACACTGCGCATATACATAAATCCGTGGAGGATACTCGGAGCTTTAAAGCTCTGTACCGGCCAAACTATCCATTTTTGAGCTTTGTGGCCATTGAGACAATTGACCAGTATGATGAATTCTATCAAAAATTCAGCGAATTTGACCGGGATCCAATTTCCATAAGATTTGTGCGGGGTCCTTTTCGTAACGCTCGAAGAAATTAAGTTGGCACTCCAAATTCATCCTTTTACAAATCATGTTCATCAATTTGCAAATAAAATTCACCTTTATCCAACACATTTTCATCCTGTTCCAAATCAAATCCACCTTTGTTCAAATCAATTTTAGATACCTTTATCCAAAACCATATTCATTGTTTTTTGAGTCAAATTCAACCGTAGACGATATAAAATCAACAGAACCTATTTAATTTAATAAATTCTAGATCCAAAATAACTTTTTACTGGTTTTTTTTTAATATTTATAATTTATTCTGTGGTGGAAGCACTCCCAACCGTACCTTACGCAATTTGCAAAAAATAATTCACCTTTTTCCAATAGATTTTCATCCTTTTCCAAATAAAATTCAACCGAGGGCATTATAAAACTAACAGAACCTATTATTATTAAAATTGTCATCAATAATAAGACAGTACGAATTTACGTGGCTGCGACACAATTATGGAAATTACCAATACGGCCCATCATTCAGACATTATTTTAATAACTGGGAATTTCAATCTCTCAAATGTTAGTTGGACTTACGATGAATAAACTAACGAGATTATGCCTGTAAACATGAATTCGTTTTCGCTCGTTATCCAGCACCTATTCGTCGGCACCATATTTGACTCAAATTTGAGTCAAATCTGTGAATTAAAAAATGAACGAGACCGAACCTTGAAGCTTATTTTTACTAATGGACCAGTTTTATTAAGAACAGAAGAATCACCAACACCTTTCGTAATTCACCACAAAGCAATAGAAATAATATTGGAAACCAAAGTGAATAAATTACCAAAATTGGAAACCATATTACAACTTCAGAAACGCCACTTCGAATAACTTACAACAATAATTTGAGAACATAAATTGGAATACCGAGTTTAACAGTGATGACATAGATGTAAACGTGGAAAAATTTTACACACATCTATTTAAAGGAATTGATTTATTCATTCCCGTGTCTATGAGCAAACCGAACAAATATCCTCCTTGGTATGACGATCAACTTATCGCTCTTAAAAACAAAAAAGACTAAGGTTTATAAAGAAAACTTCAAAGTGTATTCCCAGGACTATCCTGGGAACCAGAAATTTACTGTATATAACGAAAAATTTGAATCTTATTTTGTACTGAGATACAGAAACTATATTCGCAATCTAAAGGATAAAATAAAAGACGATCCCAGACACTGTTGGAAATTTTTTAAAACCAAAAGCGAAATTGATGGTTACCTAGCCTGGATGAAATTTAATGACCAAAAATCTTGTGATCCACAGGTTATAACCAACATGTTTGCTGAGTTTTTCCAATCTGTTTATAAAGCGGAAGACATCGATAATTATAAAGATCCAACCACTAGTGAATATAGTACATTCTTATTTACTCCACACATCGAGCCACCAGACATCGAGGGAGCATTGGTAGGATTCGGAGAAGAGCTGATGGTATTCCAATTTTAAAAATTTGGCAATTGAGAAAGTGGAAAATAACTAGAGTGACGCCTATTTTCAAAACTGGATCTAGAAATGATGTTTCTTGCTACAGAGGTATTTCATCTATATCTGCTATACCTAAATTATTTGAACTAGTAATATGCAACTCATTCAAAGCAGTGCTTCTGCGGTATTTATCACAACATCAACATGGTTTTATTCCTAAAAGATCAGTATCTAGAAGCACAAACAATTCGACGTAATATACACTGACTTTGCAAAAGTTTTCGACTCCATCAGCCATTGTAAAACTTTGGAACACATTTTCAAGTTCGGATTTTCCAGCCATTTCGTAGGCAAATCAAATCTTATTTGAGTAATCGAATCCAATATATTGAAATAGGAGGTAAAACATCGAATAAAATACAAGCAACCTCTGGTGTACCACAAGGCTCTCACGTTGGCTCATAGATTTTCACAATATTCATAAATGGTATTACCGAAGTGATAAAGCATTCCAATATCCTGATATTCGCAGATGACCTCAACATCTACAAAGCTAACGAGACAGTTGACGATGCCAATAAACTACAGGAAGATATTGACAACCTAGCGTTATAGTGCGAGTTTAATTCTCTCAGTCTCAATATTTCACCGAAAAACTCTGTTTCACAAGGCTACAAGATAAATGGTGTACTCCTTAAGGTAGTACTTGAGACTAAAGGCCTAGGAGTTACTTTCGTTGAAAACATGAGCTTCAACGCACCGGATGTGCTAAAGTCAATTAAAATAAATGTTCCTGGTAGACAACTAAGAGATCATGACTTCCTCTACTTAGACAGACACAGAACCAACTATGACGATAATGAACCAGTGAAGGTGATGTGTAAAAGTTTCAATAGAATTAACTATTTATTTGATTTTTGTTTAACTAAAGATAATTTTAAAAGTAGGTTAAGGCAATTTTATGCCTAGCAGCGATTTTTTACTTGTTACTTTACTTTTATATTTCAAATTTTCAAATCCAACGCGGATTTATTTTTTTTTCGTATTCTTAATTTAATATTTTTGAAGTCAAATTTGTAGACTTATTTCAATATAAATAAATAAATATCCTGCCTTACGCCATGATACAATAATTTTCTCTTCTTATAGATAAACCCACTATGAAACGTTCAAAAAATGAACTAAAACGGTGACCTAAAATAATTATCTTCTTATATAATATTCATAGGCTGATGACATACTAGGGTAACTTTAATCTGTTTTTTTTTCGTTTCTTTCCCCTTTACTAATAAAATCAAAAAATTGCGGCGCAGATAAAACCGATTTTATTGGTAAAGGGGAAAGAAACGAAAAAAATACCAGATTAAAGTTACCCTAGTGTGGATATGCACAAAACAAACGAAAATGAAAAAATATAAGGTCACCACAATTCGTTTACTAGCGACAAGATATTTCTAGTGAGTTTATCTGATAAAGAGAAAATTATTGTATCATGCCTTACGCAGTTGCCAGCCAAAATAACGCAGTTGCCAGCCAAAATAATAAAGAGTTTACATAGTTATTTTGAATCTAGAATTTAAATACAATAAATTTATTAAATTAAATAGGTTCTGTTGGTTTTATAACGTCTCCGGATGATTTTGATTTGGAACAGGATGAAAATGTTTTGGGTAAAGGTGAATTTTATTTGCAAATTGATGAACATGATTTGTAAAAGGATGAATGTGGAGTGCAAAACCTATAACTTCAAAAACGTTACTTGAGAGCGTGGTAGAGAGAGAGATAATACGATGACAACTTCATCGTCAACATCAAACAACCATTATTTGGGTTTGTACACGTGCATCGACGTTCTGTCGATTCTGTCGATAATGCGCTGGCTAACTTCAGCTGGCTGGCTTCACTATTAACTTCCGGCTGTTGAACTTAAATTACAACTCTTTTTTGATCATTCAAGAGAATGTTCATTCGCTTAATCAACAAAGTATTGTGTATGCTGTGTCATATATTTTGTTAAGGTTTCATCAGAAATGTTTTTCTACTTTGCAAATTTTTGAACATAACTTGTCGTGTAATTCTGCTTCTCCCATATGTGATTTAAAGCATATCGCTTATTCGCTTAGAATTTACTGCTTAATGCAAAACAAGATTACATAAAGTATGATGAAAGATATTTTTTTTAAAAAGAGTTTGAACATAATTTTATATTGGGTGTATCGTTGTTCAGTTTTATGTTTTTTCTGTTCCATTATCATCCAGCTCCACGCGAAACGTCATCGGCAGCTGAGTTTTTTAAGGTGATAAGCGATTTTACTTAAACATAATCGGAAATGCTTTTGCAATGATATTGTAGCTGAATTGAAATATTCGATGATTTTATTTTAATTCAAAACAATTACAATATTTTAAGCGGGTAAGAAACGTAATTAATAATAATTATTTGTTTAAGCTTCTTACCGCGAAAAAAGAATTACAATGACATTCGACGACAATAATAATCTTTCTAAATAAATAACCACAAAAATACAAATTTCATCGTTATAAAATTTCGTTTTGTTTCTTCAATTAATTGCGGTAATGGGAATTAAAAGCATTTTGAGAAAAGATGAAAAGATAATCGTTTATGATAAAATTCTGATGATAATTTATGAATTACCTGAGCTCCCCACTAGCACTACGTGTATAATAAAATTATTTAAACCTATAGATATTTGAAACGGTTTAATATACTTGGCTAAAACTAGCGTATGACGAATTGGCACAACATGTCTACAAAAAGACTTACAATAGTCAGCAATATCCAATGGTATTTCCCCCCAAGAACTTCTCCGTATTATCTTTCAAATTTTGTTGGGTAGAATTTAATATTAATAATTGTTTGAAATTCAATTATTTTGTGTTGCTACCTAAATTTTACTTACCAATAATATAAAAACAGCTACAACAACTAATACCACCGTGTACCAATTCGATAGCATCCATTTTTTAAACGATGCTATACTCTCCTCGGATAATAACAATTTTCTAAGGGTTGCTAACGGGCCCGATGGATCAACTTCGCGACATTTTTGAAAAACGTCACAATATCTAAATAATAAAATAGAAATATTTTAATTAATTAATTTAAATTAATAAAACAATTTATATATGTACAAACCCATTATAATCATTGCAAGGCGTTCCCGGTTTAGCGAACATATCAGGTACATCATACGGTATTTCATTCCACTCGAATGAACTTTTACATGGATTATTTTCACCTGGGATTTTACAGCATAATTCACAAGCCTTAGTTTTTAAATCGTTCGGCCCGGGTATACATTGGCATGATTCTAAACCATATGCTAGGCATATCGACCCCGTACAATCCTTAAATTAAAAATATGTTTGGTTAATTTTTACGATCTTAAGAGCTGTTCAACAGAAAATGGTACTCACCCCCATATAGCACACAAATTCTTTATTACAAATAGTTTTATTTGGTTTATTGATCGATGGTGGACATTGTGGCATATTTCCATCACAAAAACTAGGATCACGGCATCCGTTGTCATCGCGACATTTATCGCCTATTTTTAGTGAGCATTCCGGTGTACAGCATGGACCTTGAGACGGGCTACATTTAGAACTGCGGAGTATGAAATTTATTTATGAAGCGGCCCAAATCATAAGTAGGTAATAAATTCAACTTACTGTGGTGTTAACGTGCATGGCTTTTCCTCAATACTTAAATGACGTGACATTGGATAGCAACACGAATCTTTACAATCCTCCTCCCATCCGCAATCACATTCTTCCCCTGGTTCAACAACACCATTCCCACATATCGAAAGCTGGCGTTCTATTGATTAAAAACAAATAAAAAAAATATTTTATTATAATTTATTCTGTATTAATAATAATAATTGTACATTTTATATTCATATAAATAAATTGCATAATTTATTTTCCGTTAATTAATTCATAATAAAATGTGTGAATTCGCGGCGGTACACAATTTATATAAATAATATGAGAACAATGCGACTGAATAATTCATGGTATTTCAACATTTTAATTCGACCAACCTATTTCCAATTAAAATATTGAAATTATAAAACAAATCAAAACGGTTACGTGGTTGGATTATGGAGAAACTCAACCCCATTGAATTGTCACAAGCAACAACGGAGAAATTCTGAATGAAATTCGTTATACGAGCATCTGATAAAAAATAATTTTAATTGTAGATATTTCTTTAAGATTAAATTTTGCCATTATTCAATGTTGGTAATCATAAAAAAGGTCTGTTTTCTAAAACACTTTTCATCTTCATCAACAGAAGCCGTATCAAATTTTCGTTCATCCATGCTACTCATTTATTCGGGACACTTATTGACTATACTTTTAGCAATTTCTACATTCGGGGTTGCACTGCTCTTCCAATGGAATTATACACTTTTAAATCACTCAGCTGTGCGAACACGTGTAGAATAGAATAAAAACAAAAATTCAGTTGTCTTGAAATTTTAAGACACTCTTGGTATATTCTAGTATCTGGTACCACGAGAGTAAATAACAACGATCCGGATTGGATATGATTTTTATTAATATTGTTACGAATTTTTCCTGTCAATTCCGGTTCGTATCACTGGATTGTGAATGTCGTTATATAGAATTTGACAGTTGCAACACCAATTCTAGTAAACTCCACACTTCTGGAATATTGGCGAAAATACTGGAAATACTCTTTCTACCAACACTAAATCACAACAAAAAATAATTTTCACAATTTTTTATTAATTCATTTAGGCTGCGTACCATTAGTCTGATAAATCGTTTACTACAGTAAAAATTGATTTTAGTACAGATTTTTCAATCAGTTTACCATACAGATTTTCAAAAATAATTGAATTTATCGAAAAATTTACTTAAAATTGACTTTTTCCAGACTATTGGTACGCGCAGCCTTAATACAATCTCAGCCGAAAATATAATATGAAATGTCAAATATTAATATGCTTCAGCCGAAAGATATCAGCCGACATTTTTCAGCCGAAAGTATTTTCTTATACCAAAACTATATGTTTTCTACAAACAAAAAAAATCAACTGAAATGGTTAAAAATAAATCACTAAACTATATTTTTGATAGCATTATTAATTAGTTAGAATCATTTTCCAATAGATGCGAATAAAAGGTCCTAATGATGCTCACACCTGGATTTTTTTTAAGTCAATTCCCATGTGGGGAGCTCGGGAAAACTCGATTGAATATATCGCACACACAAAATTTGAAATTTTTTAAATATTGACCGTTTAAAGTGTCATGGTTGAGTTACGTTCCTCTACACAAACAACTCCACAAAGTACAACAACAACCATATAAAAATAGGGAACTACTTTTCAATCGCGCGCGGAGCAATACATTTCAAACCACTCTTAATATAAAATGCCCAGACATGCATTTATGCTTATCCAAGATATCAAGTGTCTTCATTTTTAGATTATGGCTGCGGGCCAATAGTCGGGCAAAAGTCAATTTCAAGTAAATTTTTCGGTAAATTCATTTATTTTTCAAAAACTCTATGGCAAACTGATCGAAAAATCTGTTCTAAATCCGATTTTTACCATAGTAAACGATTTACTCGACTATTGGCTCGCAGCCATATGAATTGTATTTAGGCTGCGGGCCAATAGTTGGGTAAATCGTTTACTATAGTAAAAATCGGATTTAGAACAGATTTTTCGATCAGTTTGCCATAGACTTTTTGAAAAATAAAAGAATTTACCGAAAAATTTACTTAAAATTGACTTTTACCCGACTATTGGCCCGCAGCCTTAGTTGTTAAGTTATAGTCTTAGTGAAATATTGTATTTTCTAATTAAATAAATAAAATAATAAAATTAAATCAAATAAAAGAAGGAATAAATAAAAATAAATGATAAAAATATCTTTTTTTTAAATCAAGTTTTGTGTAAAGTTATAGGTGGCGCAGTTGATAGTGGATATTTTTTAATATCGAAAAATCCTACGATTAGCGTCTTACAAAAAAAAAAAAATTTTTTTTAAGTGAAATTACTGTGTTTACATTCGGAGCATAAAAAACGCTCGTATCGAAGGTTTATCGATATTAACTGAATGTAACAAAAATAATACATATAGTAAAAAATAATAAACAAGTGAAATAAATAAAATCAACTTAATAATACATTTTTTTTCCTAGATCTATCTCACCCCGACCAACGGTAAGTGAAATAAACAGTGAAAAAAACAGTGAAAAAAATATATATATAAATAAAAATAAAAATTAGAATAACATAAAAAATAAACGAAAGAGGGAAAAATCAACGGTTCATCGATGCCAGCAATACAAATCATCATCATCATTATGGTAAGCGTTTTTTGATTTTGGTAAATTCTTTAAAAACCTATATGATAAATCCCAATTCATTAAGACTTAATCCACGCTTAACAACTCAAGGAAATTCTACAGCATATAGAATTTTCAAAATCTTACTAACCTAACAGTTGAAAATATCAATCATCCAACGCGAAATTCAAACAAAATTAAAATGTCATTTGACGAAGGTAATCACGTTGATAACGGCGTTGACAATCTGGCGTTGACCCCACTACGAAGGGAGTACACACACCGGATCCGCTCGAAACGCGATATTTCAAAATACGATATTTCAAAACAAGATATGACAAAACGAGATATGGTACAAAATACAATATTTCAAAATGCGATATTTCAAAATGCGATATTTCAAAACGCGATATGGTACAAAACGCGATATTTCGAAACGCGATATTTCAAAACGCGATATTTCAAAACGAGATATGGTACAGAATATGCGTTGCGAAGCGGCGGGAGCGCAGCGACCCACCTGATATCGATCTTATATACTATCGTTTCTATCGATTTTCAAATTCCTATAAACTGAAATTAAATTTCCCCTTCACCCGCCTGATATAACCCGATCCTAAACTCCCGTTTTGTACCATATCGCGTTTTGAAATATCGCGTTTTGAAATAACGCGTTTTGTACTGTATCGCGTTTTGAAATATCGCATTTTGAAATATCGCGTTTTGTACCATATCGCATTTTGTACCGTATCGTGTTTTGAAATATCGCGTTTTGAAATATCGGGTTTTGATAATTCGCGTTTTAAAATATCGCGTTTCAAATGGGACCCGACACACACTTTACGAATTCATTGAAAACGTTGAGGAAATCCTCACACTGTGCAACAATATAGATGGGCATCCTTGCTCTAAAATCTACCTTCGGTCCATCACCCAGAAAAAAAAACGTTTTTAATTCAATAACTTTGACTTATTGAATCGTATTTTTCGAAAATCAGCAATAAAATTGTTTAATGAATAACTTAGTTTTAAGTTTAACAAAAACATGTATTCTATCAATAAAATAAAATAGTTTTACTAATAAATACACTTATTGTAATGACAATGTATAAGTTATCAAGTCTACACTTACTAAATTTATTGATCGGATAATGTTCGTTGTTAAAATAAACATTAGGACTTGATTAAATTATTAATTCAATAACTAAAGTTATTACATTTATAACGTGGCTGTTCTCGTTAATCATTAAAATTCGCTAAAGCATTATACTTATACTTTATATGTAAGTTCAAAAATTATCAATATTTTTGTAGTTTGGTCACAGCAGTCTGATGAGACGACCGAATTTTTAATGTAAAAAATTCAGTGTTTCCATTAGTGCGAAACCAAGTTTCCATTGCTTGGTTTCACACTAATGGAAACATTGAATTCTAGAGAGTCGTGTTGCTGATATTGCAGCTGTAATTTGGTGGTAAACTCCATCCACCAAGTTAGTGCCGCAATATCAGATACACGAGAACACGACACGATATCTTCTTAAGCAAGATGATAGTCTCTACTCTACGGGCCTCGCATCCTCTATGGTTAAATGCGAGATGGTCTTGAAATTCAAAATGGGTTCCAAGTTGCAACGTCTTGGTATTGGTAAAATGGTAACCTCACCTCAACCTCACCCTATCATGGTAGGTACCAGCGATGCCACCTTTTGGCATGAAAATTGTAGGAAATCTGCTACATTTTTTTTTAAGTATGTAGCAGA
The DNA here is from genome assembly GCA_932526605.1 of Nephrotoma flavescens. Lineage (NCBI taxonomy): Eukaryota > Metazoa > Arthropoda > Insecta > Diptera > Tipulidae > Nephrotoma > Nephrotoma flavescens. Next base: position 209,596,735 of record OW052220.1, on the reverse strand, counting down.
TCACTACATTATTGTTACCAATAGTAGCAGCATGTTAAAAAATAAAAATAAGACCACATTTCAAAATTAGGAGGGTATCGTTTATTTCAGGTACTGAAACTAAAAATTAAATCTTAAAACTAAATACATATTACAAAAAATATTATATGTAATTTTTAAATTCATAAATTCAATCACATCTCGTAAGTTATCACAAAATTACAAATTATAAATATAAATTCCTTTATAAAGGATACTAAAACTAATAATAGCCAAATTTTATTTTAAATCAGTTCAAAACTTCCTTGCACAAATTTGTATTTTGAAGCAAATTTACTTAAATTATTTTCAGGAACATAAATTTCCGTATGACAAACATCGTTAAGTAACGTTCTCGAAAACATAATGTTTTGAACAGTCTCATTTCCAAGTCTATTCGTAATTCTATTTTTAATTCGATTTAAATAGGAGAAAGCTCTTTCTGCGGAGGCACTACTATGAGGCAACGAAAGCAGTAGTAGCATATAATCTGCTAATTCGGTATAAATGGGTTCATCTAAATTATTTTTAAGGTTTCTTATTCTTATCCAGTTTTGAACGGCATCAGCTGATAAATCAATTTTCGAAAAAATTTCTTTATTTCCGATTAATGCACGCCATTGATCGTTTAAAACTTCAATTTTTACCTTTTCTGTGAGGAAAGGAAAATTATTCACTAATGGACGAATAGAAGGCATACGGCCGGAAGAAGTACGTACAAAAAAATTGAAAATTTGTGAACTTACATATAAAGTATAAGTATAATGCTTTAGCGAATTTTAATGATGAACGAGAACAGTCACGTTGTAAATGTAATAACTTTAGTTATTGAATTAGTAATTTAATCAAGTCCTAATGTTTATTTTAACAACGAACATTATCCGATCAATAAATTTAGTAAGTTTAGACTTGATAACTAATACATTGTCATTACAATAAGTGTATTTATTAGTAAAACTATTTTATTTTATTGATAGAATACATGTTTTTGTTAAACTTAAAACTAAGTTATTCATTAAACAATTTTATTGCTGATTTTCGAAAAATACGATTCAATAAGTCAAAGTTATTGAATTAAAAACTTTTTTTTTTCTGGGTGCGAGAAAATAAAAGCCATTAAGGGATTCCCCGTTCGGAGAAGCAAATTAAGAGCTTTTTGGGCCTTCTGGGCTACTACCGAAAATTTATAAAAAATTTCTCCGATGTAACCAAACCCTTAACGGAATGTTTGAGGAAAGGAAAAGAAATAATCCTTAATGAAAGATATTTAGAGTGTTTCGAATACTGTAAACATTTATTGTGCAACGAGCCAATCCTACAGTATCCCGACTTCTCCAAGGAGTTCGTCCCTACTACCGACGCCAGCAATGTCGCCATTGGAGCCGTCCTCTCACAAGGCCCCATAGGTAAAGACAAACCAGTCTACTACGCATCTAGAACCTTAACGGTCACGGAGCAGAACTACTCCACCATCGAAAAGGAGCTTCTGGCGATTGTCTTGTCCACAAAGTATTTTAGGCCATACCTCTTTGGTCAGAAATTCAAAATTGTAACAGACCACAAGCCACTGACTTAGCTTTTCAATCTTAAGGAGCCCAATTCGAAACTAATTCGATGGAGGCTGAAACTCGAAGAATATGATTACAAAATCATATATAAAAAAGGTGTTACGAACACCAATGCAGACGCATTATCAAGGACACAGCCCGAATCTCTCACTGTTAATAATATTAACACTTCGGAAGTTTCCAAATCCTCAACGGAACCAGAAATTGAGGACGAAATCGAAAATCTAGTACCAACAACAAATTCTCCCATAAACCATTTTAGTTCACAAATAATATTAACGATCGACCCTGAAATGCATGGAACAAACACTATCAACGAATACCCATTCGGAAAACACCGAGTAATCATCTACATGCCTAACCGCCACGCACCAACCGTCAAACGTAGTATTGGCGCACTGGTAACGAAATATCGAGTCACAGGCATCATGTGTGATGACTTAATATTTGAAATCGCCAAAGAAGCCTATATAGGGAAAAATTTGGAACCGCTTCAAAGCACTATCTAGTGAGGTCGCATGTTCTCCTAACGGACGTACTAAACGTAGAAGATCAGAATGCGATGATAAAAAAAGACACGAAGAGAATTACCACAGGGGAATATTAGAAAATTACGAATTCATTAAAAGGACCCACTATTTTCCAAACATGAAAAATCTTATTACGACCTACATCAATAACTGCAGCATTTGCCTACAAACAAAATACGATAGGCACCCGTTAAAAATCGAATATTAAGTCACAGAAACACCTAGACGGCCTATGGAAATCTGAGATTTCTGCTTTTTCGAGAATCATGCTTTTCTCATAATTTTAGATAAATTCTCAAGGTTCGCTGCAGCCTTTTACATGAAATCCAGGACCAGTAAAGAAATTCAAAAAAGACTCACCCAATTCTTCAGCGTACATGGCAAACCCACAAAACTAATATCCGATAATGAGGGGAATATGAACACACCCTCCTTTAGATCATTCCTACAGGAATACTACGTCCAGTTAGACCATACCTCGTCATATTGCTCTACGGGAAACTCCCCCGTGGAACGAGTACATTCAACCCTACAAGAGCTTATTAAAATAGCTCATATTGAGAAACCCCACGGGAATATAAAAAACTTGATGCATGACTGCATCGTCTCATACAACAACAAAATTCACTCTGTGACTAAATAAAACACCCTTCGAACTTCTAACCGGTCACTACACAATTCCGGGCCAACATGTTGACCCCACATTTGCTAACGCGCAAGAATACCTATTCAACCACACGTTATCGTACGATGCATTGTGCAAACGAATCTATGAAGAAACTCACGCGAAGAAGACAAAATTGATTAATAAACTTAACGTTGACAGAATCAAACCCCCTGATTTAAGGGAGAATCAAATAATCCATGTACGTAATAAACGACGATCCAAAATTAGGCCAGGATTCGTCGTAAGAAAGGTACTAAAAAATAACAAAGTCACTGTCCTTACAAAAGACGGCAAATACCATAAAAAGCTCATAAAACAACCATTTCAGGTATCCCATAACCATGAGCCAGACACTCAGAGTGACCAATCTAGGCACCAACAAGGGTGTAATACCGATCAAACTCGGCCAGGCCCGAGTAGTCAATAAATACACTAGAATCATTCAAATCATCGATACCAGCCACTACGAAGACAACCTCCGCACCATCCATGAAAATATTAATCTAGTAGAGGAGTCAATAATAACAACAAAGAATATTCATACGCATTAAGAAATAAGATAGAAATCCTCCAGCACAAAGTTAAAGAGTTAAGCGAAAGCATCCATCTTTTGAAACCTACAAGGGTCAAAAGGGGCCTAATTAATGGATTAGGGTCATTAATCAAGGACATCACGGGGAATTTGAACCAACATGACCTGGAAGAGATTGGAAATGCAATTCATAACCTTCATCAAAATCAGGAAAAGTTAAATGAGCAAAACAACGCTCAAATTGCTATCAACCAGGGGATGATTGACAGGTTTAACTACATTCAAAAATATGTAAGACACAGCAACAATAAAATTACATTCGAATTGAACAGACTGACTAACATTACTGAAAAGGGATTACAAATAATTAAATTAGACCAATACACTTTTAAATTGATCAACACTTTAGACACACTATCTAACCATATCGATGATATACTAGATGCACTCAGTTCGGCCAAACACCGACGAATTTCAAGACATCTACTAACCACCAACAACGAAATTCACTTCATTAATGACTTACTCGCTTAAGACCACGTAGTGATCCTAAATCCCAACAATATCTACGACCTTCTAACATTACAAGGCTATTGCAATCAGTCAAAGATCGTACTCAGCATTCAAATACCATCCTTCTCAAAACCAATATTTAGTTACTATAACATCAAACCTATCCCTTCCAAAAACTTAATGATTACACCCATCCCTTCCTACAACATCATCCTAGATAAAGAAAATTACCAATTCATTTTTGAACCATGTGATGAGATAGAGACTACATACTACGGAAGATATCGATCTATTTTTGGATGAAATGCTGTAAGTCAGCAGGAAATGAAACAATGTGCGACAAGGCGCAACCAACTACTACAGAACCGGCCATACCAATGAAATCCTTATGGCCTTCTCTTCGGCGGGAGGAGTTACGTTCCTCTACACAAACAACGCCACAAAGTACAACAACTATATAAAGATAGGGAACTACTTTTCAATCGCGCGCGGAGCAATACATTTCAAACCACGCTTAATATAAAATGCACAATAAGCATAAAAGCTCAAACCACGCGCAATAAAAGTTGCAGAATAAACATAAATGCCCAGACATGCATTTATGCTTATCCAAGATATCAAGTGTCTTCATTTTTAGATTAAGTATGAATTGTAACTAGTTGTTAAGTTATAGTCTTAGTGAAACATTGTATTTTCTAATTAAATAAATAAAATAATAAAATTAAATCAAATAAAAGAAGGAATAAATAAAAATAAATGATAAAAATATCTTTTTTTTAAAATCAAGTTTTGTGTAAAGTTATAAGTGTTGTGAATAGATTCAAATGAAAGGTCTTTACACATGGAAAACATTTCAGGTCAATTTCCATTTGGGGAGTTCGGGAAAACTCGATTGAATATATCGCACACACAAAATTTGAAAATTTCTAAATACATATTGACCGTTTAAAGCGTTATAGTTGGAAATAGACTCAAACGAAAGGACTTAATGATGTTCGCACCTGGAAACAATTTCGATTCGACAATAAGGCACAATCACAAAATCAAACCACCAATGGTACGACACGGAACATCTGCTGAAAAGAGTGAAACGGTAAAATTGGATGAACACAGTAATAAGGCGGTCTTAAATAAAGACGAAAAGGGGTAGGAAGCAGCAAACATGAACGATACAATCAGAAAAAAAATGAAAAGTTGGATAAATTTAGAAATAATCGCTACGCACGAAGGGACAGAGGCCCATACACCCTAATAATCGAGAAAAAGGAAATAAACGATCTGGAAATTGCGGAAACACTGAATACGTTGAATTTTGGAGCTATATTATATATGTGCGGCAGTTGGGCAAAAATAGGTTGAAAGTCCAAACTCGAGAGATGGGCATCGCTAATAAGTTACTAAATAGAACAGATCTAAGAAGACTATATACGTATAACGTTATATGTATAACGCGTATATACCGAATTATATGCTAGAGTCTATTGGATACATAAATATAATCCAAATTAACGCGGATCTAGAAAGGATGAAAAACAACATAAAACCCAACGCAAAGGTGATCAAGCTAGAGAGAATTTCGAGATGGAACAGCCATGAACAAAAAGCCGAACCAACGCAGGCGATTAAGATCATATTCAGAGCAAGCTCCCTACCAACGGAGAGAGCGATTTACGAGGTCAGAAGACGAGTAGCATATTACATACCGAGACCGATTATTTGCAAGAAATGCCTCATTTACGGGCATATGGCAAAATATTGTAGGGGAAAGGGAAGATGTAGCGATTGCGCAGAACCCGACCACGAAAACACGAACTGCACCAATGACTAGAAATGCTATTATTGTGGAGAAAAGCACCCAACCTTTAGCAGCGTTTGTGTTGAGTTCCAGAACCAGAAGAAGATCAAACAACTGACGATCACAAAAAAACTGTTGTACAACGAGGCAAGAAGCAGAACAGTACCCCAAGATTTCAAGCTAAATGATGAACAGTTCCCTAGATTGCAGGGAAGACAGATGGAGCAAATGCAAAACGAGGTAGGAAAGTTACGAGAAACTATAAGAATTTCCGAAATAACTACATTATCGAAATCAGTAAGCTGAATCGCACGATTCAGGCAACTACACAGGAATACCTCAAGGCAAAGCCGAATGATCCATGGACAAACTGATAGTCAAAAATTACAAACGATATAATGATGGCGGACATACGGGGCAGGCAGGCTGAGCATAACTCAGATTAATATCAGAAGTATTAAAACAAACAAGGATGAGCTAGTCAAGTTCATGACTAGCAACTACATATATAGACGTGGCCTGCCTGGCTGAAACATGGACAAACTACAAAGAAGTGATAAAAATAAAAGGAAACAATATATATATACGAACAACAGAGAGGACAATTACGGGGGCGTTGGTCTAGTTATCAGCAAAAGGTTGAATGTTAAGGAGATTAAAAAAGAGAACAAGTATAAGCCGATAGAAACAATAAATGCTGTGCTTATAGATCAAAAAGGAAACGAGTATAATTTTATAAACATATTCATTCCACCAAACATAAATAATAGACTAATAATTGACAAGTGGAGAAACCTGATACTTCAAAACGACAATAAAAAAACACATTAATCTTGAGCGACGTAAACGCGCACCATACTTTATGGGACCCAGGTTGCAGGACGCAGAGGAAGGAGAATTGCAGAGTCAATAAACAGTTCACAGTTTGTTATGCTGAACAATGGTGATAACACATGGTTGAGCTCAAATGGAAAGAAATAGGCGATAGACATCTCTCTGTGCTCAATGGACCATAGCCATAAAGTTGAATGGAAGATAGACCTAACTAAAATCGGCAAATAAATTAATAAACGTCAACGATACGAGGATGAGCAGTCCGATTAAGATACGAAGAACAGACGACGTTAAATTGTAGGAGGAGGTGGAGGGATATCAGCTAGACAGATTTGACAACGTGGAAGATTATGAAAGGGCATTGAGCAATACGATAGAAAAGTACTCCGAAGACTTTTTATACAACCCTGTCCACTCGTATAAAAAGTGATGGAACAACAAAATAGAAACCTTATGGAAGATTAAGAGGTCAAAACTAAAAATTTTCAACCAACACAGAAATAATATATACGCTGAAATCGAATTAAATGGGGTACGGGGAAACTTAAAAGAGAGATAAGATATGAAAAGAGGAGAAGTTGGAAACAACTTATAGAAAGTATTAATCCAAACATGACGACAAAAGAAGTATGGAACAAGCTCAACGCCTTCAATACCAACAAGAAAGAGAGTATAAACGTGTTTAACAACGGGCACAACATCACAAAATTCATGGATCTAAACATCGTTAGTGATAACTTAAAGGACCAAAACAATCCGACACATCAAGAACTCTGCCCCGGGCATGAAAAAAATATCGTATAAGCTACTAAAAGGCATGGTGTGAGATGCCATATTGAAAAATTGCTAGAGTTAATAAACAGACAATGGAAAGCTCAAATATATCCAGATAGCTAGAAAACAATAAAAATCGTGCCCATTCCTACACCAAATAAGGATGATAAACAGATAGAAAACTACAGAGTAAGGTGATAAAATCAAGGCTGAACAAGATGGCTGATGAAATGAGACTAATTCCGGAGAACTCTTTCGGATTTAGAAGAAACAGGTCCACAGTTCACATGATCAACAAAATTATTGCAAAAATAGAAAAAAATAAGGAGGAAAAGAAAATAACAATATTAATCTCGTTAGACATTGAAAAGGCATTTGAAAATGTCAACACTAATAAGTTGGTGGAAATACTGTGTAGGAAAAACATACCAGCCAAATACACAAGCTGGATATACAATTTCCTAAGGGATAGGAGAACTATTTTCCAATATTGGGATAGAACAATCGAAAGGACAACTAGCCAGGGACTACCGCAGGGGAACCGGTTAGTCCGGACTTAATATTTACACAAGCGAGCTGCATGAAAACTCTACAGAGGAACTAGATATATTACAATACGCTGACGATTTTGTGATCTTACCTCGAGGGGTTGGAAGAATTCCAGCAGAAACTGGAGAAACTGAAACTAAATATTAATTGGAGGAAAGAGAGTAGACCAGATCAACAGGAAAAAACTAAAACTGGACTGCATGGCTTCTTAATGAAACTCGCAACTTAACGAAAGTCGCAGCCAATAAGGGGGGAGGGGCGTATCCATCATCGCTGTTAAACCTGCACAATAGCCTCATAGAAAGCAAAATAAGATACAGCGCAACAATCGTGAAAGGCGGGACAAATGAAGAGAAATTACAAAAGGTCATCAACACGAGCATGAGAGTAAGTTTAGGACTGACAAGCAGTACCAAAATTACAACTATAATCGCGGAGGCAGGGGACATCCCCATTGACCGCAAACTAGATTCATATAAGTTCAACTATACATAGCCAGGAAATTATACCAAAATGAGGAGACTGGGAGAAACATCCGGAAAGATGGCAAGATATACTACTTAAATTACCAAAAAGAAAAAAACTAAACAAAAACCAACCGGGAGATGCTAACAAATACGTAATAATAGACATTCAACTTCACGAAAACCTCAAGAATAATGCGGATCTCAACAACAGACAACAGGAAGCAATCATAAAAGAATTTATCAACAAAAATAGAGACATAAGACTTTCACTGACGGCTCCATCATAGATGGCAAAAAAGGTATAGGATCAAACGGATCAAAGCCCTGGAAGCCACAGCCGTCTATGTTGCGGTTAAGAAGGCAACAACTTGCGAAATGACAGACTTAGCAATCCTTGCGGATTCATTAAGCACCTGTAAGCACTACAAAACGGCACAGAGAGCATGAAGTATTATGAAACAAAAAATTATAACGCCGCAACTCGCAGCAGAATAAAAACAAGGATTGCGTGGATCCCAAGCCACAGTGGCATACGAGGAAACGAAGAAGCTGACAAGGGGACACAATCGAATAGAATATATAGCAAACACATATCAGTAGAAGAATCCACTAGGTGCTGCAAAGAAAAGTCGTAAAAGCATGGAGAATTAGATTTCTAGAAGAACAATAGACAAAGGAAAGCAACACATAGAAAACATTTATGGAATAATAAAGGACAAACCCTGGTTCCACAAAAGAGGGCTAAAGGCGGGATTTGTGAAGACCATGACGAGGCTGAGAACCAACCATACATTCGACGTCAAATATCTAAAATTAATAAGAAAGATTGATGATGAAAGATGCGACGTGTGTGGGACAAGAGAAGACGCAAGGCACAGTATAATAAACTGCGAAAAATATGAGGATTTAAGGAGCAGGCACAAGTTAATTGCAGAGAAACACCTGCATAAGATTCTAGCGGAACAAAATTTCGAGGAATATATCGAGATCTACAATTTCCTAAAGGAATAAGGCGAAATCAATATATAAGAATGAAAATTACTGTAAGACAACTGTAACAAAGAAGGAAAATCTCGTTAAGAGATACAGATACAACAAACTCTCAGTACTAATCATACACAGAAAATAAGTGTAATCTAGAAACAAGACACTAAAGAAACAAGGGTACTCGGAAAAGAATTCCAAACAGAATAAGCGGAACAAAAGAAATCTCAAAATAGACATAATAACGTTATGTCTAGCAACAAGCAAACTAGAAAAAAACATGGTGCCACCATATTCATGATGAGCTTTTAATAAAAATATTAAATTAATGAAAAACAAATTTTTCGTTGACATTTTTGACATTTGAAGTAATCAAAGAAAAACACAACAGAGAATAAAATCGTTTAAAATTTTTTGATGAGTTCGGAAATTGTTTTTAGATTTTTGTGCGTTCGTTCACGCGTAAAATTATACCATTCAGAGTAAAAATCGTTTCTAGCAACGGCTAAATAGAAAATTCATTATTTTCCAATTAAAATTATTAAATATTTGCAAATTTATTATTTTGGCTACTAATTTGAGATATTTTACATATTATCTCATTAATTTGAGTCAAAAATATGCTCTAATTAATTCGTAAATGCCAAATCTGTTTTTAGAAGTCGTCCGGAGAAATGTGTATGTGGTATCGCTTTTAATTTGTCGGATCAGAGCTGTATGATTTTGGAGTAGCCAAACCCATACGTCACTTTTCGCAAAATATGAAAAAAAAATTGTTTGTACGTGATGCTGATTACAATTAGTTAATAGCTTGAGAACTGTTTTTAGAGTTAGTGTATTTCGGGCTGCGCCGCTTCTGTCATTGATATTGGGAATACAAATTAATTCGGTCTGTTTTCAAAAAGTGGCTCTGACTATAAAGGCGGTGATTCATGTATAAATTTTGTCTGGCAGACATAAATAATAATCGCACTGATTGGTTAATATTTTTTTGTCTTATACGATAAAAACGAAATTCAGACTTAAGAGATACATGTATAAAATTTTGTCGTATGGATATTTTTTGGCATTTTATAAAGCAAGCAATGAAGCAACCTAAAAAGTGGTTTTTTGTTGTTCTTTTCGAATTGTTTTTTTTTATTTTAGAATATGTATTCTTTTGTTCTCACTGCCATCAAATCTTATACAAAATTGAGCAATTGAGCAATTTTTATTTTTGTCGTACGATAAAAAAATATGGCCGACATTCAACCAATCAAAGCGATTGTTATTTATATCTGTCAGACAAAATTTATACATTAATCACCGCCTTAATACACTTTTTATAGTAACAGTTGATTTCCGTTGTTTCAGACAGATTAGACATCTGCCGTTAACATTTAGTTTGTATTGCTTTGAGTTTCATACAAAACGTGTTGAATTGTGGCGATGTTTACAAATTTGAACGTCAAATTTAAATGTCAATTATCGAAATTTCAATGAACTCTCTAAAAAGATGTAAGATATAAAAAACCCGGTCGACCACCGTAGGCCGTGAATAAACAAATAATTATAATATTTTCAATTAGTTTTCATTCATTTTAAACTCGAACAATTAAGATCACTATTTTTGAGCGTAGAGTATTTTAATCATAAATTTAATTTACATTCTTCAAATTATACCAAAATAATTCAGTTAAATAAAGGTTATTTTTTTTTAAATAAGTGTTTGCAAATAAAGTGTAAACGTAGATTAAATAGTGGAAATTAACACACATCACGTGAATAAATAGTGAGGAAGAATATAATCCCCACCCACAAATTGGTGACCCCGACGTGATTGTGTGCCTCCACATTCTAATTGTCTATTATCAATTTAACATTGACGGTAATGTCCGAGCGATTACTCATTAAGCACCAAAACGCTTCAACGACAGTGTAGTGAAATCAAGGATAGCAGAACACCAGGAAACACTGGAAAGATTTTACCACAATTGTAAATGTATTTTTTTTTCATATTTATGAGCTCAATAGCTCATTGCCTTAAATTCACAAAAATAAAAAATTAATTTCGGCATTTCATTTATTTTACTTCTTTTCTCCTAATTGTTTTTTCAACTTTGTTTTGCGTTTCGGTTCAAATTTGTAAATGGAGTCCAATACATGTCCTTCTATTACCAACTCCAAAGTCAATGACGAGGCTTATGTGGTTGCAAGTTCCGCAGATGCATCCAGTCATTCGCAACAAAACCAAAATTTATTCGCAGAACAATTCCAATTATTTCTTCAATCGCAAAATTTCTTTCGGAATTCAGGATCTCCAGGATCCATATGAGAAGTCGGGTTAAGGACCTGGTTTGACTGATGTCCAAAATTCACATTTTAAGATTGGAGCGGTGCGATTCAAACCTCCGCAACCATTGATTTTCAATTCTGGAGTCGCAGTTCGCTGCGTTGGGCGCAAGATTACATATCGTTTCGCGGATTTGATTTTCCGCGATAAAGGTGCACTTCTTTATTCGGTTTTTAAAGAGGAAGTGACTAGCGTGTTGGGCGAGTCAGAGATGTCACGCTTAAACAACGTGCTGACAAACCTGACTTTAAGCTATAAGAAACCGTCGCAATTACTTAGTTAAATTAGGTTGAATGCTGGCAGTAACTTCAATGATAAGTTACTTAGACAACTTTAGATGAAGAGGTTGCCTTCGCAGGTTCAAATTATACTAACCACTTTTGAAAATGATGTAGCGTTAGATGTTTTGGCAGCACGAGCAGACAATATGATGGAGGTGATGTCACCGTTAGGATTAAATGCCGTAAAATTATGCAATCCTTTCGGCCCATTAACGTCTGCGGCGTCTAACGGGTACTCCAATCCAACCATCGTTTCTGAAGCATCTAATTTAGACGTTAAATTAGAGGACTTTAGGATTAAAATTTTGACTGAAATTAAAAGTGTGGTCAAATTCTACGATAAAACCTGCGAAGGTCAGTTGGTCAAAAAAGTTTTTTAAATATTCATCAGGACGTGACGACCGTCACTGATGAACCTACTACCAGTCGTCTATTAATACATGATTCCCATTCTAGAATAGAATTTGTAATATTCACTATGGTGCTGACGTTTCGGTCATTCCGGAGGCCTTAAATACTTCTAAATTATTCGCTGCGAATGGAATGCCAATTAAAGCATATGGGACAAAAATTCTAAATTTAGATTTTTTGTTACGGCGTAATATTAAGTGGGAGTTTATAGTGACAGATGTCTCGCTGCCCATTATTGGGGCTGATTTCCTTCAAAGTTCTGGATTGATAGTTGATCTTGGCAAACATCGTCTTTTGGATCCAACAACATTTTTGTTTACGATTGGTTCTATCGCTCTCACAACTGAGTCAACACTGTCTCAACTATAGACAAAGCTCAGGTTAATAATCACATCCAGCAACTTCTTTCTATAAATTTTCAGAAATTATGATAAACTCTTTTAACGTCAAGCCAGTTAAACATATGATCACTCATCAGCATTCCGTATTCCGTATTGTTGGGACTTAATTTCGCTGATAGTGTCTAAAACTTTCGAGGAACATCATGCGCATCTCGAATTAGTTTTCCAAAAATTATCAGACAACGGTTTAATAATCAATCCTGGAAAATGTGTCTTCGCTTCACCTGAAGTTAATTTCTTATAGTTAAATCAAAAATTTTGAACGTCCGTTAACGGGTTGATTACTCAAAAGATTTTTGGGGATGATTAATTTCTATAGACGTTTCATTCTAAACGCCGCGGCTGATCAAATTTTATGTAATGATTTTCTTAAAGGCTATAAGAAAATTAGTAAAATTTCAATAAATTTGTCAGCACTCAGTAGAGTCCATTGATGCCTTCGACAATTGTAAGGAGCAGTTGTGTAAAGCTACTCTTCTTGCACACCCTTCATCTACGGCTAAACTCGCTATCATAGTGGACGCTTCAGACACAGCTATCGGTGCATGGTAGCTCAACAGTATATCAGTACTATTTGGCAACCACTTAGCTTCTTCTCGGGTCCTCTAAATGAAATGCAACAAAGATATAGTGCTTATGACAGAGAATTGTTAGCAGCGTACTCTGGTATCAAGCATTTCAGATATCTTTTGGAAGGACGATAGTTTATGTTGTTCACGGACCATAAACCGTAGACAAGTTACGCTTTTTTGTCAGAATCTGACAAGGCATCACCGCGTCAATTCCGACATTTGCATTACTTCCTATTCCTGAAATATAGATTACACGCAAATTGCGGATGCCCAAGCCAATGATGTCGAGCTAATTGTTCTGATGCGCGATAATTTGACTTTAATGTTTGTCCAAGTTCCGTTGAGTTTTAACTCTAGCAAAACTATATATTGCGATATTTCGACAGCTAATCAAATACCTTTATTCTAATTGAGTTTCGGAAAATAGTTTTTGAAGCCTTTCACAATCTTTCGCACCCTAGAATTAAAGCAACAATTAAATTATTGACGAAAAATGTCATCTGGCCCTCCATCACGAATGATTCAAAACCTATGGCACAATCCTGTTTAGCTTATGAGAAATCTAAAATTTCAAGACACACCGTTTCACCTTTCGCATCTTATCAATTAACTTCGCAACGCTTCGCAGAAATTCATCTTCTCATTGGTCCTTTTTCAAACGGTATGATTGAGAGATGGCACAGAATGCTAAAGACCGCAATTATGTGCCACGAACGAAATGATTGGATAATGTTCTTGCCAACCATAGTGTTAGGTTTACGCATGTAACATAGTGAAAAACTTAAAACTTCTCCTGCTGAAGGTGTTTATGGAAGTACGTTGAGGGTGCCTGGTGAATTTCATAATTCTTTAACGGAAGATAAAATTCATCAGGCATATTTTATCATTAACCTTGAAAAACATTTCGATGAGATAAGACCGTCTCCTACCAGGCACCAGGCACTTCAAAGTAAAAAAAAATCGTAAGCAAAGAACTTTAAACGTGTTTTTAAGCTCAAGGAAATCTTTGCACCCACCTTATTCAAGACCAGCAGGCCGAGCGTGGTATCTTTGGATTGCCTCAAGCCGTGTTTTGCGAAGAATGCGGACATCGTGGGGTTGCTTCCAGCGGCCCGCTGAGTGAGAGTCGGGTTCTGATTGTGATAATGCGTTAAGAAAGGTTCACTTCAATCTTCCACCAAAGAAAACAGTTCAAACTAGGACTGGAAGAAAAATTAGACCGCCATTTTGAATTACGAATGTGGTTCTTACAATCAATTTGGAAAGATTCCAGATCCATAATTGAAACTCATATTAGAACCCCATTTAATTATACAAACTGAAACATACCGTTATAGACTCTGAAATTGCTTACTTTCATTTAATTTTACCATTTTCCAGAATCACTTTCGGAACTCATGTGAAAATTCCGGAATTTTGATATCCGGAATTTTTAATTTTAGAAATTTTTTAATTTCCGGGATTTTGACAATCGAGGATTTCAAGTAGAGCGAGACTATTTTGATTAATTTTAGTTTACTAATCATACTGCTTATTGTACCGTGTAATTGAAACTCTTGCGTCTAATTCATTATATTGTTATATTGCCAACAGCAATAATGTATAATTAAAATATTTTGTTTAAAAAATATTTGAAATACGATAAAATTGTGCAAAGACAACAATCTAATTATATTTAATTTAAATTATTTTCATTTTTTGTTTTATTTACCTGTAAAACATCCTTTGGCACTTCGAGCTTTTGCATTTAAAACCGGTTCAATCGATTTCAATGAGCAAGGTGAAAATTTATTATTATTTTTCTTATCGCCTGATGTAGCTCTAGCAAACATAATAAAATTTCCATCTTCTCCACCTGGTGTGCATTGTTCTGGATCATGCTGAAATTAAAAAAAAAGGAAAATTAAAATAAATAAATAAACAAAACATGAATATTATATATTAAAGAAGATAAAAATATTTTTTATTAAAGAAAAGTTTTCTGCTTGGATGTATAGAAATAATCGCTTAAAGATAAGAAAAATTCAAAAATGTCTTTTGATAGTCGCAATATCTGCGAAATGTATTTAGTTTTGTCCTTTCTTCCAAGCAATACAAGAATTACGTTCCCGTAAGTATTTGCAGCACAATTTGATTAAAACCGAGGGACATATGCACTGCATATTTCGAGCAACTAAGCGATATATTAAAAGCGAAGTATTAAACTATGAATTATTACAATTTTGGGGTGGCAGATGTGCCATCTATATAATTGTACGATTCTAGAAATCGGATAGCTTGAATATCCAATAATTTTATATTAAGCAAAAATAAAGTTTATTATTTTTATTTAATAACGTTGGTTTTAGTTTTGAAGCTGATTTCTGATCGAGAGGATGTAGAGACGTTTCACAAGGTGGTAGGCATGGTTTAAAAACAGGAGTTAGTCCTAACGCCTAAGCGAAACCGAAGAACATACTTTTTTTTTGCAATACAACATCGTTCATGTGACCACCACGACTTCTGTTACAGACCAAACGATAACCTTTTTGATGGCCTCAATTTCAGTTCGAATGTTGTTCTTAAGATCTTGAATTATTTGTGAATCATTGCTATACATTTTACTTTTCTAAAAACCCCAAAGAAAGACCGCATGATCTCGTAGCGAATTAACATGAAAATCTCTTGAAACTATCGAACTTGGTTGCCAATAAGGCAAGTATTTCACGATTTGTGTGGGTACCGTCTTGTTGAAACCAAAGATCATCTAAATCAATCTCAGTAAATTGTTGCCACACAAGCTGTTACTGTTTCATGAGTACGAACTGGACGTATTTATTATGTTTGGAGGACGACGAATATCCCACGGATTATGAAGAGCGGCCAGAAGATGGAAGATTGCGCTCTTACGTAGAACACGCAGTGCTCCATCAAGATCATGTATATGGAAAACTGTTGGAAGTACAATATAAGCATACATAAACTATAAAAAAACTTTCAGCAGGTATACGGCAATATAAACCGCGAGCAGCTACAGATCGCGGTATACCATGGAAACTCGTTTCTCTGTGTAAATTAACAAGGTCTGGGTCTATATGTAGAATCATAGTTGATGGTACTGTTTCATATCTGATTGAAATAACATTTGAAACTCGAGTGCGTAATAAGATCGAAACTTCACTGTGTGTATTTAATTAGTCCGGCTAAATTCTCGGATATGCAGATGATATCGTGCAAGAAAACTCGGTTGGAAAGTGAACGCAGACATAAAAGCTCGAAATGCTGTCGGACATCGAGTTTTCTACGCTCAGTCAAGATTATTGCGATCTAACCGTTTTCCGAAGCTGTGCAAGCTCACAATTTATAATACACGCATAAAAGCTTTGCTGGTATTTGGAAGCGAGTGCTCGACCCTGATCTCTAACGACTAAAGAATTTTATCCACGTTTGAGAGGAAGGTCATTCGTTCCATCTTTGGTTCAACTAAAGTTGTCGAAAACGAATATTGGATTCATATGAACCATCAATCGATATTTCGAATTAGATGGCTAGCCTTTAGGTTATAGCCTGTACAGATTGTGAATTAGCAAACCCGATTTTGCCAAAATCGATAATGCACTCTAGGAAATATACATAATTCAATTTAGTTCGATGCATCACGAAAAACTCGAAAATCTAGTACCAAATTAAAAAAAATTCATGGAGTACTTGATGGAATTTTTCTAAATCAGAGGCCGTATTCATGAAATCAGTGGAAATTCCCACAATCTGAATACAATTTACTATGAAATTCTTTCTTAATTTAAAAAAAGAAAAGAAATTTAAAAAAATGATTAAGCAGCCGGCGAAAAATTCGAATAACATAGAGAATTTCAAAGAAAATTGTATTCAGATTGGGAAAATTTACACCGATTTCAAGAATACAGTGTGGTAGAATCAGTTGGTAGGTTGTGACAGCAATAGGAAATAAATTATTAATATCAGAGCCACCTAGATATAAGAGCCGCAAGATTCCGCCAAATTGAATTTGCAATTTTAATATAATAACATTTTAATTGGTTTAATTGGTGAAAATTTTCATTAGACATTTTAATTTGATTGATGAATTTACACACCGCTTCTGCTGGTCGTGTATAGTTTGTCGTTTTATGTGACTCGTTTACCATAAAACCATTGCTTGGCCAATATGCTAACTACCGTATTTACTTCAAACCCAATTGGCGTTTTTATGTTTTTGCGAGACACCTCCAGATACAACACGTCTAAAACTAAAATTTTAATTGTTTCTTTTGCCTCAAGTCACTTTGTACACAACGACTCAACTAACGGAATCGAGCTACTAATTATGTAATTATTTTTAAGATTCACAAAAACTGCTGTGTTAGTGAATGTTTTTTGTCAAATTTTGTCAAAACTCATAGTTTTATTATAAAACGGAAATGTTTAATTGGATTTTTGAATAATTTGCAGAAAATCAATTTACAAACCTTTTACTAACTAACCCACACAACTAAACATTAAGTTCAATTCTATAGAAAAACATTAAAATTATGCCTCTTTAATTTATTTTCATTAATTAAATATTAAATAATAATGGCTGTTTTACATTGTATGTGGTTTTTGAATATGTTCTTAATCGTATAAAATAAAAAATTTTAATTACTTAATTAAATTTTTATTCACAAATATTAATTCAAAAACTGGTTAGTTTACATTGTTTCTTATGGAAACATAGGAAATACACATTTTAATATTAAGGCTCTTCAAATCGTAGATGGCTCTGTTAATATGCGTTGATTCCAAAGTGAAACAATTTTTTTTAGTAAAAAATACTGAGAAACCGAATAGAGAAGAGTATGGACAAGGACAGCAACTTTTGTAGGTTTTTTGTTATAGCAAAATTTATAGAAAAAATTGTAACAGATTAGGAGCAACATAACCTAAACAATTTGAAAATAAACGATTTTAACGAAACAGAAATTTTCAAAATTTTATTTTACCTTGGACGTAGCGGCACATAAAAATTATCCCACGTTTCATTTTTCTCTTGACATTTGACTATTACCCCTATTCTCTTAGTCGTGTCGTTTCATACGACGCGACAATGGTTGTGTCACTTCATAAAACTTTATTCTCGTAGTCGAATGAGGTGACGTGACAAAAATAAATCAAATCCTATCAAAATAAATAATCTTAAACCTACAATTTGTCCCGCTCCATTCTTGTATCGCCTAAAAAAATTCGCACGACTACAAATGTCACCTCAGGCGACATGAAACTTTTTAAACGACTAACGCTTCAATCGACTAAGAGAATATGAAAAAATGATTGTCGGTAGAAACGACACGTGACACGTCTAAGAGAATGGGGTTATAATACTTTTTGTACCATAAAATTGTGTGTTAAAAATGTTGCCATAAAAAGTATTGGTTTCATATTTTTTTTTATTTCTCTTTAACACGTTCGCGGACGTGAATGCTATAGCATTCATACAACTTTTCCGTTTTTTAACACTTTCGCGCAAATCAGTCATACAATTTTTTCGTTTTTTAAGAAATAAGACGACATATTGGTCAATCCTTTCCGCGACGAAATATCATTGCAATTACAAAAGTTATCAAATTTGTGTTAAATACATTTTGCAAGTGTCCGCGAACGTGTTAACAAGTAATGGATTTATATTTGTATCTCGTATAAATTTTACTGAAAAAAATTATTTGACTGTGGAATTCACGCAATAAACAAAATGGTGATCATTTGAAAACGTATCGAAACCGTGATGTTAGGACGTCCCAGCCCAGCAATCATTTTCTTTCAATATCACCTAGAATCCTCCTGGCACCTGTACGCAATTTTAATAGGACCATTGGGCCCTTAAATATGCTTATGCCCATTGACTGTGCGTTTGCGGCTATCGTGGCAATTTTCTCGGCATCTGAAACGTTTGCTTGAAATTTCGAGTAACCAATTTTGGAGCAATCATCAGTGATTGTATTCTCGTCGCGAAATTAAATAATTTTGTTTTACAAATCCAGCAAAATTTCAGCAAAATTTGTGCTGATATATTATTCCCTGTGCAATATGCGGTCTTTCATATACATATCCAAAACGAATACTTCACTAAACACGGTCGGCATACAGATAAAGCGACCATACGTCGAGGTTGGTGCAACCAATTTGGCTTCAATTTTAGGTAAATTTCTCAATCATAAAAATACTCCAGAAGTTTGGCTTATTTCGAAATTCTACAACGTAAGCCCTTTCTAATCTATGTACAGCAATTACGGAAGCCAATCTCTGTAATTCATGTAATTTGCCACAAACTATAATGACGTCCATTCATATACAAATTCAGAATATTCCTAATGATTAAAATTATTACTTAACACGATGAATGTTAAATACGCCAAAAATTTGATCTTTTGTACAAATAAACTTTACTTTATTTCTATAAAGTAAAGTTTACTTGTATTGGGCGTACAGTGTAAATGTTAAGTAATATACACGCGGGCGTGTATCTGACTTAAATCTTTGTTTTGCCCAAAAAATTAGTTTTGACACTCGCATAAATTTCTGTTCAAAATTATAAAACTGCCCCTGTCATAAAATTCACACCAATGATCGTAACTGCCATATAACAGATGACTATAGTATTGCATCAAGAATTACGGTTATATTTTCCACTGTTCATTCAGTACTTGAATGAGTGCACCCGTTCACTATTTTGGGAATCCCTGAATTTCGAAATTCCTCAAACATTCGACTATGTACAATTGTACACCAGTTTATCTTACAAATATGCGTAAATGCAAATTTAATTATTGTTATGGTGTGTGCCCAAATTAAAATATAAACGAAACACACGAGACACGTACCACAAATTTGATTTAACAACCACACAATATGTAAACGAATTTTAACAATACGCAGACAGCATCAAGAGCAAAATGTTTGCTTTGAAATACATACTCGTACATATGTTGATTATATATAACTAATCTATCATTATATTTCTATAAGGCCGTATTCTCGTTACAATTTACAAGACGGAACCATAATGGTGTGACATGCTTCTCTTTTGATTGATATCACATATACACAAATAAATTTGTATTAATGACATGGAAATGGAAGTGAAATTGGATATAATAATTCAAAATGATTTCCGAGAATGGAATTCGCCATGGACTAGCGACATTCGTATATCGGTCAATTTATTCTATTGTAGAATATGCAAAAATTAATTAGTTGAAAAAATATTATAGCCCACAATAAAATCCCAAAACCTACATACACACATAAATACATATATGCAACATACCAAATATATTATACATTATTTTGTGATTACACAAACAAATGGCATTTGCATAGAACCGCGGATGAGCACGAGATGAACTAATTGATGTCTGTAATTCGAGGAAATGCAACTCAAAGTAAGCAACCAGTTCTCTACCTGGAGCATTTTTATCGTTAGATACGAGGACAAATGAATGCTGTATAAGATAGCGGAATTTTGACAGCGGAAAATAAGAGATTACGCTACTCGCCGCAAGTGGCAGCACTATCACTAAAGAGAATTTTTTGTAATGTAATTACCAGCGGAAATTTTTTATTCATTATGTATATATTTTTTCACGAAATAAAACATCTCAGCGGAATAAAATATTAGAAGTGATCCTTAAAATGGCAAATAGATTGAACTCCGAAATAAAGAAATTAGGTATATGAAATGTTGAAATTTAACAATAATCCTCATTTTTTCCACTAGTAACCAATACTTTCGGTTGTTTTTCTAGTAGCTTAGGTCATACTGAGACTATATGAAAAATTTGGGGAAAATTCATGGACTAGAATTTTCACTAGAGGTTTTTGATTTTCTGCGGCCATATAAGTTATTTTCAGTTTTAGGACAATATCTCAAAAACTTCCACTAGTAACCAATACTTTCGGTTGGTTTCCTAGTAGCTTAGGTCATACTGAGACTATATGGTAAATTTGGGGAAAATTCATGGACTAGAATTTTCACTAGAGTTTTTTGATTTTCTGCGGCCATATAAGTTATTTTCAGTTTTTGGCCAATATCTCAAAAACTTCCACTAGTAACCAATACTTTCGGTTGTTTTTCTAGTAGCTTAGGTCATACTGAGACTATATGGAAAATTTGGGGAAAGTTCATGGACTAGAATTTTCACTAGAGTTTTTTGATTTTCTGCGGCCATATAAGTTATTTTCAGTTTTTGGCCAATATCTCAAAAACTTCCACTAGTAACCAATACTTTCGGTTGGTTTTCTAGTAGCTTAGGTCATACTGAGACTATATGGTAAATTTGGGGAAAATTCATGGACTAGAATTTTCACTAGAATTTTTTGATTTTCTGCGGCCATATAAGTTATTTTCAGTTTTTGGCCAATATCTCAAAAACTTCCACTAGTAACCAATACTTTCGGTTGTTTTTCTAGTAGCTTAGGTCATACTGAGACTATATGGAAAATTTGGGGAAAGTTCATGGACTAGAATTTTCACTAGAGTTTTTTGATTTTCTGCGGCCATATAAGTTATTTTCAGTTTTTGGCCAATATCTCAAAAACTTCCACTAGTAACCAATACTTTCGGTTGTTTTTCTAGTAGCTTAGCTCATACTGAGACTATATGGAAAATTTGGGGAAAGTTCATGGACTAGAATTTTCACTAGAGTTTTTTGATTTTCTGCGGCCATATAAGTTATTTTCAGTTTTTGGCCAATATCTCAAAAACTTCCACTAGTAACCAATACTTTCGGTTGGTTTCCTAGTAGCTTAGGTCATACTGAGACTATATGGTAAATTTGGGGAAAATTCATGGACTAGAATTTTCACTAGAGTTTTTTGATTTTCTGCGGCCATATAAGTTATTTTCAGTTTTTGGCCAATATCTCAAAAACTTCTACTAGTAACCAATACTTTCGGTTGTTTTTCTAGTAGCTTAGGTCATACTGAGACTATATGGAAAATTTGGGGAAAGTTCATGGACTAGAATTTTCACTAGAGTTTTTTGATTTTCTGCGGCCATATAAGTTATTTTCAGTTTTTGGCCAATATCTCAAAAACTTCCACTAGTAACCAATACTTTCGGTTGGTTTCCTAGTAGCTTAGGTCATACTGAGACTATATGGAAAATTTGGGGAAAATTCATGGACTAGAATTTTCACTAGAATTTTTTGATTTTCTGCGGCCATATAAGTTATTTTCAGTTTTTGGCCAATATCTCAAAAACTTCCACTAGTAACCAATACTTTCGGTTGTTTTTCTAGTAGCTTAGGTCATACTGAGACTATATGGAAAATTTGGGGAAAGTTCATGGACTAGAATTTTCACTAGAGTTTTTTGATTTTCTGCGGCCATATAAGTTATTTTCAGTTTTTGGCCAATATCTCAAAAACTTCCACTAGTAACCAATACTTTCGGTTGTTTTTCTAGTAGCTTAGCTCATACTGAGACTATATGGAAAATTTGGGGAAAGTTCATGGACTAGAATTTTCACTAGAGTTTTTTGATTTTCTGCGGCCATATAAGTTATTTTCAGTTTTTGGCCAATATCTCAAAAACTTCCACTAGTAACCAATACTTTCGGTTGGTTTCCTAGTAGCTTAGGTCATACTGAGACTATATGGTAAATTTGGGGAAAATTCATGGACTAGAATTTTCACTAGAATTTTTTGATTTTCTGCGGCCATATAAGTTATTTTCAGTTTTTGGCCAATATCTCAAAAACTTCCACTAGTAACCAATACTTTCGGTTGTTTTTCTAGTAGCTTAGGTCATACTGAGACTATATGGAAAATTTGGGGAAAGTTCATGGACTAGAATTTTCACTAGAGTTTTTTGATTTTCTGCGGCCATATAAGTTATTTTCAGTTTTTGGCCAATATCTCAAAAACTTCCACTAGTAACCAATACTTTCGGTTGGTTTCCTAGTAGCTTAGGTCATACTGAGACTATATGGTAAATTTGGGGAAAATTCATGGACTAGAATTTTCACTAGAATTTTTTGATTTTCTGCGGCCATATAAGTTATTTTCAGTTTTTGGCCAATATCTCAAAAACTTCCACTAGTAACCAATACTTTCGGTTGTTTTTCTAGTAGCTTAGGTCATACTGAGACTATATGGAAAATTTGGGGAAAGTTCATGGACTAGAATTTTCACTAGAGTTTTTTGATTTTCTGCGGCCATATAAGTTATTTTCAGTTTTTGGCCAATATCTCAAAAACTTCCACTAGTAACCAATACTTTCGGTTGTTTTTCTAGTAGCTTAGCTCATACTGAGACTATATGGAAAATTTGGGGAAAGTTCATGGACTAGAATTTTCACTAGAGTTTTTTGATTTTCTGCGGCCATATAAGTTATTTTCAGTTTTTGGCCAATATCTCAAAAACTTCCACTAGTAACCAATACTTTCGGTTGGTTTCCTAGTAGCTTAGGTCATACTGAGACTATATGGTAAATTTGGGGAAAATTCATGGACTAGAATTTTCACTAGAATTTTTTGATTTTCTGCGGCCATATAAGTTATTTTCAGTTTTTGGCCAATATCTCAAAAACTTCCACTAGTAACCAATACTTTCGGTTGTTTTTCTAGTAGCTTAGGTCATACTGAGACTATATGGAAAATTTGGGGAAAGTTCATGGACTAGAATTTTCACTAGAGTTTTTTGATTTTCTGCGGCCATATAAGTTATTTTCAGTTTTTGGCCAATATCTCAAAAACTTCCACTAGTAACCAATACTTTCGGTTGGTTTCCTAGTAGCTTAGGTCATACTGAGACTATATGGTAAATTTGGGGAAAATTCATGGACTAGAATTTTCACTAGAATTTTTTGATTTTCTGCGGCCATATAAGTTATTTTCAGTTTTTGGCCAATATCTCAAAAACTTCCACTAGTAACCAATACTTTCGGTTGTTTTTCTAGTAGCTTAGGTCATACTGAGACTATATGGAAAATTTGGGGAAAATTCATGGACTAGAATTTTCACTAGAATTTTTTGATTTTCTGCGGCCATAAGAAAAGCCAAATAAGTTATTTTCAGTTAATTTTTTGCACCGTGTGTATTTAATTATAAAACCATTCACACAATTGAAAAAAGATATAACAAGTTAAAAAGCACTAACACTGCACTTTTCGTTTGTTTTACTTTACGTCCGAACCTCATGACAGTAAAATTAAAACTAAAATTGATATTGATACTGAAAAGTATCTAATAAACCCATCACTAATCTTGACAACAATCTATATTTGTGACTAGTTCCACCATCTACGCATACTTTATAATTTTTTTATATTTTAATTTTTGTTCTTATTCGAGATTGGCTAACGTCAAGAGTATGGTAATTTAATTTGGAAAATATTAAATGAAATAAACTACTTCGTTTATATAAAAATTTGTATGTGTCTGTGCGACCGTGTCGGAAAAGATAAAATTAAATCATCTCCCCACAAGCATATGTAAATCAACCTTCAAATTGGCATAGCTTGATTATTTTCGTAATTTCAAATTGGCATAGCTCGTTTAGTTCCAAATTTTTCCGCTACGTGCCACTCGTGATCATACAATCATCAATAAAGGTCGAATAGATAATTTCTCATTCAGCTTCTAACAGACCGCTCCGAATAAAAAACACAACAAATAATTACATTAATTGAAATCTCCGGAAACGTAAGTCAAAAATATGTAGATCACTCAATTACTATACTGAGCTGTATTACAAGTAGTTGTCGACTTGTTTACGGTTAGTCAACGTTGCCTACGAGAAATCGACGAGTAGTCGACGTTTATGAAGTTATCGATTAGTTATTGATGCGATCACATAAAAATTAGTACCTAGTATATAAATAATGTTACGCTACACTCAGAAAAAAAATATGATAAATACATGATTGCATTTACCATAATATCAACCGATGTGAAGTTTATACTAAATTTATCCTAAAAATCAAAATATTTTTTTTTGCGTTGGTATGTGTAGTGTAATCATTTAGGCGCTTCGTTACAATTTTAGAAAATATAATCCATATAAATTTTAATATACCGAAGAAGAATACTCGTAGTATAAAAAGACTATGGCCAAAAATAAAATTTAACCATATTTCAAATATATTGAATCCAAATTGGAAAAATTGACGAAGCAAAAAACAGAAAAAAATTAAATCAAATAACGAGCTAGGGACAATAAATTATCGCCAGTAAGGCACTGGTTTTATTAATTATAACAAAAACTAACAGACCATAAAATTATATGTTAAGCAAGTTTCATAAAGTTCTTATGAATTCTACCTACACTAATGGTGCCTGGAGTGCATACCGCTCCATAATTATTTAAGCCGTTCGATTAGACGGTTACCACGTAATACTAGATAGGGTTACAGGATTTTGGCATCGCTTTACTTGATATTGGAAGCGTATCTAGGACTTTATGAAACTTACTGAGTAGATAGTCTTAGCCTAGAAACGCTTCCATTATCAAGGAAACCGATGCCAAAATCCTGCAACCCCATTTAGTATTACGTGGTAACCGCAATAGAACTTTATAAACTTAGATAAATTTGGCCTTAATCCAATTTTATTATCAAAGAAACAGATGGAATTAAAATTGATCTGATTTTTTAATTAATATATTGTTAAACTTAATAAACACATTTTTTATTAATCACTTGTTTTTTGTTTCGCAGAATATTTTGAATATTTTTCAAAAAGTTTAAAAAATCACTCGATCGATTTCGACTTGTTAGGTCATCATCAGTAGTATCTACTGCTTACGGCAAATAGCGTAAAAAGTAATATATTGTTCACATACTATTAATATATTCGCTAAAAGATGCAGAACTTTCGGATTACCCTACATACGCTTAACTTCAATATTAATGGTTTTTTCTAAATTGTATACCAAAAACACCTAAGTGATGGCAATTCACTACCTCATGCTCAAATATTTTATTGTTTTGTTATTTTAGGAATAAATTAGTATAAAGTTCATGTCACTATATAGGCGTGTGAAGTTTTTCCTAAGTTAATCCTAACTTTTCATTTTTTTTGTTTTAGGATAAATTTAGTATAAACTTCACATGCATTAATATCATCATTGTATGTTAAATACAATCATTTAAATGATTGATTTTATCATACAGAATCTACTTAAATATAAGTCGTGCTAACTACACACATATGAAATAAACAATAACTAATTAAAGATGTATTGGAAATTTTTTTTCCATAGTAATTTTTTTTTAAATAACTAAGTATAAGTGTGTTGGTGCAGAAACAAAAAAAAATGAACAAAAAAAAAATCGAATTTACGTTGCATTGTTAGTGTAACCAACACACTCTTTGTTAGTTTTTTTTAAATAGGTATCTGGCAATGAGAAGAGTAAGCAGGACTTATAAATATTAAAGTAGATTCTGTATCATACTATGACATTCTTCTTGATCTTCTTCATCATAACAATGATGATCACTCAAAAAAATTTTTTTTTTCAGTGATCATCATTGTTATGATGAAGAAGATCAAGAAGAATGATCAAGAACATCATAGTATGATAAAATCAATCATAGTATGATGAAATCAATCATTTAAATAATTGTATTTAACATACAATGATGATATTATGGTAAATGCAATCATGTATTTATCATATTTTTTTTCTGAGTGTAGATGGATATGCTTATCGATCATAAAAAGTAAGTCAACTGTTTCAAAATTGATATTTAGGTCAGTTCTCTAGTTAAATAGGCATTGGTTCCAATTATTTGCCATTATTGACATACTTTCGCAAGCAAGAAATATGCTGGTTCAAATTCTGGCTACTAAATCCATTTTACCAAAGAAATTTGAATTTGAATTTACTTCTTTTTATATTTTTTTTTTATTTTTCTGCGATTGCACAGTAAACTTTGTGGCTTAGAAAACTATCCAGCAAATTTTTACATTGTTTTACCATAGAAAAAAAAGTTTACTAAAAGTTTACTAGTAAACCTTTTTTTTCTATGGTTTTACTGTGCAATCGCAAAAATAAACAAAAAACGCATAAAAAATATAATTCAAATTCAAATTTGCTTGGTAAAATTGATTGAGTAGCCAGGTTTTGCGCTAGCATATTGCTTGCTTGCTAGCTGATCGAGCATGTGCCCCAATATTTTTCATACAATTTTTGTTTTTTTTTGCGACTGCACAAAATTTGCGACTTCAAAAAATAAACAGCAAATTTTTGAAGTGTTTTACTGTAGAATTGCAAAAATAAACAAAAATTTTATGAAAATATTATTTGAAATTCAAATTTCTTTGGTAAAATAGATTGAGTAGCCAAAATTTGAACCAGCATATTTCTTGCTTGCTAGCCGATCGAGTATCTACCCCAATATGTGCTGTGCAACTTTGCGATTTAGAAAAGTGGCAAGATGGTTTTGTTAACCGACCCACGTTAGAATAAAACTTATTGAACGCATTATTGTTTTTAAGCTTGTGTAATGCCACTTATGTATGTGTAAAAAGTAGCGTAACGTCTTATTTTTATCAAGTTAAAAAATTCGTATCAAGCACACATTTTCTGTATAATCAAAAATAAAATGTCTGGCAAGATTTTTATCTGAAAATCTAAAAAATGTTAAGTAGTTAACATTTTTTTATTTTAATTATCTTATTGCCCCTTGTACACCCATAAATCTGTTAAATAAATAAATAAGAAGAAAATATTTCTAATTTTCTTATTTTTTCTTATCAAAAAATTTATCATTTAGAATTTATATGTTAATGTCAGATGACATAAACATTACAGAATATATAACAAAATATGTATGTATGTACAACATACCAACAACAACAAAATGATAATGATAAAATATTTACTTTCATCTCGAAATGTATACAACAATAGGAAAATGGTGAAAATATTTTGGTTAGTTCTAAGCATTTTAAAGTTTAGAACTTTCTTTAACATCTCTAATAATTGAAGGGGTTAGCAAATGTTTGTTTTCGTTATCGTATAGTCTTCCAAGATTTTCAGCCTTGTTTATTTTTTTCGGAGAACCGAGTGGTTAACCTTACCCGGAAATAAAAGCTCGAGACAGAATTTTATATCCAGCTCGTCAGTTGTTTTTGAAATGAAATTTTCAATATTAAAGGACCACACCATTCTATCTGCATCGTGTTTCGCAGTTCGAAGTAGTACACATAAAATCATTTTTGTCCAAAATTGACTTCTTTTTGGTGTTATTCTGTACCAAGATTATATTGCCGTACTGAAATTTTGTAATCAAGTTTTGAACCACTTCTAGTTATCGTACGACTTATAACACGGAACATTGCCTTGGAGCACTTTTTTGTTTTGCATTTGGGGCCGGTTGTTCACAACTTCACAACGAACCAATAATGTTATACAATACTCGATGTTGATGATCGTTCCATTCGCAAGATAGGTGGGAAGGAGGGATCCAAAACATTACCGGCTAGTATTTTCGTTTATAGTCGCTTCGGGCGTCATTCACAGTTTTTCATTAGACGGCCATCTATATGTCAGCCATTGGACTTATTGACTGACGGAGTATATCATAGCCACCTAAATAAAAGAGCCACAATATTACGCCATTTTTTTATCGTAAGCGTTTGTTCTTTTTCATAAGTGTCCGCTTAAATTAATATATTTTTAAATACATTTTTGTACATGCAAACACTTAAATGATCAAGCTTGCTAGCTGGCTGGACTAAATCAATTTCTATATTTCAATAAATTATCTATAGCACTGTCGGCGAAATCACAATCGAATAGAATGGTCAGCCCCTTCCGAGCTATTACCGAATTGCTTGTATCAGATCAACCAAATCTATGCATGCAGACTGCGAATTTTCTGTTTCCAATTAAGAAAACTTTATTTGCAAATTTTTCTGCAATATTAGGCATTTAACTATAAGTAGTTCTGCCGTTACTCGATTGGTTCCATCTATTTTCCACGTTGCAATGGACGCTTTTCTAATATCCCTTTTGAGCCTACTCACAATATTTGGCTTTATTTGATTACCTAGAATTTGAATATTTCCGTAACTAACATCTTCCCGTTTCCTTAATTTGTAAACCAATCGTACCAAGGATACAAGCCCACCCAGTGCAGTCTTTCATCAAAATCAACTCCATTTTACTACTATTGCACCAATTAACAATCCTGTCCTGAATGCTGTCTTAAAATGCCGTCAACGAGCATGACCTTGTTATCAGCGAATGCGGCTCTTGGACATGATTCTGCGTATTACAGAAGGCGTGCTGTGGTTTGACCCAACGGTTGCTGACCGCAGTCAGAGAAGTAGCTGTTAATGATCGAATACAGATTAGATGGACAGCCTTTTTCGAATACAGATTAGATGGACAGCAGGATTTTCCTTAACTCTTTCATTATAACAGGAAACCACAGATTATTAAAGGCTTCAGAAGCTAGTAATAACTTGTCCAATGATAAGCCAAGCTCTTTGTAATACCACCACCTCGATTTATCTGTTTTCATAGATAGAATAGCAATCAAGGTTGCTTCACTGTTAAAGTGTTGCACCCGATTTGTGTTTGGTGTAATAGAGCGTTGAGCACGGATGATTGTTTGCTCACTTGTGCCTGTATTCAGTAGACATTTAGTAGTGTATTGTCAACGCGTAGCGGCATGACTACCACCGTCACCTTACGTGCTAGGTACATAAATTTTTTAAGTTTTCCACTATGGGCTGCATGCAATGTACAGATGGTTCTACGTAGATCGGACCTGTAGCCGCACATCCCGAAAAGCGAACAGCGAAAGAGTTTGGAGTGCTTCGGCCACAACAGATTGCAAAGATTAAAAACAATCAAATAAATAACCAATTTGATCGCACGTTTTTAACGACGGACATTTGACGGTTTTTAAGCAATTTATAATGTTTTGTAATTTGCTTACATATAGCATTTTACCGACCAAAAATTACAAAGAAAATGTGCAATTTTGTGAAGAATGGTGAGATTCAAGTCATGACTAGAAGGTGTGTCTAAAGAAAACAGAGGCACCACCGTGTTTCTTCTGTAAAAATGCTCAAAAAATGCATTTGACCACTCATCACGAAGCAAAGTCGGTATCGCATATAATTTATGGCTTTGGATGGCCTATCCAAGGCTATTTTATATGCCGTACCCACTTTATTAAATGCTTTTTTAACATTTTTAAAGAAGACACATTTAGGTGCCTCTATTTTCTTTAGACGCACCTTTTGGTGATGAGTGCCACAAATTTGAACTTTTTCTTTGCAAAATCTTGCAATGTGCCCGAATATATGGCATTTGAAGCATCTTGTGGTGACCCTACTAAAGTCTTGCGCTCTCTGCATGAAAACCAGCCAATATACGGTTTTTTATTAGAGTATACAAATGACTTTAGGCCCTGTTTTGAAACTATGTTTCTACAACCTATTGAGGCAGGTCTATTGAAGCAGCTCTATCTACGTGATGATGGTGTTAGGCAGCTTCTTACCGGCAGCATTGCTACCAAACCGACTTCTAACAAGCTTATGGTATTCAGAAACAACTCCAAGTCTTCTGACTTCGCAGTTTTAATCAGTACCTTTTCACGAAAGTTGCTCACCTTCTTTACTGCAATGTTACTTTCTGCAGGGTTAATTATTTCCCGCAATTTATTCCTCACTTCGTTACTGTTAGGAAAGGAGCCCTTGTCAGCTACTGGTTTCACAGTGGCAACGCTTCACGGTTGCTACTCAACTACCTCTTTTCGTTCAGATAAACGTCCTTTAAAATTGGATATGTCTAGGCTATCACACAAGTTTCAGTGCAAGATGCCAGTGCAACAGTTATTTTGCTAGATGTCGTTATTTTGCTAGACGTCGTATTTCACGACGAAATTTTCGCTGGTCTCCAAAATTAAGCAGACAAATTAGTCTGTAGAATTTCGTAAAATTTTACAGCACACTCTAACTATTCGAAAATAACAAAATTTTCATTCGCCATATTTAAAAACACTTGATACACACCGCAACAACAAATACAAATAATTATGAAACGTCAAAAATTGAGATTAGTTTTATTGTACCTGCAGATAAAAAAGCAGTGAAAAATGTGTAGAGAAACAGAGAGATCTATATTTTAATACGAAACATACCAACTTCACTAGCTAAACTGCATACCGCAAAATAAAATTTAGCAGCGGAATTTTCTGAAAAATTATAAAAAATTTCATTTCATGTCAGCTGCGTACAGATGGAACCACTACTTTGTTGCCTAAATGCCTACCCTAGTAGTAACACTAACTGGAATTTTTGTGAATATCTACTTCGATTTATAGAGGTGGATATTCGGGTCACTGCAGTTTGTCATATTTTAAAGAATTGGTTACCTCTTCTACACGCATACCTTCTATATTTGAGTACTACCAAATCAAGTAAAAGATCGCGCCCTGCGGAAAGAAAATTAAAAGTCAGGATGGACAAGTTGAAAATGGGCACCTCTTCATTAAAATTCTAAGAGGATTACTGGAGATCAGCTCTAAATGAACTTATAGTTCAGATCAGATACCTGACACAACTGCTAATTGACGATAGAAGCCAACGAAGATGAAAAAAGAAACTATAAAAAAAAAAAAACTTTAAAGTGAGTACTGGAAGCATCTCGTTTCATCAGCGCAAGTGCGCTTGCCTGTGGACCATATAAAGGCAGGGCCATATAGCGACTTTTTTTTAAATTATACACATGTTGTGATTTTCATATGTTGACACTGATACGTGTCAGTCATATCGCTGCGGTTCGAAATGAACACATTTGATAAACGTTTTGAAATATTGAAAACTTATTTCCAAGGTGAGTGCTCTTGCAATCAGTGCAAATTTTGAAATGGCTTATTTAAGCGGGTATGTATGCAAGCAAAATTACCTGATCTTGGATTCGGAAAACCCACACGTAATCATAAAGAAGCTAATACGTCATCAGCTAGTAACAGTTTGGTGTGGTTTGTGGTGTGACACTGGTAGCATCATTGGCCTATTATTCGTCGAAAATCCTGGCAACATCGTTACATTCAACGGAGAGCGCTACAGAGCGACGATAATTAATGTTTTGTGGAGAGAAACTGAAGGAATGAACTTTCACAATCTATGGTTTCAGCAGGATGGTGCATCATGCCACACTAGCTATCAAACAACTGAGTTTTTGTGGATTAAATTCAGAAATCGTGTAATCACCCGTTTTGGTAATGCCAATTGACCATCGCGTAGTACTCGTAAGCTACTGTCAAGCTAACAGAAGAATGTCAGTAAAGTTTATCCAAACAAATCCAAAAAATACAACAAGAATAAACTTATTGTGAATAGCATTGGTGTAAGTCAACATTCAGGCGAATTTATATTGTATAATTTAGACGAGATGAGATTTTTTAATTGGCCTTAGGTACATTCCAAAGTCAACTTAAGTATTTTCTAAACATTTAGTATGCATTTCAGTGACATTGGTAGACTGTCTAAATACAAACAGGGATCTCTAGTAAATTATATGATTTTCTAATGGGTCTGACAGAGTTATTCCATGAAATTTAAAAATGTGTAAGGCTAATTAAAAAATCACATCTCGTCTAAATTACACAAAATAAATTCACCTGAATGTTTATTTACACCAATACAGTTACAATAACTTTGTTGTTGTTGTATTTTTTGGATTAATTTAGATAAACTTCACTAGATACAGACACAGCCACTTGAATGAAGTATAAAGCAATATCATATTTTTCAATGTTGATTGATTTGTGTTTATTTTCAGATGAGACCTGACGACAATACCTTGATAGATGAATAAAATTTAGGGGCACAGTATTTCGTCCTCAAAGATAATTTTTAAGTTTCGGTTACTTCTTCGCTTTAACGTCAGAAATATTGCGGTCGGCAGGTTATACTGATCTTTGCTGTTGGAGCCGTCTGATGGCGTCGTTTACCGTTTATTTGGACATTCCTGTTTTGGCTTAAATTTATACTTTGCGATTCCGCTTTAGTGTGTCCTCCTTTTCTTGAGGTGTTCTCTAGATTGCTTAAATTCTGATTAACGGTGTCATCTTCCTTTTCAAGTATTTTCATTTAACTTTATATATTTCATTCAACAATAGCAAAATGAAAAGTGGAGAAATTGCGGAAATCTTATAATTTTCATGTCATCCTGCCATGCTCATAGTACCCATCCAGGCGCGAATTAAATATTAGTTATAAAAACAATAATGAAGTAAAACCCGCACCCATATTCTTTTAAATGTACATTACTTACATTTATAGCTTGAATTAGAGCAGGACGGACTTTTAACTAGTCCCAACTAACAATGATTGTTGTTTTATTTTTATCTCCTCTAAAAAGATCGAGACTGGTATTCGCGAATATAAAATTGTCAATTTAAAAATAGAAGCTTGTTTGCCTTGTTAAGGCTGATTTTTTATGTTCAAAGAAAATCTAAGTAAAAGAAGTAATATGAAGATTAAAAAACAAATTATAATTGAGTCTCGAGAGAGTAAACCCACTACCGTACCGGGTTAGTGTATATGAACGAGTACATTCAGTACATGGAAAAAACTAATTTAAAAGAAAAATGTGATACCAGAGAGAATTAGAAAAAATAAGTACTCGTACATATTATATTCTATACATAGCGTAACAAAGACACAATTTTTGATGATGATAAAAATGTGAAACTATTCTTCCATGAAATATTGTTGTTTGTTATTTAATTATGCAGAAATTTAATTCAGGCAATTATAAACTATTTATAGCAGAGACCGGAAACTAAATACTTGGGTGGACTTTACTCATCAAATTTTTAACGATTTTTTTTGTATAACAACTAGAAAGTGTATAATATTCATAAATAATATTTTTTGGCGGTTGTATTGGGTTTGTGAATATTATTAAAATAAAACACATTTGCTTTCAGGCAATTTACGGATGCCCTCTCTGCAGAAATCCTGGTCTATGGAGACGATTCAACCAATAAGACAATTTTCTATCTCCGCGCGAGAACTGCGGGTGGTCATTTTATGGTTGTTCACCTTTTCTGATATAAAGCGCCCTATAAAGAAAATGTCGTAGCATACTTCTGATCAATTTTGGATGAATTTGGCTAAATTATGTCACGTTGTTTATTAACTCGAATGAAAAAGACCGCAATATCTTCCATTTCGTTTTCACAAATAAAAAAAAATTTTGTTATGACGTTTATTGTTTTTTTCAAAATTGATTATATCTCCTCATTAAAACTTTATCCATAGATGTGTTTTTATTGCGTGTGAACATTTCGCGAACAAATACTGGCACGGGTAGCGAAATATTAATAAGCAGTAACGGGTAGCGAAATATTAATAAGCAATATCAAATGAAGGAAGCTGAATTTAGCTATCGCTCTATGTAGCCGTAAAATGAATAATTTGTTGTAATTTTGAAGAAATAAAACTAGTAATTATTTATTTTATAACTGAAACTAGCTGAGTTACCCGGCGTTGCACGGGAGGTATATATTTCAAATATGTTGATTGTTATGCAAGAATTCTCTTTTTACATCGCTGTAGTTGCAATCACATATGAAAAGAAAATTATAAGTAGCTGTATTCAATAACGGGTGCCTCCGTTAATGCATCCAGGCGAACTTTTGTAAGGATATTATTAGACATCCTGTTTGTGGGGATAGTTAATTAATTTTGGTTTGGTATTTGTTACCAGTTGCCAAATAATTATTTTTACAAACCTTCAACCAGATCAAAGTTAATAATAAATATAAAGATATTTTAGTTAATAATTTTTATTATAAAGCGGGTGGTGGTGTGTAAATAAATAAATTTTTTGGCATTCCCACTCTGGAGCAAGCAACATACAGTTGGCCATGTGAAAAGCACAATGATTGCCCCTGGGCTTTGTTGATTGTCATTGCAAAAGCAAGGCGTAATGGGAATTGTAGTCGCTTGAATTCAAACGGCAAATCGGTGGGAATCATAGGAATGCGCGGAATTAGCACATCTTCTCCTTTACTTTTACCGGTAATAATCGTTGCTTCAATCACATTCGGCATCAATTTCTTCACACAAAGCCGTGTTCCGTTGCACAATTTCTTTGGATCTAAATTTGGGAGCAGTATTATTGGTGAACTCTCTTTTAAAAATAGTATGTGTGGTGGAATACCAGGTGGCTCCAAAGAATTAAGAAACTATTGGATAATTGACGGATTGATTCACATCAGTAACCGTGTCGGTAGATTTGTATTTCATTAGTGGCCCGGGTAGTTCCGATTGAATTTCATTATTTAATTTATTAACGCCGTCATTTTTGGGAGCTAAAGATTGTCTTAAATTTAAATTAATAAAATTAATTTGAATAATTAAATCAATTACAGTAGAGGTATGATTTGTGTTTAACAATCGCACGCTAGATTTCCTTTTTGGTGGCTAAATTTTTTCGACTAAGGCGCTATTTCGGAACATTTAAATAATTGTATCTATACATACATGTAAAAATGAATTCTTGATCCACGGCAGACTTCCGGATTGGAGCATGTCACTAATTTCATATAACTCCTTTCCTAGAGTCATTCCCTTCAAAAAATCATAAAAGAAATTTGAGAAAAAATTTGTACCACAGCCTCTAGACTTCGGGGTCCAGCCCCTTCAAAAGTATCGTGGGCTTGGTCCTGAACATGCAACATATACATGGTAAATATTTCATGGCGATCGGTAAAGCGGCTAAGGCGTTATTTCAGAACAATCAAATAATTGTAACTTTACATGTGTAGCGGCTCAAAATCATTAAAATCCTTTTCACTTCGTGGCACTCCTCGTAGCAAAACTATTTATATACCGCGCCGCTTAATTACGAGGCATTGCTCGTTTTGCTGAATAGAGCTATTTCGCCAACTACAAAAGTAATTCCGCGAATCTCGATATTTATCGACGATCGATAAATATCGAGATATTTATCGACGATCCGGAAATCAGAAACGAAAAAGGACAGTCGCGTTTAGAATTTCAAAGAGACACGGTCTCAAAAATAATAATAATACAAGTAAAAGTGCCGCGAACAATCGTTCACCATTGTTGGGGACTGTTATAAATTTATACGAAAACTTTATAAATAATAAATAGTTAATATAATATTAATATAGTGAGTGTTTATTAATTATAATAGTTAAAAGCCCAGTAACACTCGCTATACATGTAAAAATGAATTTTTGATCCAGGGGCGGACCCCCCGAATCCGAACATGTCTCTTATTTCATATAACCCTTTTCCAAAACTCATTCTCGTAAAAAAAATTAAATTTTTGAAAAAAATTGTGCCATGGCCCTAGACCCCGGGGTCCAGCCCCTTTCAAAATATCGTAAGATTGGTCCTGAATATGCAAAATTTGCATGGTAAACATTTCATGACGATCGGTTGAGCGACTGAGAAGTCAGTTTGGAATAATCAAATATTTGTATCTATACATGTAAAAATTAATTTTTGATCCAGGGCTGGGCCCCTCGGATTCGAACATGTCAGTAATTTCATATAACCAGCCCCATAAACTCATTTTCGTGGAAAAATTTAAAGAAAATTAAAATTTTTGAAAAAACCACAGCCCCTAAACCCCGGGGTCCAGCCCCTTCCAAAATATCATAAGGTTGGTTCTGGATATGCAACATTTCCATGGTAAACATTTCATGGGGATCGGTTGAGCGGCTGAGACGCCCATTCGGAACAAACAAACAAACAAAATAATTTTGTGCTGTTTTGGTAACTGTGAGATTGCTTTTCATTCAGAATGTATCGATAATAAGATGAAAGCTTGAAGCAAATTGTTGAAAGAATGTCCATACGAAAAATTTGTATGTTACGATTGCCAACAATGTTAAACAACAACTGCTCTTCTTCTATCTCAGGAAGTTATGATGCTTACCAGAAGTATCAAAGATGGTTTTTAAAAAGAAGCTCAGGAAATTTCGAAGACGTTATGCATTCTGCTCCTGAACTGAATGAGGTTCAACATATTCTCACTGCAGTGTCTCGTCTTCTTCCATGACTCATCGTATTGCAGTATCGCGGTTGGAGTGTTTTGTTGAATCATGCCACGAAATTAATGAAACTATTAAAGCCGTTCCGGATAGAAAATTCATCTATACGCTTCCAAATTTCCCAACGCTATTGTCAGGCACAGGTCCTCTGTAAATGTTTGAATGATAAATTCGAGGATCCTGTTGAGGAAATTAATTGGATCTGGTCTGTTTGTTCCTGCAAACAAAGAAGTTAGTTGTTTGAATTTTGTCTCTTTTAAAGTTGAAGTTGATCCAGGCTTATACCATGCCGAGTGTTTTTATTAGCGCCCGATGGATTTATTCGGATCGCCAAAACTAATGTCAAAACTAATATTTAGCGCGCTTTTTTTGCATATAATTAATTTATTTAACTCTAAACTAAGATTTTTCATTCGAATTTTAGCTAAAAATCGATGTACAAATATTTTGCTCTACCTATTTATCGGATGCCGCTGTACACATTTTGACGTAATCTTAATTTTTTTTGTAGTTTCGAAAAAACTTTATACGCAATGGTTTAGTTTTTTAGTAAAAACTGGTTTCTGTGTATTTCTGAAGAAAACCAAGAAAAAATAAACAAGTGACTACTAGAATAAACATAAAAGTAGAACTGTCATTCGACTGCATGAAATTAAGTAAATTTTTTTTTGATTAAAAGCGACACCAGTTTCAGTAGAAATGATTTAAATTCATCGAATGTTAAGAACAATATGCCAGTCAATGCAACTACTAAAAGGTGTTTCATTTAGAGGTATAGAAAGAACTTTAAGTTGGCAACACTTTTTTCAGAGACACTCGATTTGAAAGCCGACAGTTGAATTTTTGGTAATTTTGGTTTGCCATTTCATAATAAATCAACTTGAAAATAATGGTTCGCTTCGTCCACTTTATGGTCGGCATGATCGTTCATCAGAGCACTTAATTAGATTAACTGTTGATCGCTAATACACCACGATTACTCTAAATGATAATACGCGTCCCGTAAGATCCCACATATGGTGCGCACCGAGCAGGCGGTGGCAACTGTAATGCGTAGTATTATTACGTGACATCAATGCAAACTTTTCATACACAATTTTGTAAACGCAAGCTTTTTTTTACACAAGCTCATTTTTTGGTTGAACGGCTACGTCAACAAGCAAGCAGAATTGTCGCATTTGGAGTAAAGATAATCCACAAGTTTGTTACGATTACCAGATCGTAACAAGCGCTGTTTGTATTTTATTTTTATTTTCCTCGGGTTTGTGCCTCCACTTTCTATGTTTGCTCAGTGTTGGTATTTTTATTCACCTCGGTTGTTGTCCCCACTTTTGTAGATGTTTGTTTTATACGTATCTTTTTGTAAGGTGGCGCGAGGGTGAGAAAGATGTTGGGAAAGAGAGAACAATGCGTATCGAGTGTGTGTCAAGCAAAACATTCCATAAGAATGTTTTTCTTATATGCCTCTCGTTTACACCAATGCGAATTGATGTAAACGAGAAACAGAGAAGAAAGACAATTCTTGTGGAATGTTTTGCGCGTCGTATGTGCGGCGTACGAATTTTTTTTTATTCATTCGAGTTTTGATTTGGATAAACACAGTCTCGTTTTGATTTTGGTTGAAATAAGAGTATCGTAGTTGATTTTGTAATAAAAAAATAAAAATAAAAATCTTAAGATGTCGGATATTTTTTTTATTTTTGAGCGAAAATAGAATAATAATTGTGAAAAGTGTAAAAACTTTATTAAAAATTAGAATAATACCAAAATTGGTGGTGCAAAATTTGTAAACATTAAAAATTTATTTAATTAATTATGTATTGACTCAATAAAGATGTAAAATTATTCGTAATTGTGAGTTTATATATACTATATATTGTCGGGCATCGATTTTTTTTTTTTTTTTTGGATTGTCTGTTGTGAGCCGCACCTGCGTAGATATATTAGTCGGAATAGTGTCATGTGTTGGGAACAAGTTATCCGAACAGTTTAATTCTCAACCAGGGTGTAACAACGGGGATATAGTTGAGGCCACGTCAACTTATTTATTATCGGTGCAGCGGGTTTTTGGCGGGTCATAGCCGTTTCATTTTTATTTATTAACGGGGAAAGGCCCCGCAACGTAACGGAAGCCAACCAGCTAGCCGTTTAATTTTTATTTGGTATCGGGGAGAGGCCCCGCAACGGTAACGGTAGCCAACCGGCTATTGTTTATCCCTGGTTATCGGTGGTCTGCCGCAACGCCCGACCGCACAAGGTCGCAACTAACGCGTAGTCAACCGGCTATTTTATTATTGGTATCGGTGAAAGGCACCGCAACGGTCCGGGTGGGGCAAGGCCACCTGTGGCATGACGGCCGCTCAAGGCCGCAACAGGGTTTTTAGTATTAAGGTACAATTTTTATTTTTTTAATTTTTATTTAGATTTTTTTTGATTTTTTTATTTTTGATATTTTTTCTATTTACAATTTTTTTTATTCTAAATTTTTAAATTATATACAAATTTATTGTAATCGAGCGCCGCACAGCGGGTGCACGCCCTCGGTACGCATTTCTCTCTCTCTCTCTCTCTCATTCTCTCCTTAGCGTGGTACGGGTGGAGGGGGAAGTTGTTTCTTTTTCTGTGTTTTTTTAAATAAAATGAATACTTAATTTTTTCGGTGTGGTGTGATGGGAGCGGAGACTCCCTCTGTGTCGGTTTAGTGTTTGCGGTCCCTTGGTTCCCGCATCCAATTCCGTAACCAGGGCTTGCTCCCGTTTGAATTCGGATGGATGCGCGCACCAAGGCACCTCTTCCGTTATCATTTTTTTTTTTTTTATGGATTTATTATTTTGATTATTCATGTCGTTCCTCAGGTTCCGGCCGACGAATTTCGGCGGAACTCGGTTTATTATTATTTGCGTTCCCCCCCAACTTTCTGTAATCATCACGGTGTAGGCCAGGAGCCCTGCATGCCTCAAACCCCACGACCTTCGCACTTCTCCGCTGAGAACGTAGCCGGCAAAACATCACCGTGGAGGCCTCTGCAGGTGCTTAGTGAAAATCTGCAGGTTGGCAGTAGCCAGCCCGTAACAAGTTTTTATTCAAGAACCATTACATCCACAAATAGTTGCCTTTTGGTGGGCTTTATGGATCGGAAGAATCAACGGTATTAAATAGCATAAGCGAGGTGGTCATTTGCCTTGACCATTTCTAGAGATTACACGGTTACCGGATTTCCAATTCAATAACAATTGTTTGACAAACAGTGTGATATGTGATCCAACAAGATAGTCCCAATCCAATTGTCCATTCAATTCTAGGAATTAATAGTCTTCCAACATAACACAGTAGCGAACTCTATTGACCGTACGTTTCAATGATTGACACTTAGGACATTTTAGGCTCGTTGTGATACGACGCATTCATACCACATCAATAGCCCAGGTGAATGGGTGACTCACACAACTACAGTATACCACGTGCACATTGCATTGCTTTTCTTCAAACTTTAGCAGAGTAAAATGATTAAGAGGATCCTGTTCTTGACTTAATTTGATCTTGTAAAGGTGATATTAACGCAAAATTCGCCACAATGTGGTTTGAGAGCCCAATTCCTGTGGACGAAGTGGAATCGACTGATTTGGCTCATTTCGAACTAAAGTAATTACTACTGCGATATTTTCGGTCCTTCAACTGGCGCGTTGTCTCAATGGTAACCCATTGGGTAAGTTGAATACTTTGACTTGAATTTATCCACTATAGCACGCAGAGCCTGACGGGTGGAACGATTATTACTACCGGAAATTGGAGTAAGCGCTCTTAAAGTTGCGACCACCGACTCAGAATTGCGGTAGTAATTTTTAATAACTTGCAAAAGTTGCTCGTTCATGAACCTTACCATGATAAACATATTAACCTTGATTGTCGTTTTGACATTGACACACAAATGCATTTCAGGTAACTTTCTAATCTCATCTCGGTAAAACGTTTCGTCTTTTGAGGCGATCCAAGTTTGAAGCCAATTTTCTTGCTCTTCGAAAAAAGTGAACCTGTGACCTGCTAAATATTGTTACATCCGTCGGAACAACCAGTAATCAGAAGGAGCCGAGCGTTGCCATGCACAAGAATAACTTTATCTTGCCTTTCCTCATATTCCGGTCGTTTCTCGCGTAACGCACGGCTCAAACGAATTAAGTGTAGTCTGTACCGCTCGCCCGTAATGGAATCGCCAGGTTGTATCAGCTCATAGTACACAATTCCACTTTGGTTCCATCAGAACAGCATAACCTTCAAACCATGATTGCTCGTCTTTGGGGTTGATGTTGAGGTCGATGGCAACGGTTGGCCGGGCAAATCGTAGTATTTGTTTATTTTCTGGTTATCGTCACCAGTCACTATCCGATGTAAAAATTCCTTTTTTGTGCCTTTGAAGCAGCTGCTCAAAAAAAATCACTTTTCCACGCCTCTTGGTTTCAATTCATAAGGGACCCAATTGCCTTGATTTTGAATCATGCCCATAGATTTCAATCGTACAGAAACTGTTTGTTGGGTCCCCCCCCCCAATATTCGAGCAAGCTGCTCTTGCGTTTGTGTCTGATCTTTATCGAGCAATGATTCGAATTCATCATCTACGATTTTTTTTGGCTGTCCTAAGTGAAGCTTATCATCAACACTGAAATTATCAATTTTGAACCGTCGAAACTATTCTCTACATGATTTATCGGTTGGAACATTGTCACCGTAAACTTCAACAAGCGTTTGAATGTGCTTCAGCTGCACTTTTTTCCAATTAAAACAAAAAATTAACACTTCCCGCAAATGCTGTTCACAAAATATGACATATTCAAGGCTCCGAATTTTTAGCATCCCATCTTAAGGTTTTGACAAAAGTGATGATTGAATTCGTTTGGTCATCGTTTGGTCAAGATTGGTCACGAGTTTTTATTGTTTGGCCACTTACGATTAAACGGTAAACGGTACGGTAAATAAATAGGTAATCGTTAGGTCAGGATTGGCACCACATATTGACGTTTGATCACCAATGGGTCAGTTTTTATTGCGAAAAAACAAATTCAAAACTGTATTAATTCAATAAAATCAGGTTTGTCGCTTATTTGGTAATTTCATTTTACAAAATTAGTAAAAAATCCAATTGGAATATACTATTTAGACAAGAATATTTCTTTTTTCAAAGAACTGTCATCTATAGTAGAAGACATAAGATGTAGTCAATTCAATTTTTTGGTTCTTCATATCATCGTTAAAAATTGGTCACTAGTTGATTTAGTAAGGTCATCCCAACGAAAACCGTTAAAAACTAATAATTACCACACGATTCGAAGTGTTGGGGGCTGGAAACATGACCAATACTAATAATTTTATAAATCCAACGATCGACATCGTTTGGTCAATTGTCACTGAGGATTAGTTACTAGTTATTTTCGTCTGATCATCCCTACTTAATGATTTATTGCAAAAATTCATTAAAATTTCTTTGAAAATTATGAGTTTTTAACGATTTTCGTAGAGATGACCATACTAAATGAACTGTGACCAATCCTTAACGATCGACTTCCACTATAGATGACAGTTCTTCGACAAAAGAAATATTCTTGTCTAAATTCTTGTCTAAACGAATTCAATCATCACTTTTGTCAAAACCTTTAGATGTAGTGCTAAAATGACGGAGCCCATATTCAACACCGTAAAACACACGTTTTGTATGAAACTCAAAGCAACACAAACTGATTGTTAACGGTAGCTGTGTAACCTGTCTGAAACAACGGAAATCAGCTGTAAACAAATTATTTTAGTCAGAGCCACTTTTTGAAAACGGACCGAATTAATTTGTAGCCCCAATATTAAAATACAAAATTGTTATGTCCCTAGAAAAGTAGCCCAAGTTTTTTTGGGTGACATTGAAACAAAAAATTTCTTATTTCAAATGAACTTTATTAAACCAAATATGTGCCATTCTGATCGATGACCTTTTGCCATTTTTCTGGTAGAGTCATATGATCTCATCATTGTAGAATTTCTGTGGTTTAGAGGCGAGCAAAAGAGACAACTCATTTTCGCAGGCCTCTTTTGAATTTAATGTAAAACCATTAGGATGGTTCTGCATTAACCGGAACAAATGGTAGTGCGATGGTGCAAGGTCAGGACTATATGGTGTGTGCATCAAAACTTCCCAGCCAAGCTCTCTCAGTTTCTGCCGAGCCATCAATGATGTGTGTGGTCTAGCGTTATCATGATGGAACACAACGCCCTTTCTGCTGATCAATTCTGAACGTTTTAACTGAATTGCTTGCGTTAGTTGCTGACAATAAAGATTAGAGTTAATCGTTTGGCCAGGTGGCAGCACCTCATAATGCACGATTCCTTTCCAATCCCACCAAACACACAACATTACTTTTCTTGGCGTCAATCCTGGCTTTGATACCGTTTGGGAAGCTTCACCTCGTTCCGTCCATGATCTTTTTCGCACAACGTTGTCGTATCTTATCCACTTTTCATCACCAGTAATCATTCGCTTAAAAATGGTTCGATTTCGTTCCGTTTCAGCAGCGTTTCGCAGATAGAAATCCGGTCCATTAAATTTTTTAACTGTTAATTCATGGGGTACCCAAACGTCAAGTTTTGTTTTGTGATCAATATTTAGTTCTTTACCAATTGCATGGCAGCTTATATGCCGGTCTTCTTCAATTTTCTGCATGATTTCATCGAATTTTCCAGTGGTTGGTCAACCAGAGCGAGGTGCATCTTTGACATCCATATTTCCAGAACAAAAGCGCGCGAACCGTTTCTTTGCTGCTGATTTTGATCACAAATTTTTTCACAAGCCTGAGCCGCGTTTTTACTTTGTCGTAAGAAAATTGCAAAA
This sequence comes from Nephrotoma flavescens, assembly GCA_932526605.1. Classification (NCBI taxonomy): domain Eukaryota; kingdom Metazoa; phylum Arthropoda; class Insecta; order Diptera; family Tipulidae; genus Nephrotoma; species Nephrotoma flavescens. The sequence goes on along the minus strand of OW052220.1, from coordinate 209,552,605 downwards.
TATATCGAATTTTTTCATTATTTATCTCCAAGTTTAAAATATTTATTCTATACTCTAATACTTTTTATTCACTTCACCGATTTTAGTATTTTGTATGTCAAAGTGCAAACTGAGAAATATGAATGTAAATCCATCTACCGGGAAAAAAGGCCACGAACTTTGCCCTCTACCTATTATATTTCGTTTTCTTGCGTGGTGGACATTTGTGGTACCCATGTGGTACCCAAAAATAATAATAATAAGCTGATTTATCATGTTAAGCTGTTTTTCAGGTAGTTGAATAGCTGTACCACATTAACGTTTATTTTATTTTAATTGGATTTAATTTGAATTTTGACTTAACTAGCACACCATGTAGATATTTAATTTCAAGGTAGCTGATTGGAGATGTCGGGGAAAGTGCAGAAGATTTTACATGCAGTAGAAATTTGCGTATTTTGTTTAGGATGCCAGTATATACTTATAATTAGTTTGCTTGCAGAGGTTTTCGTGCGAAGCATGGCCGATCGGTTTTTTGTGTAAAATCATATCGTTTGAAGAATTATTGAGTTTTTTAGGAGGACCGAGTAGGTCCGGTAGACAGATTACCTAGTCCTGATACTAATATTTTTATTTATAATGTTTTAGGAGAATTGGAACGATTAACTCAGTTCAGACCGACTAAATGGTGCAGTGGTTAAAGCTTAGGCGTTTGGATTGGGAGGTACCGGGTTTGAATTCCGATAGGAGGCAGGATGCAAAATAAAATTATCATCGACAGATTACGATCTGTGATTAAAACGAACACAACTACGACCCCCTATCGGCGTGCAAAAATTCATGGGACGACCCATCTTCCATGTCCAGTACTATAGGCTGGCATGGAGCTATACAATACGCAGATGGTAACTTTAAATCGGTCCTACAGCCGTACAACCTCGATTTGGCATAACTGCGTAAAGTAGGACGGGAAAAATGAACGCGAAAGAGCAGGGAGTGCTTCGGCCCCAAAACAGATGACATGGATTAAAAAAACAACTCAGTTCAGAGTACTTTATATATTACCATAATTCATTAATATACACGACTGTGAAGTTTCCAAAAAAATTAAAAAATAACTAAACATGGCGGAACAAAAAATTTATCGAAATAACAGAAATGCACATGTATTAGTAACACAGTTGGCAAAAGCAATGTTAGGCTTATTAAATTTTTTTGTTATGAATAGTTAATAACGCAATTACTAAATGAAGCGACTTCGGAAACAAATGACAACTAAAAATAAGTAGATTAATACGAAATTCGAAATGTTATACTTACGCTTCGCTTAGACATCTCTGAGATTTGAGCAATTTTTTTTAAGTGATCATCCCCTTGGTTATTTAGACAGTCATATTCATCGTCAACGACAAATGGGTTCTGGTCATCGTATTGATATAAGGGTGGTGTCGTTTGATAGCACTTATCTTGAGCCAACTAGTTACATATACCGTTTCTCTTAGACATCTCTGAGATTAATGAAATTTGAATTTTTTTAATCGCTCGTATAATCTTTTAAAACATGTGGACATTGAACGCACTTTGAACATTTATTTTGATTTGTTTCTGATTTTTACGACGTATAATTATCTTATTCGAAATCTATTACCAAATATATTTCGATAGTATAAGAAATTAGGTGTACTCTTGAGTAATTTTTGGATTTAAAAACCCCATGTTTGGGTTTCGTAATAAAATATTTTTACAATTTATAATGAAGCGTAAGTATAACATTTCGAATTTCGTACTAATCTACGTATTTTTATTTGTCATTTGTTTCCGAAGTCGCTTCATTTAGTAATTGCGTTATTAACTACTCATAACTAAAAAATTTAATAAGCCTAACATTGCTTTTGCCAGCTGTTTTACTAATACATGTGCATTTTTGTTATTTCGACAAATTTTATGTTCCGCCATGTTTTGTTATTTTTTAATTTTGTCGGAAACTTCACAGTCGTCCAGTGTAACCGGGATTCTTGCTTAGGATTGGCCATGTCCGAGAATCAATCAAATATTTTATTTAAACAAAATTTGAAAACCTACTTGAGTATTGTTGTTACGTAATAATGTTAACAGATTTACAAATATGTTTTTAGACCTACGACTTAAATATGTAGTTCCAAATTCAATGTTTTACAGTGTTAACAAATGATATTTGTCGGATTAGGAACCCATCCAATAGCTTCTTTGTGTGCTTATGTATAGCTACTATGGTAATCACTACTTTGGTAACAGAAACACAATTAGTATTTAGTTAAGAGCTTCAAAAACAGTCTACAGCAAATTAAGTTGGTAAACAATTTGTAAAGCACTTTTAAGATTTCAACCCTTAAACGATTTGCACATGCTACCTCACACGTGCATTATAAATCCACATTTGATTTTTAATTTTATTTTTCACTTAATTTTACCTATTTTATACAGGAATAAGCTTCTTTTGGTGCTGTATAAAATGGAAATAAGATATTTACATACTTCTAAGAAAATTTATTATACATTTTCAAATGATTTGTTTGTGTTTATAAATAGCATATAATAATATAAAAACCTTTTATACGGTAAGCTTATTGCTATATACTCATATATTTTACTTGCATACATTTTTCTTGTATTTCAATGACAAAGGAAAATCGAAAAATAAACGATTTTCTTAAAAGGTGACATTAATGTTTCCCATTGCTGGAGAACGGGAACCAAAAAATTTTTTAAGTTCATATTTTTCACATAACGATGTGTACATATTTAATGTATGAATGCAACTTAAATAGGAGTGTAATATTTATATTATAAAAATAAATTTTTGACTTACCGGAGATCCAAAATTATGACCAATTTCATGAGCAAGTGTGACATGGGAAACAGCCGGTGGTACATGTTTCCCATAATTAAGCAAAGTAACTATACCAGTGTTGAGCGATTTTAATGAACCACGGTAATGCTGAAAAATATAAAGAAAATGAAAAAATTAATTATGAATGAAAAAATAATTGAAAATTTAACAAGTGATAATTTTTAATTGTCTTCTTGGAGACAAGACATTTATTTCGTTAAGTGTATTTCATTTTTTTAATGTAACACCTGCATAATTCGAGACATATAAGAACTGGGAAAATAAGTGGGGGAGAGATTTAACATTTTGAATTATAATATTATTTTTATATAATTAGAGGGTACCTGCCTCTACTAACAAGGGAAATAATACCTTCCAACATTATCAAACCGGATAAAAGTAGTAGCCAAAGTAAGGCTACTATCCAAACTAAGGAACATTCAAAACCTAATGAAAAGATAGAAATAGTAAAAATATACAAGCATGAAGTTTCTTGCAACTTTCTGGCAAACCTTAGAAATCCTATTAAACTTCTAGCAAACGTTATAAGTGTAAATAAATAATGAAAAATTCAAATTGACTAATGATAAATAAATGGGACTAGTGGTATATAGTTATATCCAACCCATTTACTTATCATATGGATGAAAAATACAAATATTGAATTATGAATGTAGTGTAGTATGCAAGACATTTACGTGATGTTAATGTAATGTATCGTTGCACGCTGTTTGACAGACGTTGCCCGTACGTTGTCTGGCCTGTTATAAGCGGGTTCAGCAAACGTGAATATTATTACTAATTTACAACTCAAGCTGTCCCTAGCTGTCCTCTAAGGACTATACTTATATTTTTGAGTATGACTTCCATATGTAATTTTATAGGTAAACGTAATCAATTATTTATCATCTTCGAGTTTAACTCTTACTTTATCTTTATGCATCAGTCGTGTATCATACTGTCATTTAGTAGTAATTTTTGTAAGTGACATTGAAAAATTTGATTTAATTTAGAGCTTAAAATAGTGAACTTGAAAAGTTATGAATTATAAAATAAAATAGTGAATTTTATTTTAACCTAACTGTTATAACGACTTTTGATAAGACTTGATTGATAAGACAATGTCGTATTCAAATGGTAAACTTATGTAAAGTAAAACAACTAATGCATATCTAAATATATCCAGCGATGGCGGTGACTTATGGAACCGGGGATTGCCAATTTGCCTTTTTTGCATTAATATGTGCGCGTATTGATTCAAAATAATAAAAGTTCTTGTGGGTGTTGGTCGATACTATGAGACCACTATGTTAGCATCATGGTGTTTGACATAATAATCTAATCTTTAATTAATGTTTTATTTTATAGAAAGCAAGAAAATATTTAAAAATCCTGCAAATAAATCTAACAAGGAAGGGGCGCTAAGTGTCCCTCTCCGACTTCGCTGAAATTTGATATGTGAAAGTAGACTGAAAAATAAAGGATACGTATTTTTTTTATCGGCGGAAAAACACTCTGAGGGGGTGAAACACTCCTCGGAAGTTGGGGTTAAAAAACGGACTTTTGATAATTTCGCCTAGAAAAATCAGTGAAATTTCGAAGAAACTTATTTAGGAATGTGTATTTTAATGAGCTAAATAATATACTATTTTTTGAAACTACCCCCCGTATGGGGTAAACTACCCCTACCCTAAATCTTTGAATTATGGAAAGGAGAAAAAATTTTTCTCGACGTAAGTTTCTTATTACCCTTATAAATGGTTAATACTAACCTATCTCATTAATATTAATAATTTTTAGGGTTCGAAACATCCCCTAATCGGTGTATAAATTTGAAAAATTACGAAATATTCAGAAAAAAGTTCAAAATCTTCTGGAAAAATCTAGAAAAATTGTATAATGTTGCGTTTTTAACAATACCCTTGGTTTGTTCCAGAATATATCGTAATGCCCCTACCTCTACTGACAGGATGACAGGAAGTTAACCACCCCTTTAGCGAAACGTTGAATTTTTCGATTGGGAAACATTTGTTCCGGCAAGAAATCTTTTATTCTCCTTGAACATTATTATTACTATCATCCCTTATCAACAACAATGACCTTCAGAGTTTGAGGCCCCTCACCCCCCCCCCCCCCCCCCCTCCCCAATGGTGAGTGAAAGTAGAAAAAATTCCGAAAATATATTTGAAACGTTCTGAAAAAACGTACGGTTTTGGTTTATAAGAAGTGACTTTTTATTCCCAAGGAATTTTCGGAACCTCAGTAGTGAGTGTGAGGGAGATTTTTTTCTATCCAGATGTTTTTTCCCTGCCTCATTCCATTATTATTTCTTATTACTGTTAACGATTTTTAGTGATTCAAAACATCTTCCATCATTATTTTCACATAGACTAGAGTACTTCAAGGACTCACTAAACGGGTAATTAACTCGCTACAGAGGAGAGGTTCCGAAAATTCCTTGAGAATAAAAAGTCACTTCTTATAAACCAAATCCTCGAACACGTCAACCTTGATTTCTCTTATTAAGCAACATATATTTTTTCAGATTTTTCCGCGTTAATGTAAGAATTTTACATCAATTAGTTGATTTTTTTACACCTGTTAGGGAGTGTTTCACCCCCTGGATTGTTCCGAATTTTTTTAAAAAAATAGTATGTATATTATTTAGCTCATTAAAATGCACATTCCTAAATAAGTTTCTTCGAAATTTCAATGATTTTTCTAGGCGAAATTATCAAAAGTCCGTTTTTTACCCCAACTTCCGAGGGGTGTTTCACCCCCTCAGAGTGTTTTTCCGCCGATAAAAAAATACTTATCCCTTATTTTTCAGTCTACTTTCACATATTCAAATTTCAGCGAAATCGGAGAGGGACACTTCGCGCCCCTTCCTTGTAAGTGAAAAATTGATTGTTAAATTGTACCACATGTATGCCGGGATTAATCTTAGAAATTTTTTATACATTATAATATGTAAAATATGCTCAATGTGTTAATTTTGGGTTTTATTATATTAGTGAAAATGAAAAATAATACATAATCAGCCGCTTGTGAGCATATCTCTTAACATATCCATTCAATCCCTATGTGAATACCAGTATCAAAAATGTAAAGGAAATCACTCAAAAACTATTGGAATTTCCACTGTCCTTAATCCTATACTAATCGGATAGCAGCCTTCATACAAAATTCTTTCTTGACTGTATAATGAGTGGCCCACACACTCTAGAAAATTCAACGAAAAAATTGGCATTGCTCAATTTTATTGCACAAATCTCGTTGTAACATTTGTTCCAAATTCTATACAGTACAAGGCATGCTGTAACGTAAATTGAATTTTCTCAAATAATTCTTGTAAACGTATGCATTGGATGTTTTGAAATTTTGCCACAAATTAAGAAGATAAGGATAGTAACAATTGCTAAATTGCCCATCTTTGAAGCGTGCGTATCATACAGTGAGAAATACTGCTTTAATTATAGCTTACCTTCCCACAAACAGTATATTTTACCTGTTTTGATTGCTTGCAAAAATATGTGATATTTTACAACAATTTTTGTTTTCACAAAAACGGCTATATGGTTGGAAAGTAAGTAAAGCATCCAATACCAAGCACTCTGTAAATTTTAAGAAAGTTGCATGGATTCACTCAATATGCACGGAAATGTGATACATGGAATATCGAAAAACAGCGAACAGAAATTGAAATGTAAAAACTACGCGAAGCTAATTCGAGGAATAATACAATCATTGATGAGTACAATAAATACACTATTCACAAAAGTTCATGAAGGTTTTAACGGTGAATTATTCTTGAACTTATGATTTTTTCATTTTATAAAACATTTGGCGGTTTGAGGTGGTGGAAGACGTGGCAAAGTGGTCTGCATGCTTGCTCCAGTGAGAGAGAGGGAGAGAGAGGAAGAGGAGGGGTTATATGTTCTGATATGCGAGAAATTTTAAAAAAATAAAAAAATAAAATTTCGTTAAAAAAGACAAAAAAAAAATCCTAGAGCCCGATTGCAGTGTCACCTACCGGGCCCAATTGTGAATCTAAACCATTTAGGAGCCCACTCTAATACAACCACAAAAGTTCAATAAATTCGGTCCAGCCGTTCAGGTTTTTCAAATTAAATAAAACAATTTGCAAACAGATTGAAACCCATAAAATTTTATCTCTAAATTATAATAAAGCAATTTTATTTAAATTATATAATTATTGGACATGTACCCCATTCCAAACGAGATCACCATCACCCATTTTACGAAACAAAATAAATTCATTTTAACTATAGCAACAATTCTAGGTCAGCAGTTCCCCTGCTGCTATCAAAGTTGGAGCAGTCTGTGGCTGTAACAGAATTTACGCTCTGTGTAATTACATAGACAAGATTTAGGTCTATTATAGAAAGTACCAAATCTCGAGCTTTAGATTTAATTTTTGAGAACGCTTTTTCTATTGGATTTAATATCGGCGAGTTAGGCGAAAGAAACTGTATGTGGTTTTGGGATGTTTAAATCAGCTCTTTTATTTCTGACGTTTTATGAATCTGGCCATTACCTATTTAAAAATAATAATTCGTACCATCCAATTTTGAAATTAACTCTGAGAGGAAACCACAAAACCTACTTCTATTGCATGTCGAATTTGCTATTATTTTATGATAGAGATCCTGATCAATTAACCTGATCAGTTAAACCCACTAAAGGGTGGTTAAATTTTAAGGGCCAATGTTGATTTTGAATAAAACACAAATTATTTAGGAAATTATTGTTAATTCTTTTTATTATGATAATACTCGTATGGTATGGTTCAATTATGTATGGAACAAAATATCGGCCAAATGGCCACCGCAACCTCGGCGGCACACCTTCACCCGATGGTCCATATTTTCGATGACGCTTAGGCATAATTGAGGTTCTATGCCGTTAATGTGCCGAATTATCTCATCCTTTAGCTCTTGAATTGTTGCTGGCTTATTGACGTACACCTTTTCTTTCAAATAACCCCAAAGAAAGAAGTCCAACGGTGTCAAATCACATTATCTTGGCGGCCAATTGACATCGCCACTACGTGAGATAACACGGCCATTGAATTTGTTGCGCAAAAGAGAAATTGTTTCGTTAGCTGTGTGGCAACCAACATCGTCCTGTTGAAACCACATATCGTCCACATCCATATCTTCCAATTCGGGACATAAAAAGTTCGTTATCATCTCACGATAGCGAACACCATTCACAGTAACTGCCTGACCGGCCAATTACTGTGGCATAATCTTTCCACAAGGCTATTTGTTCTTGGTGCATTCATAGACTCCATTTCCAGGCTAGCCAACTCCAATGCAATCCGAAGTTTACTTAGGCCGATTATGCTTTGAGAGGCTCAGTGGTAAGTATTGTTCTGCAAGCTTTTGTTGGATATTAGCCAACGTAAAACCAGGGTTAGTTTCAAGTATCCGTTCAATTTTGGTTAAAACTTCCTCGGTTAGTTTTGACGGTCGACTTTCTCCTTTCTTTTTTAATAATAGGTCGCACTCATTTTGTCTGTAAGGACGAAGCACTGTTTTAGTAGAGCTAGTTTTTAGTACGGCAATATTTGCAGCATTTTGGACTGTCTTTTTTTCTTCAAACAGTTTTATTTAAATATTTTTTTCTTCAAGAGACGTCTTTTGGTAATTTACGGCTCGTCGGTTGTTTCTTGGTTGAGGTTCTTTAAAGTGGTTGATTATTGTAACAAATTTTTTTTACATACTATAGTAGATGATATTTACATTATGTATAATGTTACATTACCTGGCCCTAGATTCTGATCAAGTGACAATTGGCAAATAACAATTTTTTGTGACATTGTTCTAAAAATTCTGCTACATTTTTGTGACAAATACTTGTGAGTACTAAATCGCGATCAGCATGCGCTGACTTTTCCGAAATGTCATAAAAAATAAGCTGACAATTTTAATAATATTGTCATTGTTTTTTATTATCGTGACTTATAAGTTTTAATACAAAATATGTGTGAGTCTTTATAACTTTAAAACCCTCATAAAATATCAGATAAAATTTAAAATTGCAGCAGCTGTAAACTGCTTTAAATGTCATAAATCATTTTATCCGAATCGTAAATTTTCAGTGACTTCAATTTGTACCAATAAGCAAATGTCACGACAAATTGTCATTTTGTCGGAATCTACCCCCTGATGAACTATTGGATTCAGATGAGCTCATTTTAATAACTTTTAATTATGACTGATGAGCATGAAACAAATGACAAAATGAAATCCTTAAATTTTACTATGCATAATGAATATGTGTTTCAATGAATACGCGATGAAATGAATACTATGTGAATGTACCATTATAAAATTAAAAGGTATATTTTTCAAATTCAGGAAGGAAAATACTAGTGGTTTCAATGTATTTACAAAAAGTTTCATTTAATCTGAAAAACGTATATATAAAGATAGGAAACAGTTTTCTATAATTCTTTTTGTAAGCGATTTCGTGATTTTACCAGTGGCACTATTCTGGCAATTCCCCGGGAATAGCGGATTGGGGAAAGAATTTATTTTTATTTTTTATTTAAATATCTTTTTTTCAGCCTACTGAGCAATAAAGTTTGGTGTAAATGTTTATAGATTGGGAATAATTTTTCCATATCTAAATTTTCAGGGAAAATATTCCCAATTTAATTTTTAGCGTATTGCATTGGTCATTTACAACAACATTCGCATTAAAAATTAACCCAAATGGATTCATCTAAATCCAAAATGATTTTCGATTTACGTAAATCGAATCCAATTTTTAGTACTAAAGGTTTGTACTAAAATATTAAAAGTGTTATTCCAAACTATAAAATCGATATAAATGTTATCAATGTTTATGAAATGAAATTATAATGTTAATAAAACCACGAAATACGAAGTCGTTGAAGTTGGCCCGAAAAATCATTCCGAATTGTCATCGAAAAAAAAAATGCAAATATTGAAAAAGCGTAGTCTCTTAAAGAGCTGGTATTATTTTATTACCATATTAGTCTGAATTTTAATAATGTTAAACCAAATGATAATAACTTAGGATAAATGAAAGAGATAATTTTAATAGCTCTAAACGACCGAGGGCAAGGGTTAATTTTAGAAAGTAAAGTTATACATAGATAAAATAAGATCTTACATTTTATAGAGCCGATGCTAGAGTGGCGTATATAGCCATATAGGCCTTCGTCATACCTAGTAACCCTGTGCAAAACAGGCGCATATCATGACGATTGCACAGAATTTTATTAATATTTGTTAACCTTTATGTACGTGTCAAGGTATCAAATGTTTTTTTTTGTCGCGTTGGGCGAATGATATATGAAGATAATGCTACTGACGAAGAAATTTTCTGTGGAAGCTGTATGAGTATGGACGCAAATTCCACCGGCTGTAGCTCGCATACAAAAACAGAATATTTTCCGTCATAAACTGGAACGAGTCGCTTCAACAAAATTTTTGTCTTTTGCAGATACATTAAAATGTATATTTTCGGAATTAATGGTGGACATTATTGTACTTGAATCAAATCGGAAAGCTCTGAAAACATTTGAAGGATAGAATGGTTAACTGTTACGAAAACTGGTTTAAAAGATTCAAAAGTGGTGATTTTGATGTCAGTGACAAAGAACGTTCTGGTCAACCAAAAAAAATCGAAGACGAAGAATTGGAAGCATTATTGAAGAAAAACTCAGCTCAAACAGAAAAAGAACTTGCAAAACAGTTAAATGTCACTCAAGCAGCCATAAGCAAACGTTTACATGCCATGAAAATGATTCAAAAAGAAGGAAAATGGATATGTCATGAACTGACTGAAAATCGTTTAATGGTTTGCAATTATTTGCTTACAAGACACTAAAGATGGCATTTTTTGTCTCAAATTGTGACTGGCGATGAAAAATGGATTTACTACAATAACCCTAAACGCAAAAAATCATGGGTTCATCCAGGCGAACCATCCACAGCAACAGCAAAACGAAATATTCATGGAAGTAAGGTTATGTTGTGCATTTGGTGGGATCAGAAAGGAGTGGTGTACTATGAGCCGCTAAAACCGAACGAAACTATTACTGGTGAACGTTACCAACAACAATTGATACATTTTAACCATGCACTGAACGAAAATAGTCCGATTCTAGCCAACAAACAGCGTAAAGTGATTTTGCTGCACGCCAATGCTCGACCATATGTCGCAAAAAAAGTAAAAAATATGCTGGAAGTACTTAAATGGGAAATTCTACCGCATGCTCCCTATTCACCAGATTGTCCCCTATCAGATTACTATTTGTCCCGAACAATGCAAAGCAATTTTCAAGACCAGTACTTCAGAACCCACGAAGAAATTAAAAGATGGCTCGACGAATGGATCGCATCAATAGACAAATATTTTTTTTTCGATGGAATCGATAAATTGCAAGAAAGATGGTCGAATGTCATAGATAACGATGGAACATTTTTTGATTAAAATAAAATTTATTTTTTCTTCGAAATATACGTGTTTTTTCTGCAAAAAATTAAAAAAAAAATTAAGTTATACTCCCAATATTATTAAAATTCACACTAATATAGTAATAAAATAAAACCAATTCTTTCATAAAGAATGGTGTCTACACTTTGCATATATGTACATATATGTTTACGGGATGAGACTACACTTTTTCAATATTTACATTTTTTTCGGGCTAACTACACTTACCAACAAATTCGGGATGATTTTTCGTAAATAAACATAGGAAAAAACATTTTTACTTACAAACTTTGAAGCCAAAAACTAAATCCGAAAATGGCTGTTGATTTGGAAACTAAATCCTAATCCACTTTAACCAATGCAATATGCCTTTTGTTTTCAAAAAAATTAGCACTAGCTTTTTACCTCAGTAGGCCAGATTTATAAACAGAAATTACATATAAATTCTTGTACCAATTACTTATTCCCGGGGAATTACCAGAATAGTGCCACAGGTAGACTTTAATTTCTCTGGTACCAATCCTAGAGGCTAATCTAAGTGGTGGCGTATACCACCAGGTAAACCTTGACTTATGCCGATCTACCCTGAGCAGCCCAGGTCCATATCGCGGACAGAAAACAGTTTTTTATAATTCTTTTTGTAAACGATTTTGTGATTTTACCAGATATACATACTTTAAAAGTACTGGGTGATTTCGTGTTTCAAATTAAACATGAAATCACCCAATTTTGCTAAATAAGCTCGGGTTACGTTAAAAAGCGCGGCGATCCGAAGTGAACCCAATCTTATTTACCAAAATTGGTTAACTTAGCGTTTGGGGACTTTATTGGGGATGGACAGTTGCGATTTTTGGTATTTTAAATATTAAGATTTTGAATTTAGCGATTAAGTCTTGGACATTTTGTTTTTGGCAGAAACCCAACTCATTTTAAACCCAATTTTGTAGTGGTAATATGCCTCTTAAAAACGTTTTGTTTGTTAGTACTGGCGTGGCGATGATGCGAGATTGAGTAAATTCTTCCTGAAATCATATTTTCTTTGCAAAACCTTTACTATCGAAATGTCCAAATAAAGCCCTCTCTAGCCGACATGAGCAAACCCATTCTTTTTCTGGAAGCACATTTCTGCGTCATTACAAATTTTAGATTCCAATCGAACTAGAAAAATCTAGCTTGAATATCCCCCATACAAGCATTAAACAAATAGTCTTAAGATTATTAATTTAACCGATTAGAAATGAATCAACAACATGCAACAATTACCAAATGATTTATAATTCAATTTGTATTTCCCTATACGATTATTGTTTTAGAGCACCAGCGCAGACACCCACAATTAAAAACTCAAATGAATAAGAATAACACAATCAAGGAAATACAATCAGTATGTTTATGTTGTACGAATTAACATAAAATGAAAACATATAGAAGCATAAAAAAGCTTAAATCAACAAAAAAATCCCTTTGCTTTTCAGATTTAGTACACAACACACAGTGCCGTTTATTGTTGTAATTTACCGAGGGAAACGGTTACTAAACAAACACCACACCACCAACAATGGCACATACACATACATACAAAATCTAAAGCATATAATATACAGAGCAGATATACAAAAGACGAGAAAGATAACCTGGAAAATGTTTTTCTAATTTTTTTTGTGTCATAGTTAATTTAATATTTTTTTTTTTACTTTATTATTTTGAAATTCATTTTGTATTTTTTTTTTTTTTTTCAATTTAAATTTAATTTTGAAGACAAAACTTTGTGGCAAAATCACAGAAAATAATGCCACACAAAAAAAAAATGTTTTTTGGGGAAAATAGTAAAACCCAGTACAAAAGAACCTAACTGTATAATAATAGTCGAACACTTTACAGTAGTTTTTAATTTTTTGTTGTTGTTCATTTATTGTATTTTGTTAACAAAATATTTTTATAAATATAAAAAGAAAGGGCTTCTCCATTGTGTTTCGAATGAAAGCAGCAAGCATGATTGTGTAAATAGATTTGTAAAATAGTTTTGTCAATCATCAAAATGTTTAAAAGCTATTTGGGAAAATTAATTTTACTAAATGAAATAAGTCGTTTATAATACAATGTAGGCAAAACTTTAAGAACGGAAGGATTTTAATAATATACTCATGTTGCATTTCTACGGCACTCCCCTAATTTAGATGTAGAGGAAGTACTTATATTATTAAAGTTCTCAGACGGAAAAAGAATGTTGTTTTGGTAACCTTAGACGACCTTGAATGACCATAATTCGAACAGAAAAGGTATATCGTATCGACCGTCCTCAATATGTTCAACAAGTTGGTGTAAAAGTCCTTTGTACATTTTGCGTTTTCTTCATCATTTCGTGGTTACCGTTAACTAATCAAAATGTCCGCTGTAAAAAATGACTTTCATGTAAATTTATTTAATTTATATAATTAATTAATTAATAATAAGCATGGATTGTACAGTTGTCAAACAATATATTGAGTACAGTTGGCGATGTGCGTTTGTAAACCTTGAAAAACAATTGTTTCTCAGTATAGTGTAAGCAAACTTTTTATCTCGACTGTGCGTATTTTTATTTCATTATCAACATTTAGGAGTATAAAAAAAAAAAAAAAAAAAAAAAGAATTAAATCAAAACATTTTATTAAAAATCTCGAAAACTACAATTTCCACTAACTTAAACTTTTGTTGGTATATTAATGCTATTAGTGATAATGTAAATATGTCAAAACCGTTTCATAAAATGACACTTTTGTCGAGTTAATCGTTTTAAAAATTTTGATATGTAATTGGCGCTGTAAAGTTATAGAAAAAAACTTATATTTACAGATTCGAGATACATTTTGTAAATTCCGGTTTAGCACACTTCGGCAATTTTACGATTATAGAGCTTATATTCAGCTTGTAATTAAACCATAAAACCACTTTCTTCTCTCTTTTAAATCCTTTGACTATGAAATTATAGAACCAGAAATAAAAATTCAAATGTTTTTTTTACAAGTAGCACACGAAAAACGTCGTGTCAAGTGGGCAATAATTTTAATCTGGCGTGACCAGATAAGCCGAGGCCGGCGAAGTCTAAAATTCTTACCTCTTTCTACATTTTCTCTATACGTCGCGGAGTCAAAGATCGCCCTAAAGCGTTTGTACTCAAGATCAGGGATGACTGAGGGGGCATGTGTCTTGTCATGCGGATTACTATATAAACGGTGCTCAACGCTTTAAAATGAGAAACTCGTTCGTTTAAAAGACTAATCTGGAGATGTTCATATTTATCGAACCAGTCAAGAATTTACACATTAGACGTACTTGTACTACAAGAGCCTCGATGCTCTGGGATTGGGATCCATAAAACCAGGTAATAAAAATCTAATATCTCAATCGATAACGTACACGCACCGAAGATATTTATCTGACGATATTTAAAGTCAGTTGGTCATCAATAACATCCCGCACCAGGACATTAAATTCATCGTAGGTGACTTGAATAACTTTAATGCACAAAATAATCGGTAGCAGGTCCTAACAGCTTCTACCTCACCATAGTTTCAACAACGTTGATGAGTTTCCGAACTGACAATAGCGTATATAATTTAGTTAAATCAAGTATATTTTTCTATGCATAAGAAAATCCTCAAAATCAGTTGGAGGTCGAATGATAGAAGAGCGGGAGACGAAATCAAATACATAATGATCTTAAAGACCCTCCCCACAGGCATAACCGATGTTCGATTTTACAGAGGTGCCGTCATGTTACAGCGATCATATGGTTGACATCTTCTTTCTATGATTTAAAAGATAACAACGTTGAAGGATCAGGGCCTGTTGTTCAACAAGCGGCTTGGTATGTAACCTGAATATTACATCACCAGTATGGGTTAGAAGGATTGCGTTGGGCTGACAACCTGAATCCTAATCACTATACTGTCAAGAAAATTTGGCTTTGTATCTGGACAAATATTAGAACTCTGAAAATTCGGACACTATTAGCTATGTTGAAACTTACACAGGCTTGCACAGGAATGGATCTCTCTCTCTAGCTATTACATCCCAAAAAGGGGGTTTGCCGTCCGTACTATGGTCTTCCATTCGTCTCGGTCCATCACTCTCGTCCTCCAATTTCGACATCCTAATACGAGTAGGTCTTGTTTGACGTCGTCACGCCAGGGCTCTTCCTTTACGACGCACTCCGGCTGGGTGTTGATGGAACACTCGGTTGATCATTCGTTGTTCTGAAGACCTGCAACGAGGCCGAGCCATCTAACTCGATTAGATTTGATGAATCCGATAATATCGCAACCTCCAAGAATTTGCTTTATCTCGTGGTTCATGCGAATCCGATATTCATTGTTCGCGACTTTAATTGGACCAAAGATGGAGCGAATGACCTTCCTTTCGAAAGTTGATAACAATCTACAATCATTAGTGGTCATGGTCCAGCTCTCGCTTCCGAAAGCCAGCACAGGTCTTATGAGTGCTTTATAAAGTGGATCACTACCACCTCGAAATACTCAGCGTCGAGCGAGAGAATTGAAATTAAAAGCGAACAACTTGACCGTCGATGTAAATTGACTCCTCTGTACCGGATAAGAACAAATTCATTCCATTTGATAGTTAAGAACGCAAAAATCACGACTGGAGCAACTCCACTGAACCAGTTAATTTTGGACGCTTCCAAACATTAAAAAACAACAACAACAACGCAACCAATTACGATAGTAAGAACTGAAGTGGTAACATTTTTCTCAACAAGATTCAAAAAGTACTCACTCTAATCATACTTGATCATATCTCACCAACAAGATCGAATCGTTGTTACGTAGACCACATCAACACTAGACTGCGGAATGAAATTCGCCACTTTACCACTTCTTTGTCGACTTCGCAAGAGTATTTAATATGAGTTTAGCCATTGACATTTTGGAGCTCCCTAATCATGTATCCCAAATGTGATAGTAAAGCTTTAGTGAACTTAATACTGTTGCTACCGGTAACACGGGTTTCAAAGGCAGATAAAGCGCCCCATTTACTACTTTTTCTAGTTGTTCTCGATAACATTATGGTTGAAACTAATACCTATAGTCTAATGATTTCCAAAATAAACCACCGCAAAAAGTAATTCGATGGGAATCGGCTTCACTTATTTAGCATGGTTTACGTGAATATTGATAATCGTAGATACTTTCTGCTAGACTGAGTCAGATGAAGGAGGGTTTTCAAGCGACTAGAGGCGATTGCGATGGGTGCTAATTCCGGGAAAATAGGCTCATCATCCGGCATGTTTTATGGTTTGCATGATTTTTATAATAATTGCTGAAGGAGCGTTTTCGAGTACCAAAAACCGGTTGTGATGGGTTTGATTTCGGGAAAATTCATTTGGGGAGTCAACTGGTGGCTTGGAGTCTTCTTTTAGCATTTTATTTGGTTTGGACGATATTGCCAAAAATTTAGCGGGACAAGGTTTTCGAATGCAAGTAAACGATTATAAGTTCCGATTTTTGGATAAATCATTTAGGATTCACAGAAAGGCCGTCATGTTGCACCGCACCATGTTGCGTGATGTTGCGTAATGTAGCACCATGTTGTGGGTTGTTGCACTACATTTGAGGTTCAGTTAACGAGAAATCTGGGAATAACAGAACAGAAGAAGAATAAACAGTTTTCGGGACTAAGATGCCAGTATGTCTCGTGTGGGTTTGCTTCAATAGTCCATCTTAGCAATGCTGAGAGATTCGCTGGAGTGTCAAAATTGGATCAAGTTAGTGAGTGCTTGATCATTCCACATCTGCCATTCAGGCTAGTAAAAATCGTGTTCTCAGATATTTCAATGTATTACTTCCATGAGTAGTAGGACGGAAACCAAAATGTAAATGTAAATATAAAGTACAACCTATGTGAACAAGCAGATCATAAGAACGCAGCTTAAGAGACAGCAAAATTCGATACTTTTTGCCTATACTCTCAGGATAGATTTGAATCAATTAAATTCGTTAGCCGCGAGCTCAGAGCAGCAAGAAGTGCACCTGGGCGCGGTATCGGAGTCAGAGATGTTCGCATTTTGACAGACGTTCTGTTCATCATGCTGATTCACCAACCTGAAATTCTGCCCAACTTCCGAAACATGTTTGGTGGCGCCAGATGCATCATCATCGATGAGATTCCCAAGGTGGGTTCGGCCATGTAACAGAATACTTTATCTTATGTACACCCCATCCCGATGGTGCTAGTAATGAAAAAACGGATTTTAACCAACCTGTAGAGCTGTTGTGCAGACGACTATCTTTATTTTATTTATTTATGAATCAGTGCCATTCAACTAATCAAACAATCAATCTAGAAAGTAATAGTATGATTTTTTGGTGATCTTGGCATAAAGCTGTCTGAGGGAATCAAGTTGGCACTTGTGTCAGCTCCGTTTCGTGTACCTAGTCTCCAAGGCATAGGTTACCAACGTGGGACTTTGGTTATTAGGCCCGCCCTGCAAGGCGTATGGTTTTCAAGCCGTACCGAAAAAACGGGACTCATGAACGATCAAAGCTGGTTCCTCGATCTCTAGGGACATGAGCACAAGCAAAAGGATGGTCTCCTCGTAGGAACTTACAAAACCAAGAAAAGAGCTTGGAAAGCTTTAGCAAACCTCAAAAAGATTCCGGAGAGCACGGACTGGGACCTGGAAACGCTCTCAAGGACTAAAAAGATTATTGAAATAAAGCAAGAGGGTTCGCTTGAATGCTTTCTACCCAAAAGGCAAATAGGAGACACCACAGAATAATGCAAAGAGGACTAGAATTCAAGAAATTGTACCTAGGTTTTTCAATGAGAATCTAATAAAGTACTTAGAGGTGACTGTCAACGATAAAGCCCACAAAGACGGGTATATATCGTCCAGCATTTGAAGCAAGACGGAAAAGGCTTTAACCGCCACTTTCCTAAAAATTATAAGGAGAAAGATCTAAACCCGCTTCGGCTTGCCAGTACGGAGGCTGTCGTTGGAATCGTACCAAGTTGACATTTTGTGCCGGCCAACAATCATTAACGGCACAAAACGCCTGAAGAGAGCCCTGGTGAAGTCTAACTAGATCCTCGACTAGAAGTAGTTTGGATCCCAGCGGAAATCAGCAACATGAAAGAAATTCTGGAAATTGGCAATCCTGAATTGCCGACGCCGATTGGATAGTGACCAAGTTGGAAGAACCAAAGGCTGATTATAGGTCAGTTATTATCATATTAAACAGAGGGTTGCTGGTTGCGCTTGTCAAAACTAATAGTTTAATTAGCTACGGTTTCAGTGCAGTCACACTCAAGAATTATAAGAAAGATGAGAGTGACTTCTTGAGGGTGCCGATACCGGTAGAGATCCCGGCTGACAACCTAAACATTAAGGATATGGGTGAGAAGGTAGAAATATTCTCTATATACACGGAGATGTCTACTTCGATGGGCATACTTTGTGGATCTTTGGTTGAGGAGGTTGAAATAGGCAGCCTCGGCTGCGCTTATGCAGTCATAAGAATGAACGAGGTGAGAGTTATTCCTTCATTTTAATCTTAGTACTAACCAATGTTTATGCAATATTGGCTGTACACCAACGTATTCATCTAGATATGTAGACATTAAGCTTGTCTCGAGGATCAGAGGATCAATTCTTTTCTGAACATTGTTATCTACAATTTGAATTGGAGACCCATCAAAAAACCTAGATATAGAAACAGGAGGAATCCCAACTGTTATATTTTTAGAATTATTTTAAGTAATTTAATACCAGTACCTGCTCCAACCCCTGATTAAACACAAGAGATTGATGTGCTAGTGGACCAGTTATTCGATGCCATTGAAAAGGTCAAATTAGGTGCAGGTCCTTTTAGTAGACCTCCGGATAAACCTTGATCACCGGGTTGTCCGGAAGGCCTTCAATCAGCCTACTATCTTTAAGTCCCACCACTCGGAGTTATTTATTATTGTTATTAGAGCAGAATCCTTTTGGAGCTACTACTGGAAACTCACTTTCCAGGTAACTCCAAATCTAAGAAATAAAGTGCTAGGGACAACAGAGCCATAGGTATTGGAGAAACATCCTGTGGGCTATCAATAGTTTTAATAAGCCGGCCGGACCCGATGGCATTATACCGGTGGATATCAATCGACTGACTGAACCTTACCCCGGCTGGAAGTTATCTTCAAGGGCAGCCTAGAACTCTGTCACATTTGTAGTAAATGTAATATTTATACTTAAGGCAAAAAAAACTCTCATTGCAGTTCCAAAGAGCTTAGACCCATAAGCTTAGCCTCTCACCTACTAAAAATTTAAGAAAGACAGATAAAAGCTCACATTAGGAGTTTGATTGAGCGGAACTTCACTCCACTTCCCCTCCACCTTCAACAACATTAGACCAGAAGCGATCGCGCAGACACTCTCCTCCCACGGGCTGGGTAGATCAAATGCTTAGAGCCAGCCTGGATGGGTTCTCCAATAGGAGATTTGTGGCTAGGGACACACCGCAAGGTGGTGTATTACCCTCTGGTGTCTTACGGTAAATATTCTTGCACATTAAAGGAACACATGCAAAGCGCTTGGCATTCTCTCCAATTGGGCTAACAGTTGCGGTTTAAATGTAAATCTACAAAAAACTGAGTTTGTAGTTTTCTCTAGGAAATACAACTTACTCTGATCGATCTTTATATCTTAAATGGTATTGGATTGACCTTCACTGATAAAGCGAAGTATCTGGGTCTCATTCTGAACAGCACACTAAGCTGGAAACCTATCGTATTAGAAAAAGTACAGAAAGCTACAATAGTGCTTTACTCCTGGAGAAATGCCGTTGGAAGAAGATGAGGCTTAGAGCCTCACATTGTATATTTACTCTATATTTCTACTAAAGTAGGCTCATTTTATTATATGGGGTTACTGTTTGATGGCTAGCTTTAAATATTCTGTCCAACTGCCTTATGTATTAGAGAGGCTATTAGGAGCGCATTCACTCAAGCACTGGAGAACCCATTTCATCTCACATCCCTAGATATCCCAAGTAAACAAATGGCAGCAAGCTCAGCTTTAAGGCTCAACTGCCTCATTTCACCGAGCAAGACGGATGATAAAATATCGCTCACTATGTGGAAATTACTGCTGTAAGAGGTAGATAGAAAAACAACGAACGACAGAAGTGCCAAGATCCAAACATCTGTATATCGATTTTGTCTCGTCAGTTACTCATTTGAAATGAGTGAAGCAAAAAAAAAATCAAATGCGTACACAGTGTACAATACACAATTATGTATTTGTATTTTTCTTTTGTTCGTATTTGTGTCATTTGTATGATGAACAGGGGGTCTATTATGAAATTTATCCGTCTCGGATTTTTCCGTTAACGAATAATTCGTGCTATTATGAAACTAAAAAGCAAAATCGAATCGGATTTTTCCGATCACACTACAAAAAATCCGACTGCTATTTAGTTGACGTATTTGTATCCGATTGATGTTATTTTGACGTTTCAACAAGTGAAAGTGAATCCAATTTCAATAATATTATTAAAATAAATTAATTTGCAGTATTTAGTATAAACAAATAATTAAAAACCAAAGATTAAAAATGTAATATTTTATTATAAGAAATTTTTAATAAATAAAATTATAAAAAATCAAAATCTAACCTCAAATTATTAAAAAAAAAAGTTGCTAACTTCAATTTGTTTATTACCAATCCGATAATATAAGTTTCATAATAGGATAAATCCGTGTCGAATCGGATATTTCCGTTAACGGAAAAATCTGAGACGGATAAATTTCGTAATAGACCCCCAGTATCAAAATAACGCGATCCGAGCGAATAGGTTTAATTGTTATGGTGCTTATTTCCTTTTCTCAGCACATCACGTCTGTGCTCGAGCTGTGGCGTATCATTATTTAACATGCTAATATATTTTATATTTAATTTTTTTTAACCATAAATTAATTTCATATGTTTTAACAAACATTTATAAATAAATTTATTTTTTTCATAAATTTTAAAAATAAAATGTTAACTATAAAAAAAATCGAAAATAAACACCACAAAAATCTGGCGTTTACAATGGTTAACCCTTTGAGTACCAAGAAGCGCGATCGTGCTCCTCAATACACTAGCCAAAATCATGTTGGCACTCAAAAGGTTAATTTGAATAAATAAAAAAAGAATGACACGTGACTTGCACATGCAGTAAAACAAACGCACGAAAATAACACAAATGCTACTGCTATGTCCCTTTTGCTGCATGGGTACTTTTGCCGTACCCACACAATTGTGTTATCGCAATTGTGTGGGTACGGCAAAAGTACCATGTCAAAAATTTATTCTTGGATATGTTTTCAACCAATTTACACATTTGTGTTTTCCTTTCAAAGTTATTTACGTCCCAACAAAAAACTATAACTACACTCACAATTGTGTTGCTTGTACTTCAAATCAAATGAAATTTTTTATCATAAACGCCATTACATACTATGATTTTGTACATGCTAGTGAAGTTTATCCAAACTAATCCAAAAAATACAACAACAACAAACTTATTGTAATAGTATTGGTGTAAGTAAACATTCAGGCGAATTTATATTTTAATTGGCGTTAGATACATTCCAAAGTCATGCTTAGTATTTGCAAAGCATTTAGCATGAACTTCAATGACATTGGTACACTGCCTAAACCTAAACGAGTGTCCCTAGCGGGCCCTCATCGGACACCCTGTCAGACCCATT
This sequence comes from Nephrotoma flavescens, assembly GCA_932526605.1. NCBI lineage: Eukaryota > Metazoa > Arthropoda > Insecta > Diptera > Tipulidae > Nephrotoma > Nephrotoma flavescens. The sequence goes on along the minus strand of OW052220.1, from coordinate 209,530,521 downwards.
AGAAAATCAAGTAGTTTACTGGGAACACTCGGTTGGGTTTAGACAGTGTTCCAGTGTCACTGAAGTTCATGCTAAATGCTTAGAAAATAATAAGAATGACTTTGGAATGTATCTAAGGCCAATTAAAAAATCACATTTCGTCTAAATTACGCAATATAAATTCGCCTGAATGTTTACTTACACCAATACTATTACAATAAGTTTGTTGTTGTTGTATTTTTTGGATTAGTTTGGAGAAACTTCACTAGCATTTTTTTACTCACACATTTGTGTGGTTTGGACTTAAATGAAGCCATTTCTTTTTGTTGAAAAAGGGATATCTTTCCGGTTACATTCATTTCGTTTCACACATCTCGAGACAAAATCAATATACAGGTATCGCTATGGCGGCGCCATGTCAGTATGGTGGGTGTTATAACGGTACGAGACGCTTTCTCATAGGTAAACATGCGAGGAGCTTGGCTGCTCCTTAGATAATTATTGCCGTAGTAGCGAAGAAGAAAGAGGAAGAAACTGTTCTCCATTTGCTATGCACCTCTACCTGTTTATCGCTTAGCAGGCTATAATTCCTGGGAGCACCCCTTCTAAATGACTTGACGGAGCTCAGTAAAATGGACGTACATGATATCCTACGCTTTGTTGAGAGAGAGAGTCATACAGACCTGATTGTATTTATACCAATCGTTTGGGACAACCACCCTAACCTAACATAACAGTACGATTATTTTACATTTGCAAAGCGTCCGTCGCCTTAATACTGTTATCAAAGTAACAATAAAAATCGTTCCAATGAAAAATGTATGACGAACATATTGATTGATAATTTTATTAGAAAAATCTAGCTACAAAATGCTCCTACACCTTTGAAAACATGTCATTGCACTTTGTTGGTATCCAATATAAATTTGTGGAAAACACTTTTTTAGCTTAGTTTATTTTTAGGATTTAGAATTTAGTAGTACTGATTTATGTCATGTCTTACCAATCTGTTTACTTTTTTCACTCCGTATAATTTCAGTTACTTTATTTTGATTGGAAATGTCTCATAGGAGTTGGGTTGTGGTATTATAGAAGATTTATATTGTGATATGAATTTTTTTTACATATTAGAAACAAGCAAAGGGACACGTCTAGCATAATGACATGCCCATTGGAAATACGTAAGATATAAAATAGTCAACCTTTTTTTTCTATGCAAATAATAATTAAGTAGTTTTGTGTACACTATCCTTTTTACATGAAAATTAAGAAATATTTTGTAAGATAATAATATTTAAAAATGTTAATTTATTTGCATCCGATATAAAGTTTTTTTGTAGGATAACATAAAAATTCATGAACGAAGAAAAATAATTATGTCGTCCTCCCTGCTAATTGGTGTATTTCCACTACGATACTCGAAGCAGCTTTAACTTTATACAAGATTAAACATTTTAGATAAAATATAACTGGAGCATAGTGGAAAAGATTGTTAATTTAAAAATAAAAAAAACTATTCCGGAATTGGTGACTAATTACTGTGGTCCATATTCATATCAAGTCAACTTCGTATAAAGAACGAGTATGTAATCCTCTTAATTCGGTGCATTCATCATTCAGATTCTTATACAGGGTGTCCCAAAATTGGAAGATCAAACGAAGCAGGGTGATAGGGGAGCTCATTTACAACAGAATCAGCCAAGTAAAGTTTTTTCGAATGATCGATGGTGCAAAAGTTATTCCACTTGTTTTGTTTTTTTAATGAAATCGCATGCATTGCGCACTCACCAAAAAATTAATTAAAAAAAACCAAGAGTTCTTTTGTTTAACTTTCTTTTTTAATACGAACTAGAAGAGTGTGCCTTTCTAATGAAATTATTTTTCTAAGCTGCATTATCGCCAGTCAATTACAAATAATGGCTGTGTAAAGTCTTTCGGTTTCTCAAATTTTTTTGTTGTTGTTTAAGTGACGCCAGCGGGAAAACAATGTACTACAGAAAGTTAACCCACTATCAGAAAAATATGCGATGATTGTTTTTTTATCAATTTTTTCAAAAGTAAGTTGTGTTTATTAAAAAATGCACTTAACAAAATTTCGATTTCTATAAAATCGATGCTTTGTCAGCAAAAAAAAAATGATGAACACAATGGTAAACTAAAGTATAACAATTTTTTTAAGCAAATCTAGTACCCCGAATTAAACAAAATTTGTGGCATAAAAAGAAACATTTTGAATTTCATATTAGTAGTTCCATACAAACTCGAACGTCTCGTTGCTAACCATTAAAAAAGAGTGTAATTTGTTTTAAAAGGGAGGGGATATTCAATATCCATAATTTGCACTATTGGGCTCGCGTAAATCCACAGAAGTGCGGCGTAGTCGTTTTCTACACCAATTTGGAGTGAACATGTTGACGGAAAATTAATTTACCCATTTAAACTCCCACGTCGGATCAACGGGGAAGTCTATCTAAGTTTCCTACAAAACGACCTGGATGAATTACTTGATGACATCATTCTCGTTGTTTACTTTGAACTGTACGGACGTACATTCAATTTTCGTATAAAAAAATAAAAAAAAATATACATCAATAATAATAAAATTTATTTTACCTTCTGTTCTATCAAAAGTTTACTGTTATTAAACAAAGCTGTTCAAGCATTTTAAGTGTATTGTGCGTGTTAAATTATTATAATGCAATGTGCTAAATGTTCTCGCAAAATTGCAAGAGGCTCTAAGTATATAAAGTGTGTTACTTGTGCGAATATTTTCCATTTATCATGTGCCAATGTGTCTATCAATCTTTTAAAAGAAGTTGAAAGTGATGCCATTCAATGGAACTGTGTTCAATGCCGACAAACCGGAGGAAACCGTTCGCTTTTAAACTCAGATGACGATGATAATGAAGGCGATATAAGCTCAATATCATCATCCATTTTATCTTTAAGAGAAGAATTGAAGAATCTTCGATTAAAACAAGATAATCTTACAACGTCACTTGACTCAATTAATGTTCAACTAGAAAAAGTAGTGAAAATTATAAAGGTTGTCGAAGGACACGAAACAAGAATAAAAACATTGGAAAAAGAAAACACACAATTAAAATCAGATATATCATCAATCAGATATTTAATCGATAACCCTGCAGATACTGACCGCAACTTGAATTTAATTATACACGGAATACCTGAAACGTCACCTGAAAATCTAAATGATATCACAAGCAAAATTATTTCCTTCATTGATACACCGTCTTGTAACGGAAAAATAAAAAATATTCGTCGTTTAACAAAAAACCGCAGTGAGAATTCTATTAATCCAGTCGTTATTACCTGTGATAACCTTGAAACTAAAAACAAAATAAAGGACGGCTTCAAAGCAAAAAAAGTAACAATTGATCGTTCTATTAATGCAGCTGATATTGGATTTTCTTCAACACAGAATAATTCTATTTACGTCACAGATCATCTAACGGCCTTCAAACACAATTTACTGTTTAAAGCCAAACAACTAAAATATCAACGTAATTACAAATTTATATGGATACAAAACGGTAACGTTCTAGCAAAAAAAGACGAAACATCAAAAATCATAAAAATAACATCTGAAGGGCTCATTGAAAAATTATTAAAACCCAACAACAACTCAACTTAAGATTGCCATTGCCTGATATTTGTTTTTGTAATTGTTTTAATTTTTAATCATAATTGTATTATACCTACTACTGTATTTTTCAGTGTAATTTCTAACTTAATTATCTAAAATTGAAGAAGCATAATTATTAATATGAATATATCTGTTTATTTCCAGAATGTGAATGGATTGAGAACTAAGACAAAACAATTTTATAATTCAGTTTTAGGAACAAATTACGATATTATTTGCTTAAATGAAACAAATCTAAATGAATCAATTCTTAATACCGAGTTATTTAGACATAATTATGTATTATATAGAAAAGACCGAAATCTAGCTCAATTTCCAGATAAGGTCGATGGTGGAGGTTGTCTTATTGCTATAAAAAAAAATTTTGTTTCATATCGTATTGCTAAATGGGAATGTTACTCCGAGGAAATTTGGGTATGTATTAATTTTGGCTTAACAAATTTGTATCTCAACGTACCATATATCTATCCCGGTGCTAAACCAAGTGACTATGAAAACTATTTTGATAATATAAACTATATCATGAATCAAAACAAAACAAATTCCAGTTTTCTTATTATTGGTGATTTCAATTTACCATTTATTAAATGGAAACTCAAACCTAACAATCTAATCAAACCTTGTCTTTGTGACAATCGATCTGCGCAAGCATTAACAGAATGTATTAACTTTACAGGACTTAATCAATTCAATTATATACATAATGTAAACAACACCATACTCGATTTAGTTTTATCAAACATTTCTTTTTCGTCTATCAAGTGCAGTGAATCAATTGATGTTTTAGTTAAAACCGATAGACATCACCCCGCACTTGAAATTGACTTAAATATAAAAACTATTACTTTACTAAAAGACCATAAATTTAAAATTAGAAATTTCCGAAAATCTAATTTTGATAATATCCGACAAGATCTCTCTGTGATTAAATGGGCGGAATTGTTGCAAGATTTAAATACTGAGCAGTCCGTTTCCAAGTTTTATGAGATATTAGATCTAATTATACAAACGCATGTACCTCTCGTCTCACATTGTATAAATTCATACCCTAGTTGGTACACAAACAAAACAATTAATTTAATTAAAATAAAAAATCGATATGGAATGCTGTTCAAAAAAAATAACGATGTTGAATATTATCAAATGTTTTCTAAAATTAGGTCAAAATTAAAACAAATAACAAAAATTGACCATATTAACTATATAAAATCTATTGAAAACTCTATTCATAAGAATCCTAAGAAATTTTGGTCCTATTCCAAATCACTCAAAAGAACTAATACAGTTCCTGCTAATGTTCATTTTGATAATATTTCGGCTTCTAATGCAAAGGATATTAGTGACTTGTTTGCGGACTTCTTTAGTTCTGTCTATAATAATCCAAATATTTCACAATCAAATATTCATCCAAGCATTATCAACACAACACCCACTTTCGATATTTGTGTAGAAGATATTTTTAATGAGCTTCGATCACTTAATTCTAATAAAGGCTGTGGTCCTGATTTGATTCCACCGCTATTTCTAATTGAGTCTGCCGACCAATTGTGTAAGCCACTCGAAATAATATTCAATAAATCACTGAGCGAAGGAGTTTTTCCTTCGGTGTGGAAGAATGCTAGTATAACTCCAATACACAAAGCCGGTGACAATTCAGATATTAAAAACTACAGGCCTATCTCTATTTTGAATTGCTTCTCTAAAATTTTTGAAAGGATTATCCACAACAAACTTTTCGAGAGGTTGAGAAATAAAATAACTGTCAATCAACATGGATTTTTCAAACAAAGATCCACTCTGACAAATTTACTCGACTTTTCAGAATATGTATACGCTTCATGTGATTTGAATTATGGTGTTGATGTTATTTATACAGATTTCCAAAAAGCATTCGATAAAGTCAATCATGACATATTAATTAAAAAGTTAAGACGATCTGGTGTTGATGAATTGATGTTAAAATGGATAAGTTCTTATTTAAAAAACAGAACACAATATGTGATCATAAATGATATGAAATCTCATACAATATCTCCATCTTCCGGTGTTCCTCAGGGGTCCATCTTAGGGCCTTTACTTTTTATTTTATTCATAAACGATATTGTGGAAGGTCTAGAGTGTCCGGTGTTGCTCTTTGCTGATGACCTAAAGATTTTTTTATCAATAAAATCAATTTCTGATTGTCAGAGACTCCAAAATGATCTTAACCGTCTACATGATTGGTGTGTTATTAACGATATGAACTTAAACATTGACAAGTGCTTTGTACTGAAAATTAAACCAAGAGTTTCCTCTATCTTTAACTATTCTATAAACAATATTGACCTTGTTTCAAAAGATCAAGTTAAAGATTTGGGTGTTATTGTTGACAATAAATTCAAATTTAATATTCATATACAATACATCACAAACAAATCATTAAAAATCCTTGGTCTAATGATGAGGACTTGTAGTGATTTCAAAAATATTTCATCATTCATATCAATGTTTAATGGACTGATTCGCAGCAACCTTAAATCTGTAACTACTATATGGAATCCCGTATATGGATGTCACAAACTCACAATTGAAAGAGTACAAAAAAAGTTTACGAGATTCTTATATTACAAAAGTGGAATTCCTTACGAGCAGTACAATTCACGCCTTAAACGTTATGGTTTAGTTTCTTTGGAGAGCCGTAGAATTATATTTGATGAGCTAGCTCTCTATAAAATATCTAATCGTTTAATTGAAACTAAGTTGACAAATTTAATTCGACACAGAGCTCGGTTGACATATAACATGCGATTTTCTGTTTGTTTTGACTTACATACTTATAAAAGCAATTTCAGGACACATTCTCCTCTAGTAAGATTGCAAACTAATCACAACAACATTTTTAATAATTTTGATTTGTCTATGTTCTCTTTCCATGTTTTTAAAAAACAAATTACTAATTTTTTTCTTAATAAAGACACTGTATAAATATTAAGTTTTATATTTTTTTATAATTTATATAAATATAATTATTTTTTACAATTTGTAACTTTTGTAAATTTTGTTAAATATGTAATTTTCCTTTTTTTATTTTTATTTTCTAATCTATGCTAACATGTAATTGGATTTGTATATCTGTTTGTTAGCTGTATTTGTGAATAAATAAATAAATAAAAATAAATAAATGACGTTCTCGACAAACACGTGAAAAGGGTTATTAAAAAGAGCTGGTTTATGAAAAAGTTAACGAAACCGATCAGGAGATGCGGCAATGTATACTCGAAGCGTCGAATATTATTAAAAGTAACGGACCTGCGTTTGCGATGCCGATTATGTATTTTAGCAAATGGTGGACACTTCTTATTATAATACATATTTAAAATTAACAAAAAAAAATAATTTATTCATTTTGTTTTATGTCTGATAAATCATCAACTTTAGAAATCAAAATTTTAATTAAGTGCATTTTTTAATAAACACGACTTACTTTGTGAAAAAATTGATAAAAAACATTCTGTTGTGAATAGCCTGGTGTGTCATACCATCGTCACCACCATACTTTTCTGTGGGGGGTTAACTTTCTGTAGAACACTGTTTTCCCGCTGGCATCACTTAAACATGAACAAAATTTTTTGACAAATAAAACGATTCTATAAAACCATTATTTTTATTTCACTGACGATAATGCAGCTTATAAAATGTTTTTTTTAAAAAGCACACTCTTCTTGTTCGTATTAAAAAAGAAAATTGAACAAAAGTGTTATTAATTATAATTTTTATTAGATTTGTTCGGCTTTTCGGCAAAAATATTATTTTTAATGGCATCTTAGTCACAGAAAACAAAGAGACCATTTACTCACAATATATCTACCACAAAAAAGTAGAAAAATACACTACCCTCCCCCCATTTTCCCCCCTCAACGTGTAAAATTACACAAACTTTTACAAAAATGAGAACTTCCTTATCCTTAGGGTCCCTTTTGGCAGCTTGGTTTCGTACTAATATAAAGTTAGTGTACTCATCAGGTTGCAACGACCAAACTGCAAAAATCCAACTCGTACTTTGTACCTAAAGTACAAAACAAAAACTTATTGATTTAGCGAATTATGTCACCATATCAGAAATTTATGGAAATTCTCACTATGTACTAAGCCAACACGTTCCCTTGGAGTTAAAAATGGGGGGAGTGCATTTTTCTACTTTTTGTGGTAGATATATTGTGAGTATATGGTCTCTTTGTTTTCTGTGACTAAAATAGTCATAAACATTGTAAGATACCATTAAAAATGGTAAAAAAGAACTCTTAGTTTTTTTTAAATTAATTTTTTGATGGGACTGCGACTCCACTAAAAACACTAAAAGTGGAATAACTTTTGCACCATCAACAATTCGAAAAAACTTTACTTGGCTGGTTTTGTTGGAAATGTGCTCCCCTATCACCCTGCTTCGTTTGATCTTCCAATTTTGGGACACCCTATATATAAAATATCATCAAAAAATTTACACATTTTTACAAATTAATTAATCAACCGTTTGTTGCTTAAAATACACCCAAACTAAAAGAAAAACGAATTTTCCAACCAACCAACCAACCAAACACAACTTAATTTACTTTTAAACCAATTTTAATTTACTTTTTATTCTTCAAAATGTCTTTATACATTTTCTTGTTCCGTTTTCGGTTTCACTTTCATTCTCTTTATACTTTTATTAACGATTATTTCATTTTCCATTTTCATACAACACTGTAAAGGAAAATTAGAACATAATATAAAAGCAATTCATAACTAAAATTAATATTTACATTTTAAGTTTGGTTGTATAAAAGATATTAAGACATCTTCTCTCGAAATATGGTTTTTTATGCCATTTCTTTTAGATGTAGGTACGAGTAGCTAGTGTTTTATTTTGGTGTTTCTGTCTAATTCAAATAACATGTTAAGATAATATAATAAAAGTATATTAGAAATGGTATATGTCTGTTTATATGGATTAAGTTCCAAGGTGCTGTAATATTACATTTCAAAGTTTTTTTTGTTAAAGTGCTGTGGAACCATATAGCGTACACATACACACACATAACATAAAATCCTAAGCTATATAGGCCAAAAATAGATTTTATGACCTTTAACAGTTAGTGGTAATTTATCTATTGCCTTATACGAGTATCAGTGAAAATATAGGAGAATCATAAAACCTAATTAGAAATTTTGATGGAAATTATTTTTGTTTCGTATAAGAAAAGGCTGTAAATTATTTCCAACCGAACAAGACGCGTGTGTGCCAAGTTGGTAGTAAATGTATTGACATGTATAACATAACCTAGCTTTATGATTTTATGTATTGTTACGAATTTGTCGTGTACTGCTGATCGATAAGCCATCAGGAACAATTGTATGTATAAGAAGTTGGCCCGAAGTTTCCATCCCGAAAAGTTTTTTTTTATAAAGTGTGTGTCTTTGCTAAATCACATAAAAATAATCCCATCCCGAAAATTTTATTGTTAAATTAAAGAAAAAAATTAGCAGCCCAGAAAATTATTAAATTTTATTACTGTTTGCAGTAAAATAAGCTAAACAATCTATTAATAAATTAAATCTATTTTCATAATCATCTAGAAAATAACTTTCTATCCATCACTTTCTATAAATGAAAGAAATTATGTTCAGTACCAAATTTCCTTGTGGCGAACACAGAAATAACCCCCTGCCTCGGCATATAAAGTAAGCTGTGTCAGTGTGCATAGAACTTATATTCAGGCGCCCGTTCGGAAATGTCGAGGATTGATGGTGATTATTGATTATCCCGAAAACCATTTTCTATACATTCTTCAGTTGAAAATATGTTCAATACCAAATTTCCTTGTGGCGAACACAAGAACTTAAAATATCGAGGATTGATTCTGATTATTGATTATCCCGAAAACCACTTTCTATACATTCTTCAGTTGAAAATATGTTCAATACCAAATTTCCACAAGGCCACAAGGAAATTTGGTAATGAACATATTTTCAACTAAAGAATGTCTAGAAAGTGTTTTTCGGGATAATCAATATTAATTATCGATCCTCGATATTTTTGAACGGGCGCCTGAATATAATTTCTATGCACATTGGCGCACCTAACTCCATATGCTGAGGTAGGGGGTCATCTCTGCGTTCGCCACAATGAAATTTGGTAATGAACATATTTTCAACTGAAGAATGTATAGAAAATGGTTTTCGGGATAATCAATAATCACCATCAATCCTCGATATTTCCGAACGTGCGCCTGAATATAAGTTCTATGCACACTGACACAGCTTACTTTATATGCCGAGGCAGGGGTCACCTCTGTGTTCGCCACAAGGAAATTTGGTACTGAACATAATTTCTTTCATTTAATAGAAAGTGATGGATGAAAAGTGATTTAATTTTATAATTAGTAATATAATTTTATAATTTTCTCGGGCTGTTTATTTATTTCTTTAATTTAACAATAAAATTTTCGGGATGAAATTATTTTTATGTGATTTAGCAAAGACACACACTTTCTGAAAAAAAACCTTTTCGGGATGGAAATTTCGGGCCAACTTCTTATACATAACAATTGTATATGTCGATACTAGTCGCACTACTTTGCAAAATATATCTTCAGTGTACTATTAAATCTTTCGACAATACCACTTGACTGAGGATGCAAACGCGTTGTTTTTGTCTTATTTATGCCGAACAACCGAACTGCATATTTCAAAACGGCATAAGGTACGAAACGGCATAAGGTACAAAACATCATTTTTAAAAACGGCATTTTTCTAAACGACATATTTCAAAACGACATTTTTTAGAATGGCATTTTTTAAAACTGCATATTTCAAAACGGCATAGGTACATAACTGCATTTTTCAAAACGACATTTTTAAAACTGCACAAGACAGAATGAAATATTTTAATCGATTTTGAATCTAGAATTATCTTTTCATTAATTTCTGGAATATGACCAACCGGTACGGTTATTTATTACACGATGAAATTTGAGATGAGTGAAATTTTTGAACATTTATGAACGATTCTTGGATTAAATTCTAGAATAAAGTCAAATGAAAAGGAACTTGACTATTTCTTAGTCGATTAAGATTAAATTTCACATGTTTAGGTTTAGTATAGGCATTTTATAAGAAAAGTATTTACCTTCATGGACATTAGAAATTACTTGAAGATTTAGTATGCATATAATATTCTCCTTCCAAAATTTTTCTACCTATGTCGTTTCGAAAAATAAAATTTTGAAAAATGCCGTTTTGAAAAATGAATTTTTAAAAAATGTCGTTTTAAATGCTGTTTTGTACCTTATGCCGTTTTGTACCTTATGCAGTTTTGAAATATGCAGTTTTTAAAAATGTCATTTTAAAATATGCAATTTCGACCGGGACCCTATTTGTTACATCGTTCTACTACGGACTATCCGGACCAATAAAATCGTTGATGAATATTTGTGTTTTATTAATTCCGAGATGGCCTGGAGGCTTTCTTTCTTTTCCATGATATTCCTCAAGTATTTGACTAATTCATTTTAGCTTTGCCATCCGTGCTCTCTCATATTCGATTTAAACAGCCAAAAGAAGACTGTCTCACCGTGGCCAACATGCCTTCACTAAGGGTGTTTTATCGGAAATCTCACTCCAAGTTGGTCGATGATCTTCTTTATAACGCAATATTATTAATACATCCGCGTCTAGTAATTATTCAGTCCTCATCGGGTAATATTTGGATTGCCCACAGTAAATGCCGTTTTATCCCGATCTTCCTCTCGAACTTCTATTGGCAATAGCTACTTTGAAAATCCTATGTGGAGTGTCCGATAATATGGCTAGTGTGTTCTCGATTCGTGGCAATGGATAGCTATGCTTGTTCGTCACATCATTACGTTTTCGATAATCTATAGTTCGACGGACTGCCCGATGACTCGATAACTACTGCCGCTCGCGAGTCCTTTATCGTTCGATCCAAAATAAACATGTATTGTTCCAGTATCCGCTGCACTTCATTTTTCTGCTTGTTACTAAGATATTCTGTTCAGTTCTGCATAAGCTGTCCTATTATTTATTTTAAAGCAAGACATTGTTGACTTTTCTCACCAGATTTTTGTGCTCGCATTTCACTATGGTAGTTATACCTCCTCCCATTTTCCGATGATTGTCCCTGTCTTGATTGTTTTTGACTTGTTCGGGAGATTTAAAACTCTAATTAGAACTCTTTTGTCGTGTTTTGGTATTACAACGGCTTTCCCGATAATTACTTCTCTAAATCCTTGTTTTACAACCTGGGGTCGCGGTTTGCGTTTTCAAACCGTTGGCTGGTTGTGTGCTTCCAACGATCCGATCCTGTTGAACAATCGTGTATGTTGCTCAATATCACCTCTTATTGTTAAGCTGTCACCACTCTGGAAATAGCGATGGAGGTTATGAGGCAATCAGTTGTGAGCTGGCTCGTTGGAGTTTAACGACCCTCCTCTACTTGAGACCTCGTCCTTTGTCATTGGTTTATCTTCCTTTCATACATTGGATATAGCGATCTACCGCGCTTTCGTTGGTTTTGCCCAGCAGTCCCGAAAGATGTAAGCCACCTTGTCCCATGTCCAATCAGTAATCCTACTGTCATGGAATCTAGGTGTCGCCCGCTCGATATTCCTTCGGTGATAAAACCACTGCCTGAGCTTCTCTGGATCTCGAATGCCGTCGATGAAAGCATCCGTGTTGGATCTCTCCATATAATCGGCTGGCATATTTAAGTACGCTAAATGTGTTAGTCGCTTGAACTCCGTTACGTACTATTCAAAAGTTTTTCCGTCCTTCTGGAACCGTTCTTTCATTTCGATGTGATATAGTTCTCGTTTGTCGCCACTTTTGTATTTCCGATCCAACGGCTAATCCTTTTTAAGAGCGAATTTCAATTCCAATTTGAAATGGCTGCCAACAGAAATTGGAAGCAGAAGGATCAGAAGGATCAACAGAAAGATCTTTTTCGAGATTTTGAACCTCAAACTGCAACTTCTGTTCAACATCCTGACCATTCGACTGTACCTGTTGAACTTTGTTTTGTACTTTCTCCACTTCGACGCGTACCACTGAAAACGTTTCGTCTATTTTCTTCTCGAATCTTTCGCTGTGTATTTTGATTTCATTGATCCCTGTTTCATTTCTCGCGCCAAATCTTTACTTTATTGTTGCTTCTCTTTACTTTGTTGAACAAGTTTTTTATCCAATGTTTGGTTTTGTCGGTTAAATTTTGTATTAATTTGTTGTGCCAAATGACTTATAGCTGTCATTATTTGCGCCATATCGACCGTTCCAGGTATGCTGCGAACTGCCTATGCCATCTAACGTATATATCGTCTACAATCCTCTATTACATGTTCGAGCTCATAATTATCTGGGTCTAGTCCTAATTGCTTCTCTATAGCTTCGCATAGTCGCAATGTTAATTCATTTTTATAATGGAAATGGAATTTTAGCACCGTAATGATGGGAGCACCTATTCGCGGTACCATATGAAATTTTTTGCAGTATGGCATTGGTATCGGAGGCCAGAAACGAAATGGGTTCTATTAGATATCAAATCAAATTGTTAGGCTTTAGTTTTAATCTCAAACCGACTTCCAAGTTATGAACAGAGCCATGATGGTTTGAGTCAATGTGGCATCGAGTTTCCATAATTTCTAAAACGGCTGGCCTGGTATGTTTTCCTGCATCGAAGACCAGAAACGGAATGAATTATATTCGAAACGAAATCGCGTTAGCAAGATGTATTGGCCTCCGCTGCCCCAAGAAAAATCACGCCGAATCCATTTGGATATTATAGACTCGATGTGGTTCCAAAATAACATTAGAACTAGTCAATACGACTTCAAATATGGAATCCCAATGGATAATTTAGAAACTCAATACCACACTGACCGAAATCGCCATAACTATGCTCTACGGTCACGTACTATTTTACTATTTCGACGCTTTGACTTGTCTTTTCGGACGGTCTCAACTATTGGGTCATTTTGCTTCTGATAATTCTCTGCCTCATCGCATTCCAGCACACCGCAAATGCGTGCTACCTTAGCACAATTTTCCATCGCACCGTTCTGGATCACGTTCTCTTTAGCGACCAACTCCATTACCTGACTCACCCTCAACAAACGTCAGTCTTACACTTCCGGATCTTGAACTGACCGTTTGCCTCTGGTGTTGATTGTTTCTTGAAAAGTCCGTGGTTTTGTTTATTCTCGGCCTCTGTTCTTCTCACCAGTTTTCATATTGCGGCCCTCGGTATAATTAGCCCGCCCCGTAAAACGATCAATCTATCGTTGCATACAATCTCCTGGCTCAACACTTTACTGTCGTATTTTATGTGACTCGAACAACTTTGTGCTAATTGCTTCAACGCCTTTCTTATTATTTCTTTAATCTCCGTGATACCCTCAGAATGCAGCAAGAGCAACTTTACTGAAACAGTTGCTAAAATTTCTCTGGCTACCTTATAATCCAAAGCCAATACTTCGTTCATGGGTTAGCCCCTAGCTGAAATTTCAGACGGTCATCCTTGGCAACACTGATAAACGCGTCAATTTTTAGTCCATTTCACATATCTGCTGGTCGATTCTGGCTTTCCTATAGGAAAAAGGAATTAGGAAAGATATTTTCATAGTATTTTTGTCGCAAACATTTTTTTTCTGGCGTACTATGGTAAACAGTTGGTGTAAATTTTTTCAAAAACAAAATTAAATTGGGAATATTTTTCCTATCCAATTTTGATACGAAAAAAATATTTCATAAATTATAAAAATTTAAGTCAAACATGATTTCTCAGTAGGCCAGAAAATGATATTTTTGTCAAAAATGCTCTGTAAATATTTTTAAGCATTTTTGTTTAAAAAAAAATGCTATATGGAGATATCAACTTAATTTCTTCACAAAAAGTTCAAGCAATTCATGCGAATGAGCCCTATTGATTTGTACATTTCAGGGTTTTGTTAGCCCCCCCTCCTCAACCTTTACCTGGCACATGGGGTATGTACGAACCACACGCTGTTTTTCGTCAATTTTCGATATCTAAATCTTCGAAATCTAAACTCGTAGCGACACCTATCGGTAGTCAAGGGGTACACTTTTATACCTATGCCACTTGGATAGCGCTGCGACCGTTAGTTCGTTTGCAGCAGTCGTCAAAAGCAGTTTGGAGAGTGTACGCACCCCACCGTGACCTCAACTTTATTTTTTCGTGAATTGTGGAATTTTTTGTTTTTTTGATTTTCGTGTTTAAAAAGAAAAGAGAGGTAAGTAATCATTGTTTCTATGCATCAATTGTTTTTTTTTTTGTTTGAGGATGATATGAAGGAAGAACCAATGGAAGACAATGGTGCCGACCATCTATCAAGCGCGGAGGATTCTTCAGATGATATAGCTATGAAGAATCTGATGACGATGCTATGGATATTGACATGGAGGATCCAAGCGAAAATCAAAGGGTTAATGTACGTCGAAGTGAATCACAACATGACCGCCCGCCAAAACACATCTATGGGAAAGATAGCTTCAAGTGGACCAGAAAAACTCCATTTCGTAGATCAGTTAAGAATACCAACGTAAATCAGTATATCGATTTTGTTTCGTGAGTTACTCATTTATATACATGCTAATATATTTTATATTTAATGTTTTCTTTTATCATAAATTTATTTTAAATTTCATAAATTTTAAAAATAAAATATTAATATCGAAAATACATAAACAACACAAAAATATGGCGTTTATAATGCTTAACCCTTTGAGTGCCAAAAAGCGCGATCGTGCTCCTCAATACACTAGCAGAAATCATGTTGGCACTCAAAGGATTAGGTTAGGCCATTTTTGGCCCACTGTCATACCACGCATTCACGCCACATCATTAACCCATTCACCTACTCGCACAACTACAGTATACCACCTGCACATTGCAAGCTCCATGTCAACCTGTACATTGACATGGACGGTGGGTCGGCGCTGAATTCTGCACTCCATCAGAGGGTCTTAGTTGTGTTTATTAACATCACCGATTGTAATCGATAATGAAAAATCGATTTGCATCTAGCCTCTGATGGGATTTGAACCCAGTACCTCCCGGTCCAAGTGCTGAAGCTTTAACCACTGCACCACTTGTCCGGTCACTCAAAGGGTTAATATGAAAACAAAAAAGAATGACACGTGGCTTGCATATGCAGTAAAACAATTACACGCACGAAACTAACACAAACACAAATGCTACTACTACATCTTTTCGGTTACACTCATTTCGTTTCACACATTTTGAGACAAAATCCGTGTACAGAAATTTTTTTCAATACAAATTCAATTAAGCCGCTATGCTAACTATTTCATATTTATTCGTTGTAATGTCTGTAATTGGTTTGGCAGACAGACATTTGCAACCGTTAGAGCCCGGTCCAGCTGGTAACGCCGTAATGCTGAAACGACAGAAGCTACTTGGGAGTGTTTATTTACTGATGAGATGATAAATTTAATCGTACATAATACGAACTTGAAGATCGAACAGGAATGTTTATCATTGGTTGTTGAAGAAAAACAGTAAATTTACCATCATCATACTGATGCTATTGAGATCAGAGCTTATATCGGAATCTTGTATTACAGTGGATTATGGAAATCTGCAACATGCACTGTTGTAAGTTCCGAGTTTACATGAAAGATAAGCCGGATAAATATGGGCTCAAGGTCGTTAGCTTAAACGATGCAAAGACTTCGTACATGGTAAATATTAAGTGTTTCTTTACCATTGATTTTTCTAAAAATTTAAAAAACATTTATCCAAAAACTTCTATTACAGATTAACGCGGTTCCATATTTAGGAAAGAATACTGAAATCGTAGAAGGTGATGAAAAATTCCTGAGTATTATTTTAGATTAGTAACTGAACCTATTTACAACACAAACCGGTCAGTATAACGTGTGACAATTGGTATATGACAATTAGTTTGCTTCAACGAATGTACAATGAACCATATAATTTGAGAATTACCGGTACCGTTCGCAAGAACAAAAAGGGAAATTCCAGCGGATTTTATTGCGAAGGTTCCAAAAAAAGATCGGCCACTCACCAAGTTCTGCCATACCGACAATTTAACCCTTCTCAGCTATGCTCCGAAGGAAAAAAAATCGGACAAAATTGTGCTGCTGGCCTCCTCGCTTCTTCACACGAAAGAAATAACAGAACAGAAACCCAATATTGTTCTGTATTATAATAAAAACAAAGGAGGCACGGACACCTTTGATAAGCTTTGCCACTCTTTCAGTGTGCGCATTTTGGACATGGCGATCACAGGGCCGTCCAAAACCAATAAGAACTAGCAGTAACTGCGGATTATTGTTTGGAAAAAATATATTTATGTTTGATAAAGCCGCATTTGGAACGTCGTCTCATTCATTTCAGTCTCCGCAGAGATTTAAAAATAGGGATTAATACAATTTTGAATCGATCGGTTTCATCAAAGCACCATTTACAGATTTACAGAGTTTAAATCTTGTCATCAAACAAAGATGCGCCTTATGTGCACGAAAAAAAGACAAAAAAAAAGGGTATCTAAAGATGATCTCTGATTTATTCTAAAAAAAATAATCAATATTTGAAGTTTTACAAGGATATTTCTCACTGGGGTTCGTACGAACCCCACAATGCTAGGTATGTTACACAGGGGAGGTGTGCCAGGTGAAGGTTAAAATTGATAGAATTTTTTTTATTTTCTATTCTATTTTGGTTTCCTGTCAGTGATGTGAATATGGAACAAAAATATATCTCGTGTGGATGTGAGTTTGTGTGAGTGGTGTGGTTATGGGGTGGTAAAAGTGGGGGTATGTGAGGTTGAGGGGGTGGAATGAAGTGTTTTGGGTTTGTTGTGGGAATTCGGGATTTGGTGGATGAAGCTTTGTGTGGGTGGTGTGTGTGGGAGTGGGTATGGAGGTGTTAAAGGGTGATGATATGGGTGGTGCGGTATACGGTGGTGCGGATGAGATGGGTTTTGGGGTGTTTGAATTGGATAGTGGGTGGGAGTGGTAATAATGTTTAGGTGTGGTGGTTTGCGGTTGATTGGGGTCGGTTGAGTTATGGTAGATTGGGGTCGGTTGGGCTGGGTGTAGATGGGATTAGTTGGGTGTCGGACGATGTGGTTGGGTGGCTGTGATATTTTAAATACGCAAACCACACTGCATATAACTTTCCTTCCTGCATATAACATAATAGGCAACAAAAATGCTTCTAAAGTTCGGCTTCGAACTTTACCCGTCTTTTCTTAATTCTTGTTTCCTATAGGAACGCAAGAATTGATCCGCTGCAGGTCCATTGCCCTAAGTTTGATGAGCCAATTTCGTCACTACTTTTTTCTAGATTTTGCAGGTTTGTCACACATAGTTTGCCGTTGGTATTGTAGGTGTACCTTGCATATCTGTCTGATGGGTGACTACCTATACCTCAGTTCTATCAGTCATGCCCTATTCATAGTATCTTTCTGTTGCGGATACAGTTTGGAAGACATCTATAGCTTTCCCTCGGAGAGCCCATTTGGGTGCATTTAGTTGCTTCCCTGCGCCCCACAATTCTACTACAGCTTGGGACTAACCTTTACAATTCTCGAATCTGATCTCGGCATCCGGCCACTAGTTCTGTTGCAAATGTTTTATTAAGCTGGCTATCTCCAATAGTTTGCAATGTCTGTGTTTTAAGACGGGTCCTCACTTGCTCAATTTTATTTTCAACTACTGCCTGATTTGTCCTTCAAATTCCCAAAATAGGCCTCAGTTTCAGCGATAACCTCTTCGTTCGAGCAAAATTTCTTACCGGAGAGCATTTTTTTCATGTCTGCGAACAGCCAGTAGTCGCTGGGAGCCAAATCTGGCGAATACGGTGAATGTAGGAGCAATTCGAAGTTCAATTCATGTTTTGATTGATTTGTGACTCGGTGCGTTGTCTTGATGAAACAAAATTTTTTTCTCATAGTCAAATGCTCATGCAATATAAAGCCAACCTTGATATCTTTACGATGTCAGCTAACTCACGCAACTTAACTTTTCGATCATTCAAAACGAATTTGTGGACTTTTTTATGTTTTCTTGTGTTACCACCTCGTTTGGACGCCCACTGCGTTCTGCATCATCGATGTCTCTATACGACCACGTTTGAAGTCAGCAAGCCAACGTTTTATTGTTGTTTTTGATGGAGCGGAGTCCCTATAACACTTTCAAGCCATTCCTTCGCTTGGACGGTATTTTTTCCCATCAAGAAGCAGTGTAAAATTAAAACACAAAATAGTTTTTGATCCATTGTTTTGAAACTAACAAAAGTAGCGTCACTTTTAGCACAGTAACTCACTAACTAATGAATAGAATACAATGAAATTTTGACAGCTCTCTTTTTAAGGTTATTACCAACTGAACAAAAAAAATTGAACAAGAAAAACGTGTTTTCTTTGTTAGACCCGGGACTTTACAGCCCATGTGTTATTGCGCAACTGCTGCGACGTATAGGTGTTTTTTTTAATCATTACTGGTTTTTTTGCAAATCCAATATGGATTCGTACTGGGTTTTTCATATAAAACACTCAGCGTTTAAAGTTACAAATTTTATTTATAACAACCCAACACATAACTTCAACAATTTTTACTGTTTCACCATTTATTCTTGTTACTTGCACTGTACACTGTTAAATTACAATTGTGTACACTTGTCTATCGCTGTTCGATATTATTCCGTTTATTGTATCTGGCGATGTATGGCATATTGCAATTGTATTACATTTTAGTATTCGCGAAACACGTCATCAATTCCCCTACCGCAATTGTTATATCCAATATTTCCCATGATCACTATCGCCACCAAATTATTGCCTCGCTGTGGACTTGAACCAGTGACCTTTCGGATGGTAAAACTTGGCCGTGTACGCCTTAACCACTCGACCACTTAGTGTTATATTTGGGTAGAGTAGAATTCATAACACTACAAAGTCATTTCGAATTGAAGAAGCCCAATAACTGCCACGCTCACCCGCGATAACTGCACCCCCTTAAGCCACTTAACCCGTTGATGGGGAGTAAATTAAGGTACGAGGATGTAATGGTAATGTAAGGTACGAGGAGCTCCTCACACATATTTTACACATACTGTTACGATGTCGCCTATTAGTTTGGTGGGCATCAATTCAGCGTGGATTGGTCACTTGGACGAGACATCGATTCAGCGTGATTTGGTCATTTAAGGGTTATGCAACAAATGACATTGAGCATTATCGATCAAAACATGTATGTTTAAGCTGTTACTTTACTATACAAGCATATCTAAATAAAAAGTTCGGAGGGATAAAATGATTTGTAAACGATTTTTGCCACATTTATAATACACGAGTAAACCAAACATTATTTCTCGAATAGTTCCAAATAATAGATGCACACACACACACACACATAATCGCGATACAACATTTCGCAATTCTGATCAAAACTGACATAATTTTTCGCCAGCGTACAACAAAGTTTTGATGATTTATCATCAAACAGTTTATTGAATTGAAATAGTCATTGATGTTTCCTGGTTTCTAATCAGATTTATTTTTATTTGTGAAAACATCGCTACTTCCTGACCTTTTTCCTTTGGAAATTTATTCAATTGGAATAATAATTTGATACGTTATAATAATTGTATGTAGCACCTGCGTAAAAATCATTTGAAGAAGAATCAAATTAGATTGAGATCTGATTTAAATATCTTAGAAGGAATTTTGGTCGTGATTTACTATACCCAATATCTATACCATTACGTTTTACGTATACCATTTTTCAAAACTACAATTCCTTATCAATTAATCAATTGAAATTTTTGAACGTTCTGAAAAGTCAATAAATCAAAGTTAACACAAATAATAAAATTGGAAAATGGTATACTCAATAAAATAACTTACACAACATTTTTACATGATTTTCCATTTTCTTGGTTTGTTTATTTTCGTACGTATACGTTAAAAACAAAACAACAACACATATTAAAGGAATTTCCTTTTCCGATTTTATTTTATTTTTTTATTTTTTCTATACATAATATATTTTATAATCGCTTGTATGGAAAGCATACACAAGAATTTTTCCATGAAAATTGAATTTTTTATTGTGTTCTATTATCATCTTATTAAAAACAAAATCGTTTATTTTTATCAAAATCAAAATAAGGAATGATAATGATTTTCTATTATTTTTGTTTTGTGCTTTTCTGTTTATAAGCGCGGAAAGTGGATAGGTCATTTTAAAGGCACATACACAGGGGATTTAATAAAATCTTACGAGGATATGGACCTGTACTCACACCAAGCAGCTAATCTTTATTTAAAATAGCTTAGAAGTAAATATATATATAAATCAATTTCCCGATCAATGTGTATAAAGCTTTATTTATTTATTATACAAGTATACGAGTACGTTTACCTGAATGGTAAAATAAAAATGATGCATGTAACGTGTTACACCTTTTAAAAGTTTCAAACAAATTCAAGTTGAGAGAAAAGTAAATACAAAAAAATGTCGAGTGTTTCCTGTTTCAAATTTTCCATTATTCTTCGAGTGAAAATTCCTCCTTCCGTATAATTTTATAATTTCATTGTACATTTCTAAATAGGTAATAAGTTTTGTATTTGTATTCGTAATAAGTTGGCTCTATGGCTGTTACGGTAAAAGCTTTAATGTACAGAGTAAATGCAGGAGTATAAAAGACGGTGTGAGTTTTTCCTAGTAATTTATTTATTTTTTAAGAATTTACCCCTGAATGACGTGTAGCGAATCTAGCATAAAAATTGAATACAGACATCAAAGAATCTTCATTTATGAATGTGCAAAAAAATTCACGATTTAAAAAATTCACAAACATGAAGAACCAAAAATATTCTCGAAAATAAATGTTTCTATTTTTTATTCACATGAATATTCTTCTACGACATAGTTTTTTCTTCATTCGAAAAAAAATATTCGTTCTCTTGTTTTGAATTGAGAATGCCAAGTAAAAATTACACAAATTAATAAAATGATAATACGTGAGAAGCCAATGTTCATAGAAAAATAAAAAAATGAATGTGATGAAGATATTTGATTCGCGAAATTGACGATTTTGATTTTTCGTGAATCTTTTTCTATTGATGGAAATATTTAGTATTTTTTGTTTGTTTCATTAGAACAAGATAAATAAATTTTGTGCATACTCCCGTATGTATGTAGTTTTTCTATTAGTGTAATGTTAATGAAAATTGTATTTTAATAAAAAAAATTACAGAGTGGTAAGGAAATGAAGTTTTAAGAATTTATATTTTTTCAAATCTGATATATTTAATTCCAATATTTTATATAAAGCTTAAAGTTTTTATAAAATAAAATTTGTTTAAGTTAGAATTTTTATTAAATGCTAGATTTTTATCAGGATCGCTGAATTTATTTTATTTTATAGTAAAATAAAAAGGGAGTTGTTCCTCCCTGTACATTTTTCTAGGGAGTTGTCCCTCCCTGTACATTTTTCTAATCAATAAAACCTTAATTAAACATCTGTATAGTAACATAATTATTCATAATACCCATTTGGCATGCTAATTCCAAAGCGGTAATTCCTTGTTTGGCTCTGAGGAACAAGCCGCCTGAAAAGGCAAATGCATTTAAGTTACGCTCCGAATACTGAGTGCGGATCAAAATTTTGTTCAGAAGAAATAGGCACACAACTACTAAAGTATAACCCTCAAAACATTTAAAGGAACAAACATGGTTACATTCAACTGGTAACCGCTTATGCTTTATTTTACGTCCAAGTGGTTAAATTCAATTTTTTTTTTTTTTTTGAAAATAGCAAAAATATTTTGTTTCTAACGTGTGAGTTAAATTGTTTATTCTATTATATTCACTACAAACCTCCATAAATTATTTCCAAACAATTACAGTAAAACTTCGATGTAACGGACTAATTGGGGAGTCCGTTAAATCGATTGTCCGTTAAATCCGAATGTTTTTAAATGTAATCTATAGGTTTTGCACTTGTATTGGAATATGGCCACTTAGGACAGAACTCGTTCATTTCTTAAACTATTATGATGGGATTGGATATGTTGGATGCAAATGGGATTCTTAAATGATTTTGGGAAGAAGTTCTGCAATTAGGCTACCCAGAACGGAACTCGACCAATTCTTAACCGATTACGATGGGATTGGATATCTCAAGGTCTCAGAAGGCATCATATTCCATGTATCCGTGAAAAGTTTTCGAGCGCTTTGTGTAGGGTTCAACACGTGATTTTTTGTGAGAGTATGTAGTTGGAATGCCGCTCCACCCACAAATTTCATGAGTGGATTACGTACTGGGTATAGATATTAAGGCATCCAGCCTTTCCGGAAACATGTTAACATCATGAGCCGCTTGCTTTAAGAAAGATACCTGCTTATCAACAATTGATCAATATAGCTGACGAAAATAACTGACGAAGGGAGAACTCTCGAAACTAGTATGAAATAAAAAATAAAAATAAATATTAAATAAAAAATTATCTCATAAAGAATGAGATAGTCTCAATTTTATTTAAATTTAAAATTAAATCTGGTGCTAAAAGTGCACAAAAATAATGGAAAATAATAGTGTTTTTATTGTTGAATAACCATAAAAAGATAAATAAATATCATTCAACTTGATCTGTTCAGTAAAATAAATAAAAATATATATACATATAGGCGCGTGATTAACCGAAAAATGGAAAATAAAAAATTATCTGTCAAATCGAGAGTCCGTTAAATCGGCCCAGTCCGTTAAATCGAGAGTTTACTGTATTTTAATCAACAATCTCGAAAACTGTTCACGGCAACATGGAATATAGTGTCTTCTAAGACCTAGAGATTTTCAGAATCTTTCGAACCAAGCGGAAATTTACACTTTTCAAGTACTTGCAATACGAGAGCTTAAATGAGCTGGGAGTTAATTCCATAAAAAAACAAATATCTACACTCTCCACTATAGCATCAGAAAAGAAGAAAATTAAGAGTCGGTTTCCCATCCTCTGGCGAGTACAGCAGTTTATCTTTTTATAATCCCATATTTATCCAACGTGCCGAATTTCATCATTATAGGTTAAGTAATACCCGTGTTCTAGGTGGCCATATTAACAAACTTCTTTTAGAAATCATTAGAATCTCATTGCCATTAAACAAATATAATTCCATCGTAATCGGTTAAAAACTGCCTGAGTTCCGTCCAAGATGGCCATTTTCCAAAACATCTTCCATAAATTTCCCCATTTCCATCCAGTATACCAAATCCCATCATAATCGGTAACCGAAAAATGGAAAAAATGTCCGTTAAATATAGGGTCCGTTAAATCCATCGTCCGTTAAATCGGGATCGGTTAAATCGAGGGTTTACTGTATTATAGATTTTAGATACATATACCGCATTTATGCAATATAAATAGGAAATTTTTTAGAATTAATATTGCAATGATTTTCTTCATAGTTTATAAAGCATCTTATAAATTATGACTATAAAGCATCTTAGTTCTCCAAATAGAGAGAGATTCAAAATAAGCACTTGGACGTAAATTAAATCCCAAGCAAGAAGTAGATCGCTCCATGTTAAACAACTTGAAAATTATTCTCGTTTGCTTCTAGGAGTAAAATTTTGTCAACACTCTAAAAAATCACATGGATTAGTAACTGATTAGCATCCCGTAACGTATTGGCATCCCAAACCCAATTATCCTGTAAGCTAAATTCCTCCAGGTATATACATAGATATAAATTTATCATTGACGAATATTAAAATAACGGAATTTCCTATATCAAATTGTCCATCGAAAATTTAGTTCTTTGATAAACCGTGCCACTTTGATACAAACCCCAAAATCAAAATTTGTAAAACGGTTAATTCTCACAAAACACTAAAATGGTTCCGGAAAGAATTTTATAATTCTTGAGTTCGATATTTTAAAATATTTGTGAATTAGTTTACTCTTTTTTCATATTTTTCGTCCGTTAACTGAATAGATAATATTCACCATTTTTTAAAATATTCATCTACGAAAAACAAAATTCATGTTTTTAGTTGTTCATGAGAAAATAGAAATCATAAAGTCGTGAAGAAAAAAAATTCACATTATTTCGATTTTGTTTTTTTCGTGAATACTATAAATTCTTGTTCATCTGTTTTGCGTCAAATGAAATTCTTTTGAATGAATTTTTTGATGTCTGAGAAACATCATTTCATTTTTAGTATCGATAGACGATATTTAAATACCCCTGTAATGTATGTTTGTTTCCTTAATAAATATGAGTACTAAAATTTTATAAGATTCGTTTATTAAACTTTACTTATATTGTTTATATGAGCCGTTTATTTTGAAAACCCATTTATTTTTATTTTGAGATATAATAAGGTTTTCCAATAAGAGTGATATGATTTTTTTAAAAAAAAACAGTGTAATTTTTAAGGAAATTGAAGTGTTTTTTATTTAATGTGAAGTACAATCGATACAATTAAGTTCTGAATAAAACGTCTTTCAAATGGCCTCCACGGCTTCTTCTGCAGGAACGAATCCGATGAACCCAATTTTCGAGCATTTTTTCCACTAAATCAAGTCGTATGTCATGAATATCACGTTCAATATTGGCTAGTAAATCTTGAAGAGAGTTTGGTTTATTGCTAAAGACCAATCGAATCTCCAAACTTTTCTCGCAATAATTCAATTGTTGTACTTGCTGTGTGGCACGTAGCCCCGTCTTGTTGGA
Organism: Nephrotoma flavescens; assembly: GCA_932526605.1. Lineage (NCBI taxonomy): Eukaryota > Metazoa > Arthropoda > Insecta > Diptera > Tipulidae > Nephrotoma > Nephrotoma flavescens. Next base: position 209,505,095 of record OW052220.1, on the reverse strand, counting down.
ACCAAATGTTGTCAAGATCAACTTCTTCCAATTTCGGCCATAAAAAGTTGGTTATCATCGATCTATACCGATCTCCATTGACAGTAACGGTGTTACCAGCTTCATTTCGAAAAAAATACGGACCGATGATTCCACCAGTCCAAAAACCACACCAAACTGTCAATTTAGGTGAATGTAATGGTTTTTTATGAATAATTCGTGTTCAAGTTGTTCCAAGGCAAAATCACCAAATTCACGACGTTTACGGTGGTTCAATGGCTTCAATTCTTGAGTGAGAACAATTTTATACAGATGCAAACCCAAATCATTTCTCAAAATTCACCAGGTTGTGGTTTGAGACAGTCCTAATTCTTGAGAACGTCTTGGAATCGATAAATTGCAGTCTTCAGCAACACTTGCCTGAACGGCAGCAATATTTGCATTACTTCGAGCGTTTCTTTGTCTTATTGGCACTTGAACATTATGTACAGAAAATGTACGCTCAAAATTTTCAACAATTCGACGAATAACGAGCACACTTGGACAATTATTACGACTATAAAATGGAAAAACGCACGAAAAGTTGCAATTGGAGAACGATTATTTTGATAATAAAGCTGAATAATTGGTAAACGTTGTTCTTGCGTATATCTCACCATGATGAAATTGTAAACATCAATGAATACAATGAAACAAGAAATGACAGATCATGACATAATACAAATGGCCGACACGTCACTTAAAAATCATATCATTCCTATTGTAAAACCCTATATTTAACACATTGAAAGCTTTGTCAGCCACCGATGACTGATACTGAGTACATACTTTAATTTGATAAAGCGTGTTGTTTGGCGCCGTTAGTCACCAGTTCTATGTTAAATGTTACAAGAATTGTTGACGCAGCCCTTCTACACATTACTACAACTTGGCCACAGGATCCTCACTCACATTTTATAAAAAATCCTGTTGGCGATCAATGTGTTAAGGGTTTTTGTTTGAATTGATTTAAAAATATTGGTAACTGGTATTTAAGTCGCTTTTGTGTTTTTGTGACCTTAAGCATGTTAGATTACATAGTGTAATACATTTTATAAATATTACTTGTAAAAGAAACTGTTTTTGAGAACCTGCAATGGACTTAAACAACTTTCAAAATCAATAAAAATACATTTTCTTTTAAAAATGCATATAAGTCCATTTTGCGTATTTGTTTAGGATTATTATAAGTTAAAAAATGCTACACCCTGCGAATTAATTCTTCATACGCTTTAAAAAATGAATTTGCTAATTGTCCTTTGAACTAAATGAAATCGTAGTGTGCTGTAAATTAAAAAAGACAAAAAATAAAACAAAAATATATATTAATCCATTTTGTTAAAACCGGTTTTAATCTAAAAAATAATAAAAATTACAATTTCTATGCAATTGTTTACAGTTATTGTAGCGACTATTTAAAATTGGTGCAACTTTTGTTTTTTTCCAATGGTTGTATGATAATTTAGTTTAGTATCTCCTTTGTCATCAATGCGCTATCAGATTGATTAATTAATTAAGTTTTACTTCCCGTAATGTCTTTACGAACAGAAACCAGCGCAGATTTACGCGAAGTTGTAAAAAACATGCATTTAGGAGTATATCCTCTATCGGGCCGCAAGTTAATTATTTGCGATCAGAAATATGGTTACTAGATTTATTTTGCCATGCCAATTCTTATACCTTTTTTTAAATTTAAATTTGTTTTGCGATTGTTAAGTAGAAATACATAAAAAGACTGCGACCTCGATAAATGCGTATAGCAGTCTTTTCGTGGATTTCTACTTTACAATCGCAAAACAAACTTAAATTTAAAAAAAAATGTGTCAATTGGCATGGCAAAATAAATCTAGTAAACATATCTCTGATCGCAAATAATTAACTTGCGACTTGATATAGGATATACCCCTTAGAGGGTCAAACGCTATCTGATATTGCAAAAACTAAGAAAAAACCAAAATCTACTATTCAGTACATTGTTTGTGCAAATTTTTAAAAATACAAGGAGTGTTGAATATTTAAAAAGAACTGGTCGCCCACGTGTTCGTAGTGAGAAGGAAGAAAGAATGGTAGTGCGAACTATAAAGAAAAAAAGCACAAGTCTGGCACAAAAATTCAATCAATGCTATACCAAGATTATGGACCAAATGTGTGTTCGCGTACAGTTCAAAAAATTTTAAACTGGCTCGGATTTTTCTCTAGAACACCCAGAAGAAAACCACTTATCAGTGATGTAAATAAGAAGAAACGTCTGGAATTAGCAAATTTACAAATGGAGGAGGACGTTTCATTCTGGAACGGAGTAATATTTACAGATGAAAGTAAATACAATATTTTTGCACACAATGAGCAGACAAAAGTTTGGCGTAAAAACAGAACTGCCATGGAAAGCGCAAATCTTCGATATACGGTCAAGCACGGTGGTGTCAACGTATTTGTTTGGGGTGGAAAGGTGTCGGCAATTTGATATTTATTAACGGAAATATAGACATATGATAGTACTTGAATATTTTAAAAGCCAATTTACAATCATCTGTGGAAAAATTGGAATTGCCGTAAAATTGGATCTTCCAGCCAAATAACGACCCCAAATACACAGTGCTAGTTATTCTAGAATGGTTGTATAACATGCCCAAGTAATTACACCCTCCTCCACAAAACCCTGGCCTTAACCCTATTGAACATCTGTGGGATTATCTAGAGACACAACTTCATATACACCATATTACTTCCAACGAGACATTGCAACATACAATAAGGTTTGAATGTGCCGGAATACCGCCCGAATTCACCAAAAAGTTGGTTTCGTCTATGAATAATAGATTAAAGGCAGTTATAGGGTCTAAAGAAGGGCCGACACTTTATTAAGAATAATTTCGTTTGTTTTAAATAATAATTAAATTAATCGTACGATGAATTTGTTAGTAAACAATTGCAAACAAAATGTAAGTTTTATAATTTTTTAGATTACAATTGGTTTTAATAAAATGGATTAACACATATTTTAGTTTCATTTGTTGGCCTTTTTAATTTACAGCAAACTACAATGTTATTTAGTTCAAAGGACAATTACCAAATTAATTTTTTAAATCGTATACGAAGAATTAATTCGTAGAGTGTATATGGTTTTTGTTTGCCGTCTGTCCGTCTGTGTCCACGATAACTTGAGAAAGGATGGAGATATCAACTTAATTGCGCTGCGTCCAGTCGGAGATATGTAGGGTTTTGTTTACCCCCCCCCCCCCCCCTCCTTAAAATTGATAGATTTTTGTTTTATTTTCTATTCTATTTTGGTTTCAAAGAGCATGTGAATATGGAATAAAAGTATATCTCGTGTGAGTTTATGTGGGTGGTGTGGTTATGGGGGTGATAAGAGTGGTCGTATGGGAGGTGGAGGGGTGGGGTGAGCTGTTTTGGGCTTGGTGTGGGAATTTGGTATTTGGTGGATGATGGTTTGTGTGGGTGGTGTGTGTGTATGGGAGTGAGTATGGAGGTGTTAAAGGGTGATGATATGGGTGGTGCGGATGAGATGGGTTTTGGGGGTTTGAACTGGATAGTATGTAACGGCGCATTCGCACGCGTGACAACAATGTTATTTTGTGCTAACCAAAAGAAAGTGTTACTCAAGTATGGTACACACTGTATAATAATATGCGAATAATTAAAACCCCTTAATGTTAGCAAGATATATTGCCCCACGATCGCATAGTACTCTGTATTACCGACAATAGCACGCTCAAACCAAACAGGTGGCGCTTCGCGCCGTCCAGGTGGATGATGTTTGTGGGAGGTGAATTGCGAAATTTCTTTGAACCCCTGTGAAGTGTCAAGTCCCGCGTAAAATTTGGCGGGTATCGGAACGAAAAAGGTATAAAAGCGCGACAAGCAGTCAAACGGGGCTAGTTAGTTTTTTTTTGAGTTCGTGCTAACCAAAACTAAGTGAAAAAAATATAAACACGTTTATATGATATTAAGTATATTAAGTAAATTAAATGCAGGTTTTTGAGAACCGAAAATTATAAGTTTAATAAATTTTAGTAAAAATTAATTCATAAAACCTAATTAAGCTGAATAATTAATAATAAAATACTAATTAATACGAAAAAAAAAAAATAAACAAGACTCAAGTGTGTGTGGGTATGTGTCAGTACCACAGTTTAAGAACATCTCATGATATTGTGCACAGTGAAATAAATTCATAAAAATATAAATTAAATTGTGCAGGGGGCATTGAATTATAAGTAATATTATAAACTTAAGATCGCGCTCCTAAGTACACATTTAATTTTTAGTGTTTACGAGAGTAATGAATTTCGTAACACAAAAACGGTTCTTGAAAAAGTAATAACCGTATAAAAAAAAAATAAAAAAAAAACTTATTTAGTGATACATTAATGAAAAAAACTGTTACAGTGATTACACGACATTTATGTGACACTTCATACAGTGCAAAAGACATTTATGTACAAACAACTGTGAAAAGTGTTAATACGTGAAACGGTGCACCGTTATGCACATATAGACCGTGTGTATATTATATATTCACAATTACGCACCTAATTAGTAAACTTTGTATGATATCCGTGCATATACGCATCGGTGATTTTAAGTCATATTATAAACTTAGAATCCGGATCTCGATCTCATGGCGGAAACGGGGAAGTTATTTATTTTTTTCACTAATTTATATTTAAAAATGGACCTCATTAAATTAATTAAAACTAAAAACTTAAAAGAAAAATATAATAATAATCCAAATTCCTAAATTTATTGATATTAAACTAATTTTAGATTTCAATTCTTATATTAAGTTTTTATTATTATTATTATTAATTATTAAGTTTTTTTTTTTTTTTTTTTGCTTTTATCCATGCCATCTGGTTTTGGGGCCGAAGCACTCCCTGCTCTTTCGTGGTTTATTTTTCCGTCTTACTTTACGCATTACCTGCCAAATCGAAGACGTACGGCTATAGGGCCGATTTAAAACCATCTGCACATTGCAAGCTCCATGCCAGCCTATACTGACATGGAAGATGGGTCGGCCCATGAGTTTTGCACTCCAACAGTGGGTCATAGATGTGTTACATTTCATCCCCGATCGTAATCGGTTATGAAATTTCACTTTTGCATCCTGCCCCTATCGGGAATTATTAAGTTTAACAATATTTAATGCTAACCTACTAAGAATATTTAGATATATTTTTCTCATCGATTTCGGAAAAAAAATTAATAAATTGTTTTAGAAAAATTAATTTAACCTAAAACTCAAAATTTTTAATTCTACTTTTATCTCGTTTTTTTTTCTCTCGAATTTTTTGGTAATTTCACAAAAATGTGCAATGATTTTCTGGTGTCTGTCAGTGAAGTGAGTGAAGTGAATTAAAAAATAAAAACGAAATGAGTCATTAATTGAACGAGCACACGAGGATGAACTAGAGTAAGTATCCAGATAGGTAGGTACTTGGTATCATTCTTTTTCCCCGCGGTTACACATGGCTCACATATACTCTTCCAACCCCACGCCCAACCCTAACGCCTAGCCGGCAACGACCGCTGAAGAGTCCCTGTGCGGGCCCAATTTCTATAGCGTTCGTGTGATCTGGAAAATTCATTCGTTAGCATTGTTATAATTTTTTTCTTTGCCTACTTTAATTTATAGTCGAGTAAAAAAAAATCTCCAGGCAAACAAACTGCGGTGGGGGTGGTAATAATGTTTAGGTGTGGTGGTTTGAGATTGATAATTTAAGTAAGATAATTTTATTTCTCTTAATATTATATCCACTTAGTTCTTTATAGGCAATAAAAATGCTTATAGAGTTCGGCTCTGAACCTTTCCCGTCTTTTTTCACTTAAATTTACTTTATTATGTTTATATAACTCCAATATAATTGTTTAGTGATTCTTCTAATTGTTGAATATTTATTTTTTTAGTGTAATTTCTTGCAATTATTATTTTATAGAAATTAAACAGTAGAAATCATAATTTTTTTTATTTTTGATGTAGATGAATGTATTAGATTTAAAGTTTAAAATAAAAAGAACAGTTTTATAACTTGAGCCAGATTTTTAATAGAAAAAAAAATTATTTAATAGTAATTATTCATTTATTAAAAAATTAAAATAACATTGTCTTAAGAATAGTTAAAATTAAAAAAAAAATCATTTTATCTTATATTATTCTTTCTCCTCATGTGTGAGATTTGTAAACTATTCATGAAGCACGGGAGGTATGTACTCTAACTGCATCATATCTTTGTACTTAGAAGTTGAAAAGGGACGTATATTTTTATATTTGTCTGCTTTATTTACAATTTCATACTCGCTTAGTATTTACAATGTCATACTCTACGCTTTAATACATTTTTCTAGTGGACTTAACCACTTTCAAAATAAACAGCTCATATGTGTAAAATTAATTGATAAATTTACTATTTTTCATTATTTCTGTTCAAAACATTGCATATTATAATAAAATTAATAAACACTTATCTTGGACACAATTTTTATTTCGTGATTTGCCATCTAGCGACAGTAAATTTTCCAAAAATAATCGGCATTATGGCGTAAAAACAAATAAACTTATCGTTTAATGTAATTTTTCGATGGATAAAAATCGAAATTTTTGTCAATTGAAACTAATTTTTTCATTTTCTACGTCATTTTAAGACTAATCTTAACACTAAGCATGTATTAATACTTCGATTTTATGTTACTTAACACCTTGATGCAAAAATTTTCGCTGTTTAGAAGAAAAATATTGAAAAAATTGATTTGTGGTTTTCAAAAAAACGTTAAACTTTGAAACCTAACCGTAGACAAACTAAACATTTTATTGGGATAATCATCGCTCAATTATACGTCTAAGTTCATACTAAAGAAAGAATTAGGCCAATTAGCAATATTTTATGGTCAAAAACTGATTTTTACTAAACATCGTTTTTGACAAGTTGAGTATCATACAGCCTTAATCAATTAATGTACATATATTGAATGTAATTTTTAATATTACATATTTAAACTAAAGAGTGAGCTACCGTTGTGAAGTTTCTAATGTTACTTAAAAGTGTAGCTATTCCCCCCAATTAATAGTTCATCCCTGAGTTTCCATAATATAGCCAGCTACTATAACTCAAAAAATTTGAAAACCAAACAATATTTGTCACAGTTGACCGGCCGTGGTATAACACGCTGGTTTACAGAGATGGAAGTTTTAATTAAGAAAAAGGTACGTCCCTTGACCAACGATTCAAATAATTTAGGGATAGCCGATAAGATAGAAATATCTTAATAATTTTCGATATCCTTTCTCCCTTGGCTTAACCCTTTCAACACGATTTTTTTTTTATAATTCATGGGAAATGTATGTCACGTAAGAATTATCGTCACCTTAGTAATACAAAAAATCAAAAAATAAATCGCACGTTCATATTGTTTATCCCTTTCAGCCCTGTAGGGACATACGGTCCTTTGTCCAGAAATGCATTCAAAGGCAATCTAGGCTTTTTAAAATTGAAAGACTCACTAGAATTAAAATTTACGTTACGGTGCATGAAAAACACTCGAAGAACCGCCAAGATTATTACAAGCAGTGATTGTACCTGTAATCCACTGGTATGGACACCAGATCGAAGATATTGTTAATGTGTCTTAGTCCTAGTGAACAGATTGAGTCCATCACGAGGGCTGATGTTAAATCACCATTGAATGGTAGAAGATGTTATTCAATAGTAAGCCATTTTACTTTAGACAGGTTAAGATCTCCTAAAATTATCACATAATCGAAATCACCAGCCATAACTGCTAGTTGGTTTGAGAAAAATGTAGATAGCTCTCCGTTTATATCAGCTGAGGGTCGGTATGGAATGTAAAGAATAGCTGAAATTTTAACTGTCACAATCTCAAACTCATTACCCTCCAGGTCAATAATTTCCGCATGTATAACTTACCTCTCGCCGACGATTCAAGATACGATTATATATTGCGTCTAAAACATAGTAGTCCGAGGGTAAATACTCTGGAGAACTGTGCGAGTGTGTCAGCCATGTTTCCGTGGTACAAACGACATCATATACGATAAGTACATTTCATACGATTTTGATCGAACTCCGCTAGATACATGTCAGTTTTGGCATAGATTGAAAGTGCTGGGGCATCGGAGATGATAAAGGCACGCAATCGGTTGAGGTTGCAGTAGATGTTGTTACAACGTCAGAAAGCTTGCTGCAAGAGTGCGAATTTTTTTAGATCGCTGTACCAACTCATGAACTAGAACCTTTTCTGGCCAAATTGTTGAATCTGATGCTTTAGAAAATAGTTTCTCTGGTACATTGATTTTAAGATCGCCAATGAAGATCCACTGCAATGCTCCACCCTTTTCATGCTCCTTCAAGTTACTCAGCTGCTATTGATTGATCCCACCGACTAACGTAAAGTTGCCTCATCTGAGGCAGCGCAATAGCAACAAGATTATTACCAGCAGAAGTTCCAAAAGCATCTACTGGTGATGGCATAGATGTGATCGGCGAAAGAGTAGCCATTACTTGTCGACATAAACCCCTTCCTCGATAGTTGCCTCGACAACGCTCCGGGTGACGAATCAATGGATGAAATGTCGTTTAGCTTCTAATCAAAAAGCGATTCAATATGTTTTTTATTGAATCAATTGTATCCAAATATAGTTTTTTAAATTTAGATAGATATACGCGGCATTCACAGACGTGTAAATTTTATTCCAAATATTTACTCCAAATACAAAGAAAGATCGTTGTCTTGACTTCGTTCTACATGATTTAAGCAGAATGATTAAGATACGAAGCTGTTTCGTTATGTAACGAGTTATTTATATATTTATAAATGGTGCCTATAGTGACTCCTGAAGCACAACGACGACAAAAGATTATATAAAGCTTTCTTAAGTGAATCTCAAGACAAGTGATAACCAAAAGTTTCGTAGACTTTGTTAAGTACTCGCAATACCCTCGGAATTGGATTAGAAAGACCGTAGTTCGTTACCGCTCGGTCGATGGATAAAGCTCCATCGCGTTGACGCATCCAACGTTCGGGAGTATACAAGGTGATATGTGCTGAACAGAGCGGAAGCTACATCTCGGCGATTATCTAGATGTTGCAGTTTCAAAAGATTGCATCGATTCTGATAAGGCGGAATAACGTAATCCACAGCACACGTGGATGGTAAACGTCATAGTGCGCACAAAACTACAAACAACACTGTTTCTGGATGCTCTGGTAGGAGGGCATCTCAACACAGGAGATGCATGTTTAATGAAACCAAGCATAATGTACAACTTTGACATAATGGCGTTAACATGTCTGGTAAATATAGCATCAGATTCAAAGATCATGCCAAGATCCGAGATGAACTTAACCCGATCAATGGTTTCGTTGAACAGTTGATATTGATAAAAAACAGGCGAGCGGATACGGAAGAAAGAGAGAGTTTTGCATTTACTCACGTTTAAAGGGAGTATGTTGTTAATTGTGTTACGACTTTATTTTTGTCATAACAATCATTTCCTTGCCCACGAACATTCTTGGTATTTTATTTCTATGGCGAATCTCGTGTTGTGTCTGATAGCAATGCCACCTGTGTACGAACACGTGTCATGTGTTGTACTAAAATATTTTACATCGCGTGAAAGTTTTTTTTTTCTTGTTTTTCCCACTACCATGAGGCCGCGCGATCGTCGGGTAAAATTAAAGAGCGAGACCATTTTGCATCGGGTGTGTGTGCGAAGCAATGCGCTCTAAAGGAATATTTTTTTGTTGTATGTTTCTTGAAAGACAGAGAAGAAAAAAGATTCTTCCAGAGCGTTTTGGCGTTCGTTGTGCGGTGGGAGAAGTTTTTTTTTTTTTGAAGGGTCTTGTTCTGTAAATTAAAACGAGGAGTCGCGTTTTTGATTTTGATAAAGAGTCGTCGCGAGTCATTTGACATTAAAATAAAGAACAAGGAGTGATTTAGATTTTTCTATTTGTATAATTTAAAATATAAATTACAGAAAGTAATAAAAATTGAATATATGAAAAAGTTGTATATATTGGTGTAAAATTAAATCATAAACTCCTGCATTTCCTGTATTCAGTTATGATTTAAAATATAAAATACGAAAGCAGAAAATTTATTTTTATTGAAATAAAAATATCCAAGCTCACACGAAAAAGAAAAGCAAAAAAGGTGAGAAAAGGAGGCGGTGATTTTTTGATTTATTCAACAAAATGAAAACAATTCAACAAAATGAAAATTTGTAACTAAAATAATTCAAACAATTTTAATCATATATAAGGGAATTGCAATTGTAGTTGTGGTAGTTGTAATATTAAGTGGGCCGAAATATTTTCGGTTGCCGAGCTAACGCAGAATAATTTACGTACAAGTTGAAGCGGACAACGCCCAACAAATTTGCTTAAGGTTAACGGACGGGTGGCCCGTTTGCGCCATTTATATTAAGATGCTGGATCTACAGTATCGAAGGCGAGACGCCCAACGTTTTGGTAATTGCGGTTTTAGGCAAGATAACGCTTCACAGTCGACGGATCCGGCGGCTAGTTGAGGCTAGCCGTATAATTAGGAGTTCACCGGCGGTTGGGCCGCACCAGTGGAATACACGGGATAACGGCATAATCAAGCCGCAACGGTCCGGGTGCGGCGCATCTGTGGCATGATGGTCGCCCAATGCCGCAACAGTAATTTGTTTTTATATTAATGATTAAGGTACGATTTTTTGTTTCATTTTATTTTTATTTTTTAAATTCTTTAAAATTTTTTTAAATATTGATTCTGCGACAAAATTGTAATCAATCACCACACAACGGTGGTTGTACACGCTACCGGGATGCGCATTGGTCTCGCGCCCTTATTTGGTTCGGCGATTATTTCTTTCGGCGTTTTTCGTTTTGAGTTTTCACAGGGTTTTTTTTCAATTTTCTCTAATCACGGAATAATCCAAGATACTCACAACCCTCTAACCCCACGACCCATCGCATTTGTCCCTGAGATTTAGCCGGCAAAATCACCGTGTGAGGCCTATGCGGGGTATCAGATGAAATTTGCGGGTTGGCTGCTGAGCCGTGCGTAATAATTGACTAACTGCAAAAGCGGTTTAAGTCATCTTGTAACATTTTGCGGCTAACACGCTACAGACCCGAGCAAAAATCTGTATGTCATCCGCGAAGAGGAGGCAGTTGGCAAACTTAAAACATTTTACAGCGTCGTTAATAAATAATGAAAATAACAATGGGCCGATATGACTACCCTGAGGCACGCCCGATGGCACCCGAAATAACGGAGAAAAAGAATTTAGAATCTTAGTGGATTGCTATCTGAGACGTAAGAACGCAACCAGTCGATGGGAATGAAATGACAATCGAGAGTCTCCAACTTGCTATTAAGAATAGAGTGATCAATCACATCGAAAGCCTTTGCGAAGTCATTATAGACAACGTAAAGCTGCTGCTCGGAGTTTAGACTGTCAAATAAATGACCACAAAAAGAGGACACGTTAAACAGGGTAGATCTACCGAGATAAAATCCATGCTGAAAAGGAGAGATAAGTCTCTTGGTATGGAAGTGGAATACTCTGTGAACCATGGGCTCAAACAGTTTGAGTAAGACAGAGAGGATGGTGATCCCACGGTATAATTACTAACCTCACTTCTATTACCCGCCTTGAAAATTGGATGAACACATGAGATTTTCCAGGGATCCACACAACAATTGAATAGGATCAGTAGAAGAACGTCGTTACCCGCTCCCTTACTAACGTCGAGAAGGAGCAGTTCATCCAGAACCTCCTGTTCAATAAATTTGAAATGATCAAATATAATGGATGTGGAAGTAGTAGGGGACCCGGTGTCTGTCAACCAAAGCAGCTTGTAGACCGATGCGGCGTAAAAACAAATAAACATTGCGGCGTAAAAACAAATAAACTTATCGTTTAACGTAATTTTCAACATTTTTTGGGATTAGATGTCAAAACTTGCTCGATTTACACTACGTAATTATTGTAAAGGAACCAATTAGTCTTAAACCAAGAGTCTTAAATTCCTTGCGGGCTTTGACAAAATCAGGATAGTAATCTACGCCGTATAAAGCTTGTACAGGAAATGAAACTTGTTGCGTCGTTACTTGAGCACCATGGCTCACGAAAGCCGGATTTATTATTGATAACCAGCGGAAAGTGCCTCTAGATACCACTCCCGAGAAGCTCATTGATTCTGTGCAACGTATCATTCAAATCCGCACCGCGCTGTAAAAAAGTGTGTGAGAAGACCAGGATATAATTTTGGTCTGTTCATGGAAATCGATTTTGTGATTATCAAAAAACGTAGTGGCAGTTAGTCGGTTGACTGACTCGTCTTGTGTTAGATGACATTCTAGCTTCAGATTTACCAGGATTGATTTGCAGTTTATGTGAAATTGACCATTCCAATACACTTTCCAAGGCAAGATTCAAGAGTTATTTATTGCAGTATTCATATAATTTGAATCACTAAATAAATATATTTGTCACTCAAAAAAAAATTCTGTAAATATACAGCACACAAAATAATTTGTAAATTATAAAAATAAATTGTAAAACTAACAAATTTTTTATAATAAATTCAATAAAACTTTCATAAAATTGAAAATATTGAAAAAAATACAATAAAATTTGTAAATTTAATAAAAATTTCTTCAAATGTACAAAATATTAACAATAAAATTGAAAGGGACGTTGTTAAATTTACAAATTATTTTGTGTGCTGTATATTTACAAAAATTTTGTAAATTTTTTTTTTTGAGTGTACGAAAAGGTGATAGTGAACTGTGTCCGTATGCTCAATATATTGACCTACTTGATTTATGTACATTTAGAATAGCATTGCCCCAGGTTGGAGTCTTGTGAGATGGCAGCAGATTATATTGAAATCGCTTCACTAATTTAGTTATCATACTTTATCGATAGACAGCAGAAGCATAGAAACCGTAAATCATGTTATGGGTAGTAGCAATACCTGGGACTGAGATTTGTGTGAAAGTTTTGAAGGTAGCAGAACTGTCCGTGAAGTTGGTAGGTTCCTTAGAAATTAAGTTAAAGCAAAAGGCTAATCGATGATTTCAGTTTTTTTAACGCTGTTGTCGGAAAAAGAAAATTCGCAGTAAAGTCATCAACAACAATCATTTCGGAGTACTT